>OU452273.1:19303888-20686388 GCA_911728535.1 Pammene fasciana
AGTGTTCTAGAAGATGACGCTAAAAAAGTTGGAATTTTCTAGTAAACTTTTCCTGGGTTTGGGGAAATATGGACAAATTCGTCCAAAATAATGGAGCTTTAAGAAGAATGGCGTCCTGGCATCTTCTTTGCTGGCCGCTGGTGATTTAGAGGCCTATTGTCACTCAAAGCAAGAGTATTCTAGAAGATAACGCTAAAAAAGTTGGAATTTTCTCGTAAACTTTTCCTGGGTTTGGGGAAATATGGACAAATTCGTCAAAATAATGGAGTTTTAAGAAGAATGCCGTCCTGGCATCTTCTTTGCTGGCCGCTGGTGATTTAGAGGCCTAGTGTCACTCAAGGCAAGAGTATTCTAGAAGATAACTCTAAAAAAGTTGGAATTTTCTCGTAAAACTTTTCCTGGGTTTGGGAAAATATGGACAAATTCGTCAAATAATGGAGCTTTAAGAAGAATGCCGTCCTGGCATCTTCTTTGCTGGCCGCTGGTGATTTAGAGGCCTAGTGTCACTCAAGACAAGAGTATTCTAGAAGATAACGCTAAAAAAGTTGGAATTTTCTCGTAAACTTTTCCTGGGTTTTGGGGAAATATGGACAAATTCGTCAAAATAATGGAGTTTTAAGAAGAATGCCGTCCTGGCATCTTCTTTGCTGGCCGCTGGTGATTTAGAGGCCTAGTGTCACTCAAGGCAAGAGTATTCTAGAAGATTACGCTAAAAAAGTTGGAATTTTCTCGTAAAACTTTTCCTGGGTTTGGGGAAATATGGACAAATTCGTCAAAATAATGGAGTTTTAAGAAGAATGCCGTCCTGGCATCTTCTTTGCTGGCCGCTGGTGATTTAGAGGCCTAGTGTCACTCAAAGCAAGAGTGTTCTAGAAGACGACGCTAAAATGTTGGAATTTTCTCGTAAACTTTTCCTGGGTTTGGGGGAAATATGGACAAATTCGTCAAAATAATGGAGTTTTTAAGAAGAATGCCGTCCTGGCATCTTCTTTGCTGGCCGCTGATAATTCAGAGGCCTAGTGTCACTCAAAGCAAGAGCGTTCTAGAAGATAACGCTAAAAAGTTGGAATTTTCTCGTAAACTTTTCCTGGGTTTGGGGAAACATGGACAAATTCGTCAAAATAATGGAGTTTTAAGAAGAATGCCGTCCTGGCATCTTCTTTGCTGGCCGCTGGTGATTAGAGGCCTAGTGGTCACTCAAGACAAGAGTATTCTAGAAGATAACGCTAAAAAAGTTGGAATTTTCTCGTAAACTTTTCCTGGGTTTGGGGAAATATGGACAAATTCGTCAAAATAATGGAGTTTTAAGAAGACTGCCGTCCTGGCATCTTCTTTGCTGGCCGCTGGTGATTTAGAGGCCTAGTGTCACTCAAGGCAAGAGTATTCTAGAAGATAACGCTAAAAAAGTTGGAATTTTCTCGTAAACTTTTCCTGGGTTTGGGGAAATATGGACAAATTCGTCAAAATAATGGAGTTTTAAGAAGAATGCCGTCCTGGCATCTTCTTTGCTGGCCGCTGTTGATTTAGAGGCCTAGTGTCACTCAACGCAAGAGTGTTCTAGAAGATAACGCTAAAAAAGTTGAAATTTTCTCGTAAACTTTTCCTGGGTTTGGGGAAATATGGACAAATTCGTCAAAATAATGGAGCTTTAAGAAGAATGCCGTCCTGGCATCTTCTTTGGCTGGTCGCTGGTGATTTAGAGGCCTAGTGTCACTCAAGGCAAGAGTGTTCTAGAAGATGACGCTAAAAAAGTTGGAATTTTCTCGTAAACTTTTCCTGGGTTTTGGGGAAATATGGACAAATTCGTCAAAATAATGGAGTTTTAAGAAGAATGCCGTCCTGGCATCTTCTTTGCTGGCCGCTGATAATTCAGAGGCCTAGTGTCACTCAAAGCAAGAGCGTTCTAGAAGATAACGCTAAAAAAGTTGGAATTTTCTCGTAAACTTTTCCTGGGTTTGGGGAAATATGGACAAATTCGTCAAAATAATGGAGCTTTAAGAAGAATGCCGTCCTGGCATCTTCTTTGCTGGCCGCTGGTGATTTAGAGGCCTAGTGTCACTCAAGACAAGAGTATTCTAGAAGATAACGCTAAAAAAGTTGGAATTTTCTCGTAAACTTTTCCTGGGTTTGGGGAAATATGGACAAATTCGTCAAAATAATGGAGTTTTAAGAAGAATGCCGTCCTGGCATCTTCTTTGCTGGCCGCTGGTGATTTAGAGGCCTAGTGTCACTCAAGGCAAGAGTATTCTAGAAGATAACGCTAAAAAAGTTAGAATTTTCTTGTAAACTTTTCCTGGGTTTGGGGAAATATGGACAAATTCGTCATAATAATGGGAGCTTTAAGAAGAATGCCGTCCTGGCATCTTCTTTGCTGGCCGCTGGTGATTTAGAGGCCTAGTGTCACTCAAGGCCAGAGTGTTCTAGAAGATGACACTAAAAAAGTTGGAATTTTCTCGTAAACTTTTCCTGGGTTTGGGGAAATATGGACAAATTCGTCAAAATAATGGAGTTTTAAGAAGAATGCCGTCCTGGCATCTTTTTTGCTGGCCGCTGATAATTCATAGGCCTAGTGTCACTCAAAGCAAGAGCGTTCTAGAAGATAACGCTAAAAAAGTTGGAATTTTCTCGTAAACTTTTCCTGGGTTTGAGGAAATATGGACAAAATTCGTCAAAATAATGGAGTTTTAAGAAGAATGCCGTCCTGGCATCTTCTTTGCTGGCCGCTGGTGATTTAGAGGCCTAGTGTCACTCAAGACAAGAGTATTTTTAGAAGATAACGCTAAAAAAGTTGGAATTTTCTCGTAAACTTTTCCTGGGTTTGGGGAAATATGGACAAATTCGTCAAAATAATGGAGTTTTAAGAAGAATGCCGTCCTGGCATCTTCTTTGCTGGCCGCTGATAATTCAGAGGCCTAGTGTCACTCAAAGCAAGAGCGTTCTAGAAGATAACGCTAAAAAAGTTGGAATTTTCTCGTAAACTTTTCCTGGGTTTGGGGAAATATGGACAAATTCGTCAAAATAATGGAGTTTTAAGAAGAATGCCGTCCTGGCATCTTCTTTGCTGGCCGCTGGTGATTTAGAGGCCTAGTGTCACTCAAGGCAAGAGTATTCTAGAAGATAACGCTAAAAAAGTTGGAATTTTCTCGTAAACTTTTCCTGGGTTTGGGGAAATATGGACAAATTCGTCAAAATAATGGAGTTTTAAGAAGAATGCCGTCCTGGCATCTTCTTTGCTGGCCGCTGGTGATTTAGAGGCCTAGTGTCACTCAAGGCAAGAGTATTCTAGAAGATTACGCTAAAAAAGTTGGAATTTTCTCGTAAACTTTTCCTGGGTTTGGGGAAATATGGACAAATTCGTCAAAATAATGGAGTTTTAAGAAGAATGCCGTCCTGGCATCTTCTTTGCTGGCCGCTGGTGATTAAGAGGCCTAGTGTCACTCAAGGCAAGAGTGTTCTAGAAGATGACGCTAAAAAAGTTGGAATTTTCTCGTAAACTTTTCCTGGGTTTGGGGAAATATGGACAAATTCGTCCAAATAATGGAGTTTTAAGAAGAATAGCCGTCCTGGCATCTTCAATGCTGGCCGCTGTTGATTTAGAGGGCCTAGTGTCACTCAACGCAAGAGTGTTCTAGAAGATAACGCTAAAAAAGTTGGAATTTTCTCGTAAACTTTTCCTGGGTTTGGGGAAATATGGACAAATTCGTCAAAATAATGGAGCTTTAAGAAGAATGCCGTCCTGGCATCTTCTTTGCTGGTCGCTGGTGATTTAGAGGCCTAGTGTCACTCAAGGCAAGAGTGTTTTAGAAGATGACGCTAAAAAAGTTGGAATTTTCTCGTAAACTTTTCCTGGGTTTGGGGAAATATGGACAAATTCGTCAAAATAATGGAGCTTTAAGAAGAATGCCGTCCTGCATCTTCTTTGCTGGTCGCTGGTGATTTAGAGGCCTAGTGTCACTCAAGGCAAGAGTGTTCTAGAAGATGACGCTAAAAAAAGTTGGAATTTTCTCGTAAACTTTTCCTGGGTTTGGGGGAAATATGGACAAATTCGTCATAATAATGGAGCTTTAAGAAGAATGCCGTTCTGGCATCTTCTTTGCTGGCCGCTGGTGATTTAGAGGCCTAGTGTCACTCAAGGCAAGAGTATTCTAGAAGATAACGCTAAAAAAGTTGGAATTTTCTCGTAAACTTTTCCTGGGTTTGGGGAAATATGGACAAATTCGTCAAAATAATGGAGTTTTAAGAAGAATGCCGTCCTGGCATCTTTTTTGCTGGCCGCTGATAATTCAGAGGCCTAGTGTCACTCAAAGCAAGAGCGTTCTAGAAGATAACGCTAAAAAAGTTGGAATTTTCTCGTAAACTTTTCCTGGGTTTGGGGGAAATATGGACAAATTCGTCAAAATAATGGAGTTTTAAGAAGAATGCCTTCCTGGCATCTTCTTTGCTGGCCGCTGGTGATTTAGAGGCCTAGTGTCACTCAAGGCAAGAGTGTTCTAGAAGATGACGCTAAAAAAGTTGGAATTTTCTCGTAAACTTTTCCTGGGTTTGGGGAAATATGGACAAATTCGTCAAAATAATGTAGTTTTAAGAAGAATGCCGTCCTGGCATCTTCTTTGCTGGCCGCTGGTGATTTAGAGGCCTAGTGTCACTCAAGGCAAGAGTATTCTAGAAGATAACGCTAAAAAAGTTGGAATTTTCTCGTAAACTTTTCCTGGGTTTGGGGAAATATGGACAAATTCGTCAAAATAATGGAGTTTTAAGAAGAATGCCGTCCTGGCATCTTCTTTGCTGGCTGCTGGTGATTTAGAGGCCTAGTGTCACTCAAGGCAAGAGTGTTCTAGAAGATGACGCTAAAAAAGTTGGAATTTTCTAGTAAACTTTTCCTGGGTTTGGGGAAATATGGACAAATTCGTCAAAATAATGGAGCTTTAAGAAGAATGGCGTCCTGGCATCTTCTTTGCTGGCCGCTGGTGATTTAGAGGCCTATTGTCACTCAAAGCAAGAGTATTCTAGAAGATAACGCTAAAAAAGTTGGAATTTTTCTCGTAAACTTTTCCTGGGTTTGGGGAAATATGGACAAATTCGTCAAAATAATGGAGTTTTAAGAAGAATGCCGTCCTGGCATCTTCTTTGCTGGCCGCTGGTGATTTAGAGGCCTAGTGTCACTCAAGGCAAGAGTATTCTAGAAGATTACTCTAAAAAAGTTGGAATTTTCTCGTAAACTTTTCCTGGGTTTGGGAAAATATGGACAAATTCGTCAAAATAATGGAGCTTTAAGAAGAATGCCGTCCTGGCATCTTCTTTGCTGGCCGCTTGGTGATTTAGAGGCCTAGTGTCACTCAAGGCAAGAGTATTCTAGAAGATAACGCTAAAAAAAGTTGGAATTTTCTCGTAAACTTTTCCTGGGTTTGGGGAAATATGGACAAATTCGTCAAAATAATGGAGTTTTAAGAAGAATGCCGTCCTGGCATCTTCTTTGCTGGCCGCTGGTGATTTAGAGGCCTAGTGTCACTCAAGGCAAGAGTATTCTAGAAGATAACGTTAAAAAAGTTGGAATTTTCTCGTAAACTTTTCCTGGGTTTGGGGAAATATGGACAAATTCGTCAAAATAATGGAGTTTTAAGAAGAATGCCGTCCTGGCATCTTCTTGCTGGCCGCTGGTGATTTAGAGGCCTAGTGTCACTCAAGGCAAGAGTATTCTAGAAGATTACGCTAAAAAAGTTGGAATTTTCTCGTAAACTTTTCCTGGGTTTGGGGGAAATATGGACAAATTCGTCAAAATAATGGAGTTTTAAGAAGAATTGCCGTCCTGGCATCTTCTTTGCTGGCCGCTGGTGATTTAGAGGCCTAGTGTCACTCAAAGCAAGAGTGTTCTAGAAGACGACGCTAAAAAGTTGGAATTTTCTCGTAAACTTTTCCTGGGTTTGGGGAAATATGGACAAATTCGTCAAAATAATGGAGTTTTAAGAAGAATGCCGTCCTGGCATCTTCTTTGCTGGCCGCTGATAATTCAGAGGCCTAGTGTCACTCAAAGCAAGAGCGTTCTAGAAGATAACGCTAAAAAAGTTGGAATTTTCTCGTAAACTTTTCCTGGGTTTGGGGAAACATGGACAAATTCGTCAAAATAATGGAGTTTTAAGAAGAATGCCGTCCTGGCATCTTCTTTGCTGGCCGCTGGTGATTTAGAGGCCTAGTGTCACTCAAGACAAGAGTATTCTAGAAGATAACGCTAAAAAAGTTGGAATTTTCTCGTAAACTTTTCCTGGGTTTGGGGAAATATGGACAAATTCGTCAAAATAATGGAGTTTTAAGAAGACTGCCGTCCTGGCATCTTCTTTGCTGGCCGCTGGTGATTTAGAGGCCTAGTGTCACTCAAGGCAAGAGTATTCTAGAAGATAACGCTAAAAAAGTTGGAATTTTCTCGTAAACTTTTCCTGGGTTTGGGGAAATATGGACAAATTCGTCATAATAATGGAGCTTTAAGAAGAATGCCGTCCTGGCATCTTCTTTGCTGGCCGCTGGTGATTTAGAGGCCTAGTGTCACTCAAGGCCAGAGTGTTCTAGAAGATGACACTAAAAAAGTTGGAATTTTCTCGTAAACTTTTCCTGGGTTTGGGGAAATATGGACAAATTCGTCAAAATAATGGAGTTTTAAGAAGAATGCCGTCCTGGCATCTTTTTTGCTGGCCGCTGATAATTCATAGGCCTAGTGTCACTCAAAGCAAGAGCGTTCTAGAAGATAACGCTAAAAAAGTTGGAATTTTCTCGTAAACTTTTCCTGGGTTTGAGGAAATATGGACAAATTCGTCAAAATAATGGAGTTTTAAGAAGAATGCCGTCCTGGCATCTTCTTTGCTGGCCGCTGGTGATTTAGAGGCCTAGGGTCACTCAAGACAAGAGTATTTTAGAAGATAACGCTAAAAAAGTTGGAATTTTCTCGTAAACTTTTCCTGGGTTTGGGGAAATATGGACAAATTCGTCAAAATAATGGAGTTTTAAGAAGAATGCCGTCCTGGCATCTTCTTTGCTGGCCGCTGATAATTCAGAGGCCTAGTGTCACTCAAAGCAAGAGCGTTCTAGAAGATAACGCTAAAAAAGTTGGAATTTTCTCGTAAACTTTTCCTGGGTTTGGGGAAATATGGACAAATTCGTCAAAATAATGGAGTTTTAAGAAGAATGCCGTCCTGGCATCTTCTTTGCTGGCCGCTGGTGATTTAGAGGCCTAGTGTCACTCAAGGCAAGAGTATTCTAGAAGATAACGCTAAAAAAGTTGGAATTTTCTCGTAAACTTTTCCTGGGTTTGGGGAAATATGGACAAATTCGTCAAAATAATGGAGTTTTAAGAAGAATGCCGTCCTGGCATCTTCTTTGCTGGCCGCTGGTGATTTAGAGGCCTAGTGTCACTCAAGGCAAGAGTATTCTAGAAGATTACGCTAAAAAAGTTGGAATTTTCTCGTAAACTTTTCCTGGGTTTGGGGAAATATGGACAAATTCGTCAAAATAATGGAGTTTTAAGAAGAATGCCGTCCTGGCATCTTCTTTGCTGGCCGCTGGTGATTAAGAGGCCTAGTGTCACTCAAGGCAAGAGTGTTCTAGAAGATGACGCTAAAAAAGTTGGAATTTTCTCGTAAACTTTTCCTGGGTTTGGGGAAATATGGACAAATTCGTCCAAATAATGGAGTTTTAAGAAGAATGCCGTCCTGGCATCTTCAATGCTGGCCGCTGTTGATTTAGAGGCCTAGTGTCACTCAACGCAAGAGTGTTCTAGAAGATAACGCTAAAAAAGTTGGAATTTTCTCGTAAACTTTTCCTGGGTTTGGGGAAATATGGACAAATTCGTCAAAATAATGGAGCTTTAAGAAGAATGCCGTCCTGGCATCTTCTTTGCTGGTCGCTGGTGATTTAGAGGCCTAGTGTCACTCAAGGCAAGAGTGTTTTAGAAGATGACGCTAAAAAAGTTGGAATTTTCTCGTAAACTTTTCCTGGGTTTGGGGAAATATGGACAAATTCGTCAAAATAATGGAGCTTTAAGAAGAATGCCGTCCTGGCATCTTCTTTGCTGGTCGCTGGTGATTTAGAGGCCTAGTGTCACTCAAGGCAAGAGTGTTCTAGAAGATGACGCTAAAAAAGTTGGAATTTTCTCGTAAACTTTTCCTGGGTTTGGGGAAATATGGACAAATTCGTCATAATAATGGAGCTTTAAGAAGAATGCCGTTCTGGCATCTTCTTTGCTGGCCGCTGGTGATTTAGAGGCCTAGTGTCACTCAAGGCAAGAGTATTCTAGAAGATAACGCTAAAAAAGTTGGAATTTTCTCGTAAACTTTTCCTGGGTTTGGGGAAATATGGACAAATTCGTCAAAATAATGGAGTTTTAAGAAGAATGCCGTCCTGGCATCTTTTTTGCTGGCCGCTGATAATTCAGAGGCCTAGTGTCACTCAAAGCAAGAGCGTTCTAGAAGATAACGCTAAAAAAGTTGGAATTTTCTCGTAAACTTTTCCTGGGTTTGGGGAAATATGGACAAATTCGTCAAAATAATGGAGTTTTAAGAAGAATGCCTTCCTGGTATTTTCTTTGCTGGCCGCTGGTGATTTAGAGGCCTAGTGTCACTCAAGGCAAAAGTGTTCTAGAAGATGACGCTAAAAAAGTTGGAATTTTCTCGTAAACTTTTCCTGGGTTTGGGGAAATATGGACAAATTCGTCAAAATAATGTAGTTTTAAGAAGAATGCCGTCCTGGCATCTTCTTTGCTGGCCGCTGGTGATTTAGAGGCCTAGTGTCACTCAAGGCAAGAGTATTCTAGAAGATAACGCTAAAAAAGTTGGAATTTTCTCGTAAACTTTTCCTGGGTTTGGGGAAATATGGACAAATTCGTCAAAATAATGGAGTTTTAAGAAGAATGCCGTCCTGGCATCTTCTTTGCTGGCTGCTGGTGATTTAGAGGCCTAGTGTCACTCAAGGCAAGAGTGTTCTAGAAGATGACGCTAAAAAAGTTGGAATTTTCTAGTAAACTTTTCCTGGGTTTGGGGAAATATGGACAAATTCGTCAAAATAATGGAGCTTTAAGAAGAATGGCGTCCTGGCATCTTCTTTGCTGGCCGCTGGTGATTTAGAGGCCTATTGTCACTCAAAGCAAGAGTATTCTAGAAGATAACGCTAAAAAAGTTGGAATTTTCTCGTAAACTTTTCCTGGGTTTGGGGAAATATGGACAAATTCGTCAAAATAATGGAGTTTTAAGAAGAATGCCGTCCTGGCATCTTCTTTGCTGGCCGCTGGTGATTTAGAGGCCTAGTGTCACTCAAGGCAAGAGTATTCTAGAAGATTACTCTAAAAAAGTTGGAATTTTCTCGTAAACTTTTCCTGGGTTTGGGAAAATATGGACAAATTCGTCAAAATAATGGAGCTTTAAGAAGAATGCCGTCCTGGCATCTTCTTTGCTGGCCGCTGGTGATTTAGAGGCCTAGTGTCACTCAAGACAAGAGTATTCTAGAAGATAACGCTAAAAAAGTTGGAATTTTCTCGTAAACTTTTCCTGGGTTTGGGGAAATATGGACAAATTCGTCAAAATAATGGAGTTTTAAGAAGAATGCCGTCCTGGCATCTTCTTTGCTGGCCGCTGGTGATTTAGAGGCCTAGTGTCACTCAAGGCAAGAGTATTCTAGAAGATAACGTTAAAAAAGTTGGAATTTTCTCGTAAACTTTTCCTGGGTTTGGGGAAATATGGACAAATTCGTCAAAATAATGGAGTTTTAAGAAGAATGCCGTCCTGGCATCTTCTTTGCTGGCCGCTGGTGATTTAGAGGCCTAGTGTCACTCAAGGCAAGAGTATTCTAGAAGATTACGCTAAAAAAGTTGGAATTTTCTCGTAAACTTTTCCTGGGTTTGGGGAAATATGGACAAATTCGTCAAAATAATGGAGTTTTAAGAAGAATGCCGTCCTGGCATCTTCTTTGCTGGCCGCTGGTGATTTAGAGGCCTAGTGTCACTCAAAGCAAGAGTGTTCTAGAAGACGACGCTAAAAAGTTGGAATTTTCTCGTAAACTTTTCCTGGGTTTGGGGAAATATGGACAAATTCGTCAAAATAATGGAGTTTTAAGAAGAATGCCGTCCTGGCATCTTCTTTGCTGGCCGCTGATAATTCAGAGGCCTAGTGTCACTCAAAGCAAGAGCGTTCTAGAAGATAACGCTAAAAAAGTTGGAATTTTCTCGTAAACTTTTCCTGGGTTTGGGGAAACATGGACAAATTCGTCAAAATAATGGAGTTTTAAGAAGAATGCCGTGCTGGCATCTTCTTTGCTGGCCGCTGGTGATTTAGAGGCCTAGTGTCACTCAAGACAAGAGTATTCTAGAAGATAACGCTAAAAAAGTTGGAATTTTCTCGTAAACTTTTCCTGGGTTTGGGGAAATATGGACAAATTCGTCAAAATAATGGAGTTTTAAGAAGACTGCCGTCCTGGCATCTTCTTTGCTGGCCGCTGGTGATTTAGAGGCCTAGTGTCACTCAAGGCAAGAGTATTCTAGAAGATAACGCTAAAAAAGTTGGAATTTTCTCGTAAACTTTTCCTGGGTTTGGGGAAATATGGACAAATTCGTCAAAATAATGGAGTTTTAAGAAGAATGCCGTCCTGGCATCTTCTTTGCTGGCCGCTGGTGATTTAGAGGCCTAGTGTCACTCAATGCAAGAGTATTCTAGAAGATAACGCTAAAAAAGTTGTAATTTTCTCGTAAACTTTTCCTGGGTTTGGGGAAATATGGACAAATTCGTCAAAATAATGGAGTTTTAAGAAGAATGCCGTCCTGGCATCTTCTTTGCTGGCCGCTGGTGATTTAGAGGCCTACTGTCACTTAAAGCAAGAGTATTCTAGAAGATAACGCTAAAAAAGTTGGAATTTTCTCGTAAACTTTTCCTGGGTTTGGGGAAATATGGACAAATTCGTCAAAATAATGGAGTTTTAAGAAGAATGCCGTTCTGGCATCTTCTTTGCTGGCCGCTGGTGATTTAGAGGCCTAGTTTCACTCAAAGCAAGAGTATTCTAGAAGATAACGCTAAAAAAGTTGGAATTTTCTCGTAAACTTTTCCTGGGTTTGGGGAAATATGGACAAATTCGTCAAAATAATGGAGTTTTAAGAAGAATGCCGTCCTGGCATCTTCTTTGCTGGCCGCTGGTGATTTAGAGGCCTATTGTCACTCAAGGCAAGAGTATTCTAGAAGATAACTCTCAAAAAGTTGGAATTTTCTCGTAAACTTTTCCTGGGTTTGGGGAAATATGGACAAATTCGTCAAAATAATGGAGCTTTAAGAAGAATGCCGTCCTGGCATCTTCTTTGCTGGCCGCTGGTGATTTAGAGGCATAGTGTCACTCAAGGCAAGAGTATTCTAGAAGATAACGCTAAAAAAGTTGGAATTTTCTAGTAAACTTTTCCTGGGTTAGGGGAAATATGGACAAATTCGTCAAAATAATGGAGTTTTAAGAAGAATGCCGTCCTGGCATCTTCTTTGCTGGCCGCTGGTGATTTAGAGGCCTAGTGTCACTCAAGGCAAAAGTGTTCTAGAAGATAACGCTAAAAAAGTTGGAATTTTCTCGTAAACTTTTCCTGGATTTGAGGAAATATGGACAAATTTGTCAAAATAATGGAGTTTTAAGAAGAATGCCGTCCTGGCATCTTCTTTGCTGGCTGCTGGTGATTTAGAGGCCTAATGTCACTCATGGCAAGAGTATTCTAGAAGATAACGCTAAAAAATTTGAAATTTTCTCGTAAACTTTGCCTGGGTTTGGGGAAATATGGACAAATTCGTCATAATAATGGAGCTTTAAGAAGAATGCCGTCCTGGCATCTTCTTTGCTGGCCGCTGGTGATTAAGAGGCCTAGTGTCACTCAAGGCAAGAGTATTCTAGAAGATAACTCTAAAAAAGTTGGAATTTTCTCGTAAACTTTTCCTGCAGGCTTATGATGGCAGTAGTTGTCCGCCGATAACTTGATAAAAAGCTGACAACTTGACACATTCACACAGCAAAACATGACAATGTGTCAAGTTGTCAACTTTTTATCAAGTTATCGGCGGACAACTACTGCCATTATAAGCCTGCTGGGTTTTGGGAAATATGGACAAAGTCCTCATAAAAATGGTGGTTAGAATAGATTGTCGTGCAGGCATCTTCTTTGCTGGCCGCTGGTGATTTAGAGGCCTAGTGTCACTCAAGGCAAGAGTATTCTAGAAGATAACGCTAAAAAAGTTGGAATTTTCTCGTAAACTTTTCCTGGGTTTGGGGAAATATGGACAAATTCGTCAAAATAATGGAGTTTTAAGAAGAATGCCGTCCTGGCATCTTCTTTGCTGGCCGCTGGTGATTTAGAGGCCTAGTGTCACTCAAGGCAAGAGTGTTCTAGAAGATGACGCTAAAAAAGTTGGAATTTTCTCGTAAACTTTTCCTGGGTTTGGGGAAATATGGACAAATTCGTCATAATAATGGAGCTTTAAGAAGAATGCCGTTCTGGCATCTTCTTTGCTGGCCGCTGGTGATTTAGAGGCCTAGTGTCACTCAAGGCAAGAGTATTCTAGAAGATAACGCTAAAAAAGTTGGAATTTTCTCGTAAACTTTTCCTGGGTTTGGGGAAATATGGACAAATTCGTCAAAATAATGGAGTTTTAAGAAGAATGCCGTCCTGGCATCTTTTTTGCTGGCCGCTGATAATTCAGAGGCCTAGTGTCACTCAAAGCAAGAGCGTTCTAGAAGATAACGCTAAAAAAGTTGGAATTTTCTCGTAAACTTTTCCTGGGTTTGGGGAAATATGGACAAATTCGTCAAAATAATGGAGTTTTAAGAAGAATGCCTTCCTGGCATCTTCTTTGCTGGCCGCTGGTGATTTAGAGGCCTAGTGTCACTCAAGGCAAGAGTGTTCTAGAAGATGACGCTAAAAAAGTTGGAATTTTCTCGTAAACTTTTCCTGGGTTTGGGGAAATATGGACAAATTCGTCAAAATAATGTAGTTTTAAGAAGAATGCCGTCCTGGCATCTTCTTTGCTGGCCGCTGGTGATTTAGAGGCCTAGTGTCACTCAAGGCAAGAGTATTCTAGAAGATAACGCTAAAAAAGTTGGAATTTTCTCGTAAACTTTTCCTGGGTTTGGGGAAATATGGACAAATTCGTCAAAATAATGGAGTTTTAAGAAGAATGCCGTCCTGGCATCTTCTTTGCTGGCTGCTGGTGATTTAGAGGCCTAGTGTCACTCAAGGCAAGAGTGTTCTAGAAGATGACGCTAAAAAAGTTGGAATTTTCTAGTAAACTTTTCCTGGGTTTGGGGAAATATGGACAAATTCGTCAAAATAATGGAGCTTTAAGAAGAATGGCGTCCTGGCATCTTCTTTGCTGGCCGCTGGTGATTTAGAGGCCTATTGTCACTCAAAGCAAGAGTATTCTAGAAGATAACGCTAAAAAAGTTGGAATTTTCTCGTAAACTTTTCCTGGGTTTGGGGAAATATGGACAAATTCGTCAAAATAATGGAGTTTTAAGAAGAATGCCGTCCTGGCATCTTCTTTGCTGGCCGCTGGTGATTTAGAGGCCTAGTGTCACTCAAGGCAAGAGTATTCTAGAAGATAACTCTAAAAAAGTTGGAATTTTCTCGTAAACTTTTCCTGGGTTTGGGAAAATATGGACAAATTCGTCAAAATAATGGAGCTTTAAGAAGAATGCCGTCCTGGCATCTTCTTTGCTGGCCGCTGGTGATTTAGAGGCCTAGTGTCACTCAAGACAAGAGTATTCTAGAAGATAACGCTAAAAAAGTTGGAATTTTCTCGTAAACTTTTCCTGGGTTTGGGGAAATATGGACAAATTCGTCAAAATAATGGAGTTTTAAGAAGAATGCCGTCCTGGCATCTTCTTTGCTGGCCGCTGGTGATTTAGAGGCCTAGTGTCACTCAAGGCAAGAGTATTCTAGAAGATAACGTTAAAAAAGTTGGAATTTTCTCGTAAACTTTTCCTGGGTTTGGGGAAATATGGACAAATTCGTCAAAATAATGGAGTTTTAAGAAGAATGCCGTCCTGGCATCTTCTTTGCTGGCCGCTGGTGATTTAGAGGCCTAGTGTCACTCAAGGCAAGAGTATTCTAGAAGATTACGCTAAAAAAGTTGGAATTTTCTCGTAAACTTTTCCTGGGTTTGGGGAAATATGGACAAATTCGTCAAAATAATGGAGTTTTAAGAAGAATGCCGTCCTGGCATCTTCTTTGCTGGCCGCTGGTGATTTAGAGGCCTAGTGTCACTCAAAGCAAGAGTGTTCTAGAAGACGACGCTAAAAAAGTTGGAATTTTCTCGTAAACTTTTCCTGGGTTTGGGGAAATATGGACAAATTCGTCAAAATAATGGAGTTTTAAGAAGAATGCCGTCCTGGCATCTTCTTTGCTGGCCGCTGATAATTCAGAGGCCTAGTGTCACTCAAAGCAAGAGCGTTCTAGAAGATAACGCTAAAAAAGTTGGAATTTTCTCGTAAACTTTTCCTGGGTTTGGGGAAACATGGACAAATTCGTCAAAATAATGGAGTTTTAAGAAGAATGCCGTCCTGGCATCTTCTTTGCTGGCCGCTGGTGATTTAGAGGCCTAGTGTCACTCAAGACAAGAGTATTTTAGAAGATAACGCTAAAAAAGTTGGAATTTTCTCGTAAACTTTTCCTGGGTTTGGGGAAATATGGACAAATTCGTCAAAATAATGGAGTTTTAAGAAGAATGCCGTCCTGGCATCTTCTTTGCTGGCCGCTGATAATTCAGAGGCCTAGTGTCACTCAAAGCAAGAGCGTTCTAGAAGATAACGCTAAAAAAGTTGGAATTTTCTCGTAAACTTTTCCTGGGTTTGGGGAAATATGGACAAATTCGTCAAAATAATGGAGTTTTAAGAAGAATGCCGTCCTGGCATCTTCTTTGCTGGCCGCTGGTGATTTAGAGGCCTAATGTCACTCAAGGCAAGAGTATTCTAGAAGATAACGCTAAAAAAGTTGGAATTTTCTCGTAAACTTTTCCTGGGTTTGGGGAAATATGGACAAATTCGTCAAAATAATGGAGTTTTAAGAAGAATGCCGTCCTGGCATCTTCTTTGCTGGCCGCTGGTGATTTAGAGGCCTAGTGTCACTCAAGGCAAGAGTATTCTAGAAGATTACGCTAAAAAAGTTGGAATTTTCTCGTAAACTTTTCCTGGGTTTGGGGAAATATGGACAAATTCGTCAAAATAATGGAGTTTTAAGAAGAATGCCGTCCTGGCATCTTCTTTGCTGGCCGCTGGTGATTAAGAGGCCTAGTGTCACTCAAGGCAAGAGTGTTCTAGAAGATGACGCTAAAAAAGTTGGAATTTTCTCGTAAACTTTTCCTGGGTTTGGGGAAATATGGACAAATTCGTCCAAATAATGGAGTTTTAAGAAGAATGCCGTCCTGGCATCTTCAATGCTGGCCGCTGTTGATTTAGAGGCCTAGTGTCACTCAACGCAAGAGTGTTCTAGAAGATAACGCTAAAAAAGTTGGAATTTTCTCGTAAACTTTTCCTGGGTTTGGGGAAATATGGACAAATTCGTCAAAATAATGGAGCTTTAAGAAGAATGCCGTCCTGGCATCTTCTTTGCTGGTCGCTGGTGATTTAGAGGCCTAGTGTCACTCAAGGCAAGAGTGTTCTAGAAGATGACGCTAAAAAAGTTGGAATTTTCTCGTAAACTTTTCCTGGGTTTGGGGAAATATGGACAAATTCGTCAAAATAATGGAGTTTTAAGAAGAATGCCGTCCTGGCATCTTCTTTGCTGGCCGCTGATAATTCAGAGGCCTAGTGTCACTCAAAGCAAGAGCGTTCTAGAAGATAACGCTAAAAAAGTTGGAATTTTCTCGTAAACTTTTCCTGGGTTTGGGGAAATATGGACAAATTCGTCAAAATAATGGAGTTTTAAGAAGAATGCCGTCCTGGCATCTTTTTTGCTGGCCGCTGGTGATTTAGAGGCCTAGTGTCACTCAAGACAAGAGTATTCTAGAAGATAACGCTAAAAAAGTTGGAATTTTCTCGTAAACTTTTCCTGGGTTTGGGGAAATATGGACAAATTCGTCAAAATAATGGAGCTTTAAGAAGAATGCCGTCCTGGCATCTTCTTTGCTGGCCGCTGGTAATTCAGAGGCCTAGTGTCACTCAAGGCAAGAGTATTCTAGAAGATAACGCTAAAAAAGTTGGAATTTTCTCGTAAACTTTTCCTGGGTTTGGGGAAATATGGGCAAATTCGTCAAAATAATGGAGCTTTAAGAAGAATGCCGTCCTGGCATCTTCTTTGCTGGCCGCTGGTGATTTAGAGGCCTAGTGTCACTCAAGGCAAGAGTATTATAGAAGATAACGCTAAAAAAGTTGGAATTTTCTCGTAAACTTTTCCTGGGTGGGAAATATGGACAAATTCGTCAAAATAATGGAGTTTTAAGAAGAATGCCATCCTGGCATCTTCTTTGCTGGCCGCTGGTAATTCAGAGGCCTAGTGTCACTCAAGGCAAGAGTATTCTAGAAGTTAAAGGTTAGGGAATTGGAATTTTCACGTACCTAAAGAATTTACTTCAATTCATAAATATACTGTTTGGCTGCTAACTTGTGAAGTTAGCGGCCAATTTTAAATAGGTATTATAGAGATATTTAGTGTTTTTTGCCAAAAAAATGGATCAATATATTGGTTTTATTTCAAAGGAACTAGATTTTTTACGCTTTGGCTTGTTTTTAATGGTTTTCCTCTTGAAAATATGCTTGACTTCCTAATTTGGTCGGGTTATCGTCGGCCGCTAACTTTGGCCGCTAACTTCACACCGGTACAAGATAAAACGCACGTCACCATTACATTCCGTACTTACGACGAGGAGTTACGGCCGTCGTAAGCGCCCGCTAATGAGGAGCATTAACTCGCGATTATACTCGCTCTGTTTACGGGTTGGCTGTGGATTAGGATTATTAGAAAAACGAATGAAGAAATTGTAAGATGTTGTGTAACTCTTATTGATTCAATTAATTAAAAAAATGTAGCTACTTTTATATGAGTTACAATATAATTGTTGTTTTTTTACATAGGTATCTTTGCTTTAGATAAAATAAATCAAAAGTATGTATTTTGAATATTAGGATCTTTGTTCAAAGTATCTGCAATCCAAGAAGCTCTCAGTGTAGGTACTATAGAACGATATTTTTGTCGAAGCTATTTTTCACACGCTCAACGCACAACTCAGTGCAGCACAGCGAAGAAATACCGTCTACGCTAATACGTAGCCGTAGCCGGCGTAGCAGATATACTGGAGCGGCAAACGAACTTCGGAAATCTCACTGATGTTACGCTCAATTTGTCTCATCTACATCTACACTTAGATATTGGTGCGAACATATACTGAGAGTAATATCAAATCAATGTGCCATTTTTTGAGTTGAAATGTATATATTTCACTACTGACAGTCCTAGTCATATAATGCCAGTTACCTTTACCTAAGTGTTACAAGTAGCATTAATATCTTATTTTCAATAAAAAAAAAAACATTAAACAAAACTCATTAGCACTTACGCGTAAAGTTAACGCATACGTTGATGTCACCCCATAATCCCGCAGTAAAACGTACGCTAAACGCAACGCGTAAATGCTATCAGTGCACGCGTTACCATTACTCGGAGGACGTGCCGACTTTGATATCTTTACCATTATTGCGTCGTTAATTAACATTTTAAGCGTTCTTATCTATTTTGCTAAGTGTACGGAGGTACCTATTAAGACCAAGTTTGTTATGTGCGCATAACTTTTAACCCGTTACTCCAAATGTTCGTGATAGAGACTAAACATTTCTAAGGTCCTAGGATTTATGTTTTATCTGTCCTATTTAATAAAATGAGATAGAAAAAAATGTCAGTTAAGTCGTCAAATTTACGTCAATCCATGTCGATCGTCCAATAATTGGACTCGAATCTGTCAAGTAAAATTTGTAATTTCCTACGGAGAGATAAATCAAATGCCTTTGACTTTGTTTTTCTAGTTTAAATGCAGTCATAAATATCTGAATTTGATTTCGTGACACAATATCAAAACAATTAAATTCACTCAAAGCGCACTGGCGAATGAAAAAATAGCAACGTAATGACGGTCAAAGGCGGATTCTCTTTGACTCGGTCACGCCTCACCGAGGCGCCATGTTTGACAGCCGGATAAATTTTAATAATGCCCATCCGATGCGAGATGATTACTTGTAATTTGCAATCACGTTTGATGTTCATGCAATATTTATAATGGCTTGATTCTGCGAGGGATCTTAAGTAAAAAATACTTTCCAGATTGTATTAAACAATATCAAGCATAACATGTTTACTTCAACAAAATATTGACTAATAAATTAAAGAATTGTTGCTATCTTGTTACTCTAACAATAAAAAAAAAACTACAAATGCTATTTGCGTAACTAAACATCGTCGTTATTTTTTTATATTGCAATCATTTAAACTAGCGTTAACGTATAGGTACATAACTAATATTAAATATATATACATAAGTGGCCTTTAGTTTAATTAACGGGAATACATATTTATGGCTGTACATAAAATAAAAAAGCTAACATTACATAAATATTTATACAATTTCAAATACAAAAAAAACTTTTAAAACTACCTTACATAAACATACACTAACCTTCAAGTTACAAACTTACTACATACAAAGCAAACAAGACCACAATCAATTATAACAATGTCTAAACCCAAAAACAAACTACATTAAATATACGTCTAATCATTCAAATAAACCACCCCGCATCATTCCTGGCGCAAAGGTGCCCATCACGCTTGCTGCATTTCCGCGTTGAATCGCGATTATATATTAAAATACAGTGTGTGTCTTTCATAACGACATTGGTTTTAAATAACAATAGTTTAAATTGCTGTTAACAGTTTTATCAAAAGAATATAACGATTACCTTTTATAATTAAGAGTAATTAATTAAAAAAAATCTCGAGCAGCAATGCTTCGCTAAGTATTTCGCGATAGCAGGGCGGTTAAGTCCTTTTCATACGAACAAGGTCACTTGTCATGATTTTGACGGTCTTGTCAGGATGTCACTAAGAGCGAAATTTCAATGAAATCACATGTCAATTGGTAAGTTTAATTTATTACGAATACATTGCGTGCCTAATTAAATTGTATGAAATTTTATTTTTTTATTTTTTAACTAAATTATGCTAATTTCAGTTCATTAGGAGTTATACTTTCAGCCCTTAAAATTAGTGTCGTTATGAAAGACACACACTGTATATATTAGTATGTATCCGGTAAATAACCCGAGTAAAATGTAAATAAATACATTACATCCCATACTCTATCAGCACAATATTTGTTTTAAAAAAATAACAAGGGATAGAATTACATCAAAGCTTTTTTGTCCAATATGTTTAGGATTTCCTTCAATTGTCCGTCGTACCAAAATTAAATTGCGCTCCCCAGCGATCACTTTAAAGGTCTCCACATGTCCGGTTTTTTCTTTTAAAATATCACGTTTCTATGTAGTGACTTTATTCTAGTCCGTATCGTGACTTAGTTCAATATTGGTATTCTCGTTCTATGTTAGTCAAGTTATTATAGACATCATTTTGCAAATAAATAAACTAACAATTTAAATAATTACATACAAAAACATTCAAATAATTATAATAATTGCAATACAAACACTAGAATAGTAAAGAAACGCTAGTGCAAGAAGTCGACCTTTACAGTAAACCAAAAAGCCACTTACCGAGCAACTGTATTAAAAAAATATTTTTCTATTGTTGTTAAGATACTGTCATTATTTACGGTAGCTTCGTAACGCACGAATATTTGTCTTTTTATGCTGTATATTGCTCTACTCGTAATAAGTGAAACCTTATGCGGATGGAACTTGGATTTGTATTGATATTTGCCCAAGTATGATATTCATGCAACAATTTTTCTGAAATAAAATACATTTCATAGCGCAAAAAAAAAGATTTATCATTACCCTATAAACGAAAAGTTGTTTTGTATTATTATAATAAGTTTCTTCTGATGTCTTATTCGGAGTATAAGTATTATAATTACTACATACCTATATACCTAAGTAAAAGTGGTGGCTGTAAAGAATATAGTCACTTCCATTCATACTCAAATATGTACTATAGATTACTATTTTGGGTCACAGTAAACCGATAATATTTAGTAATACAGAACTACATTTCGCATTGTCATTAGCCTCGTACTTGTTGATAAACACGTTAGGCGTAAACGTAGCAGCTAAAACCCTTCACTTCAAAACCAATTCACTAGAAGGAATGAACAATACTCGTATATCGCGGCGCAACACTAGCAAATCAAAACCACGATAGCTGGTCGGCGCGCTAAAGAACTGTGAACCTAGTGCCTATAGTAATAGATAGCAGTATTGACTTACTTTTAGTTTACAATGCGAAACTGTCGGCAAAGTTAAGCTATGGACCCATTTTCGTTTTCCAAAAATATTCTCACCTTTATATTGGTCGTAACAGAACCGTTTTTTGAACAACTCTCCCTTGTTAAAATGAATGGCGTAAGTGGTTTTGTGACAATTAACCCAGCAAATTTGAGTTCCATCTGCAAATGGATTGGATTGCCTTGTATACTTGAATTTAACTCATTGGGTTTGTCTTATGCTGTAGCGTTACCATTACCGAACACATTACAATGCAGAGGGAATCGCGGAGTAAAGAAAAGGTACAAAGTGTATTCGGGTAATTTCGCAATTAAAATAATAATTCCGAAAATCATTTAAAAATCACTAATCATCAGTGTAATAAGAGTCCATTTTCGGAATTATCCGCCACTTTTTGGCTTTCGGAAATACCTGGATAAAACCAAAAAATGAAATCGAAGATATTATGAATTATTTCATTTGGTACAATAACTGTTACAAAAGAGTACGTAATACAAAATATAATTAGTTTAACAGGCAAAAAGTTGACTTTACTAAGAGCATTTTGGAAACAAAATACACCTTGGAATATAAGGATTAGCGAGATTAGTTTTAGTTGAAATTGAAACTATACTGCTCTGCAGAAAGATACACATTTGTTTGTTTTTGCTGTACAACTTAATTCATTATTGTATTAAAGGTGTGAAAATAAAGACATGGTTGCAGCAAAAAGTTCTTAAATCGCAGCCATGAAAAGAAAGTAGCGCGATAAGAAGAACTATAACACGTATATAATGAAGCTCGCGCAGTCACTCCGGATATTACTGCAATGGAAGGAGTTTCCTTAATATTGTAGTTTTAGATAAAGGGAGGGTTAGCCTTTACTGGAAGCTTTTATTTGGAAATGAAAATGATAGCTTCAATGAATGCGAAGTTATTATTTTCTTACTTTGCCAAGCCTTTATTGTTTTTAAAGCACAATTGTATCTAATGTGAATTGCTATTCGTAATTGAATACAAGTAGTGGAAAACATTTAACTTTTATGTTACTCTAGGGTATTTTTAACTATAGAAACGTTTTGATTATGCGGTTGTATTTTGGATCTAAGCAAACAAACTATCAGTAAAAGTATCTACGACGATTCTTTTTTAGTCCAATGAAATGAAATAGGTTAACTTCAGACTAATAGGTTAATTAAGTTTTTATTTACATAAACGTAATTTAATAATAATTTGTAACCTATTTTAAATGTCGTAAGTCATTACGGCACCGAGATTAGCATACGCGGCAAGATCCTCGTTTCCTTTTAGACCCTTTTGAATTTTGCTAAAATAGAGTAATTATGCTAAGTGCAAGCTCACAACAAAAAGCAATGATTAATAGCTTGAGGAGCTATCAGTCTAGACTAGACTGTATTGTGGTGGCTGAATACATTCTCTAATAGTCGATGGTGATATTGCAATTCGAAGGTTGTTAATCCTTGCCAATGGGCAGCGTGTTTCCAAACTGTGCTTTGTGTGAAAAGTTGATGACTTTGTATTATGGTAATAAATTATATCTCGAAGAATAAAAATGTCATTTGTTAACGTTATATTTAAGTGGATAATCATTGGTGAAATAAATGGGTAACCATAATGAAACATGCATATCTAAATGCTTACTTTTAAAAACTGCTGCACTACGTTCTTGCAACTTGTCTCGGCATAAAAAGCTAACATTTCTTATTATGACATGTTGATAATAATATTACATAAAATACATCTCTGTTATAAAAATAATAATGCAGTACTCTTGCTGATGAAATTGAAAACCAAAACAAATAATGATTTTAGCTACAACAGACAGGAAGTTACAGAAACACTATGCCGAATACAGATGAATCGTGAACTATTTACTTATACACTTGACTTTAAAGAAATTTGAACAAGTTGTTTACCTGAATGTAACTAAAAAGTTTATGTGTGCAAATAAAGGTGCTTATAAACTAATTAATTTCTTTTGAGTAATACCATACCCAACATTCAGTGGCATCGAATTTATCTGATTTATGAAAACTCGGATTGGTCAATTCAATACGATTACATAAGATTTCATAAACATAATATATCTTGGTTGATTAACTGGTGCCGTATTCTGATTTTAAAATATATAAACTAAAATATATCATTCATATATTTATATATATTCATTCATTCATTCATTCATTAAACACATAATCTATCGCAAACATAACATATAATGAAATAATATTGAAGTTGTATCGGAATAATTTTCAAGCAAATTCTAATATTTCTAATCCAGACCTCATGTTAATGTAAGAGGAGTTGTATTGAAGATTTGATCGTGTCTAAACCATTGAGTAACAGGAGATGACATCCCATACAATTTTTTTCAGCCATGAGTTTAAGTGATTTACTCGACTTTAAGTGATCAGCCTGACATTCTGTCTTGGACCACAGACATGATGCCACGCAAGCGTCAAAAATTAAAAAATAATAATATTAAAAATAATGGCTTCGCGCGTAGTATAAAACTGCAATAATAATTCTAATAAAAGTAATAGAAGCCACGGAATTACATTCCATCGGTAAATAAGCGTAAAATTTGATGTAACACTAAATTAAAATAATTGTTGTTCGCGGTGCGACGCCATGTTGCCAATGTTCCTCGGCGCATAGATTAATGCCGCAGAAGTAACACATATGCCTACACTTATGATGTACCTATATTATTTATTAGATTCTTATATTGCATACAAATATTAACGTGATATACAAAAAAAATCCAGATAGGTACATTTTAATGTTTATTTCGTAACACATATTATGATTATTGTATAACAAGGGCGATTTTGCTTAAATTTGAAGCGAGAGTTAATTACATAAAAATGGTACCTAATTTATGATTAAAATTTAAAACTTAAAAATCAAAATATCGCTCACATTATAGCTACTAAATATTTATATGGATTTAAGTAAATATAAAGGGTTAAGTAATTATATTATAAGTATACTTAAATAATAATTACATTCAAAATGAAACTCAGCGCTCGGTCGTGTTTTTCTAAAGTACCACATGATTGAAAATAAATATTACAAATAAAAAACAATCAGTTTCTCTTAAAATTATTTAATCACGTTTCATTGCAAAATGTGTTTAAGCAGAATATGAATATTGTCATAATAGTGTCACGTCTGCTTCGCTAAAGCTAATCTCTGATTCAATGACAGCTGTCAACCGCCAAATGTGGCGCACAAACTTTGTTCTAGATAGCTTGTCTAGTAGAATACATAATAAGTCAATGGTCTTAACGTGTTTTAAAGTTAGGACACGGCCCCTGGATAAATACTAATTTATGTTATGACACATAAAATATGAAAACAGAAGGTACCAAAAATAAAAACTTAAGTCTATGCGACATATTGCAAATATTCTATGCAGTGCTAACTTCAACGAAACATGAAATACAGAAATACAGACTTTATTGGTAAAAGTTATAAAAAAACACATTTTACACGTCATGCATATAAGTTTGAATTAATTGATAAAAAAGATGGAAACGATGAACTATACTTTCGAGTTTTGTATGAAAATGGCTTTGGTGCCCAATACTGTATATAAGTTTATGAACTTCTGGCCAAGGCTGTATATAAGTTTATGAACCTTGTAAATGAACTCAATGCTTGTCATCTGTAAATAACTGTGAGTCTCAACCTAAGTCAATCGCAAAATGCAAACAGAACTGGCACGATCGGCGAGTCGTTTACATGTTGTTTACAAATACAAGCAAAATGCAAGCAAATGCAGGAAATTCGATTGCTGTGCCCCGGACGGGGTGTATTGGTCCTCATTTTTTTTTCATGCTTCTTGTCTTTGTTAGCTGGTAAATTGAATTGTCGGGACACGTAAGTTTCTGCACTCAAATGCGAGTAATTATAGACTACAGTATCCAACAGTTCATTAGGAAAGTTAAAGGTCAGTTAGGATAAAAAACTATCTTCACCTAATTCTAATAACGGCCTTAATTTGAGACCTGGCCCTATCTCAAGTCGTTCGGTCTTATAACATACTTCGTAATAAAATTATTATTCTGTTATTAGTACATACTATCTAATTAGACAACTTGCCAAGAGCGAATTTTAGCTTTGATAAAGGGATTTATATTGTTTAACATTCAGCACACTTTCGTGCTCGCATGTACAACTTACAACTAACAATATAGTTATATGAGTATGATTAATTCTATCAAACAAACTGCTTTCAAACGAATCAAGGCTCTAATTCATTAACTTAGCACTTAAAATTGTAAGCACATTAATGATAAGACGATAATCATGCCAATGCAATGACGCGTTCATCTATCTATTCTATACATTATGTAAATTCAGTAACGAGGTCGCTAATAGATTCCGATCCAGTGATTTGCATCATTAGTCGTCAATTAGTGCTAATATTGTATTCATATCTATATTAGCCACCGTCATATTGACGTAAGGAATATTCGTAAACCAAACAGTAGAGTAAAGGATCTATTTGGTTTTCTACTTGTTTGTAGATTCTTATTTAACTCATGTATTTTTGTCCTTACTTTTTACATGACTATTATGCAAAGTAGGTAAAAATTAGTTTTCCTAATGATTAAGAAAATACGGAAATATTGTTTGATGGAAGACATAAAGGAAAAAGTTACTTTATATAATGGAGAAGAAAGCGCCCCGATACTCGTAAGTTTCGGCCAATCGTTAATACAATGTGCATTCAGTCCATCAAACTCGCTTTAAGAGGTTTTATAGATTTATTCTCCCTATCAGTTGACTATTTTTGTTTGAAACGTCTCTCAATATGCTGAAAACTTACAATTTCGCAAACAACACAGATATACGAATAATGTTTGTAAATACCAAACGATTGTTTAAAAAAAAATTTGGGGTAGATTTACTACTACCTACCATACTTACATTAGTTTTAAAATAAGTAGTTGTAATGCAAACAATTTTTGTTTAATTTATCCATAAAGATGAGTAAAGTTAATAAGGACAATGACGTAAGTAGTGCACAAGTTGAGCAGCTCCAGCGGTAGCATAATGGAGACGGGCAGCACGCGCCACAGATAGTACCGGAACGGTCGAACTTTTGTGTACCGCAGAAATAGATTTACGTCTTCTTTTACCGTCTCATCTGTAAAACGATTAATTGAACGTCTAAGTTACATCGTACTTTACTGTTTGTATTTATGCTTAGACAATTACAACCTCGTGTCTAATGAAAACTAGGAAACGTTATCGCGTGTATAATATAACATTATACAATACCTATAACCAAAGAGCGATACTATTTTAATAACGTATTATTTTATAGTACAGACGCTAGCGGTAGACAGTTATACAACTATCGAATACTGACACCTATCGAAGATGACAACATTTAAATTGAACTAATGTTTGTAAATCCTTTGCAAGAAGGCTGGCGCTATATCATACGTTTAGTTTTACTTACCTGGATCATCAAACAGCTTGTGTACAAGCAGTAGCCGTATGCGCTCTACCTCCACTGCGTACAGCTCGACCACTACGCATGGTGCGAAGATGAACAGCGTCACCTGCGTCACGTGCAGCGCTGCGAACCCTGCCGACGCGGCCGGCTCCTAGGGTTGGCAAGAATCGGATTATCAGAGGTAGACTAGTAACTAGTCTTATAGGGCTGGTACATACAAATTCAGGTGTTTTTATGCAAGGTGTCGTTGAGTAAAATAGGTACGTGTTAGCGTGATTTTTACATTATCTGGAGGGACATACACAGAGTCCTGTATAAATTGTGCGCTAATAGATAGGTTCTGCTTTTATTTTAAATTAAAATAAATATCAAAATATGTTTGTTGAATTCTGAAAACACGGCAACTCTGTATGCAACTCTAAAAATTACTGACAGGACTTGATTAAATAGGTATAAAATGTCACAAATTGAAACATGAATAATAATGGTGTATCCAGCCTTCGCTCTAAGATTTTTTGTTTACATGTATATATAGAACGAAAATTTAATCAGATAGGTCAGTACGAATTCATTTCTGACCAATTCGTAGCAATCATAGCATAATCGAAACGGTAGCTTGGATGTAAATAGATCGAAGCTTGGAATAGAAGTCATAAATACTTACTAATTCTTCAATTACCAGTAAGATGTGGTAGGCGTTTAGTATCAGTTTAGGTAATGTGCACACTATACTGATGAAAAGCTGAAAATATCAATATACGTTCAGTACTACTTTTAGCAACTTAAAATCTGGATATTTTTTAAAAACAAATAATTGTGTAGCGGAATATATAAGGCCTACATTATTTGTAACTGATCTTAACTTGTACCTACTTTAACTAGTAATAATAGTAAGAAATCGATTAACGTAATTTATGACAAAACAACATTTATTTTCTTACCGATGCGTGTAGTTCCGGCATTATAGCATCGACGGCATCCGCTAGATTTTTATACAAATATAAACAAAAGCGTATTCTCGACTGCTTCAATGTTTTATAATTGCTCACGTAACAAAAGAAATTATAATTCTTCATCTCTTCCATGCGGCAGCGAAGCATTTTCAGCCGATATCGCATCATATCAAACAACACAAATCGCCACACTCTGTTCAAATCCAAAGCGACTAATGAAAACTGAGAGATCGCAAACAAAATCAGATTTTCATAATAAGGAAACCAGATCCAATACAAGATAGTATATATGAACCGAATTAACCAAAGAACGAGTGTGTATAAGAACATTCTCTTTCTTGTGTGCAAGTAGTATTTATTGCCGATTCTCAAGTAAGTGTCAATGTCAGTTAATTTGTTGAAGTAATTAGCGATTTGATTCTTTAGAACTAGAGTCACTATCACCATAGCTGTGTATTCTACGACAGACCAAACAACAGATAACTCTTGTCCAGGACAACAAGTGAAATTAGTAATAATGTTAACAGTTATGAGAAAAATACAATAAAAAGTCACAATAATTTTCAAAAGTAATTTGAATTTCCAGACTTTGAAATCGAATCCACATATGAGAAGCATGATTAATATTGATTTGTAAAACATTACAAGGTTGATTTTTGATTGGGATGCAATAACAGTTTTGGAGGGCATTTTGTAATTTTAATTTGTTAATTGGTTTATTGCGCGTGGCCTGTGTACTAGTGCTGCGGTGGGTTTGACTACAAGTTGTAACTGACACGCTGAAAATACATATCTGTTCTCTTATTAAGGTCAATAGGTTGAATGTTCAGTTTTTTATTTTTTTAATATAATGTTCTTACACTGAAGTCATTAACAAAGAAGATGAGTTACGTTCTTATTTTAAGTGTCGGTACCTTTTTATAAATATAGATTTTTGAAATGTTGCGTTACACAATAAAATAAGTAGTACGGCCTCAAGTCGTTGGCTGAAAAAGATCTCTTATTTATTTTAAAGAAATAAGGTCACCTTTATACTGCTTATTTTAATCATGTTTTTAAGTATTATGTGTTTAGTTTTGAGTTTAACTTCTAAAAAAATATTTCAATTAAATACCGAACTACGTACTACGATGTGTCTACGAATTAAATAATTAGCTACATACTGAAATGCGATGACATTAACGTAAATGCCTCGTTAATAGTCAAAGCCTGTCGAAAATCACATACAAATGACGTCAACTGACCACGAGTCACAAAGCCTTTGCAGGACGGGCTTACACAAAACGAACTTTATTTTATCATGCACAGCTCATGATTTTGCCTGGCATTCATCATACTTAACAAAGGTGGCCTTTGAACAATACTGCACTTGACATTTTGATAGGATTGAAAAGACAATTCTTTTATTATTACTTACAAAAAACCTATGAAAGTGGTCGATTTTATTTTACTTTTTTTAGGGTTCCGTTTTCAAAAAAATGAAATAACATCTTTTATGCTTCTCCTAATGTCGAGTGTAACATATGTCTGGTAGAAAAACCAACCATTAAACAAGGCAAAATAAATAATTTAGGGCCAGCCATTAGTAGGACGACTAGGACGAGTAGACAATTTCGCTCGCTTTTATATTATTAAGTTGTTGCCCTGTGAATCTTGAACAACGAGCTATGTCTTATAAAATGGATAAGTTGTGCTGTAAAGTAGGTATGCACTGTTTGTATTAACTGTTTTAATATTTGTATATTTTTATTTGTGTATTTAATAACTTTGTGTAACAGACACACATACAATAACGATAGTTGTTACTCGTAACAGTAATAATCAGCCGTATAATCGTAAAAAATACAATATATAATAAATAAATAATGCTAAGTAACAAAGCCAAATAAAGTACAGAAATAAAAAAAGTTGTTCTGTTGAAATAATGCTGTATACCTGATTCAAATATCCACTTATTACGCTGTTAAGCAAATTCATAATTGACGAGACATTTATAGTACCGATTCTTTTGAGCAAGTATAAAAATTAAGGATCTGATTTAAGAGAAATCTAAAGTATTAATAGTATTGTATCATCAAAAATGCCAGATCCAAACGCATCTACCCTCTACGCACGCCGACCCTCCACTCCACTGTCGTTAACTTGAATGATTGAGAACTTACGGTTTCGACTTCATTGCTTTCAATTTGCTCGCACAAGGGATGAAAGGTATTTTACTGGCTCTTTACTGTAATTTTGAGAATGCATAATATACAATTTTAATCACAACTGTTAAAGTTCTAAAGGGAACGTATAAAGCGTAAGTAAAAAAAAGATTTAAAAAATGAATAACTCATTCAATGTACGCTACTCGTCTCGATCCTAAACAGATCATATTTCAATAATTAACACCATTAAATTGACAACACAAACACTATAAATATAAGTACAGTTGGCTAATCGTTTCGCACTGTAGGTACTGACCAGATAAGGTTTTGCAATTTTTTTTCGATCCTATCTATGAACGGAGACGAGTATTACTCATTTTTACACCACACCTGACTTTATAAGATAATTTGGCGATTTACGGAGAATGCTCAAGTGCATGTTATAACTCTAGTCATTGAGCCAAATAGTAAAAAATTCGCCGAGTGGTCAGCAGACAAAGGAAGTTAGTCGGTACAATTTTCTACTTGAGCCACAAGTACCGGATTACGTCTGTGCATACGCTGAATTCAAGTTTTATTAGATGTGGCATTTTTTACCTTTATGTTCAGCATATAAACATTTAAAATAACTTTTTAGGTATCGTTAAGAAACGTGCTTGATGATCGTATCTTTTGTTTGTTTGTATTTATTGCGTAACGAGAACGAGTAAGGGTACGTATTTTCCAAATCATAATATTGATATCAATATGCTAAGGATTAAACAGGATCATTTTGTATCAGAACAGAATTAAATAACCTCATTTCAACTCTTCAGTACGTTAAAATGAGAACTATGAGTACTACTAGTAACACAACATATTGCTCCATATCAATTAACACAATACAGTATATTTTTTACAATACAGTATATTTTTTACAATTCTCCTCTAGCTGAAATTTGTACATCTCGCTGCGATGCCTTCCCGGTCATTGCCTGCAAAACACTCCGCCAAACAGCAAAGGACTTTAAAACTTCCATGCTCAAAGCGCTCAATTATATAAAAAAAGTAAAAGAAAGCGGTAATCCACGCGGTAATCCCTTTCGTGGTAAGTTCACTTTGTCTTTCGGTTTACAGGTACATGATATTTTTTGATACGCCGCTTTAAATGCTTTTACAAATTGCCAGACTATTTTGCGTCCAAAAAGCCGACGTTGTTAAAAATTTTCATGACGACAGTTTTTAAATTACATATGTAATGTACGCCAAATATGTATACTCTTTTTACCTTACTCTGTGTTGTAATAAGGTTCAACATTGTATACATATTTTTGACGTTGACTGTACATCATATTTAATCACTTGCTTTGATTTTAACTAAGTACAAAATATTATCGTATTGATCATAATTAAATATTGAATCAATCTACTAAGAAAATATGTAACTCCTAATTATTTGATTTAAAGAAATTGCTTTAAACGCGATGAGGTTTTACTCTTTGTAAATATGTATGTATACATAAAATTCGTGCTTTTTAATAATTGAAAAAAAAAACTCGATTACATAGTTTAGAAAATAGGAATAACCATATTCAAAATTCGCATGAGTTCCTATTAGGTACCTCCCGTTGTCATGACTGCTGGTCAATTAGGGACATACGGACAGACAAAAGATGTCCATGTAATGATCGCTATTATCCACTACAGGCCACTCGATCGCCATTGTTAACCGTAGTAAGTCCTCGCATACTTCAAACGGCCGAGTCTGACTCTCCCCTGTTTATTAGTAGTATTGTGCTCATTTTACCGAATTTGTTGCCTGTTTGTTGATAATTCTTGTACATAAAACATCCGTAAATAATCAAAATCCCTTATGTCCTGAAAGGATTTAATTAAATAGTTTCTCTGTTCTGATGAAAAACTATAAGACTAATCATTGATCAGTGATCGTTGACTGACACTGACTTTAGTTATACAGATTGTGTTATGTTTGCTGGAAAGTTAAGACATTATATGTTGCGAACATTTGGTACAGTCGCCATCAAATATATTGGAGCGGCCAAGGTACTCAAGGATATCTGAACATGGACTTTATCGCCTTGACAATAGAGGCGTTGTTCAAATATTTATGAACACCTCACTCATATATATCTGATGGTGACTGTACAGTCGAACAACGCCTCTACTGTAAAGGCGATAAAGTGCATGTTCAAATATTTTTGAATACCTTGACCGCTCTGATATATTTAATGGCGACTGTACGAAACTGATTTTTGCCAAGTGAAACTACCCGCCGTTTTCACAGCCATCCTCACACCGTGATTTAAAAAGGGTGTCGACTAACATCCGACGGTGATGGATGCGGCACGGAAGCGGATATGGACGGACGATCTACCCTCATTGGAATCATTTTTCATTTGCGCGTAGGTAACGCCCGCGATGAGTGTTAAGTGATCTTTAATGTCGTACTTACAACAATATCTGCCTCTGTTTGATATGTGAAGTTGATCTACAGCGTTTAATAGGGAGGCAGGACGTATCGAACAATGTGTTTGATATATGATCAATACGCACGTTTTAAAAATCTGATATCAAATCTTTTGAGAATTTGAAAAGGTAAGATCCTAATAAAAATATATTGTAGCAAAATTCAGTCCGTTGAACGTGAGTGAAAGAGAAACTTTTTGTAACGGTTCATGTAGTATATATAGGAATGTCATTACAAAAACAGTAAAATTACAGAAAAATATCAATTTTCAACACACAAACACTCATGTCTACATACTCAATAAAAAGCATATTTTTTTATGCATAATAGGCAGGCGTTTGACCACGATCTCACCTGATGGTAAGTGATGATGCGGTCTACGGTGGGGCACGCTTACCTATAAGATACCTATTTACTCGCGCTTTGAAGAGACCCAAATCGCACTCATGTGGAAACACAGACCCGGGCAGAGAATAAATTATTATTAATCAAGAAACACTGACCATCCAAATAATACTCCTACTACCTATATTGGATTATCACTTATGATCAATACTCTCAATGCTACCAATGGTTGCAAAGCATGGCTGAGTTTTTTTCAAGTAACCCGCAAAATGCACAACTTATTGAACAGCAGCCAACTTTTAGCTTGATTTTGTCACGATGTAAATATTACTACCACTGGTTTAATTTTAACCATCCTACCGTAAGTACCACTTTATTGGCGAACAGCATTTTTTCATATGATTATCCCATAATCAAGAACAGAGAGTCTTTAGAAAACATGACTAGTACCGAAAGTTAATACTCGTACATGAAGCCAACCGTTAGACACCTGTACGTTGAATTATCTGGGGTGCACGTCTTTTTTACCTTTTTTTTTAAATGCGTCTTGTGGACATTTTTGACTGTGAACGGTGCTTTGAGAAGTTACCATTTGATAATAAAAAAATTAAATTGTCTTAAAATACTGGTTTTATTCTTTGTAAGATTCCTGCACCGTCGCGTCGACGGAGCCAGTGCGGATCATTACCCTCGTCTGGATTAAGGTATCGGACTTTCTTTACTGTCCTTTCATTACATATATTGTGCAGAAAAAAATGGTTCTTGCATTCATTAGGTGAGTTAATTTTGTGGAATTCATTCAGAGGACGAACAGTAAAAATAAAAATATACAAATGAATAGTAACTGAATCAGGGAAATGAAACCTATATTCATAAAGCGCATTCGACTCTGATCATAATTATGTAAATGCCTTTGTTACAACTGAAGCATATTTGTTTAACATTCATGAACGTTGGCGTATTGGATTGTAGTCCTGTAAAATGGTATTTTTGTTTCTCGTTATTATAAGTACGAGTATACAGTTTACAAAATTTAATAAGTATGTATTTGTATTGTATATTATTACGACTACTAAATAAATTGACGTTTTTTAGTTTTTTTTTATCTAAAGTACATACACCTATCTAGTCTTTTCTGTTTATAATTATGTCTGAAAACCTTGTATAAATTTTTTGTATAAAAGAAGTTGACTCGATAATCCTGACTGTTAATCAAGAACAAACTCATAGATAAGACAATCTCTACAAAATCCATGATAGATGTATTCGAAGTGAAATAATTATATTTTAATCCAGATCGTAAATCAAGGCAGCTACTTGTGCTTCTATTAGCATGAACAAGAGGGTGTAAATCATGATGCCACTCGGGCCCTCCCGCGACACAGCTATAGGTACCTGATTTTATATAATATTTGAAAATGACACAAACACAAATGATGTTGGGTGGGGTAAGCCTAATGTTTGTCGCTTAGTATCTTTATGTCATATGTTTGTAATATGATATTATATCTATTCCACTCCTTAGAAACGCTTTTTTCTTCCACTTGTTTCGTCCATTGATCTGTCACTTAAACTTTGTTACACCCAGTCATAACTATTTCGGACTCGTTGTAGGTACATGAGTGTTTTTCATTGGATATGCTGGTATGAAATGTATGCTTGATAACTATCAAAATAAGATCAAATCAAATTGGTGTCAGTTTTAAGCGCTTTTTTTACGAATTCCATCACCTACGTACTGCTTGAACTAGTCAGATGGCAAGTTAAGAGACGGGGCGAATTACGGCAGTTTACGCTTCCGCGCCGTTACACACGACACGACTGTTTGCGACGGTTTACGACCGGGCAAAAATCTGATACGGACATCGTCCACCAAGCACGTTGTATTGCGGTTAAGGACAAGGTATTGGGTACTGATCTGTAAATCTCCCCTTTATTCTAGAAAAGTGAAAAAGAGAACAAAATTAAAAGTAGTAGGTAGTAGTAAATTAGAAGTAGAATTAAAAAAAAAAACACTATTATTTTTATAGAAATATGTATCACCTGAGGCGTTATACTCGTAGGTAATTATGATTTAATTGGCTTCTATAGCTTGACAAGTTTTTTATGACTTGAGATATTTATGAGTCGAGTGACGGACATTTATCCAGAATGATTTCAAGCAGGTGCCACGATCAAACGTTTTAACAGTTTTTAACAAAATGTGTGTAGAGAAACCATCTAAAATCATCACTTTACCGAGAGTGAGTATCGGTCTCGGAGCGGCGATTTAAGAAGACAAAGGGCAGTAAAATGGCTGATTGCCCGCGACACGGCGTTTGCGGCCGCAATACTTTATGCTGAAACTACGGCCAATATAAACGCCTTTACAGCACTTCTCATTTTGTTTTAAATTAAACATAAATATTTTATATTTCTTCACCTATTTCAAAAAGTTTGCAGATAAAAAACAGTTTGATTGTATGTACCTACGTGTGATAAATTGGTGATAAACGAAAAATATTTTACTTCAAAATTCCTGGATGAAACTAACCTGGTACCCATAGACTTAAATATATTGTAGACGGCCATAGCCTAAGAAGTTTTTTAGGCTCCGAGTATTTAGCGCCATCTAGTTCAGAGCCACCTAAACAGAGCCAATATGTATGAGATAAAATCAGCGCCACCTAGTAACGACTAGTGTACTACCAGTACGTTATTCGTTACTAGGTGGCGCTGATTTTATCTCATACAGCTCTGTTTAGGTGGCTCTGAACTAGATGGCGCTAAATACTCGGAGCCTCAAAAAGTTCTTAGGCTATGGCCGTCTACTATATATTTAAGTCTATGCTGGTACTTACCAAAGAGAATATTGTAGTACCAACTGAGATTAATTCCAGCTAATACTTCTTGCATGTGTAGAACAACACTCTTTGCCCTCGACTTAGTTGATAGTTATTTTTTGCCATAAAATAAATCACGTCAATGCAAAGTCAGTACAATATCCCAGCTAATTCATTTCTAAATTTCTCGATTTCACGTAGTGCCTATACTCATAGTAAAGTTAGTTAGCAACGGTATATTTTATGAGTGGGATTGCATTCCGTCGGTAGCATCGTATCAGCTAGACAATTATTTTGCGCTAAATAGGGTCATGTTTGAACGCGACCTCGCACTGTTAAAAGGATGAGGTTAAGTAGAATGAAGCATATTCTGTATTTGTACTCAACGTATGATTTTTTTATGCAATGTAATGAATGATTATGTTAATGAGTACCTATGTATATCGTTTTACCATATTATACATTTAAATTACTGTGGTTAACTATCACATAACTAAGAAAACTAATAAATAAAGCCAATCAAAATTTTTATTTGACATATATAGGCATATATTTTTATACTCGCTTATCGGTAACCATCGAGTGTTTACACAAGTAAAAACCACTCTCGCATAGCACCATCGCGCGGACCTGGCTAAATGCAAATCACTGATAATCCATTAGTGCACGTATTGTGTACGAGCAGGCTGCACTGCTGGCCCTATTGGTAGTCAATTGTTTTCTATTTACGCAGTGTATCGACGCGAACCGACTAATTTATATTCAAACATAGGTGTAGAGGGTAGGATTAAAATCTGTATTTTACAATCTCTTGGATGCGTTTAATAAAGAGATCATAATATTTAAAAATATTCTTTTAGGTTTATGGCTAAATATTGTGTAACAACTGGCCCGTTGCAGAATTAAGAAACTCTTTTTCGGTCTGAAACAGAGTTGTCGTCTTAATTAAGATACCTCTTATAAAATACCTAGTCCTACAGCTTATTTATTTATTATATTATATCTTTTTTCCCACTTATTTTATTTTAGAATATGGTATAAAATATCATTTTAACAAAAGTTACTTCGGTCTTGCTAATTTTTCAAATCATATTTATGTCATTTCACCAGATTTCAAAATAGCGTAAAGTCTTATTAAATTTCGAAACTAGCCACGGGTAAAAATGGCGGGACCAGGATGATGACGTTTCATTCTGCTTTCAAACTATTCGTTTAATTAAAACTATTAAGAGCAGACGCGTGTAAAATGGAACAAATTAGATCGAACCGGGCTTGGGTTGCCGGTGCAAAAAATCGCATTATTTTCTCGATTGGTAGCCGTTGCAGCGCTTTATTAAAAAGGACGGGTGTTCCAGGTAAATCCGCATTTGGAAGCTGACGGATGAAACCACTACATACTTCATTTTACTTACACTTTTGATTTATGTAAATCCGAGGTAATTTGTAAAACGTCAATGTAATAAACTAAAAGCTGTTTACATATTTAAAATTCTACCTTTTTCGTAGGAATTCAATTTGATAAGTATAAAAATAAACGTTTAAGGATGACTTATGTAATAAGCAGCAAATAATTAAGTGATTCTTTTTAATATATTGTGAAAGTAAACTTTTACACGTTTAGATATTCGTTACTCATTCATAATACTAATAAACTATTATACCCAGAACGTATAACTGATTCTTGACAAACAAATCAACTAAAGATATTCTCGTTCGAGCGCTTAAATCGCTTCGTAGTCAAAAGCACACGTTAGTTACAAGTTTGACTATTTCAATTAAGGGGGGTAAAAATGGAGAGTAGTGATGGAATTGTAATCTGGTTAGCCAGTCATCAGGGGATGATTGCTCGTTGATGACTAGAGCATAGTAATAAACCCTTTAGATTAGTCAGCCATTGTTTTACAAATACCCTTTAAATGTTTCGGCATAGGGATATTGAACATTTTGCTATTAAATGTTACTATTTCAAACGTTTACCTACTTATGAAATAGGTAATATTGAAATACTTATTGATTCATTTATTTTAGTTTCGTAAAAGGAAACAATGTTTAAAAAGGCGGGATTGATGCTATATAGCATTTTTTACTAGTCAACTTTCAAGAAAAGTATAAAGAAATCAACTTATATTCACACTAATTAAATATTTAGAGAACAAGCTTTTGCCTTTATAAAAATGGAAAGACTGAGTTTCTTTGTTATATACGGGGGGTTACCTTTTTAATAAAGTATTAGGGAACTAATGATTTTTAAATTGCTCTACTTCAATAACTTCTCAACTCAACTATCTCACATATAATTTTAGTCAATCGGTATGCTTTAATTTTATTTCACATTTGAAAGCATTTAACGGAATTTAAAACTTGCAGCCATATTCATAAAATGAATTTTACTATAACTTTCCTCAATCGTCGGTAGATAAGTTTAATAATGAAGTGGCGGCCTATAATGACTCTATTCCGTGTTTGAATAGTCATTACATTCGAAATGATTCCAGGTAATGATCTGTCGTTATGTTGTAAATTACCTTATCGTACAGAGGGTTTGGTTTTTATGCGATTAATTGAGAAATCACTATCAATGTTATACTTCGAAAATAAACGCTGCATATATCCGATTCTACTGTAGTACAAAACATGAACAGTATTGCAACAGTTCCATTGTCTACATAATGTTTATAGTAACCTTATACTCCCTCCGGATTCCACTTGGGTCCAAGAAAATGAGCCGGGATAAATTGCCTAAGAACGCGATAAGTGCAGGGTGGTGGCGTTATTGAGGCAAATTGTGGACGATACAAGACTTAAGGGTTTTATTGGACATTTTGCTTCTCTTTTCTTGGGCTTCTTTTGTAAATTAATAATAGAACTTTAGTTTAGGTACGGGAGATAAGTTATAGAATCAGCCACGTTCAGATGTATGAAATGATTATATACATGTTGCAGTTGTATGTCAAGTCAGATACAAGGATGTTCAGAAACGGCACATGAAAAGATGCAACATCGAGCCCTCTCAGTGGGAAGGTTTGGCAGCACAGCGTCCTGAGTGGCGCAGGCTGGTGCAGAACAAAATACGTGATTTCGAGGAGCAACGTAAAGTTGACCTCGACGCCATACGCGACGAGCTGAAAACACGTCAGCCTGCTGCCATTCACTACCACTACGTGACTGGTGTCCTCACGTGCCCTCAATGTGCACGGGGGTTCACCTCGAAGATCGGCTACGTCAGTCATCTTCGGGCGCACGAGCGCCGAACTATTAACTAGGAGTTGAAGTGGTCGCCTTGGTTGAAATCGGCCGGAAGGATCACATCACACATCACATAAGTTTATTTTTTACAAATATTAAAAATTCTAATGTCAATGAACGTCCCTTATATTTTTAGTAAGTATTGTTTACCATTCTTTATATGTGTTCGATCCAGAAGTACTTACTTATCTTGTCTAAAATCTTGAATGTAGCGCAATTTGAGTACAGCTAAAATATTTCGGATAATAACGTCTTCTCATCTTAAAAATCATAATGACCTTCTTTTCAAACCATCACTCAAGTATCTATAAGAACAAAATTGCACTCCAAAATCCTCATCTAAGTATGCCATTCCTTGAGTATTTCTTGGTCTTGTAATATGAAAGAGACAGTGGCTTAGTTTGGCGCACATCTGTCAAGGGTCTGCCGTTGGCTCGAGACACGTACCGACCGCCTCTTGAATTGTCGAAATTCATTAGGTCGTTGTTCCGCTCTCGCCACTTGTCGTTTGATTGAGGATATAAAAAGCCTAGAGATTCTCGAGTAGGGGACAGATTGGCTTTATTGTTTACGTAAATGTGCTAGGGGTGTAATGAACACGCGTAAGAGCTTCCTAAAGCTCTACTTACCTAAAGCTTCAGCCTGAAAACTACTGTAATTATAAATACCTAAGTAAAGGAAATTACTACAGGGAAATAAAATCAAACAAAAGGTTGAAGTTTAAAAGGAAAATTATTTATTTAAAGAATTGATTTTGGATTTTGTTAATGAAAAGCGAAACACGGACTATTTACCCCTAATGCTGTCCTTGATGACGTCATTAGGTATCTACTTCGGTTCCTAGGCTTTTGCATGATGGAAAACCAAGTAGACAAACGAAAAACCACCATGCGCCGTATTACATTAAAATGAATAATATAACTATAATTACCAATACATTAATTAATAACTTAACTATACCTACAGTAGCTTGCTCTGAGACGCAGTTTGGCCAAGATGATCGTGAAAGCTAGGGAGGACCCAACGTTGTGTATGTAGTTACCTCAAGTCCTTTTCGATAAGGTGAGAGAGCTAACCGCGATATATAACTACTTATTTCCTAACATAATCGTAACGAAATATAAATAAAGTAGACATAGATTAGTTAATATAGTCACTGTTAACGTTAAGAGAGTGAGACTAGAATATTAATTGGGTAATAAAATACAATAGAATTATTATGGTTAAGTAAATATTTCGTTGTTTGTTAGATAGTTGTATTTACAACAAAATATATTTATTTGTAAAAGGGGTTTGCTGGACTCCCAATGTAGTGGCTGATGGCGATGTACGCCAGTACAAAATATGTGGTATGTCAGTCATGACAGCTCTGTCGTCCATCGGTGGGATCACGGTCGTAGCCTACGATCCGGAGCTTAATGGATCTGTTGATATGGTTTTCCACGGCCATTAGCCTACGGAAATGAAGATGTGTATGATCACAGCCAGTGGCCTACGATCTATTCTGTTTGTGCTTTCTGAGCTTTGTAAAGATCCAAGCGTGCGACGGGACGTAGCCTGCGTCTCGCTCCATACATCTATGTATAGTTGACAGATAACCACCAATTCCTCCACACCACATATGCAATTAACGACTGGTACATTTAATAATTAAGTAAGCAAATACATACCATTGTTTATGACAAATGGTATATAAAATTAGGAAGTAAATAAACAAGTACCTATCATCGCTAATGGGCACTATCTGAATGGTATCTAGGCGTGTAAGACCCTCACCGCCACAAATACTTCGCAACTAGAGCTTCATCGGACTTTACGAACACTTGGAATGCTAATGGCGAACCTACAGTGGTAATGACCCCTGTAGGAACATGCTAATGCGCATCATATGCTCAGGTGAATATGCGAGACATTCACCGCCACAAATACTTCGCAACTAGAGCTTCATCGGACTTTACGAACACTTGGAATGCTAATGGCGAACCAACAGTGGTAATGACCCCTGTAGGAACATGCTACTGCGCATCATATGTTCAGGTGAATATGCGTGATACAGTACGCGGTGGGTATTGACCAAAGGCCCCCCCGTTGCCACCCAGATACCATCAGACACGCATGCTACATAGAATAAACCTCTACGCTAGAAATCCAGCAGTAAATACTTTATATAATTACTATAGCGTTACATAAAAGAACCTATAATGTGATATCGTTCAACAGTGGCCATCTGTTAACCAACATCAACAAGTTAAAGGTTCAAAGATAAAATAAACAAACACGGTTGATATATTATTAAGAATCTGGTCAAGATATAAGCTACTATTAGCCTATATAACTGAATGGTAATAAATAGAAAATATCATCAAATATCTAAATGGTTTTCTCACGATAATATGTTCAACATAAATACAATATGCTAGCTATGTTATGTATTTGAAAACCCAGTGAAATAGTACCCTATATTCAACAATAAGTCAAATAATAAATCATCGATAAAGTCTAACCCTATATTGAAACATACATATAACTTACGAATCGATAATGATGATGATAGATGAAGACTGTTTCACTTGTATTTAAGCTTCATACTCAATGTATAATTAACATGTATTTAAGTACTTATTTAGACAGACGGACGGCTTTTAGCAGAGCGGTATATCGCTTCGCTTCGTTCAATAAAATTATGAACTAATTAAACTCAAACACAGAAAGATCCCTACTATATTGTAACCCCTTAACACAGCTCAAACATTTAATAATGTAGTTTAATTATGCGAATATCTTTATCCTAACACTCACTGCAGGTAGATAATCATTAAACGTAATGCTTGAAAAACCCCGGTAATATGAGAAATGATTGTCCATTGTTATAATATTCGCACGACGAAAGTATTAAAATAAAAGTGAAATATTTAAAAGAACTCACCCCGAAATAAACGTAGGTGCTAACTAGCCAACCAGGCTTGGGTCCTAGGTCTTGTATGGGAGCTATTTACTGGCCGACGATCACGTTCAAACTAAGTTCCGGCCTCAGCCTACCAATCGCTTTTATAATTTTACGTACCCTGACTCCCGCAGTCTTCCACTTCCCCTACTCAGCTTTAAGCCAAACAAATCCCTTAACCAATGTACTAATTACTCACTAAGTTTCATTATTGAACCTAATTATCTATGACATAAGGGTGTTGAGTCAAACTACAGATACCAAAACTAAGTGAATGGTTAACTGTCAAGGTTCAAATTCTCTTGCACATAGCACTCGTCGCCCGCTCGCCTCGACTCGAAACCTGCGAAAAACTCAAGCAAATATGCGGGTAGATGAACGTAACCCTCGTTCGATGCAAGATTATTTCCACCCGCATTTACACAAAATTATTAATCAATAATTACAATTTTAGGATTTCCTGATAAATTACTGATTAAAACTTATAATCTTTATTTGGATAAATACGATAAAAATATAGGGAATATATATATGATAGTTAAAAATACATACAATAGTGTTTCTACTGAAAACGAAAGTAAATTCATTATGACCGCGTGGTTTTATTTTACCAATTCTTATGAAAATACATATGTTTCTAATAAAATTCGATAGCAATGCTAAGAGAACTATATTGTTTATCAAATGTAAATATTTGTCTGTACTGAGATGTTAATATTCACGCGTTCTTGAACCAATAGCGTTGACAACAAAACCTTCCTAAATTACGATTGGTTTTATTTGATAACATAAAATATAATGTTATTTTAAATGCTTAATACGACCTAGGAATTAAATTTTATGTTACTATTATATTTCTGTTGTTTTTCACTAACATTACGATTTAAAGGTTAGATTTTATATCCCAAAAAAATGTATTTGAAAATACTATTCTATGTACCCTAAATGAACTCTTATCTTAATATTTAAATGAAATTGCATATTATTTAGAAAAGCCACTTGAAATAAAGCTAGTTTTCAGTGTTTATTTTAACACTAAATATTGCTTCATAGTCTGAAATAAAGTTATGAAAATTAAGATATTACTACTGGTTGATTTTGTGATACTCCATGTTTTCCTAGTGATTTGTAAATCGAGCTTTAATATTACAGTATGATTCTAATGAAAGCCTAATGAAAAACTTGTAATTTTCCCTGGAATGAAAATTGAAAATTGCTCCTGATAAACATTCATAGCAAAGTTACAGTATCGATCGACTTTAACCAAAATATGCAAATAGGCTCTATGGATTCATTACATTTCTGCCCTCCAAGAATACGCAGTGCAGAAATCTACGATTTCGAGCGTAGTATTATTGACATAGGAAACTTTAAATTAATTTTACAAAACCAAATAAATGTATAAACTTATGACAGCATTCCTGCTCTGACCAATTGAGAATACATACTCATTCTATCAGCCTAGCCTTACATCATATTCATCCATCATCGAACATTCACACATCCTACAACGTCATCGTTATTGTCATAACCCTAAGTCAAAGTCGGCCGGCATTGGTCATAATTGTCATAATCAGTCCAGTCATCTCTCCTACTTAGTCAAGAATGCACTCCTGTCATAAAACACTCCACACTTCGCTCTGTCAACTTGCCTTTCATACAGTTTCACAATTTCCCAAAGCCAACAATACGGTCACAAGCATGAAATACAAAATTATTCAACAATTAAATACACTACTTAAGTTTTCACTACTAATTTCGCGTTTAAAATTACGATCGACCTTATTTAACCGAAACTCAATTAATGTAATGTCCAATAACCGTTTTTCAAAACTAATTCGTCCGAACCGTAAGCTTACGCAACCCTTCTTATATTCGTATGGTTTTATTCATTTACGTATTTTTTGAGAATTTTCAAATCCAATACCAACAATTAAGATAATAAGTTAAAAGTTAATGACATTGTACAGTTATCCGAACGTGTACTACCTAGTTATGTTTCTTTCATGTCTGTAAAAGCCTCCACACTCGCTGTGATATGGTGTCGGTATGATAGTGACGTCATAGCTGACACCCCCACTCCTAACTTTACGTTAACTTTTACGCACGTTTTCAGTTAATATTAACACATTACCTAATAGTTACTAATTAATATGTTCTTTTTTTTTGTAAACAAATCATATTCTTTAGTATGTCTTGAACAAACTTCTTAGTGAACAAAATATTTATTTCGTAATATAATTTCAAATACCTATTTATTTATTTATTTATTTACTTAAACTTTATTGCACAACATAAGAAGGTACAAATGGCGGACTTAACGCCCCAAGACATTCTCTACCAGTCAACCAAATAAAATATATTTCGTAAACTAAAACCCATATCGCCGCGATCGCAAGTCTCCTGTTGAATGTGCATTCGATAGTTCGCACGACCATTTTGACAACTGACCCCTCATTCTAACTATAGTTTTATCTCGCTCTAATCGTTTGACTAGTTGCTTACATTTGTAGAGACCTTAAGTAGATATCGCATTAAGAAAAGCTTAGATGAATACTTATCTTTAATCCCTATAAGGACAGTAATTGTAGTCTATAACTACTCTTAGATTTTATTGAAATATGTTAACTAAAAACTTAGAAAGTATAATTTGTATTTTGATACCCTATCAAGAATCGCCATGTAATGATTTTATTTAACATACAACGAGGTAAAATTATTTTTATTTTTATATCCGTACACTAACTTTCACGTAATCTATGAACGTACCCTTCAATAAAATTAACTTAACCAAATGAATGACTCAACCAATTAAATCTGAAGGCATCCGTCAGTAATGTTTTTACCAATTCCTTCTACCTCTTAAATACTTTGCACTACACTAATTTTAGGGCATAATGAAAGCATGAATTACTTCATGATATACAAAACTAACTCATCTGCTATAAGCCCTAAATTGTGTAATCACATTATTCGTTATATCAAAAACTAAACATTTAAACGAAAGAAAACATCAGTGAAGAAACTTTAATTATTATTTATTGTGCACTTTCCAAGCACATTGTATCTGTTAGATACATTATTTACATCACAACCTAATAAGCCATAAATCATTTTTCTGTTACAATATACTATACTACCTACTTTTGAAATAATACTCATAAATTGAAAATCCATAATCTGCCAAAAAATATAATCCACATTCCTAGTATTCCTATACTACATTTTGCGCAAAATGTGTTAACACTGAAACCATTATTGCTGTTAAAATGCACTTTAACCTTATCATCATTTTCTTTTTAATCCGTAAGTAAGTCAAGTTGGAATCGAACCAACATTTTAGTTCGTTGTCGCCAATATTACAATCTTATAATAACCTTTACCATAATTAATAAACACTGCATTTGAATCTAACTAGCATTTAGACGAATTGATTCGTTAACATAGCACTAGCATATAAATTAAATAACTATAAATTATGAACCATCATGTCATGATACTATAACAGACTGGTATCCATAGAGTACAGAACTCTTTAGTGTGTTAGCCGATCCTGGACGCTAGCGCATACGCATAGCTGATCTGTGCTGGTATCGAACCAACTTTTAGTTTCGATATATACAATAACTTCCTATTTTTAAATTTAAGTATGAATTGAGCAAGTGAGTATTTGTATTGAACCACTTGTTTGACAATGAACGTGAACGCCTGATGACAGAAACCGTAAAGCTAAATTTTAAATTTGAAACATTTCGGAATTGAATAAGCTGGAATCGAACCAGTACTAGTCTAGTAACCTAGACCTGACTTGTCTTATCGCCTTGGCTTTAATTATCCTAACAAATGCTGCTTAAACTAGCAGTCCGCCTCGAATTGAGAATACGCGGTTTACTTGCAAACGAGTTGACCAATATAACATAACCCTTATGAAATTTATTCTTTCACCTTCTTCCTCCATAACCCCGTGATTGATCCTGTTCATATACAAATTTGTATCTTTGCTACAACCCTAACGAATTTCATAAAGATCAGAAAACTTTACGAAAGCTATCTTGGAATAAACTCTAAAAATCAAAAAGCCATCGAAATGCCAAGACATTCCAGTATCCAAGAAGTTGTCTGTAAGAACTTCGCTTTGCTTACGCTCGGCTCGTTTGATAAACATCCAGAAATTTTAATCCAATCGGAGTCGAACCAATTAACTGCCTTATTTGTGAACTACTGTTACGATGGTAACTCTTTAGTAAGTATTTGGATAAAATTGTTTACAGAACGTGTTAAAATCCGAACTCATTGATTTGAAATTTGGTAAATATAAACCACCATCAGTAGTCAAACACTTAAATAATTTAAGTTTTACATAGTAAAATAACACGGTTCCACTCACGGCATTTTAGTCACGTCTCGCGACAAGTTTCGGAGAGCCTAGGTCTCCATCTTCAATTCAATAATTTAAGTTTTTATCCCCATCAAGCCATTCAAAATGACCAAACTAATTTCAACCAAAACTGTACCTACTATACTAAACTAACTAAACCTAAAGTGACCTAAGGTGAACAAACTATCCAAATGCCCAATGAAATGTAGAACGCAAACCAAAACAAAACCTATATTATTTTAACATTAAATAAGTGATCACATCCGACTTCGTAACTAATATTGTAAAATGTACTCACTACTAATCACAGATTTCATAATCCTGACAATGTAACCACAATCAGATCCACTTAGATAAGAACTTGAACTAAGTTACCATAAATAAGTAAACAAAACAATTCAACTGTGTACTACACGTCCTTTCCACTGCTAACACTGTACTAGAATATCCCGATTATAAAACTTGAACAAACCTACGAAAAATGTGGGTAGATGATTAAAAATTCCAAGCCGCAATGTTTTCGTATCAGGCGACTTATACTTTACTATGAAAGATTTTATTACTGCCTACACAAAATTTTTGCTTAAATGGAGCTGATCTCCGGTTACTTACAATTACTACGACTCCCGGGGTCAAGTTACACTAGTTATTAATTGGTGTGAAATCGGGTGGTGATTTTTAACGGTCGATAGAATAAGAAGGTCGTAAACGATGCTAGTTTCATATGAAATCCCGTCATTTCATATTTTAGTCACTAAACAAGCTAACAAACAGATTTATACGAATTAGGAAGTAACATCGTAGCCTAGGAACGTTCGCGACTTCCGCAACGCGACAACTTACAATGTACCTATAGATTTTGTTTTATATGAATGTATATCTGTTTTCTTAACAAATAAGTAACCTAAATGTAACATTACGTTAACACAGAATGAAAATGGGAATCATCCTAATTGTTACACAAAATAATTAAGTGATAATGTAACATGAAATGATATCGAATGTTATGGAATACGGAGCATAACTGAGTAACGACTGATTTGAAATTAACTTTTAACATTACTTAAAAACCGGTCAAGTGCGAGTCGGACTTGAACCTTAGGGGTTCAGTTTTTTCTTAATAGGTATGAAACTCTAAAAATAAATCCAGACGATAGTCTGCCCCCCACATTTTCAAATTTTAACCGATCTAACTTCTTAGTTGAATTAATAGGTATGCAATATGTTGTACGCATTTTTTTTGTTAAATGTTATTAATATCAGATTACAACTGAAGAATACGTTTACTAATGGCGCTGCCCCCCGCATATAGAACTCTTAGCACTACTTTAACGCAATAAAACAAGACGAATTTTTTTTTCTCTCTCACCTATCTATCCGTATACGGCAACAAATTGTGGGTCTGACGAAGACCCACTAAACGCAAGTAAATATGAAAACTATTTTAACCGACAGAGCAAGCTACTATTGAAAATGTGTTTGAACCCTAAATCAGAGCAAGCTACTATACGTTAAATCGAAATCAAGCTTTTAATCTAATCCAGGTCGCGGCTACCAAATTGTAATGAACACGCGTAAGAGCTTCCTAAAGCTCTACTTACCTAAAGCTTCAGCCTGAAAACTACTGTAATTATAAATACCTAAGTAAAGGAAATTACTACAGGGAAATAAAATCAAACAAAAGGTTGAAGTTTAAAAGGAAAATTATTTATTTAAAGAATTGATTTTGGATTTTGTTAATGAAAAGCGAAACACGGACTATTTACCCCTAATGCTGTCCTTGATGACGTCATTAGGTATCTACTTCGGTTCCTAGGCTTTTGCATGATGGAAAACCAAGTAGACAAACGAAAAACCACCATGCGCCGTATTACATTAAAATGAATAATATAACTATAATTACCAATACATTAATTAATAACTTAACTATACCTACAGTAGCTTGCTCTGAGACGCAGTTTGGCCAAGATGATCGTGAAAGCTAGGGAGGACCCAACGTTGTGTATGTAGTTACCTCAAGTCCTTTTCGATAAGGTGAGAGAGCTAACCGCGATATATAACTACTTATTTCCTAACATAATCGTAACGAAATATAAATAAAGTAGACATAGATTAGTTAATATAGTCACTGTTAACGTTAAGAGAGTGAGACTAGAATATTAATTGGGTAATAAAATACAATAGAATTATTATGGTTAAGTAAATATTTCGTTGTTTGTTAGATAGTTGTATTTACAACAAAATATATTTATTTGTAAAAGGGGTTTGCTGGACTCCCAATGTAGTGGCTGATGGCGATGTACGCCAGTACAAAATATGTGGTATGTCAGTCATGACAGCTCTGTCGTCCATCGGTGGGATCACGGTCGTAGCCTACGATCCGGAGCTTAATGGATCTGTTGATATGGTTTTCCACGGCCATTAGCCTACGGAAATGAAGATGTGTATGATCACAGCCAGTGGCCTACGATCTATTCTGTTTGTGCTTTCTGAGCTTTGTAAAGATCCAAGCGTGCGACGGGACGTAGCCTGCGTCTCGCTCCATACATCTATGTATAGTTGACAGATAACCACCAATTCCTCCACACCACATATGCAATTAACGACTGGTACATTTAATAATTAAGTAAGCAAATACATACCATTGTTTATGACAAATGGTATATAAAATTAGGAAGTAAATAAACAAGTACCTATCATCGCTAATGGGCACTATCTGAATGGTATCTAGGCGTGTAAGACCCTCACCGCCACAAATACTTCGCAACTAGAGCTTCATCGGACTTTACGAACACTTGGAATGCTAATGGCGAACCTACAGTGGTAATGACCCCTGTAGGAACATGCTAATGCGCATCATATGCTCAGGTGAATATGCGAGACATTCACCGCCACAAATACTTCGCAACTAGAGCTTCATCGGACTTTACGAACACTTGGAATGCTAATGGCGAACCAACAGTGGTAATGACCCCTGTAGGAACATGCTACTGCGCATCATATGTTCAGGTGAATATGCGTGATACAGTACGCGGTGGGTATTGACCAAAGGCCCCCCCGTTGCCACCCAGATACCATCAGACACGCATGCTACATAGAATAAACCTCTACGCTAGAAATCCAGCAGTAAATACTTTATATAATTACTATAGCGTTACATAAAAGAACCTATAATGTGATATCGTTCAACAGTGGCCATCTGTTAACCAACATCAACAAGTTAAAGGTTCAAAGATAAAATAAACAAACACGGTTGATATATTATTAAGAATCTGGTCAAGATATAAGCTACTATTAGCCTATATAACTGAATGGTAATAAATAGAAAATATCATCAAATATCTAAATGGTTTTCTCACGATAATATGTTCAACATAAATACAATATGCTAGCTATGTTATGTATTTGAAAACCCAGTGAAATAGTACCCTATATTCAACAATAAGTCAAATAATAAATCATCGATAAAGTCTAACCCTATATTGAAACATACATATAACTTACGAATCGATAATGATGATGATAGATGAAGACTGTTTCACTTGTATTTAAGCTTCATACTCAATGTATAATTAACATGTATTTAAGTACTTATTTAGACAGACGGACGGCTTTTAGCAGAGCGGTATATCGCTTCGCTTCGTTCAATAAAATTATGAACTAATTAAACTCAAACACAGAAAGATCCCTACTATATTGTAACCCCTTAACACAGCTCAAACATTTAATAATGTAGTTTAATTATGCGAATATCTTTATCCTAACACTCACTGCAGGTAGATAATCATTAAACGTAATGCTTGAAAAACCCCGGTAATATGAGAAATGATTGTCCATTGTTATAATATTCGCACGACGAAAGTATTAAAATAAAAGTGAAATATTTAAAAGAACTCACCCCGAAATAAACGTAGGTGCTAACTAGCCAACCAGGCTTGGGTCCTAGGTCTTGTATGGGAGCTATTTACTGGCCGACGATCACGTTCAAACTAAGTTCCGGCCTCAGCCTACCAATCGCTTTTATAATTTTACGTACCCTGACTCCCGCAGTCTTCCACTTCCCCTACTCAGCTTTAAGCCAAACAAATCCCTTAACCAATGTACTAATTACTCACTAAGTTTCATTATTGAACCTAATTATCTATGACATAAGGGTGTTGAGTCAAACTACAGATACCAAAACTAAGTGAATGGTTAACTGTCAAGGTTCAAATTCTCTTGCACATAGCACTCGTCGCCCGCTCGCCTCGACTCGAAACCTGCGAAAAACTCAAGCAAATATGCGGGTAGATGAACGTAACCCTCGTTCGATGCAAGATTATTTCCACCCGCATTTACACAAAATTATTAATCAATAATTACAATTTTAGGATTTCCTGATAAATTACTGATTAAAACTTATAATCTTTATTTGGATAAATACGATAAAAATATAGGGAATATATATATGATAGTTAAAAATACATACAATAGTGTTTCTACTGAAAACGAAAGTAAATTCATTATGACCGCGTGGTTTTATTTTACCAATTCTTATGAAAATACATATGTTTCTAATAAAATTCGATAGCAATGCTAAGAGAACTATATTGTTTATCAAATGTAAATATTTGTCTGTACTGAGATGTTAATATTCACGCGTTCTTGAACCAATAGCGTTGACAACAAAACCTTCCTAAATTACGATTGGTTTTATTTGATAACATAAAATATAATGTTATTTTAAATGCTTAATACGACCTAGGAATTAAATTTTATGTTACTATTATATTTCTGTTGTTTTTCACTAACATTACGATTTAAAGGTTAGATTTTATATCCCAAAAAAATGTATTTGAAAATACTATTCTATGTACCCTAAATGAACTCTTATCTTAATATTTAAATGAAATTGCATATTATTTAGAAAAGCCACTTGAAATAAAGCTAGTTTTCAGTGTTTATTTTAACACTAAATATTGCTTCATAGTCTGAAATAAAGTTATGAAAATTAAGATATTACTACTGGTTGATTTTGTGATACTCCATGTTTTCCTAGTGATTTGTAAATCGAGCTTTAATATTACAGTATGATTCTAATGAAAGCCTAATGAAAAACTTGTAATTTTCCCTGGAATGAAAATTGAAAATTGCTCCTGATAAACATTCATAGCAAAGTTACAGTATCGATCGACTTTAACCAAAATATGCAAATAGGCTCTATGGATTCATTACAGGGGCAGTGTGTTGGAAATAAAATGTTTGGCATGGTCGCCATCATGTATTTATTGAATTGAGATGAAAGAAATACTGAGATTTATATTAACTATTTATTGTGTGTTGATCTACCCGTATGCATCCGGAAGAATATCTGATCGAATGAATCTTGCCTAAAATGTAAATATTGGAACTTATTATACATTTAAGTATGTAATTTTTTTACGTTACATGTCACTCAACAACTCAGCGACTCATAACACAAGCTTTTTGAATATCATGTTCGATATATTCATGCCACCTGACCCAAACTATTATGATTTTCAATTTACGACGTAGTTTGCATCCGCCGTCGCCATGCTCCATGCTCTGCACTATCAAACGGAAACACTCGTAAAGGCTGTTCGCACGAAATTACCTGCTTTAAATAAACGATCGATCTCCTCGTAAACGACGAATCGGCGAAGTTCAAAAGAGGGTTAATTTCGTTTCGCTTCACTAAAGTTGTATTGAAACAAAATATTTTATATTCATACTTAACGAAATAAAGGTTAAATTTAACAATAAAAAACTGCCTTAAATTAAAGTCAACGAATACTATAGTGCCATGAGCTATCAACATAAAACTCAACATTTATCGGAGTTCTACGCGAATACTACGGCGTAGCATATTATGGTACGCCAGTGCTACGAGAATATTCGGGTTCCAACAACAACATGTACAGTCAGCAGCAAAAGTAGCTAAGCGGATAGGGTGTTCAAAATGAGCTGGACACGACTTTATTTTTAAGAGAATAAGAGCGCGTGTAGGTCATTTTGAACACCCTACCCGCTTAGCTACTTCTGTCGCTGACTGTACCTACTATATTTTATTTAAGATACTGAGTGTCATTAGTCCATCGGTTTGGCTAGTTCTTAGCCGTTATCAGCCATAATTACATTCAGTAAATTTTATATTGATTATTTTTTGTTTATCTACAATAGTAGGTATGTGAGGATAGTTCACAAATTCGGAACGTCCCCTACGCTCCTTATGTATAAGAGCCTGACACGAGCGAAGCGACGTGGGACAATAGCTATAAAGATTTTATAGCATTTTGGATTGTGACCCGTAAATGTAAATCTAGGATTTGGTAGATAATGGAGAACTGCATATTGCTTTTAGTATATTTTGCAGAGAATATTTAGGTTTACCTAATTGCAGGCAACTTGCCTAATCTCCTTAACACCATATTTTGTGTTATGTATTACTATTTATAAGCAGACATTAGATAGACAGACATAGAAGTATACCAAGTTTCAGCCCAATTAGACACCAGGATGTGGTAGAAATTTGACGGTGGAAATTACAAGTTAAATAAAAGTTTATCAAAAATAAATGTTAACTTGATATGTCTGTATGTAATGGATTCTGCTTTTTTTATTATTTTATTTATTTAACATAAAAAGATACAACTTAAACTCATATACAGTCCCACAAAACAGTTTTCACGGTTTGACTGTGGGGTCGTGCAGTCTCTACTCTCTTATACTTATATTATAGTAATTATAATTAATATCTATAGGCTACTAAATACTATAAATATCACTTGGCACTTAACGTAGCGTAGTTACATAACAGTGCTATCCCGAAACTAACTTCCAATACGCACTACTGCTTATTTAAATAATGCCAGTAAAAACGTCCGGACCACTTGGAAATAAACCCAATGACCAGTCGAGCGGCGCCGCAAATGGACCTTGAGGTACCCTTTGCTGGTTGGTCAATATTTATGAGCTAACAAACCAGCTGCTACCCTAGCATAAAACATATAGTTATAGAATACCTGCAGTGTTATATAACTATATGTTTTAAGAGTATTAATATCGTTCCTGTTCTTTCGACATGAAAATATTGATTTCTTCAACTGAAGAACAAATCAATTTATTTTTTATACCTTGGGCACCGGAGGCCTAGGTCACTTTTTCCTTTGTATATGCCATCTATATAAGTTTATAATTCATTCTAAATGTTCCTTAAAAATATTGTACAAAAAGGCATAAGTATATTGTGTTCCTATTCTGTACAAAAAGGCACCTACATAAAAACTCTAATTGTAATGTTGGATAAAATGTAATGAAATGAAATAAAAATTATTTATTCCAGAAATAAAGTTTCCATATTGTACAAATTAAATATATAAATTAAAATTAGATTAAATAAAAGTAATATAAAATGTGGATAAGTTAATGAAAGCTCTAAGATTCCCGTTTTACAAAATATGAAATTGTTATATTATATAAATCACGGGTTACCTACTCACGTATTTTAAGTCGAATATTGCTCGACATGTTTCGCTCCATAACGAGGAGCCATTCGCGTCACACAAACAAAACATCGCGCGAAACATGTCGAGCAATATTCGACTTAAAATACGTGAGTAACCTGTGATTTATTTAATATGTCTGATTCTCACGGAAGTTTTGTGTTTAAAATTATGAAATTGTTTTTCAAAATTTCGTGAAATACGATATACAAATTATTCTTGTTAAATAGGTACTGACCAAGTAGCATAGTAATATATTTGTAAACTTGAAATGGAGAAACAAGGAATAAAACAAGACATTTACAAAACGACTCAATGTACTCTAATCAAACATAATGAAGTAACAAAAAACGGCGTCGCATTCGTAGCACCACCTCCATTTGTCTGTCTGTCGGTCCAATAAATAAAGAAGAAAAACTTGGCCAATCCCGTCTGTACCTTATCTGGAGTCATCAGGTTGAATCGATGAGGACAGGGGTCGGAATGCTATAGAGTTGATAATACCACACAAACAACACATAAAATTTTACTGATTTTGGTTAACGTTTTCATGTGAATGATTGTGCGTTAACGTTAACGGTAGGTAGGTTTCATTTGATTTCATTTGATTTGAAGGTTTTAACATCCCTACTTTAGTAGATTGTTGTGGATTTGAGAAACTTCTCCAGATTTTATGTTGTAATTTTTTGTAAATATCTTAGAATACCCAATAACCTATGTATATATCTCTTCTATTCAAACAATGAACCAATTTCAGTCGCATAAAAACATAAAATTTATTAAATTCTAGTATAAACATTTCTCGTGAACATAGAGGTAGAAAAAAGCAGTGAAATGAACGAAAATAAAAATAACTAAGTCAGTAGCAGCTCTAGATATAAATTAGTAATAAAACATGCATTGGAATAGTTCAGGCCCATTACTCTCTACCCTTGTTGTCCTTTGTTTTTCCTTTCTTTCAAAAGTGATCAAAGGTTTTCAGCTTCTATGTTATTATATACTTTATTAATCCCAAAATATTCAAAAAATAATTTGATATGATAAGGTACATAAGATAATGCTCTAACAAAAGAACTAGGTTTTCCCGCAACTTCGTATGCACTGTATTTATTTTATAATATAAGAATGTGTCATTAGGGCAATTCAAGATCGCTTCTTGTTACTTGTATTTACACACTATACATGTTACAAATACCTGCAATATTCAACTTTCTAGCTTCAGTAGTTTCAGTTCTGCAAAGATCAGGCAGTCAGGACACAGGCATATATATTTATAGATTATGTCAAAATGTTTTGACTAAATATAAGATAATTGAACTGTTTTGTAATAAAATATGCCATCAATTTGACGACGCACTATGCACGGCACGACTTCTACTGTATTACTATAGGACATGGCCTATTTTTTTGACGATGTTACACATGGAAACTGAAAACTGCTCATGTTTATAATGGTTCTAATGGAATTCAGTAGCGCCGCTGGCGCCTAAGAATAAATAAAATCACGCCACCACAACTGCACGACACATAAAAAAATCTAAATAAGCTTGCATAACAAAAGAGCATCATATACCTTTGAATGAGGCGTCATAAAACTCATCTAATGAAACTCGAACAATGCAAAACCATCAAAAGTTTCCTTCGGGAATCGCAGAGAGACAAGTTTTTTACGATTTCCATAAAACAGCGAAAACAGTTTTTCATTTACACGACTTTAGTAGTGATAAAATATAATTAAAATATTACTTTTATGTTGGTTGTATCTCTTGGCTTTACGGGCGTGAGCCGCTTTTAAAGGAGTTCTTAGGTTGAGTTTACACCAAGGTCACTAAATACTGTAAATATTCATGGTAATCCCAACAATATACAGGATTAATTACTGCCTCCTTTTATTTGAAACAATTTGTTGGACTCAACCAGTTTTTTACACCTGTATTGTTTATCATTTCCTAAATTTGGAAATAATTTTTGTTACGACCAAACGAACTGACACATACAGGCTGTAACAAAAATACTGTGTTGTTATTTTTTATGTGAAAATATTTTGTATTGGATGTTCAACATAAAAAAATTAAACTGAAACACTTAATGAGGGTGTTTTTGTTAACCATAATGAATGTTATTTAACTGGTTATATATACTGAGTTTGTGACGCTATGGTGCTAGCTGTAAGTTGCAAATATAATTTCAATAAATAAATAATAATGCCTTCATTTATTTAACAAACTAGAAGTCGTCCCATTATGTCCAAGCTCTTAGACACTAGATATAATCAAAAATGCACAGTTACGCGAAATTAACAATTCAGCGAGCGAGTTTTATATTTAGCCGTCGCAATAAACCACGCTGTAGCTATGCTGTTGATAATTAAAAATTTAAATAGTTTTGTGCAAATAATTGTTAGTTTAGTAACGGCTAAAACTTTAATACTGTAAGCGAATATAGGTTGTTTAAGATGAATGAAATGATACGAGTAAGAGAGAGAAATAAATGCCTATAATATAATACATTTTTTCTTATAAAATCAATAAAAACGAGTATAAACAATATAAAACTTACATATCGGTTGCAAAATGAATAGCCTGCATAGGTCGTTCATCACTGTGGCCGGAGCAGCAACCATCACTCGTGCTGGTTGAAATTGTAAGATTTTTTTGCCTAATTATCGAAAATCAATTATACTGAGCAGCTACTACAGCTAGTCCAGTACTAGTGTAGTGTTTAATATAGAACATATCTAGTTAAATGTAAGTGTATACTTGAAAGCTAAGATGCAGTAAAATTATTAAGAATAAGTGCGTTCTGGTATGTCCCATAAAGTAAAGTGTATTTGGTAAATTAGAAATAAATACATAATCACCAGAAGCAAATTTAATTTATCTTTGAAACTCGCGAGAAAGTGTTCGGTTTTTTTAATAATCATAATCGAAGGTAAATGGAAAGCGCATTTGTCAATATTTACAATTATTATTGTTTGTATTATAGTCTTGCGGCAATAATTATTAATATAAATGTTTTAGTTCCTATATTTATCAAGACGTTTCGAGCCTTTTGCATTAAATGTAAAAACTAAACCACAAGTATTATTGTAACATTTTAATTATTATCTGTTTTAGAAATAAATCTACTGTGCTTTAGAACTTTAGATAAAAGCAAGAGCGATGCAAATGTGTAACATTTACTCAGTGGATAGTCCGTGGATATCGTGTTTCATACATAACATTACCGCTGCAGAGCGGGCTCGTCGCGCTTCAGTGACGCTACGTTTCATCCGTAACTATAAGAAATAGCAGTCGTTTCTTAGGGACAGATACCGTGGAAAATTGGCAAACTAAATTCTACATTAAAATAAAACTTATTATTTGTAAGTAATTTACGTGCACCACCTCTTTTTTTTTATTGGAGTTCATACAATCTGCAACTATTTCTGCATTGGTCCCATTACGAATTTAAAATTACATTACGAAATAGATATTTTTAGGAAGTATTGTTTCCTTAGTACACTGAGAGAAATTTGCTTTGTGAGTCCAACAAATTCGACTTGTTGCGTGTTTATCAGTTTGAAACTAAAGTATTTTAGTAAACGGAATCGATCACCAATATTGTTAATACAAGTCGAATTTGTAAGAACAACAAGGTTAAACTTGTTAGAAGATTAGGATTGAATCAGCCAAATATATGTTTAAAACAATATGTGCCATGTTGGTTTTATATAATCGAGTTGTTGATTTAAATAACACTTAAACTAAAATAACAAGTAACTTGTAGAATGGACTAATTAAACTTAACAAAATCGAACTTGTAGTTTTAACCAAAGAGCTTGTAGGCGCTATTTTAAAATGAGAGTTTGGTTGAACGAACGTGAATTCTGGTTGTTTTTTCTCTCAGTGTATGGAATGGAAAACCTATTTCTTAAAAAGGCTCACAAATATCCTCAAACCAAAACGCTATGATACAAAGCACTTTAACAATTACCAATAGTAAATTAAACCATCACCGCAATCCAGGAACACTTTGAAAAATCTCATTAACAATGCAAAAGCACCGTTCTTAAGTGTTTCATTCCACCCTTTACTTTGAAAAGGCTAAGTCAGGTGTGAAATTAGCTAAGTGTCTGCGTTTGCCAGGTCTTATTATAGAATTAATAGAACGCCCTCCTTTCCGCCGGCAGGAATTAGTCAACTTTGAACATTTTACACTTCGTTACCGGCTGTTGAATACTTTATAAGAAAGTGATCTGCCTATGCTAAAATGTTAACATTAACGTATAATGTATAAAAAAGTCCAAAGATGCCAATTATTGACTTAATAGTTGTGAAGTTGCATATCGTGCGCCCAGTAACATCGTCAATGCAATGTAGAATGTAACTAGTTTAAATGAATGCCCATGCACTATTTGTTATTATTCGGTGCCACTAAGCTGCTGATGCGCAATAATGTGTTAACCCACAAAAATACGAAAATTGAGATTTTAGTGTCATTTTGTAGCTTATTCACTTCCCATTCTTTTAAACGATTAGTTAACATGATGAAGAGTTCACATTTGTAAATAAATAATGACAATTTGCAGATTATTATCCATAACAGCATAAAACGTTATTCTTATTATTCCTAATATCAACCATGAAACGGTTCAGTGCGGCTAGTCGGTGCCAAGCCCTGCAATGTCAAATTAATGAGGATAAAGTGCAGTTTGCTCACCTTAGGCGGTGCAGCGCCGGGCACGGCACGTCATCGTAATGCACCTATCAGTCGAATGTGACTATTCACCGCCATTTGCAAATGCTTGCAGTGTCGGATGTGGCCTTAGCAATGATGTACTGATTTTGTAAAAAGTGTGATTTGCAAGGCACTGAATAAGATGAATTGAACAGAATGAATTACACACAATTATTAGGTACATATGAAAAATATGTATACCTGATGTAAATTCAGTTCTAAAATCATTCATATATTTAGCCATGTCCTCTGACAAATGTGGTGATGTATTTTAATGTTATACTTAACATTACGTTATGCTAGTATTTTTTTTCACTTCTGTCGACTTGATCGCGTTATGGCATTAAATAAAATAAATATTATGAGAATATTTGCTATCGAAATGATATAAATAATACAGCTTTTTACTAATTTCATTCTAACTACCAAATATTATCACCGTTAGGTACGTACCTATATTTAAAACAGTATATATCATTAGAGACATAATGACCTTAAACTATAACCCGCTTATTCATAAACGTGTTTCAAACCTCATTTAGTTAAAATGTATTTTGTCTGTTTCTAACAAACACAACTGTCAATGTGACGGATAAGGACAAAAGATGATTTAGTTAAATGAGGTTTGCAATACGTTTATGAATAAGCGGGTAAGTAATTATAAATTAGATATTACATTTTGAGCTTCGAAATGGTGCAGATAAGGTTGTACATAGCATGAAGTTCTCTGTGTAATTGCAATTGGGAACCCTAAACATTACCAAGACTGCATATCGCATTAGGAGTTCTCAAGTCGCTTCCGATAACGTGTGACAAAGAGTAGGTATTATCAGAGACTATACATATAATAGACAGCTACAGTCTAAGAATTTTTTGAGGCTCCAAGTGTGAAACGCCACCGTACCGTAGTAACGCTACTCGTTACAAGATGAGGTAGCAGCGCAGCGCAGGTGACATTTCTTCTTACATTTTGGGTATCTTTAGATTGCCCTCGTCCAGATGGCGCTTCAGACTTGGAACCTCAAAAAGTTCTTAGACTGTGGCTGTCTATTGTACATGTATACAATGTATTTAGCTTGACCCCGTATATTTATTTGTTTATGGCATTATATGCATCAAATATTGTAAGTTAAATTTCAACCACTTCCCGGTGTCTGATTGAGCTGAAATTTGGTATACGTCCGTAGTTGACATGACAATGCTATTAGATACAGTCAGTAAATAAACTGTGTACCAAAAACTTTTTTTGAGAGTGCTTTGTTTATCTGTTAATTTTCGATTTTTAAGAAATCATTTTTTTTTGACGAAACTGTATCAAGATTCTTACATCGAAATGGTTTAAAATAAGGGTAGAGAAGATTGCGGAAAGTCAATGTATACGCAAAAATTCAGTCAATCAGAATAACCACGTCTGTATATAATTACTTAATTGACTGTAGTTTTGACAGAAAAGAAACCTTTCTGCCCCACTGCAAGATCTTTGCGCCAACTCCTTCACAGTCCAATTTGCACAAATTGCCGACGTTCCAAATTGAGTCGCACAAACTGTTAGATATCGTTAGCCTCCAACTTCTCCACAGTTAGCGTAACCGCATTTTATTGTGTTTTGTGAATGTAGCTTTGGGAAATGAGCATTCTCGGAATTATCTTAAGACGTACCGTATTCAGAAATGTAGAATATGATTTCATTTTGATTATACGTATACGATTAACGTCAGTGAGTCGCGTTGACTCTCGTCTAGTACTTACCTAGGAAGCTATGAAAGAGGCTATTGGAGCGCGTGGCATTTATATTGAAGTTGATATTGGCGTTAATTATTTTTAGGTTATTGAACATACTGAACTATTGAACTGAGTGAATTTACTTGAAATTGGTAAAATTATTTAAGCGACTTAATAGATACGTAATTATGCAACAGACTACTTGTGAAATTTTGGCAACATTCATGTCATTATCATTACCAATAATGGAAATAGTTATTGCCTATATAATAAAAGATGAAAAAAATACTGCTATCTTTACGACTTCAATTTAAGCTTTATTAATTAATAAGTAAGCTTCTACTGCATTAACTTACGTACATGACATATGAGACTTTCAATTATATTCTTTACTTTAGATAAGAGTTCGCCAGTATTTCATATTTTTTGTATTATCTTGAATTTCGTCGAATAATACTTCATCAGGGTAGGACATGCAAATAAGGGTGCAGTCTCATTGGCGCGCACGTCCGCACATAACGCTGTGCTGTCCGCTGCACGCAGACGAATTTGCGTCATTAGTCTTGGACGTGCCAAATGAGACTACACCTTCATTACGTCTGTGTAGATTGGACAAAGTTAACACTTTCGCAACCGCGTAGTGCTACGCCCTACGCTCGTAGCACGTAGCCAGGTATTACTCGTATGTAGCGCGTAGTCGCTACGAACAGAGAACCCGACTGTCGGGTCATCGGTGCTGAATGTGTACACCTTGGACTCAAATAGCTCGGAGAGTACGTAATACGTACCAACAAAGTCCAATTATGCCATTTTAAGTTAGCTATGCCCTTTGTTGTTAACCAAAAGAAATCAATATTTAAATTAGAATAGGTAACTTTTGGCCTAAAATCCTATGAAGATTGTCTTTTCCAATGGGAGGATGTTAGTTTGTATGTATGTAGGTAAAGTTCATTGAGTTATTAGGGTCTAAGATGTATTGTTAAAAAAATTCGACCACCAATAGTTTTGTTTTGCTAGGACGAGGTTTAACTTCTTAGTATGTAGATACTCGTTAAATCTAATTATACATTATTTGTGTCCATATTATGAATAGGGCATGCAATTCCGGTATTATTTGTATGGACAATGCCGGAATTCCGGTATTAGCCCATACAAGCAATATCGGTATTGCATGCCCTAATTATGAAAATAAAAATAAAACTTTTACGAGTAAATTTAATAAAATTGTACGTACACTTTTATTTTTTTTATTTGGAACATAAAACAGTAACACACGAGATTATGGCTAATAGATAACAAAAAAAAAGTGTGAGACCAACGACAATGTCCACAGATTACTAGATTCATGGTAAATCTAAAATACTTAGCGATTGGTAACAATGCAATAATTGTAATGGATACAAGATAAAAGATAAAAATAAGATACAATAGCAATTCTGACTGGTAGTAAAATTGAGGTTAGTAAGCACACAGATACATACGACAGCTTTGGACAAGAAGAGGTGGGATACATTGTTGTTGTTAGGTACAAGCGTGTAGGTAACATTACAGTGAGCGAGTGATCTGACCCAGCCCGAGCACCTCTTTTTTTAAGCTATATTTTTCATTTCGGCGTGTAGTCTTTTTTGCACGTTTTTTTATACATATTCTCAGACATCATAAACATATCTTTATCGTTAAACAGCATGTTGTATGATTTAACCAGCCTATACAACGGATCACGTTCCCCGGCGTGAGTGCGGCAACCCGCACACGCAAACAACAGATGCGGGCGCGCGGCGCGCTGCAGCGCGCGCGTCGGCACGCGGTAGCAAAGTGCCCCGCTCAGGCTGGGGCAGTCAAACTTGCTATAACATAGGACCATAGCATCCAAAAGGAGGCGCCGGTTTTTTAAATTAAATAAATTGTACTTTTCAAGAAGCTGGCTGGTAACTTACACGCGAACGGTAACATCTGAAATGCATGGCACGCAAATATTTTTTCTAGACAGTCTCTATTGAGTTTTTGTACTTATCGTAGAAAGGATTCCATATCGACACAGCATATTCGAGTTGTCACTTTGTACCTATGTATAATATGTACGAGTATTTACATTATAAATAAGCTGATTCAAACGCCGAGGCTATTATGAATTGAAATTAAATGTCTTTTATAGATGAATGTAGGTAATCATATGCATGGGGGTAGCTATGTAGGTAGATGATTAGATGGCAGGGGTAGGACTTACAACTTTGATGAAGGCAAGGAAAAAAGTTCTGTTTCCAGCAGCGTAATATGCAATAGTCATAATAATTCTTACATGACATTATAACACTGGACGTGACAGTAGTCTCAAGAATCAATATTTAAAAAAATGTACAGGTTTAGAACGTATGATAGCAGAGATTTTCATGATATACAATTTTAGATAGTTTATTATGTTACCAGAAATATTTCCATAAAGTTTAAAATGTATTAAACGTAACAATCTGATAATTGCATTCGACAGGCCACAGATTTGTTTTACAATGTTGTTAAGTTTTTTATCGAAACCCAGAATCACTGATGAAAGTCAGTTGAAACATGTATTATTAATTTGAAACCTCATAAAGTGGCCACATCTTGAAAAGATAACTCCGTGAAAAGGGTTACGTCTCTAAGGGATTTTTCCCGTGAAAGCATGGCGATGAATAATTGGCGCAGCCTTAGTTCAATGCACCTGCCTCTGTTACAGCACATAACCATACAGACGTAAGTCCCTAAATATCTAGTCATAATATGACATTCCGATTTTGTACACCACTGCGTTCCTCTCTGAGCCCACAAACTGATAAAGGCGTAAGTATACAAATCTTGAATCGTAATACTGCGTTTTACTAGTCAGTTTTAATATACCGTCCCCTCTGTTTGCTAGTGCGCTTAGTTGTACGTAGTATGTTAGTGTGTCAGTGACATCTTACTGGGGAACGAAATGACACGTTTGCAAGAGAAGTTGCGGAAAAGGGGAACAGAAAGTTTAAGCTTAACGGTACACACTTAAATGTTTCTAAAGTGGCTATTTAGTTTGCTACCTGCAATACTAACAAATTCACACGGACACGGTTTTATAAATTGTCGTTCTGTATGTAATTAAGTCAATGGCAATCTAGTCTCTGCCATCTGCCAATCTGCCAGTTCCGAAAATCATTCAATCGATTCGAGTAAGTAACTAAATAGGTAAACTCACGCTGTTATCTATTTTTGCGAAATAGGTATCGAAAATATCCTTTGAATAGCATTGAAATTCAAAAACGATGTACAAAACCACAGAAATGCACTGTTAGATCGACAAATGCCCTGAAGGCAGCATAATTAGAATTTTGCTATGGCTTTTCGGGGTCGGTTACATGTTTTTGTGGGTTTGAAAATAAAGACAAAACGTTTGTCTATACGGTTCAGAAACGAGCCTGAAGCGACATCATATTTTTTTATTGCATAAATATGCCAATAACAACGAAATTTGAATTTTAAAAGCATTTAACCGCCTGTGTTATTGAATTTGAAAAATGGCCTTCGTACATCGGCATATTTTTTATCCAACATTTAATTTAAAAAATAGTGCTGGTTGTATTATAGTAAGTTAAATGTCAACCGCTATCCGGTATTAAGTACATTGAGCAAAATTGTGCATGCTTTACAAATCAAATGCATATACAAATTACGTGATAATGAAGGTAATTCATTTTAATCTATGATCTGATGCTAGAGACCAAATAAATGTATTAGGTAAACTCCAAATCCTTACAGGTGACAGGGAAATATTTTTTTTATGAGTAGTAGTTATTATGTAAAGAGATTTTTCTATAAAAATTACATTTTTTATTAAAACGTTCACGTTGGTTTATATGTGTACTAATCCAATCTAACTAAGACAAAATATGAATAGGTACTTATAATTTATATTGATTACACTTTTATCATTATTGTTTTAATATATCCCTTTCAAGAACCATGCAATTATTTTTATCATTACCTGGATCAAAAATGTTTCAGTTTAGTTATATCTCAAGTAGGCTAATTACGTTCTCTCATCTCGCCCAGCCCTGGAAGTTCAGTTAATTATTCTCTCAAGTTTAACACTAGATCTTGCATTTTATACGATGCTCGTTTTTCCTCCTTTAATGCACTCCATTGTTGTTGAGATAAATGCGCGCTTTTTACCTGTGCTCGTATTAATGCTGCAGTCTATGAAATATGAACCTGCGTACAGATTAAAACGCTCTTAAGGTTCTGTTTTGTTTAAGACAGCCCGTGAAAATGAATAGGTAAGAAAAAGTAAAAGGCGACTGAGAACGATCATTTATTTATTTTACAAGTAGGTACGTTTTCTAAAGTGAAACTTTTATTACATTGCCTCAAATATTTTGGCCTCTCTTCTGCATGTTTTATAACTTTATGGAACTGTTTGCAATGCCAAATGTATTTAAAATTTCTTTAGGTTAAGCTAACACCATCATCTGCTAAATCACCTATACTTTACGACTTTGTGTTATATATAAAGCCTGTACCGAAAAGTTTTTTTACAAGAACACATTAAGATAAAAAACTTTATAAAGTACCAAATAATTTAATCTGTAACTATGTTACTTATACAACTCTTGCCTAATGATTAATATCAAAATAATATTTTTTATACGTACATATTACACAACACATACCCTAATGTAAAAAGGAAGAAAATATTTTTTGCGCAACTCGCAGTCGATTTGCGGCTGGTATTTTGTATTTGCATGAAAATTAGTCAAATCAAATAACAAAGCAATAACAAAGTTCCAGAATCGAAAGAAGAGGACCAAATCATTGCTAAGACCTAAAATTGGTGACAGAAAATTATTTGAATATTACTTAACCATAGTGATAAATAGGCCTCAGTTTTCATACAAAACGAGAACGCGTGATTGAAAAATATTCAATCCCTTATAATTTTGTTAAACTTTCACCAAATGCTTTATATTTAGCATCATTAATAGCGAAATTTATTCACATTTTTAATTTTATGGCATACAAACGACCAGTGAAATAAAAACATTGGCAAGTCGTGCAAATATATCTAAACATAGGCTCGCAAAATTTAACTTGGAATTTTAAGGGAAAATGTCTCTCTTGCTTAGATAACAAAATAAATAAATTGAAAAATGTTGTTAAAAAAGCCTTAAGGGTATACTTTATGATGTATTAAAACATGAAAGTAAATAATCTGGAAATACCTACAAAAAACAGCAATAAATTATGTAAAAAGACTTTTCGGTACAGGCCTTATGTATATTTGCCATGACGGTACGGCCTAGGCGAAAGCTAGTTCTAAGTAACGGTCAACGAAATCGGTTACCAAATACGCACTATAGGAGTCATTAGCTTCCCACTTCGGCACAAACCTTAAAACTGACGCATCATTCCATAAAACCACTCGCGTCCAGCGTTGTTTGCATTGTTGCTCTCGAACACAATGTTGCACTCGAAACCCATTAAAGCTGCGCCGATGGCATCACAAACATCGCTGTTGGAACACGGGATATGCATAACACTATTGGGAAAAGTAGACAAAAAGTCATTCTCTGTTATGCGTGCTATAGTTACGCAAACAGTTCGGCGAACACGGATTTATTACTAGGCCTCATATATTTTTGAAGTACCTACATTAAATGCGGTCAATCTAGAAACTTTGTATGCAGGAAAAACTCGTATTTTAGTAAGAAATCTCCACCAAATTTCTGGGTCCTACTTACCTCCTTGAAATTTGAATATACTAGTAATATATATTTATATATAATTACTGATGTACACTGAGAGAAATTTGCTTTGTGAGTCTAACAAATTCGACTTGTTGCGTGTTTATCAGTTTGAAACTAAAGTATTTTAGTAAACGGAATCGATCACCAATATTGATAATACAAGTCGAATTTGTACGAACAACAAGGTTAAACTTGTTAAAAGATTAGGATTGAATCAGCCAAATATATGTTTAAAACAATATGTGCCATGTTGGTTTTATATAATCGAGTTGTTAATTTAAATAACACTTTAACTAAAATGACAAGTAACTTGTAAAATGAACTAATTAAACTTAACAAAATCGAACTTGTAGTTTTAACCAAAGAGCTTGTAGGCGCTATTTTAAAATGAGAGTTTGGTTGAACGAACGTGAATTATGGTTGTTTTTTCTCTCAGTGTAGGATACAAAACATTTATATAAATAACAGAAAATGATTATCCGTAATCATGCCTCATTATCCATGATATACCTACATCCTAAAATACATTTAGGTATTTTACGTTAAACTACTGACTGCTCTACTTGTCATAAGGTAGGGCACACTTAGGAAACCCTTTAACAATCTCGATAACGCACTCACTGAACTCAAATCGAAATTCTATGAATAAACTGAATATGTCAAAAGGCAAACCCACATTTTATCTCCAGCATCAAACTCCCCCGCAACCCTTTGTCAGTTGAAGAACATAGATATTAGTACTGATAAATTATACTGACTTACGACACTAAACTCTGAATCTATAGCTTTAACGTAGAAACACGAAGATTTCAAAGAAATATTTTGACTCAAAATGTTCATAGTATTTAATCGTCGTTTATATAGATATTAATATTAAGTAGAGGCAAACACTAGCAATAAACTTACATAGGAGTACCTACTTTTCTAATAGAGATGTTTCGTCACTGTATGTTATACAAGCGGTTTTTTCAATAACTAGCCATATTGTTCGAGGTGATTTGGTAGACCATACCGAACAACTTAAATACTATGGGACCAACTCCGAAATCACAATTTTTTTTGGCTACTTCATACATTTGGGCCGATCAGACATCGACGTTTTCTATGGGAAGTGAAATGTCTAAATTTTTTTGGGAATTTCGGGTTGGTTTCATAGGAAAACTCGTTCAGTATGACTTACCTAATCGCCTCTTACTATATGGCAAGTTATTGAAAAAATCCTGTATATGTACCTACCTAGGTACTTTTTAGTTTATTAGTTACTCGTATAACTAATACAAGTACTTACTACCTACGTGTTCACCCTCACCGCTACAAACTCGCAATGGCCATGTGACGAAGTTACAATGTAACTGATTTTGGTGTCACCACAAAGGGCTGATTGTTTCTCCACTCCATCACTTGCACTAGTTGTCAATTTAACACTTTTACTCGTTTTTTAATCAATTTTCAAAATGTAAAATTGAAGCCTGCGGCTCAATTTACCGATCGATTTGGGATCGACATTGCTTTTAGATTTCAACGTTATACATAACACTAAGAATTATCATAATAAATAAATAAATATTATGGGACAATCTTACACAAATCAACCTAGTCCCACAGTAAGCTCAATCAGGCTTGTGTTGTGGGTACTAGGCGACGATATATATAATAGATGGATATAGATAAATACTTAAATACATAGAAAACATTCATAACTCATGATCAAATATCCGTGATAAACGCACAAATAAAAGCCCTGACCAGGATTCGAACCCGGGATCTCCTGCTTCATAGGCAGGGTCACGACTGACTAGGCTAGGATGCCGTTAAAGTTTTATGTTTTGCATATCGAATAATTTACGGTTTTAAATTGAAACTAAATAAATTTCTCTTTGATATAATTAATGCTTAGGTACTTACAGATGCATTTTCTAAGTCGGTTTTTATAATGACAATCTACTACTTTTAAATTACTTACACACAAACATAAATAAAACAGATCTTACTATGTAGTTATTACAGAAGCGAGCGTCATAATTTTCACACCCACACCATTTGACACTCATAATCTATCCCCTCCATTATAATTGCAACAGCCAGGCACTACATGTACATATGTATATGAACCTGTATATAAAGGTGGCGATGATGATCCATAGAGAAGTGCAGGTACTGTAAGTTTGAACTTAGGTCGGTAACGAATCAATGATTTTGTCAGGGCATAGTTATTAGTGCCATAATCGAGAACTATGTTAGTTAAATGGTAGTAAAAGTTTTTCCTAAAGCCATGAATAATAAGCTACATTCGAGAGCATAAATTTCGGGCTAGTAACATAAACTTCAATATCTTTAAAATTAATATCTTTTGGGATATTCAAGAAACTGCTAGTAACCCGAAACTTTTGCTCTCGAAAATTTCGGGTCAGTAACATAAACTTTAATATCTTTAAAACGAATATCTTTAAAAATTAATATCTTTTGAGATATTAAAAAAAATGCTAGTAACCCGAAACTTTTGCTCTCGATATATAATTAAAAACTGAAAAACATTTTTTTAATGATTGCATGCGGCTTTTAAATTAATCGTTTCCCATTTTGTTTCCACACCTAGCTCTGTTGTATTAGTAAGTAAAAAGTATGAAATAAAACAACTTTGAACGGATTATATCGCGGATTATACAAATTCAGTATACGCGATATAATCCGTTCAAAGTTGTTTTATTTCATGAATAACTATCGCGGCAACCGTAGAAGATATTAAGTAAAAAGTATGTTTATATAGTCTTTGTGTTTAGCAACAAACGAGTCATTAATAATTGTAGTTTTTGCATGAACATTAAGCCAATGGTAACTGAGGCGTAACTTTTCTTGCAGATAACTTCTCAAAGAATAAGCAATATGCAAAGTTGTAGAGGAACTGATGGTAGGTGTAGTTGCAGCGGTGACACTCGCTCCCCCAACTGGGGACGTCGACAAAGAGCGGTGAGTAATTACACAAAAATGGGGAATATCTGGGTCAGTGTGTTTGTGTGCGTGTTGCATCGTGTACTCAAAAGATAACTATAAGTATATGTATTAATCATAAACGTTAAATAGGCTTATGAAAATTATTACTAATTTATTCATTTATCGAATGCATGCTTTCAAGTCAAGGGGTTTACGGTAGCAAACTGTAAGTTATTTCATTACCTATACAGGCATTATCTGAATATTGATTTTATAAAGCGCCGGTCAGTACTGTACATACTTCATGCACCACTAAAGCTCCGAAGCGTATCTAAAGCGTCAGGTTTACCTAATTTTAAAATAGCAAAAGTGTTTTTGTTTGGACGAGATGCACGAGTTATGTACCTGATAAATGTGTGACTTCTCGAATATTGATTTTGCAAATAAGTGGTTCTTCTGTTCTATTCTGGGTTCCATTCTGGGCCCATTCCTGTTTTTGGTTTATATAAATGATTTACCTTGTGTAGTACAAAACCTTTGTGGTATGATTTTGTTTGCCGATGATACATCTTTAATTTTCAAAGTTGAACGGCAATCCAATGATTTATCTGTAATTAACAATACACTAGCTGGCGTACTAAACTGGTTTACTACGAACAATCTGTTACTTAATGCTAAGAAAACTAAATGTATTCGATTTGTTTTGCCAAACGTGGCACCAATGGACACTAATATAGTTATAAATGGTGAATGTTTAGATATAGTAGATAAAACTGTGTTCCTTGGTTCAACGTTGGACAAAAATTTACAATGGAGTCCTCATATAAAAAAACTCGCTCTTAGACTAAGTTCAGCCGCTCATGCCGTTAGAAAAATTAGACAACTGACTAACATTGAGACAGCTCGCTTAGTTTATTATAGTTATTTTCATAGTGTAATGTCATATGGAATTCTGGTTTGGGGCAAAGCAGCTGACATACAGACTATTTTTGTTTTACAGAAAAGAGCCATTCGCTTTATGTATAACTTAAAGGCAGGTACATCAATTAGAGAATTATTTAAAGAAATTAATATTTTAACTCTTGCGTCCCAATATATCTATGATAATATTATTTTTGTTGTAAAGAATATACACACATTCAAGAAGAATTCTGACATCCACAGCTATAACACTAGAAATAAAAACAAGCTTGCTATCAGACGATGTCGTGTCCGCAAAGCATATAAGTCATTTTTTGGCCAGGGTATTCATATTTATAACAAGTTACCCGTCGATGTTTTGAATCTATCATTTCCCGCTCTTAAGAAATACTTGAAAAAAACTTTAATGTCAAAGGGTTATTACAGGGTCGAGGACTATATGACAGATATATATGCATGGCCCAAACCAGAATCTATAAAATCATCTAACATTTAGAGGACACAGTTCAAGTAAGAAAGAATATCAAACGTATTGCGAAGCAGTCATATTTGGATTTTATTTTATTTTTCATTTTAATTACACAATAGGCAGGTACATGTCTGTCTCTCAAGCTGTTTTGATATGCCTTCTTGAAGAACTACGCATTATTGTATATAGTATCTTTAATGTATTTGTAGTACTGTTTTGTAAAAATAAGTCCCGCCGAGTTTCTTGCCGGTAATAAGTAATACTTCTCGGGTCAGAGGTGTAGGGTTAGAACCGGTGGTAGTTTCTTTTCTCTCTGACGTTCATAAGTGCATTGTAATGTGCCTAAATTGAAGAATAAATATCTTTTATCTTTTTTTTTATCTTTTATTATAAAAAAAAATCTTAGCACTTCCCATTTTAATATTTTTCACATAGAGTATTAATGGCACTATGTTTTACTAATATAATTTCTATAGTAAAATCAACATGATTGAAAACACATGAGAACTATATATATGTATATTTGTTTTTCATTTATTGCATTTATAGGTTCACTTAATCTAATTTATGCCCTAAATACCTCAGCAAAGTATCGACAAACCCATCGGGTTTGCCCTCACCGTCATTGCTATGCCAAATGACGTCATTGAGTCCAGAGATGGATTTCGACCATAATTCCTGAACACAACTCCTTGTACCAAAAAGTATGACGACTCGAAGTTATACAATTGTCGATGTCCACTGCTCGTTCGCAATTTACAAACGTTATAAATACAAAGAAAGAGCAAGCAATGAACTGTGAAGGGGAGTGTTGTGAGAGTTGGTTTGATATTTTGATTGGCGACTGACGGGCGTCATTTAGGGTCCTGATGGACGGACATTAGGCCGTCTGCGTTGTTGCGGACAGCATTTACAAAGGGTTCAGTAATTTTGCAAATACACGTGGCATGAAAAAAGCGGGAATGTTTTAAATGACAACGGTGGGATTATTTCATCTGCATAAGTATTCGATTTTTTGTGCGCCTTTGTAAAAATTAAAGCATTTATATATGTCCCCCACTCAGAGACACACTCGATAGGAATACTAACATGGATAGCTATTAATAATTGTATTGTTTGTTTAATGTTTGCTTCTGCAGTTATAAGAAGACTTTAGGGCTGACAACAATTTATAAAGGTCCTGAAAAAAATTTAATCTTCATATTATATTCGTACTTGGTCCATGGTAGATTTGTAGTAGTACCCTTAGTTCTGCCTAGAACGACGCGTTTTTCAAAGACTAAAGAAAAAATTCAAAATCCTGGCAACATAAATACCAATTGTCAGTCTTTAGTTTCGCGCCGTCACGAACGTAACGCGAAATCCGAAAATATCAGTTTTTTAGTGAATTTTAGGAATTTAGACCAGGAATTATGTCTAAAATAATAAATGGAAGCTCCTTGATTTACTTCGAAAAGAATACGTATCATGAAAATCGAAAAACAATGAAATGTTTATGTGATTCTACGACGTGCTTGTGTCATCAAAACAAAGTGCATATCACATACTTAAATTACTATTTCTCGTATAATATTATTGCGTCCCATTATATACTGCGCTTTCGATAGAAAAACAAACGTTACCTAGATAACAGGGACTTAAAAGGTGATGAATAAGAATTTTTTTTTTTATCATAACCTCACTAAACCTGCGTTGCAGTACTTTGCAGTTTTAAACACTGTCACTTACGATCTAGTATGTTATACTGGTCAGCCTTCCCGTTGGAAAGGCAATATTTGTTTTAAACACTGTCACTTACGATCTAGTATGTTATACTGGTCAGCCTTCCCGTTGGAAAGGCAATATTTACGAGAAAATAACCCAAAATTTTCAATATTACGAAGATTAGCATTATCACATATTTATGTGTCGTAATGGGTTATGGTGAGACACATCTCATCTTTTTCCCGTTGGGAACTACCCGTTTGTGTGAAACTATAACACAATTTCTAAAAGTGTAATTGTATAACATAATATGTTATATTATGTTTTTCCTCCCGTTGGGAGAGAATGAAGGGTTTCCACATATTACCTATAAATTATTATCGAGAAAGCTTCACCCAAGCAAGCAAGAAATTGGCCACACAGCCCTCAGTCATGAGGATTCGACTTAGAAGAAGGAAATTATCACTACAGGGGTACCTATATATTACCTTTTCATCACTTGTTTTTTGACTTCCTCCCGTTGGGCAAGGATACTTATATTTCAACACATATGTTTAAATCAAGGTGATACCATGGCAACAATTTTAATATTGTTGTTGAAACTCTAAACAGTTGGGTTGGAATGAACACTCATATTTGGAGGATCCCGGATTACCTTACTTTTCACTAATGTGAATAAATTTGATTTTCAAAATTACTTATTATGATCTGAAATGAACTTCAGACTTATAAGTGCATAAGAAAGTTTACTCCAGAAGAACACGCAGAAGAGAATGGAAGAGGAAGAAATAAGGAGGCCCGAATAACAGATTACCTAGACTCTTTTACACTATGTGTAACATATATTTATATTTAATCCAAGAAGACAGTCAGGTAAGCATAGCTTATATTGACTTGGAATTATAATGAGCCTTTTTGAAGTATTTACCACAACAGGAAGTTCCACAGATAAACTTTACCGTCCCTCATATGAGTAGTTTTTATACTTTTTATACTCTTGGATATTGAGGTCAATGACCTTGAACAGGTACTTAATGTTCTTGTATGAACTACAGTATATACCCTATTGTGAACTACAAGTAAAATGAATGCTCAAGAGAGTTAAAAGATCTCTTGTTTTTAAACATTCCTAATATTATTCAAATATGGACTGATGTAAGTGGTTTATACAATAAATGGAATAGTACATTCTTTTGGTAAGTACTTACTTGATTTTTAAATGGTCTTGACCCATTTGGTGGTGCAAATCTATCACGACCTAGCCTATGGACGCTAGCGGAACCAACTTCAGTGAAGTCACAAAAGTTTTGCAATACATGCATACATTCATATTATCTTTATAATCATATCATCATAAATAAATCCATACATGTTTATACTATTTAGTAGTCAATAATAATAAGTCAAATGGAGATTACTCCTGTTCTGGCCTTTTTTATTTAAAAATGCTGACTTCTGATGCGCTTCTTCTACCAAGATTAGTTTAGAACTAATTGTTTCACCACTTTTTAAAGAAAGTTAGGCGAAATATTAAAACAAGCTCTTGTAACAATTTCACATGAATAATACATTCCGAAGCAGTCACAGAACAGGTGAAATATGTGGTAGTTTTTAATGCAAACAAGATTGATGACTGATCAACTTGAAGTAATCACAGAACTACATTTTAATAACAATTTTATAATATGTGTATCTGTACCTACTTGCTAAAATTACATAATTATGGTGGTCAATACTCCAATAGTCATCAAAAAATGATAGATCCAATATATTTATTTAGTTACACTGATTTTAGAGATTTGTATGGATTGAGGATCTAAAAGCTTTATCAACTTTTATGGTATAAATTATATCCATAGGTGGGTATACACAGGTATCCAAAAATATATACAACCATAATGACTGACAAGTGGGTAAATTAAAAAATGTTTATCCTTTATTGTTGCAAGACACAGAAATATCCATTTGATGTACTTTATCAGTTCATTTTTAATCTACATTGTACCAAAAAATTTTGTGTTCATTATTTTTTATGTAACAGAAACATTTTTAAATATATGTGTAAATATCATACATATTTAGATGCTAAGGAAATTTTAAGTCATCAAGCTTTTTTCTAAGAGAGGTGTTGTGTGGATATAATACCTAGTGTAGGTACATATCAATAGTGTGTATTCACTATTTATTTATTTTTATCATGTTACACGAGTAAGAGGATTGAAACCTTATAACTGTCCTAGTAAAAGAATCTTAGAATTCCTAAATAATCTCACTCCCTTACAGCGAGGGGTCGGGTCCCAGATGATAAGGCCAGTTAAAATTTAGATTCAGTAATTGACATAAGAAGTATCTTGCTTAACTCAAAAATAAAATACCTATACCTACCTTATGAAAGGACAATGAATTGCTGATGGAGGGCAAGTTACTTATGAACTTCACTATCTATTTTTTTTCATAAATATATTATGAATGAGTGTCATATTATCATTACCTGTTGTCAAAATGGCTTGAGAAAAGTACCTACTTAACATTAATGATCTAGGTACCTGCACAATCATGAGCAGGTTGTATTAAGTTGATATATCAACAATATAACAAACTGGAAAAATATAATAAACCTTAATCTGACTAAAACCTCTACATACTGTCTGGATTTTAAAATTGTCATCAAAATAACATGGATATAAAAATGAAAAAAATGGTAAAATAATAAGCAGATGATATGATGATAGATATTCTACATATGTCAAATGTAAAAATGACCTTATAGACAGTGAGAACATGGTTCTTTTCTTTGAATATACTCTCTCATTTTAAAATAGATGCACTCAAGCCTGATCATGTTATAAATATGGTCAACAAAATCATCGCTGATCTGACCGAAAATCAAAATCGAAAATCCATCACTCTGATTGGTTTAGACTTTCGTCTCTTCTTTAAGGATAGTTGTTAAACTGGTAAACATTTATTAGTAGCGGTAACCACCTGGAGAGTGAATATGAATAATCATTAAAGATTGATAGAAGGTTTTTTAAATATATATATATATATATATATATTTTTTTTAATGATAAATGGATATATACTTTCATAACTCATAACTATAGGTATCATTAAAATAATATACCAACTAGGATGAAGGTATACTGTAAAAGAAAGTGGCCATACCTATAAGTATCATAATTTCATTTCTTTACTTATTTATCGTTTTTAATGATGTCCATATATTAAGAATTGAATATAAAGTATATCAAAATAAATATATGTTGTATATTGACTGATCTATTTATAGGTAGGTTAGATAAGCTAATAGTCGACCCTGACTCTAGCTTAAATAATATATTTTTACCATACACATAACAACTTGTACCTACTGTGCTAGTAGCATTTCGCAGGGTAGTGCCACCGCCAAGACGGACAAAATTTACTTATACCGGTATTGCGTCTAACGCAGCTTAACCCTTTACCGAATACGAAACGAAATCATATATGACCGTTATTATTTTCAACTCTATCGACATGTATCAGAGTTCAAATTTGAAAGAATCTTTTTAATATTCATGCGGTAAAGGGCTAAGAGTTATTTATTCAACGGTTCTGTCACATCTACGCATCCAAATTATTGATACACTTGTAACAAAATTAATGAGCGGCTATCGCATAGTGTATGATATTTACAGTTCAAATTGAAGCAATTTTAGTAAATAATAAATATATTTAGATTTTCTTAAGTAGATGTAAGGCTACCACACCAAAATATTGACTTTTTTAAAAGTAAAAGCATAGTTTTTAGCTCACAAGTCATATAATAAATATAAAGACTCAATTGAGCACCAAAAAATAATCATAGGTACCGACCACCTACTTCATTTATTAAAAGGTCTTACCTATGACGTACCTTACTAATGATATAGGACATATAGGTAAATCAACTATTCCAGAACTCTTTTACCTTCTCTTAGCGTGTACAAACAGATTAGGATTTATGCACATCATGCTAATTGCCTGATTAAGTACCTACTATAATACTATACTAAACATATAACCTACTCATTATCTACTTGGCCTATCAAACAACATAAGTCTGATTTAGGAAGGTGCCTAGAGCATAAAGAAGCCATATTATTATAAGAATGATATATTAAATACTGGTTATCTTATTTATAATACAAAAATCAGTCTATTGTCAATTTTAGTCAATCATAAGCCCGCATTTGAATCGTCTATTCTCAATGTGAATATTATTAACTTATATTCATTTTTGAAGATGAAAGCCATTAAATGTTTGCCAAGAATACGGGTCACAACTGTTACAAATCTGTGACTATGGGCTAAACTTTACATACTTACAAGTTTCTCATGGAGGTAAATTAAAAAGGATAGTTAGTGTTTTTTGATGTTGATCTCTCTAAACATCTACAAATCTACCATGGACCAAGTACGAATATAATTACAGGATTAAACGAACTTACCTGAAGTGAAGTTCTATCCTGATTATATGAAGTACTTGGTCCATGGTAGGAGCTTCCCTCCCTCCCAAGTTAACATTAATAGTAATAATTTATTATTGTTAACTTCTTCCCCTATTACTTGTTTTATTTAGCTCTAAACTTACTGACAATTGGTATTTATGTTGCCAGGATTTTGAATTTTTTTTTTAGTCTTTGAAAAACGCGTCGTTCTAGGCAGAACTAAGGGTACTACTACAAATCTACCATGGACCAAGTACTTCATATAATCAGGATAGAACTTCACTTCAGGTAAGTTCGTTTAATCCTGTAATTATTTACGTAATTTGGATTCTTTACATTTTTGCCTGTAAAATAAACGAAACTCTTGGTTTAAGTACCCTAACCATTTTCTCGGAATTTGTTATTTCCTAACAATTTCTAACATTTGCTGCATAAATTCTCTCTATCCCTTTGTGGCTGAGAAGATAAACCTTGAACTTCTACAGTGGATGAATATCTAGAGATCGTGGGTGACCTTGGCCTTGCACGCTGCCTAGGATTCTTCCTAACACGCCTGTAAATATGAAGCATTTTTATGAAATAAAAGTTGGAAAAGTTCTCACGAGCTCTTTCCAACTTTTGGCTAATATCACACACCTTAATTTGATGAAATAGTGCTGAACATGGGTTACATGAACTGCATAATGTGACTGAATGCGTAAAATAAACTGATGTTATGAAACTATAGTGTGTATGTGGTGGTATGTGTGTATTTAACCCTGGTCAAAAAGAAGGACTTCAGAAAAATTTATAAGTATTAATATGATTAACATTTTCTTAGGTAGAATTAGACTTACCCCCATTACGTAATTCGGCCCTGACATTCACCCAAGGTTTGCACCAACAAAGGTTATCTCTGGACACGTGCTGGAGTATCCAGAACATACAGAAATCAAGTAATTTCTAGATACACTTTACTTCATTAACTAAAGCGCTAGTTTTGCTTGGCAAGTATTTCTATTTATAGTGGAAACGCTGGGTTATGATTTTCAATTAATGTTAGTTTGTAAGATGGAGAACGTTCTTAAAGGAAATGGATGTTATTTAGTAACCATAGGGAGTCTTAATAGAGAGCCGAGTTAGATAAGTACTTTAGCTTATAAAATGCTGTTAAGTTTTTTTTGTATTTCATTTAAACTGTACCAATTTTATTTTAATTGAAAATTAACGAAAGTGAAGAGAAAGAAGAGAGCTTTTTAACCGACTTCAAAAAAGGAGGTGGTTCTCAATTCGACTGTTTTTTTAATCATTTTTTTTAATCGAACAGGTATAACCTCTAGATGGTCCCATTGTCACCAAGTCGGGGTCTGATGATGGGATCCTGGAGAAATCGAGGGAACTCTTCAACTATTATAGGCACACCTATAGTGATTTCACTATTTTTTACAGCAACTCGGCCACATCCTCTTGGAATATCGGATCCTAAGTGAAGTCGGTTCGTTTTTGTTTAAAATTATGTATGTTTAAAACCAATGATCCAGCCATCTTATTAATCAGTCTTACCCCGGTTATCCTGAATGTTTCAAGGTCTAATCTTGATAGTATGCAATCGATCCAGAGAGTCACAAGATCCTTCGTCAAAATTTTTAGAATTTTCTTGGCTGATTCATATTGCCGTTAGCTCCTTTAACATACATATACTTAGTTTTTTGTTAGTACGTGCTATTTTTTAAGGTAAAACAAATTCAATTCAAGTTGTTGTACACTATTCATAACTCACATAAAACAAATAAAAAAATCTGTAGGTAACCCTTCCCTGCCCTCCGCAGAGTACTCTGAATAATTGAAAGAACCCTCAAGGAGAGGGTGCATATAGGTCAGTGGCGTAGTATTACTTGTGAGGGGTGTTAAAGATGTGCCATAGTACTTGGACACTTACCTGGTTAAGGACCGGAGGGATTCAACGAATCCATAATTTATTTTCAGATTTATTGCACGTAGGTACTGAACTAGTTAGCATCTACCACAGTTCTTTTCATTAACATCCATCATCATCCTCCTAGCTTACGAAAGCGAACTGCTATCTGAAATTACAAGTGAAAAAGGAAAGAAGAAGAAGAAGAGGTTTTATTCACCGAAAAAGTACTCGTAATTGGTAGATTTTTTCGAGCAGGGGTTTCAATCCGACACTTCGGTATTGAAAGATTAGTGTCTTATCGCCAGGCTACCAGCGCTTTTAAATGAGTGAGTATTTATGTGGCTACCATAAGCTCTAATCTCCTTTCGGAGCTATAAATTTTGCAGTGTATATACCTACATAGGGTCTTGGTTCTGGATGAAAGAGACTGACCTTGTATAGAATGCAACCGGCAAAGCTCTAAGATTTTTAACCGTAAATCGCAATGAGAAACGAAATTGTCTTGAAAATAATAAAACACAATTGACACAATCGATTTCGACTTTATTGGCCATAGAGCCACAGGGCTTATGTGAAGTGCATTGCCGTGTATTCCGAACGGCTGCTGAATAATAAAACATCTACTTTTATGGTTTCGTTATCTTAACTGCCATATGGGTACCGTAAGCATCACTAGCATCTATAAAAATGAGGAATCTATTCAAATATATGCGAGTTTTTTTGTTTGAATTCAACAATAGCATTATGGTGACTTTGACAGCATCAACGCGAAGAAAATTACATAATGTTAAATCCGAATTTTGACGATAGAAAATGGTTTTGCACAACATAGGTAATAGGTATTTTTGCTACCTACGGTTTATCCGATAACATCTTCTTGATAGGAAAACGTTTGTGGAGCAGCTAAAATAATTACGCATAACAAAAACAGCTAGGATTTTGAAGTTAAGTTTTATAAGTTCACGTATAGATTGTACTACCCTTTAGAGAAACTAGTTTTAAATGTTGACTATATTTTGATAGTATTTTACTTGATATCAATCTGCCAACTTTTAGCATCCGGTCAAACATCCCCTGCCTAAGCTCTTTATTAATTATGCATATTATACAGAACGTTTATGCAAATGCGTTTTTTGCCGCTCATTGAAGTAAATTTGCATTCATTTGAGGCCTCGTTTTTGATGTTCAATGGTACGCATGAGACATAAATATTTTTTCTCATTGTTTTTCTGATGGCACCGTTTTGCATAAAGAGTACTCGGTTCATCGTTTTACATACCTATCGAAGGTTAACGATTTACATAACTTTTTTGGTATTGCTATTTTCTGTTTTTTTCGTTAAAACTCCCAAGCTACAACCTTTTTCCCTTAAAATGTTTGCCATTTTTCAGTTTAGCAGGTAGAAGGGAAGACAGTTACTGTTTGACTGTTTTATTTATAAAACGTGTACAATAAACCAATTTTTTTATGCATTTAGTAATAAAACAATGTCTTTTAAAAAGGTATGCTCTGAAATATATGTTCTGAACATAATGAAGAGTTCGCCAACTGTAATTGTGCATCAACTTGATCATGATTTTTACTTTTGGCAGTGTCAAATTATGATTATGTTGTGTTACACTTTACGTATAACTTGGCAAGCGACTTAGCTTGGTCAGACTTTGCGTAATATAATATCCTTTCAATGTTAACAACTGGCTTACCTAGTAGGTATCTATACCATCCATAATTCGTTCTTACTTTTTAGCTCTATAGATTACCGCTCGAGGTGAATATTAATAAATGAAGGTGCACTGAACCCAGGTGGTCATCTGGTTTTAAGGAGATTGCTTCCAGCTTGCAACGTGTTGAGATGCAAATTTCTTTCATTTCGATAATAGGTAAAAAATATTGAATATATAACGTTATAAAATAGAAAAATCGGGAAACGAGAGTAACGGAAATATTATATTTATGAGTATATAGAAGTTCCAATGACTTATTATATTAGTAATTTCATACATAGTATATTCCTTATTAAAGTAATAAAGTAATGCATTCTAATAATTTCTATACATTATCTAGGCTTGTTTCTAGATCAGCAATGTAAATGCGGTGCAATTCTATTCATTTCATGCTAGGCAGGTGTACCTTTTTAGAGTAAAGGATGATTCACGCCGTAACGTTTCGCGTCCTACACGTCAATGAGGGTCCGAACCATCCGACCCCTTCTTCATCATCGATCCTACATTGCGACTAAGTATACATAGCTTGTTGATTTACAGTTAACTTTGTGGATTATTGATGCTTGATATTTCTAAATATTAATATTAACGACTTTTTTTTTATCTAACATAACAATAGCTACGTAAAGAAGGACGAAAGAAACAAATCGTTCGACGGAAACATTTCGAAGCACGCCTTAATGGATAAACCGAAGTGATGGTAATTAATGATGCAACAGATTAATAACAAGGGACTAAGTCAAAAGGCGAATTATAAGTAAATCTAAGCAAGAAGGCGGGGGACGGAAAATGAGAATGTCACGTTGTAATCGGATGGTTGGCAACCCTAGACGAGACGTTGATAAATAGTCGTCAGTAACGACACGGTGTTCTGTACAAATGTCATGAAAGACTAGAGGATGGTTTCCGAAATTAGATTTACTATGTTGTATCAGCAGGATATCAGGAAAACATGTGGATATTATATACTTACATACTACTGCAGAAACTTCATCAACGCAACGGCCAATATTTAGACAAAATTGTTTTCAGGTATTATCGAACTCACGGAGCGTAAGCGAAGTGAGTTCTTACAAACAACTCCAGATCGAACTGTCACCTGGCTACTGGGACGCCTCGGCATTTGGATGGCTTTTTGATTTCTATAGTTTGTCTGACGATAACTTTAGTAACGATTTTCTGATCTTTATGAAATTTCTTGGGGCTGTAGCAGAGATATACATATAAAAATTTTAAGTTCGTATATAAGCAGGATCGATCAAGTGGTTACGGAGCTAGAAGGAAAAATAATCCTCCGAAAGGTCTTGTTATATTGGTCAACTCGTTTGCAAGTAAATCGCGAGTTCTCAGTTCGAGGCGGACTACTAGTTATACTAAATAAATAAGTTTATGATATTGGTGTTGATCATTTCAGATCAAAAGAGCACTATGGCTTTAAGACGCCGTTAAAATAAACCTTAAGTATGCCTGATTGCCGTAACTATACTGTAGTTACTTCATTTAATTGTTTTTTTTTCATCGGCACTAAGAGCTTAGAGTTATATAAAAGTAACTCAGTGAATTAAAAGCATTCTCTTATGTGCTTAAAAGTCCCCAATACTCTCAAGTACAGTACCTATAGATACAGACCTGGTACAGACAGCATCAGAGAAAAGGATACCCCCTTGAAAATGACATGAAAGCGTTACATTTTTTCGTCACTGTAAGCGGGAACAGAGTTGGTCTAGTGGTTAGACGGCTGGACTACTTCGTCTCGTTAAATTTAGGCCCTGGTTCAAAACCACGATTGGACACCCTTTTTGTTTTTTTTGCGTTAATTTTCCATTTTTAATCACCTTTCATTGATTATTATTCTTCTTTAAGGGGATGTCAACAGCTAAATTCCATTCCTATCTTTTTCAGCGCGAGTGAAAGAGGGACACCGCGTTACTATTAAGCAGTATGGGAGCTCATTGCTAATTTTGCAAAATGATGAACTAATAAAAACTACCTACACATTAATTGCGAAATATACATACAGCAATTAAGTTTTTAGTATTAGTGTGGAAGCATTTTGTCCTTAATTTACAGACGTATAAATCAAGAAACTAAAGACAAACAATTGTAGCTAATTTTAAGATGTAACTTTGGAATTATTTTTCTATCGAGTCGGTTTCGACCAACCGTGTATCGGAATTAACAAAGTTCATCCAAATGTAATGAATATCTACATTTTTTTTACTTACCCAAAACAAGTAGTTATAGCTATATGACTGTTTAAGTAAAGTCAATTTGAAGGTCATCGGGTGTTGTCTGTCACCCTCTTAAAGTAGGTATGAGGTATACAAGAAAAGAAAGTCATATTGCATAAAACAACATTATTTTATTCATATAATTAACAGTATGTTTTTACTTTTTATTTTTATAAACTTGATTGTTATATTTGTTATACTTACTCAATAATAATGTGAACATAAGAAACTATTTTTTCTAATTCGTTTTCTATATGATTATATTCTTTTTTCTGCATAAATAATATGGTTATTTACTAAGGTTTTGAATCGAACTAAATTTACTATCTCAACAAAACTAAATCGATATGTGGGTGACGTGTAGAATGTATAACATAAGATAACGGCGAGTCTCTTATATATATTTTTAGAAACATTTTTACAACACTATTTATTTATACTGGGAGTGAATCACTGAGAAAGAACCAACATGCTAAGAACTGTTATAGTTTAGCAATTTACATCTTTCTCTGTTATCACAATTGCTGATAATTAACCTTATCTACACAACATTAGAAATAATACCTATTGAGGTCGGATTATATGCGTTAAGAAATGAATACTCGTAAACAAGGGTCAGATGATTATCACACTGGCGGCGGGTCCGCGTGCGGCGCCGGTGCGCGAGCGAGATAGCACTCTGCGTGTGTATAGCGCTATCTCGCTCGCGCACCGGCGCCGCATGCGGATCCGTCACCAGTGTGATTCTCGCCTAACTGAATTAATAAAAAAATGTTTATTTCGATTAACTACGAAATAAAAACATTTACACAAGCTCGTTAGTTGCAATGCTGTTTTTTCTAATAAAATATTTAAGTGTCACACTCATCTTTTTTTACCTTTTAGTAACGGAGAGGATAACCTTCGCTATCTATCACTTCTTGAAGTCGAGTTTTCATGCTCGAAACCATATTGAAACATGCATCACTATTTCGCATTAGTTCCCAAGTTTTGTTTACCTCTTCATCCAAAATTTTTTTTGACTTGATTTCACTAGAGTCCCAGTTCAAAACCATCTGACCCCACAAGTTTTCAATCGGATTTAAGTCCGGACTTTTTGCCGGCCACTCAAACACTGTTATGTCTTCTTGGGTCTTCAGCCAGTCTTGAACGATTTTGGACCGATGCACTGAAGAATTATCCTGAACCAGATAAATTTGACCTTCAGGATATGCGACACGCACTGAAGGCAGCATTATATCCCTCAAAATCTCAAGGTATCGGTTACTGTTCATGCGGCCGCCTATTTCCACTAGCTCGCCGGGGCCCATCGAAGACATCCATCCCCAGTAACATATAAGGAGTAAATTTTTAGAAACTGTTACGATATGTAATCCAAGTAAATGTCAACAATAGATAACGTAATTTCAATACGAATGTTATTTATCTACCTACCCAGTGTTAACCGCCCGCTTGTCCTCAAGTCTAATACGTTTTTAGGGTCAAACCTCTGCCCACTTCTTCTCCATAAGATTTTCCGGCCATCCTTATCTGACTTAAAACACTTTTCGTCAGTAAATATAACTTTTTCGTTTTCCCAGTCGAAATTTAAAAAACGATTAGCAAACTTTACTCTATTGGTGCGGTGGTCATCAGTAAGTTTAATTTTTTTGGCCGGTTTATAATTATGGATGTCCGCAGCGTGGAGATGTCTTCGAACCGTGCTAAGCGACACTCCAAAAGTTTCAGCAGTTGAACGAGTTGTTTTGAAAGGTGCCACTGAGTGAGCTTCTACAATTTTCCGGTGTCGTTCCGAGTCTTCGGTGTAAGCGATTGGTCGAGGGCCTTGGCGATCGCATTCCACATCACCCGTCGCTTGATACCTTTCTATCCATCTACGGACTGTTCTTCTCTATAATGAAAATAATAATATTAGAAAGACATAAAAAAACAACCTGTAAGCAATATTGCAGCATGATTGCAACAATAAATATTATATGACAATATGTGTATAACGAAAATCTTACCGTTATGTCCATATCTCGTGCTATTTTTTTAATGCTTTGTTTCTGTTCCCAAAGAACTACAATTTTAGTCTTTAAAAACTTTGATAAGCGCACCATTATTTCGGATTAAGTATGGAACTGATCGAAAACTTTATAAATTCTAAAATATTACGAGGATGTTATTAGCGAATCGGCAAGAAACGTAATGACTCGAAAAGTAATTATAACGTTACCCTCAACCATAGTGTCGATAGTAAATAAGACAAAGAGGTAAATTATTTTAAACTCAACCTTAACCTGCAATTCATATAAGCATAACAGTAACAGCTTTTCTGTAGTAAAATTGCGGTAGTTGAACAATCCGCTCAAGAACATTATATTAAACTATACGAGAAATCTATTCTAATTTCAACCTTATCTTGTAGTCAATTGGGGAGTTACGTATTGCATAGGAGTAATCCTATTCAAATTTTCACCGAGGTTGTCAACTGAGCTGACAGCTTAGGGGTGCAAGTGGCAAGGCACGGTCGGTTGATCGGTCAGCGGCATGGTCCGTGGTAGTCCGGGTTCGAATCTCGTCGACCGCACTAAAGTGTGATGTCTTTTTGTAAGTTTTTCGCGGTTCGGTTGGATCAGAAGCCGACGAAACATCATAAAACTAAAAACATGCAAACAAATAAATACAAATTGAGTGGAATCGGTGGTTGCTCGAAATGAGATGAATGCGGGGCACAGGAGGGGGTACGGGGAGAGGGAAGCTACTCGGGGCGAGCGCGTCACACATCACGTGACGCGCTCGCCGTCGGGCGATAATCTTTAAGTCTTAGGGGTATCCTTTTCTCTGCAGCTGCCTGCCCAGTGGAAATTGAACTTTAAAAATCCACTTTATTATACATTAATCTTCGTGCATGTTTTGTTGGAGATGCTCACTGAGACTCATATCAAATCAAGTTAAGATTTTTTGAATTTGTATGCCGCTCCTGTATATTGAATTACTATGGGGCGAGAAGATTGCGCCATAGTTCGGGGGCGGCACTTCGTAAACTTTTACGAGTGCTTGACTGAATCACTGAGATCAGCTCCAATCTCGCACGCTCATTCTCATCCTGTAAATACCTACCTACAATATTATAGTGCTCTTTACTGACTTCAAATATCTGGTGTTTTTGTGTATTTCAAGCTCCGTCTAAATATTCTAAACGTTGGTAAGAAAAGTGTTTGGAGTTGAGACTTGAGACCTGCAAATTCACTACTTCTGAAAACTTACGATTTTCACGAAGTTTACCACTATCAACCTAGTAACTGAATAAATTTATCTAGTCAGCAAGCTCAATAAGGCTTATGTTGCTGGGTACTATGCGACGGTATTATGTAATAGTAATTATTAAATTAAGGTTTTTTATTGTATGTATTTAGTTCAATATGTTTTTCTTGTGGCAATAAAATATTTTCTAATTCTGATTCCGATAATAGATAGATGTAGATAAAATATTGTACACTCAGTAACAACTAAGTATCTGTAATAAACACGGCTTTATAGGCCAAATCTCTATCGAGTTAGGCTAAAATATCATTAAACTAATAATATTCTTTACGCTATGATTTCATGATATTTATTGTTAAGTAGTCGAATATTCTTCCTAGTTCACTGACAGATAATTTTTTTATCCACTTTAGTGAAAATGTGCAGGGATGTATCCTTCACATACATTTTACACATATACCTATAATAATACCACAATAATATGACACAATGAATTCATGTTTAATCCTGTAGATCAAATAAAAAAATAAACTCCCATTAATATTGGTATTGGCACTTACTTGTCAAATATGTGTTTCTTTAAAAAAAAATTAGTTCCAGAGACTTATAAAATTTAATGAAAATAAATTTTACACCGGTTGAATCAATTTCCGACATTTAGAAACCAAAAGGGTTGAGTGATGAACTCTTTTATAGGATACTTTATGAATATTCGCAGTTAATGAGCCGTCCCAGAAGGATAACGTAATATTCCGGGACCAACAACTCGTGAAAGGGTAAGATTAATTGCTGGCATTTTTGTTTTTGACGCCAATTTTACGAAGTAATATTGGAAACCTTAATAGCCAAAACTTTGAATAAATTATCAATCCATTTCCATGTTACCCTATACATATAGTTACTAGTATAGTACTACTTACCTATGCTACATTTTTTTTCTGGCTACTGGGAGCATATAATGGTAAAAAAGATTATTTTAGGGTACCCATTTAATCGAGTTATTTGGTACTATATTTACCAAGTCAAAGTACCTAGTTCATAGAGAAAACTTGAATTCAGTTTATTTCGGAATTGTAAAAGTTGATAAGTAACGCTTATTTAGCGTGACCGTACTGACCAGCAATATGTTTTTAAAACTTAGCCATAAGGAAAGTAGTTAATAAGACTATGTCACGATACCAATCTATCCTAAGAGTAACTAAATAATACAGGGCATTTGATTTTTATACCAAACCTAGGTACAGTTACAAAAGACTATCTGTTTGGATTGATCAAATTACTGCTATTAATATAGGGTGCGTCCCATAAGATATAACTACAAAATATATAATTTCATATTAATAACGTTCACAAGATATAATGAACGTTTGCTATAACAACAAAATCAATATTTTTATTAGGAATAACGGTCAATTAATATAGTACTCATTTTGAATTATTATTCAACTTATCATATAACACTCAAATACTCTAAATTTAGTTAATATAACATACATAACGTATATCGATCATAATATATACTATCTTTTAATATAATAATTATAAAATATAATAGCGTATGATATACTAAATAGGTTATAACTCCGTTCCAACCTTTTTCCCCAAAGTGTAATGTTTTTACGGATATCAAACTAAATCAATAGGTAGGTTAAGTTCGTTAGGTAGCTTCAGATGCCCGAAGGGCAAACCGCCCGGAAATAGGAGCCCCGCGGTCTAGTTAAGTTGAGGATTCAACATTTTGAGAATTTTAGAATAGCTAATTAGACGAGCTGCTACTTAAAAAATCGTGTAGACCAGTTGCTTTTAGGCGAGTTCATATGTACACGAGCTGCGATTTAGACAACCCGTTATTCTATACGAGCATTATGTATTTTGGTGTTAGATGTATTGAATATTATACATTATAAATCTAAGGTATTATGAACGTTATACATTATGACCGTTATATACAACGATATTATACTTAAACAACGTTATACTTAACAAAATTAGATATTTTGATGTTATATCAAACGTTCATTATAGACTTTGAACGGTATACAAAACAAGCTTATACAATATGAGCGTATAGAATATGAATATTATACAATAAGTTCTTATATCTTTTATTACTTACCCATTAATATACCCTGACCCATACCCTGACCCTGTATTATGTATGTCATAATGTCATAAAAAATAAAATTTAAAATAGTTATTCAAATTTTACCATCTATTATAGTATTTATAATATCATTTAAAGTTTGGGTATTTAGGTACTCGTATGTAAATAATTTTACGTCACTCTGGGCGCTAAGTGAGATTTACCGCCCTATGGCGCAGCCTAAAATCTCACTTCACACCCAGGAGAAGACGTAAAATTATGTACGCACCACGGGCGGTAATAAAGAAGGCCTCAGATCGCTTGTTTATGGCCCTTACCTTCGGTTCGGGCCACAAATGCCAGCGATCTGAGCTCTTCTTTATTTTACCGCCCTAGGTACAGTCAAGGAATTTGATTCGCGTACCGTCTTAAGTCTAAATTACTGATGACAATTAATAGTACTAAGGGCTATGTTTCTTCGCTTGCTTAAAGAAATATAAGCCTTATGATATTCTGACATTTCAAGCAATAAATCAACGAAACGGTACGCGAATCAAATTCCTTGACTGTACTTAATGTACTATAGAACAAAAAAGTGTTAGTAAATTGACAGTTATGGATAAAATTACCAGTCTTTTTATGGTTGACCTTCTTAATATCTTATTATAATATGAAATTAAATAAGTAATAATAAGTTGATCCTGTCTGGAATATTTCCTATTCTTTGTAAACCGACCAGCTACTTTTTGCTTTATTGGTATTTCCACATAATAATGCATCTTGGTATGGTGGCGTGAGAAGACACAATTTGTTACTAACTGAGCTCGGGCTATCGCACACGAGCTTCCAATGAAGATGTATTACTTTCTAAATTGATGTACATTTTTGTATCAGTAAAGAACATAAAATGCATCTTTTAAATAATAAAGTTATATCGGTTGCAATCACGTGCAAAAAATTTTATTTATTTAACACTTAAGTTTTTTTTTTCTTACAATATCGCTGATATTTTTAAAATGATTTAGAAGTAAATATACCTAAATTATTTTTATTCTATATTTAGCAAAATTATAATTATATGCCTGGCTATAAGGCTAGTAGCTTTCATTTAGTCTTTTAGTCGTTTGTCGCAAAGTTTCGGAGTTCTTTGAGGTCCACGAAGTTTTACCATCACTTCAGATACAGGTTTTAGCTTCTCTTGAGTAATAGTACTCTGAAAAAAAAAACAGTTTGAAGATGCTATTTATGCAAATATTTCATAAAATATTGTAGGTATATATGAATTCTTATCACATTTTCTTTTCCTGACATTTCGAGCGTATATCGGCCGCCGATCGTAAAATCAGGCAGATTGTAATGTTTCTGTGTAATGTTTTAACGATAGTCACATTAAACCAATGTATTACCTAAACATTGGTTAGGTTCGTTAGGTTGCTTCAGATGCCCCAAGAGCAAACTGCCCAGTAATAGGATGTCGACTCAGGGAACGAGTCAAAGATTTTCACGTTTCACGATATGTCTGATTTTACGATCGGCCGCCGACATATATATAACGTGATTAGGTCCCATTTTTGTCAAAATAATGAATGAAAATAGTAAATAATAATTTCGTACAACTATGGAAAAGGGGACTTAAGTACCTGGCTTTTTTGGTATATGACTCCGGTGATGTGGTTTCCCCACAAGATCTGCAGCAGGAACGGGCCAGTCTCTTTGCCAGTCTCGATCAAGTGCAGCTGCATCCTCGCTTCATGTGACAGGGCGTGCTCTACAAATAAGCGCCTCGTTAAATATTTAAACGAATAAAGTGTAAATCCAATACGAGTAAAAAATTTAACCAGATAAGATTTTATTATGAAATTACACTTTTATGACCCCGTAATTATTTTTTGAATTACCGAGCAGCAATGTACTGCAAACATGGTCGAAGTAAATGACTGTCTATCACTAGTCAACGAGCGTATGACACTTGAGTGTGTTGTATTTAGGGAATGCAATCCAGGTTTTTTTTGTATGAACCAAAAAAGGTATATATTTAATAGAGCGACACAGTTCCAGAACTTTTTGAAGCTCCAAGTCTGAAGTGACATCTGGACGAGAGCTCTAGTGGTACCTCTTTGGTACTGTTACGTATTTATAATATGTAGGTACTGCAAAACTGTGTTATAGCTGCTAATAACTAGCACAAGCAAGTTCGAAAAGTATATTTTTATGCGTCGTTGATGAAAAATGATAAAAGATGATAAAATGTCGATGAAAAAATTACTTACTGACGCTCACGGAAACGGGCACGTTCAATCGTTTCGGGGGCCAATCGCCAGGGCGATGGCGAGGTGGAATCGCGAATTCGGATGGTCGATCAGCTAAAGCAACAAAAGCGACTAAAGGAACAAGCTCTTATCTTCAAAAGGTAGATTAATCTACATATAGTAAATAGGTAGAATATATTTGTGACACTTTTTAGAGATTTGCGTAAGCGCATTCTGCCAAATGGTACTTTTTTTCGAAAAAGAGTCTCATTTATTCTGTACAACGTAATTATATGTTAATTACGTTACCCAATTTGATTATAAAATATAATATATTATAATTTTGGTCCCATAATTAGGTAAAAAATAATAATTTAAAAATGACATGTTAAAACATTCTACATATTATTAAATTTTCAATATTTCTATAGTAACGGTATTTGGTACTTATGTGTTGTCAACATGAAAAATAAATTAGCAAGGTACTTAATTGATAATGATATTAGATGACATTCAGATTGAAAGTACAGTCGCCATCAAATATATCGGAGCAGCCAAGGTACTCAAAAATATCTGTACATGTACTTTATCGCCTTGACAATAGAGGTGTTGTTCAGATATTTGTGAGCACCTTGGCTGCTCAGATATATCTGATGGTGACTGTACATTGAGTCGCTTAACTTCAAACTCGGATAAATCCATCTGTCAAATTATGCAATTTTGGTATTAAGAAAAGGTAATAGGGTAGATATTTGCAGAGAGGGTCAAACGGATTTATCCGAGTTTGAAGTGAAGCGACACATATTTCTGACCATAATCATAACATTAGAATTTTCATAAATCTTACTTATATCGCTCAGGTCGGTGTTCAAAGACATAACCTGCTGGAAGCACCCATTGGCTCCCTCCAGAGATTTCGACCAGACATCGAACGCGTGCTCCGAGTGGTACCGCTGCCTTATGTAAATGCCTTTATTGTCGAACAAATCTTTAGGGTGTGGTGTTACGTGCGTCATGTTCATGAGCCAACGGAGACCAGACTAAAAAAGAGGAAATGTTATTTCTGTACAAGTGAATAAATTTCTGTATGGCTGGCGATGTTTTACGTAAATACTAAGTAATTAACATTCAAATATAAAATCTGTACTAACTCAAAAAAAAATACGAATTAGTAATAAAATTATAGGGTGAGTTGGATAACTAGTTTAGTTTTCAAAAGATATGCTCTATACTTTTATTTTTTTAAATAATGTAAAAAATTATTAAGATTAAAATAATGTAAAAAAATATTCATTCCTAGTGCTGCAAGAATAAAAAGTTATGATTACTGGCACAAAGTAAACACCGGCGGCGCGCGCCGGAGCAGAGGGTCCGCTTAGTATAAACTGGCATTTTTCGCCGCACGCACACAGACGTTACGTTTACAGGCATTCTCGGACGATCTCGGACAGAGCTTAGCGCGGCTGCGCGCGTTGATCGCTTGACGTCCCCGCCGCTACGTAGTTACCACTATTGCTTGATATATTACTTGCATTATAAAAGTTTTTAAATTTTTGAAGATGACAAGTTAAAAATCATCATTAAAGAAAATATTAATTTAAAGTATTTGAATGTGGACATACACAAAATTGTTATTCAAAATAATTATGGAACGTGTAACCCTTCTAGATTTAAACTATTTTTCGCTGAACTTGGCACCCTTTTTACATTTATGTTTTTGTCGAACTATTTTCACGTTTCTGTTTTAGTGGGATCACTATCATTGTTATGTCCTGAGCTAGTTACTTGTTAGTTGTAACAAGTTATTACGCTCCAGTCTTCGTCATGTGTGGTGTCGAGACCTTTAATGGATATTTGATGCTCTTTAACATCCAAGCAGTCTCTAGGGAATTTAAACATGATAAGATGTATGTATTAACGAATCGATGTATGTATCTCTGTAAACTTATATTACCTACTCCTTTTTAAAATTCGGAATCAATACAGAAGCAACCCTAGTGAGTCGGGCAAGTTTAGGTATGTATTTTCAAGAATGGCGGGAGCGGCCCTTCTGTATATTTTTTATTTTGTGTTACTGGTAAGGTTGGTAGTACTCAATAATTGTTATTGCTCACCTCTTCAATCTCACTGACATCAACTTCATAGCACGGCACCTTTTGCTTGTCAGGGAACATAGCTTCGGGCACAATCGCGACTACATACCATTTCCCTATTATTTTCTGGAGATCGAAGTTAGCGTTGAAACCGTTACATTTTGTACCATTTCCCGAAGCCGCCACGTAACTCAAACCGAGCAGTAAAATAAGTAAATGGCACATGTTAAATGTAGGGTCTTGAAGCTGCGGTAGTGATCACTAAAGTTTGAGTCGCAGATTGGCAGACAGATCTATAAAAAGATAGAACAACTATATGTATGCTCCATGAGTTTATAGACTGGAGTTTTATCTAATAGATTTTGTATCATACCTAACATTTAATTTGAATAGCAGAAGGTTAGTGATACTTAAGTATAATTAGGGTATTATGTGGGGAAATGGGACTTGGCTTTAATTTTTCTTGTTTATCTTGGGTGTCTTCGTCGTCGTCGGTGTCGTATGAATTTCGTAACGTAGCTACGCTACGAATGCTACAAGCATCGACGCCGTACGTCTAAAAGTTAATAAAATTAATAGCGCCTGTCAACAAAATAAAATAATACAGATGAAATATATCAGTCGAAATAAGAGGTAACAAAACTATCCCGAGAAACTAATGTAATTCAGAAAATTTTGTGAAATGATATCATGGAGATGGCGTGCCTGAGATTTTTTTTCGCCAAGAGTTTAAGTGACCGGCACTTAAAGTCCATACATTTGCTCTTGCACCACTAAAATGATGCCAAGCAACTGACAGCTGCAACCGCCAAACATAGCGTACAAAATTTGTTCTAGATAGCCCATCTATTTAGTAGAGTACATTATAATTTGTCGGTGGCAAGTAGGACGAAAGTAAGTGAAAAGACTGTGATATCCAATCTGAAACCATGTAAATTTTATTAGTTCTTCTTTTTCAAATAAAAACTTGTCCTTTCTCAAGATTCCTAAGGCTAAAACACGGCGGTAATTCGAGTAATAAGTAATCAGCGTAGGCAGTAATTCGAGTAACACGATAATCCTTGCGATGACGCCGTGCCACACTTCACAGGATAACCCAATTTACGCGGAAAAGATGAACGACCGACAAACCGACACACTGGCTCAAATTTAGAATCATAGTCGGAAAGACGTTTAGTCATACGACACTACCTACGTTATATATGTTCTAAAATTGTTAGATATTTTACAACAGTTATGCAATGCATAATTTCACCTCTAAAGGTATCTTATGCTTATATTATGCTTATTATGTGTAAAAAAACGCGGTTTCATTTATTTTACTCCTGAAGGTATAAAATATTTTATTGACATTTAACCTTTTGTTAATATTCAAAAGCCGTAAGAAGTCTTGAGAATTATCGGATTTTCTTTAAAATATACGGTCATTGTTTAAAAAGTCAAACCTACATACATTTACTCGAACAAAGGCAGTAAAAACGGTTTATGGACTTGTTATTGCCGTCAGACGGACAAAAGGTGCGGTGCAAGTGATATACTGACGAGATGTACAATAAAGTGGGCGTATCAAGTTTTTATGGTGTCTGAAATTATGTTGGTTGATACAATTCATTAAAGGAAATAGAAAGCAAACGATTTCCCTACTTCGTTTTAATCGGTGCTATTATCTAAGAAATTATTACCTACAGGACTGCAATTTCTATATTGATTTCGCTTTCCTCTAAAATTCTGTCTATGTTTTTGATGTTACGTACAACAACGCTATATATTGAAAGGAAATTTAATATTTTATTGATAAATTGAAACTGATGAATAAAGTGTTTGAAACTGAGAGCTGCATTAGTGCCGCGATACACAGCGTAAGTTCTTTTGTCGGAATCCATTGGTTCATGATTAAAGAAAATATTTTCGAAATAGGTTTCTTGTAATCTTATATTAAAAGGTATATATCATATGCGATTTTTCATTATTTAAAAACGTAATCCTGACACACTGATTACTTTTGCCGCCAGAAATGAAGAAACTCCTCTTGTGGCTTGCACGGCACAGCACCTACGCACAGAGCTGTGGAAACAGATTTTAATGCATCCTATGAAAATTTTCATTCAGATGTCCCCTTTGAATTTTAATATAAATCACAAGTAGCGTTGAATGAATCGGGAACAACGTGAACATTATTCTTAAAGAAGTCCAAAAATAAGTAACTGTTCAAATATATCTTAAATTGCAAATATATTATCTGTATGATTCATATGATTATTTATATGAAACATATTATTATAATGAAATGGATATTAAAAAAAGGCGATACTAACCTATGTATTTGAAGAAAGCATTTTATAGCATCCACGCGTACTTAATACCAGTTAACATACAACATTGAAAATGGATCGTTTTGTATGTTTTTTGAAATTAAAGGAAAATGGAGTGTAAATTGTAACATATAAGGTGGGTATATTAGTAATAAAAACAACTGCCAAAGAAACATGTGGCCATTTTTGAAGCTGTTTAGTTAAAGGGATGGGCAAAAAGACAGATGGCATCAGGTGCCGGAAAGAGATGTCAGTGATTGATTTCGAGTCGGACGACATACGATCACTGCGAGAGCGCAAAACGATTTGTACAGCATGTCCAGGAAACGATGCTAAAGCTCTTTATTTTGAAATATATTGCCTTTCTACGATCCAGAAATCTGGGACATTAGGTATTTACGCTTAAACTAGAGTGTCTTTTTGCTATTTACTTACCTTATTTTAGAATATCATATTACTATTATACCAACATTTTTCAGCGACTTCTTTAATATTTCAGAACCAAGAGTACTTACTCCGCGCGTAACGGAAAAATGAAAAACAAAACCATAATGCAAAATATGAAAAGAAATATCCCCTATGCACCTAGGTAGGAAGTTCAAAAGTCACAGTAATATTTCAGGTGGAACAAAATTTAAAATCGCATTCCAAATGCAAATCCCCTGTATCGATGACAAGCATGACGTGTGCTGAGTCCGCGCGAGGGGCGTTCCACTTCGCTCATTTTATGTCGGCTGCTTTATATCTATCGGTTTATGTCTACGCTTTATCTATTGTTTATGTGGAAGGGTTGACGGATACACGTATTCATATGATATTTAAAAGTTTTCAAGGATGCATTGAAAACATCCGTACCTGTATACATTTTCATACTAGTAATTGTAAAAAAGATTATAATATTATGCTAATATATAAAATATTTTTTGTGAATTAGGATAGAATTAGGTACCTAAAGATTACTAGTAATTGGGAATAAATTATCCTATTATGATGTTTTTACAGCTTAGCCAACTAATTAAGATTTTCCCACACCTGAAAGTTTCAGTGACCGAAATAACTCAATCTCCTTCAAACTTTTAATGGCCCTTAACTCCTGGAATCTCATCTTTGCCCTCTCGCCATGACGAAATTACTGAAGTCTTTTAGCAATAAAATCGCTCATAAAGACCATTTTATAATAGGATCGTAAAGCTTGACTTCTCGGGGATAAGGGTAGCCCGGGGGAGTTCTCTAATTTTATGTTTTTCATGTATCGTTATCCAAACACTATGAATACTTAGAACACCTGATTCTTCGTAATGTTATTTATGTAATTTAAGTATATCTTACGAGTTATTTAGATAAATGTAATAAATATATATATTTCTTCCGGATTTAAAATCCATAATGTGTTAAATTTGTACCTACAAATCTTATCAACTTATTTATCTATGCCCTAAAGCCCGTGTGTAAATGTTAACTTTTGCTCAACAGTAATTGAGACCTATTAAAGTTAAAAAAATACTACAACATAGTTTAGGAACAACAGCGATATGCTGGTGGCCAAATTAAAGTAGGTATAAATTGTATTTCAAATATATTACGTTAAAGAGTAATCAATTAATCATATTCAAAATTAGCGACAGCTAAGAAATATTACATATTATGATTCGAAGATTAATTTTATCTGTTCATTAGGACACAATATTTCGTGTCTTTTTCCTTAGACAAAACAAATTCCTCTCATCCACTCCCAGTCACCCATAACACCCAATTACTACGGTCAGCTGATCACCTTTGACTCGGTTCTTCCCAGCTTCCGGCCGATTTTTCATTAACTCAACCGCACGGGCGATTGAAAATCGCTCTTGCGATTAATTAGTCGTCGCGTGCGAGGGCGTTTTTGATTACATTGATAATTGTTTTTGGTATTTGGCATATGTAGGGGTTGTCTCTTATTGACTGTCTGTGGCCGTGGGCGGCTATTCTTTTATAGAATCTGTAATTGGCTATGCATGTAATTAATCCTAGAGCGTTACAGTCACAAACGGTTTATTTTGTGTTTGTTTCTAATGTTTATATTGAATTCCAGACATATTTGGACTACGAGAGTTTTTTGTACTCCTTTTATTATGACGGGCTTTGGTTTTGACCTGACAATTTGCATTCAAAACTCGTGCATATATTTATAACATTAAAATGGCAAATCATAAAATAAAACCCAAAATCCACAGTACAGTTATTTCCATACCTTTGTTTTTCGTTATTTTATATTGTTATTTTTATAGCATCAACCGTTGCACAAATAAAATAAATAGTTAAAATAGCACTTAAACATCTTTGTCCGTAGCAATTTAGAGCAATGGTCCAATGAAGGCGAATCGTTAAATTTAATGCATACTAACCTGGTGCAATAAAACCGAGTTAATCTCAATACACCGATAGCGCTTATTATCCATAGGGTTGCGCTACTGATTCATCGATATCGATTTTTCTGGCTAGCCCAAACTATGGAGTAAAGCAACTCTTTCTGTATTTTAATTTGTAAACCTGTATATTTAGTTATTAAAAAAGTAGGCGCCGTCTCATATCAAAAGGTCAAGGAACTGGCGCAGGATAGAAGTAGATGGAAAATACTCCACCGACAAGAGAATCCCTCTTAAGTTGATGATGTTGTATAGTTATTATGTACTTAGGTAATGATTCTACTTTCTACTTTATTACTAAGTCGCCTTAAAACATCGGACTTTCTGTGTGTGTTCAATGTTTAAAACTATGACACTATTCAATTTGGTTTCTACATCAATGTATTATATTGATACCGATTAAAAAACGACGTGGCAAAGTATTCGATAGTACTACTCTGTTACGGCACTAACCCTACAGTTTCGCTACGATCAGTAATGACATCGCGTATCGAGAGTTTCAAATATCAGCTTTTTTCTTATCCTATATCAAAAGTATGTGTTTTATTTTTAAATCATATTTAATGAAACCTAATCTCTTAATATAAATAAAGGCTATAACAGTCAGAAATGGAAGTAGGCTGGCGACGTGTTTAAAATTAAATTAATTTTGGAACAGTTTAGTTGTCTTACCAGTTACCACCAACCTAAGGTACCAATATCATTTGAACACCATGCCGGCTCAAATACAATCCCTAAGGTTTGTCCATTTTCTATCAATGAAAATCTGTGTGCAAGTTTGCATCTCTCTACTGCTAAACGTTATAATCTGGCAACCCGGAAATAAAAATCGTAAATGAAGCCATTCGGGAGCAGAGGCGGTGCCGAAATGCGATTAACTGCTCTCCGACTACCCACGTTTACTGTCCTTTTATTTTCAGGTGCTAGTTATTTATTAACTAGGGTTTGGGGTCAATGACTTATATAGTAGGTTGACTCAATTGTTAGTGTGTTTAGTAGTTTTTTCTAGTTAAAGGATCAGTTAAACACTTATTGTTCCGTATTTTTCTATTTGTTACGGTTGAAGTGTTATTGTTTCGCATAACAATAATAAATGAAAGACGATCTAAACAACACTTGTAGTTTGAATGTTTTTGAGTAATGTTCTGTCGTTATTGAAAATGGTTTAACTATTTATAGATATAGGAAATTTTAAAATAAATATTTACGACAAACTATTTAGGTATAGAGCATTAAATCTACAATCTTTGAAGTGCCCACTAAACCAGTAAAATATACGTAAGTATGCATTATTGGGGCATATACAATATTGTTGCGAGGGTATGCAGTAATGAGGTATTTCAGGTGTGTAAAAAAACTTAAATTGTGAACGAAAATAACGTACTTACGTACCTATTGGTAGAATAAATATTACTATAGTTCCTCAAGTGACCCTTAACGCAGTCTAAATTGAATAAGAAGAGTCGCTGAGAGGAAATGAGGCAATATGGCTCGCACAAGGGTTAATGGACGGAAAATCGAGTTTTCGGCCAAGTAAACCTTAATAATATACCTTTTATTGATCTAATGTGGGGTGTTCTGTAAGTGAAGGTAGTGTTTCGAAGCAGGTAACGTATGTTTGGCGATTGTTTTATTTATACAAATGTTGTGCTAATTACAGATAATTTGCAAAAAGCTTGTTATACTAAGGTTGAAGTGTCGTGTTTGTATTGTTTACTTATTACAGTTATTACGTTAGAAATAATTAAAAATATGCGCTTATTTTCTTGGATGCTACGTTTTGTCACAAAAGCTATCACTTTACCTAATCAATCCACGCAAAACACAGTTGCTGATTAATTAACCCCGGCGCAATGGAACCAACCACCAAAAAATCTTTTGATTTTTCAATAAAATGCTCATCAAACCTGGCGTCTCAATAAAAAAACAACCATGGAAACCCATCTCGTTACACGGAAAAAATAGTGTGTTAGCAAAGTACCAATTTGGCTCGGTTAAAATATTTTTGGTTATATACAACCAAGTCTTATTTAAATCACGCAATTAAGCTTTGTTAATTACAAACAAGCAATTATTGCTAACTATTCTTGGTTATTTTTATCAAGCACTTATTTAAATCCAAATAAGTGTCCTAGTAAATATAACCCTTCCCTGATTCCCTTATTTATTTTTAACTAATTTAATGGTGTAGTTTCACATACGTAAGTTAGCCAAGTTGACTTCTTTGATTTAAGCAACGAACTTTGCAGGCTCCATGCGAAGCGAGTCACTCGGTTGTAAATAGCAAAAACTTATTTATTTCTAGCCGTTTCATTTTCTCAGTGTAATTTGTGTTTCACAACCACAATTTTGTCATCTGTAATCGTCCTTAAGTTACAGATATAAGGTATATTATTGGTAAGTCAACTACGCTTGCGTTTTGGTTTTTGAATACTTTGAAAACTGGTTTATTCCTTCGGGAACGCGACTGATCTTTTTGAGACAGTCCGTGGGGTAGCTTTCAGTTTGCATGCGATTGTTCGTGCGGTGCGTCAAAGGTATGTGGGGGCAATATGTTGTCGAAAAATTTGGGGACAAGGAGATTATAATAATTTTAAACTTTACTCGATGTGATTTACGCATAACCACATATGCCTAAATCACACATAATAATAATTGTTAATAAGAGTTCCATGCATTATGATTATCAACGTTTATAAATGAACATTGGAAAGATTGCTTGAGTTTAATATTTCGCTTAGGTATTTTACAGTCTGATCATTCTCTATACCAAACATTTTACTAATTATGTTCCACTTTTTTATACTAAGCTGAGTATTAAACATTTACATCATAGTAAACGTAGGATTATCATGAAATAGTAACTAAATTATCCGTGTAACATCGAAATTTGTGGGTAACCCACAGCCCACTGATCTCGCCGCCAAAGAGATCCGCCGGAGACGGTTTCCGCCTGCACGCACCTTTAATGAACTAAACAAAACGGTGTTCATCATAAACGAGTAGCGGATTCAAATTTAGGAAGTTCGTATTCATATTCAGTAGGTAATCGTAAATTTAAACTAGATAGGTACTATTTAGCAGGTCGGTAGTTTGTGTCAATATAAATAAATCATATTCTCGAAGCAACCAAGAAGGAAATAATGAGTTACCAATATTGAATAGCTTTGATCGAATTTGATCGCTAGTGGTGAATAAAAATGTTATAAAGACCCGAGTGGCCAACTATATTAAAAAAAATCTTTATTCAATACTGATTATAAAATGGTTTATCACTTACCATTGACATCTTAAAAAAAGTTATTGCTATTTATAATAATGAGCTTTCAGTATTGAAGAAAAAAGAAAAGTGTTATTATCTCGAAAACAAGAAGACTTTCATTACACCTATTATTCCATTTTCTAGACCAGCCTAAGGTGCCCCGTGGGTGGTTAGAAGATTATCCATTATTTACCGGGCTCCCTGTATTTTGTACGTTCAAAATGTGCGTTAGAAATTTAACGCATATCGCTTTGTGCTTATGTCATAAGTTCCAAATATGTGCTCAAGTTGAGCAAGAAATCATTTGCCTTTATAACTCGGAAATAGGGGCGAAAATGACGCGGTGAATACCGAATTGTTTTGTTTTCTTTCGAGACAAATGACTGCGAATATGAAATTTTGATGGAATATTCTGATGTGTTTTTGTTTCATGGAAGATTAAATGTAGCGAGGTACTCGTTGTTTTTGGATAAATATTCAGTAGGTACCTAAATATGATGTGTGATCTTGAGAAGTCAGTATCTGTAGATATGTGTTTCCGACGGTTTTATGGTCTTTTTGTTTTAGTTCTTATATTAACAGTTTGACGACGTTGTGTGTAGGTATTAACGAGAATGTAAGAGCACAGGTTTACGCGATTGCAGGTAATATGGTCGCGCTATTATTTATAAAGGGCTTACAAATTTAATTTATTTACTTTATGTTTTGTTTAATTTTAACAATCACAACCTTCTTAGTGATAGATTAGGATAAACTATTAACTACCTAATAACCTAACAGTAAAATGTGGCTTGCAGGACGTTTATGACTAATAGCTTAGGCATTTGCACATTTTTTTAATATTCTTACTTCTTATTAATAACTATAAACGATCAAATAATAAAAAATATCCGAAGGTATCCAACGCCCGGTAAATCAAAACCACATAACCAACCCTTAATCTGAATTTGCAACGGGGCTATTCCACGTGAACGCCCCGCTGGCCCTGTGACGACTTCCGGGTAAATTGTGTTAAGGACTTCAGAAAACACCTAAACGCCTTTTAGTATATGACGCTAAAGACTATTTTAGAATGGTACTTTTGAAAAGAGTTATAGTGGAATTTTAAACGAAGTTTAACTATAAGAAATAGAAACAAGCTTTTAAATAAGAAAGTTTGTCGCATAAACATATTATACCTGATTTGAAGATGTCATCATCATATTTATAGCGTTTATCCCGGCTTTTAGTAAGGACTCAATTTTAGCCTAGGGTGTGCTTGGCAACTTATCTAACTATATGTCCAACTTCATTCAAAGTTTTTTACAATTACATGGCTGAGGATATAGGTACTGCCTCTATTTCATTCAGCAAATATTATAATAATGTGTAAACCTAGACAATATTCTAAGATAAAACAATGCTTATAGCCGTAATAATTATAATTTAATAACCAAGTATTCATAAATTTTATACAAAATCACTTTATATATCAGTTTGTATTAAATCGCACTAAGAATGACTTGCATCACAGTTCCTCTGATTACCTGCCTCAGGTGTGTCCCGAAACTGCCGCCCGCTCGGGATTGCCTTCACAAACGTCCTCGGCTATAATGAAATGAGACAATTTGGTCTCATCTGGCTTCAGATTTTAAAGCCCCGTTACTTAGGCGATCATTTAATTTTAATTGGTCATCATTTCGTTTATCTACCTCGGGTGTTATATGAAAATTGTTTTTGCCTTCATATTGCGAGAACAGGTATTTTCTGCGAAAATTCTAACGATAAATATTGTGTTGCAATTAACTAGTTTATTGTTAATTTGTGTAGGTACTACTGTGTTACTCATTTCAGATATAAAATTATACTTTATTATATTTTACTAGCAGTTGCCCGCGGCTTCGCCCGCGTACTAAAAGTACTAAAAAGGAGATTATCAGTTTGACCCTCATTTCTGTATTGTATGTATGTTTGTCCGCGATTATCTCGCGTTTGGCTGAACCGATTTAGATGCGCTTTTCGGAAAAGTATTTGTTACTTTCTGGAGGTTTTGGTTTATGACATTTTGATGAAGGCTTTCCCTTATTTTTTTTAATGAAATGGTTGCAATATTTCTTTTATTGTTACGCCATCGCCAGCAACGACTTGCTTGTAGTAACTTATTTACTAAGAGATTATGATTAATGCGGATTTCTACTCTAATGAATAAAAGTTTTACCCCGCAACTTCCTCTGCGTGGAATTAGTAATAGATCGGGGGATCTACCCTCCCCCCCCCCCCTCCCCCTTTTTACCCTCTTAGGGAATGACTTCTGGGATAACAACTATTATGTATCCTTCCCCAGAACTCAAACTACCTCCATACCAAATCATCTAAATGGGTTAAGCGGTTATCAATTCCCGATACAAACTTTCAACCCCCTTTTCACCTCTAAAAGGGTTGATTTTCCGGATAAAAGTGTCCTATATCGTTTTCCGAGATGAAATTTGGTATAGACATAGTTTGAACTATGTCTATACCAAATTTCATCTAAATCGGTTCAGCTGCAAATAATTCTCTATAAAACTTCCAACCCCTTTACTTTGCACCCCGTAAGAGTTGTTTTTCGGAATAAATACTATTTTGTCGCTTCTCGGGACACAAACTATCTCTATACCAAGTTTCATCTCAATCGGTTCAACGTTTAAAAATGCCCCATTAAATCTTTCAACCCCCATTTCACCCCCTTAAGTAATGATTTTAGGAAATAAAAAAACCCGGCAAGTGTAGGTCTGACTTGCGCCTCAAGAGTTTTTCTCAAGAGAACATTTTTTTATTCCATTTTTTTAAAAGACGCTTTCAGCATGATATATTTTGTTTATATATATTTTTTTTATTATATATTTTGGTTTGTAGTTCGCAGTGCCTTGGTTTTTACTGTAATGCTGTGTAACGAATAATTTGAATAAATAAATAAATAAATGATTTCATGAGAATTTATCGCGGTTGAGTACGAATCGGAGTCGGTACCCCGATTTCAACAAATCCCATAGAAACTTCCAAACCTCTTTTCACCCCTTTAAGGGTTACTTTTTTTCAATGAAAACTACAATTAGTCGTTTCCCGAAATTCAAACTATCTATTATACCAAGTTTCATTTAAATCAGTTCAACGGTTAAAAATTATCCATACAACATTCCATTCCAATCACCTTTTCAGCCCCTTAAGGGCTGCCCTAATCTATGTCCTTTCCCGGGATTAAAACTATTTCTATACCAAAATTTCAAAATTGATGCCATTTTCGTAATTAACGTCCCAAAATACCATAAATCGACACCCATATTGATATTTAGCCATTTCAACCCTATCGCACCCTAACAGGGGGATGATATTTCACGCCCACCACGTTGTATTATAAAATCATTGTTTTTTTCGTAATCAGCTACCCAATAAACCATAGAAACGATACCCATGTTGATTTTCAGACTTTGTCACCCCCATATCCCCCTTAAAGAGGTTGAATTTTCAAAAAAGCTGAAACAGGTGTTTACTCATTTATTGTTAGGAATATTTCGGTGAAGTTTCAAATTAGATAGTCAAACTAATCTTGTTTCCCCATACACACTTTGGACCCCCATTTCAACCCCTGGGGGATGATATTTCACGCCTGCCACGTTGTATAATAAAATGGTTGTTGTGTTCTTAATCAGCGACCCGATAAACCATAGAAACGATACCCATATTGATTTACTGATTTTTTCACCCCATTTCCTCCTTAAAGGGGTTGAATTTTCAATAAAGCTGAAACACATGTTTACTCATTTATTGTTAGGAATACTTCGATGAAGTTTCAAATACGATAGTCAAACTAATCTTGTTTCCCCATACAAACTTTGGACCCCTATTTCACCCCCTGGGGATGATATTTCACGCCTGCCACGTTGTATAATAAAATGGTTGTTGTTTTCTTAATCAGCGACTCGATAAAGCATAGAAACGATACCCATATTGATTTTCAGATTTTTTCACCCCCATTTCCCCCTTAAAGGGGTTGAATTTTCAAAAAAGCTGAAACACATGTTTACTCATTTATTGTTAGGAATACTTCGGTGAAGTTTCAAATACGATAGTCAAACTAATCTTGTTTCCCCATACAAACTTTGGACCCCTATTTCACCCCCTGGGGGATAATATTTCACGCCTGCCACGTTGTATAATAAAATGGTTGTTGTTTTCTTAATCAGCGACCCGATAAACCATAGAAACGATACCCATATTGATTTTCAGATTTTTTCACCCCCATTTCCCCCTTAAAGGGGTTGAATTTTCAAAAAAGCTGAAACACGTGTTTACTCATTTATTGTTAGGAATCATTCGGTGAAGTTTCAAATAATATAGTCAAACTAATCTTGTTTCTCCATACAAACTTTGGACCCCCATTTTACCCCCTTACAGGGTGAATTTTGAAAAATCCTTTCTTAGTGCACCCCTAGACCTTATAAGGCACCTACGTGCCAAATTTGGGATCTCTAGAACCAGCGGTTTGGGCTGTGCGTTGATATGTCAGTCAGTCAGTCAGTCAGTCAGTCAGTCAGTCAGCTTCTTCTTTTATATATATAGATTACTGATTTTAGCTACACATGCTTAAAAAAAAGAAGAAACAAAATGTTGGCACCTAGATTAAAGCGAGTCACATTATTCTCCGTGCTCCACTCTGCCGACTGGTATTATGGCTGGCTTCATAATATGTTTTCATTCGATTCGCTAAAGATTAACACATCATTAGACCAGCCCGTAGGGTGAAAATCGAACCTTTTTTACCATGTTAATTAAACAGATTAAAGCCGATGTCCGCATGACCTATTTTTACCCCTTTTACTGGGATTTTACCCCACACGCATGTTATTTCATCCCGTATGGGGGATTAGAGGCATCGTATGAATGATTTAAAAGAATAAGTGTTAATTAATTAGGAAAATATAGCGGCGACCCTATATTGGATGCTTGTTATGGCATCAATTATTATTAATTGGGGCTTCATTGTGCAAAATATTTGCAATTGTTATGGTCATTCAGGCTTAGAAATTTCAGAATCGTTTTGATATAAAATGACTTTCGACATTTGTTGAATTGCCATATTATTATGGTCCTTTGTTATACCTATTCCTGCATATTACCTCTGACTACCCCTTTTCAGATTACAGCCGTCTCAAAAGATATTATTCCATACCTTAACCTATACAATTGCAAACCCACATGAGCGTAACAATAACAAATTTCCAAATCCCCGAAAGGGAATCTGAATCGTCTTCCACCACGCTTGGCCGGTCGCATGACAAATTGTCTGCGGCTCAACCCTTGCGATCCTGGCCAACACAAAAAGTCAGTAAGAAGCTCTGCCTCATATCACAGTTACTACCTTTTATATTTATTGCCAGAGATTCTCATACTTAAGTTCTTACGCTATGGAAATAAATACTATTCTTGCTTACGCCGTTTGTACCAATGATATTATGGTAGGTCGAATCGCTTCGTAATCTGCCAGGTAATATGTGATTTATGACTTGCAAACCGAATTTATATTTTTATTTTTGGGCATTGTTAAAAACAGTACTTAAGTTTATGAGGTTTAGAATATTGGGCCCTAAATAAATATTAGAGTTAAAAAATGTTTTTCAAAGTACAAGGTTTTTCGAGATTTTTCCTAAAATGTGATAAACGCCCAACGTGCCGCTTTGTTATATGAAATTCCTCTAACATTGGTAGTTATGTCCTTATCAAAATTTGAGCCCAAGTTATGTAGTTTTGTAGGTAGGATCAATGTGAACTAGACTATGCTTATCGTATTTTATTTTAATATCCATTAGTTTTCTATAAATCGTTGGATACTAGTACCTCTCTATTAAGTGGGTAATATAATAACTCACTTTAAATTTGACTTTAAATTTGTTGTCCATTCAACGGATAAAATAAACCTACATGTACTTTAATGAAATAAATCTATCGTAGAATGCCATGATTAAATTAGAGGTTTTTACCGTTCCATAAAAAGTCTGTCACATAATAATGAACGTTCATCATCATTTACCGCTATACCCATCACCGGGAAAAAAACTAAAGTGGATCATAATATTCGATTATCCCTCTATCCCTGCATTCAGTGATTTGATTACAGCTCCCTTTTACTTCAATTTAGCAGAAATAGTTGCTTCCAACCGCATTTTGGGGCAAAACTATGGATTAGTAAATTTTGGGGTGAATATTTTTTCCTTTACAAATTTCATTATCATAATATGGTTTGGTGTTATTATACATCTCGTTTTGATCGGGGTTTAAGAGGCAAGCGATACATCTGTTGAAATGTTAATGCTGTGCGACATATAAGTAGCTTAAGCGAGCTATCGGCTACGATAGTAGGTATTAGCCAAATGGAATTTCATCACATTGCAAGCATAATCTACTTATATATCTACAACACATAAATGGTGTCTCAGAAAATTGAATTATACTTCCTGTGCAGTCCAATAAATTGTCTTGATCTCCATCCTTATAAGTTATAAGACACAATCAAATGCACAGCTCTGGACACACATGGAGCGCACTTCCTCAACACGGCGCCAGCTGCCCCGCCATAATTCTTGTTAGGCTCAATAGAAACAAAGATAATTCCTTTGCAGAGGTAGATGTAGGGTGTACTTGCGTCCTTAATATACAGGATGATGACAGGATTGTTTGTATAATAATCCAAACCGTTTCAAATAATAACTAACTACTAATTGATCTAATTAAATCTCATTTATTTGGTACATACATGAACTAAGTAGCCATCCAGTGACTCTTTTTTTTTTGTGAAATTTCGTTCGACCATATGGGTTACTGGTAAAAGATAACTGGCAAATAATAACCTCTTACCAAATTTGAAAACAAATTAAAAATTAACGATGATAAGTAAGTAGGTACGTACGCGTATATGTATTTTGAGAATAAATCCGAAAATAAAGTTGGAGTTTATGAGAACGCGTAACAGGTATTATTGAAATTTCAATAAAAAAGACCCGATTTCTTCTTTGAGTATATCCCATTAGGTATTCTGTCAAACTGATTCTATTATTATTTCCGTGACCATTGCTCCCAAAAACATGTACAACAGCCTATACATCCAATAATTCCCATGAATGTTACATGACGTTTTCGCGCCGATATTATTTACCGCACCCCCCTCATAAACCTGTCCGCAATGAAGACAAACTGCGCCGGACATCTTGCGCTCAGTTTTTTGCTTGACCCTCCAGCCGGGAATAATTTGTTCCGATATGACTGTGCTTTAATGAAAAATGCATTGGTTACTTACTGCTCGGACTAGCTACAATCATCCGTTTGATAACTTAGTAAAATCTAAAATACAAGACAGGAAAATATTCTGATTTCAACTTATTTATACTAGGTATTTTAATTTGTGATTCGATTATGTGTGCGTTGCACATCCTTTACACTCAAACTAGCAAACAACAACACACAACAAACTTTACAAATGCGATTAATTATTTATGGAGTAAGTAATTATAATATTTATAATATTACTGTTGTCGCGGCGTAATCACGCGGAAGTATTGAAAACGGAATGGAACGGAAAACGTAATGTATCGCTGCGAAAAGTCAGTGTGTTGTAACGGGCGCTAATTTCGTACTAAGTAAGGTACTCGTAAGTAAAGGTACTTAAACATTTCTAAATTAGAATTGTAAATAATTAAAAAAGTTAATTGATCGGTGAGAGTGTTAAGAGATGAAATTCTTCGTGAGGTTCAATTAAAATTAATTCCATATATTGTTTTGTACTTACATAAATGAAGTTTAATTTTGTCATACTTATATTATTTGCCCGATTTATAAATTCGCATATTTTTAATATCAAATACAGAGTCACCCAGCCAAAACAAACATTTCAATTTATAGCCTAAAAAGTCACAAAGCATTAAGTATGAATGCAGATTTATCTCGCGACTTAATTTGCATACTGCATGTGAGGACACATTTCGGCACGTGTTCTTTCGAGCGTTACGGGGATTACATTTATTTTCAATCTTCTATGTTGATTAAACTCAGACTTATTTTGGTATACTTTTGATATTTGAATAATTTTCTGAAGATGAAAAAGGAAGGAAGTATTTTTTCTTTTATTTTTATCTCTTACACTCTCTGACCTATGACTATGAATTAGTTACATGCATAATTCTGAAACGTAGTTTTGTTCCTAGTTTGATGCGTTCATGAATCAAATGTGATTAAATTAACATTGCGCTGCAAAAAGAACGAAAGATTAACCTCTTTTCTCGGTAGTTTTTTTTTTGTTTGAAAGCGTCATAATTTTTTATATTAATGCAAAATTTTGAAAAAATGTACGATATTCTGTACGTTCTTGATTAAGTAACCCTGCAAAAGTGATTCAGGTAGTTCAGCTAATAGGTAAATATGTATGTATTAAGTAAATACACTATAACAAACTGTAGTACTTAATCTACAAGTTCCTATCTTGTTTTTATGAATACAGCTTTGAAAACAATTTGTATAAAACGTGCACCAATGAGCACTGACGAGTCGTTCAAAAGGAAATATTTCAAAGCCAATGCAGCATCTTTGACGAAATTATTCGCGAAACAAGAAATTTGTAATTACGGTTCGCTGATTGGATTAATTTTCTAAAGGTTATATTTTCGCGTTTATGAGTAAGTAGAACAATAGTCGCTTTGGCCGTCGCCTGCTTTAAATTTCTACCTTAAATACCCAATCTTTATGATGGTGTATTGACGTTAAATTTAAAATCAGTATTATTAATATTTTATAAAAATACTTTATATACCAAATAACCCATTTTTGTAGTTATTTGTGTTATTTTATCACCTTTATTATCTCTCTATAACGACTATAACTTATATTTAAAACTTTCATACCATATTTTTATGTACATCTTTAGACGAAAATTGCATAATTCTAAATTATTAACTAAATACTTATTTGCTTATCATAACAACGAAATCGGAAGAAATGTTAACCAAGGAGTATTAAATACTGTCCCCTTCAGTCCAAGAGACCCTTGATCAACGCCATCTGTCTTAATTCGCAGACAACTTGAAGCGCCATGCACGTCACTTGAGCGGACCGATCGCCCTGCTGCATATTTATAACATTGCTATTGAGGGAGAAATGTGTTATAATAGGATTTCTGAAATTGTTGCAAATTTTGGGGATTTTCTGGCAAATCTCTATTATAGTGTTATGATTGATTGCAGTTCAATTTGTAAAACTACTATAGAGTTCTCTTATCTCAAGCCACAGCTTCCTTTATTTACATCTAATTAAAAAACGGTTGGGGAAAAATTGAAGTTACTAATTTGATTTCAGTCACTTCTAATTAATATTAACTTCCATTTAAACATATTTTTCGTCGTCCAATTTAACTCTTAACAAAATCAATATATTAAATAACATAAATACAAATTATTTACCGACAACTTATTTGTCGGTTTTAAATTATATTTTATTTCAGTTTATAATTGTTATGTCACTAGTCATTACATCGAAGTATCAGGTATCACAGTAGGTAATGTTATCAGACAGGTCCCCCGAGGGAAATGTTCTGCATCGTTACCGCCAGCTCCAAACAAAACATCGTAAAAAGACGCAATTAAAATTAAATAATCTGCATACGTTCCCTGTTTATCTGATCTCAGATTTCGCAAAATAAAACGAGAATCTACTCTGAGTTTAAAACAAGGCACTCGGCTGAATTTTTCATAGCATAATTGCTAATTTGCCTCATCTCCCTTCTTTATATCCCGTTTGTGTATAAAATTCTCTTGTTTCCTATTGTTAAAATTTCCTTTACCTGATGAATTATTACTTTTTTTTGCTTCCTTCCTCCTCATTCGAATCTGCTCTAATTATTTCCCCTTCAGTTGATAAACAAAGGGACTTTTGAAATGTATTTTGACAATAATATTTGTTATTTATTTAATGCGTCGGTATTTAATAAAATAGTTTACGTCACTCTGGGCGGTAAGTGTGATTTAACACCCACGGGTGCAGCGGCAAATCTCACTTCACACCCAGGAGAAGACGTAAAATTGTGTACGCACCACGGGCGGTAATAAAGAAGGCCTCAGATCGCTTGTTTATGGCCCTTACCTTCGGTTCGGGCCACAAATACCCGCGATCTGAGCCGTTCTTTATTTTACCGCCCTAGGTGCGTAATGTACTATACCTTTGCGAGAATCATAGTCACGATTCTGTAGATGCGAACTGGTAGACATTTTGGTAGCCGTGTCATTTTACTAAACCTTAATTTACCTATTAAACTTGTTCTAGATTTAAGTATTATATATTACTATAGAGACGATCACATAACATTTGAAGCCGCGGCCGTAACGACAAACGCCGTATAACCGACACTGATGTATCACTTATCCCTCAAATGTCCCCTCCAGGGCCTCCGTAATCCGAAGCCAACATCTTCACAATTACTTGCCCTTACATTCACACTCAATATTGCTTTGAGCACAATAGAAAGTAAGCGGACTTAAGTCAAGTTTACTGGAACAGACATTTGTTTGGAGATCTGAATGTTTTTCTACATGATAAGAATTTTGTTTTGTTTTATAACATATGTAGTTTAGTTTTTTTTTATTTAACTCATTGCGGCAACCCCTTCAGTAGGTTCAGCAAGTCATGAAAGTACCTAGTAAAATTTCTCGTATTTGAATGAAGTACACATATTACAGCAGAATTTATCAATGCAAAGTATACTGTTTTAACTCCACATTTACCATAAGTTTTCATTACCTACAACTTTCATTCAGTATGAATAGACTAGAATGATTACTACATGGCTCCGTATGTTGCAAAGGGTTTGCAAACACCCACATTTTAAAGTGCCAAATAGTTTTTCTGTTGTTAGCTAATACGGTTACCTAATCTTGAGTTCAAAGTCGTTTCCATTTTTATAGTTCTTCGTCAGGAATAGGTATAATAGGGAGCCCTTAGCGAACCCCGATTTATCGCGTGTTGATTCAATCATAGATTCCTTTTTAAAGTTTGATGTTCGGAAACCAATTCCGGATTATGATGACGGGTTCAATTTATTCCTACTTTATTGATAGGATAAGCTTTTGTGTTTTAATAATAAATGTTTGCAGAAAGTAAATGGATAGGTACCTATAACCTTTTTTGTCATGATTGTGGGTACAATAAAATATTTTTTAAAATATTAGAATCACACTATTGGCAACATCAGATTGGCAATCGGTAAATACACGGAATGTTTGGTAAAATAGTTACTAGTGATACCTAAAAGATATATCCTGGGTTCCGATTAATTTACTTAAACAAATATTTTCTTATCTAGGAAGATACTGACAAATAGTTTATTATTTAAGCACACACAGTCTTTGTGAAACTATATTCCTTTATTTGACTGGTCGAGACGAAACAATTGCGGGCTAGTCATCCAAGCGTAGCGTAATTTAGTAGCAAGCTATCAAAGGAAGCTGAAACTGGTAAGCGCGGTTTTGCCGTTGACTTCAGCTTAATGTATTCCGGAGTATTGTTCGCGACAGACAGACAGATTACGATTGCGCTGAATATCAAATTGCTAAGGAAATAGAGCTTGGAAAGAGTTGTCGATGAGGGATGAGTAAAAATTTTGATGAAAAATTATGTTCAGTGAAGGTACAGATAAAACTGTTCGCTCAGAGTACCTAAATAGGTATGTATAGATAAGTACTATTCATTTGAAGCGTAATAAGTCTTGACCGACACCTTGATAGACTTTCGCTACGGGGTTATGGTTGGACCAAGGGTCAGATTCAGAAGGCAGTAATCCTGGACACAGCGCGCATACTCCGAAGGTTCTCTCTCTTCGGCCCTAACCACCGGCAGCATGGGCCTTGCTCCGTTGCCGGCGGCAACCCTAGGTTAGGTTTTTTATAATGTTTTTATTGTTTTTGTGTGTTTTAGATGTATTTTTGTATTTCACTTTTATAAAAATATTGTAAATGGCCTAACCTAAGAGAAAAGATAAATAAAGAAAAATACTATGTATTAATAATACTATACAGGAATAAACAAAGATCGGTATTTTTAATACATTAGTGAATTACGGTTATATTTTAACGGATGGTAGCTAAGTAAATGCAGATTACAAACTCTGAATTTAATAGTGTAAGATACCTGTCATAAATTCTAAACTGTTTCACCCGTATTATAAAGCAAACCCTCTTGAACCAACTACCTTTCATCCCAAGTTTAGTAATGCAAGGCTATTCCACGATCACAATGTTAGAATTAATATAGCGCCATCGACAACTTACCTCTTACTCAAATTGCAAACCCTACAATATGGTCAAAGGACAAATGTCTCAGCCTGAGAGATGGTAAATAATTAATTTGACTAATGGAACAGTTTGTTCGTAACGTTTTGATATTTGTCACAATGCTGGCTACGGGAGGAATTGATGGGCACTACGAATAGTGCTCGCTAAGAGGTTGTAGATTGGATCGATTAGTACTTATCTAGATTTCTGAAGGATACGTTTTGTAAGTTAGAGTGATAGTTTTCAAGTTATAAGGAATTGTTAGGCAGTATCTAATTGTAAATGAGAAATACATATAAAGTTATTATGTAACACACAAGCAAAATTTCAAAACTGTAACATAATTAAAGTGCAGATATTTAAATGTGGGGCACCCTAAGCAATAAATAGCGATACACTGAACTTTTATTTATTTTCAATGTTGTCCAGTATTTGTTAAACAAACGTATTTTTTTTCGAGACGTTTTTCTTTTATTACAATTAATAATGTGCCATTGCTTCTTATTTAAGATAGAAAACGACTGTTTAGCCCCGTTTATTTTATTTGATTGACGCTGTAACGATGTAAACATCTCATTGAACTGTGCAATAAATGTGAAATTCACTCTAAAATCACTTCAATAAATCGGCCCAGGCCGTTGACGTACAAACGACCCGTTTTGAATTTCACAAACATTAGGATCGGGCTCTGAAGCTCTTAGATATGGTTCGCTTGTTGCGAACACACTGATTTGGAATTCGAGAAACTTACATTTGTATAGGTACACATTTGTACTTCGGAAATATATGTAAGGCAGCTGCTAAACCGATTTGCGTTTGATCTAAATACATAGGTATACTACTAACTACACTTATATTTAGGTGAGAAAGTATGTCAAATTTTGGGGCCCTAAGTATTAGACCAAATTTTTTTTATTTTCCTTAACTCTTCTCTTTCTAAACATTTAATTGCTAAATACTGCTAATTCAGTCTCTTAAGCATGTAAATTTCAAAGCAATAAAATATCGACAAGGCGAGGAAAGAGGTAGCGAACTTAGTTCTAGTAGTAAAATTAATCGCAAAGACTACAGCAAAAAAAAACAGAAAAGGATAAATTACAGTCACGTCTGAAAATATGGATACATTTATTGTGACAAAAATATGTAGCCACGACTCTATTACACCAAGACATAGTCATCTATATTTTCAGACGTGAGCGTACACATCTTATCTACCTACACGGAAAAAAAAAGCTTCCGGGATATTCTCAATCTAAGACATTATTATATTATGTTGAAAATATTTCCTCGTGACAAGCATTTATTTCCTTTAACGAAAATAAATTAAAGTTTTAAATATAACGAAGCGAATATATTCTTACAGATTTTCTAGCTTTCTTTTACCTAAGATAATACTTGTTTGATTAAAGTACAATCTCTCTTATTTACTCAATATACTCTTGAAACAATACATTTTTGTATTTCTATTTTAAGAAAACGTGGTTTTATTAAGCGAAGAATCATATTTTTGGTGAAGGCAATAAATACTTGTCACGAGGAAATATATTCAAGAAAATAATAATGTCTTGGATTGAGAATATCCCGGAAGCTTTTTTTCCGTGTACTTGTACAAAGGCAAACCCTTTAAGAAATCGCTTCTAGTAGGGTATGTAATCTTTATCTTAACTTTATTCTACAGTCTATCTTCCTGTGTGTATCGAACGTCTTGTTCTATCAAGAAACATCTTAGGGCTCGCTACTATAACAATAAACCGGCAGAAAGGGACTGCCAGCATTAACATACGTATTGCCAAGTCCCAACTTGTTCACTCCTTGACAGCCAAGTATTGTTCCGAGTTGATGAATAACGGTAATCTTATGGGGAAGTTTTGGATATCGGTTTGATAGATTTATGGGATACGTGGGTTACTGTTAAGTGTTTAGTACTTCAATTATTGATATGGATATTATGGCTTGGGAGTTCATGCGATAAATTCTATTGTGGTCTCGGTATATGTTTCGGTTAAGTTTTCGGTATGTTTTGATGTAAATGATGTATAAATGATGAAGTTCCACTACCTACTAGTTTAAGTTATAAATAATAAATAAATATTTGGGGGCAATCTTTAGCCAACCTATCCCAAACTAAGCAAGGCTTGTACTATGGGTACTAGGCGACGATATTCCTACCTATATAGATAAATATATACTTAAATACATAGAAAAGACACATAACTCAGGAACAATGATAAACACACAAATAAATGCGCTTACCAGGATTCGAGCCCGGGACCTCCTGCTTCGTAGGCATGGTCACTACCAACTGTGCTAAGAGGCCTTTACATTGTATTACAATTAATATCATTTTTCTCCTTCGGCTTTTATTGGAAAAAAACATTCTGAGCTTAATAATAACAGAGACAATAGAGATATAGACGACCACAGCCTAAGAACTTTTTTCAGCTTTCGGACAGAGGGCGCAATTTACTTGAGCTTCAAAAAGTTCTGAGGCTGTGGTCGTCTATATCTCTATAGTCTCTGTTAATAATCTTGAATTTGTAATTATGTAGTCGCATTGCATGAACCTAGAGGAAATGACACGTGTCCTGTTTGTATTCGAAAATTCGGTTTTCATTCAAATACATCATCGAATTATCTTGTTCGTTCCGTTGCGTCATCGGAAGCGATGCGTTGCGCCGCGTGCTTCAAATCCATCAAATTTAAAAACCTTTAATGGAAAAAGATCTTATATGACGTTCATGCTCATACCAACGTTTGCCATATTCAACTTGAAATAAACGGTTTTGTGCTACGGATTGATCCATTGAATCAATAAGTAAGTTTGAGATAAGTGAAATTAGTTTGTTTTGTTTGTATCTTTGTAAAGTGGGATTAGTAAGAAATAAATTAACATTGTAATATTTTTATTAAGTTCCTTAAATTATTTTAATTATATTTTATACATACATACATACATACATACAATCACGCCTAGATTCCAAAAGGGGTAGGCAGAGATCACGGATTTCCATTTGCTACGATCAATATATTATATATTTAGATTATGTTTTATTTTAGATTATATTTTATATTCAAAATATTTAATGCTATAAATATATGTAACTCATATAATTTTATTTACCTTCACAAATTATTTATTTAACTGCAATTATCTTGTACCTACCCGATATTATAACCATAAAGAAGACTACAGGAAATAAAACAGACGATTTACCACATTCAAATGACTGTACGTACGTGACATGTGTTCTATTAAATGAAATCTAATTTTGATCATTGTCTAAAACTCCTGGCATTAGCGTTACAAGGGTTCTTATTCGCTAGAAGACACTGATGGTTTTGAAAAATGCATTTGAAACATGTCCCCACATCTTGTGACCTACATTTTATCATGTTAGAACCACATAACATCCTATAGCTACAGCACGTAATAGGCGAAATGCCACAACATCAACAAGTTAATAATCACGCGAGATGTTTCCTCTTCCTCTGGTTTAATTAGGTTAGTTTTAAGAATAAAGATAAAATTTATATGATTAATAAAAAGATAAAAGATGCCAAAACTATGATAATCAATACGGTATTATTAACACGAAAAATATTTGCTGTTTTTCTTTCAAATAAAATGTTGCTTTTATAGCATAAGTAACTATGTTTAACATTCTGGTAAATTTTCAGACTGGACGAGATTTTTTAAGGGTTCGGTACAGTCACCGGCAATAGTATCTTCCTACTCGAAGGCCGCAAAAATATGTGACACGCTCTTATGGCCCGCCAAATAAGAGCGTGTCACATATTTTTCCGGCCTTTATGTAGGAAGATACTATTGCCGGTGACTGTACTTATTTAAGATGAAAGACAGGTTGAAAAAACTTTATGTAGGTATTATCCTGTCTATTCCATTTTGTATTCAGCAAGAACAATATCATTGTTAAACTCCAAGCGTCACAACAGACACAAGCTTAGCGAGTCGCGAATCTGGATGCGGATCAAGGGCTTTGCCGCGTTTACACTAATTGCGATGCGATGCGTCGATGCCGGATTCCAACTGCTTACTCCTGCAACCACGTATCATGTGTATAGTGTTATGGCAAAGTGCACCGTCTACCGTGCACAACAAGGTTTCATTTAAATAATGGAAGAAAACAAGTTACGAGGTTGTAAAAGTTAGTAGCCGGATTTGCATCCGCGAGATAAGTCCTTCAAGGGGATGTAATTGAGGAATTGTAACGTCATTAGACGATTTGGTTTGTTTCCGAAACTAATGAGGAGAAATATACGAGTATGTACGTATAGTTAGTACTACGAGTGAATAATTATGTTGTAGGAAGCAATCAATAGTCATTATGTAGGTCAGATAGTTTACCTGCATTTAATGATAATAATGTTATACAGATAAAGCCTACTCAGATCAAATTAGGCAAAGGATACTATGGTAGTTTTATATCATTAACATCGCAATGTGCCTTAATTGAATAATAAAGATCTTTTAACTTAATCTTAATGCCTGTTTTGCTGTAAAATTGCACAAAAATAAAAATAAAGCATAAAGTATACTACTTCATGGGAACTGATACTTGGTGTAACATGGCAGTAGCTAACCTATCTTTCAGCAAGGCAATAGAATTCGACTAAAACGTTTAAATTAATAAACTTTCTTGCTGACCACTCCGATGTAATTAAAACCAACCCTACCACGTATCCACTTCCCAACTCCTTTCACTTATCATCCCGTGACACATCCTCTATTTGTCCACTCCTAAATAATCCCAGGGGAAGAAAAACATCCAATTGGGCCAGCATCACGTAGCGGGCGTTTAACTTTCCTATCGTTGTCCGGGAATTAGTCGGGACATTGATCGATGGCCGACTGACCCGACGACTAATAGACCGTGTTTTAGGGTTCCAAGTGCTTTTAGTGTTTCTTTTCGCTTTTGCTTTATTTAAATACAAGTAGAAAATTGATAACATAATTACTTGATCTACATTAAACTTACTTTTAGTTTCATGTATGGCCGACATAGACTGCGTTCCTGGAGATGTATAGTGAGATTCAAAATTGCATTGGCACATTATGAATGAAAAAAAAACTGCGCGCGCCAACCCGCCTGCCAAGCGTGGCGCGTATGGCAACCCCCCCCTTCCCCCTTAAAGGGGAGGGCTATGTCCAGCAGTGGACGTCTTATGTCTGAGATGATGATTATGAATGAATTCATTCATAAATTGTCCATGCAACTTTTGAAGTTATATTATTTTTAATTTTATGGTAGGTATATTTTTTACCACCAATATGTGAAAAAAGAAATTAAGAGACCCTTTTTCAAACTGTTTGTTATTGACAGTAGTAACCACTAGTAACACAAAAAAATACACAAATACAAATATAAAATAGCACTGAATACATTTATGTAGTATACATTTTTATTACTTAACTACGAAATATACGTAGATGAAGAGCTGTATTTTCCCACACAAAAAAGTTAAAAGTCCTATGCTAAATTATATTTTAATGCGCTCAATCTGGCTAACTTCACGTTCCCATGTCTCTCTGTAAAATTTATATTTATTTCCATATTATAGTTGTGATTCAATCCGTGATCAATTGGGTGTTACAGAAACCATTAAACAACGCTAAACAGTAGCGTTGACATCACGCCCTGGAGTTTACATTCCAATTTGATTTAAATCTTCTATATTCACAGCAATAATCACCCCTAAATGAACCAAAATAAAGTTCAAATTGCCAATACTAGTCGCTTAAATTTTTCTTTGTCAAAATCTAGTAGACACGCGCCTTCACACATGAGTGGATTATAGTCGTTTGTCATGTTTAAAAGTGTTTGGATGTAATTATTTGCTAATGTTGGCAGCGTGAGAAGATATTTTGTACTTATTTATTATTTCATACTATTGATTTTAATCCAAAAGTTCCAAGAACCAATTTTACCTGTCTAACGACATGTTAATTGATTCCTACAAAATTTTAAAATAATAATATTTTTTGTACCGGTTTGATATTTAATTAAACAAAAACAAAAAATATACAATCTTTACTTTGATGGAGAACCTTAGGCGATTATCACACTGGCGACGGATCCGCATGCGGCGCCCCGGTGCGCGAGAGAGATAGCGCTCTGCATGTGTATAGCGCTATCTCGCTCGCCCACCGCCGCCGCATGCGAATCCGTCGCCAGTGTCATAATCGCCTTACAGCAAAATCACATTTTTATTAAATATTCATTTGTATTGGATTTTCATGATGTAGATATTTAAAATATTTGTTACTGTCGACATGTAGATAGTAAATTGAAAATCTTATAGAAATATTTTGAACATAAAAGTGAAATCTATATTATTAGATTACGTTGCATTCCTCAGAACCGCCTATATCCATGAATAGCAAAACAAAAGCATTTTGAAAGCAAATAGTTGTCGCCCAGGGTTCGGACAGCTTACACATCAAAGCTCTATTCGAGCCGCATACCTCTGTCTAATTGGATTACCTACAATATTAGCCCAATATCCCGTGGACAGCGTCCTCGCACAATCGAGGTAAGGGAAGATGTTCCACTGGAAGGTGATAGCGGTCGTATTAACAAAATTTTGTACCTTAGGATTTTTGGTTTGTTTTTAAATTAGGATTGAAGGAAGTACAAGTCTAATACGGTTCATTTACATTTAATTTTTTACTTAATTATTAACAAGTACCTAGTAGCATTGTCATGTAAACTACGGAAGTATACCAAAGGAGAATGGGCATTTTGTCCCATGAGTGTATACGATTGAGACATATCTCATTCGAAAGGTCTTAACTAGTGAATTATTTAAGTGTATGACGCCAACATTGGATGGCGTGCAGGGTCCGAGCTATTTAAAAAAAAAGGTTGCACTTATAAACGGTTAATTTATAAAATATCCGTTCTGTAATCAATTGTAGCGTATTTTATACGAAAGAATATGAGAAATGCTTCACATTTGTTTGCCACCACCATCGGCAAAAGACGTACAGGGCTGGAATTAGTAGATGGAACATTTGCTAATATGTACAAACACCTGTAGCATAGCGAAGCTAAGGTGTATACAGAAGTCATATATAGCAGCTGAAAGGTATTTTTATCAGCTAGTTTTCGTAAATGATACTTGCACTCTAACGCGTGCAGGGACCAAAATATAGCGGTTTTATACGTTAATTAACTGTAATTAACGACGGTCTGATTCTTCTATTGAACGCTAGATGGAGCTGTGGCAGCTGTATGTGCAACTTTTGCCATGGCGTATACAATTGAGCCTCATCTCAAAAGCAAGGTTTTAATCATAACATCAATTAGTTATATGGCACCGAAGGCTGAAAGAGTGCACGGAAGCCAATATTAATTATTTTGTGTCTGCGCTGTGGCCTTGTTGTGGTGAAAACTGGAACTAATTAACCTATTCAAAGAGGCTAATTTTTATACACATCTACATAGCTTATTTGCCTGAATTCAATTGTAAAAATAAGTCTTTATTTTTTGTGACTATTTAATGTTTTTAATGACCACAATTTCAAAACTTAAATAATTATAATCTCTGTTATACTAGCGACATCTTTTATGCAATAGAAGAACTGACTAAGGGTCGAGTAGGTAAAATCCATAAATATTATAATGCTAGCTCCATATCGTCTTGTTTTAACGCTCAAAAATCTGTGGTCTATGGCTTCACGTCGCGTAATTATAAGTTAGTTTCTGAACGTTGACAATAAAACTCTAGTTTGTCCGCGAAAGAGAAGTGTTGTGGTTTATATTGGAGCTCATACATTCTACGACACTTCTCTTTCCGGACAGTCTCTAGCTGCTCTCGGGACTACCTCGAACATCGGAATTTAAAGATTCGTCCATTTGCCTCTCACTGGTGCTTTCGCAAATTCGAGCGATAAAGAGGGAGAAAGACGAAACTTCGTTTTCCGATTTAAATAGGAACTTGGCCCCCTCAAAAAATAATATCGTAATTTTGTATATATACACAACGACACGACATATCACGACGGTGGCAAAGAAGCATATGGCCCACCTGATGGTAAGGAGTTACCACCGCCTATGGATGGACGCCTATAACTCTAGAGGATTCACAGGTACGTTGCCGGCCCTTTTAGAACTTATACACTCCTTTTTTGAAGAGCCTCATACCGAGCCCTATGGGAAAACCTCGGCGGGGAGTTCATTCCACAACTGGAGCGTTCGCAGCAGGGAATTCGTATTAAACCGCACAGTGCGTAACTCTTTAGGCTTCAGGATGTGAGGATGAACGCCCGGCCGACGGCGAGCGGTGCGGTGGTAGAAAAAAGCGGCTGTGAGCATCATGTCAAACAGTTCTATTTATCTGTTACCTGACCTATGAATAAAATAATTATAAACCACTAATCTCAGAAAAATGCTCTTTTAAGAGGAAATTAACAAGTCAGCAGACCTCCTACGCAATAGAATCTTCATTAAATAAAACATTTAAAATACTTTGAAATATTTTATTTCGTGTAGTTCGCCATATTATTCACAGTATATACATATTTCTTTTAGACGCACAAATGATTCTAAAGCACAAGAAAACATAAAAAAGTCCCTATCTAGAGAGAAACTTGATGTTTTTGAGTGTCTGGCGAATTAACTGCCGCCTTGTGCAACGTTGTCATGCGGTGTCGTGGATCATAGCCCAAGCTGCGACGCTATGATAGTAATACGTAATGAAAGCAAAAGGTGGTGACCACCTAAACAAACGATGGATAAACGTTGTACAGTCACCGGCAATAGTATCTTCCTACATGAAGGCCGCAAAAATATGTGACACGCTCTTATTTGTAGGGCCATAAGAGCGTGTCACATATTTTTGCGGCCTTCATGTACGAAGATACTTTTGCCGGTAACTGTACCAGACCAAACAGCTCTGCATCGTACCAACACCAACTCAACTCAAGCCGTCCAATATTCTTCATAAGAAAACCCATATTGTAACGAAAACTATGACATCAAAACAGCACCGCATCGCCTCGGTAAAAGCTAATCAGTAAGCGCGCTTAGGCAGTAGTGCGCATGAGATCCAGTGGTTTCTGCTGGGCCGCTGTCTATCTATGTATCTACAATATCGGCCGCGCGTACCCGCGCCGATACCGCGGAGATGCGGAGCCGCATTTGTTAAGCGTTTGCGTATGGTTAGTTGACGCCAAACCGATAAGGTGAGGTGGTGCTGATCTGGTGCCGAGCTTTGTTAATGGAAAGCTAGCCGCGGAAAATGTAACACAATAACGAGAGCAAAAAAAACTCTTGTTAGTTTGATACAGTATCCTTATTTCTAAATCGTGCAATCTGGCAGCTGTACATTCGCTATCAGGTATATTGGAGCAGCGAAAGTGGTCACAAATATCTGAGCAACGCCTCTTTTATCAAGGCGATACAGTGCATGTTGAGATTTTGTTTTATATTGGCTATGCCTTGGCCGCTCCGATATATTTGATGGTGACTGTACGTCGTCGGGGGTCAGAAAAAGAGGGCACAGGCTTGGCGCAGCCTGACATAGTATGGTATAGGTTGGCAGGTGGGCCAACACCAGCTGCACACAGACAGGGCTCCGCAAAGCTATTGCTATACTGTAAACGTTTTAACTTGAGAACTATCCGGCATTTATCTGGGAGACTAGGAGCACTCAATAGTAGAGATGTAACGAATATTCGTATTCGCATTCGCGAATATTCGCATGTTTTCGGATATTCGAATTCGCAAAATTCAATGCAAATATTTTAGGATATATACAGGATGGATTTTCTTTATGGGTCAGTGAGGGCATATCACTCAAAAGGTGTGTAATTAGTTTGTACCTTCAGTGTACCTTTAGTAAACATCTTCTAAACAATTTAATTTCGTGACAGTGTGGTCAGGAACTTAAATTGTTTAGAAGGTAGAGTGGCGCCATTCTCAAGACGCCAGGATCCCCTGGGGGATCTGACTGCCCCCAGTCAGTACCTTCAGTGTACCTTTAGTAAACATCTTCTAAACAATTTAATTTCTCACGAAATCTCAGTGTGGTCACGAACTTAAATTGTTTCCACCACCAACCACAGACGCTAGGATCACCTGGGGGATCTGACTGGGGGCAGTCAGATCCCCCAGAATATCCTGGCGTCTTGAGAATAGCGCCACTCTACCTTCTAAACAATTTAAGTTCCTGACCACACTGTCACGAAATTAAATTGTTTAGAAGATGTTTACTAAAGGTAGGTACACTGAAGGTACAAACTAATTACACACCTTTTGAGTGATATGCCCTCACTGACCCATAAAGAAAATCCATCCTGTATATGCCCTAAAATATTAGCATTTAATTTTGCTAATACGAATATCCAAAAACATGCGAATATTCGCGAATGCGAATACGAATATTCGTTACATCTCTACTATTTAGTGCTCCTAGTCTCACAGATAAATGTTGGATAGTTTTCAAGTTAAAACGTTTACAGTCCAGTGCCCCATACATGGGTCACGACGAACTATCTGCACAAGTCCGTGCCCCGTGCATGGATCACTATAGGCGACATACCTATAGTGATAGACATACATACCTGTATGCACTCAAATCACTATAATTCAATTCCTACTGCATTCGATAAAAGGCAATTCTGATATTTTAGTTAGATATGAAACGGCGTATCTGGTCGTTTCATAGTGGCCCAAACGTGGAGCACTGACGTGTGATGGAAGTAATTTGCTTGGACGTCCAAGAAAATTGAAACTTTGTATGGGGATTGTGAACGTGTTAACGCGGTAGGTACCGTTGTGTCCAGGCGGGGGTAAAGGATCCAGGCACGACTACACCCCTGAAACGAGATTTGGTGAATACACAAATTCCTCTCATTTTAGGTAATATTTAGTGCCACCTATTCCATGAATTTGTGCCGCATACTTTTCAAATTATCGCGGTACCATATAATATTGTGGTATTATTGGGACCGCAATATCTTGTCGTGGTCGGGCCAGGATCCAATGATACACAACATCCGGTAAACAGAAAATACTTTTACGTCACTCTGGGTGGTAAGTGAGATTTGCCGCCCAGGGGCGCAGCGGCAAATATCACTTTACACCCAGGAGAAGACGTAAAATTGTGTACGCACCACGGGTGGTAATAAAAAAGGTCTCAGATCGCTTGTTTATGGCCCTTACCTTCGGTTCGGGGCACAAATGCTCGCGTTCTGAGCCCTTCTTTATTTTACCGCCCTAGGTACGTAACGTACTATTGGCCAACGTTAGGTAATAATAAAACTGCAACTGTTCATTTGCATTAAATTACAGAACTCATGTATAAGTGCTATTAATCAACTTTAGCAATTAAAACATTCTACTTTAAATGACACCAATATACGATTGGTTCTAGAATTTAATGCACTTTGTTATGAATTAATTTTTATTAACTTTCTTAGCAAAGGTATAACAGGATTAATAAACATCACAATAACCATCACATATTAATCAAAATTCTTCTTAATCTGGAACTGCAACGTTAAATTACTATGTCCTTCCTGACCCTAATCATCTAGCTTTGCTGCAACTCTGGCGTGCATGGTTTTCTGAAATCATAATTGAACAATATATTTAGGTACGATACTGACAGCTCAAAATAAGAAGAACCGTCGCGTGTTATAATTTTGCTTAAGATGTACAACTTTGCTTGGCTTCAAAAACATGGTAATCTTCATCAAACAGCTATTTTATACCTTATTCCTGAGATATGAGAGGCCGCTTTTCTCCTTTCTCAGAAATAAGATATAAATAGCTGTGTGGTGCATAAAAACATGTTTTTCAAGACACAAAAAAAAAGTTGTGCATCGTAAGAAAAGTTGTAGCACGTGACGGTAACAAAGAATGGCCGTGCTCTATCTAGTCCCAAATGGAATTATCCTTCGACTAAATAGACATGGAGTGGTGGGATGGTGGCGTTTGTACTGAATAACCATATATGGCTCTCAAAAATGATCCCGATATTTCCTTGACAGTTATTCCTAAACAAATGGCTTGTTTGTATGCCCGCCTCGTTTATGATGTCATACGAGTATGAAAACCCTCAAAAACGTAGGGTCATTTTGCAGAGCTGCATACTCTATTTCCATGCCTTTGCCGTTCTCCTGAATATAGTCAGCATTAAATACAATTGTAACAGCCAAAGTGATCAAATAGTTCGTCACACCATTTATTTTGTATAGTGTGCCGAAAACTATTTGGGTACTCTAGCTGTTACTATATATTTGCTGTTGACTGGACCCCGCAGCGCAGGACTGGCTAAATGTTAGTTTTATTAGAATGCGATGAGAGTAGGTACTTTCGAAATTAAAATCATGTATATCTATTTCAATAAATAACAAATTTTTCTTGCTGCATTGCTAAAATATTTCCAACAGACTGCCCTAAGGAACTTACATGCTCATTAATGCGGTACAGACGTGACGGCCACTCGTTGATACTCAATGACGTGTCCGCCTGGTACTGACAGTACTTATTCTTCTTAAAATCGCTATTCTTTAACCCTTTACCAGGCCCCGAAGAACTAGCGAGTCTTCTTACGTACTGTATATACTGTTACAACCGTATTGAACGCCTTGTAAAAAATGTATTTACAAAAGTCGGAGATGTTCCTTTAAACCAGAAATAAAAATGTGGGTTACGGTTATCCCATCGCCTGGCTGGCTAAGTAATTAACTGTCATACTCGATTTTGTCTTAGTATATTCTTAATCAGGCGAAGGGATATATTCTTCCCACATCTTATATCGGTTATCATAGTCAAAGTTTAACTCCAAATCTACTACGAAACTCAATCAATTCAATTATATCAATCACTGAAAACATTATTTTATGATCTTTACCGTTTTATTACTTACGTGAGTTTTTATAACATGACAAGACAATTTACCGGGCCATGGGAAGAATAGCTCCCACACAGTTAAACTCTAATAAGGCCATGGGATAATGTCAACCCACATCCTAATTCTGGTCATACACAATAATGCATGAATATTTACCAATGTTTACGATTACATTACCTTTCAACACTCAAATTCTACAAAATATCAAAAAATAGTTCGACCTATGTACTTCTGTTTCATAGAAATTAAGGAAAGTGTCCGAATTTCTCCGTAGTTGACTGAAATTAGAGTTCAGGTGAATTTAAACGACTGCCAAAAATATATTACGCGATTTAGAAGCGTGTTGTGAATGAAGATCATATAATACTATTTTCAGGGATTGACTAAATATTTTGTATGAGGTTTGGAGTTAAAACTTGACTACGGTAACCGATATAAGATGTGGGAGGAATATATCTGGAAGAGGAACTGCCAGCTTCGAAAGCAGGGTAACTATCAATTAGATAGTATATAATAACACACAAATAAATTTCTTTACAGGGATTAGACCCCGGAATTGCCAGCTTTGTAGGCAGGGTCACCATTAAGTAGTTTATAAGTTATAACACATAAAACATCCTTAAAGGGATTCAAACCCGGAACTGCCACCTTCGAAAGCAGGGTAACTATCAATTAGATAGTATATAACACACAAATAAATATCTTTACAGGGATTAGACCCCGGAATTGCCAGCTTTGTAGGCAGGGTCACCATTAAGTAGTTTATAAGTTATAACACACAAAACATCCTTAAAGGGATTCGAACCCGGAGCTGCCAGCTTCATAGGCAAGGTCAGCTTCAAGTAGTTTATAACATACAAAGCATCCTTAAAGGGATTCGAACCTGGAACTGCCAGCTTCATAGGCAGGGCCACCATCAAGTAGTTTATAACTTATAACACACAAAACATCCTTCAAGGGATTCGAACCCGGAACTGCCAGATTCATAGACAAAGCCACCATAAAGTAGCTTAGAACCCACAAAGCATCCGTAAAGGGATTCGAACCCGGAACTGCCAGCTTCATTGGCAGGGCTACCATCAAGTATTTTTATAACACACAAAAATCTTTCAAGAGATTTGAACCCGGAACTGCCAGCTTCATAGGCAAGGCCACCATCAAATAGTTTATAGTACTCGGGGTATCCTTAAAGGAATTCGAACCCGGAACTGCCAGCTTCATAGGCAGGGCCACCATCAAGTAGTTTAAATAACACACAACGAATCCTTCAAGGGATTCGAATCTGGAACTGCCAGCTTCATAGGCAAGCTCACCATCAAGTAGTTTATATTTATATATAACACACAAAACATCCTTAAAGGGATTCGAACCCGGAACTATCACCTGCATAGACACAAACACAAAAAAACACACACGGTTTAAGTACCTACCTGGTTTGCTCACACAGTCACAGTCGGTTGCTTCGCTCAAGGAGAAGTTAAAGAAAGTTATGGTTTTTTGACTATAAATTGTTGCTACTACATATAGTATTGTCAAAGAACAAAGAAAGAAAATCTTATAGGTACAGTGAGATATTGATGAATGAACTAGCTTTTGCCCGCGACTTTGTCTGCGTGGGATTAACATTTGCCATAAGGAATTAATGAAACACCGTAATAAAATGTTATAGCAAATATTAATTTAGCGCGCATGCTGCAGTGAGTAACAATGTCATAATGTCAAGGTCAATAATAGTTGAAGAGTTCCCTCGATTTCTCCAGGATCCCAATATCAGATCCGGATCTGGTGACAACGGGACCAACTGTGAAGTGTATACTCTTTCAAACATAAAAAAAGAACTTTCCAAATCGGTCCAGCCGTCTTCGAATAATCGGTGAACATACATAAAATAATTTTAAACAAAAATAACCGACTTCACTTAGGATCCGCTATTCCAAGAGGAAGTGGCCGAGTTGCTGTAAAAAATAGTGAAATCACTATAGGTGTGCCTATAATAGTTGTAGAGTTCCTTCGATTTCTCCAGGATCCCATCATCAGACCCCGACTTGGTGACAGTGGGACCATCTAGGGGTTATACCTGTTCGATTAAAAAAAATATTTGAAAATCGGTTCACGATTCACGGAGATATTGAGTAACATACATACAAAAAAAACAGTCGAATTGAGAACCTCCTCCTTTTTTGAAGTCGGTTAAATTGAGCAAAAAAAAACAAATGTCCCGACGAATTGAGAACCTTCTCCTTCGTAATCTTGATGTCGGTTGAAAATGAATTTGCCGAAGAAAAAGTTCATAATTGGGTGTATTATCCTCAATGTAAGGAAAGTTCCACATATCATATGTGGTTTTCATCATTATGTCCACTCCATCAAATTGTTGGTCTTCGAGAGGAAATGCTTGAGTTGCTTGAGAAAACACTCAAATTACCATATAAGATGTGCCTTTAAAAAATGAGGAATTTCCTTAATTCTTCATGGATGCCATCATCAGAACAGCACCAAATTAATATGGGTTCACCTTAGAGGTATTTCCTTTCAAACAATTGATTTATAAAAAAAGAACCGTCTTCACTTAGGATTCGCTATTCCAAGAGGAAGAGGCTGAGTTGCTGTAAAAAATAGTGGAATCACTATAGGTGTTCCAACCCAGAAACGAAACTAGGTCTTATTAGGATTGGATTCGGTTTCCTCACGAAAAAAGTAAGTTTCGGTTATGGATGTCATTCCTTATTTCCTGCCTATAATTAATTTATTTTTTATTAATTTGCGATCGAATGGCAACCTTACCCACTTTTAGCGACAACTTCATACAGAATATCCCGGACTTCCATATCAAATAAGTTTTTTGACTAAAAGTTCTTCCATATGTTTACACGTCTTCCGAAGCTTAAGACTATTTCTTGCACGATTGTTCCTGCAAACGCAAAATATTAAAGGCAGTTCAATATTCTACAGAATTCTGGTACCGAATGCCAGGAAAATTATGAAATGAAATACAACGGACTCCAAGTCCATACATTGAAGACCGCCGGGTAGCTAGTAAACGTAACCCCGCTACGCTTATGTTTAAATACTATATATGTATATAAGTATGCCTATACTGCAATACTGCAAAATACCTTACTTATGCAGTTTGCTGGTGCCATATAATTTAAGGTAAATAAATGAAAGAAGCGTTGGTGGCCTGACGGTAACGACGTCTGACTTTCAATCCGAAGGTCCCGGGTTCAAACCCCGGCTCGTACCAATGAGTTTTTCGGAACTTATGTACGAAATATAATTTGATATTTACCAATCGCTATACGGTGAAGGAAAACATCGTGAGGAAACTTGCATACATCCGCGGAGAAATTCAAAAGGTGTATGTGAAGTTCCCAACCCGCTTTGGGTCAGCGTGGGGACTATAGCCTAATCCCTCTCGTGCATGAGAGGAGGCCTGTGCCCAGCAGTGGGACGTATAGAGGCTAACATATTATTATTATATTATAAATGAAAGAAAAGGGGATGATTTCTTGTTTCCACTATAACATATGAATCTAACCAGCCCTACCTTGAAGTGGGCTTACTTATTGTGTTAAAGCGGTAGCGGCAAAGTCGTTGTGACCTATAATAGCTTTCAGTCCATAGTTGGTTTCGTATGTAGGTACAGAACTCGTGTACAAAATATCACTTGATGTATGCTATAGACTATTCGCGTTTTCGGTATGAAAATAAGCCGACAAAATCAGCAGTCATCTACGAAAAAACAGCATGTGTGAAGTTTTTAGGCCAGTAGGTAGTACATACAGCCTTGGCCAGAAGTGTTGAGCACCAATGCGATTTTCATACAAAACTGGAAAGTTTAGTCCATCGTTTCCATCTTTGTTCAAGTTATTTTGTCAATTAATTTAAACTAATAGGCATGTTTTGTTGAAGTTAATAGTAACTGCATATAATATTTGCAATACCTATGTCGCACCGACTTAAATTTATATTTTTGGTACCTTCTGTTTTCATATTTTTTAAGTACCTTGAAAGTGTTATTAATTGAAGTGTTCTATATTTATAAATAAAATATAACATTTACCGTTACCGTACATTGTTAGGATAGGGAAATAATGCTTAACATCAAAATTGTAAACAAAAAACACCTATGCTCAACACTTCTGGCCAAGGCTGTATATACCATTGGCGGAGCGTCCATAGAACTCGATTCCCATTGATTTGCCGAATTTTTAGCTTACGGCTCAACCAAATTAGATTCGCTGAATATACCTACGTTGAATTTATTATTTATAGGCTTGTAGATGTAGAGTAGCCAAATCTTCTGAACTTCTAACTTAATAGACATGGGTACTCACATGCGATCTTGCCCTCTAAGATATTTCTTCTGAATTACTGTGGTAGGCGGTCAGAAAAAATTGCCTCATCTATTCCATTTCATTAATTAAATACGTACCACGTACCTACTATTTTTTTGTCGATTTATATTTCTTCCATATTATATTCCTCATAGACATAATATGACTTTACGTCAAATGACAGATGGCATTTTTTAATTTTCAGTAATAGACAATTGTCAAATGCACGTTGTTATGATGGAGTTAGACCGTCGCATCGGCACGTCATTTTTCTAAATGTTCATTTTAATAATGTCATTCAGAATTTTGGAAGCTAACTCCATCTAGTGATGAGTAGAAAACTTATAACTTCATTGAGTACAATTAATAAACATAAAAAGTAGATTTATTTTAGTTCCTGCATGCATTGGAGCTAAAGTATGTATAACGAAAAATAGTTTATAAAAACATCTTTGACATGTAATACACGACTACCGTATACACATTAGCTTGGCTCTTAACTAAGGGATATTCATATCAAGCTTAATTTCAATTAATTAATTCTAGTCCTGTAAGTATTCAAACGTAGGGTGTTGTATACAGAATTAAAGCATTTCTCATGTTCTTTAAGATAAAACATGCTATAATTGATTACATAACGTATATTTTGAAAAAATGCCCTTTATATGTTCGCTCTTTTTTGTTTAATATCTCGGTCCCTGCACGATATCCAATGTTGGTGTCATACAAAAGAATAATTCTCTGATTAAGACCTTTAAAACGAGATACGTCTCCACGGTATACATCCATGGTACACTCCCCATACAAAAATGCCCATTCTCCTTTTAGCTCAATCGGACACCGGGAAGTGGTTGAAATTTAGCTTATAAGATTTGATGCGTATAATGACACAAATAAATAAATAAATATACGGGGTCAAGCTAAATAAAATAAGTAAAAATGTGGCAGTGTGCAAACAATACGACAGTTGTCCACGATTTTTTCACAGTGATGATTTATGGAAAATATTTATTTATTTTAACTTAATTTTAGAAGTATAAAAAAGTGTACACTAGGCGGACTTTATGCCTCATGGCATTTGCTACATCAAAAACCTTCTAAACCAGTCAATATTTCTATGAGAAAATGGTTATTATGAAGAAATACATAAATACACGAAATAACAACAATGATCTGCAGATTTATTAGCTTTTTAGCATGTATAAATGGCATTATGTATTAAATTATGGATAATTACGTATTTTATTAATATATCTACATATTGATTAGTCATCATCGTGATTATATCTCCCTAGCTCTTGATCATCGTTGCGGTGTCAAAGTACACTGACCCTAGCGCCTTCACAATCGATGGGGGGCCCGCGGCGAATATCTGTTACGATACGAGGGTGACGTTTAGGGATGCTACCGGGTGACATTGCCGTCATTACGGCACTCACGGCATTCTAGCCCTTATCGGATATTGAGTTATAGGTATAGTTCTTATTGATATGTACGTAATGATGATTGGGTTTTGCAGTGGATAATTACGCAGTGAAATAAAGTTCATTATTTATGTTAATGACATGTTTTGTTCCTTATGCTTGTATTGTATGTATTAATGCTTAAAAAGCTTGACTTAGGATACATTTTGAATGTAGAATTCTTTATCATGATTTTTTACCTTTGATCAATTTAGTTAGAGTCTGTACGGAGAGAAGTCCTGTACAATATATGAGTGTGATATAAATCTTGAAAATAATCCTTCCGCAAAAACAATAAATATTTTTAAAAAACAACACAACCAAATATTTTACTGAAAATACTATTTCGAAAATTTACTAAATAAAGCGCATTGCATAAAACTATGATGATTGATGAGCATAGTAAGCATACAAATATATAATATTTATTTCAAGTACTTATCATGCCAATTTGAATATCCTTTCTTTTTCGTCAATCGATTCAATGCATCTAGATTGCGCTCGCACAATTGCTATGCAGAAATCAGTGCACAGTACATAACGATACATCTAACCTCAAAACTTAATCCATTACCACACATGCTGCATACAGTGTGCACAGGATCACCAGCTAGTGACCATTAATCTTCCCGATGTATGTAAATTTACTCTGATAAATCGTTGGTCAAGTTTTGTGAACACCATCAGTTATTTTAGAGGGACCATTGGTTGTGTTTGGGCTTAGTAATGGAAAAAACCAGTATGTAAAAATAACAGTCTATCTATCTAGTACCCATCCAAATACCATTTTTTTTAGCTTACTGTGTTTGGTAATAGGTCGGATTGTTTAAGAATATCCATGAATGTTTATTTGATAACTATTGATATATATCAATCATTTATTAGAAGTATATACAGGGAATACTTGTATTATATAGAAAACTGTAAATAGAGTAGAGTAAAGAGAGCACCTACTAGTATAATTAAAAAATACAAATATCGTATAATAGACGCATTTTATAATGAAACTACCTAGAGTATTTTTTGATTAGAAAAGAAAATATTAATAGTTATGTAGCTATATTATCACTGCATGCGGCTTTACTCACTTGTGTTTAGTCACTACGCGCGACATGTTTTGGTGTTTGTGTTAATATGTCTCACGAAAGTTTAAATTCAATAGTTATGTAGCTATCTGAGTCAGCAAAAAAAGCAAGCTTATTTTTATTTAAAGATAAATTAAATTTTGCACCTGCATTGCAATCACCTCTGAGTTACAGTGACAGAAAAACCTCATTTGTCTCGCCTCCAGATTGCTTTCCAGCTATTATTTTCACGTAAATCGTTCCGATTTAACTCTACGACCGACGTCCGACTCCCAATTCTACAAAACGGTTGTCCGTTCTGATAGATGTCCATGAAAGTCGTTGAGAACGCTCAAGGAAATCTCAATCTTGAAAAATATATTAAATCTTCCACTTTAAATTTGCTGGTGTAAAGTCTAAATTTGGTTGAATAGATGCTGCTTGGTCAGATTGCAGCTCAAACGGTGACGTGGAAAAATCAGATAGCTAAAAAACCCAGGCAATTACGTTTGCTTTATTTATGGCAGTTTAAGTCTTCCAACATCGAGTTTAAAAACCAAGCTTAGGATCGCCGAAAAAGTGTCAGATGTCGAAGTTAATCCGCCAATTAAAATGGAACGTGAGACTGATTGAAGTCATGGAAATTAGGGAAAGGACGAGCGGTTTTACAGCCACCATCTTTTAGTATAAAGGTAATTCGTATCACAATGAATAAAGTTCTATAAGAGGTACCTTTTTGATTTATATTTTACTAATTTACGAGTATATTGATTAAACGACTATTAATACTTTATTAAATTGTGTTATCGCGATTATTGAATCATGTTTTGTAACAAAAATATAATGAAATGCTGCCTCATTTCTGTATTTAAAATTTTACCAGCAAAGCTTTACTTTTCTTCCGGTAAAGTACCTATTGCAAATCTATTCTCGATTAAAACTTACAATTTACTTAGTTGGCAACAAGTGAGCCCGCTCATTTGCATCCCGGGGCAGTTAGCGCCGCCATTATTGAAATTTTATGTGCGTTTGATTATTATTCAGTAGACCGCTATTAGAGGAGTGGACAAGGGCTTTGTGGACAACTGTATTTCTTTATTAATAGTCAAATAGGTAAGTAATAGTTTATAATAAGAGAAGGGTTACCAAATTACCAACTTCTAAGACTTTTACCAAATTAGCAAATTTCCAAAAATGGTACTTAACACTTTCACGACCAGGAACCCGCTAGGCGGGCTCTCCTTTCGTAAGCGCTTTCCGCTACGAAGCGAGAAAACGCTAGGATCGGCTACGAGCGGAGCGCGTAGCGAAGTGTGGTACGGAAAGTGTTAATTAAAAGATTATTATTTCACAGGCAAAATTTTTGCTTTTATGTATTTAATTGTAAAAATGTTAAGGTATTTTTTATGTACTTTCAATGAAGTTTTACCTTTTAATTGAACTCCAACCTTAACGTGCATTGGCATATCTAGATAATTGAATTTTTTTAATGCTTATTCATCATATTTCGAATTAATAGTTTCCACGCTAACCTACCCCTACCTTGAATGAATAGACATCGCTGAGTTATGTAATGGAAACCTGGTAATTGCTTCCAAAGTGCTAACATACATAATTTATACGAACTTATGTAGCATGGATGACATATAGATTCCTAAGTTTTTGCATAACGCACGCATCGATGCTAGTTATGAATGATAATCTGATGATAATAAAATAAGTAATAGCGTACATAATGCGAATTCGAAAATATTAAGTAGCCTGGTTTTGAAATCAAATTTTGGTAATATTTTATTTATATTTTTCTTATTTTTGTGATTTTCATTTAAGTTAGCTTTATTTGTCGATACCAGTATGATAGTATGGTTTAATTAAAAGTTTATTCTAGTTTTTTTTTTGACTAGTGGCATATTTATTTCTGTAAATACTAAAGTGACAATGGTTGGAAAGAAACATAAAATAACCTAAAATATTAAGCCCTAGCAAAAAATCCATGTGTATTGTTTTTATAAAATAACAAAAGCCCAGCGTTTTAATTAACCCTTGTTTATTCAAACAATAGAAAGCCGTTCTGAACGGATTTTCTGCTAAATCCGTTTCATATGTCTATAAAGCTTCATTCAAGCTGTATATGCAAAACAAAGACAGCCTTAACAGCCTTTCAGAATCCCGCAGACCATTGTCCATTTCGCCAAAGGCTAATACACCCTAACCAAATGCTGAAGACCTCTGACCTCTACTTACAATGCCCTTATGAAATCTTTGAAATGGCGTAGAATTCAGAGGTGAGGTAGGTCAATTTGGTCTGGTTTTAAACCAGATGTAAAGGGGATATGCAGGAATATTATACTCGGAATAGGAACAGAATGCGGTTTCCGGATATGAGATGGTGACATCTGATAGCTGAAGTGTATAGGCATGTATATTATCGTTTGGTAGTGGTGCGATGGTCGCTATCGAATTACAGTACTTACAGAATTGTAGGAACATTAGCTAGCACTAGATTTGTTTAGAATAATGTGTTAATTGATCCTATTTATATTACCCAATTACATTGTCCTAAAAATGGGCACTACCCACTAAAAGTGTACCTACTTATAATACAGTGTGTAAATTTAATACGGGCAAACCTTTTAACGGTGGTTAACATAGGTCATATTGAACAAGTTTCACTATGGTAGTAACCCCGAAATTAGCTTCCTCATACAAAATGTCGACATCCATGCGACACCCATGCGACAAAATGTATGAGTCTGGGAAAAAAAATCGTGATTTCGGGGTAGGTTCCATGGTGAAAGTTGTTCAGTACCTATGACCTATATAAACTACCGTTAAAAGGTTCGCCCGTATTAAATTTAAACACATTGTATAAAAATTGTTTTTTTTTTTATTGTGTAGATAGTAGTTTTACCCTAGACTAAAACAAAAATAATAGTATTATGAGTTTTATTAGAGATCTAATGTCTGATGGAGAAGAAATACTTACCGATAGTTAAAAGATTGAAAAGCATTAAAGTAAAAATCTTCTAATTGGTGTAGATCTTGTGGGTATGTCAAGATCCGTTCCCCTAGATTACGTTTTTAGTTAGTGAAGCTTATTAAGTCCTGGAAGCTTTCATATGACAAATTGTACGACTGTATTGGATAGGTTTCAAATGTAATTGAACAGTGATTGCAATCGAACGTAGGATTGCTCTGATTCTATCATTAATGAACTCCATAATTTCGTTAAGGACTATTCTGAACTTGATTTAGCATTAGGTCGGGCTATTTGAGTCTGTTTGTTTATGTAGGTACCTACCTAAATGTAGTATTATACTAACGTCATAATAAAGAGAAGTACACAGGTAGGTAGGAATATGTATTAGGTTAGAGATTACTACTACTATTTAGATGTCATACATAGAATCGGCACAGATTTTAACAGAGAATTCGAATGTTGTAGAATTATGCTTATATCTACTCAGTTAAATTAGACTATTGGCTGAAACTCAACGCATATCTTCGTCAAACAATACCCTGCATAGCTGCAACCTTTGAACGGTGTAAGGACAATAGTGCTGCCCGCGGCGACAGTTGTAATTAAATGCCTGAAGTCCTCAATGCCTAATAGGCGATGCCTACGGCACGCGGTTCTATTTGTATCTCTGTACTATAATCGTATCTGATGTATGTGAACAAATTGACAGATCTACCTAATGTATTTATTTTCTGAGTATATGTATAGATTGTGAAATGATTTAGTTGCTAAACCCGGACGGCTCTGAGTCTTTTCTTTATAAGTCTGCGCTCGTCTATTTAATCGTCTCCCATTTGTAAGATATTTTTTACGTATATTTTCTATTATCTACTGTGCTTCCTGTGACTACATCTTATAAATCTAGTGGCGAGCATTATACTTTGTAATTCATTTATTTGGCCCATAATCAAGCTATCCCATAATCCCGAGCCTAAATCTCCTATCCCGGCCGTTTGTCTTCCGCGATGACAGTTTTACTGCGCCGCCGAAGTGTGAAGCATTAAATATTAATACACAATTTGTCCGAGTGGCCGGCTGTTCATCTACTTTTATAGGATCTGTGGTGGAAGAATTAATAAGGTGTATTTATTAAAGAGACTTATGCAGGAGATTTTTTTCGAAACTCTCAACATGGTTTGATACTTATCCCATTATTACATCATTTCAGTATACAAATAATAGTATAATATACAAAAGTCAATACTTATCCAAGCTACCGAACTTCAAGTGCTTGGAAAGGAACCAAAAATCATCCCCCTAGCGTTTGTCCTGGCTTTTGGCACTGCTGAAATATGACTGCGGTCCGCTTGGCAATCTAATCTCCGGTACTAGTTTTAAATAAAACGATTGTCATCTGACCTTAAAACCCAGAGGGTAATCTAGGCCTTATTGGGATTTTTTTTTTAAATTTTTTATTTTTATTTTTTTTCCTACAAGATGCCCCCAACGTAGTCGGAGTCTATGCTATTCTAGTAATTCTTTCATTCCAGTTCCATCACTTATGCCTCTCGTACTTTTATTCTGCATTCTGTTTTTTTCTATCTTTCATCTCCGTTCATTCTATATCATTGGGTGTTTTAGCAGCGGTTTAACCCAGTTCTACTTTGTGCCTATTCTAACTATTCTACTCTTCTCTTATTTTCTTTATTCACTTTGTTCTTATATCTAGTAGGGGTAGTAAGTTTACAACAAATATTTCTTTATTTTATCAGTACACAGTTTTGTTCTTAGTCTAATTTTACATGGTATTTCGTACATTAGTTCCGGGGTTTGAACCCGAGACCTTCGGTTTGAAAGTCGGACGTCATTTCGCCAGGCCACCAAGGTAATATATTTCTCTAAATTAATATTAAATACGTTATCAAAAAGTACTTAAGTACATAAATACATTTAAATAGGTACCGTAGTATACGAACATCATCATCATCATCATCTCAGCCATAATACGTCCACTGCTGAATATAGGCCTCCCTTTTATAAGGGGGGCGCGCCACATTACCTAATTAGTAACAAATTATGAAGCATTCTGTATTTTTTTTTGTCCTTTTCTGGTACACATTAAACAGTACTTTCTAATAAAATAATTTCTTTTGTAATATTTCTAGGTCATTTCAATGCTTTTCTAGCCGTATACAAAGTTACAAGGACCGCGTACATGCTAGTTAAATCCAAGGCCTTCCACTGATTCAACTTTAATACATAGCCTGTAGCCCATTAATTTAAACTTTTAGCCCCAACCCAACACACTAAGTGCAGACATTGACACTACTAATTAAATACGATTAGTAGCAATTTGATCGGAATGGCACGTCACACGCATGGGCACTAATTAGACAACGGGTCGCGTCGCTGTGACGCATCTGTGACGCGTCACTGAAGCGGCAACTTGTAATTAGCGCTATTGATCTAGTTTTTATACACTTATTACTTTGCTATAATTATTTGCAATCAAGTAAAGTAGTCCCGAGACGATAAAGTACGATGTACGTAAGCTATTTATGTCATTGACAAACCTGTTTGAAGGTTCTCTAAATTTTCTAAACTGAAGGAAGACAAAACAAAGCAATAAGACGCGAATGCTTCGCGAATGTCATTTATATTACGAATCAATCAAGCGCAATTTTTATAATTTTTTCGTGTTTGACTTTTGATCATCTGAAGACCCAATTAGCTATTTAATCGCTATTTTTTTCATTTAGAATAATGACTTTGTTTCAGGCTCAGCATTTCTCTTCGACCTTTGTACCTAGTTTTACTTTTTATTACTATGTCTGTCCTTATACTCGTAGTCATTTTACATAGGTATTGACCGATAACCATGTTTGCCAAGTTAATTTGATTACCTGTGGAATTATTACGCAGCATTAACTAATTCATGTTTGGCGTTAATTGTAATCTAATATTGCTAACGCGAAAACACCATTCGATACTGTTGACAGCGTAATAGTTAAGGCTTGTTATCGAAAGTGCATTAGCGTAACTGATACCTGGGTCAATTGCAGAATTTTTGTACCTTTGTCCCATCCTTTCTTAATTTTCTCATTTTCGTTACGAAAATTAACCATACATTTGTATGGCTAATTATCGTAACGAAACTGAAAAAATTAAGAAAAGTAAAAATTCAATTTTCTTCTTTTTCTCAGTTTCGTTATGATAATTAGCCATACAAATGTATGGTTAATTTTCGTAACGAAAATGAGAAAATTAAGAAAGGATGGGATAAAGGTACAAAAATTCTGCAATTGACCCACCTACCAGTACATAGATATTGTTAATTCAAGTATGAAACATAAACGGAACCTCGACACGAAAAGAAGAAGAATTCAATACTATTGTGTTACCAAACCTTTAACATACATACAGAACGCAGAGCTTAGTGCCGTTGCTACTACAATGTCAAATGACCAAAAAGATTAATTGTTTCAAATTTGTGAAACATTCGATCAATATTACAATTTCATTATAAGTACATGCAATGCATGCAATTTTTAAATATTTTTATTTACAATTGATATGAAACAAGCATCTGCTCGCCAAGTCTACTGCTTGTATATGCATACATTGCCGTTCAGCTATGTATATATATATGAAGATATCTTAGTAATACAAACTCCAATTAAGTTTTAATATCAGTAGAATGTAGGTATAACTCAAGCGAAATAGCTAGAAATAACCAGATTAACAGCGCTAAATGCACCAATCGACTCACACCTTTACTAAATAATGTGGCTGGTTATTTGCCACCGCCCATGATTCGATTTGGGCGTTTAAGGTGATAAACACACTGCACTTCGCCTGATTAAAACCCGCGCCACAAATGGCCGGGTTGAGGCCGGATTTATTTTACGATGCAGCCGTATTTATGAAACCAGTCAAGCGGTTGGCAATTAGCTTAGGAAGTTAGATGACGATATATTCACATAGTCGAAATCGAAACATTTCAGTGTCATTGGTTTCATGGAACAACCCCGCTTCTTCTCAGCACTATTATAATATTTTCTCCATCCGTGCCTGTAAGGTCAGTTTTATAATAGCGCACTGAAAATCAACGAATTTAATACATAAAACTTCAAAATGATGATTTTTAATGAGGCGCTTGTTATAGTGGCAATAGTCGCATACTCTGTAAAAAAATTCTGTTGATGATATTGACGATGATATACATACAGACAGATATAGACGAAAAATAGAGTATCAGTAACAGATGTTCGTTTATCAAGTAAATATGAACTACTTGAAGTTTTTATCATTATTTGGTGAACATGCTCTTTACTCAATGACTTTCCCCCTTTTCTTAAAACGTTACTCCAGGAGTCTGTCCGTAAGGAATAAACGTTTTACAACCAATCAACATAATCTGCTTCAAATAAGCAGTACACGTAAACAAGACGATAAAAACTAAAAAGCAGTTATAAACAGTTTTATAGTTAAACCCACTCTGAGTTAAGACGAGCTATCAAAAGTTTACGCTAATGGTATTATGCTTTTGGCGAAATGGTTTGAAATGATGACTGTCATTAAGGGACGAATGAAGCGTCATGAGTCACTCTACTTAATCTAATAGAACCAGATATTATAAATATGAAAAACGTTTATAAGATTAAAATTTCACACAATGAATTGGAAGTAAAAAAAAACGTTGCGCCGATGCTGACCCTCATATCTAACACAATATCCTTCAAAGTTTAAAAACCGAATACATACAACGTTTACTCAACGTTTTCATTAGTTGGTTTCCGTTTTATTAGTGATGCTAACAATCACATTCATGTAAAATTAAACTATAAAGAAAATTTAATTCCGAAGTCCCTAAAGACTGAATTCTGGAACAAATTGCAAATAAAACGTTTGTCGCGATATCAAAAAGCTTTGCCCCATAAATTAAAGGCAATATACATGTTAATGGTGTAAGGAAAATCTACATCTTCCCCTTTTCTCGCGTATACTCAGTTTCATACGAGCCACGAAGCTGTTTAGGTAATATTTTGGATGGATCTGGCATTTGTAATAAGTATGTAAAATAGTAACCGTTATTTTTTTAATTGGTTTTCGTAGATTTTAACTGTAGTTTATTTGCAGACATCTTTCTTGGTACTTGGTAACTACAAATTACGAGTATTCTTACACATCAAAAACGTCTAACAGATAAAGATAAGTGTTGTGATGATAACGGATGCATAGGTATTTTACTTGTTGGAAATTCTTATAATATGTACGTGTTGTGCCACGTGTATTTTTTTTGCTGTTCATTTTCTAAAAGAAAGAAGAAGTTAAGATCTATCTGATAGATACCACTAGTGCCTCAGTATCAGACATCTAAAGAAAGGAAGGCTTTGATATATTTACTCCCATGATTTCCTTTGTAATACGATGCATTTACCACATCCAATTTCCATCCACTTTCTTCCACATCCCCACAAGTCCATTCACAAGCATCGCCGAAACAGATCGTCGGCTAACGCGCGACCACTGGTGTGTGACTAAGAGCATTGTAAATTTCGCACAAATGCACTCCTAGCAGAACAAGATGTAGTACTCCCCAGCGAACATTCTGGAGACTGCGTTTTAGAATATTGCACTGAGTGATTTGAATAGGTATGGTTACGTTACTTTCATGAAACGAATTCTGTAAACATTTAAAAGCACTAAGTAGTTTGATAGGTTAGATTTAACATCAATAGTGATAACTTAGCAAATAGCCGTGTAGTAAGTAAATTTATGAAAATGAAAAATGAAAATGAAAATGTTTATTTGTTAATAATATAATAAGTAAATTTATGAGGCTTAGGATCGAAATATTTATATTGAATAGGTCTTAATTGCAAGTGGTATGGGGATGGTGGAGTTTCTGTGGCGTAAATAGCTATTGGGTATGCCAGTACCAACATAGTGAGTGAGGGTAAGTACCTAATTATCTGCCTAAATCTGATCTAACGCCTCATCAATGAGTAAGTAAGTAATAGTACACAGAAACAGTGTACAGTGAAATAGATCCGGGAAGGACTGTGTTTCATATCTTAGAAAATAGCATCGATAAATCTCGAAACCACATTAAAAATCCGTACTGAAACAACACAGACGAACATATTATACAAAAAATCCCAAACAGGAGCAGGTGAAAGAAAAAAACTACCGCCAGTAAAATTATGACAAACACTCGATATATTTTCAAACGGAAATCTGTAAATCTAGCTAAAGCCTCCGGCTTCTAAATAACAGATGAGTTTCGCAAAAATCCTGTACGAATTATGAGAACGCCATTACTCACACTGAATTTGAAATAGTGGGTGCGATGAGCGTTGCTGCAGGAAGGAATATGAGAGAGTTTAACACTGATGAATTTATGACTTTCCGTTTGAATTTTAATAGTATGCTATTTTTTACACGAGTATACATATCTAATGTGACGGCCGAAAATACTCACTACAAAGATCTTAGATCGAATGATTTATAAACAAAATAAAACTAAAAAAAATCATTCATTGTTGTAATATGATAATATCTGAGACTAAGAGAATTTGAATATGTATATTTGTAAAATTAACTTCCACTTTGATTCCAATCGGACTTTTGACTTAGAAATATACACAGGCAGACAAATTAAATAGCTTCCCAATATACACTACATACAAACATACATATATACATATCACTGGAGTATCTTAAGGAAAAGGAAAACAATATATCGTTTTCATAATTGTTCTGCAGACCGAACAATTGGCAAGTCACTTTGAACAAAGGGTTGGGGCAAACTTATCACTAGTGAAACCTCAAGGCAATGAAATCAACAATTCAATGCAGCCAACAATCAAGAGAAACAGATGACACTCGTTTTTCTCGCATCCGTTTTCTCGTATTCAAATTTGACGTTGACAAATCCCCGGTCATTTCCGGTTTGCGGCGGATGTTCATATCATTTGTATTCATTCGAGTCAGCGAAAAGATTGTTGATGATGCGGGGCGTGAATTAAAAAGGGGGATGATTGAGTTTGGTGACAAGAATTAATCTCGTAGAGTGAGCAGTGATGTTGTTTCGAGTATTGTGTATATGTCGACCACATAATATATGATCTAGATCTTATTTACTCATACTCGTAACCTTGACTGACAAAAAACCAAAATTGGTTTTCTGTAAACATGCGCAAGACAAATTATGAAAGAAAAATAGTTCCGTTTTGTTGATGTTTATGACATTTTTGTTTTTGATAAAAATTTGCATTCGTTCGTTGTTTCAGTTGTTTAGTAAACAAAACCATATCGAATTCGCTAATCAACCAAACTTTTTTCTATTTGTTTTCCGTTAACGAAAAATAAGAAATGCTAGCCGTACTGTGACCATTTCATTTCATTAGTCGGGACACGGAATGCATTGTCGATGTTTATCAGTTTTTCTTCTCGATTTTGCCAAAGCGTGGTCCCCGAAGTGCATACTAATTCTGTGATAGATTAATCAAGTTTTGTGGTTTTATCGAATCTGTTGGATGTAAATTAAGAGTAACGATCTGGACCCCGTTAGATTTGTTTTTCGTGTCGATTTGTTAGCTGCGTTTATTTTTTTAATGCTTTTTATTTTCAGGAGACCGAGTTCCGACCCTAACGAGTAACGATAGACAGTTTAAAACTTTTCGTATTAAAAGATACCTAGAATAAAACATTCATATTATATGAATAAATACAGTTCTGAAATTTCAACGAAGCAGTAATCAACATTACGTTGCTTCACTAAACAATAAGATGCCTATAACATTTCCCGTAAAAACAGGAAAATACCCGAAACTGAAAGCCACATCGGCGTGTTAAGCGACCCGTTCCAAAATCACCCTCGCGACTCAAAAGCCCGTATGCAAATGCTCTCCTGAATTTATTGTTATAACTTCTCTTTCGCTAAGTGATATTCGAGATTTCCTTCCAAATATGCTGCGAACTGTTCCCTATTTTATGTGTAACCTGTCCAATTTATCGAGACCCATCTAATTTTATTGATATTGCTGGAACCTTCCAGGAATCTTTAAGATTTAAGGACGTAACAGTCCAAGTTAGCCTGGACAAGTGACTCGTATTTTCACAATGGTTTATTTCGTATTTTCGTTGATTGCTTCGAGCCGGCGCCATTTTCAAATTGAAGGTAATATGGTGCTAAATGAAAACTGATTGCTGAAAACTTTGAAATGAAGATAATCCTTCATTTGCATTTTACTTTTGGGTAGCGGGAAAGTTGATTGTCATACTGAGTTGACGTTTATTTAGGAGTGTTGGTTGTACCTATTTAAATTTTGCATGACGTGACAGACAATCCCATGAGAAATTTGTTCCTATCAAAAAGCTTCTTAAGGGCATTTATAATACAGAAGCGATCGATTATGATCTCTTTAAAAAACAAAAAAATACTAACGCTGCTATCGAAGTGCCAATATGTGAGGTCATTGATCATTCATCAGCTAGATTCGCCAAACTCTTTTCAAAAGCTTTTCGTGTCATTGGACCCAAGATCTCTAGTGCTACTGAAGGTACGAGTATTTTCAATGGGACCAACTAGAAATCCATAAAAAAATACATCTCTATATAGAAATCTACGATATCGGTCATTCTTGTGGCAATGTCACCAGATAAGGACTATAAAACAAGAGTTTCCGCATAAGTAACTAAATGCTTGCATATTTTAATGATGACGATCCGTATTCAGTGTTGTCCCTTGAATACAATTCATCAAGTGGGATCCGGCCAGTGCCTACTGGACCAACTACGCACACTGAGAGTATCACGCGTGCATTAATCATCAGCTTTTATGTAAATTCGGTTAAGTGCTGATAAATGATGGTCAAGTTTGCCTAGGGAGATGGCCGAGTTGCTGTATTCATTTTCTTTATTTGATTAAAGTACCAAGTGCCAACTTAAAAATAAAACAAGTTTAATCATGTACTTACCTAAAATATTATTACATATTATGGATTTAAATATTCATAGTAATAACCATTTAACCAGCATAATGTATAAAAAAAATCATACATTGATTAGAATCAAGGAAACTAAAAGCTTCTAGTGTTTAGAAAAAATCTCCCTTTTTCGAAATATTTTACTAAAATTAAGCAAGATTTTAGTAATGATAATTTTAATTTCTACACAAATAATAAAAAAGCATTCAGTTCTTAAATGTGGACATTTTTTAATGTTTTACAGGGACACTGACAGTAGCGTAGACGTCTTCGTTACTTGTTATGTCGGCTAAAAAAGGATGCATGTTTTCCATAATTTTTTTTTTTTTTAATGAATCGCTATCGTTCTCGCTAAGGTATTTTAAAAACTTAATACTACCGATAAATCCATCAATGTCACCATGTTTCATATTAATATATATCAAGTTACCGGTTCTCTGCTCCCTCGGACTGTCCACTTGATTTCATTTTTCATTCTTAAAACGTTTTGTTCTCTGACAAGGGACTGCATTGAAAGAGTTTGTTTTGCTGACCCTCCTCGGGGTTGATGTAGCTGACCATTAACTAGTATTAAAGGTTTACTTGGAAAAGGGTTTCGGTGTTATTATGGTTTGATTTTTAGGAACTTGGGGCAGTGTCAACAGAACTCGATTCCATCGAGTTGCCTTTTTCTGAAGGAATGAGTACCCTATTTAGCAATGTGTAAAATCCTAGGTTTGAGCCTAGGAGTTACACATTAAAATTAAAATATGGATTCTACTTTTTGATCGTTAAGATACGTTTGTATTGTAAGTATCTCCTTATGTCCTACTTATCTGGCATAAGTATTTAGGATTGAAATAATTTCATAACGCATACGCATTATGATTATTTATCTTAAAAATATGAGATATGATTGAACGCGTCATGTAATGGTAACTTTGAGCACATTTTTGTTAGATTATGAAAGAATATTTTCCATTATGAAGAAAATATCAAGAATTGAACAAAATGAGTTGGATAATGAAATCAAATTAACGAAATATCTCTACTTAGCTTCCTTTACAAACCAAGTCTTCATCAACCTAATGGCGCACTACATCACTGACCAATACAAATGAGCTGCACTATGCGTCAAACGACTCAAATTTGTCCGAACTACTGCAGCTCAATCATAGCTGCGTTATGGGATGATACCTATTCATCAAAAATTATAGTAACAACACCAAACGATTTTGAATCTTACACTTTCACGATAAGGTTATTTTTCAACTAACGAGCTGGTATTTGTTTGTGTTATTTGAATTCTGAGAGGAGACTAGGGTTGACCAGAAGTCAAAGGGATATATTTATGCAAATTAAATGTCATCTATTTGGGATGGAATGATTTGTCATTGATTCAGAGGAATCAAAGATAAATTTGTACACGCCTACAGCAAATTTATAACAATCGACACAATACATAGGTACTGGAATTTATTACAATGTTACTGCGCCAAATCGTGAGCTTTATAAAATTATTTAATTTAAGCTCTATAGCCTTTAATATTCATAAGTTAGAAATTAATATTTCTTTTTGTTCTTGTAATATCTTAACAGATAATAACTTTTTAATCAAAAATATTAGTCTTTTTAAAGTTTGTTTTTAAATTAGGTGAACGTTTGTCTTGAGAAATTACTTGATGTTGAACCGAATTATGCAAAAAATTAATGAGCACCTATATTGATTGTTTTTATTTATTTTAGAAAACAGACAAATTGCCCTATTGCCTCATAAAATTATTTATTTAAATTAAACTCTGTTAATACCCCGGCCTCCCCGATAATTAAGGCGCTAAGACTCGCTACTGATTATACACCATAATCCTTGAAGAAATAAAAGCGAAGTAAAAAAATCTTTAAATTTATTTGCATAACGTACAGTCTCCCTTGATATTTTAAAGTCAACTGTATACAAGCAATGGTACGAGCTGGATTACCGAAAAGTATTATTGGGCTTATAACTTTCAAAATAAGGTTCAATTTAGCATGATTTAGTTACATGGTATAAGTTAGCAGCTTACTGATTTTGGCAATCAATACCCCATGTCCTTATAAGCTTTGTGGTCTTTGACTTAGGATCCAATTTTGTCTGCATCGTTCATGAGATTTTGTTGTACACGCGGTGACAAATGGCGTTAATAAGAAACCTGTCGCGGCGGGATTAAGGTTTGTTAATTTTAGTTATTATTGTCACGGGATGCCTCTTTGGCTATTTACTAGGATAGTGTTGTGCCTCATTACTTATATTATGTCTATGAAATACCGTGCCAAAAATTATAATATAAAATTAATATAAAAGGACAAACACGCAGGTAACTATAACATTTAAGGTAGGGGAAGACAGGGTAGATTCGTACACTGGGAGCCTTCGTACAATGGTCATATCTCGGCTATCCAACACGCTGAAGCGTTCATATTTGTATGCAACACGGCTACTTACATGCATAGGCTACCTTCCAAAAGTAATGGCAGTGCGGTACAAGATTTCGCCAGAAAGAGCTGATATGTGTTTTCGCCACTCGCAAGTAATTTTGAGTTCTCCTTTGAATACGTTTGTTTCCAAAAACTTTGGATGGACTTAGAAAAAATGCTTTAGTATTGTTTGTAAATATATGCTAAATATTGTTATTTAAACAATACTTTTGGGATTATATTAACGATATTTTTTTTATTTTGATTTTTTTCTGGTCCGTTGGATTGGGGTACCTTCGTACACTAAAAATGTATGTAATTTCATACTGTACGAATGCACCCCATGTAAGTTAAAATCAAGAATAACATAATTGCAAAAACAGGTCAGTAAGATATGTTTAAAAAGTGATTGAAACTGACGAAATAGCTGGTAAAATCATGAATCCCGGGGAGAAACGAATAGTGTACGGAGCTACCCCGCATGGTGGGGTGAATTCGTACAGTTCCCATTTTTTGGAAAAATCGTTATAGCTTGGCCAACTTGCTTTATATCAAGCCAGAAATGCGCTATTATTATAGGCAGATGAATGGACAATAACATAGCATTCGTTTCATTGTAACATATCTGTTACATTTTGTTTTACAAGGCTCCGAAAAAAAAGTGTACGAAGCCGCCCCATCTTCCCCTAGGTTTAAAATTATTTCGAAGACACGTAATAAAGAATGAAAGAAATGGTTTTAATCGTAATTATTATGGATTTTTGTCATTGAGTCATTTAACTGTTAGTTTTGAAACCGCCTGTACCTATTTATTTACACCTAACTTGAAATATCACAGAGGACATCCCTACGGTGTTATGATTTTAAAACCGCACTACCGCCGAATGTCGTAAGCGGATTAGTATTTAAATTAAAATGGCGTCGCAGTAATTAAAATGTGTCATCCGAACAGAGGGTGAGAAAATGAAGCGAAAATAAAATGCAAGTAATGCTCGACCAAGATCTGTCAAATAGATACTATAATGTACCTGTGTACGAGTGTATTTAATATAAATTTGTAAATATGCCCATAGTATTTAGTAGGAGCCTTGTTATTTACGAGTACGAGGTGAGTATTTTATCTATGTATATTTTGCCTAATTATTTCCAATAGTGCGTCACCTATTATCTATGTCAAACGAATAGAAAGCTATGGACAATAAATAGTATACCAATCACCGGTTCATATTTCGCATATAAAAATTATACAATTGAGTAGGTAAATAAACACGAATATTTTCTTTCGAGTCTTAGGTATTTTGTTGCGATACCTACAGGTCACAGATAACCCCCTAGTGATTATTTCGCTAATTTATTCGTTTGTTTTTAAGTAAGTATAGTATAAATTTTAAGTACTTACTTAAAATTACTAGAGGTACTTACCTATAGTATAAATTTTACATGACCCCATGTTAAGTGCATGACCGTTGATTGAAGTTACAACTCATAAAATACTTATGATTAATAGATGTTTACTATCACTATCATACACTGATGATAACCGATACAACGTTGTTGGTACAGTCGACGTCAAAGATATCGTTACGGACAAAGTTACAAAAATATGTTTACGCGACTTTATGGCAAAGACAATAAGGTCGTGTAAACATATTTTTGTAACTTTGTCCGTAACGATATCTTTGACGTCGACTGTACGTACCCATAAGTAGGGTGCAACAGATTCCAACCCCACTACTAAGCCGCAGTGTTTAGCGGATTGAAATTTTCCTCTCCTAGCAATTATGGGATTAAAATTTTAATTGTAATATTGAAACATATGTGGGCTTAGCTCTTAGCGTTTTCTGCTAAACCTAATTAATATTTAGAGCTACACTACAATCAATGACGAGTTATGTTAACAAGTGGTATACATAGTACAATAAGTATAAGTAGTACAATAAGTAGGTATGAAATTGTTTTACGATATGATGATATGATGTTAGTAGCCTACTTATAAGTAAGTACAGTCACCGGCAATAGTATCTTCCTACATGAAGGCTGCAAAAATATTATGTGACACACTCTTATTTGTAGGGCCATAAAAGCGTGTCACATTTTTTTGCAACCTTCGAGTAGGAATATACTATTGCCGGTGACTGTACTCCATCTAACCCATCAAGCGTCCGCTATAGTATGTTTATAATTAACATAATTACTTATATATTTAAAATCTTATACTCCGTCCCTGTAGAATTGATATAACGGGATTTCATAAGTATAAGTTCCACAATTCGTTCATAAAAGCCTAGCTATACGTATTTTTTATAAAAGTACCTATATTTAAACTATCTAAAAGTTAATATAATATTACTTCGTTATTAATAGGTGCATGACAGGTCATAAATCCACACAAAAGCACCAAAACTAGTTACAAAGTCTATTTAGCACCCGGACAGTATCTTAAAGTCGCATTTTATCATTTTATTCAAACCGAAATCGTTGACAATACTAATATTGCTACACAATGCGAAATAAATGATCCCCATTTATAATGGCTAAGTACGGCGTGATAAGTGCTTTCATTGTGGCTGGAACTCTGTCACAGTTATGAATGTTTTGAGTTTTCGAGTGTACGGAATTTGTGAGTTACAGTGACAAAGTTGTAACAGAATGATAACGAAGCTTTTGGAAAAAAAATACGTTAACTTTAAAGACTAAATAATATTGATATGGGTAGGAATATTTGAGGATAAAACAGACGTACTTACTTTAGGGAACCTACTGAGAATATAGTAGGGATCACTGATTATTTATTTCAGTGTACCTGGACCTTTTATATAACCTATTCGATTAAACATAATAATATAGGATGCGTATGAAGGTACCTACCTGGAATAAATGTTAAAGCATCTAAATAAATCAATACTGCAACTAGTTATTAATTGTTACAGTAATTAAAGTCGTTACAGTAAAAAGTAATTGCGCTCGATTAAAACCTTACCGGTTTTTTAATCGAGCGCGAGCGCCTGATAGAATCGAATAGCAACAAGTTGCGCTCGCACTTGGTGGAACTAAAACTGCGCAGGAGTTTATTTTTAAAGATGTGTTTTGTAAATTAGTGTCATTCCTAAGATTTTTATCATTCAGACATACAGAGGTTATTGGAACTACCTGTTCCGTATGCTATTATTGCTACATACATATTAGTTAGATTCTCAATAACTATAAGGCACACAAGCTAAAAGCTGTTCATTTCACAAACCATTATAACACTCCCGGTTCGGCATGGCCATCATTAATATGATAACTGTCTAAGTTGACCCTTGCCACCTATTCTCCTATCTGTACTTAATCTAAAGTTGTCGTGTTATCCTACTACTGCTACTTGCCAATCATGTCATTATTTAACAACAAGGCGGCTTAGCATGACATGCTTTGTCGTGCGCGACTCCATACTTCGAGTATGGAGTCGCGCGTAAGTCTAAGTATGGAGAGTCGCGCGACAACGTAAGTCATGCTAGACGTACTGGTGAAATTTTATTGACTGATTTTGTTTTTGGTACCTTTGTTGCAATTAAGTGGGACTCGTACATTAATTAGCTGGTTTTGATTAGCTTGTTAATCATAGCCCCATCACAGTATTGTGCTAATATTTACAAGTATCATCAGCATGCATCATAAAATATTGCCAACAGCCGTCAAGCCTTTATATCCACAATCACCCCTAGTTAAGGCAAGATATTAAGATACGGCTAATCCCCCCATAACTTAGGCTCAAGACCGTTAACCGTGGTTTAGCCGATGACCATTGTCCTGCGTTTAATTTAAACGGGAAACTGGCCGAGTTAAACTGTAATGATTTTACTGGGCCCTAACAACCAACAACGCTAGGCTGTTCACAAAATAATTGTGCACCTTAGACTATAAACTATAAGGTACAATATAGACTAACTGTTATAAAAGTGACTGTAATGTTAAATTTGTATTAATGTGATGTAAGGATAATACTCATCAATTTCGGACTAGCCCTATTTACTAGGCCATATAGTTGAATTTAGAACGATTTTGGTCAAGTGGATGTCAGTAATATATTTGTACGTAGGTGTCGTAAGATTTTATGCACTGACTCTTTATGCAAAGAGGTCCTAAGGGTGGTGTTTTGGTTTTTGGGTGTATTGAAAATGGACCCATATATTGTGTAGATATGTGACTATAGTTATTAGATCTATAACCGGGGAGTGTAATTTACTTTAATGTGTTATGAGGCAATCAGTATTGTTGTCTGAATTGTTTAGGGATGTAAAGATCCTAGCGAATATTTGCTTGATATTGTTGTTGACCTATTGCAAGCAACGGCTTAGTTAGTTAGTAGGTAAATAAATAAGTTCTCAGTAATAAACTATATAAAATATTCTGGTGCGATAGCAGGAATAATTTGCCGAGATTTTATATATTTTTGACATATGATTATGTACATAGTTAATAAGTAAATGTGAATTGGATATCGTTCGAGACCCCGAGTTCAGCAAATACCTAGGAATGGGCCAGATATTCTTATGCATTTGGTTAATTAAACCTACCAATGTATTAAGTACCTACCTTGTACTTTTCCTTGTATTTTCATGTGTTCTAAGAACATAGAAATGACGAGTCCGTAATCTGCATTATTTGACTGACTTAAATGTATTTGTTGTATAGGTACTTAATGTATGTATGTATAAGCTGGTCTAATTAGATAATGCACTTAATGTTACAGCAACAGTTTTAATGACGATTTTATTGTCGTCTCCTTTTTCTTACTTCTACCATCATCAATTATCATCATCTCAAATGTAAAGTAATGATTCATTACGGCCCTAGTTGGAAAAATCTTTTTAATTAAGGCCATTAACGATAAAAGACGTGTGCAGCCGAGTGGAAAGCGGGGAGCCGGAGCGTATGTAGGGGCTTTGATTGAAGTTATTGGGCTGATGAATAGTTCTAGTGCTTCTATGGTGAGAATGTTCTGGGACAAATGAAGAACTATGCAAAGCTAAGCAACTTTGAATTTGGTAGTCTGTCCGGAAAAATAAGTCTCGTACAATGTATGGATGAGCTCCCATATAAACCACGAAACTTTTCTTTCCGGACTAACTCTAACTGAAGGGTTCTAAGTAACATCTAGACATTTTACATTTGCTGCATACCGAAACCTGCCCTCGATTGACATTAGTTTCTTTGATATGCATTCTTATTTAATATAGGCATATTTTTTTAATAGAACCTAAAGTATTTAATTCATAAAACATTGTGTTATAATTGCATTTCATCTTCCGTCATTAAAATTCTACTTGTGTCATGTCCTAATTTTTGCTTTTCAGGTGATAAAGAACAAATGATGAATGAGTTATTAAACTTATTTATGAAAACAATGGTTAATTTAAATCAAAACAAACCATAAAGCGCTTCCATATCGCGGCTTCAGACAATGGGGGCGACAGCAAATTGATTGTGTCGCTTTGTACCCAAGATCGCAGATATGCTGTAATGTGTGTGGGGTAATTAAGAATTTGATTTAAACATTCATGTGTGAAAACTTAGCTCATAGTAAATATTTGAAACAGAAAACAGATTCAGTACATTTTTTGTTAAACGATTTGACAAACCGCATGACCTGCTGAACACATCTGAATGTTTATTTATTTTTTCTCGTTTATTTGGAAAATTAATACTTACTTTCGTGTAATCCATTGGTTGTTGTCTAGCGCGATGCATCTACTGAAGTTAAATTGTTACCTACCTTAGCCTTTCAGGTGGCATTAATACGTAATTTCCAAAGGTTGCCAAAGGTTGTCTGGAAGAAATCGCTTTTTAGCGATAAGACCACCTGTTGTTTACCTCTAATTTAATTTATCTTTTTTCTGTACTGGTTTTGTTTTTGAGGTGTTCCATAAAGACAATTTGTATTGTATTGTATTGCATTGTAATTATTGTTGTTAAAAAATAACTCTCTTATTTTTTTACAAGTTTTATTTAAGAAATTGATAGTTCTAATTAATTCCATAATTAAAATATGGGGAATTTTTATGAATTCAATCTTGGAAACTTTCTGTCGACACGTCACTACTGTATACTATAATACCAACATTTTTTTGTAAACAGAAAAAAAAACAATAAAACTTTAGCTTCGCCGTAACAGTGTTTAAACACTGCCGTGACCAGGATTCGAACCTGGGTTACTACGGCCACAACGTAGGGTCCTAACCACTAGACGATCACGGCTATCGAAGCGGTGAGCGGAGTGGCGAAAATATCGTGTGCGTTCTGTAGGCGTTGGAATGCGTGACGTCACTGCTCTGCGATAAAGCTTGGAGTGGCTTGGATATCCAAGCTATCTTAACAATGGAGTTTGATGTCTTATAAACCTTTATGCACGCACATTTTTGAGATTTATTTCTTTATTTTATACTTCAGCATATTTTTATTTACAAATACGGAACTTCAGGAATCTTTGAAATAAAATTAATAATGAAGTATTACAACAATTTACCTGTACGATAAATTAGAACAATTTTTTGAAGGGCAAAAATAATTATTTCCTTAAACTATTTTCATTCTCAGCACTTTTGTAGCCTGTAAATTGATAACTAATATGAATATTCAACTAAGATACTTTCCACCAAAGTAAATAAATTATAGATATCTTTACGGTAACTAAAATTGTAGTTATGGTAACTATAGTTACCTACCTAGGTAGGAACCTATTGTAAATAGTATACTTTCACGTACTATTAATTATTTCTAAGCTAAGCTATGTGATTGACATAAAACATCACAATATACTCGTAAAACATCCACCAAGGGAGAATATGCACTTATATCAAACATAAACACTGCTCGATAAACACGGATACAAAACAATAATGGAATTAAATAAACAGAAGACGATCAATTACGCTGGAATCGTGGGCACACAGGAAAATTGGTGCCAAATTGGTCCGTGGCAATTTGTGTTGTTTTGGGCACGTGGCGTGGCGACGCAACCAAACCAAGCAAGTCAATTTTTTGGGGAGTCAATTTTATTTAATTCTTTGGAGACGTCAATAAAACAACTGTATAAATGTTTAATAGTAATAATTACCATTTACCTATTCTGCTTGGATGGTACAACAAATCTTTATCTATATAATACGATAATAATTGCAATAAACATCCAAAGATTGTAACAATAGTTTTAGTGAAAATGGTCCAACCCTAAGGTTCAATAGTCTCTGAATCTAATATATATTTTGATTAAAAAAAGTTTTAAATTGTTGTATCTAATGTGTACTATCATTTTCTCTAAAATACTTACTGAATAATTTTCTTTGAATGAGTTATTTAACAATAAAATTACTTGGTACCTACATAATTGTGTCAAAATACTGCCTCATTTACGAAATTGGTTAAACTACCTCCACCGGTAAGTACAACAATCATTTTGAAGCTTGACAACTGAATATTTGAAAACATAGCATTAACCCTCTACACACCGGATGATATTGTACGTAAAAACTGGAGAAAGACATACATAAATACGAAACACATGGCGCTTCCGTCGTATTGAACTTATATTTAATTCAGCTGAGCATTTCATTAGTAAAAAGAGTTTCCTTGTTATGGTGAAACTATTTTCGAAACAATTTAGTTAATAGTAGGTAGGTGCCTTTCCAAGAAAATGAGGCTTAACAAAAAGCAATTATGAACTCGGTAACTTTATATTTAGTTGTATTATTAATGTTTTGGTTATTGTCCATACCAGGTTGAATGCATCGATTCGCGTCAGATCACCGAAGTTAAGCAAAGTCGGGCACGGTCAGTACTCGGATGGGTGATCGCCTGGGAACACCGCGGAGAGACTTGGGAGTTTTTGCTTTTTCTTATCTAACAATAGTATTTACATTTTATATATTATGTTACTACGATACAAATACGCAGCCGTCAACGTAATCATGTGAGACGACGCCACCCGCAAACTACGCAAATAAATAAAGCGACAGAATTTATCGACAACCATTGCTTCTCTTTACGTTTCACAGCGGGATGGTTATGAGCCAAAGTTGAGATGCCCTGACGTACAAGTTGCAAAGATAAATGTGCACCCCATGTAAAACTGCCTAAACCTTAAAACTGAGAAATAGAGGTTATTATTAAGGCAAGGGTGGCCAATTCTAAAGGAATAATAAAATGGTTTTGATATAATGTGTACCATTTATAACGTATTGTGTTTTGATTGCGCATGTCAGTTTGCAGACTAGTTTCAGTCGACGGATGATCCTTGTATGAGAATAGGAAATGGTTATGTCTTGGATTCCGAAGCCAAGTTTGAATGCTTCAAATGGCAAGCGTTATGGACGCTCCGTTTACTAAGTTTATTGTCTTTGATGCTATAGAGCGAGAAATCTATGGCTATAAAGACGGAAATGTTGAAGTTGAAAGTATTGAAAGTTATGAATTTGTGCCTATGACTAAACACGTAGGTAAACGCTGTATTTCAACTCTTTTGATTCAAATGGAATTTGACTAATTTAATGTATCAAGTTATAATAATAACCAAAACTAACAGGGTGTATTCCAATAACTTTGCGTACATTGCAAAGGCCGCGGTTGACCCCTGAGCAGGAGGGCCATTTTTATGTCACATCAGAATTCGATCATTTATGGCGAGTGATAGTTCTATTAGAAATTCAAGTAGGCCTCTGAAAAGAAAGATAAATAAGACCTGTCACGGCTAACGCCTCAGAAGTTTCCCCTTCACAATTTTGAAAGGCCTTTATCTCGCCACCACGTTGATGGACATGGCATTATAAAACCACCAACACAATTCAAAAGAACGTAGGATTATCGGCCTTATTTATTATAGAAAGTTCAATTGCACTGGTATCGGTTAAAATTTGGCACTAACAATGTCTATAGAAAAGACACCCCTCCACAAAGTGCATGTCGTACGAAGTATCATTTTAGATCAAACACGTGATAATAGCCATAAGAGCGCCCCTATTATTTGATACAATAAAAGTGAAGTGCCGACATATTCCGCATTCTACTGCGAAATGAGAGTCAAGCGTAAACTGACCGACCTGATGATAATCTAGAAATCAATAATGAACTCAAACTACCTGTTCTTAAGGTTAAATTTAGTGTAACAATCTTAGATATTTGTGAAGGATTTTAGGGTAACACGGGCAGAATGCACGGTGCTATCGTACGCAGTGAAACGGTCGGTAGGCTCGCAGATACGGACTAATGGTGATTGAGAAAAATATTGCTCCTGTACCAGTCGAACAATAATTCGCGGTTATGTCTTCATGAATATTGAAGATCTACTGATACCTATTTTTATTTTGATTCCGGCAGTACGTTACAATGCCGTCGTTAATGGAAATCATAAATATGTTGATACGCGACGCTGATGTCTGTTTTATTTTCAGGAGCGAAATATGATAATGTTATATCGAATTGGTATTTCCTTTAGGGAGTGAATGCGAAGGGGATTTATAAATTACGTTTTCACGCCACCTGCTCGGAAATGTGGCAAAAGAAGATCAAAATCCAAGCTGGAAAGTAAGCAATTGCTGTATCATCTGAACAACCACTACAAGAATTGCTATTTTGCAGCAATGAAATGTCATAGTAGAAAAGTAAAATCCAGATGTCATTGCAATGGACCCACCAATGAGAATCATTTAAAACATTAAAAAGGTCTTTTTTTGGCACCACTTTTTCATTCTAAAATAAAATAAGGTTGTTTATCGAACCAATTTACTTGTTTAAAAAAAAAAACGTCAAAATCATTCAGATCACCCTTGAGGCGTTTTTACCTTTTTAACCGTTTGTGGTTTTCTATCAAAAAGTGGGTAAGGAGTGAACCGGCTATTAGACATGGCAACTTGCAGGGCCCAATCTGTTGTGTACCCTGCCTCTCCCTCTCCCTCCTTCAGCTCCCTACGGGCCCTACCTTTAATTATACCTACCAACCTGATAGATTGGGCCCTGCAGGTTGCAATGTCTAATAGCCGTTTGAGTCGGATTGAAGCAAACATCGTAAAACGCTTCTTAAAAGTGAAAAAAAAAGTAATAAAGGTGGAGCGAGAAAAATACATATTGAATTGGATAATGTTTGACTGAAAAACAAGAAAGTTGTATTTATGCAGTAAAAATGAGTTCAATAAGTGTAGAAAATGTTATTAATACGCTGGCGCCCACCGAAATTCAAGAAACTGCACAGGCGTAGAAATTTGTTACCAGTGAAATCGCGTCCTAAATAAGAAGGCCCATGAACAGTGATATTTTGTATACAATATAATATCCGACGAACAATTCATATTATGGAAGGATGGCGAAAAGAAGCATTTATTTGCAGAAAGTTACATGCTCGTTTACTTTATCGTGCTTGTGAAAAGCATATATGAACCGTCAATATACCTATAAATAGTATCTATTAAAGTGTTTGTATATGCCAATTAATTTTTTTATTTTATTTCCTCACAGTAGTCGTGAAAAGCACTATGTAATGTCTCGGCCGAAAGCGCTATAGGTGGACTCGTATCTTCGAGGGCCTCCCCTGGCGGGTCGGCCCTCGAACTAACTCGATCCACCTATAGCTTACTTTCCAGCCTCTACAACAATGTACTATTTTTTGCAACACTCTTCAGTTCTGTGAAATAGAATAAAAACAATATACCAAAAGTAGTTATGATGAGGATATGATTGCTATGTATTCAATATCTACTCTTAAAAATAATCTAAATATATAAAAGAAGAAACTGACTGACTGACTGACTGACTGACTGACTGACTGACTGACTGACTGACTGACATATCAACGCACAGCCTAAACCGCTGGGTCTAGAGTTTCCAAATTTGGCATGTCGGTCCCTTATAAGGTCTAGGGGTGCACTAAGAAAGGATTTTTCAAAATTCACCCCGTAAGGGGGTGAAATGGGGGTCCAAAGTTTGTATGGGGAAACAAGATTTGTTAGACTATTTTATTTGAAACTTCACCAGAGTATTTCTAACAATAAATGAGTAAATACGTGTTTCAGCTTTTTTGAAAATTCAACTCCTTAAAGGGGGAAATGGGGATGAAAAATTCTAAAAATCAATATGGGTATCGTTTCTATGGTTTATCGGGTCGCTGATTACGAAAACAACAACCATTTTATTATACAACGTGGCAGGTGTAAAATATCATCCCCCAGGGGGTGAAATGGGGGTCCAAAGTTTGTATAGGGAAACAAGATTAGTTAGACTGTTTTATTTGAAACTTCACAGGAGTAATCCTAACAATAAATATGTAAACACGTGTTTCAGGTTTTTTGAAACTTCAACTCCTTAAAGGGGGAAATGGGGGTGGAAAAAGTCTGGAAATCAATATGGGTATCGTTTCTATGGTTTATCGGGTCGCTGATTACGAAAACAACAACCATTTTATTATACAACGTGGCAGGTGTAAAATATCATCCCCCAGGGGGTGAAATGGGGGTCCAAAGTTTGTATAGGGAAACAAGATTAGTTAGACTGTTTTATTTGAAACTTCACAGGAGTAATCCTAACAATAAATATGTAAACACGTGTTTCAGGTTTTTTGAAACTTCAACTCCTTAAAGGGGGAAATGGGGGTGGAAAAAGTCAGGAAATCAATATGGGTATCGTTTCTATGGTTTATCGGGTCGCTGATTACGAAAACAACAACCATTTTATTATACAACGTGGCAGGTGTAAAATATCATCCCCCAGGGGGTGAAATGGGGGTCCAAAGTTTGTATAGGGAAACAAGATTAGTTAGACTGTTTTATTTGAAACTTCACAGGAGTATTCCTAACAATAAATATGTAAACACGTGTTTCAGGTCTTTTGAAAATTCAACCCCATAAAGGGGGAAATGGGGGTGACAAAGTCTGAAAATCAACATGGGTATCTTTTCTATGGTTTATCGGGTCGCTGATTACGAAAACACCAATGATTTTATGATACAACGTGGCGGGCGTGAAATATCATCCCCCTGTTGGGGTGCGATAGGGTTGAAATTACTAAATATCAATATGGGAGTCGATTTATGGTATTTTGGGACGTTAATTAAGTACGAAAATGGCATCAATTTCGAAATTTTTGTTAAAGAAATAATTTTACCTCCGGGAAAGGACATAGGGTAGTTTCTATACCGAAAATCAGCCCTTAAGGGGGTGAAAAGGGGATTGGAAGGTTGTATAGAGAATTTTTAACCGTTGAACCGATTCTAAATGAAACTTGATATAATAGATAGTTTGAATCCCGGGAAACGACTAAGGGTTATTTTCATTGAAAAAATTAACCCGTAAAGGGGTGAAAAGAGGGTTGGTAGTTTATATAGGATTGGTAGTTTATATAGAAGTGTGAATCCCTGCAAATGACTAAGGGTTGTTTTCGTTCCGAAAATCATCCCTTGAAGGAAAAAGGGATTGGAATTTTGATCAGGAAATTTTTAATACCTGGACCGATTTAGATGAAACTTAATGCTAATTCGCATTGAGATATTTTGAGTCCCGAGAGGGAACATAAAATTGTTTTTACCTCGAAAATCAGCCCTAAAGGTTAAGGGTGAAACGGGGGTTGCAAGTTTGCATGGGGAATTTTTAAACTTTTTTTTAAACTTTGTATAGAGATAATTTAAGTCCCGAGAACGGACATATAAATAGTTTTTATTTCGAAAATTAACCCTAAGGTTAAGGGGATGAAATGGCGATGGAGGTTTGAATGGGGAATTTTTAACAGCTGAACCGATTTTGATAAAACTTAGTATAGAGAGTCCCGGGAAGCAAAAAGGATGTTTTTAGGGTTTCGTACCAAAATGGTAGAAAAGGAACCCTTATGGTGCGACTTTATTTGTAAGTCAGTGACCCAAAGGCAGGCATGTAACGCCAATTTATGAATTTTAAACATTAAGGGGGGGGGGGGGGATTTGTGGGTAGGTAAATGAGAAATCAAAAAACAAATAACTTTATTGTGTGGCGTATCAAATACAAGGGCTTAATGTGAGGATCTCTAATTAGTATAATTTTAACATACATAACTTTGAAGTTATTAAAAAAAAGGTGTAAATTAATCAATATCGGAAACTGTTCGACAGAAAAATTTGCAAAAATTACAGATATAATAGTTATTTACGTATAAATTACAGGAAAACTAATAAGAGCGCAGTCAAGCACCAGTCTGACTTAAGACAAAAAAAATCGGGGTACGTGTTCGATTCGCACTCAGCCGCCCTATTAATTCTCATGAAATCATGCTGAAAGCGTCTTTTTTAAAAAATGTAATAAAAAAGTTGTTCGTACGAAACCTTTGAGGCGCAAGTAAGACCCGTACTTGCGTGTTTTTTTTAATTTCCTAAAATCGTTACTTAAAGTTGTGAAGTGGGGATTAAAAGTTTGTATGGGGCATTTTTAAATGTTGAACCGATTTAGATGAAACTTGGTATGGAGATAGTTTGGGTCCCGAGAAGAGGCAAAATTGTATTTATCCCGAAAAACAAAGCTTACGGGGCTTCCAACCCCTTTGCTATGCACAGCAAAGGGGTTGGAAGTTTTATACAGAAGTATTTTCAGTTGAACCGATTTAGATGAAACTTGGTATAGAGATCGTTTGAGTCTCGGAAAACGACATAGGATAGTTTTATCCCGAAAATCAACCCTTTAAGAGGTGAAACGGGGGTTGAATGTTTATATGGGGACTTGATAACCGCTGAACCTATTTAGATGATTTGGTATAGAGATAGTTTGAGTTCTGGAGAAGGATACATAATAGTTATCCCAGAAGTCATTCCCTAAGAGGGTAAAAAGGGGGGTCAATTACTAATTCTACGCAAAGGAAGTCGCGGGGAAAAACTTTTATTCAAGAGTAGAAATCTGCATTAATCATAATGTACGCGGGCGAAGCCGCGGGCAACTGCTAGTTTCTTATAAAACCGGGAATAAGCGAAGGGTTCTAGTCTAAAATTACCGTCGTATAAATGCAGTCAATGTGTATTGTACCTATTTGTATCGTGTAAAAATGCCAGATTTTTGGTTTGCACAGTCAGCAGTTGCTTTCGTAAAAATAAAGTGGAATAGGATGTTGAGTTGAAATGAGCTGGACACGACTTTATTGTTAAGAGAATAAGAGCGTGTGTAGGTCATTTGGAACACCCTACTAGCTTAGCTACTGCTGACGGTACATCCTTAAAACTGTAATAACTCGTAAATATATTGCTGGATCTTTCATTGTTTAAATCTACAATCAAAACCGAGGTACAAACAAAAAACCACCGATGCAGCATATTTCAGAATTCAAATCTTTAGAGATTACCCTTCTAGCAGAAATTATTAATATACAGTCAACTAGCCCGTACGAAAGGGGTGAATAAATTTAATATGACGACAAAGTGTCGCGTCGCAACCAGTAACGCGTACACAATTCGGTAATTAATACCCTGAATTACATTTCGCAAATAACCAGGGTATCTTTGGAAAGGGGTCTAAGTAGAGGCTTATTAAAAAGGGTGTTTGACCTGACTCGCTTAAGCCTGAAGTCTTAAGAAGCAATTAGCAAGGATGGAAAGTCAGGAGGTAACGCGAAGTTTGTTGAGTAAGTCTTTATAGATTTACTGCCACTATATTCCGTGTATTGTGATATCAACACAATGTCCTATAGTATCATTAGAAGATTCCGTTTGCTTAATTATCGTACTATGAACCCTCATTATCTTACTTACAGAGTTCAGGGATAAAAATGATCTTTAGTATGTCCTTTTCTAGGTTATATCTACCAGTGAATCTTTCTTTTTAATCCGTTTCGTTAAGGAAAAAGAAACAATCAAACATCTACATATCCAGAGGTCTAAAAACGAAATTTTGCATTTAGGTTACTACAACATTATGTGTATGTAGATGTAGTAATCATGAAGCTTAAAATATAAATATTCGTATACTTATAAGAATTCTACGTTTCAATAACTGATTTAATTTCAACTTCCAATAAACATCTCCAGTAGCCCACAACTCCAATTAGAAACGTTATACCAGACCACTTTAGTTTAATTTTCATTTTAAATTGATCGTCCCCAAATTGGTATCTTTTTTCTAATCCCCATTTTGAAATTCGAGGTATCACTTTTATCTAAAATCTGTCGTTGGCAAACAGTGCCATATGTGTATATGTACACAAAGAGTGCAATGAAATTGTAAGTAGGGTGGTGTTAGTTAGACGTCGAATAGTGTTAATTCAAAGCTGGATTTTGTTATTATGATAATTACGAGTAGTTAAAATTATGCATAAGTATAAATGCAATAAGTATATACTTGTAAAACTTAGATTTACCTTCCATGCTACGGTTGTTTATAGCTCACCGAAGGAAGCCCACTAACTGCTCGATAGGAGAAATAATTCGTGTATAGCTGAATTTTGGTGAAGTTGTAGATAAAGGTGTCTTACACAACATACTAAAAGTACTCATGGATAGGGGTGCCGCTAACGGGGAGAGGGGGGTGTAAAGGTCCCCTTTTTTGGCTTTTCGTAAATAACTCAGTAGCGGTGGCTCATACGAAAAAATGTTCTTCTACTTAATTAATCCACAAATGATTTTGTACAAAAAAGGTTCTTTACACTTTTTTGCTGAGATCAATGTATAATGAGATTTCGAAGAAATACGATAATCACTTTCAGAAACTTTCGGAGCTTTTATTTACGAAACTATTAGTTTTGTCTAAAAATTGTTTTAGAAAACCCATATTTATATTAAAAGACCTATCCAACGACACCCCACACATTAGGGGAGATTTAAAAAACATAATTTACCCCCCACTTCATGTGTTCGGGAGCTACCCTAAAAAAATATTTTTTTTTAGATTTTGTTTTAAAACTTTGTCTGCGTGTTCAAAACACATACTCATACGAAGTTTAACTATTCTAGTACTAACCATCACTGCGCAAAGCCGTGAACGGATAGACTGGGACAAACGGACAGCGAAACTATAAGGTTAGGAAATTGATTGCAGGCGTCCATAGGCTATGGGAACTGCTTACCATCAGACGGGTCGTATGCTTGTTTGCCACCGTCGTGGCATAAAAAATAAAAAGTAAAAAAATACCCTCTTCAACCTGCTCAGTGATGGTTAGTACTTGAATAGTTAAACTTCGTATGAGTATGTGTTTTGAACACGCAGACAAAGTTTTAAAACAAAATCTGAAAAAATATTATTTTTTAGGGTACCTCCCGAACACATGAAGTGGGGGGTAAATTCTGTTTTTTAATCCACCCCTAATGTGTGGGGTATCGTTGGATAGATATTTTAATATAAATATGGGTTTTCTAAAACAATTTTTAGACAAAACTAATAGTTTCGTAAATAATAGCTCCGAAAGTGATTATCGTATTTCCTCGAAATCTCATTATACATTGATCCCAGCAAAAAAGTGTAAAGAACCTTTTTTGTAGAAAATTATTTGTGGATTAATTAAGTAGAAGAACATTTTTTCATATGAGCCACCGCTACTGAGTTATTTACGAAAAGCCAAAAAAGGGGACCTTTACACCCCCCTCTCCCCGTTAGCGGCACCCCTATCCATGAGTACTTTTAGTATGTTGTGTAAGACACCTTTATCTACAACTTCACCAAAATTCAGCTATACACGAATTATTTCCCCTAAGTTTTCCTTCGTTTGGAGGGCTATTAGAAGTAAATTAATGATTGTGTGTCTAAAAATATGACGGCTGTCGTAAGTTCAGAAAAGTAAAAAGAAATGTAATTGAATCAGTTGCTTCAATAAAGTCGTATAGTATTAGCTGATTTAAACTTACACAATTTTCACTCATTATTATGACAAAAAAAGAGACTTAATCGCGTCCATTTACCTTTAATAAATAATTAATAATGAAGTCGTATATAATTTACACGATTCTACTTAGTACTGCTCTACTTCTACATTGTATTTATATGGATGTACCTCATACGACACTCCAACATCCCAGTTTCACTTGACACCCCGACGTGTAGGGTGAATATATTTCGGATTCCAATTCGAAAATTGTCAACCCTAATATCGCACGAGCTTCACAATCGAATTTGTCTATAATGGTATTACTCTGTGATTATTTCCTATTAGTCATATGATAAACAATTTGACGTGGTTGGGGATTAGCTGTTTTGTTAGTTAAATTGTTTCCGTTATCTAATTTATTAATATTTCTACGTGACCAGTGTGGCAAAAAAAATCCTGGCCATGCATTTTACGTTTCCTGTTCTTCACCTGAATGCCGGAAAGGAGGGTCATGTTATAAGATTTTTTAATGGGTTTCACAACTTAAATAAATATGTAGGTAATAAGTATTATAGAATTTTTGATTAATATTAATATATCACCTACAAAAGTAGTAGTATGACAAGATTCTTTTAAAATAATTGGAGTAGTAGCAGCAAAGACATATAAGTATCTTTACTTAATATTATATATTTCTGCATTGTTTACATACTTGCATTTATATTATATAAAAATATTTCTTATTACCTAATTAGCTGGATAAGATACCATTCTTAATTAAGTTTTAATGTTATACTTTTTTTCATACTTTATGTTCAAATTCTGCTACGATATTTTTTAAATTAAAACCCACATTTAAATGCCACGATTACGTGTAATTAATTTGATGCCTTGTCCCATCCATTACCACGATAATGTTCACAAATTACTGTTAAACATCGCATCAATCTTTTTATTAATTATTTTGACAGGATTAAATGATAAAAGGTGATAAGGCACATGCGATGTCACACTTGTGGTTTTATCAGGGTGTAATCCATTGCTACGTTCTGTCAAATACCGTTAGCTCTTTAATTTTACATTTTTATTTTGTTTTGTACTTTGTTATTAGTGATCAATTTCTTCAATTTACCCAGGTCTTTTTCTTTTTTTTATTTGATCGTCGGAATGTCGAACGATGTTATAATTAGATTTTTATAATTTATAAATTAAACTGCTTCGTTTGTTTGATGAAATAGAACTTACTGTCACTTTATTTAACTTTTTTTGCTTATGAATGCTTGCAATTAAAACTATGTTTTACGGATCCTATTTGTGTACTGTTCCCCCGTTAAACAGTGCTAACTAAAATAATTCAAATTCTCCTTCAACATCGAGTACTGTCAGAAATCATTGACTGTCAGTCTTAATAAAGGATTAACATGGGATTAACTTCTGGCACAATGAATTACCATTGCAGGTAACCAAATCTTCGGCTAATTAGTCTTGGCTGTATTAACTGTCAAATGCGGTAATTATCTGCGATCTAATCTGTTCATTACGCGTTACATCGTATCGTAATACCGCTGCAATATCTACACTTCTCGGCCTGATTTCTGAAACTAACATTAATATTACTAACGATTTCCAGATTTCGGCTGCTTTTGGGCTGGCGACAGTGGCGACTTATTTGGCTGTATGCAGCAGGAAAGTACTCTGTCAAATTCTACCTTGGAGCAGGTCACGCAAAAGCAAATCGCGGTGTCGCCAAAATGATAGTTTTTAGTTTAGTATGCTAGTATTAAGTTTATATTATAAAACAATATCCAATTTTAAAGTAACATTGTCACTATTAACATTACAACTACTATTATAGGTACGTAAAAACAAATATTTGTTGTTAAATGCCCCGTTTTACTAGTAGTTGTAGTTACAAAGCAAATATTATATTATGAATGTTGGTAGACAAATGCAGGCCTTGGCACTACTCGTAAATTAGTTGTGCATGCTTATAATTTAATTTGCTATACATATTATTGGTACTGTCTATACGATACCACAGTATTTATAGTATAGGTATGGATATTTGTAATACAGTTGAGCCTTTGGTTATAACAGACTTAATGAATTCTTAATAAATATTTTTATCTTCAGTCAGTTATTAGTATTTCATCACGATGACGACTTTTTATAAATGTTATATACGTTACTATTTTAATATACTTAATAATATACTTAAATATTTAACATTAATTTGAAATATCCAGATATTAAAAATATATGTGTTTTTTGGCGTACGTACATATAAGTACGTCGATTTTTAGCTAATACCTAGAAGAACAATCAATAAAAAATCTCCAATATCAACAACGAGTGATTGATGATGTTGCTATCATTAGAATTTTAATGGAATACAAATGATATGGATTCGATATGCATGCTTTTGGTCTCGTATTGTTGTTCAACTCATAATTCACTTTGCATCTGAGGCAAGGGGTAGTGCATTCAACGAATTAGATAAGCTCGTCAAAAGAAACGATTTCCTCACATTTCATTAGCATCATTACTGCTAATGAAATGTCAGGAAATCGTTTCTGTCGAAGAATTAGGAAAGATTATAAAATACAGCGACAACGATTTGTATTGTATCGGTGTTAGTGATAAGAGTTAGCAAGAAAACACAAATAGATGCCAAAGTAAGAGACGTAAAATAATTAAGAAAACATTGACCACCTAGCAAAACCCATATTTAGAAAAAGTTTGGATTTATATGTTACATAAGGTTACGGTAGAGTAAGTAAGAAAGTGAAAAAAAAATTGTGGCCAATTTTAGCGTGTTGCTATTATTTGATAATTTAGCGCTACAAAGTAAATTTTACTGATTTTAATTTTGCTAATGCATAATAAACAAATAATGTAGAGTACAATTTGTACACACACGTAAACGATTAAAATTATGCGCTACCCTGATTTTCGAAAATATGTGTCGTATAATTTTGACCAATGTAACTGGGATTTTAGGTAAGTTTTTAGGTAGTTTTATATATTTATAGTTGTATTTAGTTTTAATTTCGTTTATTTTAATATTAGTTTAGTTTAGTTATTTTAATTTAATTTTTGTTACGTGTTTACTAAAGCATTTTTACCATATGTTTATATTCTGACCAATATGTTTACATATTTTATTTTATTCTACCTACTTCTTTCAGAACATTAGACCATTGAGCCCATTGACCAATTTAATATAGAAGAAATTTAAATAACTTAGGTGTCAGAGAAAAACAGCGAAAGAGAACTGGCGTAGCATCGTTCGATGTGCTATCACCATGATTACTTTGTGAAATGTAAGAAGAAAACTGTTTAAATGTATTTTAATATTTTTTATTAAGTTCGCCAATTGACTCCCATATCTAGAGCACATGTTTAAAAACTTTAAAGTGGACACCCAACACTATGCGGGCGCATTGAGCGCGTCTAATCGATCAACTTGGGCTAATTCCGCTCATCTGCATATTAATTCTGGGCTCCCTTAATAAGCAAGGGGTTTAGCGTGTTCATATGTAGAGGTTGAGTTTATTTCACTTGACGAAAGTAAGGTAATAAAAATAGAAATGTATAGGTACCTTTTTTTAATGAGACATCTTAGTTTTACCTGTGCTCCTAATACTTAGTTAAAAAATCATAACAAAACAAACTTCAAACACTTAATTTTAAAGAATATATCTGTGGACTTAATACACAAAGGTACCCACAATGCTACAATAAATAGTTTAACATATTATTTTGAGAGTCTTTACCGAGGTGCGTGAAACCCAAGCTATTAAGCTCTGAACTTACTGCTTACAGCTGTGTTGCTTTAAAACTTATACATATAAATATGATCGTCGAGTAGCTAAAGTGTCGATATATTCAATGAAAAACGCACACCCTGTAACCCCAGCTTGACAGTAACCTAACCGGTCATATTTAGCTATGCGGGCAATTACGCTATGAATTTGTTTCCCATAATCGCGTGCGAAATGTTACGACACCTACTTATAAGATAACTCAATAACATAAAAAAGGAGGAGAACCAAACTACTAAACTTAATGACAAATTTTCTTCAGAAACAGTTTGAAAAAGAGCTCGAAATTGATTAACCTAATCTACATTGGATTAGCACATTATGCCACTGAAAAGTTCATGCATAGTTAGTTTGTTCGGACTCTTTAGTAGTTATATCGGTTACGGCAAGTAGCTTTGATATAACAACGGATATCTTTATGTCCTATTATTTTTGAATACCTTGAATGAAAATGATAATGAAAGATCGCGCCATGATTTTCTTTCGAGTATATGTTTCAACTTGGGACAATAATGTAAATTATAGGCACCTATGTACTTAAAAATCACTGCAGAGCAAATATTCTTCGTATTGATATATGTATCTCTAATGGGGCCCACCGACTATCAGTCGGTCTGACGATATTGGCCTGTCAGTTGTTCGGAGCTGTCAAATTTTTGTTCTAACTGACAGGCCGATATCGTCAAGCGGGCTGATAGTCGGTGGGTCCTCTAAAATTTAACCATAAGACTCGATACTTGTCTGTAAACACGCTCATTAGTTTCATGATGTATTTTAATATCCGTTGAGAGTAATTACTTTCCTATCACGTGTTAGAAGGAATGGCAATTATCTCCCCTCTAATTATAGTCCAAACGTATCTTTGTATTAATCCCTAGAAATTTAAGCAAAAATCACGCTCATCAGTCAGGAAGACCGACCGTTACATTCAAAATTAAATATGCATAGAAAAGGGTTATACTAGTTACTATTAGACCGAGTTACTCAAACTAAAAGCTACCTTGTTACCTAAGAGTAACATCCTATTTCCAATTGTAACCGAAATATAAATGTATTACAGAAAATAGTAACGTATTTTAAAGCCACTAAAGGTTTTATTTGTCTGCTAAGCATTGGCGCGAAAATGCCTATAGTTGGTCAGATTCGCCACGCTTTCGGTATTAATTCTTGATCCATCAACAGTTGACGGGTTAAGATGAATCAGCGGCGGAAGGGTTAACAGGGGTGACGCGCTGTTTTGTCTGTAAGCTAGTCGTGTGTGTGATTGTAGGGTTAACGTTTTAGATATCTATCTTAGGATTTAAATGTGAAACTAGTTTATACTTATTCTATGTTTACGATTCTTACGAATACTTACTTCAATTAGGCAGTAGGTTTTTAGTTACGTACCGCATCGACTGTGCCGGTCGAAAACATTATTTTGATAATTTAAATTAGATATAATTTACCTACCTTGTTTATTTTATGTCAAGTTTAATCTAGAAATCTTAGATAAAAATATCTAAGACTTATTGCAAGGAATAGATAAAAAATAAGGCAGCGTGTGGATAGATCTTGAGATAAAAAGAGTCATGATATAAAAAGTAAACTAGGTACCAGATTCAGAGTATTGTTTGTCTGACACAAATTATTATAAAAATCCTTACACAAATATTTACAGCTAAGCAAAAAAGGAACTAAACATAAATTACCACTTTCTCAAAAATATCACATTCCAAATCCGTTCACAATAGACGCGATGTTCAAGACCACAAAGTAACAAGTTCCGTACAAACTAACACACACATCATACTTTTTTCTTATGACTTTGATATAAAATCGCACCCACCCACATAGATTAATGATTCACTCGACAATGGATCCGTTTTTTGATAGGATCCCTTTTCGATTTAACAGCAATTAAAAAGTTTCACAAAGCAGCAAAAGGGTTAACTTCATTTGCGTATAATTGGTTAGATTTGCTGGTCGAAATGGATGGAGGATGGTTTGGATAGTCACGAGACGAGTGCGATACGGATTATAATTAATTTTAGCCCTAATATGAATTCAGCTTATGGGCTACAATTAAGTAGAGTGGTATAATCAAAACTAGAAGAGTAGGTATTAATTTAAACATATATAATGTTAATTTAATATGTTTATCTGAGAAATAAAGCTTTTATCTAATTAAAACATATCGAAGAAATGGGTTTAATATCAAAATTAATGTATTATTTGCTTTCTTCTTTGAAATTTTCAAAAACCATCTTAAAACACTAACCCGCTTATTCATAAACGTATTACAAACCTCATTTAACTAAATCATCTTTTGTCCTTATCTGTCACATTGACAGTTGTGTTTGTTAGAAACAGACAAAATGCATTTTAACTAAATGAGGTTTGCAATACGTTTATGAATAAGCGGGTACATATATACCTACTCGTATTTGTAGACACTCGAGTTACTCGTATCTGACGTTAAAAAGTCAATGCTTATTGTCATAGACTTAAATATATAGTAGACGGCCATAGCCTAAGAACTTTTTGAGGCTCCGAGTATTTAGCGCCATCTAGTTCAGAGCCACCTAAACAGAGCCAATATGTATGAGATAAAATCAGCGCCACCTAGTAACGAATAACGTACTAGTAGTACAGTAGTCGTTACTAGGTGGCGCTGATTCTTAGGCTATGGCCGTCTACTATATATTTAAGTCAATGCTTATTGTATTGTACAAATTACCAGCATGGTAAAATCGTCACAATAAAAGACTCCTCGTACAAGAATTTCTTATTTTTCCCAACTTAAATTAGTTTGTATAGAAGACATCCCCGTCCCAGTAATTGATTCCTCACGGTGCTCTGCGGTGCGCAGGTCCCATTGTTCGACAATCGAATTTACACTAATTTGATTGCATTTTCTTCTCTGGTATTTCTGTACTTTTTAAAGGTTGGATCTTTTTAATGGATCTTGATGAAGGGGGTTGCGAGTTTTAAGTCTGATTGCGTAAGTATTTACAGTTACTAGGTAGGTACTTTACGTTGCCAAAGATTGTCCGTAAATACCTTAGTAAAATACTTAAGTTACTTAAAACTAAACCTTAGAACCATAAACAGTAAATAAAATAGTTAAACCCTACTAGAAATTGCTTCGGTTTAATTATGAGACACGTTATTATAATAACGTAAAGCAAATTAAAACAAAAAAACAATATCATTCAAAAATATGAAAATAAAATATGATACATTTCAAAAGAGTACCAGCATACTACCTAAAATCAAACAAAAAGAAACTTCACTTTTATGATCCTTCGAGCCGGATTTGAACCAGCGACCTATGGATTCCCGTCTTATACCAACTACAGTCCACCGCTCTACCAACTGAGCTATCGAAGGGGTACGGTAATGGACGAAATTGTGGACTGCTTACCTTTCACTGTCGAGTATGGCTTGTGTAGTGCATGTACGCGATACCTACGGTGGTAATTTTAATACAAACATGCATTGACCACTGTGTGGTTCAGTCGAATGTAAATTTAATCAAGAATATTTTTTTGAACGGTAGACTTTATATAGATGGATAATTGCCGATAAAAACATTCACTAGCCTGCTTTGGGACAAATTTTATATTTTTGTCTTGTCATTTATACAAAGTACAAAGCAATCAATAATTCAAAAAGTGTTTTTATGTTAAATACATGAAGTGTTGTGTTTTTATAAGACAAGGGACTCTCGAAACAAAGAAATTACATGTTTTCTAAAAAATAGTTTTAGGTATCACTAAAGCCTCGTATTATAATTAAGTTAACACAAACAAATCAGAGTATTTTTATCGCAAGATAGCCAAAATATTTCCAAGTTGTAAACAAGACGGAGCGAGACATCACGCTAATAACATCAGCGGGGATGAGCAGAATGCCCCGAATATTTCATCGCGAGAGCACCAGTAAATTATCTAAATAGAGATCACTCCCCAATCAGTGAGGTTGGCTCGGATGTAGATATGCTAGAAATGACAGTACTGAACGAGAAAAAATTTGGTAGACATAGGATTCTTGTGTAGGTTAATAGAGGTTCTAGTTGTTAACTAAACTTTAGATACTTTTAGGAACTAATTTGAGAAAATGAGAAAGAGAAAAAAAACACTACAAAATTGTTATTACCTTAGATTAAAAGAACGGGCAGCCCGACCTAATTCTATATATTTACAAATATTAATTACGAGAACCGTGTATTAGCATGCGTCGATTCCTGTAAATAAAATGAAGTTCCTTAATAACAGTGAAAAGATAAAGCCTGCACGGACGGTTACCAGCGGTATAAATCGGTATTATGTACTTTGTTTGAAGTATACAAGATAAGTATTGTCTACCACTTCCTAAATTATTAATCAGCTTGAACCATTGAACTAGTTATCTACGATATAACGAAAAAAAAGAAGATAGAATTATTTTACAGTAAGGATAGGTATTCGTTAAAAAGGTGTTGATAAAGATAACGTAATAAAATACAATAATAAAAAAAAATCATAATCAAAATTAATAAAACTATAGAGAGAGAAAAACTAGGAACAATCCAGTCGCTTCCTGCTGCATTTATACACTTTCAGACCTCTAACCGGATGCACAGTGTTCAGCCAAAGATGGCGCGCGGAAATGCGTCGCGCCTACTGTCAGGGCCGCCGGAAGTTCTGCCATTTGATAAATAGTTGTTCTTCAACAGTTTTTATCATGCAAATGAAGGGACGAATGACGGATCGCGTTTGTCACAATTTTCTCGGGTGGATTTAATTTGGGATGCAGGGGTTACAAATCTTTGGCTCGCTCGATGAGAATTGCGACCGACGGTTGACGACTGCTGATTGCATGGAAATGTTCAGGTTTTGCATTTTGACATTTGTCGGGATTGTCTAGATTGGAGAGGGTTTGAATTGAGATCGATCTGTGACGTGATTGCCGTTTTAAAATATTCCCGGCTTTTTGAAATTATACATGTATAAGGTACCTGGTAAATTACCAGGATAGATGGTCGGTCGATGTCAACTTAGTGTCGTAAATTTATCTGCATCAATAACTATTATCGGTTTTTATTATAATAAAAAATTCTAGTTTTATCTACATATATTGCGGATAAACACCTTGCCGCTTTCTAGGGCTAGTAGCCAAAATATGGTACCTAAGAAGTATTTCGATTTAGTTGAAATTTTCACACCAATCCATATTGCCCCCTGTTATTTATCCACAGTTCAAGTAAATTAGTTTGTAACTTAATCACCACAATATCGTCTAATTACAGTATTAGCAAGTAAGTGTCTAAATATATTATTCCTACTTTATACGAATTTACACATTGTATAGGTCAATGATAATAAAACAAATGTCAGTAGGTACATATCATTTGAAAAGATAACCTATGTGTTATGTACAGTCGACGTCAAAAATGTGTTTACACTTTTGGACCTTATTACAAAGGAGTAGGGTGCAAAAGTGTAAACAATTTTTTGACGTCGACCCAATAGTATCTTTTTATTAAGCTAATATTTGTAATGAAGCCCTTGAACAATATTAAATTACTTATATAAATTATGGGTATACCTAGTATAAACCAATTATTGCAATATATTGATTACTTATTCACTTTTATCACTTGCCGAGTTGATTTATTATGTTTTCTACTAGATGTGACATCTACAACAAATTTTGTGCGTCAAGTTTGGCGGTTGACAGTTGTGACAGAATCAACGAGTATAGTAGTATAGACTTCGCGCTTACCATGAGTTATGACATTGACGTTTTCGAGAACGAGTATCGAGTGTTCTATCTGTGCATCTTGCTTGTAACATATTGTGTAAACGAGATGCACAGATAGAAAATTCGTTACTCGTTAACGAAAAATGACAATGTCAAACTCATGGTCGCCGTATTGTAGTGATTTTTACTACAACTTTCGGGACCAAAAATTCTTTAAGATGTCATCTCCTGTTACTCAATGGCCGAGCCCTGAAAGGTCTAATCCCCTACGTGCGTGAGTGCGTGACAGCTATTATGGGGCCCACCTACTTATCAGTCGGCTTGACGATATTGGCCTGTCAGTTGTTCGGAGCTGTCAAATTTTTGTTCTGACTGACAGGCCGATATCCTCAGGCGGACTGATAGTCGGTGGGCCCCCTTAGCAATGATCGCGTCCATCGACTTCGCTAACGTAGCGTTAAGATATGCAAGGTGCGCGTGCGGCTATTGCGGAATAGCCACGTGCTTTTTTATACGTAAAGGTTAAGTGACAGATGTTTACAGTACGGTATGGCTGCTCATGCACTGCATGGTTTTTCTAGGAATAATTGAATTTAAATAACCGTTCACTATAAATTATTAGTTGATGTGATAGAAAAATATGCTTCAATAAGTACATATACTATGACTTTTTGTTAAAATGATAGTCAACTACTACCTTAGTAAATCAAAATAATAATAAAATATGTAAATCGGTATATAATCTCACATACATTATGTATCACCACATATTTTTTATGTATTTGTGTTTGATGTCTCCAACAAATCTTTTACATGTGTTTTAAATAACTTAAGTACTTAAGGCAGTATCTGAGTAAGTATATTGTGTTTTTATTGTTTGACTATCAATCTCTTTTTATCAACTAAAATGACAAAATTTGTTCCAGAATCTCTCTTTAAGATATATGTAACAATTTTAACCCACATTTTTGGCACTAAACTGTTAATCAACTATCTCAAGATCTCAAGTTACCCAAGATACCGTAACGATGTTTTCATTCACGACTATAAAGGTCAAAATAACGTAAAAAGAAATTGCAATGTGCATCTGCTCGCGTGTTAGCAATTAAAACGGCAAAGTGACCACGTGTCCGTTTGACCTTAAGGATGACTCATAAGCGAATGCACCCCCATGTGCCTTACCGACCGTGAACACACCTGGTCACCTCGCACTTTCTTAGAACGTTTGCTAAACAAATTTAACCTGTAATGTAATGTCTATTAAGGTTTTAATTTCATTGGTAAGGAATCACCAGAAACCATTTTTAAAGGAAAATTTAATTTCTCGAAAAGGTGATACCTACAGTATAAAATGAGTTGCATTGTCTTTTCTTATGACAGACAGGGGATGTTAAGAAATAAATGAATATCACAAAACTTTGCATCTGCAGCTATTTATATGTTTTCCTTGTATGTATTTAACCTGGCCATTATTATACTTGAGTAATATTTCTGTCGTAGGTAGGTTTAGTACACTAATTATAATCATAATATACAAACACTTATACTACAACTATCTTTCTTTCCCACCATTAAAAAAACAAACTGGACAGTTCACATTTTTAACAATCCACCCACATAAAACGTCCGGTCCATTAAAACCTTAAAAACTCTAAAACGCAAAACAATCTAAAAGCGTATCACACCCTTTTAGCAAAACGGAAGCCATCAATATGTAACCCGAAAACAATAACACCAAACAAATATACGTATACTCATCCGAAAACTTTAGCACTAAGATAATAAGACTCAAAATGTAACTGCCCAAAAATAATTAAAAGTTCAAATGTCCGGCTTGCAGGACCAGTTTTATAAATCGTATAAACCTAATTTAAACCTTATTAAGACTAGATTAAAGCTTTCTATTGGATGGATAGATTTACTATTATGTTGGCAGATATGACAGTCCAGTGAAATAAGGCCCGGTTAAGAGTCAATACGTTAATCTGCATTATAAAGGGAATATTTAAGTTATGCGGCGAGCGTGTCCCCTTAATTGCTGGATGCTGGCGATCAATTGCAAAATAGGAAAAAACGGGATGAATGGCGCTCACTGGACCATTGAGTTTTAGGAATTTTATAGCGGAGAAGAATAGACTGTACATTAACAAATTAATTTAAATGTGTTATATTTTACTAATTAAAGGTGGCTGACCGTTTAAATAATAAAACACTGTGCCTACCGTTTTATAATGCCTTAAGTTTTTATGGATTTTTTTAACTAAAGTTTTTTTTGGTTTTTCTTTCTTATACGTACTTACATATTATCTATTAAAATACCCTTACTTCAATTAATTCGATTGTAAAAGGACTGTTACTTTTTTACAAAAAAAAAAGTTTATCATGTCCTGTACAGGCTATTAATAGATCCTGATTTGGCAATAACTACTAAAAGATCTTAAATAATTATGTACTACCCGAGTTACTTAAAAGAATATGCCAAAAATTTACACATACCCACTCCACACCACTCAATTCCATCAATAAAGGGGTGCGCGGTCCAGCTTTTGTCCGACACAAATGACCCTAAATAATAATCATCTCCATTCACTAGCCGCTCCACTTTCCCATAGTCCTATAACTATTACCATGTTAAGTCTAAAAGGTAAATTTTAATAAGTGACTCAACGTCACATACGTCGTTTTACCTTCGAGTGGCTTATGGCTCTGCTAAGATACGGGCACTTTGATTTGCGACGAATTTGAATACGGTAGAATTAAACTTAATTAAGCACATTTCATGTTTGTCCTCTCATTATCTCCTGCGGGGTCACTGGTTTGGGGTAATTTTCATTATATGTGAAAGATATAGGTAGTCGTAGGTGTCCTTTAATTAAATTTGAGAAGGATTTGGTTTCATTATATCATATCAAAATCAACCGTACATACATTCATTTGATACAAAGAACCACTAATATGTTGACTTAACTTAAACTTAAGTTTTTGTAATTTTTCTGTCTTGATTTCATGTATTATATTTATTTATTTAATATGATTTTAATAGAAAATAAAGTCGGCTGGTTTAAATACCTATATAAATTGAAAATCATAATTGAAGCAATTCTTTAACTTTGTAGTAATTTCTTCAATTGTTTTACTTCCATGTAAGTAAAATAAAATTATACGCATTTATTTATACAAATACTTTAAATTAGCGTTGAATTCAGCTTATTTCCTCGTAAAAAAACCAGTCGTCATCGTACCAGCGTTAATAAACACCCATTTGCACACATTAAAGCAGCATTAACAACTCTCCCGTAAGTTATGATTATCGGTGAAACCGTAAAGTGAATCGTAACCGTCGGAACTGAGCCGGGACTGTCCGTCAATAAACGTCAGCGTGGATAATGACGTCACGCGCGTATCCGAAATATTTTTACGAATGCACAGTGCACGGATCGTAAAAGGTTTACGACCAGGGACCTAGGTTTATTAATGACATATATGTGTTTATGTTTTATTGTGAGATGTAACAGTTAATTTGGTATAAAGATTCAGGAGTTGTAGGGATTAGGTACTTGTCATAAAATTGCTATTTTTACGTTTGGGGGTACTTGATCAAGGTTTTCGGTTGTTATATAATAATTGTGTACTTAATGGCACTTTTTATTTATACCAATTGCCTTACTTAAAAATATTAATTACCTATACAATGAGTTGTACTTCCCACTAAATGGAAGGTTAGTAAAATATCAAGACCTAGTGTGAGCTTTTAAATATAGGTACATGTTCAACTCTAATAAAATCTATTGTTTCTACAGCTTACACAATTATAATTTCTAAATAGAAATCTGAATACCTACTGGTAACAGTAATAGGTATAATATTCAGTTATAGGAAGCTGGATAAAACCCCCGTATTTACTAAATACTACATTAGCTACTGAGTACTGAGTAGTGCTACTCGATCTGGCAATATTACATCTGCATTTTTACTATGCATCAAAGGCATCGTCGACCGCAACACAATATTCATACCGAAAAAACCAATTCCGTGTCAATTACAATCACCCTACGATTTGAGTCATAACATGTCGTTCATATCCCGGACCATAAATGTCCCAGAGCGCTCCCGGACGCGAATTTACGACAGCGCGTGGACACTTTATGATTATGTCCCGATGTTGATTGAATGGTCATGGTCACCCTAGTTTAATTGCGAAGATGGGATAGTGCGAATGATAGTAAATAAGTCAACGCTGAAGTACATATTGTATGAAAAAAAAATTATATAATATAATTACTTAACGTTAGTAGGTGTACTTACTTTAAATTTTTAGAATGTTTAATATGTACAAGTAGTTTTAATACATTTGGGGTTGATAAAACACCTTTTATATCACGGCACTAACAATACACCATGACTCAAGCAATCCTTTTAAATTCTTTTTCTGCTTTCAGGAAATGCACGAATATTCTAGTTTACACAAATGCGCTAAAATGACAAACGTTTTGTTGCTCCGGGGACGTATGATAATAGCCCTGCATTATCCCCTACTACCAGTCTCTCTCTTAGACCAGTTTGCAAAATTAATTTAAAATAATGGGATCATATTTAGCAAACGTATGTATTTATCTACATATGAGACCTGATTGATGTACTTTAGAATTGTCACATTACACGACAATATGAAAACTTACCGAGACCAAAACCACAGCATATTTTCAGAGGTTATCTTATATATTTTCAATATCACGGCAATGCTTTCAAAAAGTTGATTGCCACTAGGAATATTCTGTATATGCTTGCTTTAGTTAGAATCTAACTGTTAGATATTTATTTTGTTATGTCTAAAAGTAGCACCTAAGTTATTTAATACTAAATAGTACACGTTGTATGTTTTTTTAATATGCATGTAAGTCATGGTAGACCGAGACTCGGTGTTCTAAAGCAAATGGTAGGGGTCGTCCATATTTCCAACGACAAGGAGTCCCGTCTCTAGAGAATATTTGCTGAACAAACTTTGTTTCTTGCAGTTAATGTACGCGAGACCCGCTTCAGACACCCTAATGCCAGCAAACATTATTGCTGAAATAACCTAAGACATGCTACACGTTAGCATAAACTTAGCTATACTAATTGCGACTTTCAAATATATGCAAAATACGTTCTGTAACTCGTCTCACTAGGTATGTTTATTTGTAAACACATTCTTGTTGATTTATACCTCTTAATCGATGCCAGAGGATAATATTGTAGATGTCTTTATCACTTGCAACTTTCTTTCACTTCATTACTTATAATCACAACGGGAAATTTGAAGTACTTTCTTTTTATAAATTATTAACGGTACATATTTAAAATATTCGAATAATTACCGTGTCCACGGTACACGGTAATTATTAACCTTAACACATATTGGATTTACGAATGTAAACCATATTCCTATCGGATAAAGTGTTTAATATATTACTAACTGTTGAAACATACCGAACTATACGTATGTTTTTAATTATTTTGATTGTGATTTTGAGTAGTTAATATATTATATCGGTGTCCTCTCTATAATGTGATATTGCAAAAGCGACTTAATTTTGCACAGTTAAGACTCAATTCAACATTTTAGTTGTCGGTTGGTCCCAAAGGATTAAGTAGTCAGTATTAGAACCTACGTGTTTTAATTAGTTTCGGATTATGCGGAGTTCCGATGATTAATGAACTAAGAAGTTTGGACACGTGGATTAGATGCTAATTGTCTTTGCTGCGATTGTGTCACGAAGATTACGTACAACGTGAGTGTTATAGTCAGTTTATTATAGCCAGAGATTGAAGACTCCCGTACAATCAGAAACGAATATTTTGATATCGTAAACTTTTTATTTAATCATAAATAAAGACATAATTTTTTTAACATAAAAACGCCTAATAGACAGAAATGCGATTAACCCACAGTCAAGAACTTGGATTAAATATGCAGAAACTTTGATTAACTATAAATATAGTTCATCGAGTTATATTAATTCTTTGTATTAGAACATGGTATTCGGGTTACAAAACTCTTGCTGAAATACATAATTTGACAGCTTTGTAATGTAAGCGTACTTTGTAGTGTACTTGTCCATATTATGTATAAGTATATAAATAAAAACCCAATAAAATACTAGAAAACAGTAATTTCAAACTAAACCATTTCCTTATTTTTAACACGTCCACAATAATTTACATATTTTACATCCAGGCCTACCTCCATTCATGTCCAATATTTTTTGGTCCACTCGAAGTGCTCAAAGGGCCAGCGAGGGCCGCAAAAGGGCCACAAGTGCGGGCAGATTGGTCGCCCCGACGCCCCGATATTGATAAAGGGTGTGAGGTTTTTCAACGGTGAAAGGTTTGCGGTTTGATCCCGTTTGGATCGTTTTGATTTTGCTTTGATAAAGCACGTATGTGGGCAAATAATATATATCAAGATACTTATTATATTCAACTGAATGGTGTTTATTTTTCTCCCTCATTCTTTCACGTGCAATATTTCTTGAAGGTGTGTATTAAACGCAGTAACGTAATAAAGTATAAGTAATTTAAATATTTTCTTACATTTTCTAGATCTGATGTATTTTATCACATCGTTGGCAAATAAGTACCTACACGACCGTTGCCTATGGACGCTTGCAACTCCAGAGGTATCCAATGCGTGTTACTTGACTCATAAAAACCCTTAGAAACTCTTAAAAACTACATATTTATTTAAAAAACAAAAACTCTTGCAGCAAGTCGTGGGTATTAACAGGAACAGCAACAGGATAAAACAAGGCCGAACGTCTCTGACACGGGCTCGGCTTTGTGAATCAGTAATATATGCATAAGTGGGCTCAGATTGTTTGTTCGTCTGTTTTGACGATGACTGTAAATGTAGCTAAGTATATGTATGTGTCATAGAGAATTAAATTGATAAGGGTCCTGGGTAAGGGTCCAGGCAGAATATGTGTGAAAAGGATGCAATTATGATTCGGAGAGTAATCAACTATTTAAGACCTAAGATGCACGTTCTCCATGATGACAACACAATAAGTAGGTAGATATATTTGTGACGCCGCGCGAGTAAATCAAAATTAAAAACGTCATAAGTAAATCACTGTTTTTAATCTCCTTTTCACATATCGCTCGAATAATAAAAACAAACGCAATATTTGATATACAAGTAGGTAACTCTATAGATACACATAAGAAGGCAAACTATGTGTATCTATAGAGCTACCGAACGAGATGACCAATATAACGAGACCTTTATGATCATTTTTTCGCGCCTTCTAGCTCCCTTTTATTGATCCTGCTCATAAACTTACTCTCCAATTTTACGTATCCCTGCTACAACCTCAACAAAATGCTTGAAAATCAGAAAAACGTTAATAAAGTTATGGCGGAACAAACTCTTAAAATTAAAAAGCCTTCGAAATGCTATGTCCCCAGTAGCCAGCAGTTGTTTGTAAGAACTTCGCTTCGGTTACGCTCCGCTCGTATGACAATATCTTAATACAAACAATTTAAAACCACTATGAACATCAATAGACACTCAATAAACCCGATTGTTATCAAATCAACCGTTAATACTGGGGCAATCTTGAACTATTTCTGTCCCCCATCCATCTTGTCTTGAGCGCCGAAATTGTATGCAAATTCAATGTGTCACTCCCATGGCACTTGAAGTGAGGTCGTGATTTAGAGCTACGGGTGCGGGGTGGAAAATAACATACGTGTACTGGAGGTATTGTAAGAGGCCTTTTGGCAGCGTCAAATAGGTACCTTACATAAATGTACATGGATAGATATAGATAATGGGTGGCGGGATTTCCAAATGCGGCGTAAAAGTTCGATAAATGTGAAAACAAACTTGACTATTAGCTAGGGATACACACAGGACAGGTGTGCCCATTGGATCTGTCTGTTAAATATGCCTGACGGAAAGATCCATCAATATTGGCGCAATATTGATTTGCCCTCAAACATAACCGTGTCCAAATTCTGCCATCAACATCATCATCATCTCAGCCATAAGACGTCCACTGCTGAACATAGGCGTCCCCTTTGATTCTGCCATACATTGACGGATCTGCTCGCCAGGCACATCCGCCGATCTGGCGGACAGATATGTTCGTGCATCCGTGGATGTTTAGAATAGTACAAGCATAAAGCAAACAGGATAGTTAGCCTTGGCTAAAGTTTGGACAACCCAACGTTATTAAAGAATTTAAATTAGACATATTTCATTCCGTTTTATAGGACATAGGTACTTACCTAAACAGTTCACTAACAGCAAGCTTTGTATCTAGACGATAAGTGAATTTATTATTCAATTTAATAATATTTTACGCACTAATAACCAAGTTCTCATTACCAGAGATTAACCGTTAATTACGTGGCAGTTCAAACCGTCAATTGATCGCAATCCCGCGTAATCCTCTCTGACTAATAACTGTAATTAATTTCTGATTATTAATCCTAACTCTGGCCTAAGTCGACTTAAAGGGTGATTTTAATTCTGTGCTATCTAATTGATAAGGTTTGGTGTGGTTTACGCATTGAAAACCAAATGAAACTTTACTTTAAGCTACCTGACACCTGACCACGAATATTACAATGGTCTGCTGGAAACGTCAAGTTTAAATCAAAATAATGTTCGGTGGAATTTTAACATCACAGTATTCAGGGTTTAACAAAAATACAGGTAATCTGATTTAGGGCATAATTGGTATCAACAATACTGGTGATCCGTTTAAGAATAATTAAACGAAAAAAAAATTTGACGCGAAAAATTGTTTTTGTTTTGTTCTTACTTTTTTGTAATTAGTATACGATACTTATTATGCCTTTAAAAAGATCACCAGCATTTTTGCTACACCTAGTAGAATTTTTTATCTAAAAACTCAAATTTATTGTGTTAGAATGACAAGATAAAACATTTATGACTTTCTGACACGGTTTTAAAGAGTCGAATGCTCTATCTTTTCTTTATGACGTAATAACTGCGAGCTCTGCGACCATAACACGAGTCCTAGTATATACCTAGGCAGGTACAGTCGTCATTAGATATATAGTAGCGGCCAAGGTGGTCACAAATATCTGAAACACGCCTCTATTGCTAAGGCGATAACTTCCATGTTCAGATATTTTTGAGTACCTTAGCCGCTCCGATGTATTTGACGGTGATTGGACCTATGTGTGTATAATGTACAGTCACCATCAAATATATCGGAGCGGCCAGGGTACTCAAAAATATCTGAACATGCACTTTATCGCCTTGACAATAGAGGCGTTGTTCAGATATTTGTGACCACCATGGCCGCTCCGATTTATCTGAAGGCGACTGTACGTATAATTAAAATGATTTCATTCCAACATACTTAGTTACTTAATTTTTATTTGATTTATTACCTTGCTCACATTATATCTCAAATAATTTACCTATAAGCCGTAAATACCTACTTAAAACATAGCCTCAGTGTCCTCAATGCGCCCCTTACACTCGTAAGTCGAAGAGCCCTCCACACAGATCGCCCGCATACTCGCTGAACATTAAAGAGTTAAATGCATCTTAGACTATGCAAAACTTGAGATACACTCGACATTTTTGTTTGGCTTGAGGTAAGTGCATATTGGATTTAGAAGTCAGCTTTGTTTTTTATTTTGAATGAGGACATAGGCGTAACTTTAATAGATACTGTCTTCTATCTCTAAATAAAAAACTATTTTAGCGACTCAAAAACGTAGACCAAGGTGAACAAAACATAACAACACAAACAAAGACAAAATGTGACGAAAGGTTGGCTATTTTCTAAAGTCCATAAAATAGGTATGATAATTATGGTATCAATCGATTCCTTTTATTATGTGGACCAAATGTTTATATATGGCCAATTGAGATAAATCAACATTAAAGCAAGAAATTAGACTTATTATAACGCTGCTAACAAAATGATAAGTACCTATGCAAGAGTGACGTCACGTCGTCCTTGCATAGTCGCTCTGTTTAAAGTATAGAAAATTTATAAAATCATCTAAGTTTTTTTGCACCATTCAACATGTATCATCATTCTTATGGACAATGTCACGAGATGTGTAGCCTATAGTAAAATATAAATATTGAGAAAGACAAATGCGCTGATTACTTACTCATATTAATATCAATAGACGTCGATAAAACCACATTTTATGGCAAACCTACTTATTTATGTTACTCGTATATCGCACCTTAATCTTCGTAACCAATAACCAAACAGGAATCCTCATGTTTATTGTTTCATACAAGATCGTTGCGTGAGTATTTTTCTTCCATTTTCCTCTCCAAGATTGTTTGTTTCCAATACGCGAGTAAGTGCAGTCGTGTTTTTCTAAGAAATTGGTTTTGTATCAGACGAATTACATGAAGTGAGATATTGCCGAATGTACTAATCGAAATGCAAACCGAAACAAAAGAAAAGTTGATTTAATCTGTCTTTTTAACCGACTTCAAAAAAGGAGGAGGTTCTCAATTGGAGTGTTTTTTTTGTATATTTTTTTTTAGATTATATAATACAGGGTAAATACATACAGCGTAACTTTGTCTGTTTGCACACGTAGCCATTATAGAACTATGTAATTAGAAACTTAAAATAGGTTAATTTTAAACTATAATTAAATGCCTCTTGGCATTAAGTTCGCCTTTTGTACTATAAGATTTTCTTTTGTGCAATAAAGATCAAATGAGGAGAGTCATCGCAGTTTACTCGAAAGTCAGAGAGTACAGTCTTTCCAGCAGACGTAATATACTAATTAGTTACACCATGCCATATCATTATTTAAAACTTTCGCACGAGTTTCAATTCTGCACACACTTCAAAATGTCAATCATGGTTGACGCAATTTGAAAGTACTTCTTTCTTCCGCGCACCGCGACGAATCATGACGGGTTTTAAAAACGTCGCCTTTGTCAACCCTTTCTATATACTAATCTATCATCGTGGGAATTCAATTTAATTCTTAATTTTGCAATTATTTTATCAATTGTTTCGTTTTATTGCTCTATTCCAATGTGAACCGCAGATGCTTAAATATTTTAACCGGCGAAATAGAGACATTGTTATTTTTAATGCGCAGATATTAAGTTTACGATCGATACGTCATGCGACTAGTAAAAGTCATCCCTTTAGTCATTAACGGCACGACCCAGCTTTTCATCTTTTTATAGTGCACCGTGATTATGCAAATATCCTTCGTATTAACAAATCAACCGTTACAAATTAATATTTACCATCATTAGCATACTTTTACAAAAAACGCGTGTCATCGTCACCCATGCGATAATGATGCAAAAATATAACTGCCAGTATTAAATGCGTCATAAAACTTCAAAAATAAAATTCTTTTGAACAGATTAGTTTTTACGACACCGATCAATCAGCATCGTTTTCGTTTATGCAAATTTTCAAATATCGAATTCTTAATTCATTACAATTTTAAAAATAAAAGTATTTGATCATAAATTGTTATTTTATTACGTCAGTGATTTAGGGTTGCCACCCGACATTTGTAGCAATATCTTCCACATGAGTGTCTTCGGTGATTTTTAAAAGCAATATTTTTAATGGTATGTCAAATTAATGTCGATCTTTTGTGCCATATTGTCAATATGTCGATAGGGTTGGCTAAGGAAATGCGCGATGTTGTACCGATGTACCCCTTTTAAAATTTCATGCTAGGGCTTTATATTACAAATCGAATCAGTACAATGTGTCGATTTTATTTTTCCTATTGTTATTTATTTTTAAGTCTATGTAGTGTGTGTTAATTATAAAATTTATTTGACGGGTATTGTGTGTGCAAAAAGCGTCCAGTACCGGTGTTTAAAGTACCAGTTTAAATGTGTTAAAAGTGTGAATTATAAATAAAACTGGGTATATACATGTTCTTATCTTTGTTGAAGTTGTTTAAAATTTACTGCATAAAAATGACAAAATTTTAAATAATGTCAATACATTAATGAAATGCACACCCAAGAAAATTGTATTGTCAATATTGTTCAAACAGCTCAATTTTTTTTTAAATTTAGTAGTGGCAAAAGTTAAATATTAGACCACAAAGCTTAATTAAATAATAATTAATCACACTACCATCCAAGTTTACGTTTTACAGTAATTAAAGTTGATCGTAAAAACGGGTTGTAAAATCCGCAAAAGGGGTTATGGTTACTGTTGTGCCTGAGATGTGTTCATAATTAGATTATCACTTATTTTAATCAAATTTGCCATTCGTTTACAAGTACTCAGATAACGTATAAAAACTTTAAGGGTTGCGTTAAAATGCAAAAGTTTAAAAGTGTTCAGTAAGTATTTACTAAAACGAATACTTTAACTAATAACTAAAATTTGTCGGTCTTTTAACTGGATAATGTAAATCGTTATTAGAACTTTAGAACTAAGTAAAAGATCGCCTATTTTTTCTAGTTTACTAAATAAAGTGGTTTAAGATTTTTTCAAATGAAACAATGTAATTATTTTATGCTGGCCTTGTGTTGTGCAAAACAAAATATGACTCTAACTTGTTACGAAGTAAAATACGGCACCAGCGGGTGTCAACTCAGAACAGTTTTCCACCCCACCATATTTTAACTAACTACGGTTACATTTACCATTTACCACACGGCTTTTTGTTTTAGCCAAATGAAGAGTAAAACTTTTGGCAAAGATAATTTTAATAACCCTGTGCTCCTTTTAAGGTCCACCAAGTACACAGCAATTACTACCGAGATACACCTGCGTGAGATCGTAACTCTATCCCTTTACGGCGACTAGTTAGAGCTAATAAGTAATAAAGTTGTGTTTTGACCCTAAAATTGTATTTAGTTATACGTGAGTAACAATAAAGCTCAACATATGCTAAAACCAACAATATAGCGCAAAAAGACAATGGTTAATAAACCTTAATTACATTCTGCACAAAATGCCGACAACTAATAAAACCAAGAAAGTCACCAGTTCAGCCACTGTTGTAAGCATTTATAGGAGGATTGTCGTATTTTTACGACACGTCTACTGATAGCCGTGACGACAAGGGAAGAAAATTAGTGGAAAGCTTATGTCGGGATTAAAAGAAAGGGAGACTACATATACAAGTCAGGGTAGAACAATTTGGTTCTGTTGTCGACATCTTTACTTATTAGTTGTAAGTATATAAGTAGATGGTATTATAACTTAAAGAAGTCACGACACTGTTAGTAAAAGTTTAGGATAATTATAATGTAGATGTAGAATACATTGTTAATGTGTGGCTTGTGGACTACAAGATGATTCGTTGTCGTCAATATGTATATAAATATGTTAGTAAATTAATATATTTTATTATTGGAGATTATTTTTAAACCAATATTAAACCAATTCTCAATTTCGGTGTTTCAAGTCGGTATTTGATTAGCGTAATCGTATATAATATCTTGAGTAATTGTAAAGGTACTAATGAAGAGCAATAGAAATTCACAAAAACGTCCTTAATAATAACGATCCCACAAACCCATTATAAATTAGTGCCCTTTTCATTCCAGATAAAAACATAAAAGAAAAAGATAAAAAAATATCAAACCAATTATTTTTTATCAGTGTGACACATTGACATCAATTGGAGTGGCAAGTTTACCCCATAATAATTTGGAATATCTTTAAAATCACGGGAAATGGTAATTACGGCAATTTGTCGCCCCCACGCTAAAAATTAGGGGGATGTTTACAATTATTACCCGAAGCATAAAAATATATATTATATGAAAAGGTAGTAGCTACTCTACGGTCAAATAGTGTATAATTACTATCTTGAGGAAAATGCACCTAACTCCCAGGCAGTCTAAAAAATAGCAGTGATTACACTATATATATAAAAACGTTAATTTTATAAACTCGTATGTTGATGATCGTCAACATATTGATGTTGATTACATTTCCTCTATATTTTGGTATTCTTAAGTTAAGGATTATTTAATACAATTATCAAAATTAGTTATGAAATAGTTTACCTAAGTTACCCAAAAATCAATTCGAAGATTTCCTAGTGTTGCGACGTTTATTGGCTTAGATAACATTCCGTTGTTACTTACCGAGCTATATTAATTGAAACCCCACTAAAATTCATAAATTCGTCATTGCAATCTCATAATCCTTGTCTAATTACGCATAAAATCAAGAGTCATCAACAGTTACGAACATCGCATGGATTTACAATCATTAATGTCTGACTGAGTCCAGAAAACGACATATTGTTTTTACAGAGTAACATTTTTTATGACATCGCTTTGAAAATTCTATGTAGTGAAATCAATCATTTTCTGGAATGACTCCATTGCAGCTAACATTTGTACAAAACGTGACATGTGTGGTTAATGTTATCGGCCAGGTACAGGTACGGTCTGTCACGGAATTAGCACCTAATCACATGTTTCTAGCTGCCAGGACTTTCACTGATTTTTATCATTTTTCCCTGACTTTAGTGAGTAAGTATTGATAAATTGATAATTTGTAAAGTTATTTTTTGTAAGTACTCATTGTTCTCCATTCTTATACTTAGTGATACCTAGTACCTATACTTACCAACTAATAGGATCTTAGTGTTAAATATTTTTAAGCGCTTCGTTGTGTAAAGACATTTTAACAGTTGAGCAGCGTTTGACTAATTATAACACATTAGAAAAATTATCATAGAAGAAATAAAAAAAAACCTATACAGACCAAAAAAGAACTAATTCCAAAACCATCTGGGGAGGATTGGTAGCGTCCCAAAACCTTACAGCCAACGGGAATTTAGTTATTTTTTGGCCACCCTGTATACTAGATAGATTTAGGTAACAAGTGTGTTCGGAAACATGATCAATTTACATCATTTCGGTGCCATTTGAACACCAACCTTTAGGGTCTATTCTCTTCCCTTATGGGCATTTCCTCTAATATCCGTATAAATATGTAACAATCGCCATTGCGGGCATTATCGTCTCGCAGCGTTTCACGGTGGAATTATCACGTAATCAAATTATTGCGTCGCTCCGAGGTACAAGCTAGTCCACAAGTTACTAACAACACAATATAGAAAAAACGATAAATGAGATAAGAGTCGATTTACGAAAATGTTGAAATAAATTTAATAGGAATATAATATACTTAAGCCATGAGACAGATATTTATATAACTATGTTCAGGTAACAATTACAGATAAAAGTGCAAAATGAAAATGTCTTTAGCATTGTATACCTTCTAGAAAAAATACTGCAATAAAAATCTAGATAACCCACTAACGATCCTAGGTTACATTTAAAGATTAAAGTGCCTGCATACTGCACTACATACTCGTACACACATATCTTTAATTCGTTTTCTAATTAAAATTTTCTGGCTATCGTTGCATGCAGACTTGTGTGGCCAACAGTACTATAGGCTTAACCCATTAGAAGATGGTGCAGCGGGTTTCAATTTGTGACACGGGGACGGCAAATTGGATTACCGGACTAGTCTTTGACTGTTATGCGCTGTGAGAAGAGGTTATGGGCCCGAGTCTGTGGGAAATAGCCCCGCATATTTGGATTACGAGTATCTATAGTGTTTATGTCGATTGATAAACCTTAAATGATGAATAACGTTTCTTATACTAATAACACACATTACTAGGAGCTGCATAACAAATTGTTACTATTTCTGCACGTTTTTGCAATAACTGTTTAGCCACAATCAATGCAATGAGCGCTCAAGCGACATAATTACGGAAGTCCTCGCAAACCGCAATTCGGACGTCATAAATATGACGGACCATCACTGTCCACGCTCGTGACGTCACACGTGCATCACCACACCACTGACGTTATCGTAAAATTTTACGATTGTGCGCGATCATTGTGGCCTTCCGTTGTGGGAAATTTGAATTGTTATTATAATAGAATGCTTTGAAAAATCCTCTCTAACGAATTTGCCTTTTATGTGTATAGCTTTATGGTGAAAATGAATATGATTGTGTAATTGTAATTAGAGGTAATGCGATATCCCAGGATAATAGTATTTATATTTGAATCGTAAAATAAGTCATGCATTAAATCCTTAACACTATACTTTGTTTATTAGCCTCAAATATATGTAAATACCTAAATTAAAGAAATAATGTTGAATTATTGTACGCAACGGATGTTGATGTTGAATTTGTGGTAAATGTATAATTCTGGCAAAAGCAATTTACCATACGTACATAGCAATTGTACGTGTACATATAAAAATATGCCAAATTGCTTTTATTAGGTAGATATTTATTGTGTAAGTACATGTAGGCATGTATGTAGATTTGACGTATTTCTAATAACTTATCATAGTAACCAATTATAACAATGTGTTGGAACTTTTTTACACTGGATTTGCACGACGGATCCAATATGTAGGGGAAGATATAGTAAGATTTTATTAAGATGTCGAAATTATAGGTAGAACTCTCTAGTAAGATTCCGACGTAAAAAAAAAATACTAACTTATTTGGATCCGGACAATGTCATGCATTTCGGATCCGGATTGCAAACTTTGCCACGGAGTATAAGTCCATCCTGCCTTACAAATCCAAATGTTTAAATAATTAAATCCTGTGTAATGTACTTGATATGTTATTAAAGATCGTTAATTTCAAGTTAATATTTATATTTAATGCGATTTAGGCAGAATAAAAAGTTACAACCATTTTAATATTTCACTTTCCGCGTAATTTGATCAAATGTTTCCTCAATCCGCCTTATTTAGCAATCATGTAGAAAACTCCTAAATTTCCAAATATTCGCCCCGTATCCCCGATGTAACGGTTGTCTGCGATAAAAGCATGTCCACATGGAAAAGGAATAAGAAGGATCTGCTTTTATTATTTTCATTATTCTTTTGATTCTGAACTTCACCTTTTTGTTTTCGTTATGAGTTCGAATGAACCCTTTTCTTATGAAATCGTGAAATAGTTAATCATTTAATTCCTTTGTACAGTCGACGTCAAAGATATGTTTACACTTACTCATATGCACCTTATTACAAAGGCGTAAGGTGAATAAGTGTAAACATATCTTTGACGTCGACTGTACCTAACTATATATCGTGTTATAATACAAGTCAGCTGACTTACACGTACCACAATTATGTATTTATATATAAGTATATGGTTTTATGGTATGGTTTTATGAAATCAAGCCAACAAATAATAAACACCGAATGGTCAAGTATCTGCTCTGTTATTACCTATGTTGCTTCAAAATATCGACAAATATGAGTTCAAGTACTACTTATTGGCTGATGATGGCATTATGTCAATAAAAAGTCCTTCTTACAACTACTTTAATAGTGGGACTGTCCATACAACACTAGCGTTCTCACATCCTAAAAGGAAAATCCACATCGAAACGCTAAGAAAATATTGAACAGAGATTAGGCTATACACTTTTATTACACCCACTATATTTATGTAATGTTTTTCCTCCATGGTACGATCTAAAGAACTTATCGGCCACTTCCTACAAATCTCTGTTGTGTTGAGTTTTCCTCAGGGGTTCTTTTTAAGTTATTGGACAAATAACTGTGGAGTATTTCGCGTGATAACGTCGCGGTGAGCCGAATTTATGGTTGTCTTTTCTTTTGTATCAATAGCAATTCGGTAAATAATATTTAGGCAGCCTTTTAAGTAACTTATACAAATGGAGTTTTTGGTAATTTTCATGGAGTTTTTTACCAATAAATAATGTTCCAAAATTTACAATGCCTTATTCAAAATGTTCAATTGACTTGTTAGAATAATCGAGCAACAATGTGCCTATTTTTATTATTAAAAAAGGTTATTTGACCTATTACGTGCGTATAATCAAACAGTGGAATCTAAAACATACCGCCGGGGAGCTACTTGGACCAAAATTTTCTAACCCATAGTAGGTATGTGCCCAAAACGGCAGATAGTACGTAGTTATTTTCTACATAAATATAGCATTTGTCACTGATGGTCCGAGGAACTGCCTAATATTTGTAAAAGTATATCCATAGGTATCTACTTGTAATTTTTTTGTTGTCTAACATTGTTTATGTTTTTTCTTTCATTAATCCGCTAAGGTGTGACCATCCGAATAATGTATAAGGCAGACATTTTGAAGGCTGTGAAAAGTACTTTATATTAACCGTAAATTTCCTTGAACAAACAGACGCGGAATGATCGCGACGGATGCTTTTTTAATAAAACCCTGGCGTTAATCCCCGTAGGGCCGTAAATGTTTACGACTCGCGGTGAGCGCCCGCGCGACGCCGTACTGCCAACGCGCTGAAAGGTCCGAGGCACAATAGCTGGGGATAGTGGGGATACACGCACAGATCTGCCCGCCGGGCATATCCGCCGGACGGATCCGTCCATGTATGGCACTATTCAGATGTGTCCGTAGACAAATTACGTGTAAAATACGTGTTAAAACTGTTAAATTAAGACGCATAGCATTTAAGTACAACTTTGTTAAGTTCGTAAATATTTATAGTTATTTTATTTATTTAATTAGTTTATTTTAGTGACACTTTTCAAGAATATCAAAATAATATTGGATTCCTTGTCCTCCATCTTGTTTTAAAATCTACGCATCTAACATTTAAGAGGATTAAATCACTTGATTTAAACAAAATTTTATCAAATACTATACTTACTTACACGTAAACATGTGACTATACTTAATCAACAGCTTTATTGTGTTTCAGCTGCAAAGAAAGTGAAGAATGTGAATTAATACCCAGTGTGCCCACAGCCTGCCGCATCCGCGACCATCTCTCCTCTCCAATATTGCCACTTATTGTATTTTGTATTATTTACCCACTTTTACGATCTGTATCTTTCATATTTTTGAGTAAGTCCAAACTACTTAAAGTTTTATGTGACAGTTTTCCGCGTCACTTGCTTAGCTCAATTTTATTGTGGTTGTAAAATATTTTATTTCATTTTTAATTAATCGATGTTTATTGGTACTTTGTTTATTAAATTATGTTCACTTGGATTATTATTTAGTCTCAAATATTCGCTGTATTTATTCATCTCTTCGTTCTGGCTAGACGTAGTAAAGTGGTTTTGTTTTACAATATTTAATAGTAAAATTCAAATTCAAATGTATATAAGTAGAACATATAAAAACAACAAAAACATTATACGAGTAAAAGACCTAACCTAGGGTGCCGACGGCCCATCATTGGTCCTGGCTGCCCTCTGTTCGCATGTTAATCGTAAGTGCTAATTAATTACTGTATTTAAGGACACATATTTAATGATAACCTGCACCATACAATATATCTAATAAATTACCTAAATTATATTTCCTCGCTGAGAATAAAATCTAACCAGAGTTCTCACCAGATAACCTCGTTACCACCGGACAGTCAGGATTGACCAGCGCAAAATCCGATTACCGCTGCCCACTGGTCAAATTCCTTATAATCGGCCTTTCAAAATTTGATAGAAATGCGTGAAATTAGACTAACCAGCTTTGTAGCAGTACGAGTATATGTTCTTATAAATTAACACTATTTCATTTATTATACGATATATCTTAAACCTAATCTACATATTATACATAGTATTATGGTGGTGGTGGTGAGAAAAAAAATGTGCATTTTTAAATAACAACTATTGCGAAAACTTAATAACTAAATATAACGATTTGTTTACAAACATGTGAAATTTAAGTTATCGAAAATAAGTCTAATTTGCGCATTCTTATTTGACTTAACGACATATTACATCAATTTGGCGTATTGTTTGCGTTATGGCATAGCTTATAACTGTATGAGCCAAACAACTATGATGAATTCCCATAGCAAATAGCGGTGACCGCTCAATCCGATTACTGCACAGTGGTCAGTTTTAGGGTTTGGGAGAAAAGGGTTGTTTCCGAAATCCCGTGTTTACGTGACCACTAGGGATTTAGTATTAACGTTGATGCGTGGGAAAATGTACGGTTAGTTTGTACTGAGTCACGTCATGTAATTTAATCTATCTCAAATCTAGTTTATTTAGTAAATACCTACTTATTGACTACGGTGATTGATAAATTTAATTTAATGAATAAACTAAATATATATTTGTACCTTTAAATATTTTTTGAAAGTATCTCGGAAAAAAGTGAAAAAATCCTAAAGTAGGTAATACCGTTAAGAATAAATGATCTCGTGATTTACAATCATTTAACTTCCACAAGATCATGAGAAAGTTTAAAAGTACTCATCACATCATTTATCAAGTATAGTCAAAGTCAATAAAAGTTGCGATCAAATGTCATTACGCGATTATATGTTTTGACAGACCATTAAGCTTCGACTTCATAAAGGACGTCTGACAGTTTACAATCCATCGATTGACTGCTATTGACAGTTGCATTTTACAGTTGATGTCATTCTTATGACTCCTAATGATGTTTAATATAGTGTTTTATATATTAATGGTTTTGTAAAATGCTATCTATTATTATAAAAGCTTATTTTAGGTTTATAAGTGCAAAAAGAAACCAAGCCAAAATAATGGCTGTTCACATTTTTAAGTATTTACAGAAGAACCCTCTGAAAGACTTTAATAAAATCTGAGCAGATCTCAGTATTCATGTTAATGTAAACAAATAGTTTTATATATTTCAATTAATAACGGAAGTTACCTATTAAAACAAATTAAATAATTACTACTGAATTAAATATTAAGAGTTAGTATGTAGATACTCGCACAACATGCAATGTAACACTACCAATTAAAAATATAAAACTGATTAATATTCAAATTAAAACCCTCATCATGTCAAACTGTCATGTAACTGTCACTTAGGTAAGAGATGATGTCGCGATTGGACGCAAATTAATTATTAATTACTCGTAATTACTTTCAACCCTTTACTCTTATCTAGTTTTATGGTACCGCAAAACATGGTGTACATTTTTTTTGCAGGCATCAAAAGGCAGGTATATTCAGCAAAAATGTACCATTAAGTTTTATTTGGAAAACCTAAAGCATTTTAGATTCTTTCTACTCACAATCACGCGAACTATCGATTTAAATAATAAGCAAGTGTCCCAATTTGTTTTGTCAATTTTTATGACGCATTTTACATTCTGTGTGGACCGTCACAAAACTAATTACCTAATAATTTTTATATAGAACTTTTGCGATTTTTTTAATGGTTTATTTTTTTGGATTCAATGGAGATTTTGTGATTATTATTGAAAACCGCAGTACTGCACTGTAGTATACACGGCGCAAAGATAAACGAAAACTCGTTTAAAAGGGCTTGTTCTCGAAGATTTATCTAGCTCTATTTCTAGGCAAGCAACTACATTCCCTTTTAGTGTAGGTTAAGTTAGATTCATATACATTTATTTACTGAATTTAAATTTAAATATTCTTTTTAATTACCATTTTAAAATACTGAACCTTATAGAACTACCAGGGCTTCCACTTAACTAGTATCACCTAGTGTGAGGGCCGTATCGACCACACGCACTTTAGTAAATATTGTAAAAGCTGGTAGTTAAGATTTTAAAGGGAGATACCGCTGTAATTTGATTAGCTTATCTAATTCACAAGCATCATGGAATATTACATAGCAAAAATACAAAGTTGCAAAAGGTACACTGACACCATAAAATGACATAAGGCACGTCGTCTACTTCCTAACTATACCACACCTCCGTGCCTATCTAGTAAAAAGTAAGTACCTAGTTAATTTAAATAATAGGTTTATTTAACTTGTGTATAAGAATATTTTGCTTATACTTGTAATAGCTATAACTGTAATGCAACTTTAGATAGTCAGTTCTTCTAAAATAAATATTGTTTTCACATGTACGTGTCAAATTTAAACAACCAACCCTCCGGCCGCCGCAGTGATTGCAAAATGACCCATAACCGCTAAAATGGTCGCACGTGGTCCAGTTTACATTGTTAACAGTGACGTCTTAATGCAATGTGACGACATTGTGTGGCCGATGGTCAAGCGATATCTTAATATGTAGTGACCATGTCACGGTAGACAGCCAGATTAGTAAGTGTACTGTGAAATTATGTGTAATTAAAATGAACTAACAATTAATTGCCAAAAATATTATTTATTAATTGCATTTCAGCGTGATCTTTTCATATACTGGACCTATGTTGGTTGCGAGGTTTCAAGTTAATTTCCTATAGATAAGATACTTTGTCCTGTATAAACTATAAAGGTCAGTAAAGTATGTAGGTATCTTAAAAACTATTATTAAACGAGGACAGTAATATACTAATTAAATCTAAGGTCATACCATTCAGTATAGAATGAGAAAGTTTGTAAGTTTTAAATGCACTATTATATTTAATCAAGTGTGTTAAAGTATACACTACGTACCTAGCCATATTTTATAACATTGAATGGTGAAATGAAATGTAACATTTAAAGTTAACACTAAAATTAGGTGTGACTGGACGAAATGACCCTTACGTTCACGGACAATGTAGTTTCAAGTACAATACTAATGTAACTGCGATAAAATTAGTTCCGGAGTCTACGACAAGGGGTCAAATTTATAAAATTGCCAAAATTTTGCTTTGGCTACTCAAACTTGACATATTTATGTGCATTGGTAACAAGTGTTACGATGTGGGCGCTCAGATTTTGTTTGAATGTATACAATGGGTAAAGCCATTTAAAAAATGTGTATATCCAATATGTGACGATACAAACTATCGATAAACCCTACGATCTTATGTAACAAACATATTATTAATCTGTTTAAAGGAACAACAAATACTATTTATTCGAATATTGAAAGGGTGTGGCAACTTAGTTAAAATACAGATTATCCAACAAAGAGACTAACCCAAGCATCATCGTCTTACCACAAACAATCGATTAAGAAAAAAATAAAGCAACAATTTATCATCATAAAGGAATAAAGAAAAAAAAACATTAAATGACAATAATTGGCAAAAGATAAATGTGATTTCAATGTTTTTTTCGGTAACAAGTGTTACGATGTGGGCGCTCAGATTTTGTTTGAATGTATACAATGGGTAAAGCCATTTAAAAAATGTGTATATCCAATATGTGACGATACAAACTATCGATAAACCCTACGATCTTATGTAACAAACATATTATTAATCTGTTTAAAGGAACAACAAATACTATTTATTCGAATATTGAAAGGGTGTGGCAACTTAGTTAAAATACAGATTATCCAACAAAGAGACTAACCCAAGCATCATCGTCTTACCACAAACAATCGATTAAGAAAAAAATAAAGCAACAATTTATCATCATAAAGGAATAAAGAAAAAAAAACATTAAATGACAATAATTGGCAAAAAGATAAATGTGATTTCAATGTTTTTTTCGGTAGTAAGGGGTTAAGTCAGTGGCAATGACGCTAATGCGTTTCACGCTTCACCGATTACGTGAAGGGGAAAAAACTATTTTTTCACCTAAATCGAATTTTGACGCAAGGATATTACTAAAATTGGAGTGACCGAAGGGAAATAAGAAAATTATTGGGCACAGAGCCGTTGAGAGTGTTAAGGGATTAAAGGAAGTGTTTTGGTTAGTGAATAAATATTGCTTTTATATTCGGGTTGCTTACCACCAGTTGGGTTTCAGTGAGTTTGATGTTTTTTTTTTACAAAAAAGACTATCAAATATGTGAAATATAAGTATATATTACAATAAATAATACTAATGTAATTCAATTAATATTTAGTAGTAAGTACGTTTCTAATAAGTAATTACTTTGTATCATCATCATCATCATCATCATCATCATCATCATCATATATTTAAGAGCTAGGCTCTTGTCGGTGGAGCAATTTCCATGCCTGTCTGTCATTTGCCTTCTCCTTTACAGCCTGATAGGACACGACGTTTATTTTTTCCTTTACTTGATCCATGTATGCTCTCCTTGGCTTTCCTGGCTTCCTTTCTGCCTCAACTCTACCTTCTATGATATTTCTTATAAACTCATCGTGCCGCAGCAGGTGTCCAAGCATTTTCCCTCTTCTGTTATCTATGGTTCTCAACAAACTTCTCTTCTCTTTTACCATACTTAAAACTTCTTGATTGGTTTTCTTTTCTTTCCAACTGACCTTTTCCATGCGACGCCAACACCACATCTCAAAAGCCTCTAACCTCTCCCTATCACGTTGCCTCATAGTCCACGTTTCGCATCCGTATAGGGCTACGCTCTAGATGTACACTTTTATGAGCCTTTTACGAATGTGACTTGATATTCTGGATTTCAATAGGCATTACTTTGTATAATTTACGATAATTGTCAATGACCAACTATGGTCAACACTTGTAGCTCTGCCCAAAAAACAATTACACACATAAAAAAACGTAGTTACAGTTGAATGTGATAGGTAACAACTCACCGAATTCTAACCTCGTAATGTTAAATGGAGTGTTCCGTCCTCCCCGACATGTGTACGCTCGCAGCTTCTAATGGATTTAAAATTTATTATATCAACACCCACTTTACAGTGACACCATTGCCGTTTTACTCACTAAAAAACGACATCGCCTTAAATCTGCGCATGTAAAGATGAAAGTAGCGAATTTATCGTTTAAAGGGGTTTTGGGATTATTTGTTTTGAATTTTATATATGATTAGTAATAGGTCTAACAATAGGAACTGTGTTATTACTCGCACTTTGAGATTTAAATGGTATTCTGCGATAATTCATTAATAATTAACATTAATATTTATATTATTAATATTTCATTAGTAATTATTGGCAATAGCATACATTTGTTTATCTGTTTATTCAATTAAATGCCGCGTGGGTATTTAGGTAATATAGGTTATTGGTCCTTATATCAATAAATTAAATTTTCTGTCTGTAACTTGTGTAAGTATTCTTTGTTTCTTTAATTTGAGGTGTGCAATAAAGAGTATTTATGTATATGTTATGTTAAAATAATAGTAGGTATAGTAACTATAGGAGTTAGAACAAGAAGTACTTACCTACACACAGTATAAGCATAGAGTAACTTATATAGTAGACCAGCACAGCCTAAGAACTTTTTGAAGCTGCTACTACTAGTACGCTATTCGTTACTAGATAGAGTAGCAGTGCAGGTGACATTTCCTCTTATATTTTGGGTATCTTTAAGTCGCTTTCGGGCAGACGGCGCGATTGACTTCAGCTTCAAACAGTTTTCAGGCTGTGCTGCTCTACTATATAAGTTAATCTATGGTATAAGAAATTTCTCATTTTAGTCCTTAATCATTTAAACTTATTATACTTGAGAGGAATGGCAACACCAAAATGAATGCTGTTATAAAATTTATTATAAATATGCACCTAAGTATTTACCTATATATAATACCTAGGACAACTAAGATGTCTAATGGACATTGACATTTTTATATTTAATTAATAATAACTTTTCTATTTTAGCGCCGTCAAATAAAATATATGTAGTACAATGTTTTTTTTTTCTAGATACAAATAAACTGCATTATCAGGACTAATAATATTAGGGTAACGTCTCTGCACTGGTCTCGAAGACGACTGAACTAAATCACGGCAATATGTCCCTGCATCCTTGACGTTAATTTGCGGAACTCTCTCGTAAAGTTTTACGAGGGCCGATTGACTTCCGAAAAGCGTTGCCGAAAGGGTTCCGAACGTCACAATGGATATTTCTTGCTAATAACGGCGTAGGCGTTTAGCAGGGAGCTTAATAAAATAGTTCTTAGCTACTCACTCAATTTGTTTTTATGAATGTTCCACCATTTGAGGGAAATGCTTAAAGTCTCTCCAATACACACATGCAAAGAAATCTTTCAAGTCCCGCTAACATTATACATTGCAGTAAAATTGTAGACGTATACTTGTTTCAGAAACTTTTTCAACTTTTGGGTATAATTGGGTATAACTTATACAGAATAAGCTACTGAGAACCTTAACCTCTAAGTGACCGTATTTTACATAAAAATCTACTTTTACAAATAAACACAAACATTAGGTATGCACGTAACAAAATAGCTCTTTTTGTTTCTATGCTTTACTTGATTTAAGTTTTACGACAACATACCTAAAAACGTTACAACAACGAAAATTTAATTATTAGTAATTACGCCGTAGTTCGTACTTATAGTATTTTGAAGAAGCAAGTTTTCTTGTGTGACTTTAATATAGTGGCTTAGATGTCAAGGTGAATCCATTGCGCTTTGTGTTATTTGACCGATTTATGTTTAACCGACAGCGTTTCCCAAATCAATTCTCAATTTTAAATGGTAGGTATCAATTCTATATTTCTACCCAACTTTTGTGGTTAAAACCTATCTATAACATTTATATCACGATGGTGAGGTCGTTTAGAACTGCATTACTATCGCTCCGGGGTCGTTAGTGCCAGTTTAGACTGTTAAAGCACTGAGTCAGCGATTCTCGATACGTTTTCAGGAGATACGATGCTGTTTGGCATGTGGTGTGTTTACATAATTTTGACTGCAGATGTAATGAATGGGACGGAATTTTTTGGGTATTTAACTCGGACAGATATTTTAATTAAATGTAATTATAACAGTAAAGAAACATATGTATTTTGTTATTGAAATCAATTGGCGCGTTAAGGTGCCCATGCTAATTAGGTACTTTTTTGTGACAAATGATAGGTAGTTTTTTCGATAATGTAACTATGGTGCCGTCACAAGATATGGAATTAACATACCTACAGAAAAAAAGTTAACTGTTTATTGCATTCTAAGATAAGATTTAACAAACAAAACTCTTAATCTATTTCTATTTAGGTTTTTAGTGAGTTAGGTCGATGAAAATTCAATGCCTTATATTTATGGTTAGTATTAATCGTTATTTTATCTCACTTGTTTTTACATAATTATGTAACCTATCTATTAACATTTCCTTGTATAAGGTGCTACCTAGAGTCCCATAAATTGATTTTTCAAAGTCGCTAGTAGGTGCTTAGTTATCAAAAGAGACCCCTTATTTTACGGTAGTATACCGTAATTTTTACTGCATGTTCTATATTTCATAGAAGAAAAAAAAGTGTTTCGTTTTAGCATAGCGATGCTTTGCACGTTCTCGATATTTCTGTTGCAATACTAAACCATCATTATTTATGACGACTGCAAGGAGAACAAATCTGTCAGAATTTAACAGCCTGCATCAGCATGACAATGCGCTGGCTGCGGAAGCGGAGTTGTAAATTTTTACAACTCGCGCAATCACAAGCAGGGGAAGGGTTGAATTCAAACCCTGAAGCAAAACGCCGTAAGTGCCATCAAATTTATGGAAAATTAAGACTTTTTAGCTAGACGGATATCGGAAACGCTCTTGAGATTGCATAGGTCCGTTATTTTCAATGTGTTCAGTTTTCAAATGGTGTGGAATGCGTTTTTGTAATTGGTCGTGCTGCACGTGTGTGTTTATATCATATTATAACCTAGACCATATTCTATATGATACTACACAATACTCGTGACACAGTCAAGTTCTAAAACATACTATACATCGATGCGATTTATTGGATAAAAACATACGAACACAATCTTTTTTGTATAGGATTAAGGTCGTATACATTTTTGTCCAATTAATCACAGCAATATGTTTGAATTCGACTGTATTAAAAGTTTGTCAAAAATGTTTTTTTCCAAAATCTATAAACGCGAATCTTCATTATTAATTTGAAATCGAGGGAAGCTAGGTCTTCTAAGACCATTTTCACGTAGCAACACGGGATCTGGTAGCTGCCCTCACTGACCCAAAAAGAAAATCCAATCTGTATATCTACAAACTCTTTATAGATATTTTACAAAAATATGCTTACCTAACCTTTTCGAAGCCCTGACAAATGTCATGCATTCATACGGCAAACCAATAATGAGTTTAGAGTAAAACGTGTCGTCTCTTATGGAGCATCGGTTATTATAATCGTCGTTGGCGTTGAAACTGCGGTGCGGATAGATCCGTCGTTGGCGTCGAAAAGGTTAATTGAACGCTGTAAAAAAAACAAATATTAATTGAGGTTATCCTTTCCCGCCTTCCTTATAAACATATTATTTCCCGGACTTTAACAAAAGTACCTTTGACCCCATCTGAGATTATATTGAAGAGCAATTACGCTCATACATCTAACCTTTAGGGCGCCCAAATCACCACAGACGCCATAGAAACCCTATACTCTTAACGAGAACTGGACATCAAAACAAATACTCAGGCACGCGGCCGGCCGACAAATTGTACGAAATATGTCAATTATAATTAATAGGGAGACTCGTACATTCAATCCTACGTAAAATGATGTAAGTGCTCTTAATATTTATTGAAAATACGCTCTTTCGAGCAAGCTTGAGCATTGTTATGGATGAGGATGGTAAGTATTGTGGGATTTGGATGTAATGATGGTATTATTCGGTATTTACATTATTATTCTCCTGCAGTAATATGATTTTGTTAGAAATGAGTAGGTACTATTTTTTTCTAAGAGATTTGGGATCTTTGCAAGTTTTATAACTTATTTGTTTGTTTTCAGTTTTTTGTACAATTTTTTGTTGCTTAAGGAACTAGAAAAATAAACCTGTTTTTTGCATAATTCATAATAATATATTCATTTTATTAGTAGTACAACCTGAAAACACACATTAAGAAGTTCAGAACCCGGTCTGTTTAATTTAGATACAAACACTTTCAAACCCCTAGGAAATGCAAATTGAACAGTACTGTTTAACAATTCCATCAAACCTTTGAGTTATTGTCACCATCACGACAGTTAGTCAATCAAGTAGGGTGTCCTCAAAGACAATATTTGTCAAGACCCTCTCGAAGGACCATCGACGTTAACACGTGTCTAATAGAACGTGGGAATAGTGCTTGAAATTCGATAATTTATGGACACTTGAGTAAGACGTGTGAATTGTAAATTTTGATGTGTTGATTTCGATTACGATTCGGTTGGATGGATATGTTTCTAGTAAAAAGGATTCTTTATTCCTGTTTATTTTGATTAAATATTAGAGACCAGTAAAAAAAATGTATGAATATTACAGACAAAATTTAACTTTTATACTATATTGTTAAAGGGTAATGGAATCGGAAACTACAGCATGCATGCAATACTTCTTAGGTGTTAAGAGTTTTTCGAGAATTCTCAACATTTTAACTCCATGTAATGTATTAAAACGAGAAGATATTATTTATATTTTTTCCTTGTTTTCAGTTATAGAGTTTGCGGGGAAAAATACTACTACTATAATAAGTTATACGGGAACTAGCAATGTCATATTAACTTTCTCTAGGCTCGGACATTCTCATATTAAAGAATATTTAAAGCGGGTCTCTCACTTCATTTTTGTCGATTTTGCTGGACATATCGAATTTACATGATACAAGTAACATTTAATGATATCGCATTGTATAATATCACTTAATCTTCGAAACGTGATACCACTATTCTCCAGAACACTGATTAATACACTGCAATCAGTAATCTTCAGATAGCAACCCTAATTCTATCTGAAACGCATTGAACATTGACTAAGCCTCAAAGATGTTTGCACACAAAGACATACAAATACTAAACACAGACAAACATACAAACGCACGTTGGGAGCGGGTTCTAATCCAGCCTTGACGCTATGCAAATGCCTACATATATCAAAGATATACTAAATTAAAATGTGGCTTCAAAACTAAAAAAAAAAACGGAATATTGTTAAATAAATTCAGAATTTAAATATACTCCTAAAATATGGAATTCGGTTGTCATAAAGTAGATTGTGTCATAAAAGGTAGTGCCTACGCAAATTCTCGGTATTAGGCTGCCGAGCCTCCCCGGACGTGGAAAAGCGCTAGACAGCACAATTTTTTTTGTGAAATAAAAATAATATTTTTCAGAGCATTAAATTTTTCACTTGAAGGCGTTAATTATTACCTTCATAACTGTAGCTAATATCATTATTACCGATACGAGTAATACGCCAGCAAATAAAAATATTCAATAAATACCTGGCCACATCTAAATACTCTACATCACTGTAAGTCAAAACTCACTCAGGTCAATTCCTGATGGAAGTTATCTCCTACACAGCCGGATTAAGACCCTTTACATGCTCGGCTTACATCCCCGGCTTCAGGTCGAGTGGCGATATTTGCCCAATCAATGCGTGAACTCAGCTTCTGCCTAGGCAATTTCCATTGCGTCGTCGAAACACTTCCAACCCTTTATGAAATAGTCAATACAATCATGCAAGAGAGTCTATATTACATAAGGTACAGAGTTAATTATAGTGCCATCATCATTGGCCTTTGCGTCTATTACAGACGATTTAAACATGAACACTGTGGAGACAACGCTTTTGGTGGCTATAAAGACCGATACGGGAACGACACGATTTTCCACACTTCCGGCAGGAAAAGTTGACGTCAGAAGCCCCAGCATCGGTATGCTGCCTGCGCAACCTCTTTCCAGCCAATGATTCGAACCAGGTCTCATCACATAACCTTCTGCCTTCCACAATACCTGCACGCCATCCATCTCTGACATCCGCGAGCGTTTCCCAGACTTGATGGACAATTTTAAATACAGCCATATAACCACTATACAGCCATGGCTGTATAGTAGTTGGTACATACTTTACACAAATGACAGAAGCTATTTATACAGTATTAGGACTTATAACACTCAAGTTGACTGTCACGTCTCAAAAAACGTTGAATCATTTTTTTTTCTAGTTGGATTATTCAGTTTTACGTACTAATACAACCGAACTACCCGCTTATTCATAAACGTGTTTTTTTTTTTATATTTAATGGCTTTCTCCCTTTGTCATAGCAATGGGAATTCTGCCAATGACGACGTTTCACACTTTTTTATTAATATATAATAAAATATAGGCAACGTTGTTCGGTAAAGGCCTTGCTGATTGTAAGGTGATAGCCTCCCTACAACCACGTGGGCGGCCGAGACCCCGGATAACCGTTCGTTCGACTAAAGCGTGGTTACGCGCGTTTTGAGACTAATTCTTCATTAGCTGCCACTTGTTCGTTAGATCACCGCACAATAAGCTATCAATATTACACACTGAACTACGTAAATGAGCAAAAAACAAAGAATTACTCTAAAGACGCCGCCGCCATCTAGAGCTCAAACGATTATCCCATAAACGTGTTTCAAACCTCATTTAGTTAAGTCGGTATGTCTGTTTCTAAAAAAAATGTGTGATTGTGAACGAAGTAATGAAGGTAAATTAATTTGTTTACATTATGTGCCATTTCTATCGACCGTGACCTTAGGTATATATGACCGAACCAATTTGTAAAATGTAATTTTGGTTTTTCATTAGAAATTTTAAATGTTGATAATATTAGAAACTACTCAGTAGAATACAATGCCATATTTACACCCCTTCATCAAATCCCGCTAATTCCCACGTAAGTTCGAGCTGTTAATAGCAATAAATAAATAAATTATTAACTCTCTAGTGCACTAATTTCCAAACATTGACTTTGATACTTTGTTAATAGCCACGCGAGCGCTCCAGGCGATTTTAACAAAAAAAGTTTAACAATAACGTTTTGAAAGTGGGCGATGAATAAAACATTCGCTTTTATTGAGGGCCAATCTGTAAATACATTTTTTATAAATCACGGTATAGGTACTTTTACAAAAAAAGCAGTTTGTACCTTTTTTTAAGACGAATAAGAATATAATTCTAAAAAATATAAAATAAATATCTTTACGTCAGGTGCCCAGGGCTGGGATCGAACCAGCGTCTTCTGCATTCAAGGCAGAAATTATTAAAAATAATTTGAATTGTTCTTTTTCATTTATACTCATGTTTTATGAATCAATTTATAACTGGAAGTAACTAAAGTTGACTTTAAGTGTTTTAGCAGAATTATGTTTTTGAAATATATGGCAACATAAATATATTTAGTTTTAGATTATGCATACAGGAAGCAAATAATCATACAAGGTTTTTTGCCAGTAGTAACCAACCCCATTACTAAAAACCGCTGACACACGAATTGTTTTCCTATTACTCATGGGAGAAAGAAGAGTACCCAGAGGCGTTGCGGTACAGCGGGAGCAGAGTACACCCATTTACAGCGAGTAGTTCAACATCGAACAAAAAACTGAGCGGGCCGCCAAAAACAACTGATGGCGCAAGTGATGCGACTGAATTAGACATGATTATACATGACGAAATACCGATGCGCTGAACATGCTTGGTACAGCCCTGCGTCCAAAATTTTATTTCCGAACGTGAATTTTTATTTGTTCGAAGATGGGTCTGGTCTTAAATACCACCTTCCTTATATTGTGGCGAGAGTTTGGTATGTTTACAATAGTAACAATACTCACGTGGATGTTTATATATATTTAATATTTATAAGCATATAGTAAAGGGTTAGGCGACGAAAAAATGATATATTTAATGTTTTTCTATATATAATTCATCTCTAAAATACATACGTATATTTTTTTATGAAGCACTCCCTCCAAATCAAATTAACCATGAAAACGCAACATCCCATACAATATTTGTTCCACCAACTTATTTGTTATGTATTTTGACCTAAGGGCGTGTTCACAAGGGTAAGTAATTGTAGTTTGCTATTACAATAAGATATCCCGTAGGTCGGCGTGTGGTGGCCTCCGGCAAAAGTGCCTTTATTGTTCAAATTATTTGTCATTGTATAGTACTTAATTCTATTGTAATTTGATAATTAGGGTTTTGGTTAGCTTTGAACATATTGAAGCGATCAGGGTGATAGATGGTAGTAGTTTTCAAACATTCTTACAAAATTTAGTAAACACTCAACATAGAAAAAATTGATACATACTTGGGTTTTTATTTACCATTGTGGCTATTTAAGTTTTATTTCTAGGGTAAGGATTTGCTAAAATTTGTAGGATTATATAAAAATAAATCAAAAAACACTAACACCAGGTATTGTATCAATATTCCAAAAGTTAGAATACGGCCCTGTTGGAAATATTGTGCTAGGCATGCTACATTACGACTACGAACGCTGCGCTTTTCGTAGCAAATGTTACTTAAGGCGATTATCACACTGACGACGGATCCGCATGCGGCGCCGGTGCGCGAGAGAGATAGCGCTCTGCATGTGTATAGCGCTGTCTCACTCGCACACCGGCGCCGCATGCGGATCCGCACCAGTGTGATAACCGCCGAAGTGTTCATGTTAGGGTTGTATATACATACTTATATTTTATTATAGGTATTATCAAACATTAATTCTAATGCTCAAAAATAAACTTGAATGATAAAATGTGGATGAATTTTAGTGAAAGCCCACTTTGTCAATTTACATGGATACTGCGTTCTTTCTCTAATACATAGCGTATATGGTATAATTTTAGGAAGTTACTACTAACGCCATATAGACAAAGTGGAACGCTTTTCTCTGGACTCACAAAAACACGTAATTTAATGATAAAATACATTTTTTTAAACTTTACATCAAACTCGGCGACCGCGGACACCCCACTCTCGAAGAACAAAAGGGGAAGCAGGGGACAGTCGGCCGGGCCGGAGTCGGGGGAGGCAGGGGTGATGGAACACGGCACGTGACCGACACGTGATCGTAGCGTGATGGGCACCGGAAAATTGATGTGTGGCGCAGTCCGAGTGCTGTGGAGTAGCTGTTTTAGAAAAATCTGTGCATGATTTGTGTTAATAATAATCATTATGAAACGTTATCTGAATAATGTTACTGAAAAAAATTTATGATCGAAAAAAATATTTATATTTTACAATGGACTTGTAATAAAGATAATACTGAAAAATAATATCATGCGTCAGTATCCGCTACAGTTAGGTATTTAAAAAACTTATGCTTTGCAACAAGTACAAATCATAATGTCACGATAAAAAAGCCCTCAATTATTCCAGTGTTATCCAAAATTGGGTTAATGTTTTTAAAACATTAAATAATATCAGTGATCAGTTATACTGCTCTGTTAAATTTAATTTATTTATATATCCGCTCCACAGTTCCCCTAGCCCACACTTCTGAATCGGCCATTCACGTACGTTTGATTCGATTCTGATTTTGTCAAAGCCATCGTAAAACAACCAAACCCGTGCGATTGTTTTTATACAATTTACTCACACACTTCCATTCGTTCATCCATTCACTCATTCTCTCACTTAGACATGGCGGAGCTTTATTTAGTTTGATTTGCGAGTGACAACCTCTTTGGCAGTAATGTTTTTTTGTGTTTTTATTTTGTTGTTGTTATCTTTTTCTGTGTTTTTTGGTGTCGGAGCGTGGCTGTTGTGATTGGGTGTCAAATTTACATTATAATGATGTGACAGGATTTTGACACCGTGAGAAGATTTTTTTAAATGTTTTTATTGTAATTGTCACGTTTTAATGCATTGTCGGGTTTAGCTTAATGCCGCGTTAATATCAAAAGGGTGTGCGTTTTTAAAGAAACGACGATTTTCTACTTGACTTCCCTAAATCGTGGTTGACCCTTTTGTATTTATCGAAACTACAAGCTGCGAATTTAGAAAGGAGTGTGATTTGAGATTGTGAATTAGTAGATACATATTCGAAGAAACAACAATTTTTATTGACATATGACTTATAGGTAACTGTACCTACGGCTACCATGAGTTTGACATTGTCATTTTTCGTTAACGAGTAACGAATGTTCTATCTGTGCATCTCGTTTACACTAATATGTTACAAGCAAGATGCACAGATAGAACACTCGATACTCGTTCTCGAAAATGTCAATGTCATAATTCATGGTAAGCGTACTGATAATCCAATATATTCAAGTTACAAGAAACTGTTACACTACACAACGTTACATGAGCTTATGGCATTTGTTTTAGTTTAGAGTAGTTTTTAAGTTATTCTCTAAGTATCTTTACTTTATGTATCTATTTTAGATTTTTTTGTTGTGGTAAAAGTGTGTGTTTATTAAAAATATACAACATTTTGGAGATTATTACAAACCTATCACGCATGGTTAATTCCCCTCTACCGATAATTGCATACGTTTCTATCAATACCCACCCATACATTTGAATATGGTCTCATTTCAATTGACTTGCCTCAAAAAAGGGTCGCTACTGCTTTTAGGCTCACTTGAAGTAGTAAAAAAGAACGTTTTATTAAAAAGATATAAGGTACATTTTTCAATGTAGTTTTAAGATATTTAGGGTGATTTTTGGTACGAATTTGTACAAATTAATAAATGAATTTAGTTCTTTAAAGCGTAACTGTATTTGTTAAATTGTCACCGCCACTTAAAGGGCCACATGTCGCCTTGAGGGCTTTTGAGTTTATTGTTCTATTCGCATGCTACGATTGTGTTTTGTTTTTGAAAATTTGACTTTGATTTTGCCACGTGATTTGTCAATTGATATTCAACTGTCAATTAAGAAATAAAATTGTTGGGTTATTAATATCGTATATGCTAATCTAAATATCAATAAGGACGATGTTTCTGTACTTATGTTTCTGTTCAAATTCACAGTGGATCTGCAATTTTCGTTCACTTCCGCAAAGCCGCAATCCTCAGAACCCAAATTGCATTCTAGGCAAACTTTAAAATTTAAAACCAATTTAAATTGCACATGCTTTATTTAAATTATTTGTGGCGATCCGGACGTAACTACACGGAACCAAACTTAAAATAATTGGCGCCCGTGCCCTGCCTGCTGCAGGCGGAGCAGTCTTGATACTTGTACAAGAAAATACAAAGCACCTGCCAAAAGTACCTTTAAACAATAAGTTACTAATTAAGATGAAGGTTGAAGCTTTTTGATTAAACTTTGTGTAGAAGTAAATTTGACCTAAACAAATAAATAACAAACAAGGCCAACTAAATAAATCCCTTTCAAAAGTTACGTTGTCGACCATTATTCAAGATGTATAGGTTACTCTATAAATTTAATAAGTTTTTTCATTGTTTAAAGTAAACTTAAGTTTTTATGTCTTTCTCAACCAGCACGCAGCACATGACTGATGCGACAGTGTCTCGCGCGCGAGATAAACTACCCGTCTCTTTTTAATTGACACAGTCAGAAAAGGACGGATAGACTATCTCGCGCGCGAGATACTGACGTGTCAATCATGTGCTAGGCGTACCGATGACGTTTGGCCGAAGCCATCGCGCAGAGGCCATTTCGTCTAATGAATTGTCTAAACAATTTAAGGAAATGTACGGGGTTTAATTACTCACCTATATTTTTTACATTTATCATAAAAACCTATGTGCTTATGAGTACTTCCTCACGGAAGGTTTAATTTTATTTATTTTACACGGATTTATAAATGCTTCTATTTATGTCAAGTCACCTCATAAGTATACCTATTCAAATTAACAGGTCCAGATTCCAGAATTTCTAGAATACTTTGCGTCTAACGACATAAACAAGACCAACGAAGTATCTAAGTAGATCCAATTTTACTTAGTGTGATACAGATTACAACTAATAAAATATGAAAAATTATCAAGACTACTAACTGCTGTGACATTAGCCAAGCGAAAGAGTTATACGGTCCTCGGGTAGACGTGTATAAGTCATTAACTAATACAAATAAATTAGATTTACGGCAAAAAACGGCGGATTCGCCGATGGACGGTAATACCTCCCGAGGGACGTTGATATAGCGGCGATAAAGGATGATTTTATTTTGGTATCAATATTCCTTCAAAAAGTCTATGCAAAAATTACCGTCTGCACTGCATGTATGCATGTCATGCGTAGCGAATGCAAACTAGTAAAATATTTGTATTAATTAGTACAGGTAAATTGGTAAATTATTTGTAGGTACCTAATTTTTTTTACCGGTTTCATTCCCTATACATGCAGAGTTACCTAACAATGTTTGTGGTTACAATATCAATTTATTGTGACTAATAAAAAATGATAGTTAATGCAAGTCGAGTACAAGTTTACTGTGAATTTTGCCCCACCAAACAGTTTTTACTTTTTACCTACAGATAATATCATTATTAAAAAATATAAAATATATCTGAATATTCATTTATTAGCAATAAAACAATCCCTTCACAATCACATATGTAAGTCAATCTGCACAAGCAAACGCAGTAGTTACACAAAAATCCACAACTCTGTTTTCATACAATATTCAATTATTTAATCCGAGAAGCCGACGTGCGCGGAATAAAGGCTGCACTGGCATTTAATTAACTAGTTGTACGGACAGACAATTTTCAGGGAACGCTTTCAACTTAAATAAATCTAAATTTCGTGTTTACCTTGCTTTTGGCACGAGGAGAACTGAATAGAACTAGTATTTAACTTTAAGTGGTAATTTGCTTCTAATTTTGTGTGTATAAATTCTGTTTTTGGTGCCAAAGTTTTAAATTAATGTAATGCAGAGTAGGTAAGCACACTAAGCACTGTTTCAAGCCCATTCCAAATATAAATAGACATACTTTCAGATCAGTATGGCTACAATGAGTTTAACATTGACATTTTTCGTTAACGAGTAACGAATTTTCTATCTGTGCGTCTAGTTTACACTAATATGTTACAAGCAAGATGCACAGATAGAACACTCGATACTCGTTCTCGAAAACGTCAATCATAACTCATGGTAAGCGTATTGTACTGTATACATTTGAAATATTATCTGTTTATTTTCATTACACATATTTAAAAGCGCTGATCAATTTCTTACTTTCTCCTTGTAGAGCTAACGGATCTCAGACAATAAGTTCGCATTACGAACACAAATATAAAATTTTCATCAGCCTGTATCGGCGGTTGATCGTGGCAAAGTCCAAGCGTTTTCCGCAATCTAATTACGTTAAGTGCTTTTCTCTCTTCGCTTATGCTATAAACATTAACGAGTTGGTCTAATTTACAAGCATTACGAAAAAATTAATATACTAGTAGTTATTATTTATCTTATCACATCTTAATTAAAAAGCAAACATTTTCAGTTTATTATGAAAATCATGGAGAGATCCAAAAGTATGTAGGTACTTTTAACTTTCGTTTCAAAAGTAGAAGTTTTCAAAATACTAATTTTGTATTTAATTGTATAAACCACATAATTAATTTACCACACCACACCACCAACCACATTTTTAATATTTTTTTCGGTTAATTTTAACAAAGTCAACTAATATTGAATTAGTTAATGGGAATACAATCACAGTTTTGTATTTATCTGTTTTCATACAGCTTTTCCTAAACCTCTTTTTCTTATAGCTTTGACCTCAGCGCGAGCACGGGTTAAGCACAGTTGGCTCGGGTTATATAATTCGCACCAGTTCCGAGTGGACAGGGGTCGGCAACATTAGGTGACCGGTTAATTAATTATAATTTGTCTACCAGGGGAGTAGAATCTTTTGTTCTATTATCATTATTGCAGTGACGCTGATGGATTCCTCATTTTTGATTCAATTAAGTTTTGTAAACAATGCAACATCCCAAAGTAAACATTCACCTAATAAAATACATTCTGAACATACATGATTACCGTGTATATGACAGTTGTTAAACTGTTTGAAAAAGACGCTTTCTAAAGAACTTTCATTCATATCTTCTGAATTATATAGAGGTCTGAAATCGATTTTCACTCACTCACTAATTATTTAATTTTTACTCATTATTTTGAGTCTGCCTGCGACCACGAGCGTTACGACATCCTTGAATGAAACGTCAGGAAAATAATAAAAGTAAGTGAACGCGATTAACTCCCGTTTTTGTCAGAACAATGTTTTATAATAAGACTTGATGTTCACGAGATTCGTATGTAGGTTGGTCAAAACCACAACGAAGGTGATGTGGTTTAATTACAGGCATATTTTTTATAAAATACTTATGCTCGATCATTTATTAGGTGTCTGAAAGATAACCTATCGGGTGCATCAGACTCATTTATCACTTGAAAACATTCCAACAGTGCTGCACATTTGTAAATAGCAAAATGCATTGAAATATTTATCTCTCCCTCGGAACACATGTCCCTTATTACTAATAATGCTTGTTATTTTACCATTTCGTACATCGCAAGAGTATTTATTTTCATGCAGTCACGCGATGGTCTTCATTTAATTAAGTGAAACAGATACCGGTGGTTTATTGCGATGCAACTTGTTATTACCTACCTACTGAATTATTTGCTATAGTGTTTTTAGATCGTGCTAAATATTTATAATAGCAATTATAATATAGTCGTTATAAAATGGTATTTCACCACAATACGTTAAAAATATTGACACGGCTCCCAAAATACATATTCTATTTTGGTTCAAATAAAAAATTACTACTTGATAAAAGATAAAAAAGAAAAAAAGAAATTTATTCTTCAATTTAGGCACATTACAATGCACTTATGAACGTCAGAGAGAAAAGAAACTACCACCGGTTCTAACCCTACACCTCTGACCCGAGAAGTATTACTTATTACCGGCAAGAAACTCGGCGGGACTTATTTTTTCAAAACAGTACTACAAATACATTAAAGATACTATATACAATAATGCGTAGTTCTTCAAGAAGGCATATCAAAACAGCTTGAGAGACAGACATGTACCTGCCTATTGTGTAATTAAAATGAAAAATAAAAATAAAATCCAAATCTGACTGCTTCGCAATACGTTTGATATTCTTTCTTACTTGAACTGTGTCCTCTAAATGTTAGATGATTTTATAGATTCTGGTTTGGGCCATGCATATATGTCTGTCATATAGTCCTCGACCCTGTAATAACCCTTTGACATTAAAGTTTTTTTCAAGTATTTCTTAAGAGCGGGAAATGATAGATTCAAAACATCGACGGGTAACTTGTTATAAATATGAATACCCTGGCCAAAAAATGACTTATATGCTTTGCGGACACGACATCGTCTGATAGCAAGCTTGTTTTTATTTCTAGTGTTATAGCTGTCGATGTCAGAATTCTTCTTGAATGTGTGTATATTCTTTACAACAAAAATAATATTATCATAGATATATTGGGACGCAATAGTTAAAATATTAATTTCTTTAAATAATTCTCTAATTGATGTACCTGCCTTTAAGTTATACATAAAGCGAATGGCTCTTTTCTGTAAAACTTGTGGTATAAATACCCATGATCTTGATTTGATGGATTAAATAAACGAATTTTCATAGTCGTTAGTGGCAAAACGCATTATAATTAAAATACCAGCAAGTATCTACCGACACGTCTTTTGTAAGTATAATTATTAATTTCTGCGATAAATACAGAGCTTATAATTTATTAAGTTAAGAAATACATAATTTATATCTCATTCAATATATCCAAAAAAAAAATTTAAAAACTCAGTGATTCTAAATACGACCAAAGATACGTGAATGATTTCAAATTAAGACAATTGAAAAAAAAATGTTCAGTGACGGTCTGTATAATATGGCGTGCCACTAAAATCATTAATTTTAATATTATATCTCCACCCCATTTATGTAATAGCAGCATAAACAGACCTTCCTATGTAATTATAAATAGAAGCTAATTTTAAAACAACTACGTAATAAATTAATGACACACTCATCTGACCCCTCATGCTCCATTATATTTTGCGGTGAATTTCGTATAATAAATACAAATTTGAACCTTCACTCGTCACAATACATTTTATGGTACAATTGAAAGTATTACTAAGAAGTTGTACTACCATGATTCTAAGTTAGGTGGCCCAGCATCTGTCACTTTGACATATTTGTCACGTGATCAAATTTAATTTGACGCTATTATGGAAATTCAGAGGAGACTGCAATTATAGAATTAAAAATGAATTTGTCTAAAAAGGTTTGTGATGGCTTTTTGATTGTGAACATTTGACGCTGTCGTTTGTTTTAAGTGATTTTGATTATACTCGTTAATAGCTACCCTTGTTATAGTTTCATTTGATTATGAATTCTTTGACCCTAAAGGCAGAACCGACTTTTTGGATTTAATTTAGCAGATAGTTGGTTATGCCTTTGACCCAGTGATATGTAGGTATATAATTTAAAAAGCAATAGTATACTGTCACCGCAACAGTACCCACAGTCATTTTGCAGATTGGTGGACTTAATAAACACCCGCAAAAGAAATAAACAGACAAAGGATTGTTAGCCTCTCAAAACCGGAACAAAACAACACCTTTATTTCACCATGTGCAATCCTGTGATTGACTGTTTGTAAGCCTTATGCTAGTACACATAAGGTTCAGGTAAAGATAATTAATGGTCAGCTAAAGTATGTTGCTGTTGGTATGTTTACCCGGTCGTTGTACAAACGCAATTAAGCTCTCGTCGTTCCGATATCGGACCTAAGTGTTTGACAGACAAACACACAGTCGTGATCTTTGTCGGTCTTTTATAAAACACCATAAGTATAGGAAAGGCTATGTGACGATTTTATGGATACTCGTCCGTTATTTTTGCAATACCTTTTCTGTTCATTCAACTAATTCAGTGCACTATATATATAGTGGGCACCTACTTATTCTGAATTGTGTAATTGTTTATATAAGTAACAACACTAAAGCAACGCAGTAAAATGGGCCAGGGGCCTGCTCGGTTAGTTTTGCATAAACCTAAGCAGTGCTCCCTAAATGCGGTGACACCGCATGCATTTTACTTCCAGTCTTTTTGGTCGGTTAGCAGAATTAGTTACATATTTTACACTTAAACTATCTACCCTAATTGAACAGATGTCCTGACGTGCGGACGCGAAAATTAATCTCAATACAGTTGTCCAAAGAATCGTAATCCCTCTTTTGAAATCACTTGTCACTGGAAACCACTCACGCGAATCGGTACCAGTCAGCGCTTTAGCGGATTCATTTTTTTTAATTTCTATTATAGTGGTAAAAAATTCTTACAGTAATATTTTCATACAGCATTTTTTTAAACACGCCTGTTTTGTTCATATGAAACGTATTTGGCGTAGAATTTTATTTCGGTATTTAATTGCTATTCAGACAATCTATTACCTAGTTACCGTAGAACTTTAATCATCATTACATTATTCATGACATGAGTGTATAAAACAACATAAGTAAGAATAATTTATAGCATTTTCACATAAATCAACCATGAAACACTTCTTTCTACCTGTACTAAATATATATTTTACGAAATGTATTAGGTATTTCATTATATATAAGCACAAAATAAGTAAAAGTATTTAATTTGCCAAGTTTTACCTTTAAAAACAGTTTTAAAGGTAAATGTCGTAAGATTTTGTAAAAGACAGCAAAAAAAGCGCTTGAAGCGGTAACATCAATTCAGCCCACTGCAACTCAATAGGAGCGCAATAAATGATATTTTCGCTCCAAAACACATCGACAAAGCAATCAGATTGACACTTAGCAAGTGTAAAGTTGGTGGTGGATTAAAAAAAACCTACACACTTTAGAATTGGTCATTGAAAAGTAGCTCTTAATGCTTGTATGTAATGACTTTTTCAAATATCATTTCGTGGTGGTTATACTGGTTATTGTACTCTGTATCACTGACATTTGATTTGCTGCATGTGGAATTGGGTATTTTATGTGAGAGCGTTTATTATGCACTTTGTGATATTGTGTTTTTTGTTGTAAATATATCAAGTCTCATTTTATACAATACATACAATTTTGAACTTATTATCGCTTCATCGTGTTTTTGTAAATATCTGCCAGACAATGGCCAGACAGTATAGTAGTAGCAGTATAGTCTGCCTAAACTGAGTAGGGTAAATGGCTAGTAACTGACCACCGTTCAGTAACTGGCCATCTCATACTAATTATGAACTCTGTGCACCTATAAATAAACATATGGTTTTAATTACTTGTCAGCTTTCAACAACAGGCCAAGTTATAAGTACTAAAATGAATTCTGTCTGCAGGTAAATAGAGTAAATTTTTTATAATGAGTGGCCAGTTACAGAACGGTGGCCAGTTACTGGCGATTTACCCTATATGAGGTGTCACTCAATGGAACCTTTTTAAGGCGATTATCACAATGGCACCGCATGCGGAAACCGCAGCAGTGTGAAAGCCGCCTTGATCTTGCATAGAAACATAATGAATAACGCACTTTTCATTATAATTGAATTAAATAATCAACAGCCGCACAACAGTCAAAACATTCAACAAAAACTTTATTCAAATTCATCCGATTATTAATCATTTATGTTCTGGTAACCCATAAAATTAAGACATACTGAGATAATAAATCGTGTACAATCTCACATCAGCGTCGCCGTAAATATCCCCGACAAGACATTTACCCGCTTACGGCTCTTTGCCGGAATCAATCGACAGATTCATGTCTCATGAGCAATTAATTTGAGTATTTATGGTTGGTACAAGTTATAAGCCTACCGATAGTATTGATATTCAAACTTGTCCATCTCTGCTGAGAATAAAAATAGGTGATGGGAAGGCAAGTTTGATATCGAGATCGGTATTCGTGTGCCAATTTTATTGAATTCCTAGACTGTCAGGAACTTTAAGTTATTATAGCTATCTATTGTCATATTACTATTTGCAAGTACTTATTGACGAAACGTTTAATTATATTTTACTATAGAAGCGAAAGTAACTCTGTGTCACTGTTTCACAGCTTAACAAATTAAACATGTAACTACTTTATTTACACTTAAGAACAATAAATCTTATATGGACATTGCTATGTTAATAAACCCATTTTCATTGTCCAGTTTTATATAGTTTTACTCAGCTACTTGCATTTTCGAGGGCGGATAAACGCGAAACCTAGTTATGTACTTGTAGAAAGTACACATTAAAGAATCTTATGTTTCGGAACAATAAAACTCCTATGGGTTAAAGTTTGTAAGCCCAGGCGGGTGCACTCGCGGGCACAAGTTATTCATAAGCGTTGCATCGCACGCTGCACGCTTGTAACTTGTGTCGTGTACATTTAGCACTCAAGTCAAGACGATGCGAGTTTAACTGGAAGCGATTTCGGACTCAGGTTATGAGTCAACTGGGCGATGTATGCCGTTAAGGATTATGTAAAGACTAAATACTTGTAGAAAGCACACATTGAATAATCATATGTTTCGAAATAATAAAATTCTACCTAGGTTAAGGTTTTCCTTTCTTATTAGAAATATGGCTAGCTTAATATTAGGCCAAAGGAATCTAATAAAACTACGATTATTATTGTCTTAAGTTTATAATATTTTTTTATTTATTAAGACTGGTTTAATTTAATTTACGTTAAGGCCTTCATACTTAGTGCGCGGATCAAATATAAACTTTTGTAATAGATGGTTTTAGCTCATCATGATTTGTTTTTTTATCAATTATTTAATTAGGTAACCTAGGTATCTAGTTTATGCAAGGACTTTATTTATTTTATGGCCGTAAGGGCCTACATTTAATTCGGAAACATTTTTTTATTTTTTTCATATAAAAACAAATGTTTACTTGATGACAAGTACATGATACATGAGTATTAAAAATTTGTTAGGATTTTTTTACCCTTCAAGGTGTTTCCTAGTAAGAAAAGCTAAACTAGTCTACAATCTTATAAGAACGCATCTGTTCTCACAGCTACTCTGCGTCCTATAAGGAATAAAGTTATAATTGAATTTCTGTTAACAGCTCCCTCCGGTTAACTTGCCCGTAACTTGCTTTGTCTGACAATGTATGCAGTTACGGCCTGATGCAACGAATGCGTACAGCAGTGGCACTCGTGAGTATGACTCAATATATGAGTTATGGAGTCATAATAGTGATAACCTTGGTTCATGTGCATAGTTAAACTGTTTATATAGCGTTCTCGGTACTGAATATATTAACTTTAATCTTGTCTGTTCTAGTCCTTCGTTTATGAATTTTAGTTAATTACTTAAGTTGAACTTAAGTTTTGAATTAATTATATGTTGAACATTAAAATGAAATATAAATAAACTAAAATGGCTGAAAAAAAATATCATGAAGCATGACTGATAGAAATACCTACTTTTTTTTAATAAAAGCTATCCTACTGTCTGTGACGATATAATGTTTATAATTCTACGGTGACATCTACAATCCATAACCATAATCTTTCACAGAAAATTTAAAAAATGATAAATAACATTTTATGGACACAACTACAAATATCTCAATTAGTATAAAAGGCAATGGGGTAGTAACTTTATCTGATAGTATTAAATTGGGTCGTATAACTTATGGACTATATAATTTTTCTGTTAGGTAGGTACATAAATATGCTTAGGCTTTAAACTCACAGGGTCTATGAAACCTAAGTGGGTCCGAGGCACATCAATAACAGGTCTCACACTATCGCGGCAGCCAGCCTGGACATTAATCATGTGCACTTGAGCCTGCCTTTAATCTGTACGGTCTCGGTAGTCGTAGCTTTGAGATTTGGACTTTGACGGTCATTATTGCTGTTGATTTAGAATTATTTAGTGTAATTATTTATTTGTTATTCAATATTGCTTTTCGCAGAATAATACCTATTCAGTTGGGATAAATCTAATCATAGATTGTGTTTTTGTACCTAATTTTATAACTAGTAGTGACCGTTATAACTTTTATAACTAGTAGTGATACGTTTTGTGACCAATTTCATACCTTTATAAGATAACCTGGTGTTTTAAATAAATAAAAGCAAATTAATAAATAAATCCAAACATTTCTTCAAATAATTAACACAGTTGACACAGTTAACTAACAATTTTAATACTTTAACCTAGCGCCGATAGATGGCGCTAATAACCTCTTTTGTAAATACATAGACTTATAACAGTTTTCTCATGGTCATAATATCAGAGACTATAGAGATATAGACGACCACAGCCTAAGAACTTTTTGACGCTACTAGGTGGAGTAGCAGTGCAGGTGACATTTCTTCTTACAATTTCGGTATCTTTAGGCGGCTTTCGGACAGAGGGCGCAATCGACTTGAGCTTCAAAAAAGTTCTTAGGCTGTGGTCGTCTATATCTCTATAGTCTCTGATAATATTTAAAGCTGTAATTGTTGAATGCAATTTGTATTAACGCGTAGCCTATATATTAAGTAAGTTTACTCGGATTTTGTATACCTACTAAACTTGTAAACTACTGTCCCACAAACCACTTACTATAAACCGATAGAACCGCATTCTAATCACAAACTTTTCAAATAAATCACAGACGTTTGCGCAATAAATCACAGGGATTATCTCAATAAAAATAACGCACTAACCTCATAGGAATAAGAAGTAAATAAATAACTCCTTATCTTTTCAGATTTAGTTTCATGTGTTTTTTATTCGTTCGTTTAATAAAAAAGGTTTCAGTGAAATTGACCACAAATAGTAATGTGTTATGAAAATGATGACGTTTTACATTACAGATACTTATACCAATTTTTTTAATATATAGCGGAAAACAATTGAGTATGTTATCCTTATTGCTATGCTATTTCATTATTCATTATACGGCATGTTGTATTGTACCATTTTCTACTATATTTTTTTATCATACACTATGTTCTAAATTGACAGTAGAGTCAGATTATTATCGTTGATGGTGTTTTGATTCCTAATGAGAATAATACACAATTATTTTCACGTAAGTATGGCATAATTTCCGTGCATACGTATACTTTACTTTCGTGGTCTAATTAATAGAAAGCAAAAATTTTATGAATTTCTACAGAACCCAATTTATAGGTAGGTACCTCGTTTTATTTTCAGTTTAGAAAAATAACGGTCGATTTCAACACTTTATCTTTATTTTTTTAGGCATATCTGGGCAAAAATTAAATAAAACTACTTTTTCCACTATTAGTGATATGTTTAAACTTTAATCCAATAAGATGCAAAATGGCAAATTTCCCAAAAATCGCACGACGATCATTGCACCATTTTTCTAATCTGGAAAAAAAAACGAAGTATAGATACGGCCATAACCTTTGCCCTTGACATATGGTTTTATTTAAGAATCTCTTAATGAATACATGTTTTCCTATTCAGTATGTTTTGGCAAAGAAAGCATCCGTAAACAACGGCGATCGTAAGAATGCCACACGTCGCCAGGGACATCGGTATTTCAATTAGACAAGTGGCCGACGGTGGCCTTTAATTGAAATCGTAAATATCATGTGGACAGCCTGGGATGTTATGTTCTTGTGGCAGCCTTTTGTGTTCTAGCGAAATATATATTTGAGTCTCTAATAAGGTTCCGGTACTTTATATTCGAGAGAGTTTTATATTCGGACTATTTGCCAGGTCCTGAATTTACTTATAAGTCCAAGGCAGTCTAAGATATATTTTTACTAAAACGATTATGTTGAAACCAAATACGTACTTTTAATTGTTAATAAATACCTAATACTAAACTATTCTAAATTGATTTTTTTGTTATGGCTAGTTACATGATTCTTGCAGCATTTCCAATTGTATGTAATCCATCGTGGTGTCTCACCAAATGAAAGTCAACGCCATGACTCAGCTCGGCAAAATATTTAAGTAAGTATATTTTTAACTGGTTCTACAATTACTTCATAATAAATAAATAAATAAATATTGTAATCTTGAAATAACCTTAGTAGGTAGGTAATATGACACTTCTTAATCAAAGTAGCAATTCAAGAAAACACAACATGTAACTTGGTATATTATATACCAAGTTACATGTTGTGTTTTCTTGAATTGCTTGATATACCGTATATCAACAAGAATGAAAGTTTTACAGCTCAGAATAATTATGTTAATATAAGGCAACTCGCTACCGCCGCGCGGTTACTAATATGACTCACTGCTATAATAGTGTCGGAATGCATTATTCAGACCTTAGTCCTTAGTACTTCTTTAGCGATCGCTACTTGATATGGTTATAGCAAGTATGGTCCTGGTAGGAAATTTAAAAATAATAATTTAGATGGAGGCAATAACTGTTTCATTCATATTAATTAGATAAGTAAGCATTTAATATGCAGCGTTTGGTGTAAAGTAAAATCAACAAGAGTTCCACAAGATGGTCATAAATTTGTCATATGATATTTATGTCAACGTTTCAAAATGCACTGACGAAATCAGATGTATTATTAATAATTTTAAACAAAAAAAGAACCGACTTTACTTAGGATCCGCTATTCCAAAAGGAGGTGGCCGTGTTGCTGCAAAAAATAGTGAAATCACTATAGGTGTGCCTATAATAGTTGATGAATTCCCTCGATTTCTCCAAGATCCCATCATCAGATCTAGACCGGGTGACAATGGGACCAATTGTGAACTCTCTTTCAAACAAAAAACGAATTTTACAAATCGGTCCAGCCGTCTTCGAATAATCAGTGAACATATATAAAAAAAACCTCCTCCTTCGAAATCTTGAAGTCGGTTGAAAAAACAAAACCTTGTTACAAGTCCCGACCAAATTGTAAAAGCCTTGTTTATAAAGTTAAAATCTATCTAATACTTATAAAGATCATTGCTGTTGCGTCATTTTGTGCCGAAAATAAAGCCGAAAAATCTGAACCTTCGTTTTTAAGTAACTACCTAGTAAGCATAAATACATTAATAAGCAAACAGTTTCTTATTGGTTGCGGCTAACGTTAGGTGATATACCAGCGATAGTTCTTAGTTAGGTTTTAACACAAAAGATGGTGTGCGTATAATTTTCTTGGAGATTTTTTATTTATGTTCGCCTGAAATTTACACCATTTTCGATTTTGTCTATTATCATCATAGTCGTATTTGTATTTATAAAAACAAAAGTTAGGTTAGGTTCTACATAACTGCTTTTAAAGCAAAAGAAGTCAGTTTTAATGTATTTAGAAGTAAATACTTATACGGCTTTTAGGATTTTCATTTAAAAATGTTGATAGAAAAAACATATCACTAACATAACTTACTGAATTGTGGCATTTTCTTTCGGCAAATTATTCACCGTCATAAATATGGTGCACATATTTTTTGACGTACGAAACCAGTAATTACGTCCTAACCTAACGAAGTGTTGCATGACTTTTTTCTGTTGTGTGTCATTACTTACGACACATAGGTGAGAAAATTACAGGTTGTTTAAGGACATGTTTTACATTCTCAGGAGAACGGGTTAAGTGTTCCCCATTATTTGAATATACAATAAATTTTCCAATTTCTATTACGTGTTGTACCTTCCATGGAGAAACACTTAAATCTACCGATGCTGGCGTTAAACGGCCATTTTATTTAAAGATGTGCAATTGTACATCCCTTTTTTATTTATTTCGAAAATTTTTGATGATTTCCACTCAGAATCAGGAGCTCTCTCTGTCCTAGTAGAACACAAAAAATGCAAAAATTTTCATATATTTGTTTTACTTCTATTTTGTTACCGCCATATGAAGTCTAATGGAAAAATGGTAACGAAACAGAAAAAAAAACATGCGACATATTTAAATCGTATGCTAGTGTAGCTAACAAAGAAGGAGTATGGAAAACAAATGAACCAGATGGCGATTGGAAGACAGTCCAACGGAATCGGCTGAAAAATCGTTTTGTTGGTAGATTAGGCACGGCTCAAAATATTAGCCAGTCTAAGTTTCGAGCTGCAGTGACGAGTGTACCACTTATAATTTCGAATGTACACAAAGAGGTCGATGAGAAGGATATAATTGATTACATATTTTTGAAGACCCAGGTTAACGTTCAGCTGGAGAAAATCGTAATGAAATGGGAGAAACGTCATAATGCTTTCAAGTTTAGTGTACCGTTCAATAAGTTACCGTTATTTTTGAATGATAACCTGTGGCCGGATTCAATATCCTTTAGGCGCTTCGTGGAATTTAGGCAAGGACGACGGGAAGGGAGTGAACCGAATCCAAATGGAAAGTAACACCAATAATGTGATATTCGCTTCTTTTAATTGCAAGAATGTTGTAACTTCGAATGAAAGTGTCAAGAGGCTATGTCGCAGTGCAGATGTCATCGCTCTGCAGGAGACCTGGATTTGGCCTCATGATATACCATACCTTGGCACCCTTGACAGTAATTTTGCCTACACCGGTAAGTCAGCTATCGATACGTCTGTAGGGGTTATCAGAGGACGTCCATACGGCGGAGTTGCTCTGCTGTGGAGAAAGGCGGCTTTTCCGAATGTGTCAGTGGTACCGTGCAATAGTGATAGATTAGTAGCAATAAAAATTGAGCATTCGAATCGCGATATATTGGTTTTCTCAGTGTATATGCCCACTGACTCCGCTGATAATATCGTAGAATATACGCAGTGCCTAAGTGAGATTGTAGCAATAATAGAATCTTGCGACGTCGAGGCGGTGTTCATGCTAGGGGACTACAATGCGCACCCAGGTGAGCGTTTCGCTAACGAACTAACTACATTTTGTGACGAACAATCATGGTCGTGCGTTGACCTTGAAATCTTACCGCCGAATACGCATACTTTCCTTAGCAGTGCCAATGGATCCCTGAGGTGGTTAGACCACTGTGTGGTGACCGGCTTAGCGCGCCGTCTTATTGTAAATGTTTCGGTTTTGTATGACGTGTACACATCGGATCACTATCCTATGTTGATAGAATGTAATATAAATATAATAAGATGTAGTATGGATCTGTCTAATTACTCTTGTAATAAAATAATATGGGGGGAGAGGGATAGTGAGCAAATAAATAAATACAAAGAATTCTGTCATAATAGATTGGACCAAATTGTTTTGCCCCAGGAATTTAATTTATGTTCTACTTCTAATAAATTATGTACTGATGCGAGTCATGTATTGTTATTGGAAAAACTGTATCATAACATAGTGAGTACTCTTAAACAAGGTGCCGTACATTCGTATAAGTGTGCAAATGGCAATAGGTATAAAAAACGCACTGTGCCAGGATGGAACCTGCATGTTAGCGCCGCGCACAGGGAGGCGAGGTTGTGTTACCAGATGTGGTTAATGTGTGGGAAACCATTGCATGGCGATGTTTATGATAGCATGCGTGAGTCTAGGCGATTGTTTAAAAGGAAGCTGAAATATTGTCAGGATAACCAACAACAAATAAAGATGGATATAATAGCCAAACTTCACTCTAAAAAACGGTTTGGTGAATTTTGGAAACGAACAAAGAGCTTAAATCCAAAATCGAGCCGACCTGTGAGCGTCTCTGGCCTGCACAATCCCACAGATATAGCTCATGCTTTTAAAGAAAATTTTAAAGTGGAGTCACCGCTTCTTGCAGTGCCAGGAATGGGTGATTCTGAGGATGTCAACATCACGAGATGTTAAATTTTCAACACATGAAGTGGATTCGATCATAAGTAAAATGGTAAGAGGGAAATCACCGGGATTTGACAGCCTCAGCGTCGAACATCTGAAGCATGCAGGTCCTAGCCTGCCAAGAGTACTTGCTATGTTTTTTAACTTGTGCATGGGCCACTCTTACCTTCCGAATGAACTCATGTATACAACAGTAGTACCAATAGTGAAAAATAAGACCGGAGATGCCTCTGACATGTCCAATTACAGGCCCATTTCACTTGCTACTGTCATAGCCAAGGTTCTGGACAGTTTGCTTGATAAACAACTCGCCAAGCACCTAGAGTTGCACGACGCACAATTTGGCTTCAAGCCTGAGCTGTCCACGGAAAGTGCAATAATGTGCCTCAAGCAAACTATTCAGTACTACACTGACAGAAGTACGCCCGTGTTTGCCTGTTTTTTGGACCTGTCAAAGGCATTTGACCTAGTAGACTATAATTTGCTGTGGAATAAGCTGCAACATGAAACCACGTTACCACGAGAGGTCATTTTGATGTTTCGCTATTGGTATAGAAATCAAAAGAACAGAGTAAGATGGGGAGAGACATACTCGGAAGACCGTACGGATTGAAGTGTGGGGTGAGGCAGGGAGGGCTAAGCTCGCCTCGGCTCTTCAACCTCTACATGAACCGGCTAATTGGTGAGCTCAGCAGCACTAATATCGGTTGTCACATTGGCGATGTGTGTGTAAATAACATCAGCTATGCGGATGATATGGTGCTGCTGAGCCCTTCAATTGGCGCCTTGAGGAAACTTGTGGCAATGTGTGAGTCATACGCTGTGGCCCACGGACTCAAATATAATGCCAAAAAGAGCGAGATGATTATCTTCAAGGCAGGGTCGAAGAGCTATGCAGATGCTCCTGGTATCTCGCTATGCGGTACAACCCTAAACAGAGTTCGGCAATTTAAATATTTGGGTCACTGGGTCACTGAAGACTTAAAAGATAATTGTGATTTGGAGAGGGAACGCAGGTCGCTGGCTGTCCGGTGTAACATGTTGGCTCGCAGGTTCGCACGATGTACACGACAAGTAAAAATCACATTGTTCAAGGCATTTTGCCAGTCTTTTTACACGTGCGGCCTGTGGGTCAATTTTACGCAGCGGGCATACAGCGACTTGCGTATCCAATATAACAACGCGTTTAGGATACTGTTGGGGCTGCCGCGACATTGTAGTGCGTCGGGCATGTTCGCGGAGGCGCGGACTGATGACTTTGCAGCTATAATGCGCAAGCGTTGCGCGTCTCTGCGGGCCCGAGTCCGCTGCAGCTCCAACAAGATCCTGAGTGCGTTCGCGGATCGCTGGGACTCCGCGTTGCTGCGTAGGTGGACGCAATTGCACGTCTCGCGCCCCCCATAGTTGTAGATTTTATTTTAGTTATAGATTTTATTATTTAGTGTATAAATTGATAGCAAGTAAGTACCTACTAACATTAGTAATATAAGATTTTACTTGTATTTGTTTTTGTGTGTTACTAATCAAATGGGATTTATATTCTGAATAAAATATTATTGAATTGAATTGAATTGAATTTATGTTCTAATAAAATCGAAAGAGCTTGTGATACTGAGTCTAAAACACCTAAAATTTTCCAAAAAAAAAAAACCTATAAAGTACAACTTTAAATAATAGGCACAGAAATGACATAATACACTGAGAAAAAAAAGTACAAAAATAGGAAGTGCCACATACAATATTTATACTATAAAATATGCAGTAGATAAATGTTGTCTAATAAGTGAAGCTCTAGGTGGACATACAATGCGACGGTGATATATGGGGGGTATCGGACAATAGGGCTGAGGCGAATATTTCTACGCTCAGGATAGGGTTGACACGAATGGCTATACTGTAGTAGGTAAATCTTGTGTATGATTATATTTCGTTTTTATAATTTTATGGTAAAGTCACTTTCACATCTTAGTCGATATATATTATAAAAAATATATGGACGTAGTTACGCGAAAACGTTCCAACCCACAAGTCACTCGAAAATGAGTTACCATAACCAGGGTACTATTTTTGACATATTACATCATGTGCACACAAAGATGCTAGTATTTTTAGGTTAGTTTCATCAATAAAGTTTGACCCAAATGTTCCAACCCACCATTATGCCAAGGACGTGTACTCAAAATAAAGTAAAAACATTACATGCATACTGAAACATATTGTTAAAAACTCTTAATAGAATAACATATCGTTATAATGTTCCACTTGTCTTGGAACATTATACTAAATTCATAAAACGAACATTTAATTGTTTGTTAAATGATCCATGTGGGTTGGAACGTTATTGCAAAATCTTTATACATTTTTTATTTCTGGAAAAATGTTCCATGTAATTTGAAACCTTTTAGATTAATCCATACTGTTTTTTTAAGCTGCGAAGACTGTTCTAAATAAATTGGAACGTTTTATTATAATATATTATTTTCTCATTTTTTGCTATAAACGATCCACATACTATATTTGATCCATTTTTTCTATTAAATATGTTCGAGAAAAAAAATATTTTTCACCAAAATAAATAACTATGGTATTTTTAAGTTTATGTATTTAGTCAAAACAATCAATGGACTATTGGAGTGATCTCGGTCAAAAATATAAACAAGTAAAATGTACTCTAATTTCATTGCTTTAAGGTTAATTTCCGCTCGACATAGGTGAAGGAGGAAAACGAGCCGAGAGGGAGCTTAAGGGGAGGCCTCTGTCCCTTTCTTAAAGTTGCCATTCAGAAAAAAATATGATTTCCATGGCAGTTAAGTATTTAGCATGACATTTATAAAAAGTTGTAGTTTTTAAATTTGTTTTATTATATAAGTTACGTATGCTTATCATACTTTACATTTTTTACTATGTTAAGAAACGAGCATGGAAACCATTTTCACGGACAATAATTTATAAAATACACAATGTAAATATAGTAAACGACACATTTGAATGAAAACTTGCTGCATCAAATATTGCTCCAGCTAATCATATACTAGTTGCGGCATTTCATTCCACAAGTAAGTAAAAATATCATTAAAGATCTGAAATATAGGGTGTCCAAGTTCGTGTGACTAATGAGACAAGTTTTAGATGTGAGCTTTGTTTTTAATATAATAAGAACTCACTTTTTCTTTGAATTAACTTCCCCTATAATTATAGTCGAGGAAATACAATATGCACCGATTCGCTATTGAACTTGTTTGGCAGATTTATGATACAAATGCCAAATCATTTATACAATGTTTTTACATATTATACAATGTTTATAGGACACATTATGAGAACAACGAAACCCGTCTAGTTAGATTACCGCTAAGTGTATGTAAGAATTGTAGCCCTCTTAACAAAAATGTTATTTTACCGCAGATTCCTAACTGCTAAGTTATTTTGGAGATAATTAACAGCAGGTTGATTGTCTAGGTACCGTCGGGTTCAAAAATGCATGGGCAATTTATGAATGAATTCATTGATAAATTGGCCATGCAATTATGAGCCCGGTGGTACATACAAGGAAACTAGTGTCTAGCATTTATGTATTAGTATGCATAATTGTGCATTATTAGAACGTGGATTCCCTAACTTTAAAATTCACGTGGTCACCCTAATAGAAAGAGACAAAGGTCTCCCCGTGTGCTACCTCACTCGGCTCGTTTTTTCAAGGCCCGTGACCAGTCTTTCTTATATGTCAAATCTGTGTTTACAATAAAGGTGGCAACATTATTACTCTTTGCTCCCGTAAAATGACAGCACCAACGAAACGCACATGTGAAACGAACACAGACCTATAGAGAGGGGACCTGACATATGAATATCAATATATTCGTCTCGTTTTAACTCAGCACTATATTCATAAGCAAAAGGGATGACCAGTATATACGTAAAAACCTAATGAGGCCGAAAAATCAGCCATATTGTGAGCTGATGACATCATCTTCTGTCATTTGAGTGGTAATTTTAGGGTTGTACTCTATTTATCGAAATTGATATCGATCTATTATTAACGCCTACTACTATTTTCTATGCTACCCAGCTTGAAATCCACACGAATTATCTTATCTGAATAATAATTATTTACTGATAAGTACCTATTAAAAAAAACTGGCTATTTCTGGGGGGTCTCTGTCGATGTTGTCAAATCCCTACTTGAAGTAGTAACCCCTGCCTTGGCAATTGTATTTAACAAAAGTGTTGACTGCGGTGAGGCCTTGGTCACTATCGATATCGATTTATCGACAAAACCTTACACAGTGAAATCTTCTTGGAAGCACTATGAACCGCCATGTTGTGACATGTGAGCTGTAGCGACCTCACATTTTTCGTTGATATGCCATTCCCATATTATTCCTTTTTCATTGGAAACGCCGCCGCGGACCTACCTGGCATCGTAGTGTGAAAACAAATTTTAACATATTACATTTATTTTAGATATATTTATAAAATAATACACTTAAATTCGTTTTGGAACGTTTATGCATAATTACTATTTAACAAAGTTCATACAAAATTGAATTTAGCAAAAACGTTTCAAACTCGTTTTACCTATTTATATGCCCCTTGTATTATGTATTTACAAAAAATATGCATATCATTCAATAACCAGTTTGGCATTCCACAGTAAAACCAATAGTATTTGCCTGAAATAATTACAGGGAAAAAGTGTACCGCTAAAACACAAAATTGCGTTTATCTCAAAATGGGGTCGCTGTGGGTTGGAACGTTTTCGCGTAACTACGTCCATATGTTTTTGTAGGTAGCAATATAATATAGCTCAGCATATAAAATAGTTCATATCAGCCACATTGCAAGTGCCAAGACTTAAATTTAACCATACCCGTCAGAGTATGGTTGACGCACCGCACATACACACTCTCCCAGTCTCTGTCAGGGATCAAACCCACAACCTTACACGCTTCACTCATTAGAAACCACTTTTGTGCCAATGGATTATGGGAATTCTCTGCTGCATTTCTTTTAAAGAGTGTCGTTTCGTAGCTCTAAAAGATAAATTCATTAATTGTTGCAGATACATTTAATATGAAGCAACCCTAAAATCGCCCCTAGCAGCCACGACACGTCGGCGGTCACCCTTTATTGTCGCTTCGACATGTCGATATCGAGGCACGTCACGACGTGTAGCATTCTGGTAATACGGTCTGCACTTAATCATTATTGCTAATGTTCATGCATACTACCAGGGGCCGTATTCTGACTTTAAAACACGCACAGACACGATCCAACTTCAATGCAAATCCAATATAATAACAACACAATACAGCTTACGACTACACGTCTGAATCAAAAATGACGGAATTTACTTGAAAATTACTGCGTTGCAACTACAATACGACTTCAATATTGGTTGATTATTGGTTGAGTGTTGGAGTTATGTTTAAGACAGATTGTGTTGTTAATGTATTGTTTATACATTTTAATATTAGAATATGGCACCATGTTCATACATTAGTATGTGTTTGAAGCGATCTTTAAATAAAAGTTTATCTTCACTAGGTATAGTAGGCAATTAGGCATGGATTTGTCGATGCGTAAACTCAAAAACAAGGGATTCAATTCCTCGCAATGAAGAAAGGAAATGTAAGCTATTTATTATTTACGACTAGATTTCCGCTACCTCTCTTTCTAGCCATAAGACCGCCTGTTGACTGCATCTACTTTTAATATGTATACTGTACTGTTCTAATTTATTGATATAGTTTGGCCAGAGTTTGTTCCACTTCAAGCATAGACTGGGAGAATCATACTGTCTTTTTCTAATGCTAGTACTCTCACTACTAAAAAAGGGATGGGTATAGCATGTTACTCTGACTGTTACTGCGCTTTTGGTTTGCCAGACTATATGTGCGTGCAATAAAGAGTATTTGTACTGTATTGTATAGAGAGGAGGTCATCTCTGTATTTTATAAAAACTGTATAAATAAAATATTTATGTTGTTTCATTACATTCATCACAGCGAACTCACAATGGACTTAAAGTAGCATAAACCCTAAACCCTAATGGTCATTTTTACATAATTTCAAAAATGTGACCTGTTGAACAGTCGGACATGATACGGAGATGCTTCCCTCGCTTCGTTCGTTTGGTCAATAATTTATAAATAAAACTTTTATTCCATATAAAACTGACGCATCATTCTGGCTGTCTAATAAGTCATTTGAATAAATAATTCCAAAACAACCGTAAAAATCTAGGTAGGTATCATCGTTACTGAAATTTCCGTTGGCGCAAATGAAATTGCCACCACCTGTGTTTGACATTCTCAAATAAATTCAAAATAATTTGACGTAAATTACACAGTTAAGAATCTGACCGTTTGATTAAATTTACTTTGTTAGGTGTCAAAGTTCAAAATAGGGTAAACCGGGGTTTTTATACGCAGACTATTCACCATTTGTTTAAACTTACTCGTGCGCTCTACCCCCCTGATTGCAGCCTATCTACGTACTGATAGTATTGAGTACCTACTTACATACAGTAAGTGACATAGTTCTAGATGGCCTAGAAGTCTAAGAGTGGGTTGGACCATGCACAATTAATGGACTAATCAACGTTAAATATGGCGACGGAACTCTCATCCGATAGAAAAAAAAACATACATTTTTTTAACGATGACGTTGACGTTAACAGACGTTTTGGTGCAACCGGCCCTATGTAGTTGTACTAGTTGCAGTGGCGTATGTAGTTTTTTTTAATATTTTTTTTACGTGATATTAGGTTGTCAAGCGGACTCCAAGCTAGGACAAACGCTAGGAGGAAGATGAAAAAGAAGAAAAGATTTTCTTATTTACGTGATAAACTATATTATGAGTAAATTTATTCTCTCTCAATGTGCTATTCAAGATGTAACCTGATGGTGATCTTTAAAATGGCGTTTGTGATAGTCCTTGTGCACCATTGTTTATTTAGTGTTATTTTTATAAAAGTTGGAGCTGTATTTAATAACCATTTTTTAATACAGATGTATTAAAAAATCCATACTATTGAGTAAGTATATTCTACCTACAGACCTATTATTTATCAACATTATGTAACCAAGCACATTAATACGAAATAGCCGCCGGACTTAGGTAATTTTGTATTGCACTTTGTAACAGAAATCAATAGCTGTAATTGTGTACAGTGAATCTGCAAATAGACCAATTCCGATATCAAAAGCCTTAATTACAGACAAAACTACACGCACAAACTCATTGTATCCGATATTGTCTCGGCTAATTGATACTAAAGCCAATCTAAACCAACCGAATTTCTGTGTTGCAAGTTCACCCAGTCCGATGCATATGAAATATATAAGTAGGTAGTTTTGATACAGTCGTAAAGTATGTCAAATTCCTTGTTTTCTGGACAGTGAAAATTTATGCAATATGACATTTTGATTGGTGTAAATAATTATGTATTCGTTAGATTCTAACTTGGACTGGATGTACCCGGACATTCCATCGAAAGATGTCAGAGTTCAAAGTGGGGATCCAAAAGGGGAAAGGCATAATACACGCAAGTCCTAACCATTGTTTAAACTGCTAATTTAAAAAGTATTGTTCATATATAATGATACGGTTTGATGCACAATATTAATTTTAAAGGCCTGTACCTAAGCTTAATTTTAATTGAACAAGGGGTGTGTAATGTTTTGTATACTAACAAATAGTATAATTTCATTTTTCATAACAACGAATTGCATAATTTCAATTTGTATAATAGATTACATTGCATAAAAACAAAATGCATAACGACTTTTTTCATATTTTCATTTCCTATAATACTCATTTCCCATAATTTTAAATTTCATAATAAACCAATGATATAATAGTTCAGATTGCATAAACACGAATCGCATAATTTTAAATTGTATAATAATTAATTTATATAACAACAAATTGCATAACCTACTTTTCGGCAGAAGTTCGTTTCCGTGGGGGTCGCAGTTGTAACCTAACCTAACCTACTTTTCGGCAGAAGTTCGTTTCGGTGGGGGTCGCAGTTCTAACCTAACCTAACCTACTTTTCGGCAGAAGTTCGTTTCCGTGGGGGTCGCAGCTCTAACCTAACCTACTTTTCGGCAGAAAGTTTGTTTCCGTGGGGGTCGCAGTTCTAACCTAACCTACTTTTCGGCAGAAGTCACTTTCCGTGGGGGTCGTAGTTTTAACCTAACTTACTTTTCAACACAAGTTTGTTTCCGTAGAGGTCGCAGTTCTAACCTAACCTTACCTTCTTTTCTGGCATAAGTTCGTTTCCATACATCATTGATTGCGAAGGACATCGATCGTTAATATAATATATCATATTTTTAGACAAAATAAACGTTATACTAATTAAACATTATGAATTATGAAGTAAACTAAATGACATTAGTGAAAATAAACATTATATCAAATGTTGGTATGAGAAATGAGTATTATGCTAATTAAATGTTATGGCATATAAAATTATGAATTTTGTTGTTATGCAAAACGTTTATTATGCTTTTCAAGCGTATGCTAACTGAAAATATGAATTTTGTTTGTATGAAAAGTGAACCGCACCCGTTAGAAAAACGGCGTTTTTCTAGTCAGAATCGCGAGCTGATTCGATTTATGCAAGAAAAAAATGTGTCCCAAAATTTTTTTTCCTCTTGTGTTACCCTTTGCCATATGTTTTCTATGGAGGTAACACAATAGGAAAAGTAAAAAAAAAACATCTTTTTTATTGCATAAATCGGATCAGCTCGTGATTCTGATCAGGAAAAACATAAAACCTACCAAAAAAATTTGAGTAAACAAAAGTGCCAAAAATTTTGAGAAACGCTCAGTATAATGATATGAGGTTACACATACTTAAAGCGATTTTACGGAACCTGTAACTACATAATTAAAGACATTACTTATTTCAAAAAGAAAGTGATGAGTGCAACGCATACCTATAATAAATATAAATTAAAATAGAATAACATGTTTCAACACGGAACAGACATTATTATAAAAGCACATTTTACTATTTACCTTTGCGAAATTGCGAAACATAATAATATTTTTACAATTAACAATGCCATTAACATTGCTAATAACGAAAAATACTACAATGCAACATTATTTACTATTCATTGTCCAAATTTAAATATTGTCCGTCCTGAAATAACAAATTGTAAGAATAGAGATAGATTCATTCATCTAGTAAAGGGGTTAGAATACCCTGGTCCTATAACATGTGTATTCTTTATTTATGGTCAATTATGTCCTGCAAACGGACTTTGTGAATACGATTATGGATGGTTATTAGTGCTGTTTCTGTTATTTACGAATGTATAGCTGGATTTAGTTGTCTTGCTCTGAAACTGTTTTGTAATGCAATGGAGTCGCCATGTTTTTAATTTACTACTTCGGTAGGTAGGTAATTAACTTTTTGTAAAATTATTACCAATTTTTGACCCAAAATATGAATTTAAACATAAGTTGTATTTTAAAACTTATATGAATTTTGAACGGTTAAACGATTATTAGATATTTATTAAAACACAGTAAAGATACAGTCGAAGTCATATATATATATATGTTGTTTACACTTTTACACCTGAATCCCTAGTAATGAGGTGCAATAGTGTTATCATATCTTTGTCGTTGACTGTACCCATATTTATAATTTACCTATTTAAAAAGAAAATATATATTCTTATAATGTAAACCGTAGATACACGTAGCCTTATCACCTGCATTAGCTCAGAATTTCATGTTTCAAATTTAATTATTTCAAAAGTAAAGTGTAGAATAAGATCGACTCCATCTATTTTATACTGTAACAAAATTTGTCGTCGTTACTCAACAACAATGTCAAAAGTAACACACGATGCGTCTAAAAGAAACCATGTCGCATTTTATAGGACTACCTCTAGCCATAAATTCGCTACTTTATGATCTAGAATTAATGCTTTCAACTCATTACTGGCTATTCTTGGCGTATTTGTTTATGGGTCAACTAAGAATTACTGTGTGAAAGGAGTAAAAGGGGTGACTTAGAGGCAAGGGCCGTCAGGGCGTCTTTTGTAATTGACACAGGTCTAAACACTTGGGGTTGTATAGGACATGATAATCAAAGGTATAAAAGGAGACAAATGTTCTGTAGAAATGGGTCATGGAAAAAATGTTATAAGAGTATAGCACGTCTATGAGAGTAGCTACAGAAATAATAAACGTACGAAATGTGGCAATAATCACACAAACTAATGCAATAAATTTTGTTGGAAGTAAATAATGACTTGATAACTATTTACTTTAAGTAGATAGAATCTATTTTTGAATTTCTTTAATAAAATATTTTTATGACGAATAAAAGATAGACCGCGATGGGAGTAGGTTAGGATGGACGTTTTAAAATTGGTCTTCTAGAATATTTCAACAGAATGACTTGTAAGGACTACTTCTAGCTATCATTTCTATTTATTATAAAAGGAGTCTTCTTTATTACACTGTGAACAACGATCAAATTTAATGACCATTCCAACTGAATAGGTTGATAAAAATCAGAACTATTGAAAAAGTCTCCAACTGGTTCAGCAAAAGAGCAATCTTCTATAAAACACGGTTATTACCTTGTTTAATAAACATTGCAACATTGTTGATTATTACGGAACCAGTTTTTAAAACCATTAAACTGTAACGAAGGGTCAGAAGCCCTTCAGGAACAAGTGACAACTGCGCAAAAAATCTAAACTAACAATGAAAACAACCAGAAGTACATTTTAATACCCTTGTCTTAATAATAGGTTTCAAAGTTGCACACATTTTTAATGGTCTATAAAGGAACCCTTTTAATTTTTCAGTTTCGATGTGAACATAAGTCATTAATTTGGGCAAATTTTTATTAGGAACTGATTGTGAAAGAAAGTTGGGCTTGTATTTTTATGACTATGATATACTTTATCCAAAACAAGTATAACGTAGAACAACAATATTTTGTTAAGAGAATATAACGGTTGGGGTTCACGACTAAATATCGCTAACGTTTTGCTGGGTCGAATAATAGTAGTAGGTAAATAAGTACTCGATATTATATACCAAATGATGCAAAATATTTAACGGGACTGCAGTTTAAACTGATATTTTGAAAAACATGGCTACTTAATATTGCAAGAAACATTTATATAATGTGAAACATTTCAAGCAGAAACTTAATCCATCTCATTTTTCTTTAAAAATATTTTGATTAACCCTAGGGTCACTTGCACAAAAGATATACGTTACATCATTTAATATCCTATTTCACACCTCTCCAAACAACTAACGATCGCACATTAACACAGAAGAACAAAGATGGCACATCATTAGTTTCAAAATGGTCAAATAATGACCATGAATAAATAATACAGTGAGATAAGGAAGTCCACGAGGGTTAAATCATAACAAAAGATCAGGGGTCGCTGCAAGAGACGTTTCTGGGCCAGTATTAATTGTACGTGACAAAATTGACACAAAGCATGCCTTTGATGTGTGAGATAGATAATGTTGTGAACTGTGTGATTGAATCTTTTGTGTGGAAGAATGTTTGAACGAGATTAGTAGTGAATATTCACTACACTATGCTGTCACTGTAATTTAAAATAAAATATTGGAGAATGTCCTAATGAATAAATAATTTTACTTCTTTTAATAATTCATTAGGGATGTACTTAAGTGTAAAAGCAGTAGGTAGTTAAAAAGTGATGTCTGATTATCAGAAAGATGCAACTTAAAAATATGTAATGAAAAATAATCTCATGATTTTATTTATGTTTGGAAACATTGACATTAAGCTTGTTGTTATACTCTAGATAGGCTGTTTCTACGAAGAGTTAACTCAAAGGAAGTAATATTAAAATATATACTTATGCAACTATGCTCACCATTTTACATTCCCTAACATGACTCACCTCACAACATCTGATCTCAAAGGTTCACGACCTTTCAAATAGGAGCACAACGTGATTTAAATATGACAAAAGGACTAAAGCGGACCAAACGTCACATTTTTTTAAATATATTCAAAATATGCATTGTGTGTGGTACCTTTTTATTGGGCAGGGGTTAAACAATGACATTCAGATCAAGATGATCTCTTTACACACTTCATTTTAATTCGGTAAAAAATAGACAAAGCATTGGTTCTTCTAATGACAATAGCAGATTGTGTGACGGACAATAATTTATTTACGCATCATTAAGTTGGTGATAAGATCGGAGTTTGATGAAGTTTTGTTATTAAGATTCTCATGGTCATAAAGTATGAAAATTTTATGATGAGATTTAAAGTGTTGGCATGACAGCGGTTCTTTTCCTGACGTACAGTCTATGTCGTAACTTCTCCTATTCTGTAAACGTTTTCTAATATACATCAGATTTTATTGGATAGATTTACTTTAGTACTTTTTATTATAAATTTCTTAATTATGATGAATAATTTACAATACCATTGTCATTCATAAAAAATTGGTGTTCATATTACATTCCTAGTAAGTGCAATTTAAGTAAAATTGTAGCGATGTCGATATAGAGTAAAACTTTCTTGCATATAATTTAGCATTACCCGTAGTAGCAAAACTTGGGGGACCTCACTAAGAAAGAAAAACAAGACTTGATTTAATAATTTTAGGGTTAAGCATACGCTACTAAAATGGCATCCTAGAAACAGGTATTTTTTGCAACAAGTTTAATAGGGATACAAAACATAACTGACCCCGCACCGAATAAATATCCGCAAATATTCAATGTAAGTAAAAGTAGAAATAAAACTATCTAAGTTTGAAAATATACGGTACCACAGTCTCGTAATAGTGACTCGAACATTATTATTTACACGATGCAGTGCGACCATGATGAATGTCTTCAAACTTGACAAATTGTAGTTTCCAAAGTTGTATAAGACAAGAATTTTATTCTTAACAAAGAAAAGACACGTCTCGGACTAGAGTCTAATTTCACCAACAATGCTACCGGACAATGCTCAAACGACAAGTTCTAGTTCTTTATTGCTGAGCTTTCTTACATACATCCTATTTGTTTCTTCCCCGAATGTACGGAAGCTCGCAATAAGCTCACTGAAAAGAATATTATTTACGACCGGGACAAGAACGGAGGTAATATTTAGATGACATAGTCTATTTTTGCGGAGTTTTGTGAGACATTTATAAAGCAAGCTTGGGTGTGTGTTCATTTCGCAAACCAACACAAATATGTGGTATATTAAATGTATTGTATACAAGCAATCACAAACATATACATATTTATAATGAATACAACAAATATGCTTTCAATTAAATATTTGATTTCGTTTTCGCAACCTTTTTATAGCAGTGTCACTGGTTACGTACAAGTTAATCATTGCAATTGACACCAGGAGTTCGATTTTTGAATCTCACCGGGTGACTTATTTCATACTAAATAGTCATCGGCTGCATACAAAAAAAGGCACCGGTGAGATTCAAAAATCGAACTCCAGGTTTGTTATATATTTTTTGTATCTAATAATTATTTTTTCTAGAAAAACTAAATCATAGAATGTAACCCTTGTCAAAAAAGGAAAATATCTGTATTATATGTACGAATCCAGCAGTCGAAAAAAAAAACTCAATTATGAACGAACACTTCTGAAGGTATTATACACATGTACAAATATTTCACTACTTAAAATAAACGTTATGAACTTATGACTTACTTCTTTAAATACACTGTGGCTACAAGTAAAAATTCGTACGTGCTATGGTGTAGACGTCCCCATAAATTTCCCGTGTAAAAGGTCGCTAATGGTATTTGCGATTGTATGTTTACTTCGATATTAAAGTATGGAGAAAAATATTTAATGGACGAGGAAAATTGCTACGGTTTAAGATGATTTGTTGACTGAATTCTTAGCTGTAATTCAAAGTATTTATGAGAGTAATAATATGTTGCTTTTGTAATTTCATAGCAAGTTAGGTATAAATATTTGTTACACTTCAAAAATAATAATACTTTTATTTAACATTACAAAAGATTTTTTATTTTCATTTAGAAAGATTTTTTTAAGGTAATAGTTTTGAGTAATTAGTGGATCTGCTTATAATTTTATGTTGTATAAATTTATTCGTATTAATATTACTTTAAACCGAATTCAATGACAAATACATGAACTTATTTTATTAATTAATAATAGGTACAGTCAGCAGCAGAAGTAGCTAAGCGGGTAGGATGTTCGAAATGACCTACACACGTTCTTATTCTCCTAAAAATAAAGTCGTGTCCAGCACATTCGGAACACCCTACCCGCTTAGTTACTTTTGCTGCTGACTGTTCTTCTTTTTTATGCTTTTGTGTTTATAAATTTACAAGATGTTTTAAAACTACCTACCTTTTATTTTTAACAATAAAAATTGTTTAAGTATGATATATTAAGCTAACAGTAATTATATTTAAAATGCTTAAATTAAACAATATGTTCTAATACTTCTAGTAGAAAATAAACTTTATAGAGCAGGCAGTAACATAGTAATACTTGAAAGTTATAGTGACTGTTATAGTGCCTTTTCCTGAAAGCAGCCCATAGCTCACCGAAGGAAACCCACTAACTGCTCGATAGGAGAAATAATTCGTGTATAGCTGAATTTTGGTGAAGTTGTAGATAAAGGTGTCTTACACAACATACTAAAAGTACTCATGGATAGGGGTGCCGTTAACGGGGAGAGGGGGATGTAAAAGTCCCCTTTTTTGGCTTTTCGTAAATAACTCAGTAGCGGTAGCTCATACGAAAAAATGTTCTTCTACTTAATTAATCCACAAATGATTTTGCACAAAAAAGGTTCTTTACACTTTTTTGCTGAGATCAATGTATAATGAGATTTCGAGGAAATACGATAATCACTTTTGGTATGTTGTGTAAGACACCTTTGTCTACAACTATACCAAAATTCAGCTATACACGAATTATTTCCCCTAAGTTTTCCTTCGTTTGGAGGGCTACCATACCTATAGCTATACCTACTAGTATTTTATATAATTAGTACTAGCGTTAACAATCTCATTGTCTCCCGCAGAACCGGAAACTAATTACTGTAAGCGTATCAAGACAAATTAATTACGGACATCTCGTAATTGCCAGTGATGATTGCTATCCGAGATGACTGGTCAATTACATGCTGAATAAATAATGGTATTAATGAACTATCGGTGTTAATGGGAGTGTATGGAAACTACGTGATAACTTAGAACCAATATAGCGTGAGTCAAGTGAAGCTTTTGAATGGTTACTTAGAATAGGTACGAATTTGTATTCCTTACTATTCCGTACCATGCGATTTCCTAGTTTCGCATGGAAGATTGCAGGCTCCCTAAATCCGTGCTGTATTCTGAGCTCACGGATGGCAAGCGTAATCAGAGGGGTCAGTTTCTACGATACAAGGATGTTTTAAAACGACACCTCAAGGCCTGCGACATCCCACCTGACTGCTGGGAGGAGCTTGCGTCGTCTACAATAGAATGGCGCAAAAGGGTAAGATTAGGTGTGGCCTCCTTTGAAGAAGCCCGACTTAAACACTTAGATCAGAAGCACCATTTTAGGAAGACTCGGCCGAACTCCTCGGCTGAACTGACCTATGTATACACTTACGACAACCAGGGGCAGCTTTTCTGCGCACAGTGCGACCGGACTTTTAAAACAAAATTTGGCTTTGCGAGTCATGTACGGGCTCATCAGAGGATGTAAGGGTCGCCTACTCGTAATAGATCAAGAAAGAGTAGGTGGTAGGCAACCCTACCTCATCGAGTAGCAGAATTCGGCTTATGTAGGGTCAATGTTATGTATTTTAGTACCTGGTAGCCTGAGCCAAAGTTGGAGCAATTTGTACATTCAACAAAATATTACCCTATTTTTTGACAAAAAGTATTTCATTGACTAGCAAGTGGACGTGGCCCATTTGATAATGCTCGTCGAGGTATGTCGAAAAAATTGTGGTTACGCAAACCTGACATTTTAGGATTTTTTTTACTATAATATTATGTGAGTCAATCAACTTTTTATAGCGCCTGGTTGCTATGGTTACGTCCCTTGGACAACCAAAGATTTTGTATGAAATAGTATGAAGATGTCCCTCGGACAACGGGGACTGAGTAAACAACATTAAAAAGTTGATTCGCCCAGGTGCGTTCTTTCGAATGACACGAGTTTTATCTTCTACTAAGTTAATTACAAGCCTCGTTTAACTAATAATAATTTATCCTTATCTGTCACATTTGACAATTTTGTTTGTTGGACAGATAAAACATAAAATAACTAAATGAGCTTTGTATGACATTTATCAATAAGGGATTTAAAAGTCTAAGTGCTTGAAAGGAGACCCAGGCTCTTCGAAATAGGTCGCGCGTAGTGGTTAAATAGATACACATCATCATCATCTCAGCCATAAGACGTCCACTGCTGAACATAGGCCTCCCCTTAAAGGGGGGGTATTGCCATACGCGCCACGCTTGGCAGGCGGGTTGGCGCGCGCAGTTTTTTTGTTTATTGTTGTTGAGGCTTTCGGAAGATGCTACTGCCCATCTCCCGGTATATTCCCTTAGCAGACTCCTACTGCAACCACGGGACGACATGGTGGGGGACAATTCTAAGGCCGGGCACCCCACGGCAATAGATACACAGGTATTTATTTCATATGTCTATTCATTTAAATGTCATTCTTAGCTTCTGCATACGAGTACATGCGTCATCAAATATGTCGGAACGGCCAAGGTACTCAAAAATATCTGAACATGCACTTTATCGCTTTAGCAATAGAGGTGTTGCTCACATATTTGTGACCACCTTGGCCGCTCCGATAAATCCGATTGCGACTATACATCCAAGAACTGTGCAGACACCTTGTATTTATAATATTACATAGTACCTTCATTCCCAAGTCGTACGTTATAAAATCCGCCGTGAATGAGTACTATTATTTGTCAACGTCGGGCGTCGAACCTGTTAAACTGACTTTATGGTCACTGCATGCACTATATTGCACAGGGCATTGTGCGTATAAAATCACTGGAAGAAACATTACGCAGTTAATGTCTGAGAAACGCAAAAAGTAAATAAGTATCCGGTCAACAGACTTGTATACAAAATGACAGTTACTTCAAGATGCAGTGCTCTACTTGGGAGATTGATATACTACTAACCTTTGAAAATCGCAAGTCAAGTACGGGTCAACAGTATTTGTATTGAAAATTACAGTTCTTACAAGATGCAAGAATCTCTTCGCGATTCTGATTTACTGCTTGTGCTTCCTGGTGAGACAGGAAAAGTGATACATATTGCATGTACCTACGTATCGGAATCTGACGGACTAACAGAAATAAAGTTTCGACACTTTCAGTGTAAATAGTTTGATGTGCACGGATTACACGGGCGGTTGCTACGTATTTACAATACAAGAGAAGATAAGATATTGCTTTTACAGATATGTCCTTTATAACGCTACAAGATGCCATTTTATTAATGTATAGTAAAACAGGCCTCTTGACACTGTCTAAAAGCCGTTTGTTATTATTAATATATTTTTTTTTGCTTGTAAGTTTACGAAATCGGATCCAGTTCGTAGAACAAGATATTTCTTCATTATATATCTGACCATTTATTTCATGATAAAAACGAAAATTTTAAATACGATATGATGCTAGCCTATAAACGTCGCCGCACTGCTCGGCACAGGCCTCCTCTCATGCACGAGAGGGATCGGGATATAGTCCCCACGCTGGTCCAAAGCCGGAGTTTGAACCCGAGACCTCCGGATTGAAAGTCGGACGTCTTACCGCCAGGCTACCAACGCTTCCTAAAAAAAATATTATAAAACTATTTTGTCTCAATTAAGGTTTCAGAAGCGTCTATCTGATTAGGTACATCTGACATATTCTCATTGCGTTGAAATTATTATCTCTCATATTTCCATAAAACAACGGTTGTTCTGCTTGCTCTATATCTGCAAAATGTTTGTCACTGTTAATTCAATTTTTGGGAGCACTGCACTGCCACAGTGTTGCGGTTTGTGGAGATACTTTATTAGCTGCTACTCTGACACTCGGATTTCAATATGTCACTCTAACTCGTGTAATTTCTTTTAATTATGTTATGTGCGAAGTGGGTAGTTGGCACTAAATGCGATGACAACACACACGTTGTGCGTGTCAGTCGTACGTAAATGACAAATTTAGGATTGAATATTTAAAATTGTTTAGATATCCAATATCCCAACAGCTAGAGTAAAACTTCTGTAACCAATTAACCCATTAATTCTGGTTAAGAACAATTGAAATTATCCTAGCCTAAGACATTATAAATATGCTGAGTAATGTGATTTACCGATACTAAAATAAATCCTTCACTGTCGCTTTGCAGTTTGTATTGTAAAAGGTTAGCGTTATGGATGGATAAATAATTAAGGTTATGTTGCTCCAGCGAAAAAATCTTCGCACTCATTTGGTCATTTGGTTTTAATTTAAGAGTAATTTAAAATATATTGGTCATATTGGTTGATTATTTAATCGTATGACGTATTTTACATTGTATAGGATTAATACGATTAATATTGGATATGACTTCCTGTAACGAAAAACATTTACAAGTTAAAATGTGTTTGAAATTGTATATTAAACTTTACTTTTCGTACCTAAAGTATAACATAAATCAAGACTATTTTGTTCACATGTCTAAAAGTGCCAGATCTTATTTTTCAACCCGTTTTATAGTCCATAACAGATCAAATAAACTACATTGTAATCAATTGACCAGTTGCCAATTTGGGAACAAGTTGGGAACTTTTAAACGAACAATCTGTAAGTTGGAATCTCTTCAATATCAGTAACATTTCACAACAACGTCGTAAAGAGATTGCGTCCTGACTCCTGACCTGCCTCACATAACTCCAGTTAAGGCAGTATGCAAGGCTAGCATGGCGCACTTTATAATATTTAGTCTCAAGTATCGTGTTTAGATTTTTTACTGTAAGTATGTTAAATCTTTTACTTCAAATAACATAATAAACTGTTTAAAAAGTTGCACCAATCGCAGACAGACTTACCGAAAACCGCCTTCGTTGGTATCACCATGTCAAACAACGACAGAACGATCACGTGGTACAGAAAGCGCTCAATCTACCGGAGCCGAAAAGAGGGAGAGGCGACAGCCATACTCCTGGTGGACAAATATAGAAAGAGGCCTCAAGAAAGCTCAGGTGCCCCAACAGACGACACAAGCCCGCAGGACTTTGCGTAGGACAGTGAGGAGACCCGATCCCAAATAATGGGAACAGGAAAAGAAGAAGAAGAACAAACTGCTTAAACGAAGGGTTAGTTGTCGTAATGCAAATAGTTTAAACAGTATGGCCCGTATTTTAATAACATCTTAAATACGCCACAGTCATGAACCCAAAGAGTAGTGTCAAACTTTGGACTATAGGTACATACAACTATTAAATAACTGGATTTATCATAAGAAATAGAAAAAAAAACATAAGGTATTTAGTAACTTTCTAATTCTAATAGGAGAGCCAGCTAGGTAAATACCGAATTATTATTTTTATATTGTATTTATACAGTATTATGTAGTTTGAAATGATATTGTTACCTACCCTTTAACTAGTTTAACTAGTCAGAGAAGATCATGTTAGACCTAAATCAAACTGAATCACGCTGTATTCAGCTTTATGTCGTAATAAAATATAACAAGTTGACTTGACGTTAATCCATTGTGTCAGTTAGTAGCAGACATTGTATTTACTGGAAATCATGTTTTCAGACCTCATAACTTTGAATGAATATTTATAAAAAAAATCATACATAAGACGTCTAACAGTTCTATAAAGCCAGTTCAGGAAAGCCAAGAATAGCGTACATGGATCAAGTCAAGGAAAAAATAAACGTCGTATCAGGCCATCAAGGAGAAGGCAAAGGATAGATATACATGGAAAATGCTCCACCGACAAGAGCCCAGCTCTTAAATAATTGATGATTATGAACAGTTCTATGCTAATTTTCAACGTTAGAAACTAGGAATAAATCAGATTATTTTCTTTAGTAGCAGATAACACAATTATTACATAAAAAATCATATTCTTAATAATACATGACCGAGTCCTAGGGCTGATGCGAATTTGTCGTCCATTGCTTTAAATAAGGTCTAATGGCTTGTGTACATGATGGGCTATCATAGGGACACAGCTATACGACGGGACGAGATCGCAATATCGTTAGCTCCCTCTAACGCATAGCTGCGTCCCTGTGATGGCCTATCATGTAGAGGAGCCATAAAAAATACTGTGACTTCTCGTGGCCAACGCAATAATCGAATCGGCGACATACTATACAAAAAAAAATTTTTTTTATCAAAATTAACTGCACTAACTTTTACGGATGTGTCTGTCGTGTATTGTTGAACATAGATTTAATATGGAGGTAATAAAACGCGGAATATTTTCATTACTCTCCGCCATGACAGCTACTGTTTAAATAAGCAATTTCGCGTCTCTGTAAAACTTTTTAATACTTATTGGACTGAGTGACGGCAACATTGTATGTTTTATCAGAAATTTAGAGGGGATTTTAATATTTACATAGTATGAAAATCCCTTCTTAATTTTAGAAACGTCCTCTTGGGTGTTTAACACATTATGTTAATAAGCACGTATTTAGTTAAGTAAGTATAGCGTTGTTTAAAATTGATATATCACATAAGAAGGCCATCGATGGTTGCCATTTTATCGCCTATCTCATCATGCGTCATTTTCGCACTTGTTACATACTTGTGAGAACGTCACAGCTATAGCGATAAAAAACAGACCACATTAGGCTAGTGGGCCTCATAGCATAACCTACGTTGTCGTGCGCAACTGGAGTCGCGCGCGATAGCGGATCAGCACGCCTAGCACATGACTGATGCGACAGTATCTCGCGCGCGAGATAGACTACCCGTCTCTTTCTAATTGACACAGTCAGATAAGGACGGATAGACTATCTAGCGCGCGAGATACTGACGTGTCAATCATGTGCTAGGCGTGCAGGTAGCCTAACAATGGCATATGAAGGGGCTAGACGACTAAGGTAGGGCGCGTGAATAGGACACCCGTTGTAAAACTTGGCATTCAATATTAGCTCTTCCCTCAGTCCCCTTAGTTGTCTAGCCTTCATATAACCAGTTGTATGGGGTGAGCACTCTATTAACTTATTTCTCTATGGTAGGCATCGTATATCACGTCGATAACCACATTTATAAACCATGCGGCCCTCTTGACCATTACGACCAGGATTATACGCCTGCAGCTTAATCAAAGCAATGTTTTGTTTCTGGTAGAATTGGAAACACTTTGAAATACAAGAATCCCAGTAATTTTATTGATAATAATAATAATGAAGTAGGAAAGCCGTTAAGTCTAAGAAATAATGATTTCCCGAGTTTGTCGACTTAACTAGATGGCGCTGAAATGGTGGGATAATATGTGTTTCTTGTTATAACTGACTTTTGTTAAGAGGATGATAAGAGCTAAATTCGCTCCCTAACTTTTTCAGCGCGAGTGAAAGAGAAACACTGCCTTACGGTTAGTATGGGAGATCATTGCAAATTTTGCAAAATGATGAATTAAAAAAAACTATGCATTAATTGAGAAATTTAAGGCAACGAAGTTTTTAGTATTAGTGTGGTGGAATGTTGTCCTTAATTACAGACATATAAGCCAAGAAACTAATAGTTAGGGAGGCGAATAGGGGAATTTTCTGCAATACTCGAGCGTGGCAGTTTAAGATATGAGAGATACCTTAGACCTAATAGAATAACCGTGTAAAGTATTTAGCTCTATATGTAGTGACGCGCGCCTAGGATAGACGATCAGATTAGTAAAAAAAAATGGATAGTCTGAAATACTCGAGCGCATCAGATTAAGATATTGGGGGTTGATTTTAGTGTTTAAAGACTAAATTTAACTAATCTGACGATAAGTCCTTGACGCCGCCGAGTTATAGGGTCGCGAACTTGTAAAAAAAAACGTTAATCCGGCATTCTCGAGCGCGATATTTTATTTTTTTATTTTGAAGAATATAATCTAAAACTTACTAAAAATACAAAATCTGCCGGTTTCCGCATGACCGGAAGTGTGGAGGAGCCATTTCGTCTTCCTAAGAACGCGTTACGGCATATAAGTCGCGAACGATACATTTTACAAAAAAAAAAGTTTAAATAAACAAAAAAGGTAATTTTATTTTACACAAAAAAGGTCTCTTTACATTTTTGTCCAAAGTTAAAACTTTTTGACTTGAAGCATCATAAAAACTCAAACTCCCGGTCAGATTAAGAGAACCCACCAACATTTTTGTCAGATAAAAAAAATATGCTTTCAGGATACCGAGATAAACCTCCCCTATGAAAATCTGACGCGCTCGAGTATTTCAAAAAAACTTTTTTTTTTGCATTTTTAAAAATTCATCGTAACTTATCGTCACGCCGAAATCGTCAGTTTTTTTAAAGGGAGCTTCCTTGGGGCCTACTTAACACCCCTTCCGAAAATCTGACGCGCTCGAGTAATTTTTTTTTTTTTTGCATTTTTGACTACTTTATATGCCTACCCCCACCACGCAAACCGGCAGATTAGTATACCGTTGTTATCAGAGGCACTCGGGGCATACGTAGTATGAATATCTGATGCGCTCGAGAATGCCCAAGTAACTGTTTTTTTTAACATTTTTGAAAAACCGTACACGCCAAACCCACCGCTAAAATGGTTTTTGCCATAAGAGCTTTTCTTTTCGAAATTATTTTATCTTTCGATTTTGATAGGTCTCGACGGCGCCGTTGAATTACGCCATTTAGCTACCTCGCCTCCCTAACTATAAAGACGTGCAATTGTTTTAAGCTAATTTTAGATGTAACTTTGGAATTATTTTCTATTGAGCCGATTTCGTCCAATCGTGTTTTGGAATTAACCAAGTTCTTTAAAATATAATGAATATTAACATATATTTTTTTTACTTTTCCATAACAAGTAGTTATAGCTATATGACTGTTTAAGTAAAGTCAATTTGAAGGTCATCGGGTCTTGTCAGCCTCTTAATGTACTTACTACTAGCAGTACACTCGCCATCAGATATATCGGAGCGGCCGAGGTTGTCACAAATATCTGAACAGTGCCTCTATTGTCAAGGCGATAAAGTCAATGTACAGATATTTTTGAGTACCCTGGCCGCTCCGATATATTTGATGGCGACTGTACGTATATCAGTCAAATTTACAGCAATTTATCAATGGTCAAATCAGGGGGCAAGTTTTTTTATAACAGTATCAGTTATAGTTAGTACACATATTCAGGATTTTCTTTCCATTATTATCCTTAGTTATTTATTTTCCAGTAAATGTGTTCCACGTTTAATCAAAACATAATGTTAATACGAGAATAGCGTGGTAGCTTTTATTGTCTACCATTTCTACTACGGGCCACGCCCATAGCTTCACTGGATAAAAGGTTTATCAGAATTATCAGTTTGTGCCAACATTTGATACAAATATTGGCGGTGTTAAAATAGCCTTACGCAAGTATGGCACATATGATCAAATATTTCTTATTGGATGAAAATATTGGTATGCGCATTAAGCTAAGTGGCGTGCATATTGATGCAATAAGCAATTTGATAGCGTTTTGATTGACTGTTATTTGAAAACTTGTCTTGATCAAACTTGCTCACTAATATTTCAAAAAACAGATAATACCTGGGGGTAAACTACATATTATGCATAAGGGCCTTACGTTTGGCTATAACTTATAATATTAAATTAAGTATTATCAGAGACTAAAGAGATATAGACGGCCACAGCCTAAGAACATTTTGAAGCTCACGTCAATTGCGCCCTCTATCCGAAAACCCCCTAAAGATACCGAAAATGTAAGAGGAAATGTCACCTGCACTGCTACTCTACCTAGTAACAAATAGCGTACTAGTAGTACACTAGTAGCTACTAGGTGGAGTAGCAGTGCAGGTGACATTTCCTCTTACATTTTCGGTATCTTTAGGGGGCTTATTGCACTGCTACTCCACGTAGTAACAAATAGCGTACTAGTAGTACACTAGTAGCTACTCACCTAGTAGCTACTAGTGTACTAACTAGTAGCAGTGCAGGTGACATTTCCTCTTACATTTTCGGTATCTTTAGGGGGCTTTCGGACAGAGAGCGCAATTGACTTGAGGTTCAAAAAGTTCTTAGGCTGTGCTGCTCTACTATATAAGTTACTCTATGGTATTATACAAGCTGGATCTTCACAACGAAACATTTTCTGTGAAAAACTACAGTCAGCAAAAAAAACGAATGAACTTTACTTAAAAAAAAAACAGTGGGTAGGTAGATGCTAATCTAAACCAATCATCGGGGAATCATGTCTATACATTGCCTTACAAAGGGTGGGGTAAAAAAAAAGTATTAGTAGGCTAAATGGTGGTTATTGATAATCTAGATTTGAGAGCTTGAGGGGGGAGGGGAACGTTGGCCGCCATCTCGGTTTAAAGGTACCGAAATTCAGTTGTTTAACCTTGAACAAATTAGTCTCTAAGTGTGTATATAATCGCACTTAAATATACATTACTATCTATTTAAATAATTACACGTGAAATTTAAAACGAGCATAAAAATGTCCAAGACTGCAACAAAGGACTATAAAGTAATGTTTGCGTACAGAAACCATTGTAATGTTACACTTCTAAAGCTCTTTTCTCAAAGACAGAAAGACGGTTATTCCTTGAATTAAGGCCATACTTACATTTGTTTTGTTATACGTGTATTATTAAATGTTTTATTTCTTGCAGTGGACGTGCTTTGACCTATTTTACATCACGAACTGCAACTTTTAACGGCCCGCGTCTTCTTTTTTTGTCGTAGAAAGATGTGGGGCTGTCAAATTCATTTGTATCGTACTTGTGCTCGTGCTTTGTGTCATGTATGGTCATATGAGATGGATCAATACCAGACGACGAATAGGCGATCAATAGATAACTCGCACATAAGCTGACATATACAATATTAAATAATATGAAAAAGATTAATGAAAGATGATTTTAAAATAATAAAATAAGTATGTACCGTTAAAGCAAGCAAGTAACATCTTGGCTACGAACCACATGCTCCGGGCGTGCTTGCTCGAAGTTCCTCTTGCCAGTGCCTGCCAGTGCCAATCACCATATACATGGACGTGGGTATGTCCTTTAACTACGTACTGACCCGGGAATGCCCTTAAACTATATCCAAAAGAGAGGTATTGGTACTGCGAATCTCATCTCGCTATGTGTGGTAAGGCACAGCTCAGCGAATGTCATATTGCTAAAATTTGGAGCAGAGTCCGACAGGGAAAGTACCTCCACCCTGTTGTGTTCCTGCCGATGAGTAAGGTTGCCAAAGAGCACAAAGAGGATCCAGTGTGTTAGCGATGAGGGACCTTCTTGTCCCTTTAGTAGTCAACACAGTGAATCCTTCTTTTTAACCGACTTCAAAAAAGGAGGAGGTTCTCAATTCGACTGAATGTTTTTTTTGTATGTATGTTACTCGATATCTCCGTGAATCGTGAACCGATTTTCAATTTTTTTTTAAATCGAACGGGTATAACCCCTAGTTGGTCCCATTGTCACCAAGTCGGGGTTTGATGATGGGATCCTGGAGAAATCGAGGGAACTCTTCTTGCCAGATGTCAACTATTATAGGCACACCTATAGTGATTTCACTATTTTTTACAGTAACTCGGCCACTTCCTCTTGGATTAGCGGATCCTAAGTGAAGTCGGTTCTTTTTTCTTTAAAATTATTGTAAAGGATGGTGGAAGGATGGCGACACCTCTAGTGTTGCAGGCGTCCATAGGCTACGGTAGATGCTTACCACCAGGCAGACCGTATGCTTGTTTGCCATCGTCGTGGTATTAAAAAAACATATATCTGGTCGAGCATCGAGCACGCAGTCCGGGCCTCTTGTAACGATATTTACGTAAAATTACTTCTATCACATCAATTTGTAAGTATAACCGTATTCTAGACGAGAAAATTAGGTACAGTCGCCATCAAATATATCCGAGCGGCCATAGTAGACAAAAATATCTGAGCAGCGCCTCTATTGTCAAACGATAAAGTGCATGTACAGATAGTTTTGAGTTTATCTGATGGTCACTTTACACATTAAAAATATTACATTACTATAAAACAGAACAATCACCAGCTCTTTAACAACCAACAGCGACTCTAGCCCACCTGTTCGCCACTGACTCACCACTGTGAGTCACCTATTCATAGCATTAGCTGCTGCGGAACCTGATGAAATCGCCGCGGACGATGACCCGCTGTCATCAAGGAGGTGTACCCTGTACTGTCAATATGGAGCTATGTAATGGTTTTGTTCTTTAATCACTCACTCCTGTTGCAGCTTTTTTTGTATCAAGTATTTATTTACATAAGTAAAATTGTTTTACGTCACTCTGGGCGGTAAGTAAGATATTACGCCCACGGGCGGAGCGGCAAATCTCACTTCACACCCAGGAGAAGACGTAAAATTGTGTACGCACCACGGGCGGTAATAAAGAAGGCCTCAGATCGCTTGTCTATGGCCCTCACCGTCGGTTCGGGCCACAAATATCCGCGATCTGAGCCGTTCTTTATTTTACCGCCCTAGGTGCGTAATGTACTATTAAGCAAGCAAATCTCACTTAAATAAATGTAATTTTAACTGACATATCTTTTAATGGCTATACGCACTTATTATATTAGGTATAATTCAGAGAGTTGCCAAATGATTGGACAGTCGCCATCGGATATATATTGGAGCGGCCAATGTGTTCAAAAATATCGGAACAACGCCTCTATTGTCGCGACGGTAAAGTGAATATTATTGAGTACCTTGACCGCTCCAATATATTTGATGGCGACTGAACAACGATAATCTTGATTGTATACAAAAAAACGACTTATATACTAAATAGGGAAATTTCTACTTATCACTATTTTAAAGTTAGGTATGTTTCGGTAGGTAAATAAAAACTTAAGTGAACAAAGACTTTATTCACTTAAAAAAAAGATCTACATACATTGCGTTGTAGTAGGCGAAAATTTTTGCTTGAATTACGCCTGCTTCCTGAAAACAAAATAAATGAATATATTTAGAATTTGACGGAAAATAAATATAAAAAATCAGGCAAAACATTTCTATGTATTCTAGAAAGAGTGTCATATTCATTTACAAGATACTTTACACGCGCATTCTGAGTATACGTCCAAAAAAACGACACAACCACTGAATATAATATAACAAATTTAAATGTACTTCCTATAAATCCAAAATAGTGTTTTGCTAACCCGCGTAACAAACAAACAAATTCAATCATTCCCAACGAAACCTTTGAAAAACACACACAAATGCTAAAACGAATTGCAACCCTGGAGCTATTGTCCGCTCGTCCATCCAAAACATACGTTCCGAAAAGCCAAAGAACAAAAGGACCGGCCGACGACAAAACCGAAAATGTAATTGACACACACTTTTTTATTTCTAAAAAGCCATAGAACTGCAAAGGCGGCTTCAAAGTCGGACATGACTCACAAACGATTGAAACGTTGGTCCGAATGAAAATATTGTAAATGCACAAAATGTGACGATTTACCGACAAACGCAACGAAATGCTCCATCAAGCCAATTTAGATTTTAAAACTAATATAAATGTATGGCAACAGAAACGCAAAGAGGGAAAATAAAAATTGTAAGAAAGCACGGTGGGTGGCAAAGACTACAGAGGCGGTACGTTTGCAAACTAAACGATTCGGTATAATGAAGAAAAGGGCGGTGCTCATACAAATATTACAGCAAAAACTTCAGATTCAATAGCAACAGTAAGTATAGTGACTGACCTTTCTAGGGACAAAGAGCTAAATGGCAGGGGAAGTCTCCTGCGGCGAGGGAACGGCAAGAATAACGTCTTCACCGTTTGACCGTATCGAAAACTTTTGACTAGTTAGGGTTGCTACTTCAAGTCACAGAAATATTGAATACCTATTTTCTTGAAGCTGTAAATTTAGTTTAGCGACACTTTTTTATCTGATGTTTCAAACGACACCGATTTTGAGGACAGGACTAAATAGTAGGAAAAAAACTACTTAAATAATCGATAAACTATTTTTTTTATAGGTTGATTTTCATCTTATTATTATAAATACCTAAAGTTGAAAAAAGGAGAGATATTTATTGAATTTACATCCTATAATAAAAGGTACCAATTATACCCCAAAAAGAGTAAATGAAAAAATTTAAACTTCGGTTTGACAGCCCTGTAATGTCAACCTAATTGACCGACATTATAACTTCTTAGGTGAACCCTTAGGACAACGTTTCAATATCCAGATTACTTACAATCCCTACAATGTGGTTTCTATATTTTTACTAACCGAAACCGTTTTTAGTGTCCTTTAGCGTTTTATGATGGTAATTAGTCCGCGTCGCCTTTGTCTGGATAGAAAGGATCGATTGTCGCCAGACTGTCGGTAATTCCTTTCAATGCGATTGCTTTGAGACCGTTAATACGTAATAAGGCTGTGAAAGGCGGATGGTCAGGGTTCTAAGGGAGATCGTAAGAGCGCCAGGGTTGCTAATTAGTTTCGCTTTTTTGTTAAAATGTGTAGCAATTATCATTGTTAATCGTTACATTGCTTTGCCGGGGATGTGTAGAAAACACAAAGTTTTTTTATTGTACGCTCATAATTTTGCAAATCAATTTTATCAAAATGTAGGTCGTTACTGGATACGTAGGTAAATAATGAACTGGTTAGTTGCTTATTGTGAAAATACTAATCGGCTTAATAAGTAAACGTTTAGACTTATTTTGGCGACAATATTTGCTATATCTATAATTAATAATAATTTATCATTCTTTAGGAACCAGAAGAACTATACATAAAATAACAAGACAATTTTCTGAATGATAAAAAAAATTGAAATACATATACCTAGAAGGGCAAAAGAAAAAAAAAGTAATTTCCTCTCTAACATAAATTTAAGGATCTTCGAGACATTATTTATGTTTATAAAAACTTCGTCGCATTGGTGACATCAAAATTGTAACGATTTGTTTAGCTTATGTTTTTTTTTTAAATTCAGGAACAGAAAAAAACAACGTAGTATGATCCAACTTACTTAATAGTGCACTCACGCGCCTCTAACGAGAGAAGGTAGTTGTTGAGGCTCGACTCGCAGTTGGTGTACGCCATGCCGATGCCGACGCCTCCACCGATGAACAACGGCCACTTCCGAGCGCTGTGCAGGAAGAAGCTGCCCAGCATCCCACCGATTATAAGTCCGGCAACTGTAAGAATAAAAATATCTTGCTATACATTTACAGGGTATTTTCCATGCCTGCATGTATTTGGGTCTGTTGCATTACAGTACACTACTCTTAATAGGGTTCAAATTTAAGACTGAAAATCAGATATTTTTGAGTACCCTGGCTGCTCCGATATATTTGATGGCGACTGTACGATCAGAGTTTAAAATTAGCTCCTGTTATAGACACGCCAGATATGACACAATAATGAGAGCAACAAAACCCCTGTAGTTAGTTTGCTATTCTATACTTATTTCTAGATCCGGACATCTGGTAGCTGTAAAGTGGTGGAGGTAAAAGAATGCAAATAACTTGTAGAAAACAAATCCTAGAGTTTTGGGATTGATGCAATATTATGGAAAATGATGTAATTAATTAGATTATATCATAGTCTGAAGTTTCTGTTGGGGGAAGTAGTGCCAAATGATGTATAATGCAATTTTTAGTTACTCGTCTACTGTTTTTGTTTCCGCAATGTGTATTAACACATTGTTTTTGTTCTAATGTTAAAATATAGGCCCTGTTCTGACAATATTTCGGTATAATTTTTTTTGCAACTTAAAAACTTAGTTGGCCTGTCACTCTGATCTCCACCCATTGAAAGCCGCCAAATGCCCGAATCTAGATGCCGGGATGGATGCAATCTAACTGGACAGGTTTCATTGCTCTCATTATTGCGTCATATCTGACGTGGCCAGCTCTTAGTCCATTAAGTTTAGGTTGGTAAGCCTACAAACTTATAACCTGAAATGTTGAATTTAAACAGAAAAACAGAATAAATTTCAGAACACAACTTATTAATATGCGTACCGAATACCGTAGGTACTTACTAGATTTAACTCCGAGGTCGATGAAACACGAATTATATCTTTCTTCAAAAGTTCTTGTGTCGGGTGTAAGCATATCTTTCCTACTTAAGACTGTGTACGCTGACCACAATACATTTTATAACAACTTACATTTACCAAAACAAATTAATTGAAATACATGCAATTTCATAGCAAAAAAAATTGATTTTTACACTTAAGACACTTTCTGTCTGTTTTTGTTTTAAATGATGACAGCCATGAAAAAGAGTTGGCATGATCATTTTCATTGCTGTCACTTGTGTAAAGAGTACGTACCTTAGATGTCTAATATTTTTTACGATTTTTTTAGTGGTCAATACTGAGTGGTGTAAATTATATGCATAAAGCTACTAACTATAATAAAATAACGGGAGCAAGTAGTTACACTTTTTCCTTGACCAAAGTTGAACCTTATTTTATTTTTTATTTTTTTATACCACGACGGTGGCAAACAAGGTTATGGCCCGCCTGATGGTAAGCAGCTACCGTAAACTATGGATTCCTGCAAACTCTAGAGGTGCGCGTTGCCGACCCTTTACAAAAAGGAGGATTCACTGCGTTGAAGGCTGAAGCAACAAGAGGGTCCCTCGTCGTCAACACAGTGGGTCCTCTTTGAGCTTTGGCAACCTTACACACAATTACAATACAGTCTACGCTACATTTCAGCTTATTTAGGCACAAGTAAGACGCAATGCAAAAACAAAGTTAAGCTAGCGTCGACTTTAGGATTTTTACCTCTATGGGGTGCTAAGGCGGGAAATTGAAGTTTAGGGCCCAGGGCCCTTCTCATTTGTTCTTGATCCGGTTGATCCGGGGGAAAGGGAAGGGTTCCTGGACAGTGCATCCTGGGGGCAACGGTAAGCAATCTCTTGGTGGACCCCAAGGATTTCTTACCGGTGCTGCAAATATCCTGTGTTTTAGGGGGTGGGGGTTCCGCACAGCGAGTACTCTCGTTTAGGGAGAGAACTCCTCAGTGTTAGCTGGAGTGGGCCTTCGGACGAGGGACAGGAATGCCGCTGTCCTGTATAAAACTGCGACCCCGTAATCTGTCTAGGCAGAGGGCCTATGATGATGGACCGGGGGTTAACACCAACCCGCCACTTGGTGTTTGCTGCAAGGATGATATCCTCTATAAAAAACTGAGGGGCTTTCAGACCGGGCGGCTTCGGCCGCGGTGAGGGACAACAGGGATGCCGCTGCCCTGTATAAAACTGCGGACCTGTAACCTGTCTAGGCAGAGGGACTATGATGAAGGCCCGGGGGTAAACACCAAACCAGTGTTGGCTGCGAGGATGACCACCTCTTTAAAAAATCGCGAAAGTAACCCGAGGGGGAGGAACCCGGGGTTTTTTGGCCTCGCTCCCGGCGTGAAGGTTGTCATAAGGGAGCAGCGTGTGGTGTCACCCTGCAGGCTACCTTCGGGAAGGGAGCCGGCTCCGGGGGCTTCAGCCCTGGTGAGGGGACAGCTTCGGCTGTCGCAGCAAGCGGTGTTCGCGAAATAATGTTCGCGCTACCGTGTCACCGTCTCCAATGCTGCACGACGGGCATACCATGGATGGTTTAGTTGGTAGTATCACCCCGCACTGATGAGTTCAACATACCCGTCCTAGTTTCCCGGTTAAGCGGGTTGCCTAAATGCATTCGTCCATGCAAAAAAAAGGACTTTACCTCTGTACGCTAACCTGTTTTTACACAGTTTTATTTAGTTTGATCCCGTATATTTGTTTATTTATTTTTGTCCATCAAATTTGTAAGTTAAATTTCAAACACTTCCCTAGGTATAGTTTCGTAGTTTACATAACAATCTACTAGGCACAGTCAGCAATAAAAGTGTGTCCCAATAACATTTTTGGGAGTTACTTGTTATAAGATTAATTAGATTAATTCATACTCTCCGAGCTGCCGATTCCGAGCCGATTCTACTATTTTACACAACAAGTATACAACTTTTCTGCAGTATTTTAATACTTATAGTGAAATTATACCAATACAGACAAAATAATATGATATAATACATACAAAATGCATATAAGTTTAAGTAGTATTGAAGAATAGTTTCAATTCAAACGCCTTTAGAAGACACAGATTCAAACAAGTCAGTCGCTTGCTTTAGATATTAGTTAAGGCGCACTCGCTTTTTCGATGAAATTTAAATGGCCGTTATATTATAGTTAGGTAATGCCCTCTCAAAACATAAGTTTCAAATTATTTTTCTCTCACGTAGCTCTACATGTGAACATACGACGTAACGTAAGTTACATGTACTTACCTGTGGGTCTGCGCGCTTACTAGTTTCTTTCCCTCACCCAGGGCCAGCAAACGTACATATCCCCAAAAAGCTGACATAGGCATCCGTGGCATAGGTAGTCTGGTAGATAATTCATATTAATCAGTGTTTTATTTCTTAAATTAAGAATATAATACAAAGTGTCATATATGAAGTATCAAGGTACCTAATATTAAAGTGTATCTTGATTTATCAGATAGTCGACCAAATTCAACATCAAGTCGAACAAAGGGTATTCAAAATATGGTTCAAGAACCTTAAGTAGTCATGAAATCGCACTCTTAAACGAATAGCTAAGAGTTCTAATGACATAAAGCTATTACTCAAGAATTAAAATACAAATAAGTTGCTTACCAACAATCAGATGCCATGCAAATTCGACATCAAGTACGTTAGTAATAAAGTTCTTAATTTTAAATCGAACAATTAAGTCCGTAAAATTGTTTCCTAATACAAGTTGAAGTATTGCAAATTGCTTTAGGCGAAATTAACAATTAGTAAAATTATACTTTCAAAGGGAATATCGAGCATTTGCATAATGCCAAATGACAATATTTTGGGATGGGGGGAATCACACCCCTGCACGTTTTATTGTGAGTCAAAATAGACGTGGCGTCGTTGATCTCTGTCCGGGTGTTTATTTGAGACATTTGTCAAAGACCTCTGGTCGGTAATAGGGCTCGGGGCATGGGACTCCACTGCAGGAAGCACATTTAATAACAGTTTAGATATAGTTAATTGTGTATGTGTAAGTATATTAAAAATTAAGTTAGCAAAGTCATCCCCATGTAAAATTAGTGGCGTTTAGAAAAGGCGTCTGTAAATTATCCAAGTTCTGACTACAATGTTGTCACTACACAATAGACAGTTTTCATTGTAACCATACTCGTACAGCCTTTGATTAAGATGCCACTAATTCTATGTAAGTAGTTAAGTACTAAGTATATATTATAAACATGCACACACATTTATACTTAGCAAAATAATGTCGATGCGATGCAGTCAATAAAGTGACCATACCATACCATAAAATAAAAATGAAGGGTACACGGAAAGAATATGTCTAGTCACTTTGACAACATTTTGAGTTATAGCGGTTTTAAAGTTTGGAACCATACTATTTTCGTAACGAGCTGGATTTATGAATTAAAAAGTAGACTTATGTTAAAAATTCGAGCTGTTACAGAAGTTGTTGCTAATAGTTCATTGCAAGCTCTACATTTTGATACAAAAATCACATTTTACGAAAAAAGGGACTAGACCTGTTCTTTCAGTGTACCCTTCAAATAGCGTTAATATCTTGCGTACGTGCAAAAATTTATAAGTGATATTAATTTAATCGCAAATGAAAAATTCCACACTTAGCCCAAAAGGATCACATGTCGTGGCTTGCATTTTAATTTTTGCGGGCATAATAAAAATGACGGTCATTTTAATGAAGATTTTTCAAATAACTTATTTACATAAAATATACACCTTTCATAAACCTGGATGAGAACTTGAGTTTTGTCGTTTTTACTTTTATCTTAGGTATTATTTTGTGCGATCCTATGCCTGGTCCCGTACACGCTCCGGACGTGGCCATCCGACCTATTATTATGATTGATTTTGATTTTTTTTTTCAGGCGTGGATTTTCCACGGGGAATCCGTCGCTAATGTCGTTGCTGCCACCCACGAAATTGTGCAATAAGCTTGCACAGCTCTCACCGCAATTTAGCCCTCTAGTTCTTCTTAAGACGGCTTTATTCTGCTTGATGAGTGCATAGTCCCACAAAGGAAATTTATACAAGACCATGCTGCACACGTTGCACGTAAGATACCGAATTTGAGCCCTGGTGTCGCTTCTATTACAATCTGTGCGCCTCGAGGCGGCCCCCTGTGTAGACCATGGAACAGATGTCCTCCTTTTCCACCCAGGGGTTGCGGACCATGGAAAAGGAAGACATCTGTTTTAGGCAAGGCAACGCTGAGTCCGAGGTGACGTATGCGGTAAATCGCCATATCAGTCGCCACGTTAGCCCTACGAACCGCTTCCTCAAAGGTACTACTACGTGATAAGAGTGTCATCCACGTAGCACAACACAGCATTATAATCCCCAGCAGGACCGGAACTCTTAGAAGCCAGTCAAAACCAATATCTAGGGATACACGTACAGATGTGTCCGCTAGATTTGTCCGACGGATATGCCCGGTGGATAGATCCGTCCGTGTATGGCGCGCATTGGACACGGATTTGTCTGCGGACACATTGAGACGTGTGTAGATAGCGCCATACTCTGACGGATCTGTGCGCCGGGCATATCCGTCGGACAAATCCGGCGGGCACATCTGTGCCTATATTCCTAGCTAATGTTCCACAGAATCGGTCCCAACCCATGTTGGATCCATACGTATCCCTGTTGTGGTACGCCGCGCTCAACTCGCCTGGGCGTGTCAGCTTACGACCTGCTCCATTTCAGAGAACTTGGCGGTCTCTGGAGAATTATGCTAGTAATAACTAACGTAATAGTAGATAAAAAAAATACCAAATTAAAAAAATCTAAGTCGTATATACTATAGTATTCATATCGCATCGTTCAAATTAATCATTCCACGTTTCCTCAACCTCAGCTAAGTCCATTAGACAAACCAACGCACGTCCAATTAAGACCGAATCGCACTAATCGATGCAGTCTAAGCCGGTAATAGACAAAGGGCTTACCGCCAAACAAGCTGCAAGCTAATCGCAATGGAACTGCCTGCGCCTGCCTATTCTGAAGACGCAACGAAATGTCGCGCGGTATCGCTGGCGATTTCTACTCGTCTTGTCAACCGCCTTAAAATAAGCAGAAAACTAAATGAAAGCCAAAATAATGTACCTATTTAGTGCTCAAAAAACATGGATATGATACGATGATCACAATACGTACAAGTAGTTGTTAAGTCTTAGGTTTTTCAATAGGTATAATGCCTTTGCCCAGCAGTTGGACTGGCTAACAAATAAAGTACTTATAGTTAGGGAGGCGAGGTAGCTAAATGGCGTAATTCAACGGCGCCGTCGAGACCTATCAAAATCGAAAGATAAAATAATTTCGAAAAGAAAAGCTCGTATGGCAAAAACCATTTTAGCGGTGGGTTTGGCGTGTACGGTTTTTCAAAAATGTTAAAAAAAACAGTTACTTGGGCATTCTCGAGCGCGTCAGATATTCATACTACGTATGCCCCGAGTGCCTCTGATAACAACGGTATACTAATCTGCCGGTTTGCGTGGTGGGGGTAGGCATATAAAGTAGTCAAAAATGCAAAAAAAAAAAATGTACTCGAGCGCGTCAGATTTTCGGAAGGGGTGTTAAGTAGGGCCCAAGGAAGCTCCCTTTAAAAAAACTGACGATTTCGGCGTGACGATAAGTTACGATGAATTTTTGAAAATGCAAAAAAAAAAGTATTTTTGAAATACTCGAGCGCGTCAGATTTTCATAGGGGAAGTTTATCTCGGTATCCTGAAAGCATATTTTTTTAATCTGACAAAAATGTTGGTGGGTTCTCTTAATCTGACCGAAAAAGGTTTAACTTTCAAGTCAAAAAGTTTTAACTTTGGACAAAAATGTAAAGACACCTTTTTTGTGTAAAATAAAATTACCTTTTTTGTTTATTTAAACTTTTTTTTGTAAAATGTATCGTTCGCGACTTATATGCCGTAACGCGTTCTTAGGAAGACGAAATGGCTCCTCCACACTTCCGGTCATTCGGAAACCGGCAGATTTTGTATTTTTAGTAAGTTTTAGATTATATTCTTCAAAACAAAATAAAAAAAAATCGCGCTCGAGAATGCCGGATTAACGTTTTTTTTTACAAGTTCGCGACCCTATAACTCGGCGGCGTCAAGGACTTATCGTCAGATTAGTTAAATTTAGTCTTTAAACACTAAAATCAACCCCCAATATCTTAAACTGACGCGCTGGAGTATTTCAGACTATCCATTTTTTTTACTAATCTGATCGTCTATCCTAGGCGCGCGTCACTACATATAGAGCTAAATACTTTACAAGGTTGTTCTATTAGGTCTAAGGTATCTCTCATAGCTTAAACTGCCACGCTCGAGTATTGCAGAAAATTCCCCTATTCGCCTCCCTAACTATTACCGCTGTGACTCTTTGATTTCCTATTAAACTAAACGGATGCGACACGCGCTCTCATTTCTATCGGAAAAAGTCTGCCGTTTTTTGCGGAGGAGGGGTACGTCAAACGTATGACCACTGGTCATATATTTTCGGCAGAGGGAATGCCTGTCAATGTCAATGGCCGCTCTGCTTGGTTTAAAGCTCTAAGCTGCGACTCGTTCCCTGTATTTAGAGTAGTATTTTTAATCCAATAAAGTAATCTGACAGCTCCTGTCATACTACAATGTAAACCACTTCGTATACATGTAATACAAATATGTAATATACATTCTACGCAATTAACAAAACTTAATGTCTTAAATTCCTTATTAAAGAAAAATATTCCATACTGCTGAAGCAATATCGCTACCAACAAATAGCTTGACGTACATTGAGTTGGTGTAGGGGTGCACCGCAATAATCCTATCTGCATGTCTTATCAAAGTGGTTTCTCGGTAACGAAGCAAAATTGACAACCCTGAGTCGGATTAGCCGATGACAGACGGACAAGTAGCTCTTGCATTATTGATTACAAGTAGATGATGGTTAATAAGTCAGTAAATTATTAATGCTAACAAAGCAGGTAAATGACGAGATTGACGTTTTACAATAACTATAGACCTACACAAAAATAAGCAATCCCTGAAATTTTCTTTTAGTTGTCTTTAGATAGCAGAGACCAAAACTTTCAGAAGCTCACTTTCAACTTTCAAATCTATTCCTCGAATTAACTACTCGTTCGAGGGACAAATTGAAAATTACTTGATTTTCAAAATTTTTAGGATACTTAATATGATGTCCGATTTGTAGGAAGAAATCTCTAAGTAACATTCGGACATCTTAAAAAAATACTACCATACTCGACTTTTACTCGACGGTATCACGTAAGTAAGTATGTAGTCTCCTTAGTCATTAAACCTTTCGTATAGGGTTACAATGTGTCTATATTTAGCCTAATTATTAGCCGTGAGCGAACTTAATACTAATTGCCTTTGTCACCACACAACTCACAGGCGCTTCACACGTGTGTCCAATCATATGGCACATTTCATGTCACGGCTCTGAATGTGGTATTTCAACATTGTTATCTTCATTACTAAATATTTGAAGACAAATTGTTTATATTGGTTTCACATTGTGGGTATTTCATTTCGTTAAGCTTGCTTAAATGTAATCTATACAAGGTTTAGAATTGCACTGAAAAAAAAGGATAGGCGAACTCTTTCGGCTATTTCATTAATAACCAAAATTCGGTAATGAGTTAGTAAAGTTTATTTGCTTATAACTCAATGTTTACTTATAAAGAACAAAACACTTTGGTAAGTAATAAATAAGCCTTTAGTTTGCAAGTCCCAAAACTTGAGTTACTAGTAGACGAAGTTTAATTACTGGTAACAAAAAAAAAATTAAGTGTGAATTCGAATGAAATCGCATTCAATTTTAAGTAAGAAACTATACGGCTACCATGAGGTTGACATTGTAATTTTTCGTTAACGAGTAGCGAATTTTCTGTATGTGCATCTCGTTTACACTAATCTAATATGTTACAAGTATTTAAGATGCACAGATAGAACACTCGATGCTCGTTCTCGAAAACGCCAATGGCGTAACTCATGGTAAGCGTACTATTTACCTTCATCAAGTTTTCACCAAGTATAAGGTAAAATCAATTTATTAACATTAAGTTTATTTTATCATATGACATACCTATATACATGAACATTTCACATATTAAGTACAACCACCGCAATAAACTAGGAACTAATCAAAACGCGTAAAATTAGTACAACTATAAAACAGGCCCAAGCGAACACGTACGCGGGTCGTAAAACTGATGATGTCATTTGTAAGCCTATTGGCGCTATAAGAAAGATTCGACAAATTTCGCAAATTTGCATACAGTTTTCAAGAACACTTAGAAGAGAGTGCAGATTTTACAGGCCATAAATCTGAAGAACTTTCATATAATCATAAACGATAAGCTCAACACCAAAAATTATGTTTTCTGGGAACAAATGTGAAAGTAGCATTTTATTAAATAAAAACCATTTATAATAAATAGTAGTATTAAGTACAGAAGATTTAATGAGTAATAAAACCTCTGTTTCAGTATATGTATCTACAAAACGTGAGCGTCTCCCTCTCTGGTGTTGCCTTATATTATCAGCTTGGATTTTTTTTATACCACAACGGTGGCAAACAAGCATATGTCCCGCCTGATGGTGCCCGATTGTATCTATAAATAACGGGACCGTAATTACGGCAGTTAATTAAATTTTGAAGTATTACTTTCTGTATAAATACGGATACGTAATATACTATTTAGTATTTACATTGCATTCTAGAAATTTTACTACTGCTTATTTGCATGAATTTAATTCGGCGGCGTTTTACGAGAGTCATTTGACATTTGACTTTATAGTGTTGTTTGCGTGTCTTCAGAGGAGGATTAAGGGTTACAAGAGTTACGAGCAAAGACATGGAGCACAAGCGTATTACTTCACATTTTGGGAAGCGTGTGTGTTCCATGATAATAGTTAAGGAGTTATATTCAGAGACAACGTCATGCTTCAGTCAGGAAAATTGTTGTCATCACATTCGTAGGACTTCGTTCAGACGAGTACCTTGGCTTTCGCTTATGTCAGTGACACACATTAAGATATACATAGGAATTGTGACTTTTGGGATTGGTCAAAAACCTATGTCAATCGGGTCAATAGCTTCGATGCTACGGTGGAACATAGCTAGGTAACATGACTACGATACAAATATATTTAAAGTACCGTCCACTTTTGAGTTATTATCAGAAAAATAATGTTTACATTGTTTACAATTTTATAAACCCATTATAAAGCTTTAAAAAAATTAACACCCGACGCTTGTACAAATCTAAGGTAAACAACATAAAACCTTTATCTCTAGAACTAGGTATAAGATCTGCGACAAATTGCCAATTTTCTACCAGCGACGATTTCAAAAAAACAGATTTAGTTGCAATATCACCCTTACAGTGTAACTCATTAAGGTGCCGAAATAACTTTGGGGCGGTAAAACGATTGTGGTAAAAGTATACGACGTCATCCGTCGAACGCACAGTGGGCCCAATGCTCGGATTAGTGGGTAAAATGCATCGGTAGTAAATTTTACGAGTATGCAAATGAAACGGTAGATTGGACAGTAAAAACTAAGCCGTGATATGTAGGCTGAGCAAATTGATGTACGCTGAACAGATTGCCCAAAATTACGTAGCGGGAATAGTCGTAAAATATCGAGACTGAATTTCGTTGCTATTATTTTTACTGGCCTATATCGATTTTCTCCACAATTCGGAAGATATTGGAAATCCTTGGGATCAAAAGAATAAATTTAAATAAAAAACTTTTAAAAACAAGCTTTTATGTGAATGCTCTAAAAAGAGAAAATAAGCTTTTGAGTCAATCAAACTTTTTCTATAGGAATTTTGTACAATTTTATGACATAAAAGCTTGTCGCGAGACTTTCCCGTGTAAAAGAGATTGCACATTTATATCGAGGAAACCTTATGTAAATATTGAATATTATAACAAAATCATTGGTTTCATTCAGTCCGATGTTGAGTACTTATTCTTTGAGTACATTTAATTATTGTCATTAAAAATAATTTGATTTACAATTTTATAATCCACGCCGCAGGCTTCGTCAGACAGATACAACAGTAGGTCAACAGGCTTCGACACATACCAATATATTGTCATATAACTCGTTATTGACTTCAAAATTCACTTCGTGATTTGTTATTGCATTGCAAATTTGTGTCGCTTTCGTTTGACATATTAAAAAGATGCAACTAGCGTAACAAAAACAACTCATTAACTCAATGACAAATGACAAACCGCCAGGTAGCACTATCTTATATGTACTATATATACTACATCCAAAACACGTAAATAACACTTGACGTGAATTTGTTTTTTAAGAAATACATTGATAATTACAATTTTAATTCATGAATAATGGGCTGGGCACATTACATATTTTAATTAATTTTACGCTACCGTCATAGGATTACTTGGCTACATGGTTTCACCTAAAATATGTGCAATCTCTTTTACACGGGAAAGTCTCGCGACAAGCTTTTATGTCATAAAATTGTACAAAATTCCTATAGAAAAAGTTTGATTGACTCAAAAGCTTGTTTTCTCTTTTTAGAGCATTCACATAAAAGCTTGTTTTTAAAAGTTTTTTATTTAAATTTATTTTTATGTTTTTAGTTTTTAAGAGACATGTTCCGTAGCCTCTATATTTCGACTAATACATCGTTTCGCTGTGTTTCTTATTGCTTGTTAATTTTAGCTAATAGAAATGGTCATTGGGTGTGTTACCTGATATCAAAGTAGGCAATAGGCATCAAGGTAGGCATGCTGAGTTTTTCCATAATAGTGATGAAACACTTATGGGTATGCTATTTCTGACCGCTAAACCATATCAGGTAATTTAAAAATTCTTGAAAAACAAACATTTTTGTTATATTTCAAAAAGAACATTATGTTACGGAAAAATTCCTAATGACACATTAAAGTTGCAAAACAATAAGCCTAATTAAGTTAACATAGACCTCATAATTTTGAGAAACAGCTACTAAAAACCCAAACTGACAGTTGTGTCCGAGGTTGAATGATAGAACTTCGCGTCGCTGCATTCGCTCGCTCGATAATAGTTATGCACGTATAATTTTCTTTTGATCATATACTATTTATTTAGACGGTTCTATTCTAATCTAACAGAACTGGTGGTCCGCCTCGAATTAAGAACTTGCGATTATAATAAAACCCCTCAACAAAACTGTTTTAGGCCTTCTGATTCCAGAACCCCCTGGTCATTCCAGCTCATTGAAGTCTCTTATAATATACCACCGATACAATCTCAACAAATTTCATGAAGACCAGAAAAACGTTACTAAAATATTCGCGAAACGAACATTCAAAATTATAAACCCATCGGATGTCACAGTAGGCCCAAACAGCATGAACCTATGTTGTCCTAAACTAGGGATCCAGTAGGTACCCCCAGGGTTAAGCATGAGCTATATTTTCTGATACCGGTCCCGACTACTCATCAGTACAAGTCAAATAAGCTCAAACAGCATGACTCTATGTTGCCCCAAACCCGAGATCCAGTAGGTGCCCCCAGGGTTCAGCATGAACTCCATCTTGTGATACCAGTCCCAACTGCTCATCAGTACAAGTCGAATGAGTCCAAACGGCATAAGTCTATGTTGCCCCAAACCTGAGATCCAGTAGGTGCCCCCAGGGTTCAGCATGAACTCCATCTTGTGATACCAGTCCCAACTGCTCATCAGTACAAGTCGAATGAGTCCAAACGGCATAAGTCTATGTTGCCCCAAACCTGAGATCCAGTAGGTGCCCCTAGGGTTCAGCATGAACTCCATTTTGTGATACCAGTCCCAACTCCTTGTCAGTAGGTACAAGTCGAATGAGCTCAAATAGCATGAGTCTATGCTGCCCCAAACCTGAGATCCAGTAGGTGCCCCCAGGGTTCAGCTTGAAGTCCATCTTGTGATACCGGTCCCAACTCCTCGTCAGTAGGTACAAGTCGAATGAGCTCAAACAGCATGAGTCTATGTTGCCCCAAACCTGAGATCCAGTAGGTGCCCCCAGGGTTCAGCATGAACTCCATCTTGTGATACCGGTCCCAACTCCTCGTCAGTACAAGTCGAATGAGTCCAAACAGCATAAGTCTATGTTGCCCCAAACCTGAGATCCAGTAGGTGCCCCCAGGGTTCAGCATGAACTCCATCTTGTGATACCAGTCCCAACTCCTCGTCAGTACAAGTCGAATGAGCTCAAACAGCATAAGTCTATGTTGCCCCAAACCTGAGATCCAGTAGGTGCCCCCAGGGTTCAGCATGAAGTCCATCTTGTGATACCAGTCCCAAGTCCTCGTCAGTACAAGTCGAATGAGTCCAAACAGCATAAGTCTATGTTGCCCCAAACCTGAGATCCAGTAGGTGCCCCCAGGGTTCAGCATGAACTCCATCTTGTGATACCAGTCCCAACTCCTCGTCAGTACAAGTCGAATGAGCTCAAACAGCATGAGTCTATGCTGCCCCGAACCTGAGATCCAGTAGGTGCACCCAGGGTTCAGCATGACCACCATCTTGTGATACCGGTCTAAACTCCTCGTCAGTACAAGTGGAATAAGCTCAAACAGCATGAGTCTAGTTATGTTGCCCCAAACCTGAGATCCAGTAGGTGCCCCCAGGGTTCAGCATGAATTCCATCTTGTGATACCGGTCCCAACTCCTCGTCAGTACAAGTCGAATGAGCTCAAACAGCATGAGTCTATGTTGCCCCAAACCTGAGATCCAGTAGGTGCCCCCAGGGTTCAGCATGAGCTCCATCTTGTGATATCGGTCCCAACTCCTTACCAGTACAAGTCAAATGAGCCCAAACAGCGACTTATTAAGACGATTCTAATTCTAGTATCGGTTAGGAGAAATAGGTACCAAATCAGCTTCTGATGTTGTGGCTGACTGTACTTTTCTTGAGAAAATCAAGGAATACTCATCGAGGCGTTTCTAACAAACCTAAACTCAACCTGGTTGGGGTATTTTATGGCAGAGTTCTTATGGCCACCTCCTGTCTCCATCATCAGACCAGCTCGATGGTATCAAAATTTTGTATTGTCATCCAAGTTACGCAGGTATGCAAAATTTTACCTCAATCGGACATCAGGAACTGGTTCAAATCTGGCTCGCAAGATTCTACCTAAACATCTAACACACATACTGACAAACACTGTGAGTTAAATAAAAGCTTGTAATAATAATAATAAATTTAAGTAAAAAAACTTTTAAAAACAAGCTTTTATGTGAATGCTCTAAAAAGAGAAAATAAGCTTTTGAGTCAATCAAACTTTTTTTATAGGAACTTTGTACAATTTTATGACATAAAAGCTTGTCGCGAGACTTTTCCGTGTAAAAGAGATTGCACATTTATATCGAGGAAACCTTATGTAAATATTGAATATTATAACAAAATCATTGGTTTCATTCAGTCCAATGTTGAGTACTTATTCTTTGAGTACACATTTAATTATTGTCATTAAAAATTATTTGATTTACAATTTTATAATCCACGCCGCAGGCTTCGTCAGACAGATACAACAGTAGGTCAACCACAGGCTTCGTCACTTACCAATATATTGTCATATAACTCGTTATTGACTTCAAAATTCACTTCGTGATTTGTTATTGCATTGCACATTTGTGTCGCTTTCGTTTGACATATTAAAAAGATGCAACTAGCGTAACAAAAACAACTCATTAACTCAATGACAAATGACAACCGCCAAACAGCACTATCTTATATGTACTATATACTACATCCAGAACACGTAAATAAAACTTAGACGTGAATTTGTTTTTTAAGAAATACATTGATAATTATAATTTTAATTCATGAATAATGGGCTGGGCACATTACATATTTTAATTAATTTTAAACTACCGTCATAGGATTACTTGGCTACATGATTTCACCTAAAATATGTTTAATCTCTTTTACACGGGAATGTCTCGCGACAAGCTTTTATGTCATAAAATTGTACAAAGTTCCTATAAAAAAAGTTTGATTGACTCAAAAGCTTATTTTCTCTTTTTAGAGCATTCACATAAAAGCTTGTTTTTAAAAGTTTTTTTACTTAAATTTATTTTTATGTTTTTAGTTTTTAAGAGACATGTTCCGTAGCCTGTTCATTTCGTCTAACACATTGTTCCGCTGTGTTGACCGGTTTCTTATTGCTTGTTAATTTTAGCTAATAGAAATGGTCATTGGGTGTGTTACCTGATATCAAAGTAGGCATGCTGAGTTTTTTATCATAATAGTGATGAAACATTTACGGGTATGTTATTTCTGACCGCTAAACCAGCATATCAGGTAATTTAAAAATTCTTGAAAAACAAACATTTTCGTTATATTTCACAAAGAACATTATGTTACGGAAAAATCCCTCATGACACATTAAAGTTGCAAAATGATAAGCCTAATTTAACATAGACCTCATAATTTCGAGAAACAGCTACTAAAAACCCAAACTGACAGTTGTGTCCGAGGTTGAATGATAGAACTTCGCATCGCTGCACTCGCTCGTTCGATAATAGTTATGCACGTATAATTTTCTTTTCACAATCATATACTATTTATTTAGACGGTACTCTATTCTAATCTAACAGAACTGGTGGTCCGCCTCGAATTAAGAACTTGCGATTATAATAAGACCCCTCAAAAAAACTGTTTTATGCCTTCTGATTCCAGAACCCCCTGGTCATTCCAGCTCATTGAAGTCTCTTATTAATTATATACCTCTGATACAACCTCAACAAATTTCATGAAGACCAGAAAAACGTTACTAAAATGTTCGCGATACGAACATTCAAAATTATAAACCCATCGGATGTCACACTAGCCCCAAACAGCATGAACCTATGTTGTCCTAAACCAGAGATCCAGTAGGTACCCCTAGGGTTCAGCATGAAATCTATCTCGTGATACCGGTCCCGACTGCTTACCAGTACAAGTCGAATGAGCCCAACAGCATGAGTCTATGTTGTCCTAAACCCGTGATCCAGTAGGTACCCCCAGGGTTCAGCATGAGCTATATTTTCTGATACCGGTCCCGTCTACTCATCAGTACAAGTGAAATAAGCCCAAACAGCATGAGTCTATGTTGCCCCAAACCCGAGATCCAGTAGGTGCCCTCAGGGTTCAGCATGAACTCCGTCTTGTGATACCAGTCCCAAGTCCCAACTGCTCATCAGTACAAGTCGAATGAGTCCAAACAGCATGAGTCTATGTTGCCCCAAACCTCAGATCCAGTAGGTGCCCCCAGGGTTCAGCATGAACTCCATCTTGTGATACCGGTCCCAACTCCTCGTCAGTACAAGTCGAATGAGATCAAACAGTATGAGTCTAGTTATTTTGCCCCAAACCTGAGATCCAGTAGGTGCCCCCAGGGTTCAGCATGAACTCCATCTTGTGATACCGGTCCCAACTCTTCGTCAGTACAAGTCGAATGAGCTCGAACAGCATGAGTCTATGTTGCCCCAAACCTGATGAGATCCAGTAGGTGCCCCCAGGGTTCAGCATGAACTCCATCTTGTGATACTAGTATCAACTCCTCGTCAGTACAAGTCGTATGAGCTCAAACAGCATGAGTCTATGTTGCCCTAAACCTGAGATCCAGTAGGTGCCCCCAGGGTTCAGCATGAACTCCATCTTGTGATACCAGTCCCAACTCCTCGTCAGTACTAGTCGTATGACCTCAAACAGCATGAGTCTATGTTGCCCCAAACCTGAGATCCAGTAGGTGCCCCCAGGGTTTAGCATGAACTCCGTCTTGTGATACCGGTCCCAACTCCTCGTCAGTACAAGTCGAATGAGCTCAAACAGCATGAGTCTAGTTATGTTGCCCCAAACCTGAGATCCAGTAGGTGCCCTCAGGGTTCAGCATGAACTCCATCTTGTGATACCAGTCCCAACTCCTCGTCAGTACAAGTCGTATGACCTCAAACAGCATGAGCCTATGTTGCCCCAAACCTGAGATCCAGTAGGTGCCCCCAGGGTTCAGCATGAAGTCCATCTTGTGATACCGGTCCCAACTCCTCGTCAGTACAAGTCGAATGAGCTCAAACAGCATGAGTCTATTTTGCCCCAAACCTGAGATCCAGTAGGTGCCCCCAGGGTTCAGCATGAGCTCCATCTTGTGATATCGGTCCCAACTCCTTACCAGTACAAGTCAAATAAGCCCAAACAGCGACTTATTAAGACGATTCTAATTCTAGTATCGGTTAGGAGAAATAGGTACCAAATCAGCTTCTGATGTTGTGGCTGACTGTACTTTTCTTTAGAACCAAAGAGTACTCATCGGGACGATTCTAATAAACCCAAACTCAATCTGGTTGAGGTACTTTATGGCAGAGTTCTTATTGCCACCTCCTGTCTCCATCATCAGACCAGCTCGATGGTATCAAAATATTGTATTGTCATCCAAGTTACGCAGGTATGCAAAATTTTAGCTCAATCGGACATCAGGAACTGGTTCAAATCTGGCTCGCAAGATTCTACCTAAACATCTAACATACTGACAAACACTGTGAGTTAAATAAAAGCTTGTAATAAAAATGGATTGATTAAAAAATAATGCTAACAAAATACTTAATAATTACGACTAAACTAAATTGGGTAGGGAGGGGCTCAAAAAAATCCGCAACTAAAAAGATCTACTTGATACCAAAAAAGCTTTTTAGTTGTGAAAAATATTTACGCTTACTTACATGATGATTAATGGCATTACAATAATGCTTAGAAGGACATGAACGAATTAGTAAATTAGTGATTAAATCTTTTTAAAAAGTTCATTAATTAATTTAATTATTACCAAGACACGCTCAATCATCTCCTAAATCTGGCATGCTATCAATTTAACTATATCTACCTTTTTGCATTTCTATAACACTTGATGTAATCATGTTAAATCCAAAATCAAAACCGCTATTTACATTCTTCGATGAAACGTACAATTATGCATTCCACAAACAAACTCACTGATTGTACTGTCAACATTTAATTAAAATGAATTAAAAAGACACGGAATCCACTATTAGCCCGTCAGGAAATCATTCCAAAGTCATTAAAAAACTGACATGGTCATATGTATACTGGCATAGGGTTTAAAACTCACAACTACTTTGTTCCACGTGGGTAAAAGTGGGACACTATTTTAAAATGTACGAGTAAAACCAAATAAAATTTAAAAGCAGTTCCAATATTCCTATTTAGCAATATAATAAGGACGAGAATGGTTTGATTTTTTAGTTACGCGTTTTAGTGTTTAGAGGGGTTGATTGATACAATACCAGAAAAGGCTCAGGTGCGTAACGAACTAATTAATTTCAATGCCCGCATTTGATTACACAAATCAAATGGTGTGAGGGTGAAATGAGAAATCGCTAAGAAATTTTGTTCGTCACGTTTTCGAGCTTGTTTCCGGCCCTTTTTGTGTGTGACGGCTCATTATTGGACACAATAGTGCCTGTGAATTTATAGAAACGCTTTTTTATTCAATTTGTAAATTTAAATCTTTTGACTTTTCTTATTGTGAAACAAACAAGAGTCATTTCTATTTGAATGGAATTCTGGTAAGATAATATTTACCTACATTTTTGTTTAAATTGAGAAGACCTACAAACCTCACATCTATAATATTTACGTTTCGAGTATACACTACACACACACACATGTCAAATAAAATTTCGTACTAGTTTAATTTCTTTATATTTTTTTTAATCAAGATTGTAATTATTGCGATACTTAAATTGATTGATTAATACTTTATTAAGTAGCAAAATAAACGCATTTCTCAAATTGCATATACCAACCTTTTCAGCCTTACCCATAAACCGTCATATTTGGCTAAAGTAGATCTAAACTTCCCTAGGTCTACTATCGGAACGGTCACCATGCCCCTCGACACAGGTGTCGTCGCTTCACACGAACAAAACGCAAGCTTTACGACGCTCCATTATTTCACCCAGTAATAGCTGGCCTGGGTGGGATTGCGTTTTATTTCCGTAATAAGTATTTTTTGTGCGCGTCACCGCAGTGGGCGCCATGTTTGTTTTTAATTTCGGCTCTTTGTGCTTCCGAGGTTTACTGTCTACGGTTAGATAACATCGTTAAGTGAACCTGAGGGATGTGTATCCGCAAAAATGAAGATTATTACAAAACTGTAGTTTGCAGACTTAAAGGTAAATTATAGTATGGAAATTATAAACGCATATAATATGTATTTTTAGGTATAGTAAAGTAATGTAGCATGCAAAATAGATGCTGCACATACAGAGTAGACCGTAAGTATACACTCACAAAATTTTATCTGTGCGGATTATTTAAAACAAATTAACTGTAATTTAATTAGTAAGTAAGTACGTTCCAACAATCATCATTAATCTGCCCTTCATATAGGTATTAGTGAATCATCAATTTTTATGCTTTATTTTATATTCCGTGGGAATACACGCAATCAAAGGGCGCAAAACGTTTTGCGGTTATTCTATAAAACCAATTTAATAATTGCGGTGAAATAGTTTTATCCCTCATGTATATAAATAGGTACCTACTGAACTGGGGGAACATCATTAAATAAGGTTTAATTAGACATAAAGTTCAAAGGTTAGGTATTAGTTAGTAATGTCTAAATAATGAAACGATAGGTTTGCCTATTATTGTCTGAACCGTGAAAAGAAACGAAGCCAACTAACACTACCCCTACACTACTACTGCTAGAAAACCCATCGCTACTGTTAGAGACATTGAAAATGCTTATGAAACACTGAAGATGCTCCATGCAAAAGCCCTCACTACCCCTTCTGAAACCCCTGAATATTTAGATTTTCCCTAAGCTCTGAAAACTCTACATACTTACTATCAGAAAGTGAAACTACATCCCTGCTATAAATACTACAACCCCAATAATCTAATTTCCCAAATAAAACATGACTTGGCAGACAACTTCAGCGGCTTTTCCTAACATTGGCACAAGAACATCTAGTGGTAGATCCCTATGTTTTGTAGTAACCTGATACTTTTTAGGAGACTGAAGGATGTTGTTGAAACAAACTACTGTATTTAATTAAAACTTTATTTCCTAAAAATAGTACAATACAAGGTAAATAATATGAGCACATAAAATCATTCAATAAATCAAATATTCAGTTATAAATTCAGGTTATTGACACAGAAGTTCCAGTTGCAATATGGTAGGGTGTTTGTTGGAAATGTACCTGGAAATAAAAGATAAAGCCGTAGTTTCCATACAGGTAAGACTGTAATAATATGAGCTAAAGAATATAGTGTTAGAAAATGAGTTTATTATAAGTATATTTTTAATGACAAAGAAATTAACTTTTATTTGGAAATATTTTTTATTTTTAGGCAAATTTGTTTTTTTTTTGTTTATCTCCTACGCCTACAAGCGACAGTGTTGACGAAATACAGGCTGATTGGTTATTCACTCAAGTTAATTTTATAAATATATTTTTGTATGTTGACCTAAACTTAGGATGGTTAGCTGTTGTGTGATTGAGGGTTCTTTTCTCAAATCCACACGCCTGTAGTCCGTGCGATGGAGAAAACTGTCTCTTAGCTAGATATTTTTTTTTTGCTTTATTGTGTTTTTTAAAATCGTATTTTGTCTTTATTATGATTCCACTATTGACCCAACCATTTTCTCTATTTTCGTCTCTACTTTCGCTTCGGAACCTACTGGCCATGAGGGAAGAAGCGATAAGAAACCCTCTGGATGCCTAAAATTCAACTTAAGTGATCGATTGCATCGAAATAAATTACAGGAACATGCCGTATAAATAGCGTTATACCAATTCAAACATCATGAAGAGCGTATGGTTTAGTACATGGGATGAGGTTTTGCTTCTAGACACAAATCCCCCGCCTTACTCTTTAAACAAGCGGTGTACACCATAAAATTGAGTGCTTGAACTAGTTTATGAACATTTTTCGTTCAGATGTAGGTATTTGACATTGATTCCCACAACTCACTCCAACACAACTCAAACTCCCAGTTGAAATTCAATATTTTATTTTAATGATTAGCACTTTTATATTGCCAATAATTGTAATTCCAATAGTATACTAATAATTATTCATCAATTATTATGATTTGTGATAAAAGTCTCACTATATCAGAGAACATCATAAAATTTCTTTATTATATTTTTTTTGCAACACAGCAATTTGTGTATAAATGTAAAATGCAATTATTTCAGCTCAAAATAAAATATTTCAATTAAATAAATAACACTTCAAAGTTAGGTTAAGATATAGATTAATGAAGAATGAACAAATAATTGCTCAATGGTTGTTTAGTTAAATAATTAACACTTCATAGAAGGTTTAAAGATTAGGTTAATGACGAATGAACATATAAATGCTCAATGATTGTTGAGTTAAATAATTAACACTTCTTAGAAAGTTTAAGATCAGGTTAATGACGAATGAACATTTAAATGCTCAATAGTTATTGTTTGTTACACACATAGTGCAAAGATATATAGTGTCACATCACATAAATATAATTTTATCAATTCAAATTAAAAGCACGCTAAGGAACATTCCCAAAGTAGGGTAAGCCCTTAATATTCGTTCTAATATCAACGCAACGCACGCTAAGGTTTGCTCCTAAAATAGGGTAACCACCTTATTATCCGTTCAAATAAATTCGTAATCCACAACCGAAAACCATATCAAATATATAACGCAATCCTAAAACGTATCATAAACAACGTAACCGCATAACAAAAATAATGCAAACGCAAAATATATCAAAAACATAATGCAACCCCAAAATATATCATAAACATCGTAAACGCAAAACAAAAATATCGCAAACACAAAATATAGGTACCAAAAACAACGCAAACATAAAAACCGCAAAATAGTATAAAACCATTAAATTCCGTACACATAAAACCGCATAAATAATTCAAAAATATTCCGCATAAATCAAATACGAGACACACAAAAGTAAATAAAACATTCATAAAATAACAGTCAATTAAAAGCACTTACTCAATTCCAAATAAGTAGGTACCTAAAGAAAATACACGGAAAATAAACACAAATAAAAGTGATTAAAATTCATCTCACCAAATTTGGCTTCTACTGCTGACCACGTAGGTATTTTCACTGACCGTCCGCCGAGACTTCCTCTCGAAGCTCTGGTAGTAAATGGTGATCGCAGCTGGATCGAAGACAAGATGTTCGCCTGTTGTCTTTCTCCGCTTTCAGATCCTCTTCTTTTTTCTACTGCTTCTTTCGGACTTCTTCCCGTGGCTCCGGTTGATGGCAAAGTGAGTCCCTACTGTACGCGCTTCCCTTATATAGCATTTAAAATTTCGTATTGATTCGTCCAACAAGATCGCTTCGGTTACCTTTGTATGGTTTGGTATGCTTTGGTACACCAAGCTTACCAATCAATCGGATGACTTTAAGCCAATTTAAACTTTATTGATCCTATATTTCAACTACCTTAAAGACCAATTTCCTTTGAACAGACAGAACTTAAGACTTTTCCTAAGTAAAAATCTTATCTCGATAGAAATTGAATTTCTTTGATTTTCACCTAATTTAAGCATTTTCCAATGAAAATTAATATGAAAATAGATGAAAACATTTCCCTCGTGTATGATTTATTAATCCCCTGTAGGTATTAAAGCATATTTTACCCGTAAAATGCCAATATAATTTTTGTAAAAAACTGACTTTTTATCCATTTTCCCATGATTTTCCTATATTTCTTCTTATTAAAATTAGTTATTTATTAAGTTTAAAAGCTAAAACTAGCCTTCAGGCACAAATCTCCACATAATTTTTGAAATAACCAATTTTGTATGAAATTCATATTTCTCAATTTTCCCGTCCTGAATTTGGTAGAAATCACTAATATATTTACTGCAATTTGATTTTAACTACTTTTCTTATCATATAAATAATGATTGCTCACAAAGAATTATAATTTAAAAAGTTAACCTCTAAATTTTGAACAATTTTCCAAACAATTCCAAAATATTATTAAATACTATTCTTTGTTTTTAAGTTAATTATCATTAGCAAATTTATTCTACACAATAAACTGCATTTCAACTCGAAAATCCTATTAAATCTAACAGTTTTCATCATTACTTGACAATGAATCTTCTCTATTGTCGGTCAATATCAACTCATAGATTTCTCACAATGAAATTCGTATGAAATTGTTATCAAAGTACTTTAAATGGAAAATCCTACTATTTAAATGACTTGTAATAAGTAAAGAATCCTTTTTATGTTATTAACAGGTGTTAGTTTATCATAAAATCCTTCTTGCAACAACATGCTTTTTTATGTTATTTACAAATGACTTGAGGAGAAGTAAACATACAATACAAACAATTTCCTACTATTTAATGACTCCAATTTTACCTATTCATACATCCCTTATTGGAAGAATCAATCACAAAGTTGCTAAACTTCTAGGCTCATATGAGTGAAATCTAGTCCGGTAACCAAAATTCTGTTTATCCAATGCAAATTATACAAACACATATTACATATAAAGAATCCCCCAAATATTACATACTTATCCTGCAAAGATGTTAATCATATCCTGTGTTCCTGTGAAAACTAAAACATTCATTAAATATCTTCATAACCTGCAATTATGGGTTACCATATGAACCCCCCTTATAGTCATAATGCTAAACAAAATACCCAAATAATAATAATAATAACCTTTTATACTGTTTAAAATACTACTATGTAAAATACATAGTTAACCGACCATGATTTTTAATGTTCCAAAGTTTTGCCAATATGAACGGTGAACAATATTTGACAAAACTTCATGTTATCAATTGTATATGTAATAATGTAAAAGTCAGTATTCAAATAAATATAAATATAATTGAACATAATATAAGTTATCAAAACTGTGAGAATTCCTAGTAAACATCTCAAGTATTATATATTTTTTTCAAATATTTTTGTTCCTTACATAAATAAGTATAGCTTATCATAGAAGTTCAGGTATGTGCGATTATTAATAAAACACATGATTTGTATAAATATTCATATCTTTGCTTGCTCATTTATAGCCATGCTACGTGTGTAGCGCTACGCCGTAGCAGATAACAAGGGTTTCCCGCTTTGTAGCGAAAATGCTTTGTAGAGGCGTGACAACGTGTCATTGAGGGTACTGAATGAGTTAAATCATTAACTAGATTTTCCTTACATACTAAAATAAAACCATTGTGTAATAAAATGAATCTGCAGTCTCATACAATTACTATGTGAATCTTTTATTACCATTTTCTTTCATAAGTTTGACTCATGAAGGAATCATGAAAAAGCTTGCAAATGAAGCTTCAAAACCTCCTTCAACATCATTTCCATACTTTCCCTACATAGAGACTACTATGACTTGTTACAGCCTGCCCTTCGATTCAATTGACGCGGAAGGACGTTATGTACTTTAAGCAGAAATTGCATCGTAACTCAATAAAAATGCAAGATATTGATATTTCACCCTCCCAGTGTTATTTTACTTTACTTAATTAACCATCAATCAAAAAGTTGACTGTATCATCAAATAAAGCAAAATTTTTTTTTTTTTGTGTGATATCTAAAATGACCATGACTCAGTAGTAATTAATTAATTCCAAGATAATCATAAACCTTTTGGATACTCAGTTTCTTGAGTCAGAATTGGTGAAAAGCCAGAATTTTCCGTCCCGACTGAAGTGCGAGGGTTGTGAGGCCTATGACAATCCCTAATGGAAACTCCCTCAGCCATTCATATGTATTGCATAACCAAGAATTTTTTCACCCGTATCACACAATACTCGCCCTACATTGTCCAGAACTTATGAATAACCAAGAAGAAGTCTTCGCCAGAACGACAATTCCTTTTTGTTTTTGTAACTTCCCCCAATAATATTCTCAAGTACCAATATCCAGTCTACAATCATCCCCAAATCAATTAATACCACTTTTTATGGCGTAATGTCCTCTTTTCAAAATAAAACAGATCAACTACTTTAACTTTGAATGCTCAAAATAATTTTGTTCACTGATCTATCTTAGATCTAATCCAAGGGTGTGTGCAATTAGGTCTGCTGTGTATAGTGGTCTCATTGTCAAAGAAACATACCTAGAATGGGTATTTATAATTCTAACCTAACACCAAGGTTTCCGTGACAATGATCATTGTATCCCTTCAAGAACCCCTCCCCCCAGCCCTAAGCTCAACTCTCGAAACATCAATATCTGCTGACCATATTCTTGACTTTGTGTTATTAAACAAATCCTACTCTAACTCATCTCTCATTCAGTCAAGTCAAGTAAACGTGAAACGACACGTTTACCTTAGTCATGTCATAGTCAATCTCTCATCTGTCACCTATTCTAAGTCTCTAAGTCCCCCTTTATTTGTCAGTACTCTCTATTTGTTCAAAAACCCAAAGTCATTATTGAATATGGTCGTATATAAAGAAATTATTCTCTGAATACACAGTTTTGACTCTACGTTACGTCTAATGAATAATAAGAATTACCTCATAACTAAAATTGCAGAATTTTAAAACTACAACTCTAATTACTACAAATACCTTTTCAAAACCTCATAACCAGGACTATAAAACTATAGACCCAGCTACTACAATTACCTGTGCTAAAATTACAAGAACTTAAAAATCTATATAATTTCAGCCGTACCTTCATATCTTTTATAACCTTACTTAAATAAATATCACAAATCATAACAAATGTATGAGATCCGAGAGAGAGATTTTTATCCGCGTAATGAATTGAAAATAACCTGAATTTTCCGAATCACCCATTACTTACATTTTACATCGACCCCATGTACTCATATTACCCCAACACCCCCTTTTCATACTGACTAAACCACAACCTTGTTCCTGTCATATATTTACTTTTTCTAAATTAAAACTGTCTAATTTTCAATTAAGAGTAATATAATAACAACGCAAAGACAAATCCATGACATACATACATAGCTTACTTCTACGAGTATGAACCTACATAGATAATCGCATACCCACGTAATTTGAAAACTCCTAATTCAACGCAATTATGTTTTTCTATAACTTATAGACAATAAGTACCATAAAAACATATATGTATATTTGTATATCTACTCGGATAATCAACTCGCGTTGCGACATTTATTGTTCGATTTATAGTAGTCCGCCTCGAATTGAGAACTCGCTTCGCTTACGCTGCAATCGTTTGATAACTTTCAACAAATACTCCTTTTAACTACTTAAACTACTATACTCTCGATGTAATGACATCTCCCGGAAACGAAAATAATTGTTTCTCGTGTTATAAGATTCATGGCTATAATTCATACGCAAATTCTTAGCCCTATCTACCATCGACATCTAGTGACAAATAATTGAACTAAAATGAAATAACCTATTGAAATAATGTTGATAAAATGAATCTAAACATTCTATCAAAGAACTTCGTTCGCTAGTTTAAACATGTAACAACGACATCTAGAGACAAATTGTAAACCATAAAGTAATTAGTCATCGATGAATCTAAATGGAATCTATAGGTGAACTTCGTTCGCTAGTTTCCGCACGTAACAGCGACATCTAGAGACAAATTGGTAACCTAAAAATAAGCAATTACTAATGTATCGATAAATCGATAAGCATTCTTCAGAAGAAACTTCGTTCGTTAGCTTACGCTCGTCTGTTATGCTATTGATCCTTACATTAACCTAATTTGTGAAGACTAATTTTATTTGAAGTCTAAAATTTAGATTGTTCTGAATAAAAAGTCATTGGTTGTCACTATGACCAACATAACGCACAAATTTTAACTGAGTGTGTACTTAGTTGCAAACTTGTGTATGGACCATTTTGCCACACCAATCCGTGTTGTCTGATGTATTTATTTATTTATTTATTTATTATATTTGCAGGTTTGATTAATAAAGCCCCATTTATAACAGATATATGTGTTAAATATTCATAGCGGATACACATTCCGTGTCCGTCATTCAGTATACCTTGTCGCTTTTAACTTCAAATAGTTATAAATACACAGTGAATACTCCTGTTTTTTTTTAAAAGGTCGGCAACGCGCATGTGACACCTATGGAGTTGCAGGCGTCCATAGCTATGGTAGTTGCTTACCATCGGATGGACCGTATGTTCGTTTGCCACCGTCGTTGTATAAAAAAAAACACATAATTTGTGCTCATAAAAGTAAGAACAGAAAGTTGAAATTTGGTTTCCTAAACTAATTTCATTTCATACGAATACCACCCTAACCCTCGTATACCGAAATAAACTAAATACACGATAATGATAAGGCTTATCGCCGCTATCACTACTATCTATTATCACTGTTATCAGTGACTATCAAAGATTTCTTTAACTGTGGAATGATTCATTTATTTATTTATTTATTATCTGTGGAATGATAACAATAATGTTACCACTTGGTTAACTCATTATACTAATTTGTGTATTTTTGAAGTGAGATTCTACCATAAACTTATTAATTTGTACTATTAAAATAAACACGGAAGTATATTAATGCGTGGCTATTTCATAACTAGTTTGTTTTAAGTATTGTGTACATTTATACCTTTACTTTGCACCAATAAATGAAATGAAATTAATAAATTTGTAAATTATTCTTGATAACTTCTGCTAATTTCCGAACGTGTTTGGTAGTTTTTATAATTATTGAAATGGCAACACCACTCGAAGGCGCCAATATTTGAACCAACCAATTATAAAGCCAGGATCCCGTATCCAATAACAGACGAACCAATCACAGACGTTAAAAACTCCACATTTTTCCCTAAGGTTAAAATGGCCGGCCTAACTTTGACTTCGGTTCTCTGATTCCGCTATTTATCAGTGTTAAAAATTAAAACAAAAGAAGAAATATTCAAGTGCAAGAAGTAAGTAAGTGTTAATTGACATATTTAATCATGTGTTGGTTATGTAGATCGTATGATTGTGATGTGTTTTCATATTCAAAGTTTTGTTTGTAAATAAGTACTAAGTTTCACAACAATGTTTTGTTTACAGATTTGAACTGTCTCTGAACATGTCTCTACGCCTATTATGGATAAAATTTGATGACAATGGAATTTCTACAAGCAACTACGCGTATTTTAAGCTATCAAAGAAGTTATTCAGTGTCCAAAACTCCTCAAAACCCGTGACGTAAAACTTAAAGAAAACATCCGTAAGTACTCATTATTTTGTTTAAAAGTGATCTATTTACCAAATTCAGTTAATAATACACACGTATCCCTTTGTCTTTGATTGAATAACTAAAAGTAACCTACGATTCTTCACGTCCAAACTTTTTATGACGTTTGTCTTTACAAAGTTACTACTGTGGCTTATTTCAGTTATTTTATACAGATATTTCAATTACAGATTGACAAGAGGACTTGCTTACAACAAAGTATGGACCTCATAGTGCCTGACTACTCATGTAACTAGACCTACTCCTGCGTCTCAACTACTTTGTATATCTACTTAAACACCGCATGACATCCCAGAAGTAAATTGTAAGTACAAGTTTATCACTGCATTATTAATTATCTACACTAAAGCTATCAATTGAAACAAAACCCTGCCCCCCGCGTTTTAGTCCGTTGCTACACTCTTATACCTTACAAGTAGCTACGTCCCTATGCCTATTTCTTTTGTTCCTTAAATGTGTGCACTTTCCATAAAACAATATTGACCTTAAGCTGCACAAAAGAATATCTATATTGATTAAGACGGCATATTAAATAAACTATTTTATGAATTTCAGTAAAACCTGTGCCGTTAACCAGCCCGAAGACGGGCTGCCCTCCAGATTTTCGTCTCTTATCCAGGTATTTATCTTTATAATTAATTAACTATTACAAAAACCTAACTGGATAGCAAGTAAAGTATCTAACATTCTAGTATCAACTTTTGAGAACTTTCCTTCCTTATATACCTCCATTTGGTTTTAACCGTCCCGTTGTTTGGACTAAATTCTTGCAAGTTAATTTTGACCTATTTATCTGTTACCAATTGAGTTGAAATTTTCCACGCTTATGTATAACACGTGACAATGCCATATTCTGATAATTTGGAGCTGATTAGATGATGGAGCAGAAAGTTGAGGAAAGAATAAAACTTACTCTTGCCGTTAACTAAACAATGGGTATTTTTATTTCCTAAAATTATGAAACTAAGACTGCTAAGCTGACTGTTAAAATCTCCCTATAATGTGAATGTAAAAAATGCTGGTTCGATTCCAGCTCTGAGCATCAGAGACCCAGGTCACTTTGTATATGACATTCATGTAAGTTTGTAATAATACCCTAATACAATTCCTTTTTATCTAATTTCAGACTTATGCTGCAACTCCTTAAAAATTTCCAGTCTACACCTAGTCTCTTGTGCTACGCCCTTGACAACAGAAAACAAGTCAGTATAAAGTCTCTTTCTAGTAATAAATTCGAAGCTAATGGCTACACACGTGTGTATGTATACCTATGCATGTATATAGGTATTTGACTATCTACTACTAGCGTGGTGAAAATGATGATGACAACTACCAACATAAATTCCCTGAATCAGCCCTACACGTACCTAATGACAAACTTGCATAAGTTAAAATTCTATGGCTAAGCTACTACTATGCTTAATTGGTCCTAAAATTTGGCATAAGTACCTACATAAAACTCAAATTATACTTGGGTCCTGAATCCAGACTACCTACTGCTACCAGTTTGCCATGCCAAGCTATTACCGTGGTCAGAGCAAGCTAAACCCCTTAAGAATAATAATATCAGTTCCTATTTGAAAGTGGAATCCATTTTAATGTTTTACCTATGTATTTGAAAGCAATAGAAAAACAAACTTACTTATTTACTTACTTCAAAGAAAACCGTATATTTAGAAAGCAAAGTATCATTTAAACTAACCCCATGGTTTGACTCTAGTAACCTTTTCTATTTTGATCAATTTTCAGAGTTCCTGAACAACTCTACAAAGCGACTTCCATCTCATCATCATCAAACATGATGTATGCGTCCAATTACTAACATTGTGGCACATAGACTACAGAAACTACGCAGCTGTACCCCGCATATTGTACCCCTAATCATTAAGATTTAAGCTAGTCACTAAGAGACCTATGAAGTTTAATCCATACCTATACTTTTTGAAAATGTTGACTTTTCAAATGGATTTCTTTCTACCTATGATGATCAATAAGTATGAGCCATTATATCAAGCATAAGCCGAGTATACTTGTTTTAATATAACTATCCTACATGTAAAGAACATCTTTACCCTCTCTAAGCCTCCTAGATATCATTCTAACCTAAGTACTCTGCCAAATAATGATTTCAAAAAGGTTCATACAAATGACCTGTTCCTAAGATTTGTAACTAAAGAGAGAGGCTCCCTTTTAATACTGAAAAGAATCCTATATACTGAGCAAACTATTAAATTATTTGGACTGTAATAACAGTACACTGCATAAATAAGTATGCATAAGCAAAATATACAACTACTATTTTATGTAAACCCTAAGTTACTTAAGATAAAATACTATTATCCATTCTGTAGCTAAAATTTATTATGCTGCCATAATGTGATACCTATGTTATGTACAAAGACTACAGTTTACTGTGATTATGTTTATGCTATCAAAATCAAAATATCTTTATTTCAAAGAACAAACTTCCTACCCTATAGGTACCTAACAAATTATTTTGTATTAAGCAGAATACAAATGTATGCAATGATGGACATGAATCACAGTACAGATACAGAGTCACGAGTTTGAGTCTCGCCTGAGGCTATATTATTTATTAAACAAGAAATAATCACGCCGTTTTATTTAGAATAATGCCCTATCCCAACATTATGATACAACCCGGTTTCTACCTTTTCATAACCTATTTATCTTCCCTACTATTAACTACTAATAAACAATGATTCCCCCCTAAAACAAGCTACAATTTAGCCGAAATATACTTAAAATTGATTGGTATTTTATGAAAAAGCAATGACCATTCGTATTTTGATCCTAGATTGAGAGTAACGCTTTTATTATTAATACTACGTATTTTGAATCTCCCGCCTTTTGAACCATTAGATATTATTACAAATATCCAATTGTTTATTCATTGAGAATATTAACACGTTAATTATTTAGTGAAATACTAATTATTTCTACAATTTGCAAAATAATTCATAGTAACAAAACTAGATGTATCGAAACGCAACTTCTTAGACAGTGACACACACAGTATCCAAATGGCTGCAAAGTCAAAACAAAGTTTCTGCATCGAGTTAAAGTAAGTTTAGTCAGTTTAAAATGTGTGAATCACTTCGGAAATATGTGAAAAAGATACTTCAGTGCATCAGTGAAGTGCTAAAATTATGTTTAAAGAGTGTTAAGTGGAGAATAGTGACCTAAAGTGCCTTTACGGATCACCGTTGATTCGCGCCAAAAAGGTAACTAATATGCTTTTAAAATGCAAGTTTCTGCCCTCCGATTAGAAATTTCTTATTGTTTCAACAACAATGTCAGTCTCCATATCCATTTACACGGTCAGCAACTGAAACCGCTAAAGTTATCCAACCAAATCATGTGTAAATATGATATGATTCTGATCCTTGGTCACGGTACCCTTCTGAAAAAAAACGAAGCCAACTAACACTACCCCTACACTACTACTGCTAGAAAACCCATCGCTACTGTTAGAGACATTGAAAATGCTTATGAAACACTGAAGATGCTCCATGCAAAAGCCCTCACTACCCCTTCTGAAACCCCTGAATATTTAGATTTTCCCTAAGCTCTGAAAACTCTACATACTTACTATCAGAAAGTGAAACTACATCCCTGCTATAAATACTACAACCCCAATAATCTAATTTCCCAAATAAAACATGACTTGGCAGACAACTTCAGCGGCTTTTCCTAACATTGGCACAAGAACATCTAGTGGTAGATCCCTATGTTTTGTAGTAACCTGATACTTTTTAGGAGACTGAAGGATGTTGTTGAAACAAACTACTGTATTTAATTAAAACTTTATTTCCTAAAAATAGTACAATACAAGGTAAATAATATGAGCACATAAAATCATTCAATAAATCAAATATTCAGTTATAAATTCAGGTTATTGACACAGAAGTTCCAGTTGCAATATGGTAGGGTGTTTGTTGGAAATGTACCTGGAAATAAAAGATAAAGCCGTAGTTTCCATACAGGTAAGACTGTAATAATATGAGCTAAAGAATATAGTGTTAGAAAATGAGTTTATTATAAGTATATTTTTAATGACAAAGAAATTAACTTTTATTTGGAAATATTTTTTATTTTTAGGCAAATTTGTTTTTTTTTTGTTTATCTCCTACGCCTACAAGCGACAGTGTTGACGAAATACAGGCTGATTGGTTATTCACTCAAGTTAATTTTATAAATATATTTTTGTATGTTGACCTAAACTTAGGATGGTTAGCTGTTGTGTGATTGAGGGTTCTTTTCTCAAATCCACACGCCTGTAGTCCGTGCGATGGAGAAAACTGTCTCTTAGCTAGATATTTTTTTTTTGCTTTATTGTGTTTTTTAAAATCGTATTTTGTCTTTATTATGATTCCACTATTGACCCAACCATTTTCTCTATTTTCGTCTCTACTTTCGCTTCGGAACCTACTGGCCATGAGGGAAGAAGCGATAAGAAACCCTCTGGATGCCTAAAATTCAACTTAAGTGATCGATTGCATCGAAATAAATTACAGGAACATGCCGTATAAATAGCGTTATACCAATTCAAACATCATGAAGAGCGTATGGTTTAGTACATGGGATGAGGTTTTGCTTCTAGACACAAATCCCCCGCCTTACTCTTTAAACAAGCGGTGTACACCATAAAATTGAGTGCTTGAACTAGTTTATGAACATTTTTCGTTCAGATGTAGGTATTTGACATTGATTCCCACAACTCACTCCAACACAACTCAAACTCCCAGTTGAAATTCAATATTTTATTTTAATGATTAGCACTTTTATATTGCCAATAATTGTAATTCCAATAGTATACTAATAATTATTCATCAATTATTATGATTTGTGATAAAAGTCTCACTATATCAGAGAACATCATAAAATTTCTTTATTATATTTTTTTTGCAACACAGCAATTTGTGTATAAATGTAAAATGCAATTATTTCAGCTCAAAATAAAATATTTCAATTAAATAAATAACACTTCAAAGTTAGGTTAAGATATAGATTAATGAAGAATGAACAAATAATTGCTCAATGGTTGTTTAGTTAAATAATTAACACTTCATAGAAGGTTTAAAGATTAGGTTAATGACGAATGAACATATAAATGCTCAATGATTGTTGAGTTAAATAATTAACACTTCTTAGAAAGTTTAAGATCAGGTTAATGACGAATGAACATTTAAATGCTCAATAGTTATTGTTTGTTACACACATAGTGCAAAGATATATAGTGTCACATCACATAAATATAATTTTATCAATTCAAATTAAAAGCACGCTAAGGAACATTCCCAAAGTAGGGTAAGCCCTTAATATTCGTTCTAATATCAACGCAACGCACGCTAAGGTTTGCTCCTAAAATAGGGTAACCACCTTATTATCCGTTCAAATAAATTCGTAATCCACAACCGAAAACCATATCAAATATATAACGCAATCCTAAAACGTATCATAAACAACGTAACCGCATAACAAAAATAATGCAAACGCAAAATATATCAAAAACATAATGCAACCCCAAAATATATCATAAACATCGTAAACGCAAAACAAAAATATCGCAAACACAAAATATAGGTACCAAAAACAACGCAAACATAAAAACCGCAAAATAGTATAAAACCATTAAATTCCGTACACATAAAACCGCATAAATAATTCAAAAATATTCCGCATAAATCAAATACGAGACACACAAAAGTAAATAAAACATTCATAAAATAACAGTCAATTAAAAGCACTTACTCAATTCCAAATAAGTAGGTACCTAAAGAAAATACACGGAAAATAAACACAAATAAAAGTGATTAAAATTCATCTCACCAAATTTGGCTTCTACTGCTGACCACGTAGGTATTTTCACTGACCGTCCGCCGAGACTTCCTCTCGAAGCTCTGGTAGTAAATGGTGATCGCAGCTGGATCGAAGACAAGATGTTCGCCTGTTGTCTTTCTCCGCTTTCAGATCCTCTTCTTTTTTCTACTGCTTCTTTCGGACTTCTTCCCGTGGCTCCGGTTGATGGCAAAGTGAGTCCCTACTGTACGCGCTTCCCTTATATAGCATTTAAAATTTCGTATTGATTCGTCCAACAAGATCGCTTCGGTTACCTTTGTATGGTTTGGTATGCTTTGGTACACCAAGCTTACCAATCAATCGGATGACTTTAAGCCAATTTAAACTTTATTGATCCTATATTTCAACTACCTTAAAGACCAATTTCCTTTGAACAGACAGAACTTAAGACTTTTCCTAAGTAAAAATCTTATCTCGATAGAAATTGAATTTCTTTGATTTTCACCTAATTTAAGCATTTTCCAATGAAAATTAATATGAAAATAGATGAAAACATTTCCCTCGTGTATGATTTATTAATCCCCTGTAGGTATTAAAGCATATTTTACCCGTAAAATGCCAATATAATTTTTGTAAAAAACTGACTTTTTATCCATTTTCCCATGATTTTCCTATATTTCTTCTTATTAAAATTAGTTATTTATTAAGTTTAAAAGCTAAAACTAGCCTTCAGGCACAAATCTCCACATAATTTTTGAAATAACCAATTTTGTATGAAATTCATATTTCTCAATTTTCCCGTCCTGAATTTGGTAGAAATCACTAATATATTTACTGCAATTTGATTTTAACTACTTTTCTTATCATATAAATAATGATTGCTCACAAAGAATTATAATTTAAAAAGTTAACCTCTAAATTTTGAACAATTTTCCAAACAATTCCAAAATATTATTAAATACTATTCTTTGTTTTTAAGTTAATTATCATTAGCAAATTTATTCTACACAATAAACTGCATTTCAACTCGAAAATCCTATTAAATCTAACAGTTTTCATCATTACTTGACAATGAATCTTCTCTATTGTCGGTCAATATCAACTCATAGATTTCTCACAATGAAATTCGTATGAAATTGTTATCAAAGTACTTTAAATGGAAAATCCTACTATTTAAATGACTTGTAATAAGTAAAGAATCCTTTTTATGTTATTAACAGGTGTTAGTTTATCATAAAATCCTTCTTGCAACAACATGCTTTTTTATGTTATTTACAAATGACTTGAGGAGAAGTAAACATACAATACAAACAATTTCCTACTATTTAATGACTCCAATTTTACCTATTCATACATCCCTTATTGGAAGAATCAATCACAAAGTTGCTAAACTTCTAGGCTCATATGAGTGAAATCTAGTCCGGTAACCAAAATTCTGTTTATCCAATGCAAATTATACAAACACATATTACATATAAAGAATCCCCCAAATATTACATACTTATCCTGCAAAGATGTTAATCATATCCTGTGTTCCTGTGAAAACTAAAACATTCATTAAATATCTTCATAACCTGCAATTATGGGTTACCATATGAACCCCCCTTATAGTCATAATGCTAAACAAAATACCCAAATAATAATAATAATAACCTTTTATACTGTTTAAAATACTACTATGTAAAATACATAGTTAACCGACCATGATTTTTAATGTTCCAAAGTTTTGCCAATATGAACGGTGAACAATATTTGACAAAACTTCATGTTATCAATTGTATATGTAATAATGTAAAAGTCAGTATTCAAATAAATATAAATATAATTGAACATAATATAAGTTATCAAAACTGTGAGAATTCCTAGTAAACATCTCAAGTATTATATATTTTTTTCAAATATTTTTGTTCCTTACATAAATAAGTATAGCTTATCATAGAAGTTCAGGTATGTGCGATTATTAATAAAACACATGATTTGTATAAATATTCATATCTTTGCTTGCTCATTTATAGCCATGCTACGTGTGTAGCGCTACGCCGTAGCAGATAACAAGGGTTTCCCGCTTTGTAGCGAAAATGCTTTGTAGAGGCGTGACAACGTGTCATTGAGGGTACTGAATGAGTTAAATCATTAACTAGATTTTCCTTACATACTAAAATAAAACCATTGTGTAATAAAATGAATCTGCAGTCTCATACAATTACTATGTGAATCTTTTATTACCATTTTCTTTCATAAGTTTGACTCATGAAGGAATCATGAAAAAGCTTGCAAATGAAGCTTCAAAACCTCCTTCAACATCATTTCCATACTTTCCCTACATAGAGACTACTATGACTTGTTACAACCGCCTCTAACAGATTGTTAAGTATATCATTAGCTTTATCCAAATTCTTTCTGCTTTGCTTTCTGTATGAAATATTTAATGCAAAAGTAGCAACATTGTTTTGGAAATATCAAATTAAATGATCGTGCATTTTTTTCAAAAGGGGACTCTCTTTTCCGTTTCGTCACATTAAACACCGCACAAAACGGACCTGCTAATAAATGATTACATCAAAAAATAAATGATTACATCAAAACAGCGAACGTAACGATACAACTTTAATTAAATTAATTGTTAGCCGTTGCGATATAAACGACGAGAAATGGAATGGACGAAAAAAAACGAGATTCCCAAAGATAAAAGCAATAATAAAACACTTCCCCCGTAACGTGCGGGCTCGCAGTGACGTTTTTCCATGCAGTTTTGAGAGTAGGCTATTTTTTCGGCATCTGTAAAATATATACGAATAAAGTGATTTCTTTAAAAATTTTATGACCTCAACATTAAAATATACTAATCTAAATTTTATAAATGCTTAATTCATGATCACTATAAAAACATAACATAATGCCCAAACTTCTAAATGATTTTTATAATAGCTTACTTTACTAAATGGGTTTAAAAAAATCAGCCGAACGGATTCGTGGTACATAGTAGTAGTAGTAGTATTCGTGGTACTTATAGAAATTTTTGAAGTTATATTCTAGGAAGTATTGTTATATTACTCCATAAATATATTCCTACTCAAAAAATAATCTAACAAAAAAAATACATAGCGATTACAATAACAAATTTACCTATTGCTTTTACCCACAACCCTAGGTTACCTACGTTAACTTGCTAGGGCTTAAATTCGTCGCTTTGGAGCCGCACGTGACCCGCATGGCACGATGATTCAGATATTAATATTTACCTCTAATACATCCACATAGGATGCGATATTAATCACAGTTGTTAAGCAACACCGGTTAAGGGGACCAAGCTTATATAATTACGCTATTTTTTAAATCAATGCATCAATCTAACCCTAAAATACATAAACAATACATTAAAAACACAAACTATCTCAAACATAACTCAAACACACAACAAATAATAAGATAGATTGTGTTTTAATGCATTGTTTATGTATTTTAGAGTTAGAATATGTTGCTGCAATGGCAGTTGCATCGGAATAATTTTCAAACAAATTCTGATATAAATTTCTGATTTAGACGTGTAGAGTACGTGCTAGTTGCATTGCGTGGTCAAAGCATGGAGTTGTATTGAAGTAGGATCGTATCGTATTCTAACTTTAAAACACGTTTAGACACGATGTACTTCAAAACAACTCAAATGCATTAACTAAGTACGCAATACAGCTAGCGCCTAAACGTCTGAATCAGAATTATCAGAATTTGCTTGAATATTATTCCGGTGCAACTATACAACATCAACATTGGTTAATTATTTGTTGTGTGTTGGAGTTATTTTTGAGATAGTTTGTGTTTTTAATGTACAATATTTTTTTTACCCTTGGATGGGTGACCACTTGAAGCATCACGTTTCGGGAGCTTTTTTGTATTTTTTTCTTTTTAAACATACAAAGGATAACACTGTCACCGCCAGAGTAAACGTTAATACGAACAAACAGTATTATAAACCGATTACAAGTCGTCTGATACACGGCGTTCAATATTTGAACAAGTCGAATTACGGCTCAAATTCACTTAATTGCCACCCCTGTCGAAAAAACCTATACCCTCTTTTACTTCCGGGTTTTTTCAAGAGCTTGAACATACTTTCTGGTACCTACACCTACATTTTAATGTTTTTGTACAAGTGTCAATTTAGTTGTCATGATGGAAGATTTTTTCAAATGATGTAATTGGAATATAAGGAAGATAATATGAGATTACATTTGCAATAAAATGTTGCTACCTACGTAGTTTCCTAGTCTTTTTTATGGGTTTCCTGCATAACTGATATGGACAATTTGGCAGATTAGTATCGTTTTATTTTTAACATGATTAACATGGTTATGTTGTTACATAATACATGCACTGAAAAACAACTCCATTGAAACCATATTTGTAAATACAACAAAGGTACCTATCTACTATAAATACTTAGGTGCGCCATATTTGTATTTCATCGTCTAAACCGTACTTTACATTTCCAAAGTAGGCAATTACATATTTCTTATCCCATCTATTTTAACAGTAAGAATTCCCTAATTCGACGTGGATTGATGCAAATGACACCTCCTTAGACGCGACATGAGACTGCAAAGTTATCTTTGCAGCAGAGATAAGCAAATATCAGCTTTAAATCTTCAATGCGTTACAAAAGAAAAAGTTTTCAAATTGTCTCGTGTGAGTTTGTGATAATAAAGTTTGCAGCGCATTACAATTTTAATTTTAACTTTTCTTTACTCAAAATTCGTCCTAATCGTCAAGTAAACGTTGAGTTGAAACAGTTTTAAAACTGAATTGTTCAAACTTGTAAACTAAGTGACACAATTGTATTGACTCAGGGACATGTTATTTATTCAGAGGGATAATTCTTTTGTTGTAAAAACGATGTCTGATTATTTAATGTTGCTGCTTAAGGTTGAGGGGTTGGAATAAATTTTTAAAAATATATTTTGTGTAACTATTCTGTGAGATATGGAGGTGCGTTTTAATAGTAATTAATAAGTACCTTAATTACACGGATGAATCGACTCTTAGTTTGTTTTACGAACTCTTGTCTGTTGACTCACACTAATCTTAAAATTACTTTTATAAAACGGATGCCTGTTTCTCACATAATTATGTAAGTAGAGTAGTTACCTATTCAATCCAAGAAATCTGGCAGTTTGATGTAAGTATAGAAGAAAAATTTGCGAAACCTTGATTAACAAAGAAATCAAAGAGTATACATCAAAATTTCACTTTCAAACTTCATTCAGCAAAACAATAACATTATCGGCCTTATTTCATCCAAATAAGAACTAATTAGAAAGGTCCTAAATGAGTGCGCGTGATTTTTTTATTATCCGACCAAAATTACTTGGGCTGTTCCTTATATGAAAATGTACATTGCACGTGACTTACAGTATAACGGTCGGTCGTTTCGCATCGAAGATTATAAAGGCCAGTGGATCAGTGATACAGGGTGACACATCGGGTCCTTAATGCTGAATTGTACTAAGTCATTAAGTAGCTGCACGCTAATTTCGTTCTTAACACATTGAATTTGCATTCAAAATGGTGTTGATCGATTTAACGTTTGTCTTAAAAATTTAAACACGATATATTTTACGTTTAATTTTGACTACACTTAAATCAGTCATTTCGATGAGAAGTGAAAGTGAGTCAAATGATTGTCCCTTATTTGGATTTGTTGATGCATGGCAGCAAAGTCTAAATAAATGAACCTTTAGTCAGCATAATAATTTTATTCACGTTTTCCAATAAAAGATCATGCTCTCAAAACAAACGACTGCATTGCTAGAAAGTATCAGATTTTTTTATTACAGTAAGGTGATCTTTTAAAAACAGATTACTGTCTTACATAGATCTGGGTACCTACTATTTTTGGGATACCTAACATCATAACATAAAAAAGATCATATGAATGTATAGGTATTTAAGCTATGCTACTTTCTGCCCCTTTTGCCCCGTACCGAATATATCGACGTCAACATAATGATTCCTGTCGTCATAATAGATGAAGTATGCTCTAATAAGCGTATTCACAATTTGAGTAAAGCTTTGATAAATTTTAACGTCTAACTTAATGCTTGCACCTTCACGCCCACAAACCACATGGTAGAGATAAGAGATGAATCAGCTTAACATTTTAGTTAGTGTTGGTATATATATACTGTAGGTACACTTATTTATGTACACAATACTTTTGTTTATGATATTTATATACAAGTTTTTGTTCAAAAACCTCATCAATATTTTAGAACTAGACTCAAAATTAACTTTTATACTCCAACGGATCCCATATTTTATTCCCCAAATGTTCCAATGTAATAAATGGAACGGAAATACAAAAATATTTAAAATACGGCCCAAAATTACCTTAATTAAACTGGTGTAAACTTTGACACCTGATTTTACGACGTTAATAAAATAACAAATTGACCGTAAAAAAGATCATTTAGTTGATGTGTAATTTTTTTGAAAACTACAGCATTTGTTTGTATGGCCCGGACAAGTGCGCGTGCGATCATAGCCACGATACCGGCGAGGTGAATAAAATTACAATAAATTACGAATTTAAAGGTTTGGTTCTTGTTCAAATTGGTTTATTTGAACCGAAAATATATCTTTGTTAAATATAAATATAAGTCATTCGTCATCACTAAAATTAAACAATGTCGCTTTTATTGCAGAATTTCGATTTGGGGTTCTGCATTACTACAATTTTTATGGGTGGATCTTTTATAAAATAGTATTTTTTTGCGTTGGTCATCCCAAATTACAGAAATTTTAATTATGGCGATGTCTTAAAATAGAATATTAACAACAAATATGAACAGAGCGGAGATGCAGACAAAATTTAAATGTATAGGTAAGTGTATTTACTTGCACCTACCACAATACGGACAGGCAAAATTATTCTAATTCGATTTCAATTGGCGTGTGAGTGGACATGTGTTTTGGAGATAAAACGGGAACACACCAGAAGTTGCCTATTTATGCTAATTTCAATATGATAAAGCACAAGTTGCCTATTTATGCTAATTTCAATATGATAAAGCACAAGTGCTCATTTATGTGACTAAAATAGTTTTTTATTCAGGTATTTCGAGGAAAGATTTCCTGTTTATTTCTAAATTGAAGTGGGACCGACTCATGGGACCGAATCGATAAACTAACTTTCTTAATATTAAATATAAAAAATACGTATGTAATACGTGCGTAATCATAGATGTAATATTTTATTACGTCAAAGCATTAATGGGATTGTCAATATAAAAACTATCCTCATAAATACGTAATACAAAAAGCACTACAGTAAAAGTCGAATGCGAGGCCGTCTTTAATTTATAAGGCAGTAAATTAAGGCTTTAATTTTATGGTCGTAATTTCAGGCGACTCGGCAAACATTGTCCACACGTGGACGATTGGGGTCTCTCTATAAAGGCTTCATAATTTTGAAATATTATTGTTTAATATGTATCTTAATTTGCGTCTTCTTGATGGATTCCTGAAAGCATAAAATCTCATGTTGATGAATTACAGTGAGCTACTTCGACAAAATTTGTGTTAAATGTTGAATAAAATTAAGTATAACCTATAACTGTTTTTTACGTGTCTCTTGTTTTCGAATCTTCAAGAAGACATTTTTAGTCTGTGTTGGATAAATATGGCGTTAGATAAGGTTCATTAAAAAAATTATGCCGACAGATCTATGCGTTGATTGTGTATATATCCTCATTAACACACACGCCAATAGTGATGGTGAGATACAACAAACGTACTTTATTTTTCAAAAGCACAGATGCCTTTCATTAAAGTTACAACTGTTACAAGTTTCTCATACATCGTGTACGTGACGTCCGATCTTTTTTAAAAGAAGCTTAAAAGAAGTCATAATCATAAAACAGAAAATAACTATGTAAGTAAGTCGACTCACATTGGATCCAACACTGATAAAGTTGTAAAGTTTTCCTGGTAGGTACAATAGATTTTTTTATTGACAATTTTTGAAGCGACTTTTGGTCTTATTCTGGAACAAACTGGTCAACAAAGTAACATGCACCAATATGGCCGAGTCCGTCAATAATTAAATTTACGGACAACGTCCATTGTGCACCGGCGACGTTTTATAACTCTATCGGACATTGACAAACGCTGATTTTGCACTTTCAGAGCGTGTTAAGTTCGTTTATTCTGTAACTATATTTAATACTAAGTAAAAGTGCGGTTTCACTGCAATATTTCTTAGCAACATACATTCTTATTTACCTGATGTTTAAATACTCGTAAAATTATCATTTAGTCAGGATTCTTACTTGTTGCAACCAGTGTTGTAGATTATTTTTATGGGCTGTTGTTTACTAATTAAAATGATAAGTAATTTTAAGAATAGCTTCCGTAAATTTAAACTTTTGTGGGACATACTAACACTATAAAATAAAATGGTTACCCTCACGGGCTGGTTCAAGTAGCACTCCTAGTGCTTGAAGATGGAGACCTAGGCTCTCCGAAATATATCGCGCAAAGTGAGTAAAGTGCCAAGAGTGTAACCAATTTATTTTATAGTGATAGTTTTCGTAGTATTATATTTATTTTGACAAAGTATTACCTACTAAGTATGTATTCACTACTGGGTTTAATGTAAGCGCTTAATGTGTGGTCCAGAAAGCGAGACGAATCGCTCGCCTACCCAAAATAGAGGTGTTTTTGTTGACATGTTTATTGTATATTTTTGACCATTTTGGTCATTTATCACGTCTGTAATTACGATACGCTCCGCCCATTTAAGTCTAACAAAAAAAATTACGAAAGCCATGCAAAAAGTTTGGAAGTTAATTTGGGTATTGCATGGTCTATGATTTTTTTCTCCGGATACAATACATCCAATATAATACGAGCTAAGTCATAATACGCTTAAACTTTTTTTTCTGTTTTAGGAGCAGAAAGTTTATAAAGTAATTAAGGGCCACGGTTTACGTAGGCTGTTATGTGCAAATCGCCGTCTATGTCTCATTCGTGCCAACCCAGTTCCTCCAAGAAGCCTAGCTGACCTTTAATTTTGCCGACGACTTCCAAAAGTGCTCCTGGTGAACCGAAGACACCAGTCTGGCCCGGTATTCTGCACCCCAGGACATCATGATGTCGTGGGCGGCTCCATGCAAGCCCTGCAGAGAGGGCTGTCCGTGATACCTAGAGTAAAAAGATGTTTGTTTAGAAGGGCACGACCAGTTAGAGCTCCGGTTAGTAAATCTGAGCTGCAGCCTCTTGAACTGTTCCAGCTACAGATAATCCGGGTTTGTTTAAATATATCAGAGCGGCCACGGTACTCAAATATATCTGTACAAGCACCTTATCGCTTTGACAATAAAGGCGTTGTATAGATATTTGTGACCACCTTGACCGCTCCAATATATTTGATGAAACTTAAACCATATATATGTATTTAATGACTTTACAAATACCTATTAATATAATTATTTCCCATTTCCAAGAAATGTCGTTATCGGCATTTGTAAGTTACATCGAATTCCTCTCCGTTTTTTCATATAATCACTAAGGAAAATACTGCTAACGATATGGATCAATTGCGCAGCGCTTTAAATTTTGTTTATTTAACAACCCTAAAATGTTTACAAATAGAATCAAACTATAATCTATAATCCTTGTTTATTATCAGACCGCCATGTGCTCTCATTTAAATCTAAATAGCTCTAAAAACTAACCCTTAATTCTACTCTAATGCAGTATGATAAAAAGGCAAAATTTGAACCTGTCCCCTTTCATATTTCACCCTTGGTCGGTGGTGATTTGATAAAGCGTTTTAAGTTTAAGTTGTAAAGTAAACGTTTCAGTGAGTACCAAAAAGAGTTAAGGATATACTAAACTTATAAATTCTTAATTTAAAATTTCGAAAAGTTTTTAAAGACCGAAATTTCTAAGAGTTTTTAGGATAACTTATGAAAACCTGAGGGTGTCTAATCCGGTTTTCATAACTTATCCTACAATTACCCCCAGATTCGAGTGTGTACTTTGCCAATACCACAAATTGAATTGGAAGAATACTTACAGTCTTCGATAAAATACGTAACTATACGCTATTCAGAGTATTATAATAAAACTCGCATTACCTTGTTATGACTAGGTGGATGAATACGTTATTTTATTAAATCAATGATGACTATGAATTACCACTATCGAGAACTTAGTAGATATTTTTTTCTAGATGGGAGTAAAGATTAAATTAAAAAAGAATTTTTTTTCATGAAAAAGTATCGTTAAAAGGACCCCGCAGCAATCATAGGGAAAAAGTGTTTTCAGTTAAATCTCATGAAATTTTCGTATGATGTTAATTTGGCTCTCTTGATTATTTTTTTGTATGGGCACAACTCTCTCAGAAGTATACTTTCAGAAATTATCAATTTTCTATTTACGCGAAATACATATGTTTTCTAAAATCGATATATTGTTATGACACGCATTGACAGTTACTAACGTTAAGAAGACAATTAAGGTGCAGCCACCAACTGTCAGTCATGTACGCTTGTCTAAGCCCGTGTATTTTTTGATTCGTCCCAATGGTATGAATTATATTATAACAGTCAGTCATAATTCATCCGGTAGCAATGATTTCTTGCTGCCATCATCTGCTACAAGTTTTTTTGCATATTTTAAGTCATGTGCTTATAATAACGTAATGGTCAAACATAAATATTTCTGTCACGTTGACATCGCATGTTATCAGTTATCTATGTTACGAACGACATGCAAAACAGGACAAAAAGGAGGAATTACTTAAAAATTGTTAACAAACACGTATTTTGTATAAAATAATTACATTGATTATTTCTGAAAGTATACTTCAGAGAGAGTTGTGCCGATACAAAAAAATATCAGGAGAGCCAGATTAACGTCATACTAAAATTTCGTGAGATTTAACTGAAACCACTTTTTCCCTATTCTTGCTGCGGGGTCCTTTGCATATTTAACTGTACTTACTTTAACATTTAGATCGAAACTAACAGGTATTTTACATGTTGCTGAAAAAAACGAAAATGAAATTTAATAATTCGTATACCAGTGTATCGCCACCCTTATTTATCAGTACAATCTATTCCACTTAATACCGATGGATAGATACCAAATGTTGCAGTTTGAGTCATGATGACGAGGCCGCGAGGGCATGATGCTGTATTAAGGGTGGGTACCGGCTTTACCGCTTTATGACGTGTCTAGGTACCGACGACACTATGATGCTCGAAATAATGGATATGGCGAGAGGGGCTGTAATATGTACTACCAAAAGTGAATGTCATAACTCATAAGAACTAAGGTACCATAGTATATAATTAGAGTAAGCCAACTAAATAAACAAAGGAAACATCGCGAAATAAGTTTCTGTTTGTCTAATGTCTCTCATCGAATAGCTATGTACTATTAAGTATAGTACCTAGGGGCATCGTTTTCTCCTCCGCCAAGAATGAATTTGAAGCTAATCCAACATCTTTCATATCCTTTCATTTTTTTCTTCCTTTGCCTTGCCTTATTTATATTAAAAAATCTATAAGTACAGTCAGCGTCAAATATATTGTAACAGCCAAAGTGATCAAATAGTTCGTCACACCATGTATTTTGTATGGTGTGACGAACTATTTGGCTACTCTAGCTGTTACAATATTTTTGACGCTGACTGTACACATAAATTTTATACAGGCTGACTCACATTTATGACTACATATTTATAACATCTATCATTTGAGTGTGAAATACGATACAGAAAAAGCAGTCACGGCTTCCGGTCACTTTTTGATTTTCATAAATGTTGAAATTACATTAATTTATAATTTTAAGGTACTCACTTACAAAAAAAATATTGTTTGAAACATACTCTTGTTTCTGTACTTAGCAGCAATGAATTTATTAAGCACGTATTAAAACTAATTCAGCAAATGATTTAGGGGTCCGCTGGAACGCGGAAGAAAAATGGCCCGCCCACTGACTTGCTGTTATTGGCTAATGGTTGGATGTCCTAATCGAATCAGACGAATATTCTTGCAGTTTGATTAATCAGATGATTTGACACATTACTTAGTAAGTGAACTTGGCATGGTGAAGCCTAAGAGCAGAAAAAGCCTTAATTGTTGGCAAAACTTTAAGACCATAGAATAATAAGTACGAAAATATTTAACGCGTTCAGCTAAAATTGGTATCAAGTCGTTTCAACCATAGATTTAAATAATTAATCAGATTACGCACTGCTAACAACAAACTGTGATTCCATTTGTGCCCGTGCCCACGTAGTTACACACTACACACACACATGCACAGCAATTTTGTGCCCATCCGTCGCCAGTCGTATCCAAACGTCACTGCAGTAAAGAGCGGACAAATAATAATTAAAATATGCCGGCGTACGTCCTCAAATGCTGCACAAATGCCACCGGTCGTAAGAGAAAACCGGATGGAGTCACCTTTCATCGATAAGTAAACATTTTAATGCGTAATCATATTAAAAATCTGTAAATTCGTAAACTATTAACTTCACGACAGCAGTGTTGCCAGGTGGTAGAGCAGGGAAACTTCCCGAACGTAAAGGGGTCTACAATAGCCACGATATGTTGTCAACACGATGTTGACGTCCCGCTCCCAACTTGATGTTTTATTTCACGCACGTTTTCAACTAATATTAACACATTGCCTAAGAGCATAGATAAATGAGTAGATAGATTGCTAACTCCATACATAGCAAAACTACTAATTAAATAATAAGTCGTATGGGAGGTATGGTTTAACTCATTTATACTAAGTTTTAAGCACACTTAAATCGTAATACGTATTAAGCTGTAATCTTTTGAATAATAACTTTTAGCAAAGCTCGCTTAAAACTTATTACATATACGCATTTAGCCATGTATGGAAAGAACACTCTAGGTACTTAAGGGTCACCACACACCTAGCGGAATTCTTCGCGGAATTAGCGGAAGTAGCGGAAATTTGTCTATGGTAGCAGATTTTTTTGTATGGAAGCCATAGACAAATTTCCGCTACCATAGACAAATTTCCGCTACCATAGACAAATTTCCACTACTTCCGCTAATTCCGCGAGGAATTCCGCTAGGTGTGTTGTCACCCTAATTCTCTTTGCTAAGAGCTAATAACTTTTTTGTCTTTGTAATCAAATTATATTCTTTAGTACCTATTTTTTTTCCAATAAAATTTATAAATTTATAAAAATATTTATCCGCTTCTTCAGAAATATATTTCATCAGATTTATTAAGGCAGGTGCATATTAATTATATTTAAGAACATAAATTATAATCTGTTTTATTTTTCCTTTCAAAAATATGTTACACTTAATCGGGAAAATTTGTATTACTGGCAACACTGGTCTCTACGCACACATTCAACTCGGGCGCCATTATTGGATCACAGTTGGCTGTACGGAGATGCCTAGTCCTTATACTTTATTAGTCCAAGGTTTCAACAAAATAATTTAAATAAAGAACGATATTTGGATTTAAAATCGTATTATTACGGTAACTTATTAAAATTAGCCGCGAACTTAACCCTTTTTGACATGTGAATGATTCACCGGTCAGTGAGTGAATGGGTGAATGATAGATTGTGATCGACGTGGCGTGGCAACAGATGGCGCCCTGGCAAATTACCGAACATAATCTGTAATGAGCTCACCTGTTGTGCAATATGACAGTGAATTATTCCTATTAGGGTTTAGGATTTGACTTTGACTTGGTAATTATTTTGTTAACGTATTCCATCTTTAGTTTAACATATTTTATAGTGCTTGAGTTAAAGTAGGTAATAACTAGGTACATATTTATCTACTCGTATATACATTATGGCACATCTACCTAAATACTGCATGAGTCTTTCTTACCGCACATAAGCGCCGTAGATATTTTTATGAAGGCCAGTGGGAAATGCAACTATTTTCGCGACGATACATAATTAAATCAATTTTCAATTATTGTTACGGCTCTAATGCATGGTGAGGCAGTGCCATTAATATATAACATATTTTTAAGGGGGAGTAACGATACGTATTTTTAATTTAACCACATGAATTCATACTAAAACAATTATCATGTGTTTTCAAATCGTCGTTTTTGTGTATGGCCCGTCATTTTCTGTTTACATCTTCAAATCAAAGAAAATGTCATGCCTAATACTCATCTCTTGTTCTCACAGTATAATCGGTCTACGAATAAAAAAAATGGTATGATAATTAGTAACGTATCTCAGCTATAACATCACAACAATATCGCCGATCCAACATATTGTTACTTACTTTGTTCTTATATGAGTTTTTCTAACGGGGATAAGAATACATACATCAGTGATAGCTTATTACTAATAATTCAATTTAATGTAGTAAAGGCCATACCTGAACTGCCCTATTTGCAAAATCAACATGTATTTTGCCTATTAAGAGGGAAATATGGGGCCTCTAATGACACACTAGTCCATTAGGGTAAGGTTTCGTCGCTATTATGAACTAATCTTTGCAATTATATCGACAATAAAATAATAGGAAACACTGCACACGCACAATCCCAGTAAATTGCTGCCTCCTTTTACTTGACCATTAATTGCTTAATTAGACCTGAACAGTTTCTATGCAAATTCATTAAAAATATATGAAAAAAAGAATTACTCCTTTGCTCGGATCGGAAAACGTGACATTTTCTAGAAAATTGTAGTAATTATTTATTTTACCCGCCTAGGGGTGCATCGTGGGGCTAATACCATTATTAAATAAATAAAAGACCACGGATGTTAGAAATAAATATTTAATAAGTATTACTGCGAATCATATAAGTATAGTGTATAGTCTGCAGTGGCGGTGGGTCTAATTTTTCTTAGCCAAGCCGGTACTGAATTTGGCTTAAAAATTCTTCATAAGCTGTAGGAAAACTGCTTAGGTGCTTGAAACTTAGGCAAGTCGACAGAAATCGTGTTCTATGGACGCGCCGCCACTGATAATCTGGTATAGTACATATTGTCAAAGACCAAGTAAAATGCTTAAAACCTTGTTAAAACCTTATATTTATTAGATTTTCCTTCTCAATACCATAGCTTTAATAAGATAACAGAGTTGTCTGACGATATTGACTGGAAATGATCGCTGGCGTTATCTTTCACTAAATAAGTCATGAAGGACAAAGTTGATCCAATGGATGGTGATGGCGATAATAGTAATGATAATTGTACTGACGGAAAAATATATAGTTATACCTTCTTGATCAAACATCATGTTCGCGGGCGTAAGTACAAGTGTTAAAAATTATTCATCAGTCATTACCAGCATAATTCCATATCCAACCCCTCAAACAAATAGACGTTCGTTAAACACAAAATCATATAAAAAGAACCGAAAATTATGAACCATTTGACATCTGACACCGCGAATATTCAAATTAGTGCATTATCGATATGAACAAAGGTGCACTTGGCTGAGTAGGGAGGTGTGTCACCCTTACACACCTACACCACCTCTATCTCAAATAGGACACATACAAAAAATTAATCTAACTACTCTGCGTTAAAATGGAAGTGCATAAACTATTTCGTAGCATTTATTTTAGTCTGTGGTTTGGAATATAGAGTAGGTGCGGGTAAAGTGTACACTCACGGTTATGGCACGTAATTTGTGCGTAAATCAAATTTGACCGGTGGGTGTGTATATCTGTCTCGCGCATATGGCGCAGTTCTAAACGCGATGATTGTCGAAGCGTGCTCCGTGAGTCTAGTGACGCTTCAATGTTCGTGATTTGGAGAAATAAAGGAAAAACTTTTTTGGTTGAATTGTTATTGGGCATGATTGTGATTGATTTAGAGGCATATGTTAGGATATCAATAATATTATTTGAAATTACCGTTTATTGGAACATTGGTCCTATTTTTTGCATTGAGTAACACGAGATGACATTACTAAGAAATTATTTGTCCCAAAAGTTATACTTATTGAAAATCACTATAAGTCTTTAATATTTTATTCAGTCACAGCTGTCAACTGCCAAACATGGCGCACAAAATTTGTGCTAGAGATCTAGTAGAATACATAATAAATCAATGTTTTTTTTTTGTATTAAGTAGGCTATTGAATCTTAGGTTGTGTTTGGGATCTACCTATATGTATATCTGGGTATATCTAAAACAATGTATCGATAGCTTATAGTGGGTAGGTACTCAACTATTAAAATGCTTCAGATGATTAATTATTTATATTAAATAAATAAATAAACTAGAAAACAGCAGATTTAACGATATTTTGCGGTAAACAGCCAACATTATTTCCCCAGATTTAAACCAAGATTATATCTGAACTGGGGTGGAATCAAATGCAATCACCTGCATTTAATTTGCATAGCCTAATTACATTGGTAATTTTATTCAAAAACCTTATGTCGTACATTGTCACGAAAATTCTTAATACAAAGTAGTAAGTCGTTATTTAGAATTTAAATGCTGTTACCAATATTTCTCAGCATTTATGTATTTTACTGAATTTTTTTGGTGTTTTGAAATCCAATATTATATACTCATACTAAATACATAATCATTATTCAGTATCCTTAACTGATTAAAGTTGAAAACCTATTGTTTATGTTAGAAACAAAGTGGTACGGTATTTTAATCTTTGTTATATTTTAGGTATACGTAATTGTTTAATATCTCGTAAAACTAACATCTGCATAATCTTCTTATTTCACAAATAGACATATTTATCCAGAATAATCTGTACTATGGTGTAACCACTTATTAAGTCGGCTCGCATTTTACGCTTACAGTGGCGGCCACAAAAAGCGCACCCCTAAGTTAGTGAACACCTGCACTTTCCCAACTAGCGCAATATGCCACTTGTTTTTATAGACAGTTCAATGTTTTAGTGTGCACTTTTCAAGGATTTAATTTCTATGAAACAATTAGCATTCTACAAATAGCACAACAGTTCAATAACATCAAAAGTTTTTTTGTAAATATCTTTACATATTATACATTTATGGGTATTTCATGATCACTACTACTAGAGTCCGTCCGCAAAGAAAGGTGTCGTAGAATATATGAGCTCCCATGTAAACCACGACACTTATTTTTCCGGACAAACAATACCCGAGAGAAGAAATGCCAGCTATATGCAGTGATATGTAGACATACGATACATAAATAAAAGCTGAGTTAATATCCATTGTCTCACTACATTTAGTCGTATGATCCAGTTTGACCCTCCAGCAAAATGAAATGAAGAATTATGGACGTCACACTACTATTGTTTTTAAGGATTTCCTCCTTTAGTTTTAACTGTCTGCACTCGTTAAGCATCTTAGGTATTGTTGTTGGTTCGTTTTAATGTTTAGGCTTTGGTAAAATGTAAGTATTTAGGTACCTACATACACAGAGTTGTATCAACTGTTCTTAATAATGAATTATTAATTTATGAACAACTTAGCTATAAAATCGCTCACTATCTTTAGCGGCGACTATTCAAACATAAAGTTAGGGATTGACAGAAATGTTCACAAGTTTAAGGTCAGTATTAATCAAATTTATTCAATAAAATGACAACTCTGATAACAGTTTATTAACTGTGGCCTTGATTCTGTAGATTGTGTTTTCCAAAAAAATAAATACTTAGTCGTATTTTTAGGTGTAAATTACCATTCTCTTGCTTTTACGCAAGCTTTTATTACATAACCAATATTAATACTTTGTTACACCTAAGTACACTTTATTTACGAGCATGACACAACAAGATGTCAAAAAAAGAAAGATGTAGTAAAAGCCGGTGTCCGAACATTATCTCCCATGACTAGTGACTACTTGCCCCTAGCAAAGTGGACTGACATATAAATCATTGCTAATACGATTTTCGCTTCAACATATTTTTAGCACCATTTTTCCCCAACCTCCTTTTATAGCTTGCGACAGGCTTTATATAGTTCTTGCCAAGAATAGATGAATTGTTTCGTGTTTTCCTGTACATGTATATTGTTTTTGTGTATATAACATGAGTCAATAGAATCAGTAGGGTGGTCCTTATTTTCTCTCTTTTGAAACTTTTGCGGGGCATCCCCTCATTGTGTTCTTTGGCATTAAAGATGATACCTGTTTTTTTTTGAGAATTTTTAGAAAAGTTTTAGAGGTCGCTACCGCATGTAGAAATTTTTGAATTCTCCTACTAAGAGTAAAAAAAATAATTTTTTTTGACACTAGTAGACGTATTAATGTCTGTCTTTGTAATATATGATGTTAAAAAATACCACAATTTTTTTTAGAATTTTGTATTATGGTTTGACGTGGCACGTCCCTAAGAAAAAAATAATTTCAGAAATTTCTTAGGGACGTGCCACGTAAAACCGTAATACAAAATTCTAAAAAAATTAGTGGTATTTTTTAGGTAGGTAGCGACCTCTAAAACTTTTCTAAAAATTCTAAGAAAAAAACAGTTATCATCTTTAATGCCAAAGAACACAATGAGGGGGTGCCCCGCAAAATTTTCAAAAACAGAGATTATAAGGACCACCCTAAGAATCAGTATGTACTTAACAGCATGCAGATGCCTAAACCAGACATTCTCTAGACCTATAGCCGGTCAAGATTTAATTTACGAGTATTTTATCATTTTATGTAGATGTATTGCAAACCAACTATATACATCGTACATTATCAGCATTGTTAGTTTCAGCCAAGTATTTTCATGTCTTTTTAACAACCATTGAGCTAAGACTAGCACGCACCGGAAGGCCTTTGCCGGTGCACGGTGCAACAAGCCGTATTACTGAAAGGCAAATAGCGGCGCATGCTAAGCCTCCGCACAAATATCAAAGTAAACACGCCGATATTAAGCAGGGTTTACGTACTGGCGGGCAAAACAGTTCCGAATTAATGTAATGTTTTGTTACTTTAATAGTCCATCTTTATATTTATTTGAAGTATTTACTAAGAGTTATTTGACCAGCCTGTGACGTTTAGTATAAGCGGCACATCGTTGACCGACTTCTAGTGCTTTAAGATGTAGATCTACGCTCTTCAAAACATGACAAAACTAAATGTGACATAAATGATTGACATGATTTTAAACGTTTTTACTAGTTAAGTATTGGAAGTTTGGTATGACTCATGACCGGAAGTTCAATGTAACAAATAAAACTGTTTCAAATAGTAAAAATGCGAGCTGGTTTCAAATAATGTCAGGTATGTACAGTCAAGGAATTTGATTCGCGTACCGTCTTAAGTCTAAATTACTGATGACAATTAATATTACTAAGGGCTATGTTTCTTCGCTTGCTTAAAGAAATATAAGCCTTATGATATTCCGACATTTCAAGCAATAAATCAACGAAACGGTATGCGAATCAAATTCCTTGACTGTACATGTAGGTACCTACTAGTACTGTATTGGTTGTGGTCCCGTGAGAAAAAGTGATGCACATATTAATTGTTGTTTGTTAAATTCTTATGTGAATAACTGGCAGATTTAATTTTAGACTAATTCCTCGGCAGAGGACAGAGAAGAACAAAAATGTACAAGGATCTAGTTTTGATTATACACTGATTTTTTTTTGTTATTAACTAACTTCGTCTACCAGCAACTTAAGAATTGGGATTACTGAAAACTGTTTTAGAAGACCCTAATTCTTTTTAAAAGACCTATCCAACGATACCCCACACAAGTTGGTTGGAACGAAAAAAAATTTCGCCCCCCACGTCACGTGTATGGGAGGTACCCTAACAAAATATATTTTTCGCATTTTTATTCTACCGTTTTGTCGGCTTGGTTAATGCACATATTCACACCAAATTTCAGCTTTCTAGTGCTAACGGTCACTGAGCTAGACCGCGGACGGACAGACGGACGGACGGACGGACATGGCGAAACTATAAGGGTTCCGTTTTTGCCATTTTGGCTACGGAACCCTAAAAAGCATTTGGACTAGAGTTGGATGGTTTTATCTTACGCCGGAAATATACATATCTTATTAACGAATAGACTAATAATACAAATACAAGGATTTACTACGATAGAGATATTTTTTATACCGCTACTAATATCTGGGTAGTATACCCAGTAGTATGGTAGTATATTAGGATTTAGACCCGTCTGTCAACAGAGGGCGCTGCATTAAGTCCGCCAGTGTTGACCCAACTAATGCACGCCACCTAGCCTTAGGGTCGGTAAGCAATTATGTATGACCTATTGTCTAGGTTATAGGGATTGTGTACAGTCAAGGAATTTGATTCGCGTACCGTCTTAAGTCTAAATTACTGATGACAATTAATATTACTAAGGGCTATGTTTCTTCGCTTGCTTAAAGAAATATAAGCCTTATGATATTCCGACATTTCAAGCAATAAATCAACGAAACGGTACGCGAATCAAATTCCTTGACTGTACATGTAGGTACCTACTAGTACTGTATTGGTTGTGGTCCCGTGAGAAAAAGTGATGCACATATTAATTGTTGTTTGTTAAATTCTTATGTGAATAACTGGCAGATTTAATTTTAGACTAATTCCTCGGCAGAGGACAGAGAAGAACAAAAATGTACAAGGATCTAGTTTTGATTATACACTGATTTTTTTTTGTTATTAACTAACTTCGTCTACCAGCAACTTAAGAATTGGGATTACAAAACGAAGGCTTATTACTTAGATTTTTGGTGAAATAGCCGTTCGCTTGTCCTTTTTTTCAGATGTAAATAGAATGCACACAAAGTTAATTTGGCGCTATGGTCACAAAACTTACCATCATACCATAACAAGATTTTTTCATAACTTAGGCTTGAATTTTCTTTTTTTCCCGACGCTACCCCTCGAGGCAGGTAGCACGCAACGGTCGATTGGAGCTCTCGTTCCTCCATATGCCTGCCTGATCTACATGTTTGCGTTGACTCCAGACACGCAGTTCAGAGTTGCCTATCAGTTCACATTACCAAACATCAACCTCATGAAAATATGTACTCATATACATATAGTTACCGTAGAAGTACCCAACAGTACGTATCAGTACCAATGTTATTAAGAGTTATTTCACTTCACTTTCTGAAAATATATTGCCTTAAAAATGCGTTATTGAAATAATAATCAATCTAAATGGAGTTATTTGAGTTACTTCTGGATAAAAAACCGGCCAAGAGCATGTCGGGCCATGCTCAGTGTAGGGTTCCGTAAACTGAGACCATTAATTCAAAAGGTCGTTTCTTACGGGAAATTTGGCGGCGCTTAAGTCATTTTTACTTACGTCCTTTCACTATGGGTTTGATATGATAACTCAAAAACGGCTCAACCGATTTATTTCAATATAGTTTTCATTGAAGGTACTCATTAGGCCTCAGCTTCAAGATTTTTTTAAAAATTTTAGGACCCACGATTCAAAAGTTAGATGGGGGGGGGACGCCCTGTTTAAATTTTTCGGAGCGATTATTTCCGAAAGTATTAGTTTTATCCAAAAACTGTTTTAGAAGACCCTAATTCTTTTTAAAAGACCTATCCAACGATACCCCACACAAGTTGGTTGGAACGAAAAAAAAATTCGCCCCCCACGTCACGTGTATGGGAGGTACCCTAACAAAATATATTTTTCGCATTTTTATTCTACCGTTTTGTCGGCTTGGTTAATGCACATATTCACACCAAATTTCAGCTTTCTAGTGCTAACGGTCACTGAGCTAGACCGCGGACGGACGGACGGACGGACGGACGGACATGGCGAAACTATAAGGGTTCCGTTTTTTCCATTTTGGCTACGGAACCCTAAAAAGCATTTGGACTAGAGTTGGATGGTTTTATCTTACGCCGGAAATATACATATCTTATTAACGAATAGACTAATAATACAAATACAAGGATTTACTACGATAGAGATATTTTTTATACCGCTACTAATATCTGGGTATACTATATTAGGATTTAGACCCGTCTGTCAACAGAGGGCGCTGCATTAAGTCCGCCAGTGTTGACCCAACTAATGCACGCCACCTAGCCTTAGGGTCGGTAAGCAATTATGTATGACCTATTGTCTAGGTTATAGGGATTGTGTTGTTTATTAAAAGTGGTAAGGCGTTCATGTTCATACAACCCGATTTGCACCCGCTTGCCTGATTTGATACAATTGAGATAATAGGATATTATAATAACAGTAATTATAATAACAGTGAAAAGAAAGGATGGAAATGAGATGTGAAAAAAAATTCTGTCGAATTGAGAACTTCCTCCTTTTTTGAAGTCGGTTACTACTTACTTACTTACGGTAAGTACTTAAAAAGAAATGTATTTTTTTTCAGTTTTTATGAAGGTACCTACGTAATTCTTTTTATGGCTAATATGCTTCGCAGTGGATAGCTTGTCATACGATTGCATAAAATAACAATATATCGATCACGTTATAATTTTAACTGTCACATTATTCACGCACGATGACCTATGTCATCGTATCAGCATATCAAATCACTCGAATGAAAAATTTATTCCTGAAGTAACCAACTAAGGTCGATGACCTGCTGATAATTGTTTGACGTAATGCGCGTCCATAATCGATGCAGTCGCCATTATACTATTATGCAGTGCGTAGCGCATAATCTGAGGACCGGTCGCGAAGTCACGCCTCGAAACTACGGGATGATGCAGTTGAGCAGGATGCGTTTAATTAGTAAACTTAATGTGTTTTCTGTTTCTTGAATCGTAAGATTCACTATTAATCTGCTGTGATTCATTATTATACAAATTGTTAAGTACATAACCCTACCATGACAACAGACTTACACGTTAGACTTAGGGTGGGTGGTGCACCATGCACAATTAACGGACTCATCAACGTTAAATATGGCAACGGAGCAGTCATCCCATAGAAAACTATCAAACTGTTCATAAAAGTTTTTTATGACGACGTAGACGTTAACAGACGATTTGGTGCCACCGGCCTTTAGATGCAGTCTCACGTGGAATTTCTTGACAAAGTAAACGTGTCGTTGTCATTCTTCTTGAGTAAAATATCAAACAGTTCATGGTAACGAGACATAGTTGCTGCTGGTTTTTAGAATCAATAACCATCAGTTACTAAACGCTTATATGATTGTTCCTGTTTTTATTATAATTCAGTTTTGTATAATACAACAACTTGTGTAATAGATAAATAACTTAACGCACATACTACATACTGCAGCATGTACTAGTGTACTGACACAGAGTAAAATAGTACTATACAGTGAGACCTCTAGTCTGTAACGTCACGAATCATGTTGTCGCACTTATGCAAACGTATCGGATATGTAGTGTCAAACTCAATAAAAAAAATTGACAGATTAATACTGAGTTGCACTCCCCCAGGTAGTGAGTACGTTATTTGTGTGATAAAAATAAATCGTATTAAATTTGTATCATCCTATAGCTTTAGACGAATCAAGAAAATGGGACGTCATTTATCATCGCACAGATTAACTGTAGCTGCACTTGTTCTACTTAAAACAACTTCCTTGTTTTGTTAAGCTCTTCGATTTCAATATGAAAGGTTTTTGCCTCCCCTTTTTGAATTGGGTGTGGAAACACCTGTTTTGGTTTAGTTTAGGGGTTTAAAGTGGCGACAAAAAGTAACAAAAAAAACATTGGACTTATTTGTAATGTAAACTTAATAAGTGGTGTAATTTTTTCATAAGCGCATGTATCACAGAGAACTGTAACGTTAAATAACATGCCATCTGAACTTCAAGCACAGGAACATGCTATTTTACTTGCCTGGTATAAACATGTTAATACTTTTAATACTACTGTTTTTGTAAGTCACCTCCTTTCCTTCACCAAAAAGGGACTGGTCAAATGATATTCCGTACATAAGTTTCGAAAAACTCAGTGGTACCAGTAGGTACGAGCCAGGGTTTGAACCCGAGACCTCCGGATTGAAAGTTAGACGTTTTACCAGCGCTTTTTCCAGCATTTTTTTTGTAAAGCACCGTTCTAAAATATTGTTATCTAATGATTTTTTTAAAATTTTTGTTACAAGTAAATCAAAAGCATGCCAAATAAAAGAAAGAATTATTAATATAGACTAAATCCAAATAACAACAATCATAATAAACAAGACACGGTCGGACGCGCCCAAAATGATGCGGTTGGGGGGGTCAAAATTATTACAAAAAATACGAACTTTTTCTCTTACTTAATGCCTCACGCAAGGGTAAATCGTTTGCACTATGATCTTTAACGATACGGTAGGTTTACATGGCCGATATGAATAAAAATAATAATTAGGCACAGGTACAATTTGACCCTTAACAAAAAAGTTTTTTTTTATACTACAACGGTGGCAAACAATCATACGGCCCGCCTAATTGTAAGAAGCTACTCGTAACCTAAAGACGCCTGCAACTCCAGAGGTGTCACATGCGCGTTGCCGACCCTTTACAAAAAGGAGGATACACTTTATGTATAAAATAATTTAAAAAATACTATCAAAGTAAAATTGAAATGAGTGAACGTAAACGATAGAAGCAACTTGTTATGTTTTGTATGAGAAGTCTTTAAAAGTAACAGCGCACTTTCATTATATTGAATACAGTCAGCAGATTGAAACAATAATTTGGATTAAGTATTTAAATTTTCCTTAAAATTCAATTTTTTTTTCCTTATAAAACTCACAAAAAACACCATCAAAATACCTAACTTATTCGTAGCATGTAAACCCACCGACATTTTGCAGGAATAAAAAACGAACCATTCATTATTTTCGCGGTTACACATTTACTCATTTCCCCTTTTTAGCAGTTTTTTGTATTTCCCGTTGCCAGGGGTAAGTTTGTTATTAGATGTCAAAGTATTTTATGTTATTGATTGAATGATTATTGTTTAGCGTGGGAATTATCTATTTTCTACTTTTGACGTTTAATGATGACATTAACTTTTTATTGGGCCATGAAAGTGTTATTTTATGGTAAAATTTCACAAATTAGCAAAAATCTTTTATACATTTAATACAAGGAAGAATATATGACTATAAAGTTATTTATAAAAAAATCTTTGTAAGTATTTTAAATTACTTACTGACTGAATTTAAACATATTATTAAGAACGTATAATTGTAACATCTTATAGTCTATGATTACAGGTTGTGTCTAACACTTATCAACCCAGAAGTCCAATATTCTCATTGTAACAAAGGGATGTATTAAAAACATCCAATTAATATTCCACTACAAAACAGAACCCTCATTTTACTAATAGGAGGAAACTAGTTCGTAACAATACCAACATAGTTCCAATACACGCAGACTGTCTTAATCCGCTCATTGTTTATCTCAAAAATCAAATCACAACCACATATCCTCGAATCTACATATTCTGCAAACATTTGTTAAGGTCTCCAATTCTTGAAAACTAAACCTTAAATGTATAGTTTAAAGTTTACATTGCTTTGGGATTCGTGATGCAAAATACTCGTCTAAAACCTAACACAATGCAGCTAATGGCCGAAGCAACTACGCAACTCATTCAGCAAACAATTACGGCATAATAGAATAAATAGGGTAATCAGAGCACTCAGGATCGGGGACGGGTGGGCGAGTCAGTTTGGATGAACATGCTACAATTTCATGGCGTCTTATTCAAAACATATAAGTTTCAGGGTCCTTATTTCGGTTTTTTTTACTTTGATCTGAAAAACTCGTGCTCGTGGATCTTAAATACTTTTGAGATCATCTTAGAGCCGATTACTGCTTTCAGTAAGAGATAACTCGTGATTTTGATCCCTCAAAATCATGAGTTAACTATCTCTTGATGATTTGTACTGTAATTCGCGCGGTGACTCTTCTTTCTTTTCAATTCCATATCAGTTTTTATTCAGATACAAAAACCTGAAATATTTTTACAGCTCTTTGATTATTATTCAGATTGATTCATTTAAAGTGACTTAAACTCTAATGGTATACTTGAAACTTAATAAATGGTAATTGATGTAAGAATCTTGCTCCATACTCATACATCTGACCGCGTCATCCCCTTGCCTGACACACGTGAAACCGAATCTCGCTACCACCTTTTGTCCGTCATTTGAATGCTAATTGCATCGAAATCAGCGGATCCTGAATGAAATGTTATGAATATTGTAATTCCTGTTTAAAGCATTGATTAAGCGGTGTGAATGATTTTGTGATGCCAGCAAATTGGATGGTTAACATGGAAATAATGTGGTGACAAGTGTTATTTGATTATATTTTGGAAAACAGGGGGATGCGAGATTTAGAGTGATTGGCATTCAATTAGTGTTTAATTAAGAAGGTAGGTAGTTGTTTCAGATACGGAAGAATTTTCTGTAGTTTAATTTCAATCATCAATGCACAGTCGGATCGGTTGCAAATAATTGAAGTAACGATTGGTTAAATTGAAAATCATGATGAATACAATTTTATTATTCTATGAGTAAAAGTTAAATTTAAAAATTTGCACTCTATGGGAAAACCCCTTTGCGTTCATACTTTGTGAGACGTTAGGTATATAACATTTAAAATCAATCGTATCACGTCATTTTAAACTTCCCCAGACATAAAACGAATCGTACGATAACCGCCACAAAATAGTATTATTAAAAGTAACACTGACCTAAATCCTTTCTACATTCGTCACGGATACCTACGTTTAAGACGGTTCTTCTGATCTCACTGCCTCATAATATGACATTTAATATTTGTTTGAAGCAAGGTGATTTGAATTTTAACTATAGTGACATAAAGTTTAAAACTGTGTTTCTTCTTTGAAAATTCACCGTTTAACTGTGTCAACTGTCAGGGGGCATGTAAAAAAAGGGGCAAGTTCAAATACAAAATGACAAACTTTTATTTAACACCCTATCCTACAACCATAGATAATGCTTGCAAAAAAGCAACAAAACGCCGTTTACAAATTTTTATGTTCCGAATTTAAACTTTATTATTTAATAAACTTGCGTTTTTGAAAGAGAGCTTTTAAAAAAGTATATTCATTAGTGGTAATAAAAAAGTAATGCCCCATTGTTGTTTATCGATGAATTTTTGAGATGATTTGCGATTTTTACGATCGATTCTCGCGAGTTGTGACGTTTAGTGATCGTAATGTTTTGCGTGAGAACGATACTGTTAGCCAGGTGTGGCGATGTTGATGAAACGGCAGATTGACTTTGCTATAATAAAACAGGCGGTGTACAACAAAAAACAGGCAACACAAATTACTAGTTCTCGATAATAAGTACCTATGCAATAATATTTGTTAGTACGTTAATAAAAAAAAACAACGACATCCAAAAGGTTCTACTAATAAGAGCACATTAAGAATCAATTTGTAAACAACTTAAATCCAACCCGCAGCTTTTAAAAAACAATTCAAGCATTACCATAATGTGCATCTCGAGGGCACATAACTGCACATCAAAGCATTAGCTTTATCTGTTCAATACTCCGATTTGTTTTTAACTAATTTATTGTCTCTAAGCACGAACGTCACGCCCATGTTATATTATAGTATCCATAGAACAACCCATATCAACTAGTTATAAGTATTATAGTTTTAACTGGAAGAGACCAACGTTAAAAACGATTTGTGTATGTATATCTGAAATCTTCTATTTATTGAATCCATTTTACATAGACTGCTAATAATACACAAAATAAACAAAATTAGGAAAAATTAGGGCTATGCTATGTGATCCATCTTAAACATAATTTGGTAGAAAAAAATAGCCATTTATTGTTTTTATAAATAAATATAACGGAAAATCTTACACAAATAGACCAAGGTCTATTTGTGCAAGCTTCTTGTTCTTATTTTGTTATTTGCTTGTAAATTATTTATATTAAGCTGATTTCGTTTTACCATCATTAGTACCTACAATCCAACTAAAAGTAAAAACTATGAATTAAAATAAATTAAAATATGTATTTGGTAAAAACATACCTACCATAACTTATATCCAATACTAAATTTGTATTCCAGACTCTCTATATCTGTTTAAAATTAATGCGGGTCATTCACCTCCTGTGTGAAATGAGATTTTAACTATGGTTATTACATGTAAATTAATTAATAACCACTATTTATGTTCGTTTAAGTGTTAAACAACTGGTTATTAGTCCCTGCTGAGTGTTAGTAGCCATTAGATATGGAAGTACCATGCACCTCATGTAAATTAAAAATGATAATCTAAAGGTGTGTATTTAAACTAAACATGCTATCTTCTACCGGTGTTTTACGTATAGTGTCTAGGTCTAGTGACCCATTTTTAATGTTCTTGAGTAAAGAACTAAGAAACACAACAAGGTACACATATACATCTACAATCTACGTGTACATACTAACATTAATGGTATAATTGATATTTATTTATTTGTATCAGCCGAGTCCATAGATTAAACTAATAAATAAATACTTATTATATTCCATGTATATTTCCTATGGGCTTCATGTCGATAGCCTCCATTTATAATATCCTTTCATGATAAAAATATTACAAATAATAGCCACAACGACAAACATGTAGTTACAGCACTGCACAGGCTCTGCACCAAAATAAATGAGAAGGGATGGTTGTGTCTATAGTGAACTGGACGTTTTATGGGATACTAAATAAAAAGACACGAGGATGAGGTTTTTACGTACATTTTGCGAGTTATTCTAAGCTTAAAGCATTAACTGGGATTATATGGGATAATTGCATAATGTTCAATGGCAATGGGAGTTGTCGTTAACAGTCCGGTTGAACCGTTTTATAAGCTGTTATTAAATAGTACATACGTGGTTCCTAAATTACTACTGCATTGAAACAAAATATTTAAAAAAATGACGTACCTACATACAATGACTATTCAAAATTGTATTCATTCATTCATCTCATCCTAGCCGATACGGCTACGGCGACTGCTGCTGGTATCTTGGGCTCCTCAGATGTGCTCGAACGTGACTCACATAGCCAACTTTTGCATTGAAAGTACGTCCGCATTTGTCACATGTCAGGATCCCATCAATATAGTTGTAGTTGATTATCAAAATTGTATAATTAATATATTAAATGGTATTAAAATTAAGTATTTGAACTGTATTTTTTATGAAAATAATAATAATAATTATTATTATATCTAAGAAATAAAGATATATGTAGATTAGGAAATAATGAATAAAGTTAGTAACATAATTTATAAAAAGGCTATAATACAAAATAGCTCCCGTGGAAGTAAAATGAAATTTTGCTCCCGCTTCACTTGTGTGAAATAACACGTTTTGCGCAAGTGTAAATATCTTAATCAATACAAAAAAATATTCGTAATGGTTTTCATCACTTTTATCCTTTTAATAAAAACTTCAATAAGTAGGTACCCTGCTTCAATGGTCTGGGTAATGTGCCAGTAAACCGGCCTTCTACCGATGCTACAAATCTCAGCAAATAAAACAGAGGTATAATTAATCTTTTGCATTTTTTTACGTTTCTTGTCAAATAAAATAAAAATTAAGTCTAATTGTGGTCGTTACTGGTACTAGAGGGTAATTGCAATGCTGCGTTAAGGGCCAGAACACTTTTAAAACTTTAAGATCTGATTAGCATAGAAATACCGTCAGCTGCTACAACTTTGCTTACGGTGCTCAAATTTGCCAGCGCCAGCATTAAAAACAGTTATAGCTGTTTAGGGTAAAACACCATGTTTTTGCCCAGCCAGGCAAAGTTGAGCATCGTAGGCAATGTTGTAGCACTGACGGCATAACAATGTCGAATTTTCATAATTTTCCGAGACTTTTCACCACAATAAGATAACTTTAATTTAATTATTTCATCCTATAAAAATTGTTTCCAAGTAGGTAGAAAATTCGTAAAAATTTGCTTAAATTTCAATTACAAATCCAGTTCTAGTTCCGGACCACAGTTTTATATTAACTTTAATCGATCAGGTACAGTCACGAGCTTTAATTTGGGACCCACCTAAGGTTGAATATCGTGTAGCAAACTTTCGCCATTTAGAGCTATTATGTTAACGCTGTCACTGAAATAAACAATAAACGTCGTAATGTCAGGGGGGTGCAACTCAGTGTAAATCTGTCATAAAATTTGAGTTTGACACAACATATCCGATACGTTTGCATAAGTGCGAAAGAGAACTTGTCATGCGTGAAGAAGGGACAGCATGATTCGTGACGATAATGTTTACCATCGACAACTTTACGTTTCTAGGGGTTCGTCAATAACTTGGTTAATAACTTTTTGGTCCTGTGGTCCCATAAGAAAAAAACAAACAAATAAAAAAGTCGTAATTAGAAAATCGTAATGATAGCTTTTTGCAAAGAGGTTATCATTTCATAGGTCGATTAGATAAGACATTTTATGTCTTAACTTGACATTCAACATTATTGCACTAAAGTTTCGACCTTATTGCATTATGATTGTTCTAACAACATTTAACGGAAATGGGTCACAAATTAAAGCTCGTGACTGTACAGTCACCAGCAATAGTATCTTCCTACAAGAAGGCCGCAAAAATATGTGACACGCTCCTATGCCCCTACAAATAAGAGCGTGTCACATATTTTTTGCGGCCTTCATGTAGGAAGAGACTATTGCCGGTGACTGTACCTATCCTACTTATATCAAACAAAAAGTAATCGAAATAAATAAATAATCTCACACTACACTCTCCTTAACAAAATATGCGACGTATTGCAATGTTTCTCATCGCAACGATATCTTTTGTGCTCCGAGTATAATGACAGAAAATTGTCCGCCATTGTAACGTGAACTGCCAATCCTGCTCCTCCGAGAATTAAAAAAACGTCCTTAGAACTATTTACTGCAGTTCGTTGAGGTTTAATGAGAAAATTGTTGTTTGAAATAAGAATATTATAGGAATATATTGATAATATTTCTACATTCATTTTGTATCATTATTTTTTTACATTTGAGTACTTTATGTTTTGGTAAGTGTCCTACCTACTCAGAGTCCAATTGAATTTAGTTTAATTTACAATGTATTTAAAGTTAATTAGCGTTTATATTTACTTACTAAGCTATTAATTTTAAATTTTATGATGACTCAATAATTTTTTTTTTATTATTAACAATTCTTATAAATATAATTGGGCAAGCTTACGACTTATGTTTGAAAATGGGCAGTCGGAAGTGGGGTTTATATAAGCATACTGATCAATTACATGCAATGTAACTATAATAAAAACAAGCGTAATTAATGTGTAAGATCAAAATAATTTTGTTTTGTTTATACTTATAATATAAACAAAACGTTTTCCTACTTTAAATGTAAACATGGTCTAATATATAGATGTTACTATACTCAAATCCTCTTTAACTTACTCGTAAATACTAATAACACTGAACAATAATTTGTATACAAAACGCCGTAATTTAATCAAAGCAGCGCACTTCGATGAATATTTTCATAGCACGGTGTCATAAAGTGTGGGTATCACGTGCATACGAAGGGATGTTTACAAAAACAATATAACTGACTACACTGGTTGACACCTGCTACGATTAACAATGTTCTTAAAAAAGTGTCAACCGCTCTAAGCAGTTATGTTGTTTTTGTAAACATCCCTTCTTACGTACGTTAAGCAAATGGAACGTTCGGTTCCAGGAAATGAAATCATAAAACTGAGACTATAGTGATGATAGTCGCGTGAACGTGCTTCCGGTTACATGTTGGCTGATGTTCTTTGTTTGCAGCTGTAGTATAATATACTAAAATATAAAATACATAAGAACTCAAACAGGTCTAAACTGATGTACATAAAAAAGATAAAATTGACTGCTATATTATGAAATGTTCATTTTCGTAAACATTATTAAATGCTCACAAAGTAATTTATTGTTACAGATATTTAGTAAAATTCAATGTTAATATCGATGAACCGTTGATATTGACAGATTGAAGATTTATCTACAGTGGCTTTATTTTCTAGTATTAGGTGCAAGTATGTAATTTTATTGTTTGTACTTATTAATTTTGCTCTCTTTCTCTCTTACAAAATCAAATCCATACATTCTATTTTTGACTGCATCCTTTGCAAATTTATATACGGTAAGTTTGTCTGTGTCCTCTAAATTAATAATTCTCCACACATTAAACTAATTTCACACAGTTAGTAAATCCTTCGTTCAGCATGTGGACATTTGATGGAAATGGCCAGGAATCCTCTTATCTTAATCCTAGTGACAAAAGTGTGGCCACACAGCCAGTCGCATAACTAATTTTATAATAATGAGTAGATATTGGTCTGTTATAAGTCAGCTAAGTTCTTATGTCGCTTTCATATCATCCGATCCGATATCACATGTAGGACCACAAAGGTAACAGATTTAAAGTTTGCGTATTTCTATTATTTTTCTTAAAACACCATATGCCCATTGCTCAAAATAAAGCACTAACGCAAAAAGGCAGACTTAATTCCATAGGTTACCTAATCTACAGAAGCTTATTTTTTCCTATGACCATTCGACATATCGGATCGGACAGTATGATAACTCTCTTATTATGTTTGATATTTTATACTATAACTAATATGATGATGTTATATTCAACCCAAGTATTCGCTCTTACTTACCTGCCGAAATACTAATTCTTGCTGTTTCGCTTGTTTCATGGCCTCGTTTTTACAGTTGAATTATTAAAGTTGCGCATTTAATATACGAGGAAATTAATGCACTTGGAAAAGTTGTTTCATACAAAGTAGACTGCTACTGCAGATACTACAAAGTACAATATTAGGATGAATATGGATAAAGTTAAGGACAGCTTATTATCTAATTTTATGCTTACTTAATAAAAACAGAATAAAAATTATGATTTATTTTCTAATTTCTGAAATGGATCTTAATTATAGAATGAAATAAAAGTTTTTAATGCCGAATAACCAATTTAATAACTTTAAAAGGTTCCAGGGTGTTTGAAGATTTTATTACCTTACAAATGTAACATTGCAGTTTCTTTGTCTTTTAAAATATTTAACACCTGGGAATAAGAGCTAGTTTAACGTACATTTGAGTTCCAAGTTGTAAAATTTGTTGATATTTTCAAACTTCCTTTCTACCCGTTTTAGTCTCAATTTAAATGTCATAAAACTTGACTGGACTCATCTCAAGAAGGAAATAAAGTAAATAAAATAGCAGTCATTTCCGACATTATGCTATTTTATTATGATCAAAATTCGTTTTTTTACAAAACCGATAACGATGTCAATCAGACAAACTGAACTACCGTCAAGTGCGACAACTTTGCTTGGCATGAAAAACATGTTTTTCTTCACCAACAGCTATTTAGGTTTATCTTATTCCTGAGGGCCATTTCAGGAATAAGATATAAATAGATAGGTATTTGGTAAAGAAAATCATATTTTTCAAGCCAGGCAAAGTTATCGTTTGCAGGCAAAGTTGTTAACTAGGTTGTTGAAACGTTTTGTTAATTAGGGAAAAATTATTATTAATCGAAAGTTTTAATATATAAATAATTACTATACCAATATCTACCCACTAAGTGCCAGTGAATATTAGTATTAAAAGTATGTTGGGTTCAAACCAATCCACTGAACATATTACCGAAATTTTGCAATGTCTTAATCAAGATGTTACATGAAGTTTGCCAGGGCTCGCTGTATTAAGCCTTATCGTATAATACCTCAATTTTCTAAAAACAACCCGTCTAGATATTCCAGCCAACTTGCGTTGAAACGTCTGCAATAACACTGAACCGTCTAATTTGTTGGCTGAGGGAAGGAAAACATCCCTCATAATGCATTGTAATGTGCCTAAATTGAAGAATAAATATCTTTTATCTTTTTTTTATCTTTTTATCAAGTGTTGAAATGAGTCATTCATTATCCCACGTAAAAAAGATAGTTAAATATGAATTTCAATACGTTAAATATACATTATTGAATTAAAACTTTCGTGAGACATATTAACACTATTATCACTGCAACTAACTCTCCGAAACATGTCGCGCGTAGTGACTAAACACAAGTGAGTACAGCCGCATGCAGTGATAATATTGTTAAATATACATATTAAGCAGCTATACCTATCCTTTTTAGACTAATGGATCACGAGGTTCATACTTAATTAAAGAATACGACTGCGTCTATGTATGAGCATTTCTAATACGCATTAAATATGAATAATTCTGTTAGTGACTTTCCTGTTAATTATCCTTGTTTTTTTTATGATCAGTTCTGAGGCTTAGCAATATGACAAACAGTTTTATGAACACATCTCTATATATTACTTAATGCAACAAACGTAGGTACAGTCGATCAAAAATGTGAGGTTGAGGTTCGTTTGAACGTCACGAGACAACAAGGTCGTGCATGTTTTAAACGCCGTTAGAAATGTCAACCTTAGCGATCGTTAGATCTCGCAGAAACTTTTGTCAAAACTGGTAGACCACTTTCTTGGTCGACTGTACGAAAGCCAAGTCGCCACATAAAAGTTAAGCAAATATTAGAAGACTAGTCACAAAGCCAAGCGAATCATTTATTTACGCGAGACAAAAGGTGTTAATTTCAGCGGGCGAACTGTAAACTTCAATTAGACCGACCGACTTGGTTTTGTTCCTCATTGGTCTCTTCTAAAAACCCTTTTTTATGCTTTTGAATACTATAATTTAGTAGTGACATGATATTTTAGGAAGCGTTGGGACTTTGACTTAATACAATAAACCGAATTTTACTGACGTTATGACTGTATGATAGGGCAGACAACTTTATCAATCATAGAGAAATATGACTTGTTAACATTTCAAAAATAACGCAGCAATTACAAATAGCTTTATACAAATCCGCCCACTTACCTCACTTGCATCAGCTTGTAATCAAATGCATTAGGCAGGTAATTTAGATGTAAGATTTATTTACGTAAGTAGGTAGGGAAGAAGCAATTTGTTACACGGAAAAACGCTAAGCCGAATAAGAAGAAGAACTACCTATCTCTATTTCTACTTACATAAATAATAGGTACTTGAAATAATAACATGAAAAATGGTATATTAAAACAATCCACAATACAATGTCAGTAAATTACAATAAAAATCAAATCGAGTCAAGAAACAATAACAAAAAAAACCCCTATCACACTTAGTCGCCCGCAATTTCCCGACGCAAAGGTACCCATCACCTCTGCATCAGGAAGGACCCGGAGCGAGCGATCGAAACCTCTCTCCCGCATACGCCTCCCCACTTCCCCAAAAAACACTTCAACACACCAGCACCCGGTGGTTTCCACCGCCAGTGGGACAAACAAATAATTCGCAAGGGCTGCGTAGGTACTTGTCCCGCTTGCGAACCGCGGCCAACTCAGCCGCTGCCCCTGCCGAATTCACGGTATGCCCAATGTGTGAAGCCGCAACACACGTTGCATCCCACACTAAGCACTTTCCTCTCTCCCAGGGGACCAAAATAAGAATAGACTCAAAGAAATACATTACGTCATCGCTGAATATTATGACATATTAGAAGTGCTAAAATACAATATCAAGCACCAAGAAGAGCACACTCCCACTAACACTTAGCGAGTCGCAGACGCCGGGCAATTGTTTATGTTTATTGGCCGTTATTGTTCGACTTTCGGTAAACAAGTAAACAAGTTTGCTCCACGACGGGCTAATTTGCCGTAAAAGTAATAATGATTGTATTAACCGTTCCGTTTTATTTTGATAATAGTTGTAACTTTGCTGTAAAGGTGCGATAAGAGGAGATAGTTTCTCGTTGACTTTGAATGACGTTGCATGCTTGTGCATCCGATTTTCAACGACGAACTTAGCGTGAAGTGTTATTTTAATATGTATATGTTTGTCACGAATGGCCGCTTAGTTATGAAAATGTGGTTGGAATAATGTGGCAAATTTACAGAGCTAAATTGTGGATGTAAAAGACGTCGAAAGATGCTTCTTTCATATTGCACTTTATTAAAATAATTAGATTTACAACGTACCTTACAATCTCGAACATTACCTTTAAACCAATTTTAGCGCAACTTCGGCAAAAACTACATAAAATATATATTTTTGGTAGGTAGTGAATGTAATTAAAATTACACACAATTTTTTTTTTAAGTTTGACTAACTAGAAACGAAACCAAAATACAGGGTGTCCCAGAAATCGACGTCAAGCCGTGAATGGATGATAGACCAAGTTATAACAGTTATCAGAAAAATACAAAAAAAAATCTATCACATGTTCTTCAAAAATTATGGTCACTTTAAAAATTTACTAAAATATTCAAGCCCTGGTCGATGGTCTCTTAACTTCTAGTACATTTTTAAAGGTGACCATAATTTTTGAAAAACATGTGATAGTTTTTTTTTGTATTTTTCTGATAACTGTTATAACTTGGTCTATCATCCATTCACAGCTTGACGTCGATTTCTGGGACACCCTGTATAACAAATATATAGTATATCTAACACAAACACTCGAGATAAACGAAAATGGGTAATTCGGAGGTCAATATCCGTACAAAGTTGTTCACAAAATCGTTGGTGTTCTTAAATATCTTAATGATCCTTTTGCAGCGCCCTTCAATTCCAATAAATATATAAAAAATATTATATTAATCATGAAATGACTCTTTACACATACCTAAAATAGTATTTTGTTAGGATACATGTGGAATATTGTGGATGACATGGTATAATTACATAACAAATAGTTACCTAATTCAGATTTATTTGCTATCCTTGCCAATAAGTAATCTGTACGTTACCCGTAATAATTAGATATTATTTATACAATTAAATAAGCAGCTATTACAAATGGATCTAATGAAACCGCGAGTAATTACTGCACTATAAGAATTCTTATAGACCCTAATTACCTTTTGAAACATTGAAAGCCACAGACCGCATGCGATTCTTGGTATTGGACGGAGCGTCTGCAAATAACGCTAAAGTTGATCCTGCACTATTTTAAAGCAAATACGTTTCTGAGGTATTTGAGTAGATATTTCAATTTGTTATACTTTTTTTATCTGATCAGATAACAGTACTTATTTATACATTGTTACATATGCATGCGGTTAGCATGCAATGCGGTTGCGGGTGTAAAAGCTAGGAAGATGTAAAGATTGCTTATATAGACTGGGAGCAAAATCTCAAATTCGCTCTCCTTCTCCATGCGACAGGCAAATGATATTACTTTTGGGCAACCGGGCTTTTTACGTGGTTTAGACCCTGCTGTATCCGAATCGCCGGTTGCCATCAAAGAAACTACAACCAGAAGTGAGATACGGCCAAAAAAAGGACCCGTTTTTTAGCTTTTCTTAAATAACTCGAAAACAGTAGCACCTACCAAAAAATGTTCTTCCACTTAAGTAATCTACATAAAATTCTCTATAAAAAAGGTTCTATACAGTTTTTTGCTGGGATCAATGTTTAATGAGATATTAAGGGACTAAGATAGACAATAAACATATATACTAATTAGCTTTTTCCCGCGAGTTTGTCTGCGTGGGATTAACATTCGCTATAATAAATTAATGAAATGCCGTAGTATAATCTTACAGCAAAAATAAATTTAACGTATAAGCTTTTTTACGTCTACAGTAAGCAACAATTCCATACCAACTTCAACCCCCCGTTTCATCCCTTTAAAAGATGATTACTGGGATAAAAACTATCTTATATCCTTCCCCACAACTCAAACTATCATCACACCAAATTTCATCTAAATTGGTTTAGCGGTTTAAGCGTGAAGAGGTAAGAGACCCACTGACTAGTCCAAAATTATTAAACTCTCTCTCCTTCTCGATGCGACAGGCAAAAAGCATATTACTTTTTGTTTACAGAAGGGTCCAAATAGGGTAAAAATCTATTTGGACCCTTCTGAGTTCGAAATTTAAAATATTTTTTTACCGGAAGTGAAATATTTAAGGTGGCGGCCAGTATAAACCTAAGCGTCGAAAAATCTATGTTCCTCGTATGGATACCCCCATTCATTATGCTTTATTTTTAACGATTGTTATTATTATTTATCGTGTGACATGTCAAACGAAAAGGTTTGTTATGTTATGCTTGTTGATTAAATAGATACCTATTCTCACGGGGCACGGCTGCTTCGGTTTGTGCCTGTATAAGAGGGTGGGAAGAGAGCTGACCACAGCGTATCACAACTGTGATGTAATAGCCGTGGACTGGACACGGCCCGTCAGACGCGCGAAGAATGCCCTGCATGAACGGAGCCTCGTGCTGCCATTTCCGTGGCTATAGGAGGAGACCTGGCACTACCGGCTCTAATCGCCTAACGGCCGATAGTGATGAGGCGTGGGCGGCCTTCAGTGTCACAGTTTTGACCCAAAAGGAGGCTGCGGAGTATATGCGCGAACATGACGTAAACTCACTCCTGCAGAAGACCAGGCATGCGGCGATGCTGCCGCCTTTACATTCTTTACACCCACTCTTTACACCTTTACAACAGCTCCATCATTCGCCTGAAAGGTTCCGAGCTAGAAGGCCCTCAAGTATTCCGAGGTGCCGTCAGCGGAGGAGATTGCACGAGCAGAATTACAATGGGCCCGTAAGAGCAACGACGACGGGGTACCGGAGGTCTGCAGACGTGTTCCCAAAACCCCGTCCACAAAGCGCTTGGTGGAATACAGTGTTGACGGCGATTTCTAATTTTAAAGACCAGTATATTTGGAACCATTGCAAATAGGTAATCTTTTTTTTTTAATACGTGTCATTACAACTGTTATTCCCAAAAATAACAATCGTTAAAAATAAAGTATAATCAATGGGGGTATCCATACGAGGAACATAGATTTTTCGTCGCTTAGGTTTGTACTTATACAAGTACGCGAGGACTTACGAGGTTATACTGGCCGCCATCTTAAATATTCCACTTCCGGTAAAAAAAATATTTAAATTTCGAACTCAGAAAGGTCCAAATAGGGTAAAAATCCGTGTAAACAAAAAGTAATATGCTTTGCCTGTCGCATCGAGAAGGAGAAAGAGTTTAATAATTTTGGACTAGTCAGTGGGTCTCTTACCTCTTCACGCTTAAACCGCTGAACCAATTTAGATGAAATTTGGTGTGATGATAGTTTGAGTTGTGGGGAAGGATATAAGATAGTTTTTATCCCAGTAATCATCTTTTAAAGGGATGAAACGGGGGGTTGAAGTTGGTATGGAATTGTTGCTTACTGTAGACGTAAAAAAGCTTATACGTTAAATTTATTTTTGCTGTCAGATTAAACTACGGCATTTCATTAATTTATTATAGCGAATGTTAATCCCACGTAGACAAACTCGCGGGAAAAAGCTAATTAGTATATATGTTTATTGTCTATCTTAGTCCCTTAATATCTCATTAAACATTGATCCCAGCAAAAAACTGTATAGAACCTTTTTTATAGAGAATTTTATGTAGATTACTTAAGTGGAAGAACATTTTTTGGTAGGTGCTACTGTTTTCGAGTTATTTAAGAAAAGCTAAAAAACGGGTCCTTTTTTTGGCCGTATCTCACTTCTGGTTGTAGTTTCTTTGATGGCAACCGGCAATTCAGATACAGCAGGGTCTAAACCAGGTAAAAAGCCCGGTTGCCCAAAAGTAATATCGTTTGCTTCTCGACAGCGATTTCTTGAAAAAAAAAACCAGACTAATATACTTGTTTCAAACTTAGAATTGCTCGTAAAGGTCGAAGAGCAAGGTTGTTAAAGAGTAGGATTTGCGAACGCTACATTAATTTCAAGGATCGATATCGGACAAAAATTGCTCGGTGTGACGAATGCCGCCAGACGTTGTTATTTTCAAATTAAGGTCGCCCCGTCCCATCCGTCTGTATATTATGAATTTTATTGTATTGGAACATTAGTCTTATTTGTTTGTCTGTTTATTTCATCTGTAGGTTTATGTAGCGTTCATGAGCTGTGTTACATTTCATTACTAGTATTTACGATCCCAATAAGAAATGCACAGTACGTTTTTAAAATACCAGAACAAAATAGAAAAAAATAGCATAATATCAATCCATGGAGTAAATTTTTACCAATTAAGAAAAGGCGTTATGGACCTAATCCAATTTTATTAATTGCAGGCTGTTATGATTGCAGTTAGCTATAGGAACAGACATATTTTTTTAATGTCACATTGATTTAAATGAGTTTTTTGCCGTCGATTCATATGAATAGTCAAACATGAGTATAATACACTTACCTGAATACGCGGGTAAACTTATAAGCGCTAAAAGATTTCTTTCGTAAATTATCTAGGTATATTAGGCCTGATAGAGAGGATAAAGTTAAATTACTTTGGGCACTGACGAAAGGATAATGTTGGCGAAAGGTTAATTTTATTTTGCGCTAATTTGCCACAAGAATACTTTGAACTGCTGAAACTGGTCTAGACAGCCACCATAATGAAAAATCAATATTCTTAAATGACAGTTTAATTTCACAACTCCATGAAGTATGCTTTATTTCAAGTCATTCAAGGTTCTGATTAATGAGAGTGACTCAGTGATCCGTTTTTTCTGCCAGCAAGCAAATTGCAAGGGAAATACAAGCAATTATTGCTACTTCTGCTCAAGTATTCAGAAAAGTAATCCTTATTTAATCAAATATCTGTTCACAACTACACATATTAAGCCGTAATTTGACGTACCTACATATAAGTAGTATAATTACATTTCCCTTCAGTCATGATTTTAGAGGTGAAACCCCTTCATACTGCCAACAACCATAAGAATTTACAATCCACCACGCTAAACGTGCTTGTTGCCCCAGACCTTTTTTTGCAAAACACTCGCTCCTAGTACAGCTCAGGGATCGAACCAAAACCCTTTTGTTCTCAGGACACCTGCACCATTGAACGTTGGGTGCTCTTTATAAACAAACATATTTCAAAACAACTTATCTACCTTCGCAATTTGAGGGAAATCAGAGTTTAATTCCTCGAATGAAGGTAGACAATAGTAAGAATTTTAGCGCAGACATTTTTTTCTGAAGCTTCGTCGAATTTGTATAGGAAAGTTAAATGAGGAGTGTTTTCAAGAAACACTTATTTGGAAGCGAAACGTGTTTGCTTTTATTTGATGAACGCTGTTGTTTTGATGTTTTAAAATTTGAGGAATTTATTTTGTCATCAAATTTTATTCTTAACTTATGTTCATTAATTAATGAATTACCATTAAAGTTCCTTAAAATCAAACTATGTAGTTCTTATCCTAAGTATTTATCTGACAGCATTATGGATTGATAATGTGCAGTTTAATTATCAAATTACAAAGTTTATTCCACAGCAACGATCAAGACCGAGAGATACAAAAAGTTGCTCCCCGCGAGGCTCTGCAGTTAAGAAGCAATTTAAATGATGGCGTGCTTTGTAAAAAACCAAAACATAACTGACCCTGAGCAACTTCGCGAATTACTGCGACTATCCTTATATGACGTCACTACCGAATACATTGTTGTAAAATAAACCTTATTTTATACAGACGAAAAGCTAAACCGCATTATTGAACCGATTTGTTTTGACTTTGTCTTAATTGTATGTATTTGGATCATTCCGCAAAAGTTTCGGTGAGTTGCATTTATAGTAAAACAAAATTAAGTTAGAAGTCACAAATGCTCATACTCTTCATATTAGGTATTAAGTTGACCAAGGATCAACTATCCAAATGATGAACCTTTATGTTTGATCTGTCAGACTTTGATCTCTAAGATAGAATATGGCATATTACGCTGAAGAAATTGTAATTATTTATCAAAACATGTTGGTCGAGTGGTGATGTTTCCATATCATTTTCCTATAATAATACGTATCAAGTATGAAGAAATCGGCACGCGCGGATTTACACAGTTAAAGAGGCTTGCTTCTTCTAACTTAATATCTGTTATTTAACATGAATGTACTGGATGATAATTATTAAAAATAATAAAATCGATGCATAACGCACAACGCGCAAAGCGCCTTTATGATGTAAAATTAATGAAGTAAGTAGGCGTAGATACCTATTTTATTTTATATTATTCTCTTTAAGTCACTTAACATACTAAGAATAACCCAACTACATATAAATGGTTCAATTCAAGCGTATTTAAGGGGAAGCCTGAGCGACCTACAAAAGTAGGCACTACATACAGTTAAAATTTTTAATTCCGAGGCGACATTATTGACTGTTCCCCCATCTAAAGTAAGTGTGTCATTTTATAAGCTATTGAAGTTTTGTTATTAATTAAACATTTTAATTCAGGTTCACTTCTTAAATTTTTTGATGCAAATCTTGTTACATTGACTTCACGGTGATAGTTGATAATTTTATAGGTAGATACTTTGGTTAGGTACTTGACAATTGAGTAATATTCTAACACGGAGGTGATGATGGGCGAGGAACTTCGCAAGCACGGTATCGAGTTAGGGCTCATTAGAAAGATCTTGGACAGCCAATTTATATTTATCAATAAAACCCAAAAATCTTAACGCCACGGTATTGGCGTATGTAGCACGCAGGTAGTCAGTAAATAGTAATGTATGTTTACAACGAATTAGTTTGAATTATTAATAATTAATATATGAGTATTATATGGAAGATCTCTAGATGGTATCGCCTTAAATCGATGGAACTCAGCGATTTCCGGTGCTCTTGCACTTAAATCAACGACAGCGCCTTTCCTTTAAGCTAAACACAAAAAAGCTGCAAATGATTTACAATTCGGTAGCTTTTCCAATTGTTTACAATTAATATAAGAGATTGGGAATTCAATATAAAAAAAACTATTAATTCAGAAAAAAAACTATTAATCAAGGAGGAGTTATTTATTCGTATGGCATTTTAACAGAGTCGCTTGGTCAATTTTACAAGTCAGCCGCTGCCCCTGCCGAATTCACGGTATGCCCAATGTGTGAAGCCGCAACAAACGTGCTGACACACGTTGCATCCCACACTAAGCACTTTCCTCTCTCCCAGGGGACCAAAATAAGAATAGACTCAAAGAAATACATTACGTCATCGCTGAATATTATGACATATTAGAAGTGCTAAAATACAATATCAAGCACCAAGAAGAACACACTCCCACTAACCCTTAGCGAGTCGCAGACGCCGGGCAATTGTTCATGTTTATTGGCCGTTATTGTTCGACTTTCGGTAAACAAGTAAACAAGTTTGCTCCACGACGGGCTAATTTGCCGTAAAAGTAATAATGATTGTATTAACCGTTCTGTTTTATTTTGATAATAGTTGTAACTTTGCTATAAAGGTGCGATAAGAGGAGATAGTTTCTCGTTGACTTTGAATGACGTTGCATGCTTGTGCATCCGATTTTCAACGACGAACTTGGCGTGAAGTGTTATTTTAATATGTATATGTTTATCACGAACAGCCGCTTAGGTATGAAAATGTGGTTGGAATAATGTGGCAAATTTACAGAGCTAAATTGTGGATGTAAAAGACGTCGAAAGATGCTTCTTTCATATTGCACTTTATTAAAATAATTTGATTTACAACTTAATTATTAATAACTAGCTGTGCCCGCGGCTTCGCCCGCGTGTGTTTAGGCGGTTTGGTAATTTCACTATTTCCAGCCCAATACTCTAAAACGTATGCTTTCTACACGTTAAATAGCACATTTTTGTTGCTAATTATTTATTTATCGTATGGCTACATGTCACTGGATATAGATAGGTATTTCTGCTCTCGGATAGTAGTAGTAGAAAAGCAGATGATGAATAAAATCCGATGAGTGCTGCGAGGTCCAGATGGGACAGTGCAGCTGCCAAGTTTGTTACTCTTTTAGCACCGTCCAGGGATCACGTGTAGGGTTGTCTAAGGTATTTCCTACGGACGCAGAGTAACATTGACTAATTATGTAAGGGAATGTATGAGAAGGCCAAATGCCATCAAGCACCGCATTATAGTGTCCATGCACGGAACGTCGTAGCGGGATTTTTTCAGCAGCAGCATGACAGAGCCGGATATAAACTCAAGTGTATTGGTAATATAATGTATGGAAAGGGTTTACTAATATTTCGACGAAAATTATTTAGCAATAGCAAATTCTTAACTCCCCGAACTACGTATCCCATATTTTTATTTGGTCAAATTATTTTTTCCCAACTCAACGTTTCGCACTGATATCATTTCTGATTTTTTAAAGATGTCAATTATGTTTTCGTCAAACGTATTGATTGCCATACATTATTTTCATCTCGGCCAATTTATCTACGGATAAGAATCTCCTTTTAATTTTTATTAATGTATCCAATAAAACATGCCAAAATAAGCATGCTCCATCTGTTTTAGGGTCATAAAAAAATAACCCTAACCGACCTATCTCTGGGAGCAGTTTTGTTTTTAGGGTCATCAAAAAAAATTACCCTAACCTACCTATCTCTGGGAGCAGTTTTGTTTTTAGGGTCATCAAAAAAAATTACCCTAACCTACCTATCTCTGGGAGCAGTTTTGTTTATAGGGTCATCAAAAAAAAATAACCCTAACCTACCTATCTCTGGGAGCAGTTTTGTTTTTTAGGGTCATCAAAAAAAGATGTCAATTATGTTTTCGTCAAACGTATTGATTGCCATACATTATTTTCATCTCGGCCAAATTATCTACGGATAAGAATCTCCTTTTAATTTTTATTAATGTATCCAATAAAACATGCCAAAATAAGCATGCTCCATCTGTTTTTAGCTAACATACCTATCTCTGAGAGCAGTTTTGTTTATAGGGTCATAAAAAAATAACCCTAACCTACCTATCTCTGGGAGCAGTTTTGTTTATAGGGTCATCAAAAAAAATAACCCTAACCTACCTATCTCTGGGAGCAGTTTTGTTTTTAGGGTCATCAAAAAAAATAACCCTAACCTACCTATCTCTGGGAGCAGTTTTGTTTTTAGGGTCATCAAAAAAAATTACCCTAACCTACCTATCTCTGGGAGCAGTTTTGTTTGTATCCAATAAAACATGCCAAAATAAGCATGCTCCATCTGTTTTTAGCTAACATACCTATCTCTGAGAGCAGTTTTGTTTATAGGGTCATAAAAAAATAACCCTAACCTACCTATCTCTGGGAGCAGTTTTGTTTTTAGGGTCATCAAAAAAAATAACCCTAACCTACCTATCTCTGGGAGCAGTTTTGTTTTTAGGGTCATCAAAAAAAATTACCCTAACCTACCTATCTCTGGAAGCAGTTTTGTTTTTAGGGTCATCAAAAAAAAAATTACCCTAACCTACCTATCTCTGGGAGCAGTTTTGTTTATAGGGTCATCAAAAAAAATAACCCTAACCTACCTATCTCTGGGAGCAGTTTTGTTTTTTAGGGTCATCAAAAAAAAATTACCCTAACCTACCTATCTCTGGGAGCAGTTTTGTTTATAGGGTCATAAAAAAATAACCCTAACCTACCTATATCTGGGAGCAGTTTTGTTTTTAGGGTCATCAAAAAAAATAACCCTAACCTACCTATCTCTGGGAGCAGTTTTGTTTTTAGGGTCATCAAAAAAAATAACCCCAACCTACCTATCTCTGGGAGCAGTTTTGTTTTTAGGGTCATCAAAAAAAAATAACCCTAACCTACCTATCTCTGGGAGCAGTTTTGTTTATAGGGTCATAAAAAAACCCTAACCTACCTATCTCTAACAGCACTAATTGCTACACAATTATTTACCACATAAACTTTGACAATATGTTATTTGCCTTAGAAAATCATTTGCTACACAATTATTATTAATTATTATTTACTATATAAAATTTGACGTAATAAAATTTTGCAATATAAAAATTTAGCGAAATAAAAAAATTACGAAGTAAAATTATGCCAAGGATTGGTTTGCGAAATTAAACTTCGATGAAAAGTTGGTTGCTAAATGAAGTTTGGCGAAACATTATTCGGCAAAAAGACAGTACCTACACCATGGGAAGGCCAAATGCCAATTAAGTTCGTATAGGGCTCAGGCACGGAAAGTCGCAGCGAGAACTGGTTCAGCAGCAGCATGAAAGGGACTGGACAAAACTTAATTCTTTAAGTGTCTTGTCAATGTATGCGAGTGCCTAATGCCAGGTAGGTACAGCATAGGGCTCAGGCACGGAACATCGTAGCGAGAATTTCTTCAGCAGCATGGACGGGACCGGACAAAACTCAACGGTCAAGAATGAAGAATAAATTGTTTATTTTATGTTGCCACACTACAATGATAAATTATGAATTTATGATATTATATAGATGTCATATATAAAGAAAAAAGTGGCCTAGGCCTCCGCTGCCCAGGGCTAGGAATGAACCAGATAAGTAGATAATTTAATTTATAGAATAAAATATCTCACAAATTGAAGGTACATATTAAGAATTATGCACGGTGTTCCGGACCGTCTCCGACACGACACTTCCGACACTGAACTACACATGCAGGTGACCTCCTAGGATCATGTGACGCTTTTTTATACAAAACGAAGTCTCGGAATTGTCGTGTCGGAGACGGTCTGGAACACCGTGCATCATCCTTTATTCGATGACAATTATATTTCCGGTTACTTTCAACATTCACAATGAAATTGACTTGTTCGAAAAGAGAAGTGTCGTAGAATGTATGAGCTTCCATATAAACCACGGCACTTCTCTTTCCAAACAGACTTGCTTGAATTGGAAAAAAATATTTTTAAATAAGCGGAATAAAAACTACCCTATATGTTACCTCGGGGTATAAACTACTATAATACAAAATTTCATGAAATTCTGTGCAGTAGTTTTGGCGTACATCGCGAACAAACTCACAGACAGACAGACAAAAATTCCAAAAATCACTAAAATGTATTCAGTCAACGTTTCTAAGACCCCCTAAATTAGATTTTCTCAAATATCTTCAATGTACATTTTTTTTCTCCTTACGCGTTTATTATATGTATAGATTATGCACGGTGTTCCGGACCGTCTCCGACACGACACTTCCGACACTGAACTACACATGCAGGTGACCTCCTAGGATCATGTGACGCTTTTTTATACAAAACGAAGTCTCGGAATTGTCGTGTCGGAGACGGTCTGGAACACCGTGCATCATCCTTTATTCGATGACAATTATATTTCCGGTTACTTTCAACATTCACAATGAAATTGACTTGTTCGAAAAGAGAAGTGTCGTAGAATGTATGAGCTTCCATATAAACCACGGCACTTCTCTTTCCAAACAGACTTGCTTGAATTGGAAAAAAATATTTTTAAATAAGCGGAATAAAATCTACCCTATATGTTACCTCGGGGTATAAACTACTATAATACAAAATTTCATGAAATTCTGTGCAGTAGTTTTGGCGTACATCGCGAACAAACTCACAGACAGACAGACAAAAATTCCAAAAATCACTAAAATGTATTCAGTCAACGTTTCTAAGACCCCCTAAATTAGATTTTCTCAAATATCTTCAATGTACATTTTTTTTCTCCTTACGCGTTTATTATATGTATAGATTAATATATGAGTATTATATGGAAGATCTCTAGATGGTATCGCCTTAAATCGATGGAACTCAGCGATTTCCGGTGCTCTTGCACTTAAATCAACGACAGCGCCTTTCCTTTAAGCTAAACACAAATAAGCTGCAAATGATTTACAATTCGGTAGCTTTTCCAATTGTTTACAATTAATATAAGAGATCGGGAATTCAATATAAAAAAAATACTATTAATTCAGAAAAAAAATCTATTAATCAAGGAGGAGTTGTTTATTCGTATGACATTTTAACTGAGTCGCTTCGTCAATTTTACAAGTACTACATCTAAATTCTTGGATGAAAGAAAGTCAAATTGGGACGAGCACAAATATTTTGCTCGTCCCATAATGATTTAATCTTGAATAATGGATGTTTAAAAAACAATCTTTTTAAAGTTCTCTTAAACCTGTTGTGCGATGAGTCGATGACCGACCGTATCAATTAATTGAAACCTCCGTTAAGCAGTTATTTTATGCAAAAAGTAATTCGTATCTTAGAATAAAACAAAATTAAATAATATTTTTTTATGTAAAATATTATTTAATTTAAGCTTTTGTGAGACATACTAACACTATATTAACTTCATACGGCTGTATTTAGACACTAAAAGCAACATGATTCTGATAGCTTATGTGTCCATCCTCAAGCGCTAAAAAGTATTGTTTATTACAATATATACATACATTTCCATTGTTATAATTTATAAATATGTGAACAAATTCACAAATACGTTCTCAAGCACAGATTTGCACTTAAAAACAATTTTGTATGTAAATTCACTTATTCCCTATTTTATTTAATGATTTGCATCATTACCCACAACTTGACATCCACCTTCTTCTTACACTTCAACATCATCAATCTATCAGATTCTTTTAAAATGTTCTGTGATTTTAATGTAATCGTCGATTGCATTGAAGTTCTATTTATTAAGTATCATCATTTCTTTGCGGTGACTTATCAAATTGACCATGTAAATATTCAAATAGGGTAGGCATTGTTAGATGTCGATTCGCGCGGTATCTTCCTGTTAAATTACACTTGTATTTTGCATGTGTAAATGTTTGATGAATATTTAATATGCTTACACCTATCGTGTGATAATGTGGGTACCATTATAACGAGTAATATTTGACAGTATTATAGTAAACAGTGACCGGCCTAGGTGCCGGCACTAATGTTTGTAGGAATTTTAGGTCACTGGTTTGTCTTAATAAAATCACTGATTAGAATTTATATTGTATTTTTGATTTTGCACATAAAAAAGGTAGAAATAACACTAAAGAAACATAGCTTTATAAAATCATGGACTTGTGCGCGCGGCCATTGTAGGACAAGTGAAGTTTCATTCGAAACAAACAAAAGAATCATATTTTTGACCATAGACTATTGACATTACCAACCTACTTGCGTAGCGCTGTTTGAGAAATAAATAAAACAGTTTCACAAAGGATAGCATATTTACCATAATGCTTATATCGCTCAAACATACCGCCCGCCAAGAACAGCGTTCTTCCTACCGCCCTCCATGACATACAGAAGTGTATACATAACATAAGTTTAGCCACCTACGCTAAGTTGCTGAGATAGAGTTAGGCACAGCTGTAACAGAACAGTAATGTAAACAGTCATACTTCGTTAAGAACCTTTACTCTATCTATACTGTAGATCATGAGCAATAATGGAAAACAATCGATAACATAGAAAATCTTAAACATTTCAGACATTCAACAGTCTACAAGAAACAATATCACAGGCATAAAAAACCTAAGTAACGAGTTAACATTCTAATACTATCTAATATCTATAATAGTATTATCTTATCACACATTGGAAGGAATTAACCTTCGCTTATAATAACATAGACATTGCATAAATTAAGATTAACGAAAACAAAAGAACCTCTATGCTATAATTTGGTACAAATAAGTTATCTATATAGTTATAGATAACAGCCTAATGAGAGTTAACATTAATAAGAATTAATAAACTATAAACTTACAATAATAATACTACTTGGCAACAGGCAACACAATTAACTTGGAAACAGGTCTTACAAGTTTGGAATTTCTGCATTTTAATGTGACAACTCTAGTGACATTATCTTGACCAGGGTGCTTTTCCTGTATTAACCCATATAACCACTTTGAGGGTGGGAGGTCATCCTCCTTGACCAACACTACGTCACCTACCTGTGGCTCCGGAGTGACTTTAGTCCATTTGTACCTCTGATAGAGTGTCGTCAGGTACTCCTGAGACCATTTTCTCCAGAACTGCTGCATGAGCTTCTGTGTCAGCTGCCATCTACGTAAGGGGCTTATCTGGGAATCTTCATAGTTGCGATCTGGAGCTGTTACCAGAGCTTCACCAACTAAGAAATGTCCCGGGGTGAGCGGACTAGCATCTACCTGATTTGCTGGCAGCTGATACATAGGTCTAGAGTTAAGGCAAGCCTCACATTGAATCAGGACCGTGGAAATCTCTTCAAAGGTGAGGGTGGTGCCATCTAGGATCCGTTTCAGATGATATTTCGTAGAAGCAACGCCCTGCTCCCAAAGTCCACCGAAATTGGGTGCTCGTGGTGGGATAAAATGCCACTCGGTACCTTCATTAGCTAAAGCTTCAGCAACCTCCTTCATGACTGAAGTCTCCCCTTGCTGGAAGAGGACACGCAGTTCCTTGGACGCGCCGATGAAGTTTGAGCCGTGGTCACTCCAAATCTCCCTACAGGGACCTCGGCGTCCTACGAATCGCTTGAAAGCGGCTAAAAAACCTTCAGTGGTAAGTGAACTTACTGCTTCCAGGTGGATAGAGCGTGTCGCCATACAGACGAACAGTGCAATATAGCCTTTATAGCTCTTACATCCTCGACCTTTGGAAATCCTTATATTTATAGGCCCGGCGTAGTCACAGCCGGTGCGTTCGAACGGTCGAGCGACTGTTACCCTGGTACTGGGTAAATCGGCCATAAATGGATGAGATTTAGTAGCCTTATACTTAATGCACCTTACACACTTACTTAAAACGTTCCTTATCACGCTTTTGGCGCTGACGATGAAATACTTGGATCTCACATAATTAAGAGTGAGTTGAGGACCTCCATGGAGTGTCCTAGAGTGAGCGTCGCTGACTATGAGCTTCGACAGGTGATGGTTACGTGGTATTATGATAGGATGCTTGACATTATAGGAGTGATCGCTATGTTCGATTCTCCCTCTCGTTCGCATAATACCATCCTCGTCTAGGAAGGGGCATAAGGACAAAATATTGCTTCTCCGGGGAATTGGAGTAGAATTGTTCAAGTTGATCAATTCCCGAGGATAGGCTGATGATTGACTTACCTTAATACCTAACTTCAAGGCGTTGTCGAGCTCTTTCGCAGACAGATAAGATGGGAGCGACTCTCCTTTGAGTTTCTTAAAAAATCTGAGACAGTATGCCACTACCCTTACCAATCTTGACAATGATGAGTATTTAGTCCAAACACTCATCTCCTCTGATGACTCAGAAGTGGATAAAGTACACGTGTGTACCTTGATTGGCTTGGATTCCATCTCAGTGGATAAGGCCGCAGCCGTAGGATGCTGGTAATCTGGATCATGTAGCCATGCTGGACCATGGGTCCACAAGTCGAAGTGGATAAAAGTTGACGGGGACATTCCTCGACTTGCACAGTCTGCCGGATTAAATCTAGACTCTACATGTGCCCATTGATCGTTGTTGAGTATGGACAGGATCTCAGAGACTCTATTAGCAACGAATGTTGTCCACCGGTTTGGCTGGCCCTGGAGCCAGGCTAAATTTATGGTTGAGTCTGTCCAAGCTCTACAACAGTTCATTGGGATAGACAAGACTGTGGCTACCTCAGATACCAGTTTGGATAGAAGCACTGCCCCACACAGCTCAAGCCGAGGTATGGATAATTGACGTACAGGAGATACCTTGGTCCTGGCTGTGACTAGGTGGACAGTGACATTACCTTCATGATTTACAACCCGCAGGTATACGACTGCTGAGTAAGCGTCGTTGGATGCATCGCAAAACCCGTGGACCTGGATATCACGTGCGTCTCGCCTGACTCCGACCCATCTCGGCATTGTGAACTCGTTGAGAATAGGCAGCTGCTCTCGGAACTCGTACCACTCGGCGAGCAGGCTGGACGACACCTCTTGGTCCCATGAGTGACCTGAAATCCACAGATTTTGCATGAATATTTTCGCTCGGATAATGACTGGGGAAATCCATCCCAGTGGATCAAAGAGACGGGATATATCAGCTAGGATTTTCCGTTTGGTAATTGGAGTTTGCTGTGGAGGTAAGTTAACCTTGTAATGAAATGAATCAGTTTGATGATTCCAAGACAAGCCTAGGATTTTAATGATGTCGTCCAGTTTTATGACCTTTTCAGGGCTGGCGACTGGGTTCGGATATATACTTTGCATCAGTTTTTTACTATTACTTGCCCATTTTTGTAATTCGAACCCTCCTTTATTTAGCAAACTGACCATCTCAGATTGTATCTGAATGGCTTCATCCTCAGTCTCACAGCAGCTCATCAGATCATCCATATAAAAGTCTGTCAACACCCTGTCTGCAGCCAATGGATAAAACTTGCCTTCATCTTTGGCAACTTGCTGTAAGCTTTTGACTGCAAGATAAGGAGCAGACGAGACCCCAAATGTGACACGAAGCATCCTATAATCCTTGACTTCCTCATCAGGTCCCTCCCGCCACAACAAGCGTTGGAAATCAGTGTCCTTGTCCACGACTTTAACCTGTCTATACATTTTTACAATATCTGCTATGAAGCAGATTGGATGAAGACGCCATTTCATGATGATATGACGAAGATCAGGTTGTAACCTTGGACCAACTAAGAGGTCATCATTCAAAGACTTGCCATTGATACCTTTACAAGAACAGTCAAAAACAATCCGAACCTTTGAAGTGGTCTTGTCATTTCGTATAACGGCATGATGTGGCATGTGGACACAGCCAGGTTTTGACAATTCCTGCTGGTCTTGGATAAGTTCCATGTGATTGAGCGATAAATATTCATTGATTACCTTACTATACTCTTGCTTGAGGAGTGGATTACAATTGAGCTTCTTTTCCAAAAAATGGAATCTCCTCAAGGCAACTTTCCGTGACTCACCGTACTGACATAACGGGTCCTCATCACGAAATGGAAGACTAACAACATAGCGACCTGTACAGTCTCTAGTTGTAGTGGATACATAATGGTTTTCACATGCTTGGTCCTCCTTGGACATCAAGGTGCGTGGTTGATCAGTTTCAATTTCCCAAAACTTGCGGAGGGTATCGTTTAAAGAATTATCCTGAATATGAGCACTTATTAAGCAATTGGAAGGGTTACTCACTTGTGTTCTTCCAGACAGGATCCAACCCAAGGAGGTGTTCTGAGCTGTCAGCGTGTTTGTTGGATCTCGAACAAGTCCGTCCTTCAAGGTTAGTCCATACACATCACCACCAAGCAGCATGTCCACGTGGCTCGGAGTGTCATATCCTGGATCTGCCATTGTTAACTTCTTCAAGTCTGGCCAATTCTGAATCTTAACTTTCTGTGAAGGAATGGGGTTAGTGACTTGACTCAAGATATAGGCCTGAACAGCACAATGGAAAGAGTTTTGAGTGGATTGAATTTCAAACCTAACCATGTGTTTGATTGGTATTGGCAAGGAGACCTTCCCCCCGCCTAGACCAGAAGGGTCAACACTACCTCTCGCAGGCAGTTTGGGTAACTGCAACAATTGTACAGCACGCTCAGTTATAAATGATAACTGTGCACCTTGATCAAGAAATGCCCTAAGTATATGACAATTTCCTTTATGTTCAACCTTAACTAATGCGGTAGTCAACATTACCTCACTAGTGGATAAAAAACCTTCAGCAGAATGAGCTACAATGTTACTAGGTCCATCTGTCATTTGCTTCGGGTTGTCATGAATGCCTTCAAGCTCCTTGCCGTGGATAAAATTTTCATGGTGTCGGCTAGACAGCGTTGAAGGATGTTGAACATAGTCCAGGTGTAGCATGGTGTGGTGACGTCGGCCGCAACGTTTGCATGATGATTGTCGTTTACACTGTGTCGCTGAATGCTTAGTTCCAAAGCAATTGAAGCACAGTGTCTTATTCTTGATGAAGTCTCGTCGTCCTTCTATACTTTCTTCTCCAAAACGCTTGCATTGGTACAACAAGTGAGCTTCTGAACAGAATGGGCAACATGATGTAGTTGATGCAGTGACACTGAATACCTTAGGTCGGTCTACCACTTCTTTGGTTCTTGGATCACGCTTGTTGTTTGGTTCTAGAAACTCTAAGGCTCTGAATCTGGATTCCAAGAACATTGCAAATTCCTTATATGATGGTAGCTTGTCTGAATAGTCACTGATCTTCTGTTCCCATTGTTTCCTGGATTCCTGGTCAAGCTTCTGTGTGACCAGGTGGATAATAATCAGATCCCAGGTTGAAATATCAATACTCATATTGGTCAGAGCATTTAAACATTCACTTGTTGTATCTAGTAGTTGCTTGACACCGTTAGAAGTCTCCGTCGATAAGGCTTTTTGATTTATCAAACGGTTAAGAATGCATGAAGAGATGTATCGCTTGTTACTGTACCGTTTTTTCAGCTGCGTCCAGCATTGATCATAATTTGCATCAGTTATGGGTACATGCCTCAATAACTGCTCTGCTTCACCTGACAGGTGGCTCTTCAGATAATGCAGCTTCTGTACAGCAGCCAGGGATTGGTTTTTGTCGATAAGTGAATCAAACAAATCGTGAAATGTAGGCCATTCCAAATATTTGCCCGAAAAGGTAGGAAGAATAATTCTCGGAAGTTTAACCGCACTGGATGCTTTAGGTTCATAACTTTGAGTGTGCCGGTTAGCTTCGGGAGACGGATGATACACTGGTGGCTGTATTTTCACCAATGCTTCTTTCAATTCAGTCTTGTAATCGATGTACTTTTCTTCGATTCTTCCATATGTGTCATTTTTGAAGTAAGCATGACTTTTGTCTTCTGTTTCGAGCAAAATGAATTGATGATTCGCTTCGACCGTTTTCCAATAATTTTCTAGCAATTCTAACCTAGTTTCAAGATACGAAATAGTAATTCGAGACTTTGGTGATTTCTTGAAATTCGAGATTGCCTTTTCGATTTTGTCTTCTTGGTCGATGATAATTTTTACATAATTTTCGTTTTCCATGACGACGATACTTGGATTAAAATGTTCTTTAGTGTTTAATAAGTCCGATGCACAAAAATACGTACGCTTTTACTTTTACACATACGGTTCGCGAAGGCCAAAATGACCGGCCTAGGTGCCGGCACTAATGTTTGTAGGAATTTTAGGTCACTGGTTTGTCTTAATAAAATCACTGATTAGAATTTATATTGTATTTTTGATTTTGCACATAAAAAAGGTAGAAATAACACTAAAGAAACATAGCTTTATAAAATCATGGACTTGTGCGCGCGGCCATTGTAGGACAAGTGAAGTTTCATTCGAAACAAACAAAAGAATCATATTTTTGACCATAGACTATTGACATTACCAACCTACTTGCGTAGCGCTGTTTGAGAAATAAATAAAACAGTTTCACAAAGGATAGCATATTTACCATAATGCTTATATCGCTCAAACAAACAGATTTTTGCTTTATTTATTTTATTATTTCAGATATATTCGTATTATTTTAATTAAATGATTATTTCTTATTCTTTCCTCAACGAATACCGGTACTATGTATTTAGTATTTCTCATATATCATAGTATTATACTAGTAAAATGATAAATAATGACTCCGTATGCCTTAACTGTACCTCTTAAACTGCCCCATTTGGGTGAACGAACCAGAAAATCTCAGTTACATCTAGCCTTTTCCAAAAACTAAGGCGTCCCACGAAAATCCTGTAGTCCTCATGCACTGTTGCATAAAATTCTCATTTAGACCCTGATCAGTGGAGATTGCAGCCGCATACATTTACATATTGCTCGTCTGGAAGAACAATGTCATATCAGCATATAGGGTTCCATAGACGCTAAAAACATTATTCCGTGACGTTCTTTAATATTCTTACGCTCCTAAATCGTATACAATTTAAATAATTTGCCCATGACAAATGTACTCAAATTACAATATTGTAATTCTTTCACTCGAGCTGCTATCTAATTGACCGTGTGAGAAACATTTAAATGATCTGCGGTAGTAGTTTTTGTGCAAATTATTTTCATCTATTGACATATTCAAATTTAGTAAATAACCAGTGTTGTTTGCCCATTAGGATCTCCGGTTGCAGTTTTAGAATGCAGATATTTTGAATATTGACGAATTTAAATTCAGATAGCTGGTTCGACAAGTGTGTGAATACAATTTTAGGTTCATTCTCAGAGGAAGGTAACTTTGAAAGGCGGCAGGTTGGTATTTGTTTATGGATTTGAATAAAAATTGAATTATTTACGTTTATCGTTTATCTATTTTGTCCGTTTGCGTTTATGTGAAAGTTCTCGTGACAAATTGCGTAAACAATTAATAGGTAAACAGGTGTCGTCAAGCAAGAAATTTTTTATGTAATTAGATCAGAATACTCAAATAAATCCATATTTGTATCTTAGATAGGCATAGGTAATTTAACTAAGTAAGTAGAACTTATTCCACTTACTCGGGTGGTCTCATTAATTAATAGACGCGTTTTACCTACCAATAAAACGCATATTAATTTACTTACCTTATTCGAGGCTTATTTAATTGAGATAGGCCGCACGTTTCCCGCCGTATATCGCTATCTCTTTCTTACATTCCTACCACTTTTTCTCCCTCCACCTGGCAGTGGGGATGACTTTAGTTCGTTCCCAGATTTGAAATCGTTCGTCATTGGATCGAAATTAAACCAGGCAGAGTTTACTCATAAGCCTCGAATAAGGTAAGTAAATTAATATGCGTTTTATTGGTAGGTAAAACGCGTCTATTAATTTGACTTGACCGTTATTCGAGGCTTATTTAATTGAGACATGTTTGTTATCGCCTGGTGGAGGACAAGACAAGACGCCAATGTGACATGGGTCTATAAAATGTATAGGTACTTCAGATACATGTTGGTTAGATGAATAAAATGAAAATGAATGTACTCAAGTTTTTTATTAATAGTAAGTACATACACACAGTACTTTACAGGAAAAGTAACAGATAAATATTAATCAGAATTTTTAGATAATTTTATACTAAAAACAATCGCTCTTGTTACAGAATACCAACTGATTAGTATTTAAAAACGTAATGGAAAACCATTTTTTTTCTTATATCTTAATACTTATATGCATTGAAGTGATCTAAATATTTGTAAGAAAATAACAATAGCACTTGCTATTTAATTGTCTTAAGATAGGTAATTCTCAACATCAAAATTGGTTATCATAACAATCAGAACATTCAAGGCTTTATCAAGCTTATATTAATCAACTGCTGTAAATAAGTTTGCTATGTTCATAGACTTATTTAAGATGGGTACAGGCATAACCTCGCGCCTGTAAAAGTTTTTAAAAGTGTTTTCAGAACGCCAGTTGCCTCGTGACAGAATCTCTTCTACAGAACAATTATCCACCCAACTTTTGGAAGCTACAGCAGCTCGTACACTACCAGGCGTTGACATTATACCTGCCTCCTGAAATACAGATTTGATCCAACCAGCAATCAAAGCACGCGATGCCGCTTTTACAGTACCTCTCAGAGAAATGAAAAGGTTGTTACAGTTACCGGATTCTCTTCTGGCTTTTAATAGAACTATACAGCGTTTAATCCAAAAAACGGGGTCAAGTACTTGACACGACTCATTACTAAGTAGTTTCCATCCTGATTGTCTATAATTCGCGCAATCAGTTTTGGACCCAAACATAGGCCAAAAAATTACTGAGCTGTTAATGAATTGGCAATGGTTACAGTCAATATTTAGCAATGTAAGATCATGTATTCTCCGACCCGAACAGAGAAGTAAAAGCAATGCAGTTCGCCTGCAAACCTCAAAAATATTATCGTGGTTAATCTTTGATTTACTAAGATAATCAACCAAGACGTCTATGTTCCAAATTGGAGGCTTTTTGTCTACCGGATTCCTTAGTGCTATAGATTTTAAAACGTGCTTTACAAGGACATGTGTACTTAAGCTTTCCGTGGAATCCGTATTACATAGAGTAGATACTACTGATTTATAAAGAAGTATTGTCTTATAAGATAATTTGTCAATCAAATAAAGGTCCGATAAGTATTTGGCAACATCTGCCCCCGAAGGCTGTGTAGTGTTAACTTTATTCAGAAGCGACCAAGCTACCCATTTCTTCCAAGCTGTGTTATACGTTTTCCGTGTAGAGGCGCGCCAAGATGATTTTAAGAGAGCTACCTGCTCCGCATTCCAGTTTGTTAGGCTTTCCGACCACCCCCACACTTCCAGACCTCTAGGGTCATCTCGTGTACATTCGGCGGCGGTAGATTTGTGGTCACGTCCAGTAGAAACCTGTCCAGATGTTGTAGCGTAAATGGAGGCGCTACGGCGCGAGCCTTGAGATCCGCACGCCAAAAGACGCGGTGCCATCGTGGAACGATCAGCAGATATGTCCCTGTCGCTTGATTCAGGTGAGCGAGCACCTTCGGAATTAGATATGGGGGCGGAAATATCCATGCTAGATGGAAATTCCATATCCTTGAAAAGGCATCGTGAAACAGGGCTTTGCGGTCGTTTTGGTCTATCGACGCATAATTGATTACAACATGAGCTCTCGCCGAAGCAAACAGGTCTATGACAGGTACTCCCCATTTTGAAAAAACTAACTCCGTGCATTGTGGGAGAAGATGCCACTCCGGCGGTGCACGCAGTCTTGATAGATGATCCGCGTGGCTGTTGTATCTCCCCGGCAAGTAGAATAGGTTTAGCTGAATTTGATATTGCTCCAATAAATGAAACACTCTGTAAGTTAGCTCCAAGAGAGCCATGGACCTCGTTCCTCCCTGATTGCGAAGGTAGGCTATAACAGTTTTGTTGTCGCTCTGCACCAATACCGTCGAGTGAGCAAGGAATTGACAACGATCTACTAAGACGTTTAGAATGGCAAGCATTTCTTTCTGGTTGCAGTGCAGATCCTGTTCCGCACTTGTCCAGAGCCCCCAGAGAGACTGATAATCTAGTTGCGCTCCCCAAGCGAGATCGGATGCGTCGGTTGTCAGAAAATGTGACGGGGGTGCCACGTGGATTGGTGACGGGCAGAGGCAATTCCGCAACCACCAAATCAGATCGTTCCTGGCTTCTGGCGGGATCGTGTATATCTTTTTTGAATTTTCTGGCATCCGGTTTAGGAGGTTCAATAAAGCTCGGTAGTTCAGTCTTCCTAAACGAACCACAAAACTCGCGAAGTTTAGTAGTCCCACCAATTTTTCCAGCTCCTTCCGGTTTGTCTTGTTGCATTCCAGTAACTGACGAATCTGCGAGATTAGCTTCGGAGTTTTGTCTCTCGGCAAACTCTTCTGATTGGACCAAGGATCCCAATGAACGCCTAAGTACACCAAGGCTCTTTGAGGATTCAGGACTGATTTTTGGTAGTTGACTATCCATCCTAACGTCTCTAGTCTTGCTAGAACTATCCTCACATGATTGACAAGTGTCTTTTTGTGCTGGTGAGCAATCAAAAAATCGTCTAAGTATACTATTACTCTTATGCTCTTTTTTCTCAGTGTCTGGGCAATCCAATTGGTCATTGACGCAAATACTTTCGGTGCTGTGCTTAGACCGAAAGGCAGACACGTCATCTGCAGCAATTCTTGCCCGTAGATAAGACGTAAGAATCTTCTGTGCACTTGGGCAATCGGTAAATGAAAGTAGGCCTGAGATAGGTCTATTTTGCACAACCAATCTCTTGGTTGAAGAAAGTCCGGTACACGGTGAACATTTAGTAAACCGAATCGTTCTGTTAGTACGAATTTGTTCAGGGCCTTCAGGTTGAAAATAGGGCGAGCAGTGCCGTCGCTCTTGGGTACCAGAAATATTGTGGAGAGAAAACTGGGTGATGGTTCCGTCACTTCTAGTATGCCTTGAGCCTTCATTTGCTTGATGACCGAGGTCATTTCGGTTGAGTGAGGACACTTGTAATTGCTTCGATGAAGACTTGGATAAAGGAGTGGCGGTTTCTGAACAAAAGGTATGCGATACCCTTTTATAATCCGCAACAGGAAGTCGGGAGCATTCATTTCTCTCCAGACATTGTAATAACTTGCTAAACGGCCGGCCCTGAACGGTATCGAGTCAATATCTCCTTCTTTTGTTCTGTCTCTGGCCCGTGGGGGAGTGGGGGCGTTTACGTCCTCCTCGAGCTCGATGCTGGAAGTCCCTTGGCTGTCGGTCTCGAAAGTTGGACCCCGACCCTGGCCTTGTACTAGGGCGAGCGGACTGATATGTGTTATAATACCCTTGCGAAGGGTATGCATGATGGTAGACACCTCGCGGAGGTGCGATATTGGTTACATCAGTACAGCCACTGCACTCTTGATTACTACCATGTGCCTGAGTACAGCGAGTACCCTGCGAGAGTACTTTACGAGGCGCTGGTCCCTGCGAGGGAGCGCTTGTTGCCTTTGAAGGACCTGCTTGCGAAGCAGGGTTCTTTTGTAATGGCCAGAAACATTTTCGGATTCCGCCATATTTCTCAATTGCAGCCGTGAACGCTTCGGCGTTAAACAGCGATGTCCCTGAGGGAGGGATCTTACGTAATGCAGATTTAACTAGTTTATCTTTAACATGTTTAGTGATCCCGTTGCGTCTCATTTGGATCACTTCTGCTCTATGGCCACATATAATCTGTAGAAAATCTTCAGACGCCTTGTAGTAATCACCACTTAGGAACACACTGTTAAGTTTCTCTCGAAGAGCCTCGTGTCTGATTTCAGGTGCCCCTTGGGTCCACACAAGCACTTCTTTCACGGCTGCATGTAAGGCTTCCTGTTGTTTTATCATACAGTAAGTTAATGCACCAAAAGCCTTATCTGCCTGCGCTAAATGGGGATTCTGATCATATTCCTTAACCTCATCATTCGTTTCTAAGTCGGTATACCCTGGGGTGTGATTGTAGAGTTTTTGGATTTCTGCATACCGGAGGTTGTACCATTCACTGTGATTCAAACGCTGTACCTCACATAAAAGTTTCAACTCACCTTCTGACGTAACTGGCATAGCAGGTTCTTTTAATTTGGTGCCGAGTCCAAAAGCAAATGGTTCAGGGTCCCGCGGGGCCGGCGGTCCCTGCTCTGGTTCAATTTCTACGTAAAGATTTCGACTGCAGTCTGAAATTTCTGAAATATTATCGTACGGGCGAACAAAACTGTTTGCTAGCTGTGCCTGCAAGTCATTCACCTGTTTAGTCAATTTGAGTAGCTGCTTTTTTGCGCCCCCCCTTTTCTTTGTGCGGCGGTGACGCCTTTGCTTCGGGCTCGAAGTCGAGGAGCCAGAAGCACTGCTACTTCTACTCGAAGAACTGGAACTGGACGACCGGTCGCGATCTCGTCTAGGTTTTGGCTGAGAATCAGCGTTACTAACCGTCTTTTTTGCATCGTCCATGATTCTAAATAAAGTTTCAAATATTAGAAATGATATTCAATTAAAATTATGAAAATCGAACGGCAAACCCGTTTTGTAAATTTTTATCAAAAAATAGAGGGTACACTTCTTGCGTTCTGCGCTCAAGATGCAAGCATTTAATTTTATACGAATAAGTATGCTACTAGCAGGATAAACCTGATGTAACAACAGAATCGCATATATTGTACGAGTACCCCCTAATATTTAAGCAAACGAAAACACATAATTAATGTTCAAAGACTTACGTGAATTGTTGATCACAATTTAAAATTTAAACTCACAATTAATGATACCGTATTGATAATTTAATTATTTAAATAGTCGCACTTTGTGAAGCTAGGAATACTGGAGCTATACTTTGTTCTTTATTTTGTTAGTGCGACCAACCGCGGCGGGAAACTAGACGCCAATGACGAACGATTTCAAATCTGGGAACGAACTAAAGTCATCCCCACTGCCAGGTGGAGGGAGAAAAAGTGGTAGGAATGTAAGAAAGAGATAGCGATATACGGCGGGAAACGTGCGGCCTATCTCAATTAAATAAGCCTCGAATAACGGTCAAGTCAAATTAATAATACTTGCCTAATTGGTATAACTAGTCATTTTACGCAAGCTTCGATTTCATTAATTGTTGCAGCAGCAGATTACACTCTTTATTATTGGGCTTATTGATTAACAATTTATAGACGCATCATAAGTTTGTTAATTCCTAACCTGGTATCAAATTGCAGTGTCACAAAGGGATCATAAAAGAAAAAAAGTTTCAACGAAATATTGTGCTTATTTACAAACCACCTTGTTACACGAACATCCAAAAGGCGGGTTGTGGTACTGACATTTTAATTTAATTAAAGTTTGTGTTTCAGTAGTTTTTCGCGATGAAATCGGGCCGGAACAGCCTTCATAGATGCAATTAATCATGGCCACCGCGACAGGGCTGAACAAAAGGCTGTGATGCTGGGTAGAGCTGCAATATATTCGATGAAATCTTGTATCGATAGAAAAATTCCAAATTGTAACGAGTGAAAAAACTATAATATGTATTTTTAAGTATGGTGATGATTGTAACTATAAATTATTTAAGTACTTGATTAAAACACGCATTTGAATGTTTAATAAAATGCTCAAGTTAGTCTGGATCTAATCTGAAAGTAATCACTGGAATCGATGGTCCAAACGAAACAGCATAATGTGTATGAAACCCATAGGAAATCTAGATATATTATCTAAGGCAATAATCCAGTTTAAGTAGGTGTTTTTAAATTTCATTTTTTATAGATTTATAGGGAATACAGTCATCGTGGTTCCAAAAAACATTGTCAAAGATAAAAACGCGTAGAACAAAGTAAAAAAAAACTGAAATTATACTGTTAGCCTTGCACCTTGTTATCCGCATAACTGAACTCGGTAACAGTCATAAAATAATTCATACATGCAAGGGTCAAGATCACGCCACGACTGACTCACATTTCTACAAACCATTCATATTTATGGTGGGCACTACATTAAGGTCAAATTACGAGACAACAGATACTGAAAGAAAAATTAAAAGGGTTGAAACGTGTAGGAATAGAAAATGTTTTACGCCGTTTGACAAATTGGTGAAGTATCTTTTTAAAAACAAAGGTAGCGGTGGTCAATGAATGTGAATGATACGGTCACAAGAAAGAGAATTCTTATTGAATATTAAATACATTGCAATGACTCACTTTTAATAACTTTTAAATAAAGTTTGTTCTATATTACATATTTGAAAAAATCTTTAACAAAATAAAATCTAATCTTCGATTGCTAACTATGGTTTAGCCACCGGATTTTTTTCGCACTAGTGCTTTTAACTATTCCAGCATTCAAATTGCAATTATGTGAGAGTTTCACCCGCTCACGGCGTTCACAAAATTGAAAAAAGTAGAAGAAGTAACATTGTGCTAATATTCATACTGTAAAATGTTGTGTACTTATTAGTGTAAACGTACTGTGACAAGTCAAAATCTGACCTTACTTTTCAGAGAAAAAACCGCCAACCCTGTTCACCAGAACAATGCAACTCAGTGCAACTTTAGTACAATGGCGTGCACCGGTGTCGGGCGAATTAATAGCGGCGTAGTAAGCCGTGTTTAATGAATATTGCGCCAAATGCGAGGTGACTGATGCCGGCTTTATACTACAATTATATTGACTGCACTGGTAGATTTAGCCACTATTACATTTGGTGAAAAATTATGAGAGGTCTGAAGGAGTATACAACCAAATTGACGATATACAGTGTGTTTCTGTAATAGGAGCAATAAATTAAAACGTAGATTCTACTCCTCAAACCAGGAAACGTTTGTTCAGCGACTTTTCAAAATAACGTATGGTTTGATTTTTAGGACACTTTAAAGTTTTTTCGAACACGCAATGTATTCCGAAATTGACTATGTCTGTAGGGTGACAAGCAATGTCAATTAGACGGATTTTAACGTTCATTGAAAATACTATTTAGTTTGTATGAAAAAGAGACAATCTACAAAATACATATTTTTTTAAAGTTGTTGAACAAAAGTTTTGTAGTTTGAGGAGTAGAATCTATGTTTTAATTTATTGCTCCTATTACAGAAACACACTGTACAGAAGTCTTATTACCGGATTGCCGAAGAATGGTTATTATTTTCGAGAATATTTTATGTGTGTTTGTATGAATATCTATTTTTTGGCACACCTTACAGCCTTAATTGTCATATTAAAATAAACAATAAATAAATACCAAATTCAATAAAAATCAAAATGGCATAATATAGGCATAATATTAAGGTCTACACCGATGGGCAGTTAATAGTGTAGGCGATGGGTGGGTACAGAACCCTGCGGCGTGAGTATGACTCGTGCTTGGTCAGTTTTTTAATGATTATTGGTATACTTTATAAAACATACATAACAAACACATATTAACCTTGAGCGGATCTAGTCTGCAGTGTATTAACTTACTAAGCTCCTATTGTTAACCCTAGACGGCAGTGTAAGCTAGTGTTAATGTCTTACCTGACTAGACAATGATAGTAGCTGTCATTAGTGGAAATGTTAGGCTTTGTATATTTATAGTAACACGTTAGCAAGATGTGGTTACTTGTAGATACATGTAACATGTCGTCAAAGAGGTATGTAAACCTGCAGATAATGCGATGCTCGTCATATTATTTACATTGTGATGATCACAAAATAAATACAAGTTTTTGTTAACCTTTATCTGTTCCGATGTCTGTCTGTAATCAAGTCTTCAAGTTAAATTTTGACCCAATTCCAGTTTTTCAAATAATCTGAAATTTCGCATGCGTGTGTAAATCAGATGACAATGCAACAATATTCTGACATGGAGCTGATCTGAACATGCAGGTGGAAGGTGGCCATAGGATCACCTCAACTATTCAACACTATCCCACTGTGTCTGGGCTCGTTGCATTCTTCTTGGTTACTACTTACTTGGTAAACTACAGGTAGCAATAAAAATAAGTCCCAAGAATTACTTAAAAAAAACTTGTTGATAGTGCTCTGTAATAATGAGAAGCTTTGTCTTTTTAATATTATCATGTGATAAAAGAAAATCTTACTGTTGGATTCAGTTGTGGTAATTATAATAAAAAAAAACTGCGCGCGCCAAGCCTGCCGCGTTTGGCAACCCCCCCCCCCCCCCCCCCCTAAAAGGGGAGGCCTATGTTCAGCAGTGGACATCTATGGCTGAGATGATGATGATGATGAATTATAATTTACTTATTGTTTTTAAACTTTCTAAAAAGACGCGCCCTTCAGAAAATTGTTTTATTGTAGTCTCAGAAGGAAAAACTTAATGATAGGAGTAATAGTAATCAAAAGCTAAAGTTAAGTTTTAATTCAATATTTATTTTTAATTTGGACATGTGGGTTTTTTAATAATGAGAATTAAGTACTGAAATAAATGGATTTTGTTTTAATTTTACTAGTCACGAATGTCACGATGAGTTTTTTTTTACAATAACCGTTAACAATTAAGATCCATTCGCACCTACAACTAGACCCGATCTGCATAATAAATCTCGTCACACCACGTAAACTGAACTCACTACCTTTTATTCTCCAACTGTCCCTTCCTTTTCTTTTTTTACGCATCGAAAGGGGTAAAAAATTCAAATCACTTGCCCACCTGCGTTCGATTTCTATGCATGCATTGTGTAGATTAGTTGCCTTTTTGTCATCGATTCTACATCGATTATGCTCTCGATGACAGGGTTTTTACTCCCCTGCTATTGCCATGCGAAGTTAAATTGATGTTGTTATATAGTTTTTGGTACATCACATTATTTGTAGCTATTCTTTTAGGTTTTAAAAATTATTAAAACATTTTTACCAAGCAATTTTTTATTATTGAGTGAAGTAATCTGACGGCTCCTGGCATACAAAGTGGTTAGCAAATGTATGTATAAGCGCTCTCAAATTACTTCACTGAGTTAAGCATTTTCATAAACTTTGCGTGATTATTGATGTTTTCCTTTTCAGGCATTAATTCTTAAGAGGAGTTTTTTAGTCAACAGTATAGTGCCGACAGCAAGATGATTCATATAACAGACACATACATTTTGTAGAATTATAATTTAAAATAGAGATTTGAGCCGAAAAACAGAAGACAGCCTAAACGTGTCTGAGAACAGTGAGAAGAAAAATATATCGACATAGATAAAATCCTCTGAATCATAGGTAAGAGGGCAGTTAACAAGTTGGTTGTTACCACACGGGTGATGACATCTGATTAGAAATACAGGAAAACCTACAAAATCATGTGTAAATAAGGAGAAGTATAACTGAAAGTGGCTGAAAACGGTTAAAGAAGGAAGGAAAGTTAGGTTTGTTTGTTTTGTATGCATATTACTGAATTTAGGGTAAATAATTTGATAATTAACTAAAGAGCCTCGATTAAGTTTAGAAACACTCCGGAGAGCTACTATTACAAGACAGTACGCTTACTATGAGTTATGACATTGACGTTTTTGAGAACGAGTATCGAGTGTTCTATCTCTGCATCTTCCTTGTAAGATATTAGTGTAAACGAGCGCACAGATAGAAAATTCGTTACTCGTTAGGTAACGGAAAATGTCGATGTCAAACTCATGGTAGCCGTACAGGGGGCCGATTTTTGACAGCCGGACGATCGAATTCAAAAAATTCAAGCTCGAAAATAATCGCATACAAAAGTTTGTAGCCAATTTTTTCTTGTAGCAATAATCATTATTTTAAATTTCTAACGCTTTTATTTTTAAACATAATTTCATCGTTTTATTCAGAGTTTTAAATGTCACTTTCGAGTGCTCGAATCTCAAAAATCAGCCCCCTGGTCTTACACGACAGGCGTTTAGTTAGAGGAAGACCGTTCCAGTTACTCCCTTCAGTACAGTCACCGGCAATAGTGTCTCCCTACACGAAGGCCGCAAAAATATGTGACACGCTCTTATCTGTAGGGCCATAAGAGCGTGTCACATGTTTTTGCGGCCTTCGTGTAGGGAGATACTATTGCCGGTGATTGTACAAGAAAAGCAGCACGATACTCCATAATAGAATATATGAACATTTATGTACATTTTCTACATTTTCAACCTGCGTGCGCGTGCGCGTATGAGTCACGTGGAACAAAAGCGACCTTCGACGCGGTGACACCAACGAATATTATGAATTATATAGTGGCCTCGGTGAAACTGGTACGCTCCACTTAGTCATGTTAGGGTGTTACAAAATAAGTAAGTTACTATTATATATATATATACTTACAGTGATATACACCTAGGCAATATTTTAATAGTAGTTTTAATTTTATACATTATTATGTTATTTAAGTTTTATTATGAATAAAAATTTTGTCCCCTAGGCAATATCAATAAAAGATGTCAAAGTCAAAAATTGAGACCCATTGAGAGTTTTTTCAGGCAAGTAAAGCAGTATTGACCTAACCTGACCTAATAACATACCTAACTTTTTTCTTTGGCAATGCATTCTATTTTGTTTCTTTACTTAAATGATTTTTTTATTTATATCCTAATTTAATCACTTTTGCAGAAATCGCACAGCGTCTGATTGATGTAACTGGTGACCGAAGAGCTGGCGGTTTCCTCGCACAGCGTATCAGCATTGCGATACAACGAGGAAATGCCGCCAGCATCCTTGGTACAATGCCGCAAGGGCCTAGTTTAGATTTGAGCTAGTTATTAATTTAGTTTAGTATTTGTACTGTAGTACCTCTGTATATTTAGTTATGTAAATAAATGTTTTATTCATCACTTAATTAAAATACGATTTCCAAAAATGAGATTTTGTAAGCTTCTTCTAGCCGCCAAGAGAATTGTAGATATATACTGCATATTGTGCCTTAACTTAGCTATTTACAAAAGATATTATCTAGTTACCTGAGTCTAAATAAAAAGTGCAATAGCTGTTAATGGTTTACACATTTTTTTATCCAATCGCGGTCCCAAGTGGAAAACCATTTTCCGATGACCTCGAGTCACAGTGCATATCGTACAGAATGCATTTATGCAAAAGGACGCCATAAAGAAATGAAACACAACACTAATAGAAAACTGTTAAAAATGTGTGTGACTATGTTACTTGTGAAACTTTTCAACAATTTTTCTCATCTTCTCACCGCTGTAGAAATAATAATAATATATATTTTTGCAAAAAAATGTCAGATACTTGTAGACCTACTAATAGGTAACGAACATCGTCATGTTTCATTGAAGTAAGTACTTAGAATGTATAATAATAGCCACTTTATCTTTTACTCGCCAGCGATGATGCTTGAATACACAATTTTTTATTTTGTAATTTGATGCAATTTTTTTTTCTTCTAACTTCATTATTGATAATATCTTCTATTAGACAATATTGCTAGGCCTCTCAGTGTTCATGTGCATGATGGTAATCAATTTGTATAAAAAAATATTGCACAGATATGTACATGAAATATTGCACTATGCTTTATATTGCTTATTTAAAACAAAAACAATATAACGTAGATAATAATATGAAATTCCATTGCTCTGATTGCCTCATCTGTAAATATGGAAATTTGCCATAATGTAACCAAAAACGATTCATGCGAATGGTGGATTGTAACAAAACACGTTTAATTTTCATTTGTAAAATAAACTGTGATCCTCATCATTATCCCACTTAATTCCATACATAAAGTCTGTTTACCCTCTGAAACCTTTACACAGTAAACTATCCTCAGTTTTGATATTCTGATCATACATGATGTTCAGATGACAAGGTACTAAATGAGAACAGGTACTGACCCGCACTATAGTGTCATTTAGCTAATGGATCCACGGCACATGCTAATTGTGCATCAGGAAACGACATAAATTATGCTACTTTTAAACCCATTATCGTTTTGAGTGAAATATGACTGTGTTTTTTGTTATTCACTGACTACTAGTGATTCTGACTACCGGATATTTAAATATTAAGTATGGAATTGAAAATTTAATGTAAAATAAATAGTTTATCTGCTACCCGCCTGATTAGTACTGTAATACTGTTATATAGGTAATATATTATGTTTACAGTTTAAGTTAAGTATCTATAATGGTAGTCAATCCAATCCAAAATCCATGCAACTTAAAATGATATTAGTCGATAAAATAGTAGCTAGGTATAATATTGTATAGTGTCGTAGGACCTGACCTGGAAATGCTTTGGATTCGCAAGTTATTTAGCAAGTTTCACTAAGTACTGATCACTAGCAATCAGCAAATTATAAATATAATTTTCTAGATAACTTATGTCATTTTGAAACTTATAGTTTTACAACAGAAAGGATACACGGTATATTAAAGATAGCAAAAACTTGGTAAACTATCAATTAACGCACATTTAATATACACTTTTATAATTGTAAAACCTGAAATAGTATGAATCACAAGTCAACAAACCCACAAAGCTTTTATCAGTCATTTTTACAATACGACCCATAAAATAACGTAATCACTTAAACGTTCACAAAGAGGTTATTATTCGATTTTGACAGCTCGTAACTTTATCTGCGGTACTATGAGATCGTGGTGTAAGGTTAAAGTCATAGAGTAGTGGTTAAAGCAAGGTGTCTAGCCTACGAAATAATAATGCATCTTTATTGCAGAGATAGTATGACTCAGGTTTAAAGTTTCGTTTCCGTGGCTCTCAAATTTGCAGTACTTGCTAAGAAAATTTTATGAGAAAATATACTATTAAATATTTGGTACAAAATACAAATTTTATACTAAGGTAACCAATTTAACGTAGCCCGCTGTGTTAGTATTCGCTATCTACGACTAGGTATATATTAAAATATATTATTTGTGCTCTACACCAGTATTTGCCACTTCGGAAACCGATATTTGCCCAATACTAAAATACCGTTATTTTCTCCGTTTCTTTAGTTCTTTCGGTAACTATCTCATATTTTATCGAAAAGTTTTATAATACCTATGAAGTAATTATTTAAATGCAATGTTGAGTTTAACATAAAGACTATAAAATAATTAAATGTTTTGGGTTATTACGGTTTTTTTTAAAAAAAACCGGATCCGAGCCCAACACTGAATCACTTAGGTATCATTATCTCGATGTTTACTCATAATATTCATACTGTACGAGAGTTGCACACAAAAATATTAGGTTTGATAACTTATTACAATTAATATAATTATGTCTAATAGTCGTTTCAAACACATTTAGAACAGCTCAGAATCGCTTAGCTACTGACTAAAAAGAATAGCGAAGAAAAAGCTTTATATCGCCCGGAAGATCTTATCACTTGCACCAAAGTTCCGTTATCTAGTAAACAATAGGTATTCCAAGTAGTCCGTAAACAGCTGATGCGTCATTACGATAAGATCTTTTGTCCACGCTTATTATGAAATTACGAAACCTGTTAATCGGTCAATTTCGATAACGACACTTGATAATTGTGTTAAACAAGTGTTGCTGCCACCCTGATTAGGAAATCAGATGTAGGGTTATCATACTTATACAATATATTATAAGATGTCGAACGAAGTCACCACGAGCAATGTTATTTCTCTGTTCGGGTATTAATTGTTGTTTAAGTACTTATTAAAAGTATTAAAATCCATGAAATAAATTTTGGATATTTTCTAGATAGTTTTGAAATTTCGGAGAGTCGGTAAGTGGACGAATATCTAACTCAAGCATTTTACTCGGGAGTTCCATAAGGAATTTATGACAGAAAGGGTGTTAATTATTCGTAATACTTATGTGTTTATGATAGATAACACAAGATTTTCAAATGAATAATTACGTGTTTTTGTGAATTATTCGCGATGTTGTATGCCTTAATTCATAATCCTGAACCCGCTATAACAATAACGCATTTACATGAATTTTAATGTCTTACAATTTTGTTGAATTAATCATGACTGTCAAAAAAGTACAGTCAAAAGAAAAGGCTCCTACCTACCTAACAAAATTGATTTTTTTATTTATTTATTAAAAAAAGTTGTAGTAAAAAAACTATAAATTCATTAGGTAATATCGATTTTTAACTCGGCTAGTAAGTATTAAGAGAATATAAACTTTATTTTCCTACTACTACCCAATGGAAGGGTCCACCAAACAAGAGAATAAGAGGCAAGCCAAAGACACGATGGGCAGATGACATACGGAAAGTAGCAGGAGAGAACTGGATGTCACTAGGAAAGGACAGGAAACGCTGGAAAGAGATGGAAGAGGCCTACACTCAAAAAATGGGATCCATATTGCCAATTTAATTCAAAACAGTATTTGAAATGTAATATTAAAATATGGAATAAAAAGGCTTAAATAAAATAATAAAAAATAAGCTTTATTTTCAACTTCTTTATTTCAATAGTATTAACAAGGTATCCGTGATTTAAATGTCTTCTCCGTCCCATAAAATGAAACGAACTCCTAAATCAAGAAGCTAACAAAGCCCTATGTATTTTAAACCACAGTTAAGCTACAATGTAAGATGTTTCTATTCAGTTTAAACGCGTAAGTAATGGAGCGCGGTTTATTGGCCATTACGATATTTTTATTGGCTGCTGACTTCGCCGGACTAAAGTCTTAGAGTGCACTAACTGGTTTTTGGCAAGTTGTGAAGTTTGAATGCAGTACGGCTACCATGAATTTTAACATTGACATTTTTCGTTAACGAGTAACTATTTCTCTATCTTTGTATCTCGTTTACACTAATATGTTACAAGCAAGATGCAAATATAGAACACTCGACACATGTTCTCTAAAACTTCAATGTCATAACTCATGGTAGTGCTACAGAACGCTATAGTATGGTATAAACTAGGTACACAACGTTCTCACCTTATCGAAAAAGAACGAAAAATATGTGCAAAATACTACTTACACTCGTATAGTATAATGAATATACTAGCTACACCTGAAATGAATGATTTTTGTGATAAATTACTATTCTTTTCTCAGGTGCCACTACCACACTTAATACAATCGATATCAGTTCAGCAGTTCAAGCATGACGAATTAACAGACAGAGAGTACTTAATTATTTTTAACTTTGGTTGGTAATAATGATAAAAGTTTTTCATTTCTTGCTTACACAAAATATTTATTTTATTTATCTAACGATTTATGTTTAAAGTTACAACTATGCATAAAACTTAAAATATGAGTCTTAATAACTTAAAACAGTGACACGTGGAAGAAAGAGAGGGAGGCCTTTGCCCAGTTCGGATATTGAATTAATTTATCTGCGTACTAAAACAAAGTGCGATATTTTCAATAATTTACGAAACCGTTTTACCGATATTACAATACACTTTTTAAACGTTTTCTCATAATAAACGTCCTGCTAGCAAAACTAGATTTATGTGACAGTTGATTTACGCATCCATAAACTAGCAACACCATTGTCCGATGACATTAAAAATCGTTAAATAGGGCAATAATCCGAACGTCACGTCTCAAAACCGTTAGACATGATAATATTTTTGTCGTTGCTGAAGCGTAAACGCATATACGACTTCACACTGTACTTCTGCATTTAACTGCAAATTTAATTTTGTAAAATAAGATTTTGGTTATGATTAACATTCAAAATGTTTTATCATAGTAACTTTTCCGGTATTTTATTGATACTAAAATACATTGTAAATACATTTTAGCATTTAATCGGTGTGTGAAATATATGATTAATTGTTGTCTACGAGTATATCTTAAACGAAAAAAAAAAACAAAAAAAACACCTTTTTTATAAAACCCATTTTTATCATAAAATGTATTTCTCTAAAATGTCATATTCTATCTTTTGTAATGGTTGTGATACAGTTACAGCAAATAAGGTTGTAATAATTAATTAGCTATTAATTAATTAGGGGAGTTTCATTATCGCTAAATACTAATTATATATACCTATATAATATAAGGTACATTTATTGTTGAAACTTTGTTATATTTTAATCTGTCACATATCTCTTCCATCACAAGTATCTCTCCCACAATCATAAAACATTATACAATTCTATGAACACTACCCGCGACCTATTAACAAATACTCAGAGATCGGTGTTTATTTTTTAATTCTATTCCTTTGTCGTGAGAGTGTTTGACGATCAGCCAGTGAGTCATACGCCTGCGCCGGCGCATGCTACAGGATGATTCTTACTGAATCTCTGAAATCTGATTGATAATTATTAACGTACAAATACTTTTTTTCGATGTATAATTTATGTGAATATATTTAATATCCATTAGATAAACCTAGCCCCAAACTAGTAGTATCCAATATTTTGTCACTCAATTTTGAATCAAAGTTTTTTGCTTATAATACCCATATTAGTACAATATTTAGGTATTTATTTACGTCACATTCGTAGTTATTAGCAGAAAATATATCAAAACATAGCTTTGTAAGAGATCATGTGTCGATCATTTTGAACACCTGAATCGCTTGGGTAATTTTGCTACAGGTTCTTCATATAAAAACTTCAGAGAGAAATGGATTTTGTCTAGACAATGTGTACGACGACAACGGTGAACGGTCAACAAGTGGAACGTTTAGTGTCGATACAGCTTTATTAGGTATTTTCATTAGATCCATCCAAGACAAAAACAACATTCTAGGTGTATCTAGCCGGACCTAATGGCAGGATACTTGATGGTGATAAAGTTGCGGTTATCCCTGAAAGGTATCCCTTATTAGTGACATTAATGAAAATTTAAAACTCTCTTTGTAAGTATTAATTTGTTAATTCTTATGTAACTTAAATTAATTGTCAACATTGAACAAATGGGCAAGAAATAAAAGGCTTTTTTATTTATTTTTTTATTTATCCCTGAAAGGCATTATGAGTTCATAATTATTTTTGCCTGTTATTAAACTTGGGCATTCCACTCATACAATAGTTAATACTTGAACCATAGTTCAATTGGTAAAGCGATCGAGCCCCGGCAAGGCGTATGGATGTAGGTTCAAGTCCTACGCGGTTGATTATTTTTTCAGTATTTTCAATGTATTACTTTTATTGTATGTATTGCATTTGATTTAATAACAAATCATTATGATATGTCTATTTGCCGTTGCAAATTTTATTTGGGTCGGTATTCACACTAACTCAATGATAACTAAAGTTTTCTCTTGAAGCTATTACGAAAACCAGATAAATATATTATAAAACAAATTTCCTAATGACTCTTCTAGTTATACTTGTTTGGGTTCTTATACTTCAGTAGGACAGCTGAAAATCTATACATAAAAACATCTTGCAGATCTCGGCTTGTGTACTGTTAGATAATATTAATACACTCTGTATAATATCTGATGCAACAGATAACGCGTATACACAGGGCGTTAGCTTTTTTCGAGCGGTGCCGGTGCGTACCCGTACCACCGTTCCACTTCTGCTGTGACTCATGCTATCGAAACAGGGATACTGAGAGTAGTCATATCATAAAATATACACTTATACCAATAACCTGTGGTAGACTGGTTAACGTAATAGTTTTCCTAATTAGTCTAATTACAAATCGTTCATAATTCGTAAATAAGAATTATGAACTTACATGTTATCCTTTTCTAAATATCTGTAGGGAACTTATATTTATTAAGTTTCGGCGTATCTTAAATTGTGCATCTTCCTAATATTTATAACAAGTATTATGTACAGTCAACATCAAATATATTGTAACAGCTAGAGTAGCCAAATAGTTCGTCACACCATACAAAATATATGGTGTGAAGAACTATTTGATCACTTTGTCTGTTACAATATATTTGATGCTGACTGTACCTGTAAGAGTCTCTCTTTTTTTTCAGGATAATAAAAAAAAACTGCGTTGAGGTGTAATAAGGTTTTCTTATATTGACAGAGACTCCATTGAAATTTGTTCTTCCGCTTGGTTGACCAAACTCAAGACGATGTCTTCAAACATTTTTTTCTTGTTCTATTTGACGCCGAAAATATTTTCTAAAACGATTCAGATTATAATTAGGATCCTTTGAATAGTTGAGAATTACCACAACACTGCGGACTGTACGAAATTTTAATTTAAACTAAAATAGGCTTTATTGATTAAAGATAAGATACATGTATCGGGAGCTTAGTAAAAATTAGTAATTTTGTAAAGTAAATTGTCCAACGGTTGTTCAGATAACGTTAATATGAACCAAATGACCAATATTAATCTCAGGATGTCAACTATTGTAACTGAATTCCATTATTGTCAAACTTGGAGTTGGATTAAGGGACTTTTTTCAATAAAACCAATAAAACTCGTAAAATGTGTTCTAAAAAAAACAATCACAACATAATTATATACCTAAGTATTCATAATTAAAAAAAATGAATGTGTTCATGAACAAATGACTGTCTCCTAATTCTTTTCATTGAATATAAATATACTGAATTTTACATTTTAAATTCAGATGTTAATGTTTTTGTTTGGGTTGATATTTAGTACGTTGCTATTTCACAGAATTTACGTTATGAATAAAGTTTTAATTGATGCTTTCCTCACCTTTAAGGGTCAAGTAATTAAGGTCAGACCAGGGTCTGAACGCGGAACCCTACTTATAATAATTTCAAATACAATAAAATTTCAAAAAGGGTTATGAAAAGCAGAGATGACTATTAAAATGCGTGTGGCGATGATGAATTAGCTTTAATTGTGGGACATTATGATGATGGAGCCGTTGTCACGGACGGGTGACGCCGTGCGGTGGGTCTTGGACACTTTTTTGACAACCAGTGGTTTGTTATCGGTGAATATTTTCATTTGGAGATTAGAAGAGACGTCAAAATATTGTTCCTTTACTTTATTTAATAATAACGTTCTTAAAGTTTACTGCTTAGAGTGATATAAGGTAACATATCGCTGGAAGGTATGTGATTTTACGTCTATGTCAAAAATAAGGTAAGTACCTATGCGTAGTAACCAAATATTGCTTTGTATTGTAAAATCATCATCATCATTGGCCACAACATCTTGACAGATGATTGTTGCAGTGTGTGGATTGGATCAGTTGGTGGTGCCGGTACATCGTCTTCTGTGGCTTAGTAGTCCTATGGCAGCACGACATCTCTTGCCACATCTGTCACAAGTGAAACGTGAGTCAGGAGGAGCAGCGGTGCTGCGAAGCCTTTTCTGCCTTAGGTTGTCGAGCCAGGCTTCGTCATGCTTCGACACTCCGTCAGATATGTCACGGCGCCACTCTGGTCTCATACAGGCGCGTACTTCCCAACTGTCTGGGTTTATATGAAAGGATTCCATATCCCGCTTACAAGAATCCTTAAACCTCAACATAGGCCGGCCTACAGGTCTTTTGGCGTCAGCAATTTCTCCGGAGAAATTGTAAAATAATAGATTAAATACTACTAGCTACTTGTACACCCAGTAATAAATAGTGTACTACTAGTACGCTATTTATTAGTAGGTGGAGTAGCGGTGCAGGTGACATTTCCTCGTACAATTTCGGTATCTATAGGCGGCTTTCGGACAGAGGGCGCAATTGACTTGAGCTTCAAAAAGTTTTTAGGCTGTGGCCGTCTATATCTCTATAGTGTCTGGTTAGTACAAAAGAACATAGGTATTCGCTACGGGTGGGCGATAACAATTTTATTTTTATTCATTTTCCTTATCAATAGTATGTGAACAAGAACTTAACTAACATACGGGTTAACACTCCTAAACTTCTCTCAGCAATACTCCCCTTTCCAATACCAATGGACATTCAGGACGGTTCAATTAGTGCAATTGCGAACTAAATTTAATCAATTCAAACTTCGCAGGCTTCTAATGAAACTGCCGTGGTGTTGATTACGTCTGGTTAGTTTAACTGGATCGTCATATTTCCACATATCGGGAAAGTTCGCTGTTGGGGCCCATACGAGAGCTGTTTTGTTTTTATTATAATTTTGCGGGTTGCGTTATAAGGATTGAAGGCGATTTTGACCCAATTATTTATATGCAACAAGATTTATTTATTGAACAATTCATGTGCTTTAAGCTCAGAAGCATTAACATGGAGCAATTCGCAAAACTTCATCATCATCAATATTAAGAGGGCCTGGCCCTCTGTCGTTGCAGCATTTTCCATTCCAGCCTATCTTGGGCTTTCGTTTTCACTTCCTGATATGTGTGACTACAGCACCACTCTTTCATCTGCGTCATGTATAATATTCTAGGTTTTCCTCTTTCTCTTTTTTTCTCGATTCTGCCTTCAAGGATGGTTAAATTCAACCCTTCGTGCCTGAGTATGTGACCTATACATTTAGCTCTACGCTTTCCAATGACGTACATTAATTGTCTCCTCTCTTTTGCCTTCTCTAATACTTCTTGGTTGGTGCGCTTTTCTGTCCAACTAATCTTGAGCATCCTGCGCCAGCACCACATTTCAAATGCTTCTAGCCGTCGGCGGTCTTGGGTTGTGATGTTCCAACTTTCACATCCATAGAGTGCAATGCTCCATACATAGGTTTTAATTAAGTTTTTCCTTACTTTTATGTTAATTTTGCTGTTGTAAATATGTCTATTTGAGGTGAATGCTTTCTTTGCCATAGCTATCCTTGTTCTTATCTCTTTCTCGCTTCTGCCTTTCTCTTCGATGATGCTTCCCAAGTACGTGAATGAGTTTACTTGTTGCAGTGTTTCGGAGTTGAGTGTAATGTTAACTTTGGGAGTTTTTGTTTTATTTGTCACCATGACTTTTGTTTTCTTTACGTTTATTTTCAGGTTGTATTTTCGGAAAATTTCGTCCATTTTTTGCATGCTGGTCTGGAGCGCCTCCTCTGTGTCCGTCAACAAAGCAATGTCATCGGCAAATCTGATCCAGTGTATGATGTTTCCATTGAAGCTTATTCCTTTAGTGCAATCTTTGATTTCCTGCATGGCTTCTTCTATATATAGGTTAAATAGTAATGGTGACAGGCTACATCCTTGTCTTACCCCCTTTTTGATTATTGCAGTTTTTGTTTCACTCTCCATTGTCACTTCTGTCAGTTGATTCTTGTACAGTTCTAAAATTATTCTCCTGTCTTTCCAGTCTATGTGTTTACGTTTCAGGAGGTCAAAGAGTTGGTTCCATTCGACATTGTCGAATGCCTTTTCCAGGTCTACGAAGCTGATGTATGTGTCTTTGTTTAGGTCGAGGCGTCTTTCGACAATATTGCGTAATGCCAGAATAGCTTCACGGGTTCCTTTGTTTTTCCTGAAACCAAATTGGTCGTCGCTTAGGTTCTCTTCTACCCTTGGATAAAGCCTATTTTGTATAATTTTTAGGAGAATTTTAGAGGCATGTGATAGCAGACTAATCGTTCGGTAGTTTCCACATTCTACTGCGTTACCCTTTTTGGGAATGGTAATTGTCTTACTTGTAGAGAATTCTTCTGGCACGTGCCCTGTGTTGTACATGGTTGTGATTAGATGGAAGAGGTAGTTTTTAGTATTAGGGCCGCAGCATTTCAGCAGTTCCGCTGGCACATTATCTTTTCCGGGTGCTTTCTTGTCTGCTAATGCTTCTAGTGCACTTTCAAATTCTCTCCAGAGTATGTCCGGGCCTTTTAGGTCTTCTGGGACTAACCGTTCTTCCTCCAATATGTCCTCATTAAGATCGGTTCCCTCGTATAGCTCTTCTATGTATTCAACCCACCTTTCGACCACATCCTTGCTATCATACAAAAGTTTGCCTTCTTTGGTGCATATGACTTTGCTATTTGTTTTCTTCTTTTCTTGTAGTGTTTTTACCAAATTATAGCCCTTTTCCAGTAGACCTCTCTGCATATAATAATCAATTTTGCTACACTGTGTGCCTAACCAGTTTTCTTTCTGTTGTGTACTTAAGGTTTGGATTCTGTTTTTATACTTCTTATAAAGCTTTTGATCTTCCTCTGTTTTAGTGTCTCTATATTTATTTCTAAGAAGTATCAAATCCAGAATTTCCTGAGTGATCCAATTTTTCCTGGGTGCTCTTTTCATCTTGCCAAGTACAGAGGATGAGGACCTCTCTACTGCTTCACTAAAAGTTTTCCATCGGCCTTCCAAAGTCTCTTCAGGCGTTAGCTGGTCTTGTTCTTGTAATATCCGATCCGTCGCTTCTCTGTATTCTTTCCTGTACTCTGGGTTTTTTAGTCTTTCAATATTTATGTTCTTTGACCTTTTAGTAGTTTTCTTGAGGATTTTTGGCCATTCCATTTCGCATTTCGCCATAACTAGATTGTGGTCACTGTCGATGTTTGGGCCTGGGTACGCGTGACTGGAGCGTATGTTTTTCTTGTTGTTTGCTCTAGCTAGAATGTAGTCTATTTGATACCTCGCTAGGTCTCCGGGCATCTTCCACGTATATCTCCTCCTTTTTGGCATTTCGAACATTGTGTTGGTTATATACAGATCGTATTGTTTACAGAAATTAATAAGTCTCTCTCCTCTCTCATTTTTCTTTCCTAGACCCCATTTCCCCATAACTTCACCCTCTTTTATTTCTCCCACTACTGCATTGAAGTCCCCCATGATATACAGATTATGTTGAGATTTTACTGACCGTAGGAGTTCGTCTAGATGCTCGTACATCTTTTCAATCTCTTCGTCTTTGTGTGCTGAAGTAGGCATGTAGACTTGTATGATAACAGTTGTTGGTTTTGTGTCTAATATTACCATTAGTAACCTGTCACCAATGTGTAGTGTGTTTATTACTTTCCTACCCATATCTTTGTTTAGAATTATAGCTACTCCGTTTTTTCCTTGCTTATCTCCGCTGAAAATGATTCTGTAGTCATCATACCAGTAGTCACCATCACCCTCCCATCTATGTTCACAGATTCCTAAAATGTCTATCTGGTTTTTTCCTAATATATGGAGGAGTTCTTCCAGACGTCCTGGTTTGAGAAGCGATCTAACGTTCCACGTCCCTATTTTGCAAGGGTTTCGTATGTTGATGACAGAGGCAGCCTTGCTTCTGGCTCCGACATTCGCCTCTGATCGCATTGCTTCGGAAGGATTTTGCCCACTGACGACCGATGCAGCCTCCTCACTACATCTGCCGGACTCAGACCTTTTACAAGGTCGTCTGTCTGAACTTTCTTTATTTAGTTTGTCCATATCATGCTGCTTTTTTTTGGAGAATGTTAATGTGGTAGTTCCCCCTTGCTTTCCACATCGCAGTACCTCAACCTTTCTGTTGTTTCAACTCCGCTAGAGGGTTGTCTGGTCAAAAGCCCTTTTGGAATCGTTTCCTCTTCGGCCCTCTGCCAGTACTGGCACCACTGCTGCCTAGTGCCAGGGGTATGCTTATTTGATGGCGGCACTACTCGCCATGTCGTAAAGCCGTCTGTGGGTTATTGTAGTTTTTTCTAGGTGAGCCAGTCCCACTTGACTCCCCACTACACCCTGTTAGCCCTACCGCTGCTGGTCGGGGACTGCTTATTCACTATATTCGCAGCTAACCACTATATCTAGTGGCCGTTCACTATCCGCCACCTGTGACCCCAGTAGTAGCTCGCAGCTAAGCCCTACCTCGCAAAACTTATTAAAACTAAAATAAAAAATGTGCTAAAAACTAACGCACGGTATGAGCAAAAATAATAACTAAAAAAAATTTTTATTGTAACTGCCCGAAAGAGAAAATGAGACAGACACAATATAGCGAAGGTAAGTAGGCACCTAATTAATCCAGCTGTTCTAGCTAATACTTTTACATTAATATTAAAACCTCGTTTCAATAATAAAGTTTATGAACTATGTGTATAACAAAGCTGGGACATTTAATATAATAAAAGATCGTGATTAAATTAGACGACATCAAAAACGTACCCACAAAATTAAATTTCCTTTTCACCGACAAACAGTCACATGTAATTGAAAATATTTCAAACAATTAACAGAATGAAGCCTGTAATATGAAAACACAAAGTTTTCAACTCGCACCGGTCATTATTTTGCGGTTTCGTCGATTTCAAAGAGAATTAATTGTTATAAAATATTTAATAAATAGGGTGTATCACGTATCTACAAATAAGAATTTTGTGGTCCTGGTGACCAGACACCCATATCATTTAATACACAAACGTTTTTACCTAAATAACAGTATTAGGTATATTAATATTAACTTAGCTTCAATTTAGACATCGATAGCCGTTATTATGACTGAATTTGTCATCAATTTATTTACCCAAGCTCTTGTGTATGTACATTTTAAAAGGGTATCATGATGTGCTTAACGACATATTTGTCAAACATTAGGCCCCCCGTGCTCCATTAAACTGTCATTGATACCTCCTGACTATGTTAAAAACAACAACATATGTTAATTTTGTACTAAGCAGAACGTCTGCTAACGATACCACAATGTTTAGAAATAAAGGAAAAGTAGAAAAATCCACACATGGGGTAGCACATTGTTATCGGAGAATTCTCAATGCAACTTGGGACTCCGATTACCGGTTAAGAAGTGTAAGACTTCTTTGGTAGATGTTGCTAGGCGTCACGTCACCCTAAGACGCATATACAATAAACTATATGGTGGATAAATTCGCAGCCTTCATGCAAGTCTCAGTAGCTCTGTTGGTCAGAGCGATGGGCATGTTTCCCAGAGTCACGAGTTCGAATTTCGTCTGAGGCAGTGGATTTTTCTACTAAATAATCCATTTTGAATTGTGTAACTAGTTAACTACTCATATTAGCAGCTCCCTAAACAGATTCTAAATACTAACCCGCTTATTCATAAACGTGTTTCAAACCTCGTTTAGTTAAAATATGTTTTGTCTGTTTCTAACAAACACAACCGTCAAAGTGACAGATAAGGACAAAAGATGATTTAGTTAAATGAGGTTTGAAATACGTTCATGAATAAGCGGGTAAGTAGATACCCACGTGTAGGCTTGACTGACTAGGTTTTTAATTGCCGCCTATCGACCAGGGTGTGAGTCATTCCGCCAAACTAGTGCGAGGCACGTAGCGAAAGTCAAGAGCGAGTGTGTCATCAACCTGCTCCCGTCGTCAACGGGCTCAGTTTCCATACAGAGTAGTGAATTGCAAAACGAAACTAAATTATTAATTTTATAAATGTATGGACTTAATGCTGGAAATGCAAAGAGCTCAATTAAGACGTATCTACTGATTGAAATAAGGAAATAGGAATTTCCCCCAGACGGAACATAGAACTTATATGGATTTCGTCTTCGTAGAATCCAATGATCAATAAAGGTAAGCGTGAAAATACTTGCATTTCCAAACCATCAGATGTCGTGAGTGTTGTTTATAAAGACATCCCTAGCGTAAAAGTGCATAATTGTGACCAGGTGCGGGTAGGTCGGAAAACCCACGCAGCTAGGAGATGCTGATACAATTCCTCGCCAGTCTGCTTGCAACCACGAGTGCTACGACACGCTGGAAACGTCGGGGAAATAATAAAAGTAAGTGTACGCGATTAAGTCCTGTGTTTATTTAAACAATGACTCAAGTAAGAGATTCAAGAATCCACGACAATACATTTTTTATAATACAATTTGAGTGTTTTTTATTAGTTTAACACGTGAATTTGTATTACAGGTACAACATTACAAAAATGATGCAAAAGAAATGATATATGTACTATTTTAATGTAGGGTGAATTTATTTGGATTGTGCCAGTGGCTACATTTAGGCCAGTTGCATTGCCGTCAAATAAAAAGTCATCGTCATCTTAATCAGACGTAATACGGACTTACACTTGTCTTGGTCTGTGGGCACCTAAATTATCTTATTATTCGCTGTGTGCATGATTGTGGCGCCATCTCTTGGGCAGGTGGTCAATCTCTTTTTTTCCTTTTTTATAAATAGGTTGTATTCCTTGCTTACATGAAATGTAACTGGCTGATTCACTATTTTGACAGCAGACAGGGGATTTGCAGTTTCATTTCTTGTCACATTGAGCACTGCTATCGTTCTCGTTGCCCCCACCATGCACTTCGCACATAGCGAATAGGCTACTCATACTCATTCACGACACATACACCTAAAACCATAATTAGGTGAACTAAATTGACAGGAGATTTCATAGAAAACTTGTCAAACAACTGTCAGATGTATGAACCCTCCTGTCATTTTAGCCCACCTAATTATGGTTTTAGGGGTATACACCCATATTCACATACCTACACTTAACTTATACACAAACACTTAGGTAAATGTTAGTTAATTAATTTTCAGGTTTTATAACTACTACAAGTGGTGCATTCCAAGACACTGGCTTTAGCCTAGTTTGGAATGCACTAGACAACCCGTGTAAACTGTTCTATCAATGTGTTTGAATGAATAAAGTGATTATTATTCGAAGGAAATTGAATAAAAAAAAACATCAAATTCTTTTAAAAAGAGTACGTAAGATCTTACTTTCGTAAGAGGCTCTTAATTAAATACAAAGGTATTGCAAAGTTGCAAACCCATTTAAGGTTAAACTTCTATCAAAGTATTCGTTTTATTATTTCAACACAGCCTTACCCTACTCTGTAATTTTGAAACAACTCAATATTACTCACACGAGGTAACAAACAATATATGTTACATCATGCAAGCAAACTTGTTACCTAGTGCGTATCAATTTGACCTCTTCAGTTGGGGCTCATCCACAAATTAAGTACGTGACACAGATCATGATTTTTTTACTTCTCTCATCCCTAGTCGCAACTTTTACCATTTTATTCACCCCCTCCCAAACGTCTTAACGTGTAACGTAATTAATGGATGATCCCTTGTAAACGTCACTGCAAATAATTAGCATGTAATATGATTATTACTATGACTCATTAAAAGCAGTTTTTTTCTATATAAGTCATTTCATATTAATGATCTGATTGTTGTGAAATACAGACTTATATAATTATAAGAACAATAGGTAAGTTTGTTTATAAGTAAGTAAGTAACTACAACATACTACTGGTATATTTACTTATTATGTTGTGATATTGATACAGTTTAAAAATAATACATAGTATTTTTGAGCTTGCGAGCAATAACTCTATACGTGCATTAATACAAATAAAACCTTACCAGCGAAGGCTTTTGCGGAGTCGTTTAAGATGTTTGCTCCAATAATAGTTGCAGGCGTTCATTTTTATCTAAACCAGAAACTATAGAGATATAGACGACCACAGCCTAAGAACTTTTGAAACTCATTTCGATTGCGCCATCTATGTTAAAGCCACCTAAAGATACCGAATATGTAAGAGAAATGTCACCTGCACTGCTACTCCACCTACTAACAAATAGCGTACTAGTAGTACACTAGTAGCTACTAGGTAGGCAAAAATATATCTTAAAACAGTGACATAAACACTGCAATAAAAAAATCCCGTTTGTTACAGTTACAGCAATTTGCAATCATTGTAAGTAGATATATCACTCAGCAACTCTCTGAATGATGAACAAGTTTTAAGACTTCGGCTCCGGACCTATTTCGTCTTTGAGTTAATAGAACAAGAGTAGGTGGTAGGCAACCCTACCTCATCGAGTATCAGAATTCGGCGTATGTAGGGCACTGAACGAGGGGAACTTATGTATTTTAGTACTTGGTAGCCTGAGCTAAAGCATAAAATCTACCTCATAGCGAATTGTTCTGCATGAGCCGAATTCTGCTACTCGATGAGGTTGGGTTACCTACCACCTACTCTTGTTCTATAACTATACCATAGAGTACTTATATGTATACGTAATTTGGGTGTCACATAATTTTGTATAAAAGTCGTATTTATTAATTTAATTAGGTTAGAAAAGCTTTCAAAAGCGACCATTAAGAATAAAAGCTTACCTAAACTGAGTCCTCAAGTCATTACCAACGAATTGTATCAACAGAGGAGCACAGCCTCAGAACTTTTTGAAGCTCCAAGTTTGATAGCTTTTTTAGATAGCGCTGTACAGCCCCATACATTATGTGGTAATTCTGGATCAGATGGCGCTTCAGAGTTACCGCATAATGTATGAGGCTGTACCGCGCCATCTAGTAAAGCTATCTAACTTGGAGTCTCAAAAAGTTCTGAGACTACTCAGTGTGCTCCTCTATTTATACATTACCTTTGTTATTACGTAATAATATTGTTGTATTGTGCAATATTATTGCTATTGCGTGAACAAAATCCTATCCTGCTACACTTTTATTCTAATTATCATTTTATCACATCGACCTTCAGGTATTATTCAACTCGTAGGCACATATTTACTCAGCCCATTGTTTGCAATTTGAATCTATTACAATGTGTTTATGCTGCGCAGACGATTTAGTATGCTTGATTGACAATGATGACCTTAATATATGTAGAATTTTTATACTTAATAATATTTATTTTCGAATAATTGAGCACCGAACAAACAGCATCCAATAAATATTATTATGCGTTATCTGCAGTTGACATAATACGATTAATCTTGCAGTTTAAAAAGTAGCTATTATCAATTTTAATTCATTAGTAGGTGGTGTATTAATAGATTAACGAGATTATTAAACTATACATATAGGTACCTACTGTTTAATACGAAAACGTAATCGACAGTTTGCCAACTGCGCTATAGACTTGTAATGCTTTAATGATGAATAACTCATCGTGAGTATGGCTATATCAGAGTAGCTATGTTTACCCTAATATGGGTATAATGTTAGGAATTATGCTAATATGCCGTAAGTATATGTTGTTTCAGACCATAGGTAACGTTTTTATAATTTGCATAATACCACATTCTTAACTCGGTACCTCCTTACCTACCTAATTTAAATTATAGACGGATTAAAAGCTGTAATTTTAATTTTTCTGTATATATTTAATAGGTATGTTTAAACTAATGTTGGCTATATCCTATCAATATTCTTCCCTTGACACAATTATGTCATTAAAAATATACACAACTTGTAAAAAAGATCCTCTTTTAAGATTTGGGCGAAATTCAGCTACCTAAAGCATGCATTAACAATTTTTATTACACGGAGAGAAATTTTTACTAGAAACAAGTAAAAAATAGTAATTCCAAGGACAAGTAAACAATTTACTTAAAACAAGTAAACGTTTACTAAAAACATGTACGCGTTTCCTTGTTTTTAGTAAAGTTTACTTGTTTTTAGTAAACGTTTACTTGTTTTTGGTAAAAGTTTCCTTGTTTTTAGTAAACGTTTACTTGTCCTAGGAATTACTATTTTTTACTTATTTGTAGTAAAATTTTTCTCTCCGTGTACATACGAAAAATATTTATAATTTAGTTCAGATTTATTGCTATCCAACTGCTATCTTAATGCTACTATAATAAGTTACAAATAATTCCAAGCTTTATCTAATTGAGTTGTTTTTTAATAAGTACTGTTTATAAAAAAAAACAAGAGTCATTTCTCGGAAGACATTATTGTTTCGGATTAGCAGAATCAAATTCACACCCTTGGCCTATATGACCATGTAATGCCACAAAACCAAACAGATGTCAATCGTAAAACGTATATACAAGGATTTTGATCCTTATTTTTTAAGATTTAGGTATCAGTCGGGCTTTTCCGGCTCGTTTAGGAACAAATTAAAGTTGTTAAACTGTTTTAAGGATTTGGAATGTCTGATTAAAAACCTTTTTACAAGATTTTGCCACTATTTCTTAAGAATTGCTAAGCAGCAATTGAATATTATAAAAACATTGACAGTTTTTATGCCTGTAAAGGTCAAACATTATGTATATTATGATATGGATCTGTTTCATATTCCATTTGAATATTTGTATTTGAAAGGGTGGTACTGAGTAGTATTACCTAATTACTTGTACTTCAAATATTTAAAACGACAAAAATTATAAAAGCATACCGTGTGCCCTATTCTAATAAAAAAAAAATAAACAACATACAAACAAGAGAACTCTGTTCACGTGCCCTAAAATCACACTTAACCTTTTTTGCAATTAGCTCGAATTTGACATTCGAATCTGTCACGCCTGGTGACCACGCTAAGTGTAGTAATTAGGATTTTCACAAGCGTTTTATGGTTTTTTAATCCATCCATTGTCTGTTTGGAGCCAACATAAAGGATGCGTTTCACTTGTACCTAATTGTTAGTTTTCGCTTTTCGACATAATTATGACAGTTAGGAGCTACAATGCGATAATTGGGCTAAATAGGTACTTATCAGAAATATCATGGTATTTAGTAATTGTAAAGCCAATATAACATGACCCTTATGAATATCGTTTTGCCCCTTCTAGCTCCATAACCCTTTGATCGATTCTGCACATATACGAACTCTCGAATTTTATTTATCTCAGCTACAACCCCAACTTCGTAAAGATCAGAGAAACATTACTAAAGTTGTTAAGGATCAACTTTTCAAAATCAAAAAGCTATCGAAATGCACAGATGTTTCTTAGGCAGCCTGCTGATATTTCCGTTGTCTGAATTTGTCAGTAAGTACTTCACTTCGCTTATTTCTTTATTTATTACTTTCTTTTTATTTATTTTTATCTATATACCCACACATATTCGGATTATTCAGAACATTTTTAAAACCATGATTGCGAAAGTTGATCGCAATTTCAGTATTATAGCTATTCGCTTAGTGGACAGCGCTTAAACGCGTCACAATGAACGTTACCTGTAATGGTTCATACCGTTTATTTACTCGTTAATTCTGCTCGGTATGAACGCCCGCGAGCTAAGCTAATGCGAAACTTATGATGCGCCATGCCCTAGGAAAAATACTACGTGCCTAATGGTTCTATGATTAGCTCTTTGATGCAGCTATACAGCTAATCTGTATACAGGGTGTTATCGGGGTCGTGATCTAAAATATGTATTTCAAACTCCACAAACAACTAGCAATTGAATACCCTGACTATCACTAAAACTAAGCAATTTTTTTTCTTTTTTTTTCAATTTTTGCGCCACTTATTTTACTCTTAAAGGTGATATTATGATGTGGGAACAGCTTTATAAGATATTTCGAATGTAGATTAATGTAACTTTAATTGCTAAATAACAGAAATAAAGTTTTTTTTTGTACTGACAGTTGTACTCAAAAGAAAAAGTCAATTATACTAATTTAAATGAGTTGATAAGCCGATTTAAAATACTAAACACATCCTTAAAAGTAAAATAAGTGGCACAAAAATGGAAAAAAAAAAAAAAAAAAGTTGTTTGATTTTAGTGATAGTCACGGCATTCAATTGCTAGGTGTTTGTGCAGTTTGAAATACATATTTTGGATCACGACCCCGATAACACCCTGTATACGTGTCATTACTTTGGTAAAGGTACTACTTATATTTAGCGGCCGGTGTATACTTTCGTTTGCAGATTCGATATTGTATTTGAGCAATAAAAGCGTAAGCGCCAGCGGTTAAGTGGAAGTTTTACCAAAATAACGGCACCTTTCCGCATGAGATGATAGCCCTCTGCATGTGTATAGCGCTGTCACGCTTGCACACCGTCGCCGCACCCGGTTGCGGCGCCAGTGTGGTAATAACCTTGTTCTCTGATATACCTACATATATTATATATAATCATAGAGTAATTTATATAATAGAGCAGCATAGTCTAAGAACTTTTTGAAGCTCATGTCTGTTAGCGCCGTGATAGTGACATCTAGGAATGAATAGCGTACCGTAGTAAAGCTAGGTTTTTTCTTTTATTTTTATACCTTTAGGTGGATTTCAGACATGAGCTTCTAAAAGTTCTTAGACTGTGCTGCTCTACTATATAAGTTACTCTATGATTATAATGAGTTAATGATGATAATTTCTTGTGATGATTAAAACTTTTAACCTGTGATGCATATCTGAGGAGAGTTTTTCGTTATTGTGGTTGATGCGAATAAGAATAATCGTTGGGATATAATCGTTGTACATTTTTTTTTAAACTGCTCATTGTTGGATTGCGAAAATTTATGTTATTTCTACTCAGACTCACGAACACTCAAATCGTAATAAAATATGTCCAAGTTTGATTTATTATTGTGTTACCTTTAACCAGAGACTATTGAGATATAGACGACCACAGTCTAAGAACTTTTTGAAGGTCAAGTCAATTGCGCCCTCTGTCTGAAAGCCGCCTAAAGATACCGAAATTGTAAGAGGAAATGTCACCTGCACTGCTAATCCACCTAGTAACAAATAGCGTACTAGTAGTACACTGGTAGCTACTAAGTGGAGTAGCAGTGCAGGAGACATTTCCTTTTACAATTTCCGTAGGCGGCTTTCGGACAGAGGGCGCAATTGACTTGACCTTCAAAAAGTTCTTAGGCTGTGGCCGTCTATATCTCTATAGTCTCTGCCTTTAACCATATGTCTACATATTTTGTATAGGGTATTTTTTAAACAACACGCTTGTCTGCAAAAGTAAAACTGGCCAGAGATTCTCAATATTTTTGCGCGTGAATCATAATGTATTTCGAGCAAAGAGAGAAAGTTGTTATAAATCTTTATTTAAATTAGGGACGCACGATTCCAAGTGTAATCAGTAATCAAATATTTGAAACAATGGATCATCATATCCTGTAACGGTTAAAGAAAACCTAATTACAAGGCGGACGTGATACAAGAATTTAATTACTTACGTAGGTTTCTTCTCGCCTCGCTCAGCTTCTGCAGGTTTAAAAAATAAACTCTAATGACATAAGTCCTTCGTAATTATGAACGAAAGCTGGTAAAAGGCATAATATAAGTACTATTATGTGACTGCTATATAATGAAGGGCATTATAATAAGAAAGTGGTTTTACAAAACGAACGAAGAGAGTTTTATAGGTAATAATATCACACGGGTGCTTTAATGCCTAATTTTGTCCATTACTTTATTCACACACATATTTTAACTCCTCAATGACGTGTCCACAATCAAAAATCTCCTGGTAATCGGTATATCAGAAGATGTTCCAAGTTCGAATATAATTAAAGGTACTGGTCATTCATATTCTAAAGTACAATTTGCATTAGAATATTAATGACCGATACTCTGGTTTCATAATAGGGGACATTAGTTTATCATTTCTGAACATATAGAGATGTTATGGTATGGGTGTAAATATAGTACTTTATCTACACCCATATCATAAACCCTCCATGATGCGTTCAAAAACCGCACGTTATGACCACCATAAAAAAGACTGTTTTGTTAGAAGTTAGAACAAATGTCTTATCTGTAACGATGTTATTATTATCAAATAATAAGCAAAAATTCGATATCATTATGAAAATCCGGCCCTCCACAGCCGCGCCGCGCGATCCTCCGACCCGCACGCGCTCCGCCGACACAATCGAGTTGGCCACGGCGTGCAATCTGTGAAATGGCAGCCATTTTTACAGTTTTAGAACGCGTCATTTAGGGTTTATAATATGTATGTAGATAAAGCAGTGTATGCAACTCACTTCGTTCGTTTCATAAAACCACACTCGTGTTTTAAGGACCCCTATTACGTAACAGTTACATAAACTACTATTATGTGACTGCTACAAAAATAATGAATAGTTTATCTCGGTTACGAAATGTTATTTTATACTAACTTCAGCGTTCTGATTATTTATTAGTTACTTAACAAAATTTTCATTTTGGTTAATGGTTTATAATATAAAAAATAGTTACATTTCTACGTTTGTTAAAATAGACACTCACAGATTTTGTTTCCAATACTAATCCTTGCAGCATGGCTTCTTACACGGTTTGTAATTGCCTTCTGTGCACAAAAAATGTCGAACTTTTTTAGCCAATGGACAGTCCAGTCTGCCACATGGGCCATGAATGTCTCTTTTATTTACAAATAGTCCATGTTCATATTTTCCCTTTACAGTTTCACCCTGTATGAATTGATGCTGGGACCCCCTATAATCCATTCGTTTTGGACAATTTGTACCCCCACAAGGTCCTTTAGGAAAGCCCATGGCTAAAATTGCCAGCTCGCTTGGTGTATAAGGTGCCACGAAATCTTCATACACTTTGGGTTCATCTACAGGTCTGATTGGTTCTCTAGTAATATCTGGAGCACTGAAGAAATATGCCACAGGAGGAACTTCTTCTATGGTAGTGCCGTCCCAATGTCTGACTACTTCGAGGTCCTTCAGTTTCAAATCGTCATTAAGATACTTTCGACCTGGTATCCTCTCCATTTCAGGTAAAGCGACGAAATAACTAAGTAGCCTGTTGCCCAAACAACTTAATCTAATGTAAAATTCAATTTCGCCCGAAGGTTTCAAATCCTCTTCACATAGCAGCGGCTTTACCATTTCTACTGTATTGGTTATAATTTCTGGCCTCTTCGTATCCCTGTATTCTGCTTTATCCATGTTTACCGGATTGAGTTCCGAAGACCGCTCTAGGCATTGGAAGAACGACTCATGCCACGGAACTTTTACAAATCCTATACAATTAAAATTTTCGTCTCTGTTCCAGACCGTGACATATATCGGCGTCTTTTCTAATATTTCATGTAGCTTTGACGGTCTTGATATGAATATTATCGAATTCCCGACTCCAAAATAGGGTGGCTGCGGTAATGGTTCAGACGGCAATGGGGGTTTTACAAAGACAACCTTACCCTTCTTTCCCTTCTTACCTCCCTTCCCTTTTTTTCCTTTTTTGGCTGGGGGTGGGGGTGGCGGTGGTGCGCAAAAGTTATCATGTGCTACGTAGAAATCAAATAGAGGTAAGCAATTCATTTGCAATGTACATGTTTTCATGTATTTTAATTCTTCCTCTGATGGTGGAGGTGGAACTTTACCCTTTTTCGGTTTTTTTGGTGGTTTCGGTTTCTTACCTTTCATTTTTAGAGCCAACAGTTCCGCAGCCAGTGCTGCAGCTTCTGCTTCCCTTTTCCTCTCTTCTTCCTCCTGGCGTAATTCAAATTCATCTTTTACTGGCGGGTCTATTTTCAGTACAATTTTTTTGACAAATACTTCGATCATAAAAATCTGTTCCATTGTTATAACTGCAACAAAACTCTGTTTTAATCATAATTATTCAAGTAAATAATAAATTAATTTAGTACGTCAAACTGGTAATCAAAAATAATTATTTACTAAGCATAATAATAGTTATGGATTGTATACGAGTCTGAAAATAAAGATTATGAATTTGGAATTAAAATAACAGAGATTTTCTAGCAGAGACTTACCGTTTCAAACATCCATATAATTGTATTTATTTTTAATAATATAACCGATGTATTTTCTAACCTACTTTAATATGAACTGTCTAGTTAACATAACTCATGGCCATGGTTTTGTTACAGATCCAATGGTCGGCTTTGAGTGCGACTACATGCATTGTGGACACAGTCATCCTGAAATTTATAGAATACAAAAAGATTTTTTTTACCATTCAAGCCAAGCCATACTGATTTTATGTTACATTCAGTGTCATTGAGACATTGTCAGTGTACTTATTGATTTGACACCATGAAGTTGTTATTTTAAACTGGTGTATACTCTTCGGCCACAAAGTGAGGCCACTGGTCATATTCATTCGGCAGAGGGGAACGCCTGTCAAAGGCTACTCCGATTGGTTTAAAGCACTATGGTGACCTGTGTCTCGTCTTGACTGACGGATGCGAGACGCGCTCTCATTTCTATAGGAAAAAGTCTGCCGTTTTTTGCGGGGGAGGGGAACGTCAAATGTATGCGAAACGTCAAAATTAAAGCTCTAAGTAGGGGGTTATAACGACGCTATCAGACAATAATAATGCGAACATGACAACAAGTCAAATGTGTGCAAATTTTGTAACGACGGAGTGAACCATTTTTTCTACTCACTTTCAAGTATACGAGCCCCTTAAGGTCAACAGAAAAGGAAAATAAGGTAAACAAATATGGCTGAATATGTAGGCGAGAAAAGCCTTAGAGCATTGAACCAACCGGAGCGCCCATTAACAGGCGTACCCCGCTGCCGAAATCGTATGACCAGTGATCATATTTATGATATGGACTGACGTTTATCTGATGTGGCTACGTTACGGTATCCTGCCTTTTCGCCGGAAATTGTATTGCCGAATCGTACGTTACGTACGAATAGCCATACCTTTGAAGTTCTCCAACCCCACAAATATTGGCAGACATTTTTTATATAGAAAATAACAGACATGGCTACTCCCGGGTGCTCCCAATGCTCTAAGATTATTTCACAAGATCTTTCGATTATGTTTTAACAAGAGTAAGCAATTAAAAGACAAACTTATGACGTAGGTTGCTATAAAAAAGAGCGCAATATAACCAGTATCTATCTCTACACCGCAAATCACATATATTTTTAATGAAATATGTTATTATCGTTGATCCCTCTTTCATCCACACCTGACCATAGACATCTAAAAAGCAGATAAGGTAAGATTAAAGGTGGATAATCCGTAAGCCACAAATTAATGTGCGGTTGCAGTCTGTAAGTAATTAGGTACCGTCGTAATCGTTAGTTATAGGCGGCTACTATTTTTATTTTTAAAATGAAAACGGTAGCTAAAGTAGCCAAACTTCTTTGGCCAAACTGTGCAATTGTCTCGACGATATATCGTGGGCGCACAATAGATCAAATATCGTTATTAAAACGAATCGGTGGCGGTTGAATCGATTGGATCTATTCTTTATACCTAATATGAACGTGAACTACTTTGCAAATTATTTATTTCTATGCCGCTTTAAATATTGTGTCAAACTATACCTTATCCTTCCTTACTTGTCTTATCATGTAATCTATTTTAAGCAAACATTTTTAAGGATATCATTACACTTTTCTTTGGTATTATAACTAAAAATGTTGTTATATACTCACCTAGTATTGAATTAAATCAAGTAACACCTGAAAAATATCATTTGTAATAAAATTTTCATCAATAATTGAAGTAACGAACGAATAAACTCAAAAATAAATGACATTTCGGCTTCTAGGTTGACAGACGTTCGTTTACATGATAAGACAAGTAAGGATGGATGCGGTATACACACGTGGCATATACATACAGCCTTGGCCAGAAGTGTTGAGCACCAATGCGATTTTCATACAAAACTGGAAAGTTTAGTCCATCGTTTCCATCTTTGTTTAAGTTATTTTGTCAATTAATTTAAACTAATAGACATGTTTTGTTGAAGTTAGGAGTAACTGCATAGAATATTTGCAATATGTCGCACCGACTTAAATTTACATTTTTGGTACCTTCTGTTTTCATATTTTTAAGTACCTTGAAAGTGTTATTAAGAGAAGTTTTCTATATTTATAAATAAAATATAACATTTACCGTTACCGTACATTGTTAGGATAGGGAAATAATGCTTAACATCAAAATTGTAAACAAAAAACACCTATGCTCAACACTTCTGCCCAAGGCTGTATATTACTAACAAGAAGACAATAAACTAAAAGACTAACTTTCAACGAAAATATAACTCGGTCAATTCCGGAGATGTTCATAGGGCGATTATCACACTGACGCGGTTTCCGCGCGCGGTGGCGGTGTGCGGGCGAGACAGCGCTATGCATGTCTATAGCGCTGTCACGCTCGCGCACCGCCGCCGCGCGCGGAAACCGCGTCAGTGTGATAATCGCCTAAATACGACTAACAAATAGTACGTGACTAGTATAGCATGCGCATGCCCGTAGGTTACTTTTTCTTTAAATTCTATAATTGCCGAGATTTCGAGAGCTCAATATATTAAATACAGCATTATACCAGTTGATTATTCACTAGAGAAACTTGAGACCTTTGATAGTCCAAACCAGACACAAAATCCGAACCGGTAAGAAAAAAACAACGTAGTTAGAGTTCATCGCCGGGGTCACGTTTACGCACGCGGGTAGCGTAGGGGGGCGGGGGAGGCAGGTGGGAGGGGAGGTGCGCAAGCGCAAGACGAGTCTGTTTGCACCGGGAAATTACGTGCGCTGGAGACGGCTTAGGAAAATGGGCATAGATATATAGTTTTATGTAACTTGATCAATATTTTCATCAATGTGTCAAAAAATAATGTCATACCCCTGTGTTTTATTTTGTTTTTAGAATTTTCTTAATAACTTTAAGATAGGGAGGAACTAAAACTTCTGCAATTTAAGGAACAGTCGACGTCAAAAATATGTTTACACTTTTGCACCTATAGAGATTTCTGTAAAAAATAACATAACAGCTGTATTCGTCGCTTTCCAGAGTATTTTTTATGAAACTATTGGCAAACAAGCAGGCGAGCCGCCTGATGGGAAGCGGTCAACGCCGCCCATGAACATAAGCAACATCAAGGGAGCCGCTTAGCGTTGCCGACCTTTGAGAGCCCTGTACGCCCGCTTCTTGAAGAACCCCATGTCAAAGTGCAATTGAAACACCTCGGGGGCAGCTCATTCCATAATACAGTTAGCTGCGTCTCTGACATTGACCAAATATTTAAACTTAAATATGAAACAGATAAACTTTTAGTAACTTTATGTCTCTGTCGCTGGGCGCGAGCTAATTTTCCATCTCTTTCGCACATTGTTTAAAATTAGAACCGCACGGCCGTTTCGCACCACGCCTGCGTTTTGATGCAGAGTTAACATAATTCATGCTAAATCCACCATTTACGGCTTTTATTCAGTAATCTGGGCATAAACATTGTCTTATACTTAAATGAAACTGACTATTTACATTCATAAATTTCTTATGCACTTATATACTTATGTCATGTCATGTCATATACAAAGGAAGAAGTGACCAATGCCTCCCAAGAACTCAAGGGCTTTTTTTCTATGTATATGATATACAGGATGGAAAAAAAATGGACCCTGGAAGGAAACTACTCAAACTACCTTAAAACGTTGAGTTAGCTCAATTCACTGAAAGGATGGCTCATTTTCAGGATAATACATACACTTCACAAAAAAAACTTATTTGCCAATAACAATTTTTATGACAATTGATGCCAATCGATCTTATTTCCAAAAGAATATAAATTTCTTATTACTAACCAACTTTATGGCACAAGAGAAACCATCAATAATACAAAAATATAATTGGTATGGGAAAAGGGAAAATAAATAAAAAATTCTTTGACTGCAGTTTTACTTTTCGGGAAAAATAAAAGAATGTTTTCTTTCAGTAAAATGAGCTTACTCAACGTTTTAAGGAAGTTTCCCTCTACAACCTATTAATATTTTGACTTGTTTTCTAGTTATATTTCTTACGTTTTTTTTTCTGTCAATATCATTAATAGAAATCGAAATTGTTAATGATTCATTAAAGTGGTAATAATCACCCCACACTTACTTACTTATCCCTCTTAAAAAAAGTGCAAAATGTAATAAAACTCCACTAAATCGAATCCAAATAAAGCTTTTTATTCATGACACGTTCATATTCGTAGCCGTATACGAGTGTGACTCTACAAATAACTTTACAGTAGTCACTATAGTCCAGCCTGCTTACCAACAGAGTGCTCAGTCCACGTTACCACTACGTTAATAATACAGCTATAAATACAGGCTGGCTTATGGTCGTATAATAGCTATATAAACATAGTTGTTAGACTACTAGCGGTGCGTACGCAGCGTGGTTCTATAGTAGTTGAACACGAGTAAGATGATTGGTAAAGCTACGTTCACCCTAAACATGGCTGCCAAGATGACAGTTGTATTTAGGTTTAATAAAGTTAGCCTGGGGTTTAAGTGCTTACCTCAGTGTTTTTAAATATTAAGCAATGTAATAAAAATAAATGAGATACATACCGTAAAACGGGGTGACTTTAGGAAATTTTGGGGCTACTTTGATAGATTTCAAATGGTCATAAAAGCGGCATTATTTACAATTTTCTTAATTTATATTGATAAATGGCTAGAATATTGTACATTCTTACATTTCACTAGACGTCTAGAGATTGAAAATCCATACTTTGGCGATTAAGTCGATTTTTCAAAGTCGCCCCTGTATTTTAAAGTCACCCCGTTTCACTTTGATAAAATAATTAATTTTGACCTTAGCCCTTTTTAAGTCATGTTTACTATTTTTTTTTTGTCAAGTTTGATTTCCTAAGGAAGTAAGAAGTTGAATAATTACGAAAATATTAAAAACGTTGCCTCAAAATTTTAAAATATCGCTATGTTTCCTGTAAAATACTCATACCAGGAAAGGCTAATTTCCTTTCCATTGTCACTTCAATGGCGGACAGTACCATAGAAATGAGTCACGGGGTAATGTGTAATTGTGCCGTTTTCAAGTTAAAAGGTACATCATTGTCGGTTCTCAATAAGGCATTTACTTAATTTAGAAATAAACTTAACAACTGACAATGATGTTTTTGCTTAAAAACTTCATATTTATTGTACTTGAACACCTGAACAATTCCAACCAACAAACCACCTTCTCTTTCATGATGTGTGTAATTTAGTTCCAAATATATGAAATTACAGGATTCAGTGATACTGGCACAGTAAAGGAGCAATAGTTAAATGAACTCACCTTATTTCCTCTCATTTATTCAGTAAGAGAGTTTCAGCAGGTACAAAAAACTATTCATCATCATCATCATCATCATCATCATCATCATCATCATCATCATCATCATCATCATCATCATGATCAATAGTGTTTTTGTACCTGTTAAATGAATTCACCTTATTTTCTCTAATTTGTTGAGTAAGAGAGTTTCAGCAGGTACGGTCAGCAGCAAAAGTAGCTAAGCGGATAGGGTGTTCAAAATGAGCTGGACACGACTTTATTGTTAAGAGAACAAGAGCGTGTGTAGGTCATTTTGAACACCCTACCAGCTTAGCCACTACTGCTGCTGACTGTACAAAAAAACTATTAGGCCAATTTAAATAGTAAAACTTGCGTACTATAGTTATTTGTTATACAAGGGGTGAAAGTTGTATTTTACGTGCGAGTGTTATTTGAAACACGAGCTAGCGAAAGGACTCTATTATTGACCACGAGCGAAGCGAGTGGTTCAAAATAGAATCCTGAGCGTAGCGAGTGCTTTAATACACGAGACGTAAAATAACTTTTACCCGTGTATAACACAAAACTTTTCACCTCACTACAGCGAGGAAAATAAGAAAAAGGGTGCATTTTGCTCGGTTTCCCGTAATTCCTCAGGTGTTTAATACTTCTTCATCACTCGAATCACTAATTTTTAACAAAATAACCTAGAAAAACATGCGAATATTTAACGTTGATATGATGGATGAAATGACGTAAAAGGTTTTATTAAATGTCAGATGCGTTTTGTTCGTACGTAGACTTATTCGGCTGTCAGAACAATTTATCCGTTTTTACAAAAAGAATGAAGATTAATGTTGAATGCTGATATTTATGAATTAAAATAAAGTTGTAAGACTGTATTAAGTGTTTTTACTCGATGCAATTCATTAATTGCGATGTTAAAAATTCTGCACTTTTAACGTTTTACGTTTTGTTAGCTGTCAAATGTCACTTAAGCCACTTGTCACTTATGTCAAAACTCTTTCACCACATGTGGATAAAAAGCGATTTTCACAATAGATATTAAACAAACAAAAAGGGCTTTCCGAGCTAGTGAGGTGAAAAATATATTGAACATAATTCGTATGTATTACCCTTTTCACTCTGTACCATAGTAGCTGCCTTTTTTGTTGCATCTCACTTTACATATATACACCCAAACCCAGACTTAATTCATAATAAATCATTTCTCGACTTCTAATGAACTGTCTACTCGTATGAATCGATCAAACATCAAATATTCAATTCAGCCATTATCTATGACACATAAAGCAGAGGCGATATTATTCCCCCTTTCTTACTAATTCCCTTACAAGGTTTTCTTTTCAACCCTGTATGCTTTAATGTTATTTAATGACGAAAATATCAATCATAATTGCTACATGGTACATGCTTTCCAACTTAAAAGACATTCGTCCTTATTTTCGAATAACAATAGTAAAATATAAAATTAATTTTGATTAGATTACAGTTTGCCCATCTCTAATGACATAGTATGAATTAAGCAGCGCCAGCGCTCTTGAACTACTGTAAAACTGAGCGTAATCAGTAGGACTATGTACAACTTAACACTGAGGGATTATACAGAAATTGATTCGTTTAGTAGGAACTACAATCCCCCCCCCCCCCCCCCCGCCCCCAATAAGGGCGCTACTGGACACGACACAGTCTTAATAAATATTGTTATCATCATCATCATCACCTCAGCCATAAGACGTCCACTGCTGAACATAGGCCTCCCCTTCAAGGGGGGGTTTGCCATACGCGCCACGCTTGGCAGGCGGGTTGGCGCGCGCAGTTTTTTTGTTTATCGTTTGTAGACTTTCGGAAGATGCTGCTGCCCATCTCCCGGTATATTCCCTTAGCAGACTCCTTCTGCAACCACGGGACGATATGGTGGGGGACAATTCTAAGACCGGGCACCCCACGGCATCATATTGTTATAGATATAGTCGATTAGGTATTGTTATTATGTTTCGAGCTTGCAATTTACAACTATAGTATAAAAATAGGGATGGATATAGGTTGACTGGTAGAGAATGCCCTTCGGCATAAAGTCCGCCTTTTGTAACCGTATATTTTTTTACTGTGCAATAAAGTTTAAATAAATAAATAAAAATATACATACTACCTGACCATTGTGGCGCAGCCTAACCAGCGCGGGCGCAGCTGCACGATGCGCATTCGCTACCGGTTCTGTGGCTAACGACCCTCCCCCCGCCGATCGCTGCACTAAACGGAAAATTTTATTATTCTTCCACTAAGGAAGGAGGCTCTACCAACATATAGGTAGGTACTTACCTCCTGCGATGTAGACAAATAGATGAAAAGTTTTTTAAAATTTTAAATATTTGGGGACAATCTTACACAAATCAACCTAACCCCAAACTAAGCAAAGCTTGTACTATGGGTGCTAGGCGACGATATACATACTTAGATATGTAAATACATACTTATATATTTACATAGAAAACATCCATAACTCAGGAACAAATATTTGAGATTAGCACACAAATAAATGCCCTTACCAGGATTCGAACCCGGAACCTCCAGCTTCGTAGGCAGGGTCACTACCAACTGGGCTATGGAGGCCGTTAACAAGTACATTCAAACGATACCTAACCTTAGTTAATACTAAGGTTATCGTTTGATTGTACTTTTCATTGAAAAAACGCAAAAGAATAGTGTTTTAATCATCATCTCAGCCATAAGACGTCCACTGCTGAACATAGGCCTCCCCTTTGGACCATATGATCATTAAAGGGGGGGTTTCCATACGCGCCACGCTTGGCAGGCGGGTTGGCGCGCGCAGTTTTTTTTGTTTATTGTTGTTTAGGCTTTCGGAAGATGCTGCTGCCCACCTCCCGGTATATTCCCTTAGCAGACCCCTTCTGCAACCACGGGACGATATGGTGGGGGGCAATTCCAAGGCCGGGCACCCCACGGCCGTGTTAGTGTTTTCATAGTTATCATAAATATAGTTAAATTATATTGCACTAAGGTAACGATTACGACCTGCACTACGCTAGTATAAAACACAAAATTGTAAGGTCTATAGATTCTGTGCTAGCAATCTTTCCTGATTCGAAAATTTAAACGTTTCTTAAAACCTTTCGCTATATAAAATGCTACAAGTTTGACTCGAGCTACCAAGTTCTAAAATACATAACTTTTTACCGTGCATTGCCCTAGATCCGAATCCTGCTACCTGATGATGTAGGATTACCTACGGTCTACGCTTAAGTCTATATAGACTGTGGTTCATAAACAGATGTACACCTATTATTAACTTTTAATGTCCGAACAAACGTTTAATTTACTACTGAAATAAAATCAAAGCTTACGGGTAGGTAGATCAGCTATTAATAATTCATCTGTAAAGGACATAATCAAGTCATTACTATATCTTAAGACGTATTTAATTGCAATCGTATGGTCATAGATTTGATGGGACATCCATAAAGGACTTCCTTATTATACATTAATGATTATTATTATTGCTGTAAATATGTAATTAAAGGAGGTCATAAAAAGAGTTAAGTTTTTATAACGCAAGTGTTAAAGCATTAAGTAGCTAGCTGGATGTACTTACAACTGATCTGCTAGTAATATGCCTTTTTTCACGAAAATAGCCAGTTTTGTGAACGTGACAAAGAAGGTTACACGATTGTTCCACACACTCGTCACCGAAAGCGTCAAAATATGAGCGACATCGTTGGGAGCTTTTTTCATGAAACAGGAATGTAGGTGGTAATGGTACCTAATCTTTATTTTTTGATGTTCTAATGTACTGAGTAAATAGGAGGTACTTACTAACAATTTGCCATCTTAAAAGCCCTCTATCGCACTGTATGATATCTGCAAAATATTACGTTCGAAAAATAAGTAGGTAAATAAATAATGTCTCATGAAATAAACACTCATATTTTAGAGATAGATTAAGCAGTAGAATTTGCTTAAAATTATTTCGATGCAACTCCAATACAACAACTTCAATATTGGTTGGTTATTTTTTGTGACGTGTTGTAGTTATGGTTGACATAGATTGTGTTTTTAATATATTGTTTATGAACTTAAATATTTTAAAATTATAATACGTCACCTGATCTACTACTCAGATTTATTTTACAAACTTGACTTGTTAATTGCGATTTTCATAATATTTCATAGCTACTTATATCAAATAATTAGTATGTAAGAGATTATAGTAAATGAGATTAAAATGACGATTGATATCTAGAAACATATCCTTATTTCAATACTAATTTATGATTATCGTTAATTTAACTCATGAAATGGATAATTTTAACCTGTAGAATCAACATGAATCATAATGCCAGAACCATAACATATATCAAGCTTGACGCAGGGTCCGTGGAAACCCATAAAGATATTAAAATAATCTGAGAAAACACATAAAACGGGAGTCTAACCAATATTTTCAATCATATCACATAAATTCCGTTTGTAATCCTTGTGCGATGATGCAAGTCATAAGAGAAGTGAGTACCTAATGAATTGACATTGACATTACATTTTTCCGATGTTAAATTTAGATTACATTTAGATTATATATATTATATGAACTAAATGCATATAATAGGTGTGCATTATATTCTGAATTATACGAACTTCTATCAAGATAATAAAATTAATAAAATTAATAGGTAATATAACAAATTCAATGATTTTGGATATAAAATTCACTTCTCTTTTAACACAGGGGCGCGATTTTTGAGATTCGGGCGCTCGAATCTGACATTTAGAACTCTGTCAAAAACGATGCAGTAGTGTTTTAAAAATAACATCGATAAGAATTTAAAATCGTGATTATTTAAATGAGTAATTTCAGCCAAAAATAGTGGCGACAAACTCTTGTGTGCGACAATTTCGAGCTTAATTTTAAAATAATGGTAAAAATCGCCCTCAAAACATCAACGAACTACTGTTCTTTTTTGAGATCTGATGCTATTTCTATCTACAGGCATATAATAACAGTTTTTTTGGACTTAGTGTTCGGGATCATCGTTCGTTTAAAATTGGTCTACTTAAGTATATAATATTTATTTCTATATTAAATGAAGCTGTAAAAAAGTTAAGAAAATAAATGCACAAAACGTGAAATAATATTATTTCTTTTATTACGAAATAAAATTTGACTAATAGTAACTTATTTCAAATATCTTTCTTTATATTTTTTCTCTTTACTTAAACCACAGGCTAAGTTCAAACCCCAACTGCAATGTAAATGAAAATCGAGTGATGTTTATTGTTCCTGGTTTTAATTGAAGCGCAAACAGCGAATAGTGAAAACAGAACCACCTGTATCACGCCAATGTTTGTTATATGGCGAGCTTTGGGCAGCTTTATTAATACTGACATACCTAGTACTTTAAGAGTTTTGGTATTGAGTAGACTTCCCTTCATTTGCTATTCTTTAAAAATAAAGTTTGTACCGAATGTTATATTATTATTATAAGTATTCAATTTATAGTTTTCTAAGATTTTTTCTATGCATTTAAGTATTTATTTATCTACGATGTATCGATGTTATAGGTATGTAGCGATATCGATACATCGATTATGATTCTCTCGATTTATGTTAGAGCGTCCCACAAAATTATATGTACATATTTACTTGTGTGTTAATTATAACTGCTTTTTAACAATCGTTCCACCTCTACAAACCATAGCCTATGGTAACTGCTTACCATCAGACGGGCCGTATGCTTGTTTGCCACCGTCGTAGTATTAAAAAAAAACCAATATAATTCTTGAGGGAACTTTATGTCCCAAGTGAACAAATAAAAACGACCGCGTTTCTCGCCCCTATTATTATCGACCTATCAAATTATCTTTTTAAAGTCGATCACTCAGTTTAAGTTTTACTTTCTACAACTTTGTATACCCTGTGGGTACATTAGGTTCCATCAATTTTAATTTGAAACTTTTCCGTATATTGACTTAGGTGAAGAAAAATGATAAGGTGCCAATTATGAAACTTTGAAGTGAAAATTTACTAAATTGAAGGTAATTGATATCTTTAGAATCATATAGTGTAAGAGGTGCCTAAGTATACACTTGACATTAGTTTTCACTTTTTATTTTATTAAAAAGTTTCGAAAAATTGAGCATGTTGGTACATACATTTCTTACCAAGTATGCTGGTACTTTAGGTGCAAAAAAATTTTTTTCTTTAGTTTTCATTTTGTATTTGTCTTTAAATATTTTTTTCAGTATATGAATTTAATCGACAATCAACTCACACACATACACAACGTATAATTTCTTATTCATTACGTATTTAAGATCAAATGGCTTGGATCAGTAGTGTTTGAGCTTAATTGTGGCAGTAAAGGGCACAATGGTCCACTTTAAACTACACTGGCTCCTTAATTACAGCCCTTCCTATAACAACACCTTGTCTTGGGACTTAGACAAACGTCGCAAATAAACAACTGAATTGAACCAATTAATAATCAAACGCACCTTACTTTTGCAAAATGACCTCTATGCTTTTATTATTAAAATTCACTTTGATAATGTCCTAGCGTTCGATTTGACTGACTCAAGTGAGGACCAAAAACAAATGAGCCAAGTATGACAACGTGCTAATTGATGGTTTAACGCCATCGTCCGATAGTGGAGATTCGAATAAACAACTTAACTAAATATTGACGGGTCAAAGTTTGGTACAGTCAGCCACAAAAGCAGATCCGATCGGACTGAAATCAATGTACAACATCTTGAAATTATAGAAAGTTTGAAGTTTGAGTAGTTTGAAGTCTTTGACCGATAGGCCTTTTTAACTTTCGACATTTTCAGGGCCTCATGATTTATATAAAGTACCATTTTTAAATTACACAAGTGAGTATTACTCAGCCCTAATATAGTTACATAGGAATTAAAAACACAAACAATCTTTAAACAATGTTCAACTTTTGTGCACCTCTGTCCTGTCGCTCCACCGCTTAATCAATAGGAAAAACACGCAAAGCACCCTTTTGCATATGCAAACAATATGGTACTGGCATACACTTCATACTCCATACCACAAGTATGCTGAATTAGACTTTATTGCACTACAAATAAAGACGGATCACATTAGCATACGTTAAAGTGTCAACTTTGTGTGAGATGTCCTTTAGTGATATAGTGATTGGGGATTCTGGACTTTGGCGCTACTGGATAGAGGCGAAAATTCTATTCTTACTATGAAATGAGAACACGAGATCTCATAGTGTGCTAATTAAAGGACATTGTTTTTGAAAACTATAGAGTTGACGAACAAAACGAACCGACCCTGTTGTGAAACTAATGATAAAACAAATAAAAAATCATGAAGTTTATAATGCAGGTAGGTTTCCTTATTATCAATATGAATAACTTATTCAAAATCAATTTAAAATCAAATAGTAATATTTAGTTAATTTAGATAATATAAATCTCCTTCAATTACATATACATATAATTATGTATAAGGACGTGTTAAAATATTATTATGTACATATGTTTTACACAATTTTACTCACATTAGATACTTACTGGTTTAAAAGGAAAAATCCCTTTATATTTAGTTTGTTTTATTTAGTTTTGTAAGAAGTTCTGAAACAGAAAGGAAATACATAAGTACAGGTCAAGGCACCAAATATATTCTCGTGAAAACCTCTCCTTGAATCTTTGTTCTAATGAAACAAGACGTCTGTTTTCGTTTGCTAAAACTAATTGGTGATGCGAAACTCAAGTAGCCATCCAAGTCTCTAGCAGACCGGGCAAACAGCTCGTTGTAATTGGGAGCGAGCGTTTTAATGCGGCTGAGTGTCCTTTACTAAGGTGACGTTTGTTTTCATTTTGAACTTCAATGTCAAACCTTATGAAGCTTTCCTTATTTTCAAATAAAAAAAAGATTACATAATATTAGTTAGGTATTACTTATATTGGAAATAAATACCACCTCCACTCGTTTTGGTAGTAAATAAAACACGTAAGAAAATAAAACTAAGATAGCTGTGATTTCAAGCTTCCGAAAAAACTTACTTTTTACGTCCCCCGCACCATTAAAAATCTGAAGCATCCGTCTCAGTCATCAATTCCGGCCATCACCAACGATGTCCATTTTTGTTAAAAATGCCATAGAGATATAAAAATAAATGAGGCTTCGCCGAGGACAATAGTTGGGTGATTATGCTCGGTCATTTGGTCTAACCCCTGAACCAGGAGGGGTAACCTGTGAGGGGGATACTTATAATTGTTGCGATATGTTGTGGGACGGTGGTTATTTTATTTATGTCAGATTCAGAGTTATAAACGGGAAAGACAAAAATATTTTTGATTTTTTCATTAGATTTAAAGAAAGTATTTACAATGACAAAAATATAATTAGAACTCAATAAATGATTTACAATGTTCTGAATTCAAATCGTAGTATTCAAAATGAAATAATATTTTGATACAAGTAGCCTTCTACCCGAAATACTAGTTGAATAAAGAAGCTTCTACGAGTAGGTGTAGGTTTACGTATGAATATAATATACGGCAGGTAAGGTTAGCGTCCGAGTGCTCATTAATGTCATCCTCAATCTGAAATCATTCTCAATAAAGGTGAAAGCAGTGTCAATTATTGGGCATTTTCATGTCGAGCACTACGATGTTTAGGTTTAGAGATTCTTTTATACTCAAAAGACTCAAAAGATTTTTTTTCGGAAAAAATATTTGAAATAACATGTAGGTTTTCTAATATCTTCTACGGTTGCCGCGATAGTTATTCATGAAATAAAACAACTTTGAACGGATTATATCGCGTATACTGAATAGTTTGCGTAGTTTGTTTGCTACCTTTTAAATTAATTAATTAAAGTTTGTAGTAGATCGATAATTAGCTATTGTAGAACTAGCTTTATTTGCCCTTCTGGCATGTACACTCACCTTTATTTGTTTGCATTTAATGTTATACATGTGGGTAGTCTTTTGTACATTGTAATTTTAGATGTGGGTAAATATGTTTTCCTCAGTCGACCCGTGACCACGAACGCTGTAAAGTGTTCGAAACGTCGGGATGTAATTTAAAATTCAGTATACGCGATATAATCCGTTCAAAGTTGTTTTATTTCATGTAGGTTTTCTACTTAAAACTTAAATATAAAAAAGTTCGAATTATATTATTCGCCCTAACCATTACCTAAACCACCACCTAAGTGCACATTCAATAAAATTTAATCGCACACTTGGCTTACAAAAATCTTACTACTCAAGAGGGTGGCATTTTTTCACATTCAAAGGTCCTTACAAAAATACGCAAAATTTCCTGCGCGTAATAAAAAAGTGATTGCATGGCTTGTGTAATTTTGCTTGTTAATGTGACACTTTGGAAAATATTGTTCGTAATATGCGGTGTTGGGAATTAAAATGGCTCAGGATACAAGGGGGGTTGGCACGACGGTCTGATGAAAATGAAAAGAAAATCATGTTTTTTTTTTTACTTTTAGCAGATACATCAGATGCGATATTATAAAATATAATAACGATCATTATGAAAAAGCTAATCTATCAACGCAAATTCAACTTTTTAGAAGCCCGTCATTTCCGGAGCAGCATAATTGACCATATACCTAACGGACATTGCTCTACTTGCAAAATTGGTGCAAATTATGCTAGCGTACCCGAATAGTTTTCATTTGCCTATGGCCATTCCAATAATCTTGATGCTCACTGAGCGTATATCTTTACTTAAAATTACTAGGTGCAAACGGACATGCACTTCAATTAACGTGCTGCTTGCATTACTCACAGCAATTCAAACGTAACGGTCTAGCGCTTATGGAATGCATTTCTTACTCAAAAAACAGTAGGTATCAATGGGTTAATAAGTAAAAACTTACTTCATGATCACAGAAGTCATATTAAGAGTGCATTTGAAACGTATTTGTTCTCAGACTTCATACTGTTTGCTTCTAGTGAAGCGATGAATCATCTTGAAAAAAGACAATAGCCAAGCGGATTCAGCGCGTGTCATGTGTTTTATTCAGCTCTTAGAAGCCTGTTTGTAAATAACCCTGATTCTTATTAGCATAGGGTTTAAAGTACGGTGAGTAGCTAAAGAGGTAAAGTGTTGCGGTTGGAAGGTAAAATCGCTGGCTTTTTATGGAATTTTTGCTGAACACAATGATCGTGGGAATATGCTGCAGTAACTGTATCAGTATTGTAGGTTTAGCATTTCGCGCATAGAAATGTTCTGCAAAAGACGGTAAGTAAAAAACACAGTTTTATATTTTTTTACCGATCAGCGGGGCATAATCGACGGAGTTTTCCCCGCGATAAAGCAAACGTTTTTTAATCACTGAAAATTAATAAAAGAGATGGATACTGTCACGTGGATAAGAAGATATGGCGCTCATGCCTATACTAGAGTGGCATTTACACTAATCTAGAGGGTCATTTTCTACACTTACTATACTCTATACTTTAAATAAAAGTGGGTCCTGCTTACTACAGTTCCTACTTATGGTATTCAGGTAAAATAAACTCATTTGCGTCATGTTGCATATACATATAGCATATAACAATTTCTAGTAAAATTATAATTTATGTTCATTTTACACTTATGGTATTTTACCCTCTCCAACGTCGCGTGCGCACAATCATATCGTATTCCTTCAATTTCATAATAGTCAAACAATTATAAACCTTAATCCACCTAAGTAAGATGTAAAATACTACATACAATTACAGCATGTGCATTATTTCCGTGTATTTTTTATTGGCTATTCGTTAGGTCAAGTTCAAACCTGCAGTTAATTTGACCGTGAAGAACAGCTAGGTCGATAAGTAACGGCTTTTAAAGGATTAATTATCTGTAACTAATGAATTAACTGACTTTGATTCTAGAACTAAGTATTAAATTTATCATAAAAATTAATTTACAAATATGTGTAACATAGGTACTTAACATATCCCATATACTTGTTTATTTATTTTATTTTATTTACTTACATATACGTAATATAATAATAGCATATGCGAATCTTGTATACTTGTATACCTTCAATATCTACTAGTGCCGTAGTCAAAATTGAAACTATTACATCAAAATAATCTATTTCCAAATTCCAACACACGACGACAGCTCATGAAGAAATTTTAAGCCAAATAAAGCTCCGACTTACCAAAAAAATGTTTTACCCACCGCCACTGATAGTTATAGAGATAGGTATGAACTTATATTCTGGAATAAAAAAAAATAGTACAGTCACCTGCAACAATATCTTCAACAACGAAAGCTTTATTATAATATTTGACACAATGTTATTTTTCGGGCCGTAAGAGCAAGATACTAATTGCAGGTTACTGTACTATGATACTTACCACTAAAATTAAATTTTATGACATCGGCCACTCCCCTGTCAGCGCTGTCAGGAGCTTGTCATTATCATTACTGGACTGGCCCTTCGCTGCGTGATTCGTTATCTTCATAATTGCACTGTCAAGGTTAACTTAGCTATTCGATTTTACTGTCTTTGTTCTTCTGTTTGCCTTCGCTATTACGGAAAAAACCCTACGTCTAAATAAATATACCTCTGTCTAGCTTGAAGTCTAAAGTCAAGTTTAAATCAGCTGGATAATCTTTTTATTTGTACGAATGCGGGCTTTTTCACGTCATTTTACTCTGCAATTCTGTTGACATGTTGATATTATGAAACAAATTTTATGCGTCATCACCAACATATTATTTTACTTATAAGCAAAGGTTTCGGAATGAAACACTCACTGTTATTTGAATTTACATGTTTCAAAATAGTCCATATTTGTAGACAAGGAACACACAGCCAACTCAAAAAACATCCAACCTCAAAAGTATCTTAAGCCCCAGGGATCAACAATTAACAATAGCAATAAATTGCTTGAACTCTAAAATCAATCACAGAAGGATTGGGTGGAATAGCAACTAAACAGTTGTTATTACCTCATAAAATGTATTGAGCGTTCCCTTGGCAGTAGCTACTTTGAATTGAAGTAAAATAGGGTTATTTCGAGTTATGCTATTTTATTTTTATTCTTAGTTCATGAACAAATATTTGAATTAATTAGAATAAAAAATTACTTACGTCAAATTAAACAAATTATTAAAAAAATAAAGTAACAGACATGTAATATTATGAGTTGCTTCTGAATTTGAAAATTAGCAAATAATGTGACTCACAAATGTGTTCCCAGGACAAAAAATAAGGCATTAGACAAACAGTTATACCACGAAAGCATACCTTGAAAAAAAATCCATGTCATTAATCAATTTTACGACTAAACAATAATCAAAGCTTTAATTATACTGCTACAATCATATGAACCATATCGATGCATAAAAGCATCCTATTTTTTTAAAGCGCAAACGTGTCATTCCTCGACAAATCGTATTCATCTCTAAATCCAACCAAAAGTCATTGATCTGACACCGTAATGAGTATACCTATTATCCTAATCTCGAAGTCACAATAAAGTCTCTTTAACTACCAATAAAAAATTTAACACCGCATCTTCAAGACGCAGCTAGATCGATGGCATTGTATATTTTTTCAAACATTCAAAACCAAATAACGTTGATCCGTAAGACGCCTAAGAAAATGTGTATACCCTACTACAAATTTGGTCAACACTGAAGATGAGAGAGGTCTTGCTAAAGTAACTGTTAGTACAGGGTGTTTTTACGATACTATTTTAAATATGGTGTCTTAAACGACACCCTGACTTACAATTTATGGTACACCATAATTTTCCTCGCCTCAAAGACAATGGTTTAATTATCTTGGGTGATAACTGTGTTTCCTATAAAATGTTTTAGGGCAGTTTTAAAAGGGCTTTGCAAGCTTGAGGGCTTACTCGAATGTTTTAAAACATAAAACGCACTTTTTGAATGACCCTAAAATGTATAATTGACGAATGAAAGCTGATGTTTATTTTGCAATGACGTAAAATCTTAGACACATCCGATTATGAGCGTTTTCAGAAATCGTTAGCAGTGTAAGTACTTATATTGTTGGATTTTTATTTATTTTTCCTTCTCAAAAATACGAATAATATTAAAATATTTAGTGAGACACAAAAGACTCTTTTCCAGTAGCGAATAAAATCATAGCTCTCATTTGCTTCTTAAGCTAAAAGCAATATATATAAAGCAATAAAATTTAACAAACTGAATAGCAGTTACGTTTAATATATCAGCATGAAAGTATGTTTAAAAACAAGAGTGAGCTATTTATTTTCTTTAACGATACAATTAAGTGCTTACTTATTCATAAAACGAGTGTTAAAAATAATGCACCCATCCATACGTCAGTGAGATACTTTGAACTATTAAGTGCTTAAAAACATGACTATATAATGAATAATATGTATTTTTATACGACTTTTTAATCTCTTTACGGTCGTAACTATGAGTTATAAGAACTGTTTTGTTGCTAGACTTATTATTATAGTAGGTAAATTGATTATCGGTTAGCTCAATATTTGACAGGGTAATGTTATGTATACCGTGAAACGGGGTGACTTTAAAATACAGGGGCGACTTTGAAAAATCGACTTAATCGCCAAAGTATGGATTTTCAATCTCTAGACGTCTAGTGAAATGTAAGAATGTACAATATTCTAGCCATTTACCAATATAGATTAAGAAAATTGTAAATAATGCCGCTTTTATGACCATTTGAAATCTATCAAAGTAGCCCCAAAATTTCCTAAAGTCACCCCGTTTTACGGTACTTATAATACTTTTAAAGAACGTTAAAAATAATACTCAGTATTCTGGAGTTTTGTTCGGTGATATTAAACCTATTATAATTTAGTTCCTCAGAAGTTTTGGAGTAGAATCTTGTCACAGGAAAAATAACAGTACTTAGGTACAACATATTTCATAAAAAATATATCCAATAAAAAAGTAGTAGTAGTAGTAAAACACTTTATTGCACTAAAACATTGTACACAATTATGAAACATACAGGTAATTTGTACAAAGGCGAGCTTATCCCTATAAGGGATCTCTTCCAGCTAACCTTAGAGTAACTGAGAAATTCTGAGATCTGGCAAACATATTTAAATTTAACACGTACAAGACAGCAACAGCAAAAAAGCAACATGAAATCCCACGTTTAGTAATGAACGGTAGTTAGGTCATTAATCGGTAAATCGTTATAAATGATGCACTAAAAAGCGTAAAAATTGCCTGCATGGGAATCAGAACCACCATCATGGATCATTAGATCAATCTAATTGACCCGCCCATGCAATATCATTATTAAGAATCTAACATTAGGGTATCATTACACCTAATTCTGCGACAATATTTTTATACATATATGTATAATGTATATGGGGTTGAAATCTGTTTGTTTTATGCTAGTTTACAATTATCATATAGATCAATAAGTAACAACTTTATTCGAACTAAGAAAATAAGGCAAACTTATTACACCTCATACGTTTTCAAAATCCCATTTTCAATACAGATCCTGAAACGACTGTTTTTTTTTCATGAACAAGTACACATACATGAATTATATTATGACAGCTGATTTAATGACTCCGCCGTAGATGTCTGATATCTATGTCTGGAGATTGAAAGTACACTACGCCACGATACTAGATAGTAGAAGGTACTTACTCCCCACTTCTTGCAAATGAATTTAACGTCTCGTGATTGTCATGTAGGTAATGTAGATTGTCAATCGTAAATTTCAAAGGAGTAAGCAACTTACACAAATTTAAATTATTCGTTTCTTAAGAATTTTTCAAATGATTTATTTAACGTAAAATAGTGTTACAATTTTAATTAATCATTAGCCAACAACAAGAACGTGGCATTAGTGCAGGGCAGAGGTAGACGGGCTGGGTAGGGCAGCACCGTCGATGAAACTGAAGAAATGTTGGGTGGATTTGAATCTGTGCCGTGTCCCACGGATACACATGCTGGTGGCTCGGATTATCGAAATTATAATTTTGGATCTTAGCCAGCCCAATACAATACTAAGGGGTCTCCGCCACCGGTCAGCGATGGCTTCACCGAGATGTTTCTTAAGAATAGCTTAATAAAAATCACAAACATACAAAAAGTCCGTCCGTTGACAGGAAATGTTGTATTGTTACCTAATACTACCGAATAGATAATAGTAATAGCACTCTAATGCTCCGTTTTCATTTGTTTCTAATGAGCCGTAGTTAGGTCATTAGTTAAATAGGATGTCATATCCTGTTTTTTTAGTTGATATCTCTACCAAAAGTGGTCAAGACAGGTGTAATTATGGTCACGCAGTATTTAATTTGATCAATACTATTCCGTTGAGTTGAAAAAAGTAACTTTATATTTCGTGAATTTATAATTACACAGTAATTTTCCTGCTTAGTTTCGTAAAAATATTGCATTTTATATTTTCACCAATACTTTATTTTTATATAGGTAGGTACGTTTAGTACGTAACTAGCACATGTTAAAAAATAACAGTATCGCAATATGTATGTACGGTAGACGTCAAAAATATGTATGTTTACACTTCTGCACCTTACTCCTTTGTAATAAGGTCTAAAAATGCAAACATATTTTTGACGTCGACTGTAACTACATAGCAATAATGCTCTTTGCATAACAGGTAAAGTTCCGATTAAACTCGCTAAGCCAATTTAGTTTATAAATCGTAGCTCTAAGGTTTACATCAGCAGTTGGCTCAAAATTCTGACCTGCCGTAAAATTGGCAATTGAACGACAAAAAATCTTTTGTTGCACATACACGTGTTGATATTTTTTACAAACAAATACAAAGTGCACTGGGCCAAAATATATATAGAGTAGGATTATATGAGTTTTATTTACTACAGAAAGAGATAGAAAAAGAAAAGAGTAACTTTGTTAATTGTATTCTTGTAGCATCTGATTTAAATCAAATTTGCACTTTGTATAAAAAGAAATATGCAGGTAGTTCCTTACTGCTAATACCGTAAAACGGGGTGACTTTAGGAAATTTTGGGGCTACTTTGATAGATTTCAAATGGTCATATAAGCGGCATTATTTACAATTATCTTAATCTATATTGGTAAATGGCTAGAATATTGTACATTCTTACATTTCACTAGATGTCTAGAGATTGAAAATCCATACTTTGGCGATTAAGTCGATTTTTCAAAGTCGCCCCTGTATTTTAAAGTCACCCCGTTTCACGGTATTGAAAAGTATGCGTACTAGTGAAAACAACCTCACAATTTAATTGTAGTGTTGAAATATTATCCACTAGGATAAAGTTTTAAGGTAGGTATCTAATTATTGTAATTGTTTAAGATCTCGTCCGTCTCGTCGACCTCGTCCTGCCCAGGCTTTAAATTATATGTATATTTTGTGATTTAAAAAGGACAATGAGCAGGACGAGGTTATAGTTAGATTTTTTTAGTGCGTTAAACACTTGATGAAAAACCATACAGATTTTTCGATATTATACCTACCTATTCTAGTCACTAGTGGTAATCATTCCCAATTTGAATAAAAGGATGAATTTAAATGAAAATCAAACCTGGAGGAGGTAAGCTTGCTGGAATTGATACTCCCACGCAGCAAAAGGGCCACAAAAACTGCTAATCCGTATAAAAAGGGCTCAGCTGAGTAAACATTCGGATTTCTGTAGGTGGATCCAGTGATATAGGAACTGGATTTAGATCTACGATAATTGCATTAATGGGTAATGAACCGTTTTTAAGGGAACTAAAAAGATTTTCATGAAATTATTTTGTTATTCTCAGGTTTCAGTTTACGCAACGAATAACGCACACATCTTACATAACCCATACAGATAGATTACCATAAGCTTAACACTAAGAAAATGTTTAAATGAACGACCTCTTGATCTAACCAAGACAGCTGCAAACCTTAACTAACGACATCTAGATAACTTAACTGTCGTCCAATCAACCTAGATACGATTAGTGCCCAGATTCCTTTGTTCTGAACTGGTTTAGACCGGTTTTAACCAAAACAAACCTTGAATTTGTTAGAGCTTTGGATAAAAGCTTTACTATCTTGTTAAGATGATGACTGTATTTAATTGCACTAAAATTTTGTGCGTGAAGAACACTCTGCCGTATTCTAATTTTAAATACATAAAAAAGGTACTTACATAACTCCAACATACAACAAATTATAATCAACCAATATTGAATTGAAGTTGTATTGGAGTTGCATCGGAATAATTTTCAAGTAAGTTCTGATATTTCTGATTTAGACGTTTAGGCGCTAGTTAAATTGTATCGCAAAGTTAATACATTATATTTGTTCCCCTGAAAGGGGAGGCCTATGTTCAGCAGTGGACGTTTTATGGCTGAGATGATCATGATGATGATTTGTATTTATGTTGGATCGTGTAAACGTCGTTTATGGTTAAAATACGGCCCACTGTCTAACTGCAAAATTAAACTGTGTTAAGTACTTTTCATAAACTTTACAAAACCGGTCAATTTGCATTGAACCACCTACCTAACTCGAATCCCCAAATGTGAGCAAAAAATCGGACCCTTCCCGACTCTCCATTTTTTTGTGCAACAGTACACTACCTACGCTTGTAAGACCATTAACTGATAAGTTGGCCATTAGGGTAGAGATAAAACAGGTTATTGTTATTAGAATAGCAAATTACTATTTCAAAATATACAGGCGTTGATAGGAAACTTCAGCTTATGATTGATGCGGGATGGCCAATGCTTTACTTCCTAAGTAGAAAATTTAATTACATAAGTTAGTGAAGTCATTTAACAGCACTCTACATACTACATTGCAAAACCACTTGTATGCCACTTGTTTGTCTGTCAGATTATTTACTACACTAAAAATTAAAATCTCTACCTATATTAGAGTTTGAAGATGAAAGACTGTACTTATTCTTAGTAGGCCGACACTTCAACACCGCCGCCTACTGGGCATCTCAAGTAAGAAACTTAAGGGAACCTCGAGACGAAAGGAAGAAGAAAATGTAGGCATAATACTATTTTAAATTCTTGAAGCAATTGTATTGTACCTAACTATAGTTCCATTACCAGTCATCAAAAATTAAGTAATTGCATGGGATCAGTTGTGATTGTGAACCACACCACATTTACAAATACGATATTTCTTTTAATATCGTAATCGTTAATTAAGAAATAAATGGGTATCTTATAATTACTGCTCAAGTTATACAATACTTACATTTGTCAAGCAAATAGTTGTGCAATACTTACCTACATTTTTTTAACAAAAACATTAAACAACACCACAACTCTAACGCGATTGGATACAAAAGGACCTAAAAGGTTATCGCAACATGTCGTCCGCCTTCGAAAAAACGTTTTGTTTACATTTTTTCATGCTCAGCTGAGGGTAGTATTTTTTGTCTGAAATATAGTAAAATAAAGATTTATTAACACTAGCAGGTAGTCCGGCTGTTATCTTTACAGCAAGTTGAACACAGATGCAATATCAAAAAAATATACTGTTGATTGATTACTTAACACAACTTTATTCATCGTTCATCCACACATACACATATTATAATTAAATATACTACAGTAGTTAGTTGCTATAATAATATTTTAGATATGTAGTTACTTAGGTATTTTCATGACCATCAGTTTGGCATCGATGTTATGTATTAAGATCGGTGTAAGTGATCGCAACTAGCATGTAATATAATTTTAGTATGTTGCCATTTTACTCATTTTAGCATTGGCGTATCAACTTTTATAGGTACTCGTGCTCCATAGTAGGGTTTTGTCTCAGTACAAATGCGAAAAAAATTGTGCGCATCGAGAAAAAGTTGTGAATTTTTGACCATAGATAGAGTGAGCAAAGATGAATATTTTTTAGTATTGGTGGTCTGTAAAATTTTTGGACCTTAATGTCAAAATCAGGGGTCCCGTGCAATATGTTATTACTCTCTGGTTAAGACTGCTAGGGGTTGTTTGGTATCGTTTCCGTGTAAAACAGACATGCAGAATTCATTTCTGATATTAAAAATGTAAAATTTCGTATTTAAAAAAAAGTTTTGCCGCGAGGAAAAACACAATTTTATTTTTTATTTTTTTAGAACGTCATATAACTAATATATATCCTTTATTTCAAATAATAAAAAATATTATAAAAAAGCATATTTAATATAGATTATAGAAAAATATACATTTTATACACCTTTAATACAAAAAACTTCTGGTTTTTTTTTTTACTTAAGTTGAGTAACGGAAAACAGACGTCGCGTCGTTTGAATTGTGACGGTTTATGTCAAAGTTAAGGAGGAAAAATATGTTTTTATTTATTGTATTTTTTTTATTTCTGCATTTTGTGAAGTTATTATGAATAAAATTTACTAATAACAAGCAATACATGCATTTTAAGGTCAATACGCTACGGATTTTCACGGTCACATTGATTATCGATACTTACTATGGAGAAAACATATACACCACGAAGCAAACATTTTTTTCGCGTAGTTTTTGTATACTATAAGCCTAAAAATTGTATATATTTAGAAACTACATTAAATATGCTCCTTTATAATATTTTTTATTATTAGAAAAAAAATGATATATATTAGTTATATGACGTTCTAAAAAAATATAAAAAATTGTGTTTTTCCTCGCCACACAACTTTTTTTTTAATAAGATATTTTACATTTTTAATATCACAAATGAATTCCGCATGTCTGTTTTACACGGAAATGATACCACACAACCCCTAGCAGCCTTAACCATAGAGTAATAACGTATTTCACAGGACCCCTGATTTTGACGTGAAGGTCCAAAAATTTTACGGACCTCCAATACTAAAAAATATTTATCGTGGGCCATTCTATCCATGGTCAAAAATTCACAACTTTTTCTCGATGCGCACAATTTTTACAAATTCGAGCTCTGCTACCAGTACGGCTACCATGAGTTCGACATTGTCATTTTTCGTTAACGAGTAACAAATTTTTTATCTGTTTACACTAATATGTTATGCTGGCACCACACTTCGGGTTATTCGGCCGAATATTCGTGCTATATCTCTCTCTATACGATAAAAATAGAAAGAGACGCAACACGAATATTTGGCCGAATACCCGAAGTGTGGTTCCCGCATTACAAGTAAGATGCACAGATAGGACACTCGATACTCGTTCTCGAAAACGTGAATGTCACAACGCATGGTAAGCGTACAGGATGAGTTTCAGTCACGTTGTTAGGGTGAGAAAAGAAAAGCCATGAAACTATTAAAGCATGCAAGGGCATTCACTCCATTTTCCATTTCGAGTTCCCATGCTTTCCCTGAACGCACGTACTGTGACCACGGATCCCGCAATAACCGTGCATGTGCTAAATAATAGGGATCCGCAAAATAACAGGTGGCGGCGACGCAATCTCTCATAACTCGAGGATTAAGAATAAATGTGTGTTGAGAGTTGTTCAACTGTGCTTGATGTAAGTTGGGTATGATTCCTTTTTAGCAAGTCAGTATCTGGGTACTTGTGCTTTGTGTTTTAGGATATTTTTTAACATTAACATTTTACATATCAAAAAGTCTAAGAAATCCATGTACTTACATAACAGCAGTAACATTTCACCACTACCTATATTGTTCCTCATTTTATATACGTATCAGATCTTGTATAAAAATAAATAGAGTCTGTCCCGAAAGAATAGTGTCGTAGAATGTATGACTTCCTTTTCTCTCCAAATAAGCTCAATCGTTTTTACGTATTTTAAACTGTATATATTTGTAGTGATTTCTTTTAAAAAAAGCAGCTTTTATGACGGACACAATTTAATAGCGTAGTAGTAGTTTCTCATATTTTTCTCGATTTTTCTGATCTCTTTCTTTCGTGCGCAGCGTGTATTAACATGATTGTGTCGCTCTTTCTGGTAGCTACGGTTTGAACTTAGTAACATCTTAAAATAGGTTACTTTTACCTTAGTTACCTTAGTAGGCAAAATGTTACCAAAAGCAGATTTTACCCACTCTTGCAATGTCTCTCTCGGACCGTGCAATGAACTTCACTAATCTGTGCGCATCAGCCGGATTGCAATTTATTAGCCGCCCGACATGTGTCCTGCACGCGACGTTTTGTTCACTGTTTTTGCGAATCGCGCTTATTTGGATACGTGGATAACGCGGGTTTATAGGATTTAAGCATGCACTTGGATTGAAGCCGAATGTGCACTTACATGATTTGTGTGTGTTTTGTACCGTTTTATTTGCCACCAATTACACGGAAGTTAATGGGACATTTCCTTGTTTCAAAAACCTATTTGAAACAAGGAAACACAATTGGTGGGGTAAATTTTTACCTACTACTCGTATTGTACTCGTATTAGTATGATCAAAGGATAAAATCAGGAGCTCTGGCAACCTTCTTTTCTTCCTATGCACAATTATTATAAATTTCCCATTACCTATTGCTTGCCTATTGCTTTATCAGAACAAATCAGACAAAGTTTAGATATTACACAAACCAATTCAGTATTCAGCATTCTGAGCTATGTAGATTCTCATAGGTAATTCTATATTATTATATCTTCATCAATAATTAATTGCCAAGTGATACATTATCTTAATTAAATCCCAATCAGTCAGCCTTTTGCATTTGCATCTGTAGGCCATTAATTTTAATGCCAATATGGCCAGTAGTAATTCACTGCGACACCTGGTGTCACAGTAATGCATTTCTATTGTTAGGTCACATGCAGACGTGTTGTCTGTCCGTTTGGTAAATTGGTTTTGAGTAGCCTTCAAAACACTGTAAACATTGTAAACCCAAATGAAACATAAATTGTAAAGTAGAACCAACCCAAATAACCCATACGTATTTAGAGTAACATTACACCTACACTTTGGGATAATTAATTAGAACATAATTACTAGTTTAATTTAATTATTATAAGAAATGTTCGTAACATACTGTAAAACTAGAGCAATATCAAATTCTTATTAGATATATATCTATTTAAATCTAAAAAAAGATACTTAAGTGGTCTCAAAAAACAGGGATTTTTTTAATGAAAGTAAAAACAATTTTATTTATGGTTCTTTTTACCATTGATCTTTGTGTTGCGAGTAACAGGTTAGCGTTATAATTTGGTGCCGTGACCAGGATATACTGGGTGTTTTCTGTAAAAGGAGCAATAAATTAAAACGTAGATTCTACTCCTCAAACCAGACAACTTTTGTTCAGCGACTTTTAAAAATAACTTTTGGTTTGATTTTTAGGACACTTTAAAGTTTTTCCGAACACGCAATGTAAGTATTCGGACATTGATTATGTCGGTAGGATGACAAGCAATGTCAAATAGACGCATTTTAACGTACATTGGAAATACTATTTAGTTTGTATGAAAAAAAGAGAATCTACAAAATACATCTTTTTTAAAAGTTGTTGAACAAAAGTGTTGTTGTTTGAGGAGTAGAATCTACGTTTTAATTTATTGCTCGTATTACAGGAAAGGATTGATATTTTGGGTAATTATTAGGGTACTTAACTGATTTGCCTTTTTACAGTAAAAAATACTTTTAATAACTGAATCTCGTTGGGTTTAACGGCTTGTCTTGCGTGCAAGTGACTGCCTCTATGCCGCCGTGCACTAAGAGGAGGGTTAGCGGATCTGTTATGCAATTCTTCGGACTTCGTGCACAGTTTGTAATATTATAAAGTCAGTATAAATGTCGATAAGAACAAAGTTGTTACAAAATAAAATAACAAATCCAGACTTTAAAAACAATGTAACTATAAATATCAATTAAAACAGTAAATCCCGAACTATTAAAATTCATAGACGCAGACTAATAAAAAATCGCCAAACCATCAATCTCACGTCAAATATTTGATAGTTTACCCCTTAATACAGTGTGCAACCACCGTTATCGACGTCCAATAAGGAACGACGTAACCGCCACTATTGTAGAAGTACTTACCTCGTTGTGACTGTGATATACAATATTGCAATCAACCGATACGCACTCCCAACTATTAATCCGAAGCATCACATGTAAAACCGTTGATATGAAGGAATTTATTATTATGAAAGGTTTTCGTCGTTATTCAGAATTTTATGGGTATTATGGTAACACGAGTGGCTAAGTAATGGACTTTAATGTCATTTGTTAGCAGGGTTTAAGGTGAGTTTTATGCTGTAATTTGTATATTATTTTGCCTTGATGCAAAAGCAAGTTACGATAAAGATATCAGAAATATAATAAGATAATATGTGACGTCCCACGGGTGAAAGTACCTTATGGCGGTTGGCGCTTACGGTGCGAATCATCGCATTAGTATTGCAGCGTCGTTAGGAATAGCGTAAGTCCCAACCGCCATAAGGTACCTTTTCTCGTGGAATGTCACATATAATAATAAGAAATAAGGCGTAGGGATGTGACGACCCCATCGCCCGCTGGTTTTCACCAGCGCAATCAGTCAACGCAGGGCAGCTTGTGGCGAGCTGTTGGAGAGTAGTGACTCCACGTACCTGAGTGCCCCTGGGGTGCCCTGTTGAATGGTAGGACAGGTCCCCTGCCTCTGGCTTGCCTTAGCCGGCTGTCCAGAGTGGGGTCGTTAGAGCTGTGTTCTCGAGGGTAGACGTGGAAACCTAAGTGGCGAGTTGGCTATATGTTTAAAGTCCAGTGACACCTCTCTACCCCCAGCTCCCGCACCTGTGTTGCCCTTGAGCCATCTTTAATGTCGCTTTTTATGGGGGCCCCATCTTGCGGACGGCGAGTCACCGTCTGCCGGAAATAAAATTGGATACCGTTTTATTAGGCAGGCGTCCGGTTCTTCATCCAATAGCCCATTAATCAGTCCATTACTTTTCACCCAATAGCCTAGTACATTTTAGACTCCATTAATACTGAATAGTCCTTACACCATGACGGGTGCTGTCTCTGCGTGCGTCCCATGACACGGGCAGGGGCAGCATCCGCTTAGTGTACCCCTAACTTTTCATTAAATTGTCGAAAGGGCCTCTGCGCGTTGGCTTCGGCTCCGCATACGCCTCCCAAAGGTCCGGAACACCATTGTTCCGTGGTCGGGAAAGAAATATATAGGTACATATGTGATATATTTTTATTCGGATCTTTACATGTAAGATCTATAAGTATTACTCGTAACGTAAGCTTAGTCAAAACCAAAATTGTAAAATGGCTATCTTGTTTTAAAATATCAGAGATAAAATTCACACGCATATTTATAAATAAGCATTGATCCAGTTACATGGTATAGTTGTATCTATAGGTAAATTAAGTAAATAGGAGTATGTAATAAAATATTCTATCTTAACATGAAAATAAACACGAATACACTTATTAAACTTAAATTAAAGATTAGGTTACTACTTATCACATATTACATTATCAAATATTGTCACTTTAAAAAGCTTTTAAACTGTACTAAAACTAGTTTTTAAAAAAATCTAAGTTATTTTCAGCCTTCTACTACCGATGTTTTGCATATATTAATTTATACATTTTGTCATTTAGGAGGTCTAAAGGTTAAAAATCACATTGTACCTTCACAGTAATCTCACAAAGCCCAATCAAGCAATCAAATGCGTGAAATCAGACGGTAGCTGCCACCACGCTGCATTACAGCGAAGCTCCAACTCAAAACGAACGAACTCCTACATTTGTCCATTTTATTTATAAACTTTTTTCATAGGTACTTGCAATCCAATACTAAAGGTTGTAACTGCAATAGTTCGCTGTATACGTGGATTCCTTTTATGATCATAATATGAATGAACCCAGCCTTTTTGACGTCACTGGTCACGCCGTGGCTCATTTGATATGGTCAAAGCTTAAGTTAAAGGGAGTTGAGATGATTATTTTTCTTACAGTCAATATAATTATTTTTATCTACTCTCGTACTTTTATCTGTCATTTATACATTCGTATTCACCTATATAAGAACATAGATAATTTATACTCGAAGAAAAGTCTATCTAGTCTATTCCCCAAAAAAGCGCTTGTTCTATAAAAGCGCCAAAATAGAATCGCTTGCTGTCACGACTTTAGAAGAAAAAAAAAAATAATGCCAACAGTGCCAACCTAAGAAACCTAAATAAACGCCGCGTTTTTAGAAAAAAAACTTTAAATAATAAAATATTAAAAGCACCGCAGGCATAATTTGTAGTATTTACGTTTTCCATTCGTTTGTGGGGGCAAACTGCAAACTTTGAAAATAATATATTTATATACCCTCTTATACAACTGTTACATAAAATACGTGTACATATTACGTGTATTTCAGAACGAATATTTTAACAAAAATAGGTAAGCATTTGAGCACAATCTCACCTGATGGTAAGTGGCGAAGAAGCCAAGGATGGAGCACGCTTACCTAGAAAGTATTAATTCACTGTTGATGTGTAAATTAAAGTAAAATCCTAAGTTCCTAACCTGTTTGATAACTAGTAGGTAGTTGTTTAGAACCACAGAAATTACATATATAGGTACAATAAAGAACATACCAATAAAAATGTTTTTGTATTATTATTTATTACTTACTTAATCAGGTAAATCAAGTTATGGTACAACATTTAACCTATACATATTAAAATCAATACAACTTAGTCATCATAGCATGACCTACTTTCGGTTCAACAACTCATTGGCCGGACATGTTACGACTTGATGACTTAAACCATATATTTAAATGCCTGGAAATATGTCATTGAATTATCTTGTGACCATTTTATTATTTATATAGAGAAAAAATATGTATATTTAATATTTAAGCACTTCTGTATATGCCGTCGGTTGTAATATAAACTATCAAAAATATATTTTTACTGCATAATACACTCGAGAGCAAAAGTTTCAGGTCACTAGCATTTTCTTGAATATCTTTAAAATTAATATCTTTTGAGATATTCAAGAAAATGCCAGTGACCCGAAACTTTTGCTCTCGAGTGTAGGTATACATATTGGTATTTTGCAATCATAAACGTTAATAGTTTCATTTAAACTATTTAACACAATCATTACCTATTAGTATAGTGTTTGTTTAAGTGACCCTTTTTCTGTTTTTGTTAACTGCCTTCACTTACAACCATTTCTGTTTATCCCGATGGTTGACTGGTGGAGAATGCCTTTAGGCATTAAGTCCGCCATTTGTACTTTATATTTGTATTGTGCAATAAAGTTTAAATAAAATATAATAATAAACAATATAATAATTACCACAAACACGCGGTGCATGTCCATATTGTCTTGAAAATACCTTGTTGCTCAGCCAACAGACGCAACGTTTGTAACAAAAATCATACTGCTAGGTCTCCTGGGTGATGTAGGTAATAGCTAGGGATACACGCACAGATGGTCTCGCCGGATTTGTCCGACGGACAAATAGAAGGACAGATCCGTCCGTGTATGGCGCTATTAGCTAGAGATACACGCACAGATATGCCCGGATTTGTCCGACGGATATGCCCGGAGGACAAATCCGTGCGTGTATGGCGCGAATTGGACACGGATTTGTCTGCGGACACATCTAAATAGCGCCATACACGAACAGATCTGTCCGCGGGACATATCCGTCGGACAAATATTCATGGGTCACATTATGTTTTTAAAATCTTTATTTCTAAATAAGATTTAAAATAATACGTACATACTTATTTTACAATCACGTTTCTGACTTCAATGTTTTCTTGTACATATAGCCGTTATATGATGATTTAATATTAGGGTTAGGCCAATATTTACTCACTTTTTAAATGATTACCACAGACTTATTTAAGGTTTTTAGTCATAGATGTGACTAACGGGCCATGAAATCTCAAGGGTGAAGCATGAGTGAGATTTCTTTTTGTTTAGTTTAGCGTATGACTAATTTCATTTGGCTTTATCTTTGGTGAGATATCTAGTGGCTTTTGGTGCTTTGAGACGAGCAGAGGTCTTAAGGTAAGTGGTTTGATTAAAAAAGCCAATAAACTATTTAAAAATCGGAAAGGAACATAATGTGTATAAAAATAAAATATCTATATATTGTTTTGTAATGGCACATTTATTTGTGTGTTATATTAATTGATTTTATGTGTATAATATATTGTAAACCAAACTGTAGTTATATAAATATAAATACAGTTTGGTTTACCCGTAGGTACCAGTACCAGGTTGATAAAAAAGTCATGTCGTAGGTCCAGAATTTCCATGCAAGGTAACCCGTTTTCATTGTCTTTTAATGTATTATGAATATATATATCAATTATAATGATTGATATTCATTTTAAAGTATCTTTTAGTAGAATAATTTGATGCAGGTAAGTTTTGTTGATATTGCATCATAGGTACTTACGTTCCAATTATTTGTATCTCCGTACATAGTGGGCTGAAAAACATTAAATTACATAGTTTATACTTACCTATAGTATTTCTACTACTTGAAGACCCTGGATGTTTATATTACGTAAAAAAAAAAACAAATTATTTATCTTATTATTTTTGATTCTACAGTTTTGTGTCCTCGGCCTTTATTATTTACCTTCATATATTTTTTTAATAGTAAGATTTCGTTTAAAACTAAATATGATCTGTGCGAAGTTTTTTGAATATTATTGAAATAAGAAATATTTGTGATTGTTACTTTAAATTAACACAGCATTGTTAAAAATAATCTCACAATATCAAAATCCTTCTACTGCATAGTACCTACCTACCTTAATATTTAGATCACTGTGTTGAACATTTTATTCACGTTTTATTTATGTTTGCAATTTATGTTTTATAGAATATGTAACAGACACATTGTAGCTCAACGCATTTTATTGCTATTTTATCACCCGTATAGTTACGAAGGTTTCCACTCGATTCTAAAAGCCAATAAACCCAATACACCTTCGGTTGCACAAAACGCTTTCAAAACCGCAATCGTAAAATTTAATACGCGCAAAACTAAAAACATTACCAAATTACTACGTTTACTACTAATAAAACACACGCGCCTCCTTACACGGCGTCGAATAACCCGTTCCTACAAGTTACGTGTCTATTCGTTTCCGAACAAAGAGCCGTTAATTCGTTCGAAGACTACGAACGTTTTCAATGTTACTCCACTGAAGCTCGGGACCGAGTGAACGCTCTCCGTTTAACAACCCCGTGCTCTCCTGCCGTCCATTCTTACGTCACCTCACCCCATACCGAAACTAAAACCCCATTGGATAATTCGTTTTGCCGCGCTTTCTGAAACCCACATTCAAAAGCTTTTACACATCTTTCTCTTTCGATCATAAGGCGATTCTTAGTAGATCTGAAAGAGAAAGCTATGCCTCGTCACTCGCTGTTGCAACATGATGTAACCAGTTTGGATTGAAACGGCTATATAATACCTGTATGGGGAAGAACAGGACGGGGATAAAGTTTAGACGTTGATTGTAGTGGTAGAGTGCAAAGGGAACGTGCTACTGTGCGTTCCACTATTTATAATCAAATAGGTTTGCATTGGTGTGCGCGTGTTCCTACATGATGCACCGCGGCGATGTGTGTGCAGCGTCGAGGCAATGATGTGCACGGAGTAACCCTTATTACAAGATTCGCTCCCGCCGCGGCCGCACGTACAATAGCTGTCGCCAGTCGACCTCTTTTGTCGTGCGAAGTGCGAAGTTAACTTGTTTACATCGGCTAGTCGGAGCGATGCATGGTGCATTTCGCGCGGTTGTGTCATTGGCCTCAGCCGATTATCGCTAAATTACGAGTGAATTACGGACAATGCTCTGAGAGTTGCGTTAAAACTTTTTTGTGTTCTCAAAGGGCGCGAGCTCAGACCGTGATTTCTTAGCGCCAAATTTTGAACTATTCCTGTGCCATCGAGAGAGTGATAAAGTGAACTTTTTGAAGATTTTTTCTACAGAACTTTTACATAAAATATTGTCGTGTGAAGTTAAAGGACCCAAAAGCTTCGAAGTGACGCTATATTTTTGTAACAAAACATCAAGTTATCGTCGTGAATATTAGAAGTTAATTCGTCTTGAAGAAAATATATCTGCTGATTCATGCAAATATTGGCCAGATCCTGAATTCAACATCCAAGCGGCCATATATCATTTATGCATACAAAACAAACGGCGATCTATCCACGATTCCTCCGTAGAAAAAGATACTACGCCCGACAAAGATGGCTATAGCGTTTAATCTGCCGAGTGAGAGAGAGCCGACAGAGGAGAACTTCTCTAGGCTAAACAGGCTTCTGGCTGAGCTTTACGAGGTTCTGTGCCACATCTTGGTGTCTCGACAGCCCGGGCAAGAGTCACTGGCCCAGGACACGCGTCGAGGTGAGTGTCCTGAAGCTAACACACCACCTTACCACTTAAGATGCAATTCGACCTACATCGTCAACTTAGTGATGGTAGTAGCCATCATTAAAGTGTCCCTGGCATCATCGCTCTTCAATACCATCAGATAAAATGAAGATTGTTTTAGATAAGTATTGTTAACGGTGATACTGCATAGCAGATCTGGACTATTGTTATCGTATTTTTAAGTCCATCCGTTTTGTGTAATTTTTGCCGAGATGTTGTGTCCGACTGCACTTAATTTGTAAATGGTGGTTTTTGCTGAATCAAAACTTAAGGACTGCGTTAATCTTTTGTTTTAATTCAGCTGCAATTCTAATAATAACAAACACGTATGCTTAATATAAACAAATTTGCTTTTCGATTGCTACATAGTGAAGTTCGACAAAACAACTCGTGGTAAAAATATTTAAAAAATTTACTGAAATTAAGTAATGCTGTGCATTTACAAAAAGTGATTTTTTTTATTCGGATTATAGATATTATTGATACAATAACTACATATTCTCAATAAATCCCATGCTTTTATCTACCGCCTATTTAATTTTACCAGTGCTTTCAATTCAACATGCAGTTGTGATGGCGTTCAATTCCGTACATAATAACCTATTGTTAAGTTTTGATATTTACATTTCCATTTTGATCTCTTATTTTGTTTATCAATTTTAAAAACGAAGTAGTTTGTTTAATTTATTACAATTAATTTGATTTAAGTTCCCGTGAGTATAGCATTTAATTTTTACTTTTCCTAATCCTATAAGTAACTATAATATACAATAAAGATCTCAGACTTTATTTAATTTCCAAATAGTCTCGATAGTCATAGTGTCCGTTAAGTGAATTATAATATTTTTGATTAGACGCCAAATATTTGTTAGATTTACTGAATCATGTGAAGAATTTATTGAAAATTAACGAATAATAATTTCATTTTATCGATATGTTTTAACAAAACTATAAAATTAGTGTTACTTTGTAAATAAATTAATTCCACCAATAGTCTAGTTTTGTTACTCTGACATTATTTTTATTGCTGTTTTTTAAAGTGTAAAATAATACAACATGTATGTCTTCTGTAATAAGGAAATGCCCATAGTTTTAAATGAGTCACAACGATTTGTAAATATTGCATTTAAATGTTTGTGATTTAAGTAAGATCATTCTCTGCCTACAATTTATTATAATTTACAAACTATTATTACTAAAGTAAGTGCCGCATGTAATCGATATTATACATCAACTGGATTGTGTTAATAATATTTTTCCCTATATTTTATAGGAAATTTGTGAAATAAATATTATTTTGTAAAATATCCTGTTTCTATTTTCCATATATTTATAACCCATTTAAGAATGAGATGAAGATCAAAATGATTATTTTACTTTAATTTGCAGAAAATAACAGACATGAATCAATATACATACTAAGTAAAATAAAACATAAATAATATTTTTCAGATTAAATTAGCAAAGATCGTTTAATATTTCAGTGATGACAATCAGAGTTATTAAATGTAATTACATGTTGTTTACCTTGCTTATTAATAGTATCAATATGAGGTATCTTATCATAAAATAAGTAGTAAATTTCTACCAAATGTAAAGGCGGCATTTAAAACTTATTGCAATTTAAATCCAAAAACAAAATCATAAAAATATGTCCAAAAATAGACAGAAATAATAATGTTGAACTCTATGTACATTTGCTGATTCGCTGCTAAAGCTGGGAGTCTCCGCTATAACTCTAAAAATAAATTGTTTACAGTTACTTACCTTCTGTCAGGCATTAACAATAAATCAGGACTAGTCGTAACATGTTTGTAAATACATACTTACCTAAATAAAATACCACTAGAATCAATTACGTGCAATACAGTACCTAAAAACAGTTTGATTAAATAAATAAATAAGTGACACATCGCAATATAGAGACAATTACAGCAAATAAATCAAAACAGTATTTAAATTCAGTTTTATGAAATAAATGTACCGTACCTGAATAACAAAATACATAGTTAAATGCTTACCTATTATTATTTTAATCTTAAAATTTGTGCCGAGTTCACTACTATACAAGTACCTTAATAGAAAAAAAAGATACAAACAACAGAATAAACTAGTTTAAACAAGAAATGGAGGAGACAAAGCCGTAGCATGCTGCTGCTCTAAATCCTAGTTGCTTACAGTCACGACCTATCTGGCTCTAAGCGAAAAGTGTAAGCGCTATAGATTCACGGTTAAATTAATTTAGTAAGTACCTACCCAATTGTTTAAAGTCAAATACATTTTAAAGTTACATTCAGTGTTATTATCTTATTAGAACTTGATGAAGATAAGAAGGAGGCAGTAATGCCAAAGTGGTAAATCGAATTAGAAAAAAACTAGATAGGTATAACTCTTATTTGAATTTCAGTTTTATGTTACAGCTACAGAATAAAAATAAACAACTTTAGGTATATTATAATAAAACTTAAATTACAAATACTATTAAAATATAAAATGCAATTTATATCAATCCAGCAATCTCTTTCCGCTCATGCGCTGCACCACATAATTGTTTGTAGCATTGGCAATGGACAAGCGAAGTACGACGACGCTTGAAAGCGAAACTCAATCGTAGTCGCGGGATCGTGAAAGAAGAAATCGAAACTGTGGTAAGTTATTTACTTAGTTAAATGGGTAAAAAATAAACCTGATTCGACATTCGTAGGTATTTAACTGATGTCAAACACAAAAACTAATGACAAGGCACATTCAGTAAGAAAAGCGTAGGAACATATATCATGCCTTCAATTATTAACAATGGTTTTAGATTCAAGATTAATAAAGAGAAAATTATGAAATTTATTCTCATAAAATTTATTGTGGAATTAAACAAAGTTCAGGTTTAAATATTTTTTTATTGAATGACTAAAGTCAGTCACTAAAAATGCACAGTACGAACTTCACTACAAAATCGAAAAGCAATTTTTATCATTTGTGTGTGTATTTGCTAGAAAACGAAATATATTTTTTTACAGTTACAAACTCAGCAATGATAACAACCGAAACTTTAAGTCTCTAGATTGGCGGTCTATCGAAGTAAGTTTAATTCCCCTACAGAGATGGTAAAAATAACAGGTAAGTCACGGTAAGGGAAGAGTTGGGACAGTGTTTATATCGATTACAATTGAAGTGGAAAGGAACGCTTCAATGGCCTTAAATATTTTTTTGAAAAAAATATTGATTGCTTTTTGTCATTGTCACTAGTTTACGCAGTTTCTATCAAGACACAATCAACCAATCCTTGTAAATAAATGTGTCAGTGTACAGACAAAAGGACTACTTTGTCGATATGGAGCTACTAGTACTTTTTAAAACAACGCAACATGCACTATCTATTAGATAAAGAAAAAAAGTGTCCTTGTAAATCGACAAAGTGGTCCCTTGCACTAAACTCGTCCACAAATAACGAGAACTGTTACTAAATTTTGAAGTACAGAATAAACAACAATACAGTTAACAAGATAAACTAAATCTCTATTTTAAATCGAACTTTTGAAGCTTTGAAATTTTACTCTTAGTACATAATTGCTAAGACATTACTGATCCGTGCATGGCCGTGACTATAAAATGCAAATCCATAAGCTCTGAGAACTTCATATTTCACCTGCCTCAATCTAAAATGGTCAAGAGTCTTGCTCAAACATAATTTTCCAACCCATAAAGCACAGATAGTCAACTTTACCGCGGCCCGCTGGTTTGCCGTCGGTTTCGTATGTTAATTCAACATACTTTATTTAACATGCAAAATCAGCACTTCAGCACCGGCTTAACTTGCTCTTGGTTTTCGATATTTTAGGTTTACGTTTAAATTAAGTTAAGTTAGTTATTTTGTTACCTATAGGAAACCTTACCTAGACAAACAACACTTATAAACACAAGGCCCTTTTAACAATATACGGACCTTAAATTGACATTTGTTCCGGGTACCTATGTATTTAAGTACATAAAGCGGATTCTGACTGCTCGTATCCTAGGATAAAATCTGTAAAAGACTATTGAGAGTATACTTTTGAGATCTAAAATTAACTAGGCTCATAGACTATTGGGTAAAGTGGATGGACTAACTCATGGGCTTTTGTATATGATAATAAACTGTGCGGCAGCCTAATAAAACCATTAATTTAGTTGTATCATTCATTAATATACTGTATAAATATGTTACGGAGCTCTAAAATACATATTTACATACACTATGAGTGAAACTAAATTTTCATACCTCTTGTGTACAATATTTTTCATATTACATATAATAATCACACAATATCAGTTGTATTAACAAGAAAATATATCTGATGGCAACTATATAATAAATAATACTTTTTCTTCTTCTTTTCCTAAGTATGAAAACGACAACAATAATTTTAAACATTGTGCCTACTTTTTACATAACACCTATTTGTTAGCAAGGGCTAGCAAGCAAGACCTAGTACCATTGACCTCAAAAATGTTCTTAAAATTTTAAACATCAACAAATCCTTTAATATATTCCACAGGTGCTCTCCAAAACAGGTGCCCTTTTCAAAGACAGGTCCTGACACGTTCAATACCTTTGTCCCGGTTTGCCTCTATTCCCGATTTGGTTCATTTTGTCTTTTTTCAACCTTTTTTGTCGACAAGGAACGAATGATAATTTATTGCAACGGGCTTTGAATTTTAAAAGCCCTCAAGTTTTATTGCGTTGATTATTTTGAATTCAGATTTTATTGCCGGTAGCGTATTTAAATGAGTTTGTTGTCGGACTGATTTCAGTTTAGTTTTCGAAGGTTTAGCTGAGCTTAAAGGTCTATAAAATTTGAAGTTGCCAACTCTCTTCCAGTTTATACTGAATCTTCTGTAAAAACAGTAGAATGTTATATTTCTTTAGAAACTACCTATGGTTACCATGGGCTTTTTTAAAAATACCAATTTTGGAAATATGGAAGAAGTCAAAGTTTGAGTCTATATTTATTTGCCAAAATAGTAGATAAAAATTTATTTTACAGCATTATATGGTATTTTTATTATGATTCCTGAAAACAACTTTCGATATTTAGGTCGGTGCTTCCGATTTTAAATATTACCTTCTGGTGGCCATGTTCATGGCATTCAGTTGACCAATAACAGTTGATTCTGATTCTCATAGTTAGTCTAGTTTAAAAACTCGTTCTATTAAGTATAATATGTTTTGTACATGTTTGCAAATTGTGGTGCTGGTTTATTTCACGGTCCGTTAATTTAATATAGAGATGAGAAGAAATATTTTTCACGGTTTGGTTAACTCGTCGTCACTTAATTTCGAAGACCCTATTCTAAGGAATACATTTTGAATGATTTAATATGAATATGAGAAAAGGGTCAGATTTTCTCGCTCTCCACAGATTTCTATAGGGTAAAATAAATAATTGTTCATCTCCTGAACACAAAGGTTTGCTTTATAATCTCATTTCTCAAAATTAGTGCTTTAATAAGTATTTTTGTTTTTCGTATATTCAGTTCGTTTGAGCTGTTTTCGTCATCAATTGAATTTTTCCTAACCTATTAAACGAAATAGGTATTTGACGGGACTAACGCGAAATAAATTTAATTTACCTTGAGTTCCGTTCAGACGTTCCAACACAATTTACCTACACTGGTCATGTTCGCGGACAACCGCCACCAATGTACCCTGTGTCGAAACGTCGGAACTCGTGTTAAATTAAATTTATTTCGCGTTAGACCCGTCAAATGTTTAATTTAATATGGGTAAAAACGCTAAAGTATTAAAAGTTATGTTTTCCTACCCTTATTCTTATCATAATCCTACGCAAGAAATTTCTTCATCACAATCAATGATTCACTTCTTGTCTGTAGCCTAGGTTTATTATTTTACATTCGACTACCAACTAACCCTTGCCCCTAGATAGCATCGTAACTAATAACCTCCATCATTAGTAAACTACATTCGCTCGTATGTTCATGATAAAATGTCAAGGAGCACCATGGGTTTCCATAGGAAACCTACTATTTCTGCTTTAACAAAACTGAAATTAGTTTCTAATACTTTAGTTTACAATTTTATAATTGCCAATTTGGTGAAAATCGATAATTTGGGTAGACTTGTAACTGTTGTAATTAATTAATCACAGGTAGGTATACTGCGAAATAAGTATATTCCTTTACCGCGGATAAATTATAAAAAACGGTGAAAAAAAGCTTTACTTACCAACCTAGTGTAAGTACCTACTAAAATGCGTAAGTTTTGAATACTACTGTAGCTTTTCTTATTACTTACCCACATTACATTGTAGAATTCTAACCGTGATTAAATAACTTTATTATCAGTAACCAATTGCTTTTCGTTACTTTTAAGTGGCTCTATAATCATAAATTTACTAAGTTCTTATTTTCCAAAGGAGCTATTGTACAACAGTGGACACGTGTGATCAATTAGATTAAAACAAAGGCAGCATTGTGTAAGTTCCAGTGACAAGTGACAGAGTACGTCACGGATGTAGAGAGAGATACCAAAATATAAATAGGTAATACCCGCCTGAATTATCCGTTAAAAACTTTACAATTAACCTTATTTTATATGTATCCATTTAAAGGGGTTCTCATCACTATTTAGCTGTTGTAGCACACTACCTAATTAGTATCTAGCTTAGTCCACTTAGAATTACAAACTATACTTACCTTAAATTTAATTGATTGAATTATGATTTATAATTTATATATCATACTGATTACTTAGGATAATTAAAAAAAAAATCTTCTTAGTTTAACAATTATCTGTATTCATCTCTTGCATTGTGTTGGGAAATAAAAGGCTTTTTATATGTATCCATAATATATAAGCGTAGTTTAACCATATTAGGATTAGGTAGAATAAAACGCTACAAGTTTAATAGGTACAATTTCCATTAAAGGGAAATAAATACTACAAATATAAAAGAGAATCATTACTTACTATTTTCCTTGTTGTCAAATTATTATAGTCCTGGAGTGCATAGTACGTATAAAACGTATTGAATACCAGTCAAAATTCAAATTAACAAACATAGGCATTCACTCGTGAATAATTATGTTGTTCAGTTATTGAAGATTTTTTTATAATCAATCATCAATATGATCATAGACTATACGAGTATTACTTTTCTATACACACATATTTAAACTACTCTGTAAATGTTATGATTTTCTAAGGTCAAGCCAAGTTTATCTTGTTTGACATAATAATAACATTACAATACTTTACGAACACCGATATAGAAGCAATATAATTATTATAGCACTACACTAGGTACAGTCAGCGTCAAAAGTAACTACGCAAATGAAGGCGTCAAAAGTCTTTATTTAAAGGCAATAAGGACTTTTGACACCTTCATTTGCGTAGTTACTTTTGACGCTGACTGTACGTGGGAAACTTATACGGCTCATTGATTACCGTCTTCGGGTATACACAACAACAATGTAAGTTTGAATGGAAGATTTTACTATTATGGAAGTTGTGGAGTCGTTGTTATTACCTTTAAATGATACACCATTTAATTAGTTAAAAATACCCGAAAAGTAGGTAAGTAATACAAGATAGGAAGTGGATTTAAATTCATATTTAATCATATTCATTCCATTTATATGATTTAACCGCCGGAGTTGATTCTGGCATACTTGCACTTTCGTAATAGATTACAATGCAATCAATTATTCTAATGTGTACTAAATGTAAGCATTATTATTTTATAAATACTTTATGTTTTAAGGATGACTACTTTGTATTTAGCATCATGTCAAAAGAGAGTCAATTGACTATTCCTTCTTGTTCGTTCCCGCCATTTTGGTAATATTATAAATAGCGGGTATACAGCTGCGGCCGCCATTCCGTTCTTGACCAGGTTGTTGTAAAGACGTCTTGAAAGTATTATTGTCTTATAATGTAATTTGTTCATGTTCAAACCTTGTAGCAAACGAATATAAATGTAACTACTGGTAAAGTATTCGTTTATTTTCATCATCCTAGTGATATCCCCAACATTTCAGTCAGTGGGATCCAACAAAAATCGATAGGATTTTTGCCACGCCGCACAAAAACGTAAGGTTTTCTTTTTTTTTATATAATAGATTAGTTTGATAGATGAAACTATATTTTCCGTAACGGAGTACTTCCGGAGGTTAATATGGTTAGCCTTACATGGACATTTTGCCAAAGGTTGCTCTTTTGGATATGCACATGTTAGGTGGAGATGGTTGGTATGTTGTTACATAATCAATATAACTATTATCAGACAGATTAGTAAGTCAGATATTTTTGTCATGATTCCTAATAAAGACTACTTCATAATCTATATATATATTTTTCTGTGCTTTGAAATCAACTTTTATGACCTACCTTCACTTTCTATTCAATATTACTCGATTAAATCTTTAATAACATAACGTTGGTATTATTGTATTTATTTGACCAATAAATTCGCCTACAGTATGTCTCGATGGTCAATATATGTTACGTATATTTTGCAGTAGTCAAATTAATCGTTTAAAGAAACACTACCAGGTCAGTTATGTTCAAAGATTTGCTGGCAATTAATTTAAATTCAATGGTTTAATTATTTTATATAAATGTCTTACGATATTATTTAGTTATGCAATTATGAAACCCTTTTGAATAAAGAGCATATTATTGTAGAACTTAAACTCAGTACAATTTTGCGTAAATTACGAGTATCACGCCATTAGCGGGCTGCATTAAAATACTTTATTATGTTCTTTTATAATAACTAAATATAGAAACAAGTTGAAATAATAATAATCTAACGAAAAGTTAATATACATTCCTTTTTCATCATTACCATTAACAATTCGACAACGGAATATTCAGTAATGAAATTAATGAGCTTTATGAATGTGATTAAAATAAAACAATAATTTATTAGAAACCCCTTAATAAACTGCTTAATGCCTGTAGTGTGAACAATGTCTCTAAGTGGTTCACGCTTTTGTATCACCACACCATATTATTAAAATGTTTATAATTACTATTGCTTGTCGTTAAACATTATTGTTGATAAAAATAGTTATGGTTAAATGATAATACCAAGTACGTATGGATATAATGTAAAATTTTCATGTTAACGTGATCGTTCTCGCCACAGCTTAAGACTGGGTACTAAGTTGGAGTTAGTTTATGAATCAATTTCAGACTGATGACATAATGTGATTAAACTAAGTGTGTAAAGAAAAGAAAGTGTCATTTACAATACTTAACTAATAAATGGTCTGCATATCTTTGTCTAAGTAAAAATTATATATCCCATATTTACTTCATCTTAATAAGCGGTACTATTAAGTTTATCTATGACGTAGTACGTAGTATTTACTTTTTTTTAATACATTTATAAGTCTCGTCGGCATCGCAACCGACCGAAGTATTTGTGACTTGTTTACTTCCTTATTGTATTCGACTCAATCAATAAAGTTATATTTACATAGTTACATGTTTATATACAAAATAAAGTGACAAAATTAAGAACTCAGAGCCTTAATTCAATTGAATTCAATTTAATAGTCGAGATTTGTCAATCTCGTGTATATATATCATCGGCATAGAATTTCATGTGTGTAATATATATATATATATATATATATGTTCATAAATAATGTAATCACTTATAATTTGATCTTGTCTCTATTTTTGCCTGATAAAGGTTTTGATGGTAATTGACATATTAAAATATATTACCGAATTTACTTACAGTGGACGTTGATGGAAAATCGACGTGATATTATGATTTAACGATCTATCATAATTGACAAAATAGTGTTATGTTCACTAATGAGCAAAGTATTGCTTAGAGATTTACGAACTGAATTACTCCCTTTTCACGTGACTGTCGAAACGAAGGAGGTTATTTTAATCATACAGTGAACACATTACGCCAATTATAGTCAAAACGCGAATAAATAAAACTAAAGTTTCCTAATACTAGTATGTCAAGTATAATCGCCATTTAAATACATTTATTTTTGATAAAACTTATTAATTCAAGCTATCCCTGTATTTAATAGGTGGATACAACGCGTCCTTGTATTCAAAATACTTCATGATTGACTATGTATCGTAATAGTCGCAATGTAGAGTCACAATGTAGAGTCACAATGTAGAGTCACAATGTAGAGTCACAATGTAGAGTCACAATGTAGAGTCACAATGTAGAGTCACAATGTAGAGTCACAATGTAGAGTCACCATGTAGGGTCTCCATGTAGGGTCTCCATGTAGGGTCTCAATGTAGAGTCTCAATGTAGAGTCTCAATGTAGAGTCTCAATGTAGAGTCTCAATGTAGAGTCTCAATGTAGAGTCTCAATGTAGAGTCTCAATGTAGAGTCTCAATGTAGAGTCTCAATGTAGAGTCTCAATGTAGGGTCTCAATGTAGGGTCTCAATGTAGAGTCTCAATGTAGAGTCTCAATGTAGAGTCTCAATGTAGAGTCTCAATGTAGAGTCGCGTATAGAGTCGCGTATAGAGTCGCGTATAGAGTCGCGTATAGAGTCGCGTATAGAGTCGCGTATAGAGTCGCGTATAGAGTCGCGTATAGAGTCGCGTATAGAGACGAAATGAAGTCTCATTTGGGGGTCGATGTAGACTCAACGTGTAGAGACGAATATGTAAAATGAAATGACATGTATAAAATGTCATAAAATGTCATGTGAAGTCAGATGCAGAATGTATGTATGATTCTTAAGTAAAACCAAATTATGTTGAGGCGACACGTATGATGTCGTGGACCACGCATATGGTTGGGTTTGCAACCATTGGACGTCAGACCTTTATTCAGTCCTACTTAAATAGATCTATTTACCTCAGTAACCTATTTGTGTTAAGCACGTGGATGAACGTGCAGGACCTACCTTAATAATCTAGTACCTATGAAACACACGTGGATGAACGTGTGCTACTTTGATACAAGACCTACTTCGATATATCGAGTATCTGCGCAACGCACGTGAATAAACTTACGAAACTCTCATTCAGTTGTTAACTTAATATACCTAGTAATATTTTTATCACTTTTTAACGTAAACAAGAACAGGAAAGTAATCAATAAACTTTGAATAACATGCTCCTAATCGAAATGCACGATTTACATCATCGTCATATATTTAAGAGCTTAGCTCTTGTCGGTATACGCAAAACACCAATACATATATTATTTGCAGAAAATTATGATACAAATCACATATAATCAAATTAAATAAGACTTCAAAAAAAAATGGTCTAATCACATTTACTGATTTATTATTTATAGTTATCAATTACTTTATTTTATATTATGTATGCGTAACAAATATCAGACGTTATTTTAATAATTTATGCAGTTTTGAGAATTTTAATTTTATGAAGTGCTATATCTATATATATGAATTGTCTACATATATTCAACCTACTAGTAATGGTCTTACTAAGAGATTCTATCTATAATTTGGACATCTTCAAAAATCTTACTATGCCTGACAAGCCCCTTCAACTGAATATATATAAAAAAAAGTGTGAAATACATTATATGAATACTTTTTGAATCTAGTATACTGAATTAAACTGTACAAGTTTAAAGAACATAATAATAATTTTAAAGAATATAACAACAATAAATATCATTTAGTACTATTCGTTATTATATTATGACCACCTGAAGTCAGTGACAAAAGGCAAAACCGATTAGATGCATCTGGTTTGTACGTATTTATATTAAAATGGTAAAAACTTTTTAGAAAAATACTTGGTTTGTTTAATTCATGTAGTGTTAACTTTCTGCGACTGCAGAGTCCAGGTTGAGGTTCGTGAGGAACTTGCATAATAAAAACTTTACAAAACCACATATCTAGTCCTAATTATTTTCATATTACTTAAATATTGTTAAAACTGGTTCAGTAATTAATTTATTATAGATTATTTGGCTCAGGCCCTGACATTTCTAGAACGAAATAGGATGATGGTGGCTAATGTTTAATCTTGCTTTTATCGCTGCTGGGTAAAATTATTTATTAATATAACATGAGTAGGTATTAAACATAAGTTCATAGTGCATTTATTTTCACATTGGATAATGTCACGAATCCTACAATATCATTTCAATGAATTAATTGGAATTTCAATCAATTAATTGGAACACCTATACAAATATTATAATTAAATTTAAACTTGTATGACAATGTAAAACTAATGCTTTATAAATACCCTTTATGGTTTAGGAATAAAAAAAAATTAATAACATAATTACAAATTTATACGTATGTGTTAAATTAGTTTTATTATAACCAATCACTTTTAGACAAAGTTGAAAATACTTCGCGTGTTGTATTTATTGCGAAACCTTAATTGCAGTTTTCAAAATAACAGGCGTTATTTTAAATTCAAATCATGGTAACGTCGTAAGCTACTTGATTCATTGTCGGTATGTTATCATTAATACGTATTACTTTACTACTTAAACAATTGGGATACTTCGGAGTTCAACTTAAACTAAAAATAAAATTAAACCCAAATAAAACTAAATTCGTGCCTAGTAAATATATTTTAATCCACGATGTTACTCCTTTCTTAAGCTTGTACTTCGAAAATGTAAATAAACAATTACATGATTGCCATTAAAATATTTAGATAATCACACATATTAAAATGATTTACGCTAACTCAATTGTGATAATAAGAAAAGAAAAAAAAAATACATTCAACAGTAAATCCTGTTATAATAACCTAAAAACCAAACTAATATTATTCAGAAACTAACACGTCTAAATTATTCATATTTCTAAAGAAAGTGTTACAAGTTTCAGACTGATGATCCAGGAGCGTCCAGGTGAAAGGGCCAGGGTTTGGTATTTGTTTACCACCCAGGAGTGCCCAGGTGAGAGGGTCGGGGTGTAGAACACTTGCGACCCAGGAGTGCCAAGGTGAGATGGCCAGGGAGGGCTATGCTATTCTTCTTCCTCTAAAAAGGCATCACTACATCTTCTCTGACGCTACACACTCGAGAGAAGTGATTCGACGGTCATGGTCGTCACGTCATGTATAGTGGTCTTCGGAAGGCGACGCAACTCTGCACGACTTCCCGTCATCGTTATGCATTCAACTACGTCTCGAGTGTTAATTAAAATCGTCTTAATCAATCGTGTGGTTATAAATATGGTGATGTGCGATATTCATGTGAAAGTGATTAAGTGTATTTTATGTTATAAAGTTTTCGTCTAATTATGAATTTCCAAATTCATTAAATCAAGTCAGATCATATTTTATTCCATAACGAAAACAATAATTACGCTTAATATTGGTTTGATGTTTGCTGCTGCTTAGATATGTATCAAACTCAATCACTATGATATTGTTTTAGCGACTACGATAAATCCAATTGTTATTATTCAAACTTGATGATAAAGTTATCTCAATTAATTGATGATGAAGTCATCTTAATGAAACATTAAAAACTGTCGGGTTGATCTGTGCTGTAATTGATATATCGATCATAATACACATTATTTTTATTATTGAACCTTGATGATAAAGTCATCATAATTAAATATTATGTTAACTATTGGATTGATCTTTGCTGTATCGACATATCAAATTATCATTATTCAATCATTTTAACGACTATGATACACCTTATTGGTATTACTCTAACTTGGAAATAAAGTCATGTTAATTAAATATTAAGAGGAAGAACTATTAGTTTGACCTCTGCTGTATTGAGATATCAAACTAACATTATTCAAGAATTTAATGACTATGATAAACCTTATTAGTATTATTTAAACTTAGTAATTAAGTCGTTTTAATTAAATGTTATGAAGAAGAAGTATTACTTTGATCTTTGCTTTATTGATTTGTCAAACTCTATCACTATTCAATCATTTTAACGATTATGATAATATATACCTTGAAGTGGTTAACGCGTCTGCCGCGAATGCAGAAGACGCTGGTTCGATCCCAGCCTTGGGCACCGGAGGCCTTGGTCATTTTTTTTCTTTGTATATGACATCTATTTAAATTTATAATATATACCTTATTCGTATTACTCAAATTGGATAATTTCTGATAACTAATATTATGAAGTCAATAACTAATAATATTACGAAATTAAGTAGTTGGGTTTGTTCAAAGTTTAATAATTTGTTTTGATTGTTGTTTACTCTGAATAAAATAAACTTGTGCTTCTTTTACACATAAGCACTTATGTACAAAGGCTAACTTAATCATAAAGAGAGGAGGTGGGTAATCATCTCTTTGTGAACACTAGTTCTATACTCTACTACTCGATGATAGTTCATTTTACGGTGTGTAATCATTTATTATTTCATTAACTTGTAACTAGAGAAAAAAAATGTATAAAATCCGATGTCTTAAGATTGATAACTATTTTATATTTATGTTATTCGGGCAGTTTGTATACATTACTTTTCATTGTCAGAATTGATCTGTAAATTGTTTTGTTTGAACTATTATTTCATTAAGTTTTGGCGAAGGGTCTCGCCTCGAACAGGATGGCCGAGCTGTAAGCATTATTATTTTATAAATACTTTATGTTTTAAGGATGACTACTTTGTATTTAGCATCATGTCAAAAGAGAGTCAATTGACTATTCCTTCTTGTTCGTTCCCGCCATTTTGGTAATATTATAAATAGCGGGTATACAGCTGCGGCCGCCATTCCGTTCTTGACCAGGTTGTTGTAAAGACGTCTTGAAAGTATTATTGTCTTATAATGTAATTTGTTCATGTTCAAACCTTGTAGCAAACGAATATAAATGTAACTACTGGTAAAGTATTCGTTTATTTTCATCATCCTAGTGATATCCCCAACATTAAAGATGATCTAGTAATGATGTTGTCGAAAGGTAACAGAAACAACTTTTCGACGATAAAACGCATTCAGTTGGGGCTAAACTGATAGACGAGTTACTTTGGACGTCTTCCTAATGAGCCTGCACTGGTTGCGTTTTAGAATTGAAAGCAATCAGCAATAGCCGCACCGTAAAACCAGTTAACTATGATGTTATCATATGGGCTATCCACGTGATTGTCGGACGTTTGTTTGATTGTCACAAGTTACTATTCAGGTTTTTTTTTACTTGTAAAACAAAAACTTACCAACGAATAGCAAATAAGTTATAATGTGTGAAAAGCATTTTTTTAAGCTATACTATGAAGATCAACATCTTCATAGCAACTAATCAAACCAAGCCTTCTTAAAAACATATTAAGGAATCGTGACCAGTAACAAAATTACGGTTTTGGGCCCAGGACGAAGGGCCATTAGAAGCAAACTGCACATTCGGGGCAATCAAAAACCGGTCTGAGGTTCGAATATGGACCCATAAAAAGTTACGGTAACGGATAAAGTATGGCTTATTCAAAACTTTGTTTTAAAAATGTTTGTGAGGAAAAATATAGTGTATGAAATGGCGGTAAGACGTCTGACTTTCAAAACGTGCCAATGAGTTTTTCGGAACTTATGTACGAAATATACTTTGATATTTAGCAATCGCTATTTGGTGAAGGAAAACATCGTGAGGAAACTGCATACATCCGGGGAGAAATTTAAAGATGTTCCTGTGTGAAGATTATGAAGTTCCCACCCCGCTTTGGCCAGCGTGGGGACTACATATAGCCTATAGAATAGTAAAAGCCACTAGAATTTCCCTTATTTCATTATAGTAAAATGATGCGATATATAATGGAACTAAAAAACAGTGCTTGTTTAAAAGTTCAATGTTCCATTAGAGACCTAGGTCACTTTTTCCTTTGTATATGACATCTATATAAGTTTATAATTCCATTGTTTATCTACATTTTTATTTTCAAGTCTAGTACATAATATTTTGTCAAGTAATGTGCAGCCGATGACGATAAAACATGCTGTTTTTTTTTTGTTTACTAATTAGCATTAGATTCTCTCTGGACCGTTGGGTAGACGATATTCAAAAGGTTGCGGGTCACAGCTGGATGAAATTGGCACAGGAACGGGACAAGTGGCGTACACGAAGAGAGGCCTATCGCCTACATGCGCTCAGCACTCAGCAGTGGGCGATAAAGGGCTCATGATGATTGGATTCTTCCTTTTCTGTTGATACTCGTATAAAGCATGTTACTTATTGATATTTAAAATATGCGTATCTTATAAAAACAAAGTAAATAACAAATAACATTCAGAACTTTACGGGTATGTTGCACCATCACAAGATACCATCTTTTATTGTGAACACACCGAAACGAATTCGATTTTAACGACACATTAAACCCTACCAAAACAGAGCAACTAAAGATTTAAATTTTGTTAAAATGACAAAGAAAAAGCGATAACTTTTAATTTCTTACTGTTAAGCTACCGGGCTTGGCTTCAAACTAGTTATCTACGTGAGACCATCGCTTTAGAGATCAGTGAGAAAACTTGTCAGGGTTTTTATTTTAATGTGATACTTATTGTTAAATGTAACATTAATCGACACGATGTAAGGAAGATGTATACAGAACCTATCTACCAAAACTGCCACGTATACTTTATACTTGTACCTAGTACCTACCAAATCAACAATACAGTGATACTATTACTGCCCCTGTGTTATGGTAGGTACTACTATTTAGATGGGGAAACGCTAAGGGATGGATATAGGAGAAATTAAACTACTTAACGAATTTCGTATGAAACGTATGGGGCCTTTTAAACTTAATATTTTGGATGTTTCTAGTTTCATTTAAAAAATGAAAATTAAAGAATGCATACTTAATCATCATCATCATCATCCCAGCCATAAGACGTCCACTGCTGAACATAGGCCTCCCCCTGCATACTTAATGCAAAGTATTCTAGAATGTAATAGGAAATAATATGGAATATACTAAGGAAGAAGTTACGTATAATAAATCCAATATATTTTAGTAGTTTTATTTTTATTTTAATGTTTATTTGAAACTTATGGTCACGCAATTTGATTTAACACAGTACCTACTGACTTTTAGTGTTTGAAACTAAATAGGGCGCGACTGCTATACCGAAGTTGTTAAACTTGACATAAATATATAAATAATTTAAATAAAAATTCAACTAACCAGTATACGCATTTACGTAAAATAAAGACGGAACCCTGTATTAGTAAATCCAATTTACGTGTAAGATGCATGTTAGATAAGCCCGATATTGATGGAGAGATTTCCCGGTGGCTTTTTAAGGTTGTTTTTTTGAAGATGATACGATGGCCGCTGATGACCTTTGAAGAATTAAATTTACTATCTTATTGTTTTATCTTCATAATACATTCTTGTAAAATTAGAAAAGAAAATACGCCTTCCAGCACATTATTGTTCTTTATAGTTAAACTAATAGCGTCTTAATATCTTAAGAAAGACTTAAATTCTTACAAAACATTTGATAAGATGATATAGAGAGTAAATGCACTTTAAGTATGAAGTTCTCATTATTATTACTTAAATTTAACTTAGTTATTTTTCATTCCCTTTGACACAATTTTTAATATTTACTACGAAATTAATAAGATTACATAAATTAAGAGCTAATATGAATATAGCGATTAATATTAGGACAATATTTATTTACGTTACATGCGAATGATAAATGATTAAATTTTGGTTCTGGCTTTCCGGTGCCTTGTTTGCGGAACACCACTATACTGCAGTTTTAATATTGATACGCAATCTAAGTAATGGGACTATTTAATTTTCTTATTACCTAATTAACTTACCATATATTATAATTACTTACGAACTTACTTATTTATAAAATTGATTAGATTTCATATATAAAGGAGAAAGTGACCATTTACAGCGTCCGGTACCCCGGGCCGGAATCAAACTAGCGCCTTCGGCATTTACGGTAGACGCCCGAACCTCTAGGCCCATCAAATTTTCCCGTGCATATCAAATCTTTGTAAAATGCTAATGCGCATTTGGCCAATTATTCAAGGTACTTAATTTTTTTACATGTTACAATAAAACGATTGCTGTTGTTACAGGTAAGTGCTGCATAAATCCCTACCCGTCATATCTTAAGAGGTAAGTACAACTATACAAGGTGTAACAAAAATACTGGTGATCCTTTTAAGGACATAATTGGTATCGCATTCTTATTGTGAAAAACTGAGAAAACATAATTTTCTCGCGAAAAAAATTTTTGGTTTTGTATGGAGGGTTGGCCAGCTGGGACGACTCGCCCCATACAAAAAAAATTTTTTTTGCGTCCAAAAAATTTTTCTCCTACTTTTTCCTACTCGCAATACGATACCAATTATGCCCTTAAACGGATCACCAGTATTTTTGTTACACCCTGTATAGGAATAGAAAAAATACACCCAAATTGGTGCTGATTAATTGACTGAGGACGAGCGTAGCGAGGCGACGAACGTCTCCGTTTTCACTGGTACGACGATTTGGCAGATTGATGTGTGTGTATTGGTTGGTTGGTTGGTTGGTTGGTCAGTGTCGGTCTAGAGGTCGCATTCTTCATTCGATTTCGATGAAACTTGGCATGTACGTTCCTTGGATTATTTGCCAAAAATTGGCGAGCCATTTTTTTGATTGGGGGGAAAAGGGGGGAAGTTTGCTGTCGCGTTATTTATGTTCTCCGAAGTCTACGGTTCATAGAACCACTAGTTTTAAAAGTAATAATTACGAAGTAACCATAAATCTAGTTGTAGGTAGTGATTTACGAAAGTTTCAAAATACTGTAATAGTTGATGTTTTAACCGTTATATGTTATATCATTATTAAACCACACAGTTTAATCACGTTACCATCTTTTGTAACCGAAAAACAAAACAAAACTCTATGACTAAAACCAAAAAGTCCTTGACAATTTTCACATTGTCTTTGTCAAACTATTGGACGCATAACTTTGATCCTTATTTCTTAGATGTTTAAGAAGAAGTATCATAGCTCAACTGTAAAGTGGTATTTGTTTTATTTAAAGACGATCGATCATAAAAAGTTTATTAGACGTCAGATTAACTTTCGATCTGAAGTTAGAGGCGTAATGTGACACGACCTTTATCCGACAATCGGTGGTATAATAAGATGATATATGACAGTATATGTAATATCTATACGTAAATACTGTAAATTTATAAGTATAAAATGTAGTACATGATTTTTTATATTTCTTTTTTGTGTAAAGAAAGGGAGAGAAGAGGCTGCATTTTATTAATTAATTTATTACAGGTATGAATTTAACATCACGATCTAAACCAGAATTTTTCTTGAATCAATAATTGTCAGAGGAATATTTAAGAACCGGTAAATTAAACCTATCAAAGTAACTATAAATGTACATATATATTAATTACAGTATCCAAGTGGAACCTTAATAAACAAAACGAGTATTAAAAGAGAACAAAACATATAGTCATAAATCAAACATAGGTATAAGCCATAAAGTTAATACTCTACAAGAATTCGTCTTGGCACGGTATACAAAAGGAGGAACGATATGAGTAGAACAAGTGAAGCGAGAGACGTTTGACGATGTTTCAAAATAATAAAATACAAAAATGTTAATGATACTTTTTTATTTTTTTACTAATTTACTTTGGTACATGCATAAATTAGGGAAATATAACACAAATGTCTACTTATTCATGAGACGTGTATTACCTACGTAATAATACGATAATAGGACGCCACGAACGAAAAAATACGTTTATTCTTACTTTTTGGGATTTACAATAGTCTTTTTTTTACATGCCTAGACCGACATTTTATTGATCGCTTTGTGTAAGCTCTGGTTGTGGACGTCATTAGTTAAGTCAGTATCTATGGGATTTTGATATAGACGCAAAAGCAGCATCGAAACAAAATATTTATTCACGAGCTACCTCTTGGGTGTAACCCTAAAGTATCACAACGGCTTCCACGCTTCATTTAGCAAGACTATATCGAATGCATCTTCACTTGCATCCAGACTTAATGGTGCACTCCAACATTGTAATGTCACATGAACTGATAAATTGGCACTCAGCTGAGATTCTGTTACGCTTTTTTAACGTTTGCTGTTAGGAAAAAGTGTAATTTATTATAATAGTGCATTATTAGTACACGTTTTTTACCTAGTATTATTTACGTAGCATTTACTACACCAGGTGCCGTATTCTAACTTTATTATAATTACAACAATTATAAAATTACAATAGGCATTCGAAACAATGTTTGTCATAATTTCACGCTGTTTACTGATTTTAGGTCAATTTGGTTTACTGTGCTATCCGTATCAGTTAGGGTCTGTCCGGAAAGAGTAGTGTCGTAAAATGTATGTGTCATCATATAAACCACGAGACTTCTATTTCCGGACAGACTCTACACGTGTCCCTAATGTCCCTATATGTGATATCAAATGTAAGAGTCGTAAAAAGCGAGCCAGCCAAACTTCGCTTTGTCTTAGCGGTTATCGCGACGCACTTATTATGCGCAGTTAATGGACTCCCATAGTCACGACTGCGATATTTAATGTCAAATAACACTTTGATGAGTGCATAGGTTTCTGTTTAGTCATTTTTTTGATTGACATTTTTACATCAGTAGTTGGCGCACGATGAAGTGCGTCAATGTTTATTGCAACAGCGCATTAACATTTAATGGAAGATACAAAAAATACAATTTTATGTTTTATTCTATCTATTTGTATGTCTTTAATTATTAAAAAATGCAATCTAAAACATATCTTAGTAGAAAATCTGCTATTTATGTTTAGAAGAATCTATTGAAGTCAAATTACGTTAACAGATTTAGTGAGTAGGTATGTAGCTTTTTACATGTACGTATACATATAGTAAGTAATATTATGAAATACATATACTTCTTTTTCTTCAGCTCTGAACATAACAATGATACAAGATGGGGTGTCTCTTATATTGTGATTTTGAAAAATTAACGTTTTTCTAATACACCTACCAACTTATTTTACCTCAAAATACTCTACAAAAATTTCAAGTCACTCTTGTAACTGTAACTCATTAACGAACATAAAATGGGCACGTGGCCTGGCTCTAGATTTTGTGAAGATGAAGTGATTGCCTATTAATGATAATGACTGACATACATAAAGCAAATATTGCAATATGTGACCCTTTTTGCAAAAGGTATCATTTAGCAGAAGGTGCTTACATCGTACGTTGTACAGATTAAATATCGCATTCAATCAATAAAAGCGTAAGCGCCCGCAGATAAATATTACCGTTTGATCTAGACTATGACATATGATGAAATACAGTTTTAATACTGCCTGAATATTTTAATGTTTTTTTATAACAAATAGATAAATATGTTAACATTGGCTTACTGATGATACATAAATGGAACATGGAAATAACCTCAAGTATTGCATGACATACGTATAATATTAACACCATTTAAACTACAAAACTACTATACAAATTGCAACATAATTAAAAGTTCAACGCTTCAATCCACCCATTTGGTTTTTAGCCAAGCCGCAAGAGGCAAGATATATATAAAATCTTTATCACAAAAATTATTACGCAGCCTAAAAAGTAATTGAAACACATGATCACCCACAAATCTGTTGTATATTTCGTCACAGTATCGAACACGCGATGACACTTGAAACCGGCAATAAGTGCCACGCGCGCGGCGCCTGCGCAGCGTCACTGTGACAGCCATAATGGCAGCAGATTGTGACTAAATCGTTTCTTGAATATAACATATTAACAGGCTGTTCATGTAGCATGTATGTACTTACAATTAGGTTATACTCAATAAGATTGATTTCTCTAAATTTGTTTAAAAGCTATTAAAGATAAAGTGATTCACTATCCCGATTTTGCGAATTAACTAATTCATTAATTAATTAGTTTTTGAATAAATTTATTACATTATCGACAGTCAAAAACTAATCGCTTATTAAAATATAATTTACCTACTGTTTGTTGAAGGAAGGTACTTAAACATAATAATATCAATACATGCATTTTTCACATAAACATAAAATAGAACAAGGTAAGCGTCCCAAAGCCTAACACCATAATCCAATAATTGATACCCGATGGCCACCTTTGTAAAAATATACTATGAAGGTGCACTAGAACATTGACTTGACAGAAGTTTGGTGTTAGGCACTGGTACATTTATAAACATATTTAACTTACTTTGTACGTACCTATATTTAGTAAATTTACGTGATAACAAATCGTCTCTTAGCAAGGCCATCCGTTCTTTAAACTCACCTATTAATATGTGTGACGCCTCATTAAAATCGGATTAGTAATTTTAGCTCCACGCAACCAAGTGACAGAAAGAAATCCCTGAATTGATGGAAAACGGTTAAGTGTTTGTAATAAATGAGTTATGTGGTTTCTTTCCTCTTTGATTTCTTGTAATTATAGTATGTTAGTAGGTACCTACGTTTCAACTATTTAAGTACCTATAATGTTAGATTACCAGAAATACTTGAAGTAGTTACCTACCTGTCTGAAGGAGTCTCAACTCCGTGATTCGCAAGTTGTATTAATTGTTGCCTTGCCGGCGTATGTCGGTATCAAAAAACTTGCCTGAGCCCATCGGTGTATTTCTTGCATAGGCATTTATTGCATAGTGCCATCCGGCACTCTTTTGCTGGCTTATACCATCTTATACTACAAGAATTATAAACACCATAAATCGTGTGTTCACATCCTGCGTATTATAAGTGGTCACTAAGAAACTTCCAAATTTACTACCTAACGCTTACACTAAATAACGCCGAAAGGACAGGTTGCACAGGTTAAGACCTCGAGTTAAACAGCGACGCGTTGCGGAATAAATCAAGTGTAAGTTTAAACCGTGGTGTAACTGGATAGTGTAAAATTGTAAGCCCTTAAACGGGAGCTCATGGTAAACACAGAATATTAGATATGTAAAATATTTTTGGTAAAGGTTACATTTGGCGGTTGGCACTTATGACATACGTGGAGCAGATTCAATATTTTTTTCAAGCAAAAAAAGGGGTTTAAGCGCTTACTTTCAAATGGTATCTTTATCAAAATACTTACACATGTGTTTCTTTATATCTTACTTAAAAACGACAAAAAGTGATATTCTGTTAATGTCCTTGGTAAGAAACATATATTATATTATTTAAACATTAGGTACACATTAAGCGTGATTATTTCACATGTTTATTAATCTATCAATATGTATAGGTATAAATATTGCCAAATCATATTGTAAGGAGGGTACAGTCGTAAAAAATGTGTAACTAAACTTTTCAAAATATTTTATAACATGGCGATGGCGGATCAATATATAAGCATCATAACAACGCTCATCTAGCATACAGAAACCGTTTTAACTTTGATTTATTCCACCATCGCTTAGCAACGGTAAATCCGTGATCATTTAACACTGCTTAAGTACCATTTTAGGGCATAGTGATAATGGGCCATTAGTTAACTATTTTGTGGCATTCGCTGGTTTTATTTACTAATGGATTTATATTAGCATTTATGCAGGTATATCATAGTCGTAAACCAAAACTACAAGTAGCTACTGCTAGTCATCATAACATTCTGGTGATCTACATCTAGACTAGAGTAAAATTAGGATCAGAGGTAGGGTTAGATCTGATGCAGCTTTTTTTTCTTTTACATTTAGTAAACTCTATTTGACGTGTAAATATAAAATGAGTTTGGAAAATTCAAATACAGCGTGTAAATTCAATGTAAAGGCCCCTTTTTGGTTTTTCGTAAAGAACTCGGTAACGGTGGCCCATGCGAAAAAGTGTTCTGTCACTGAATTCATCCACATACAATTTTCTTCAAAAAAAGATTCTTTACACTTTTTTGCTGAGATCAATTTTTTTTTAACACCTATCCAACGGCACCCCACTCATTAGTAGGGTTGGAGTAAAAAAAGAAATTACAACCTAGACCTTACAATTTATCTATTTTACTTTTATTTTGATCACTCTTCAAGCGGTCCAGAAATCAAACAAAACGTTCATTTATAGTTCGAGTTGAACCAAGGATCGGACTATCGCTAACTGCTAGAACTTTGCCTACGATGCTCAACTTTACCTGGCTTGAAAAACATGGTTTTCTTGACATCATTCTTTATATCTTATTTCTAAGAGAGAGCGAGCTTTATATCTTATTTCTAGCAGAGAGGCGACCATCTCAGGAATAAGATATAAATAGTTGATTAGTGAAGAAAACTATGTTTATCAAGCCAGGCAAAGTTGTAGCCGTTGACGGTACTAACAGAACTATAAGGCACAGCATTTAGCAATTCTTGTTGCATATTTCAGCTCGCAAGTTATGAACGTTAAGCCAAATGAATAGAAATAGCTTACCTATTTGGGTAAATTATTTCTCTATTCAATACTTTATTTACTGGCACAATGGGTGCCAAAGTTTTCAATGAGCTAAAAACGATTTAAATACTCTACCCTTGTAAGCACACCTTTATATTATGAGGTAGAATAATTTACATTTAAAGGTTCCTTTTAACAATATATCTTAAGTATACAATTAATTACTTGGTATTTAGAATAATGATTGAATGAATTACTTGGTTATTGTTTTAAAGTAACATTCATACTGTTGTTGATTTTTGTCATTTATTTAATGAATACCGAACTTTAATATAATATACCCACAAGTCAATATACCGAACTTATTCAAACTAAATAAACCTAGAAAAGGTAATTTAACTATTGTTACACAGATGATTGCTGTATTATATGACGAAATGCTTTTTAAATCTATTCCCAATATTAGATTAACTTTCAACGCCACGCTCCGGTTACGGATCGCTTCAGACCGCATAATATTATATTTGCCTCCACCACAGAACCGTTTGCTACTAACTAGAGATGTAGTGACGTTATAATATCGATAGAAACAAAGATTCCCTCGTTTTTTGCAACATTTTTAAATGTTTGATATCCTTTTGACAGTCACAATAATACGTATGTACTGGTCGAAAATATTATAATCGGAATACGGTTCAACGTTTCTGGATAATTATGAATTCATTCATAATGGGTCCATGCAATTTAGAATATTACTGTACAGGTGGCCATGGAAGTTGCCATACGAAACAACTTTCGTTTCTGACTGTACCTAAATACTTTTAAGTTATATAATTCAACGTGCTGCTACTAGTAGTATCATTAGGACCAACACGATCGATACATTGGAGGAAATTACTAATAAAGCGTTAATTTTTTTTTAAGACACGAATACGAACGAATCCGTAAATACTACTTATTATATGTATGTAAACATTAATTTGTGTATCGTTGTGTTCAAAGTGAAGTATCGATATTAGTGTCTTAACTATTAAGTAAGAGGATGCATAGATTTGATCCGCACGCGCTTGCCGGTTGTAATGCAATATTATTGTGTTTATTGCCCGCTCAGACCACCGCCAGTAAAAACTGCTTTATTGTCGTGTTTGCACGGTACTTACCAATAAATAATATATGTTTTATTAATTAATAAAATTATCAATCTATGAACGCAGCTGACTATGAATTTGAATTTTTAAAACTTAAAAGAATTACAATCTTGGCAGCAGTATTGCTAAAAGCGTCCTTTTCGAGTATAAGGCAAGTGTTTAAACATTCCAGCCTACAGCTGTAGGCAATTTGTTCTTAAAATCTAATCACCCATCTATGAATTAATTAAACCATATTTCTTAAGTGAATGCACTTACCTACTTTCCAAAGTACGTCTTTTTACATAGGACTATTATAAAACACAAATATAATTTTACTGCTTCACAGTCTTCACACCTCGAATCTTGCTTAAGCAGTTCAGTGTTAATTCATATTAAAACTTACATCAACACTGTAGCAGGAATGTTGACTAATTTACACGAAAGGCAACAAAAACCGTTTTTTACTACATGACTTGATTTCATTGCTGTCAACCCTAATTTACATTAAAACAAAACATAGTTATCAATTGACATATAGTAACAGAACCCGATAACATGCTGTATAATTTGATTACTTAAATGTATAAAATGCACAATAAAATTAATAGAATATCTACTGGCACAGCTTCCTCCGATAACGTCGACTATTTACGTTATATTAATTGAAGTTTATTTTAATTTAAGGGAAAGTTGTTTAGCTTTTCATACGAATTGATTATTTAATTGATAAACATTAGTAGATTAAATCCGTAAAAATAGTGTTAAAGACGAAAGTACGCATAATATTGCTAAAGTGTAATAAAAATTCTTATATTATTTTTCTTTACTGTTCCTTACATTTATAAGTGCAATGTGTACCAAGTGTGGTTATGAAATCCTGGTGATTTTACAGAAAAAAAAATCCAAATTCGAAAAGGTACATTTAATATATTCGGGTGTTATATTTTTTCTTCGGAACCACTAGGAATTTTCCAACCAAACTACCTAGACACAATCACACTGCTAAAATAAGTTTGTAATATTATAAAAAGAAATCATATAATTAAAAGGACATTTTTTTTATTCCTTTGTTCCTGTTGCCTTTAAGAAAGAAAGGAAGTAAGGTAAAGATATCTATCTGTCCCTCGTACCTAAATGTAACCTCAAAGAATACACTTTTGTGAAATTACCAAAGCATTCAGATATAAAGACACTGTACAATGACCTACAATTCAGTCAATACGGTCTGTGTAACTAAATAGTAATAAATACGCTAATATCTAGATGAACCTGACTACAGTAATAGTTTATTATACATATATAATATTGTTTACGCAGTCCTCCTCTTAAATATAAATTCAATATAACACACAGTGTCCTTATCAGTTGCACATGCGTAGTATAGTAAGTAGTAGCGGTTGTAAAATTATCTCGCACGGACATGTATGTACCTAATGTATGCATATGTGTTGTGTTTATAAGTAGCACGGTTCAGTAACATCGACGTAATGGGTCATCTCACTACTACTTCAACACTACGCATTAAGTACAGCTGTTTTTAATTTTTCCTCGGTTCTATTGTTGACACTTTTTGATTCTACGTAGATACGGGGTGATTTCTGGGTCATGATCCGGAACCACTTTTTCAAACTCGGTAACTGATCAACATTATTGTATGGTAGTATTTTCTCAAAACAGAATTAATTTAATTTTTCCTATTTTTCAAGTAAAATTAATCTTAATTTAAGTAAATCATTGTCACCATATGAAAAAACCGTAAGACGTCACATGAGTAGGGTGACCAAATAGTATGAAAAATGTATTTTTCTACTTCACATCTGAATTTATCAATATTGGTGATAAAAATAACCACCAACATTAAGTTTTATATCATGCCTTGTTCTCTTGCTCCACGACCCCGATATTACCCTGTATAGGGAATTTTATAAATCGCATAATATATATAGGGAAATCCACTGGGACTTTTCTGGCTGACTGGGAATCACAAGTATATAAAACTATCAAGTTCTCGCATTTGAAATAATAGATAAATAACTGTATTAATAGACAATTACGCAACAAGGAGGAAAACAATAAACGACTGCGCATAATTAAACAATTAATTATAAATCTAGAAATGAATTTATGGTCCGCTAATTATAGCGTTTAGATAAAACATGGTTTTGGTTTGATAATACTTATCCAGAGGTTATAATATATCAATGTATGTAAATATAAAATGTACTAAACTACTTTCTGGCTGTGTCGTGGTCGAATGGAAGCGAATACATTTGCGAAGCGATCCGAAGCGTGTCCTACGCGGGCGAATGGAACCGTCTAATTCGCGCGAAAATATCAAACAAACAGATCGCGTTCGCTTAGTTTCAAGCCACGCCGCGTGTTCGCGTATTGTTCAGCTACCTACGTAGGTCACTTCAATCGCTGTCGACCGTTGATTTCTGCCGCTTCGTGTTTTCGTTGATTTGCTCATTTAGGACACAGCATTATAGTTATTATGTCTACACCGCCATTGGAGGTAACTGGGGTCGACTCTTTAGCTGATGCAGTTCTTTTAATATTGTGAATACTGATGTCAAATTAAAAAATATACTGCAAAATATTTACCCAGTGATAATTTTACATTAATTTTACAATAATATACAAAACCACGGTTAAATTCCGTTACAGGTATAAAAACGAAGACATTCACTAACATTAAAACATCTGCTGAATGTCATGGAATATAGTTGTTGTATATTTCCATGCAGTGTAGAATAGTGAATACCAACTTTCCCACAGCAATATGAACTGATTTGCGATATTATGTTTGCTGATACTAACACATGGCGACGAGTGGACGGCAAACACTTCGCGTTTTATTAAAATACTTTAAATTATCAAGTATTTCATCATATCACTGGTGGTGCTTTGATTATGATATAATAAACATAATTCCTCAAAAGTTTTTATTTTTCTCCTTACATGTAACTAAACCATTTTTTTGTAGTATCAATGATATAGACTTTTTCCTCTTTTTTTTTGTATTCTTGTTACTATATTTATAGTATATATACAATAGGTACCTATACTTATATTTGCGGTATAATTTAAATAGTTTTATTACAAATCCACTTTGTGTGTTGCTTCAGGCTACACCACTGAGCAAATCCCTCGTTGTTTACCAGGAAATGTATTCGAAAACTCGTTTAGCACGCTAGATGACCTAAATCAAAGTGACGTAGCCCGTCAAATAGAGCATAATTCTAGCTCGTGAGGACGCTAAGAACTAGCTTCAGGGAGCTGCTACTGTCCAACGCGTCGATATAAGTTGCGAATGAGGAGCGACTTTATAAATATGTACCTATTTAAGATATAAAGACACTGTACAACGGCAAATGCGTAACGGAACTTAGTTTCGTGAAGCATTTGTTTTTAATTCATAATTGTCATGCGAATAGTTGCAAAAAACTTACACTAGTGTTTACAATAGTAGTCAAACAAATGACAGCAGAGAACTTGCGATGCATTTGTAAATGTTGCTTTTTGTTTTGTTTACGAGCATTATTAAAACGAAGTTACAGAAACCGCCGTACTATCCTGCCTTGTGGCACGTCGAAGGTTTACTATTATGTACTTACTATGTTATAGCGTATACACACATGAACTTTTGCAGGCGGGGAACAGCAGAAGCGGTTCTAGAACCGGTTTATAGAATACTGCACGTTGACTCCAAGCACAGGGCCAATGGAGTCAAGTTTATTTTTGTTATCCTTATTAATTTATGCCAATTCGTTTTAAGGATATTTGATAGTAATTTTGCTGGCCAGTCTGCAACAACAATTTTTTTACTGAACTATAATATCAAGCAAGTACTGTTATGGTTACCGATCTATACTCTTATTAAGTATAGATAAGCACGTACGGTAGATTTAAAAATGTGCAATTATGTACAATGTTTCATTACTTATAATTATTGCTGGGCGTACAAAATAATTACATAAATACTATCATATAATATATTTTGCGTTTTCAAGTTTTTAGAAACAGGATTTTTAGGAATTTTAATGAATTTTTAGAATAACTTCCACTTCTATTTTCAAGTGAGATGAGGTAAAGATGTAGAAGTGGGCAAAGTATTTTTTTATGAGCAAAAATCTTGAATTAAGCAGATTTTCTTGTTTTCGAGTAATTTAAGTTGGTTACAAGTTACAACTGTTGCATACCGTCTCCGCGATTTCCTTGTTCGCTCGCTAGATTTTGCTGTGAGGCGTCTTTATTACTTCTTGTCCTCAGATGGTATCGCCGCGCCTGCGCGCTGCAATCACTTACTATAACTATATTGTGTCCTAGGTTTCCTGGTCGAAATATTGCTTGTTTTGTTTTGTCAAGTGAGAATTAGGGTTCCAATTCACCAGGCAAATAGAAACAAGTCATTTTTAATAAATACTTGTACGTAATTGTCGCTATATCGTCATCTATTGGGTGGTTTTAATATAGGAATCTTGTTTATAATACATGTAGTTCTTAAATTTAGGCCTTAACTTATTATTTATCAATCTTAAAGCAAATCAAATAATTTTGTTGAATATTTTTTTTAATTTGCAATTTTTAAGTAATAACACTACTATATAAAATTATAAACTGAAGTATATGACAACTATTTCAGTTTATTATTTATCATTAAAATTACACAAATTAACTTTTAATGAAGCAGAAACTTCTGAACATTATTCATAAACTCTCTGCCGACTAATAAATAAACAGCAAAAAATATTCTAGTGGAAAGTTAATACATAAATTACAGTCCAACTTGCGTAACAATACCAGCATACATATTTTTAGAGTTCCTATGAAGACCAGAAGCCAGGCTTAAGGGGCTACTTTGAAAAATTATAGGTTTTTTCAAACGCTCTATTGACTAAACGGGAAAAGGGACTGAATTTATTTTCGAATATATATTATTAGACTATATACTCTTGTTTTTGGCACAAGCCGAAACACGATTGCTGAAAGTTGCCTCGATAGAATAAAAATCCGAAGTTGGGTCCTTTTTCTCCTTATTTTTCTTAGCTTACGTAAACTATAAGAGATTAAGCAATATAACTAAGTAAAAAATATGGTATTCTGGTTTATCTAAAAAGTCACAGAAACAAAATTAGACAAAACTTTATAGATTCGCTTATTTATTGTATTTTAGTCAAAAAGTCTGATCCTTAAGAGCGCTGCATCTCTTTCTTTCGTGCACGGGAGCCATAAACGTGTCTCTAACGGATGGGCGTGGCTTGTCCGAATCGAGGAACGGCCTTAAGTTTATGGGGAGTTAGCTGAACATATCGGCTGATTGTCCCGTCGGCCCTGTTATTAGTGGCCATTGATGGAAGCCTCCGGACGTCGTTGACGGGGAGTAAAACCTCCAACGGCACACTTTATTGGCCACTGTGCTGTGAATTCGTATGAATTCTGCGATTCATTACTTACTAGAGAGCTTCGGGAACATAAATAGCAAAGAAAAGGTGGCAATGGTACGTTTCCAGGTTTCGTGATATAGTTGCACATACATTTTTTATATCATTTAAGTAGATAGGTACTTTTACTTGAAAATAAAGCATTAGTAAACATTGCTAAATTTGAAGTAAATAATTCAATTAACAATCTGTCATAAATATTTGTGAATTTTCACTTTTTATATTATACATTCTTTTTATGTCTTTCCCGACCACGGAACAATGGTGTTCCGGACCTTTGGGAGGCGTAAGCCGAAGCCAACGCGCAGAGGCCCTATCGACAATTTAATAAAAAGTGAGGGGTACACTAAGCGGATGCTGCCCCTGCCCGTGTCATGGGACGCACGCAGAGACAGCACCCGCCATGGTGTAAGGACTATTGAGTATTAATGGAGTCTAAAATGTACTAGGCTATTGGGTGAAAAGTAATGGACTGATTAATGGGCTATTGGATGAAGAACCGGACGCCTGCCTAATAAAACGGTATCCAATTTCATTTCCGGCAGACGGTGACTCGCCGTCCGCAAGATGGGCCCCCATAAAAAGCGACATCAAAGATGGCTCAAGAGCAACACCGGTGCGGGAGCTGGGGGTAGAGAGGTGTCACTGGACTTTAAACAATATTATACATTATTATTATAATCAACTTTAGGTAGTTTTTATTAAGTAGTTACTTACATAGAATTTTTTATTTTAGTTTATTTGCATTTTTAACAGATATTTGGACTCCTTTCCCTTTTTTATAATATTTTAATGTACATATTCGTTAGTACTTCGCCACTTCGTCTCGTAACTCTTTGATGAGTTGTAAATCGAAGATAACATTACTGCCCTTGTAAATGAGTTCATAAAAACAGAATAATTCTAATTCATATCTCATTATTCTCCATATACATTATAAACTGCTTCAATTAATATTAGACTTTGTAACGATTAGTCCAGTTTAATCCTCAGCATAAACACTAAAACTAACAATCACCAAAAACCAGTGGCTTTCGTCATTTATGGACAGTCGCCACTCGCCATCAAATATATCGGAGCGACCACGGTAAACAAAAATATCTGAATATGTACCTTATCGCCATGAAAATATAGGCGTTGTTCAGATACTTTTGACCACCTTGGCCGCTTCGTTATACCTGATGGCGACTAAACATTATAATTTTAATCTTCTACACATAAATTACTGTTCAGTCGTTAAATATCAGTTCTAGGGATTGCATTGACATAAAGCTTAGCTACAACGTAGCATTTGCTGACAAAAATTTAGTCAGAGACCTTAACGACCTAACCATTGGGTATGTTTTGGTCACTAGCAGCTTTATTCAATACTTTGTGACTTGCCCTTGCGCAACTTCAGCACGAGCCAACGGTAGGAGTATTCTGTTCCATATTTGAATTTGTTTAAAATAGATTATTAACGCTTCGCTTATGGTCTGGACGGGTTTCAGGTTTGGATATTTTAGTTTACGTTTAATTATTAAATCTGTGATTTATATTCATATTTCCTAATCATATTATGCTAAGTTATTTTAGGCTCGAGTAGGTTTGCAATTAATGGAAGAGACGGGTTTCCAATGTTTCCATCGCCTAATTCCTGATTAGATTATAAAAATCTTAAGTAATACACAGTTAACTTGCTTAATTCAATTTCGAGCAACCTATAATAGTTTAACAAGTTTACAAAAGAAAACCGACTTTACAAAACAATTACAAAATGGTGCCCATTTATGTAATAGTCTTCGATAGTAACTAGTACTTCGTCAAATGTCAACAAAGCACTAACTAAACTATAACATTATTGATAGGTATTAGAAATTTAAGTAAATTTTATCACCATCTCTGGAAATATAGTTGGATATGTAAGTAAGACACAAAGGCCAAGTTAGGAGCAAAATCTAGAACGTATTTAAATTTTAATCTTTATCGAGGGCCGACGCCGTGGGCCAGTAATGTAACAAACAATACCTAATTGTCTAACGAGCGAATTTACGACAATCACAAAGCCGCTATTGTTAAATCGCCTACTTAAGTGGCGTATTTTGTTGTAAACACAGGTCCTTGTTAAATAAACTGGTTATAATAGAACATTCATAACTTATTACTTACCGATGTCTAATTGGGTTCATGTTAGCAGCTACTTACGCAGTTATTGTGAGATCACCAAGAAAATCGTTTTTTTTTAAATTATCATAACGAATATTTAATCAATGAACATACTACGGTAATAAATCATGAACACTTAAGTATTTTCACAAGCTTTGCTAAAATGTGCCATAAAATAAGCCAATAATACATTGTTTTCTGGCCATGGTTATACATACACGTTAGCAAAATAATGTGTGGACTCACAACTATCCGGAACTCACAATAATAAATAATACAAATAAACATGATAAAAACCCTGTTTTTATCAGTAGTTGCAATTCATTCTAATAAAAACCCTGTAGTAGTATTTAACATTGTTTATTCATATTCAGGTGCCTGTCAAAATATCAATCTACTCATAACACACACATCCCACTGCTAGGCACAGGGCTTTTCTTAGAGCCACGGTATTCACGGTAGGTAAGGTAGAATTTTTTTTTTAAGATATCGGTATTTCCTGGAAGGGATTTCTACCTACAATCCAGAAATCTCAAAAAAAATCTTACTATATGTAGACACCTGTTTACCTGTATTTATACTGGCAATTTACTATACCGAGCATTGACTAATCATCGACCAAACTTTAATTACAATGAACACTCTATCGAAGCGCAATTTATAAAGCTTTCAGTTGCGTATTTATAAATGGCGGTGTTAAAGCTAATTAAAGCTGGACTGGCTGGTCGTCCATCTACTGCGACCTACTTGTGTAGGACGTAGACACACTGACTGTGAGGACGGCGAGTGTCCGAAACAATTAGTTAACCTTATCTTACTCAATTAAGAAGTTATGCTACATCGCTACATGTTTGTTTTAAATAGGTACTTCATCATATCAGTTTTTATGAGAAAACGGAATGTGTTAATTAAGGTTTTTTAAAGGTAAAAAGCTTGAGGACTACCGCAACTTCCAAGGTGTTCCATAAATTATTAAACGCTTTGCTGAAAAAGGACTACATACTTTAATATCTCGCGTAAAATGTTGGCTAAGGACTGCAGTGGTATTACACCACTAGAGCAGGTGCTACGGATTTCGTAAATCGCAATATTCGCCCGCGGATGCAAAGCGTCAGTGCGTTTATTATAATAATTGCATAATTTACGCATAGATCAGTTGCAGAGGTGCCGGGCTGGACTGACAGAGTTTGATTTCACGCGCTTATCATGTATAATATCATTTGAAGTCCGCCTATAAAGAAAACATTTTAAAAAACTTTATTGGCTAGTTTCAATGTTTTTTTTTATAATCCTGATGAGGTATTATAGCAGTAGGTACTTATGTTAGTTTTTTTACTACCTTACTTCCTTAAAATTGTAAGTGAACCTTCATTGGGAGGAAATGAATGTATTAGTCTCGTATTCAGTGGCTTGACGAATCTGTGTTACACTCAACGGGCAAAGCAATTACGAGCTACCTAAGGGTTTTGTTAAATGTATCAATGAATACAAAACAGTGAATGGACAGTTACGACACTAATATATTGAATAAATCCAAGTCCAGTCTGGAACCCCAACCTGCGGAGCCAGTCTGCCCACGCGTGGTCCGTACCCGAGGCGTGGGCGCAACACCTTGCACCAAGGCAATGCGAACTACTTGGGATTTCTGGATTCTGAATACTTGGTCCTTTGATATAAACAACGCACTCAAATTGTGTAGGTAATAGTATGTACTACGTGTATGTATTAATTATTAGGTAAATAAGTCTGTTTTCCAACAAATTTCTTTATGATCAGACAAACGTTACTGAAGCTTTCGTCGAAAAAACTCTCAAAATCATAAAGCCATCGAAATGCCGAGGCGTCCCAGTAGCAAATTTGTAATAATTGTTTATAAGAGCTCGCTTCGCTTGCGCTCCGCTCGTTCGATTATTTACTACATGCTACATGATTTAGAAGCTCGTCGATCACTGTTCGATTTTCTGTTTATTGCTGATTCATTCCACGCGATGTCTAAAATAAAAAATAAAAAACACGCAATATTTGCATAAAATATGTAGATTTTGCAAACCGAATTGGAACTTGTATTACTGATGTTCATAATTCTAGGAAACAAATAACTTATTTATAAAAATTACCATAATCCTATAAACGATACGACGCTAAATAACAAATGATAATCAAATCATTACACCGCAAACTGTGTGATTTCGCAAAACTAATAGCGATGATCGTTGAAAAATGATTCATAATGCGCTCGTTCTTGACCCAGATCCTGCACGTACGCATGCGCGCTGCACTAGGAAATCAGTGGATGATTTTCCTGTTATGATAATGATTTTAATATCAAGGATCTTGTAGCTGGTAACAGTTTCAGTCACTAAGAGTATCTATATGATTCTTAAAGGCATACAAAAACAACATAATAACAATATTTGATAATAGTTTAGCAGCACATGGTTTAAAATTAACTGTGATACACAGGTGCCTTCTAGACAACTGAAAATAGTTTTTTTTTAATATTTAACGGCTTTCTCCCCTTGTCATGGCAATGGAAATTCTGCCAATGACGACGTTTCACACTTTTTGATTAGGTATAATAAAATATAGGCAACGTTGTTCGGTAAAGGCCTTGCTGATTGTAAGGTGATAGCGCGTTTTGAGACTAATTCTTCATTAGCTGCCACTTGTTCGTTAGATCACCGCACATTAAGCTATCAATATTACACACTGAACTACGTAAATGAGCAAAAAGCAAAGAACTACTCTAAATATGTCGTCGCCATCTTGAGCTCAAACGATTATCCATCACTGAAAATAGTTAAAGAGAAGGAAACATTTCACCGCATATATTTATGTATATATTAATCTGTCATGTCATGTTTCACTAAGCCAAATAATTGGTATTGAGCTTGAATTGTCAAAGTTGCAAGCTCTAATTTAAAACGTGAGAACAGGGCCAAGTTAACGGTACACCCCGTAACTGTCCACATAACAATTAGGTATTCCATTCCTAGAGCCCTGAACATGACCAGTACGTGCCTAGGGTATCCTAGGTCTACCAGGTTGTTATGAATTCGTGATTATGTCACGAACAGTCTATGTTCACGCTTATGCTATTTACTTGCCAATGACAGTGGTTAATTCGATTGACCTATTTAGCAGTACTGTTGGGTAGAATACAATTAGAATATTATCATATCATAGTAACGCAGGTTTTGTGTTGCGATGTTTACGAATGGGTAAGTAAAGAAATGATTTTATATATCAGTAACTTAAGCTAGTTAAGTTATGTTGTGATCTCTAGATATATTTTTTTAACATCCTTGGTACAATGCCGCAAGGGCCTAGTTTAATATTAGTACGGTAGTGCCTCAGTATATTTAATTATGTAAATAAATGTTATAATTTTTTTAACATGACAGAGCCGTTTATTTATATTAAAAATTTAAGTAATTACTATTCGAAATATTCGAATTGCAAGCCCTAATCCCAGTTTCCTACTTCAAACATGAAGGCAACACTGAAAAAAATAATTTGTTACAAGCAACCAAATTTCGTCTACCAGTAACATAAAAATAGTGACTACAAAACTAAGGCTTATTCTTACCAAAATGTTTTGTTATTTATACATAAACCATGTGTTATTAACAAATGAACTTGATTAACTCTTTACCAAACTTTGGTTATTGATGAAATAGCCAAAGTAGTTTTGTTATCCTTTTTTTTCAGTGAAGGTTAGGTAGGTCTTTAACTACTATCATTTACTCTCCGATATCTAGCCAGTAGAATCAAGTTTTATATCTTGAGTACCTATTGTCAACTTTCACGTGCATTATTAGGGAACACGCATGTAGAGGTAACAAACGGCTGTAATTCGAGCCATTATATTCAGATCGCCGGCGCACGCGTCATTACTTCAAATTGATAAATAATTGTAATACACCCTGGTAAGTTCACGTATCATGCACTCATATTGCCTATCTATTTTGATGTGCTACGTTGGTTGTGATGCATTGTACCATAGTAAAATAAAATCTTTGCTCGATAAATGCCGACAGAATTTGTCTGCATAATGCCTACGGTAAGATTTTATTTAACATGGCTGAATTCTAAGAAAAATTATCTAGGAAGATTCGGAATTCGGATATCTCAAAAAATTACTACCATACAAGAAACAGAGTTTCGTACCGTTTGATGGAACACCAACTGACAATATTATGCTGTAATGTAACTCATTATAAAATAGCCCGAGTTTTCTTACACTACATGGTCTAAAAAGTATCTACGAATACGTGTACCATAGGTATGATAGTAGCCGTGTACGCCCAGGTGTGTTTGTATTTATCTGAAATTACCCCTTTTCTTGTGTACTCATACTGTTTTAAGGTCCATCCAGCCAGAGTATTAGAGAGACCCTACCGAGCTGGCAACATAAGCCAGTATTGACTCTGTCTTGGAAAGACGGATAAAACTCGACAAGCCACGATTAGATAATGATGCCTTTGTCATTAGATATCGGAGGCAAAAAGTGTCGGTGCTGTTCAGGTAGTGGTTAGGGTTGTCTATTATATACCAAAACGCAATTCATTTTACAGTAAGTAAATTTTTGTTTTTGTGAGATACTAGTGATTGCGTAGTGATACTACTGACACCAAAACTTTATTGGTATGGTATACCAGGACTATGTTCAAATCAAACACTATTTTATATGTATTCGCTACAGTGGGTAAAACAACGGTTTATGATATACAATATGTAACAATAACTTCCTATTAAAATATCAAGGAAACATTGCCATGAACATTAAGATAATTCTATTTCCGTCCTCGAAAGAGTCATCTGAGTATCAGATGTATATAAAAACTTGTTTTACAAAAAAAAATACCAAGGCAATTGTTAGTGATTTACTAGGCACAAAACACTTCTTTTTTAGAATTTGTCGTCACTTGGCTTAGGTCTCCAAAATATGAATATTTAACAACCCAGGTTTAAGTGGCAACCCTACTCGCCTAAGCACAGAGGCACGGGTTCAGGAGCGAGTCACGAGTCGGATCGCCGATAGCGAACGCATAGAACAGTAGCTGCATGTAATTGTGCCGCTGACCGGGGCTTTGTGGGTCAAGCTTATTCCAAGCTTTTGTGTTTTTGCGTCGCTTTGTTCAGTTAAAAAAACTGATGATTACGTTTTCATCTGACTTCATTTTCGGTTTTTTAATGGTGTCTTTACGATGAAGATAAGTTTTTACAGCGATAAATGTAAAATAAGTTGTTGATACGTATATGATTAATAAGTATATACTATAAAAAGTTACTGTATCGTTTTTTGTAGATTAAGCTAAATTTAATAAAGTTGAATGTGGTTCAAAATTGATGATGCGCTTCGATGAATCCTTTTTTTTCTGGAAACTTGAAATATCCATATTTGTCTGTGGCGTATACAATATCGAACATCATGACAGTATCTACTTGACTCATGAGGTAAAAAATAAAATAACAAGTTGGTTGGAAGATAAAAACTACGATGAAGTGGAAAATTTGTTAGAATATGTAACCTAGACCCCCCCCCCCCACACACACACACACACACACACACACACACACACACACACACACATATATATATATACACGCTACTTGCGCGCATTCACTATATAAATACTCAAATAATAATTAAGAAAAATAATTTGAAGTTTAAAGAATTGTACAATAAGTAGAAATAAAAATAAATTGGGATAAGGAAGAGCGGTGCCTCCTAGAACAGGTTATTTTGTAAATAACTTACAAGGAGACGCCGGTAAATCGTCAATAATATGATTTATACTGGTTTTTAAGCAAATAAAGAATTTTGATTTAGATTTTTTTTTTGATCTACAAATAAATTCTAAACTTGTAGACTCCCATGTAATGAAAATTAAATGACAATGTATAACAATCACTTATCAACGGAATTTATAATCAGTGTTCCTAAGAAAACAATTTTAAAATGAATTCGTTAGGTATCCTTTTAAAACGATAATGATTTACAATACCTAACAACACTAAATTGCCTAGAATTGCTAATACACGTAAGCACGTTAAGCAAACGCTCAAGGTTTGCCCTTTGTCAGTGCGCATGAGTGGAGAACTACCTACCAGATTTGTGGCTTTGCGAGTCGACGGCACAGACTAAGTATATTATTTACTATAGGTACTGATACCACCTTATTAAAGTAACGATGTACAACTGCTTTTGAGTAAAATATAACTATTCATAAATTGCAATGTTGGCTAAAAGTATATCAGCACCCAATATTTACTCATAACAATCATTTAATTATGTCTAAGTGATTAAGTGATTGTTCAAGTATCAAGGTTCCTTAGACAGGGATAAGGTAGAAGTCGAAGTGCTCGTCAGCAATGTAATTAGCAAAAGAGATTACATGGGGGTGTCTACCATTGGACATTACCATGTCGAGAGTTAGAGCCTCCACGCTTAAAGATTAAGGAATATTTTTTATGCTAGCTCGCAGGTTTGCTCGATGCACAAAAGAGGTTAAAATCTTACTTTTCAAGGCATTTTGTCAGTCATTTTACTCCAGCAGCCTGTGGGTTAAGTATACTAAAAGAGCCTATAATGCCCTGCGTGTTCAGTACAACAATGCATTTAGAATGTTGTTGGGACTACCTAGGTGGTGTAGTGCCTCAGGTATGTTCGCCGAGGCACGAACGGACGATTTTTACGCCATTTTGCGGAAAAAAATCGTTTCGATGCTTTGCCGATGCCGCAACAGTGCCAACAGCATTCTAAATGTCATTGCAGATAAGTATGACTGCCCAATCCAGTTGCACTGGGTTGAGCAAATAATGGCAGTTGCAAAATTTAGATCAAAGTAGATAATAAGATTAATAAGTTATATTAATGATCTATCAATTTTGATCTAAATAAGTAATTATTAATAAGTAATTAATTGCTAATCTTATCTTATTTTTTTATGTCTAAATGTAGTTTTTAAGCTTTAGTTATAAAAGTTTAAAAAAAAATGTACTTACTAACATTACGTTAAGGATTATACTAACAAATATGTATGAGTCAAAGTTACTTGAAATAAATGCATTCATTCATTCATTCATTTATGCAGTGGATGGCTGAACAGAAACAGTTCACTTCACTACCTAACATAGTCATCATACAAAAAGTATTCATAAACATCTTCGTAACCTTTTTAAAGAAACTATCTCATAAGTAAATGAAAGTAATATGTGTTAAAATATTAAGTAAGTATAAAGCCATTGCAAAATCTTTGCACTGCAAACACTGTATTGCAGTAACAGTACTTTATATGTTGCCCCCAGCAGAATTGCTATTATAAGTTCGTCAACGACATACAGACGCGTTATAAATAAACAAACTTGTTGGTATCGCATTACACGCGATAGCATCTCCCAACAGTGGGCCCACACAAACCTGGCGTTTCTTCAACAGCTAATTGCCGACAAATTGAACGTTTACAGCCGATGTTGTGCATGAATTGTGGTACAAACTAAGAACAAAAGCGATTTGTTTTGATACCGAAAAATTAAAAGCTCCCCTAGAACTATAGGTACTTAATAAAACATACCTTATCTGAAACAAGGCTCCTGGTTATAACTCCAGATTATACCAATGATTTTTTAAGATGTCGGAATGTAGGTATAGAAATCCCAATTAAGATTACGACATTATAAAATATTACTACCTTACAATGATAGCAAAGGAAAAAAACCAATCTTTTTAAAAGCGGGTTTCTTCTAAGGCTAAGGGTTCGATCGTTTCCAGTTAACTTTAAATAAATTTTCTGTAAATGATTTATCCTTCATTGTGCAAAAAAAATCTTAGAGTACAAAACTAGGACTTAACGCAATAAAGCTGACTCTACTAGTAAACAGCTGGAGTAGTGTCACGTATGTATAAGTCAAACAAACTACCATTACGTAGTTATGTAGGTACCTACTCAGCCTGTTTTTTAAATCGTCTTGAAAATCCCGGAGACTGCGCATCGATCGTGAAACTTAAACACCTAAGCTTGACTGCGAATTTGAAATCAAGAAGATAATGATATCGTATTAAAAAACATCTGGTTTCATCGTTTTAACATATTGCAGTGGATGAAGTGAACATTGGCAGATAAGCCCAAACATTGTGCCAGTATCTGTGCAATTGATCAAATTGAAATATTCCTTACTGGACTGGATTTTTAAAAGTGAATCGCCTTCGCCCACAACTCAATGAAGATTATTATAGCTTAACAGACGGTCCCTTTGACGCAGCCCTTGAAACCTGACACCGGTTAGTTGAACTTGCAGTATCAGCCCTAATTACTGTTATATCTAGTGCTTTGTAAACAGCTATGTAGTCGAGACGTAGCTTTAATACGACTTAGTTATATCACGGACTTGTAGATTCAATAATTGCAGCAATGATTTTCTTTTCTTGTTATGATAACTGTTTTTTATAAACAGAACTAGAGACTAGAAAACGAACGAGCATGAAAATCGTTTAGTTTTTTTAAATGTAAACGAACCGGGATCGTTGAGCCACTTGACTTTGTTCGTAATTTAGCCGTGTTATGAATGACCGATGTTACCGACAAGCTGTCAACTGCAAGTTACATCGTTCATTTATTACACGGCTAAATTACGAACAATGCCAAGTGGCTCAACAATTCGGATTCGTAACTGTAGATACTGTCAAACTTTGTATTAAAACCTGTATGACAAAAGTAAACCAAAAAATCTACCGACTTAAATAAGAAAAAAAGTGTATGAGCTTTGTTAAAGACAGTTTCAAATCAAACGACAGGAACTTCTTTTTAATATTTACTAAAACTGCTAATTTGCGGTTACAAAGCAAAAGCAATAAATGCAATAACAACACCGTAAAGCCCTTGACACACCGGTGTTTAGCGAGTAATTGGCCACCTGCGTCCGCGGATTTTATGTTTACATACAATATGACTACAGACCCGCGGTGAATAGACGACGCTTGTACTTACGATTTCATTGTAAAGTTTTAGTGAGTTACGTGTCTAAGTACATATTATAATGATAAAGAAGGTCATGTCATCAATGTAGGTACAAATCGCACTCATTATTAAAATAAAGCTATCGTTATCAGCAGTGTGTACGCGAAAGTCTTGTCCATGTTCACTAGTCGATGGATTACTATACTCATGCCAAGAAAAACAACTAAGTAAATACGATGTCTTTATCGTAATAATGCCTAGAAACATTACTTAACAAATTACGGTAACTGAGATCATATTAATTGTACAAAAATATAATTATTGCCTTAAACTTCATCGAACGTCATCGATATCCAGAAACACAACTTTAGTGTGCCTCCCTGTCACTGATTTTACGTCCATATTATTTAAAGACGAGCGCACACCAACCACACCATATGCGCACAAATTCCATTTTTTTAACGACTGGTGCAACACGTGCGCCCATTATTGTCTATGTAAATAAAATGTGGCATTAAACTTGGCTCGCGACGAATAGTGTAAACACACCCTTTTTTCTTGAAGTAAGAAAGGTTTTCAAGGGTGTGGTGGCATAGTGTTACTACCCCAACTGGCAACGAGGTGTCTGGCCTGTCGTCAATTGTTTAACCTATGAAATGCTATAGATACTATACCATAAATAGTACTATACTAGTATCAACGTGTCGTAGAAGCTTTTATGGCACACTGATGGGTTGGAGCCCTTTTACCTAGTGCCTGAAGCGATTGTAATACGCAACGCACACTTAAGTATTCCTTGTAGTTTTTCATTAAGGAGAATGATGCGATGCGTCCTAAATACATTTTTATCCGTTTTTTTATCAGTGAAATGTGTAGCTGTCATAGTTAAGTGAGGTAGTAATTTTTTTACATGTCCGGATCTTACTAGAGATTTCTACCTACAATTCAGACATCTTAAAAAAAACATACTTACTCATATCTACATAAACTATTTTGTAATAGTAATTTATAAAACTATAAACTTAAACAGGTTTTCGGCTTTGATTAATATTTTAATTTTATAACTGTTGAAAAGGATCTATGTAAGTTAAACAATTTAAAGTTTATGCGCCCTAAGCGTATGAAAATAGACAAATTATTTATTACTACCTGTAAATGATCTGACTTTATAAGATATGATATATTCAACTTGTTGACTGAAATCTAAAATATATTTTTGACTTCTAAAGAACTTTCCCGCTAAATGTCAATATGTCATATCGGTGTCGTCAGCAACCTTTGGAAGATATAGCGTGATATGCCAAAGTCCCGCAGCCCCACGATTGTACCCAATAAGTGGCATCTCCCGAAACTTCCTCGTGTTTATCTGTAATTTGGGATTAGGAAACATGTTTTATGTAAGAAATTATTAAATTAAGCACATATAATTTTTGTACTTGTGACTATGCAAGTATATATTATGTATTCGTTCTTAACATGGATTTTATGGGTCCCTATTTTCTACATCTTTTTATATTCAAAAAAAAACATAGTAGTACAACAATCTACTACTATTGTTTTTTAGTACTTCTTAAGGATAAAAGGACAATCATATCAATAAATTGGGTCCTTTTGACACATATCAGCCCAGTCCTAAACACATATAAAAAATGTAGAAAATAGGTTTACTATGCCTATTGTATACTATTTCTATAAAGTAATAGTATAAAGTAGGCATAGTGAATAGGTCCCACCGTACATTAATTAAGTAGCTTAGATGGAGATAGCGTTAGTTGTACGTATATGCCATGGTATTGTAAAGGTTGTTTGTAGCAATAGCAATAACTATTTATGAAAGCCAATATTGTTAGAAGAAGAAAGAAGAAGAAAATATAATACAATACAAAGTAACTTAAGACTAATACACAATTAACAATAAGCAGTTTTAAAGACGTCACTGAAATAGTCTCCACTCAGCATTATGCCAAGGTACCTTTGAGGTGACTTGAAGCTGGTCTTCCGTGGCAACCGTTGTTAGACTAAACTAAACTAAAATCACATAAAAAGCAAAACATGTTTTATAAATAAAACATTCAACATTTTGCCCAATATTTAGCATCACAATGTTTCTTTGTCAGGTGCGTTTAAATCCGATGATCCTGAAATATCACGAATTTTATCCGGGACAACTTTTAGAGTTGAACTTTGTAACTAAGATACCTAACTGTGCCCTCCTAGAATCTTTAGAGTCAAACTCAAAACTAGTCCAGAACTGCAAAAATAACCTTAATGCACTGGCTAACTCCAACAAAGTTACACTAAAATGGGTACCAGGGCACTCCGACATTGACGGAAACGAAATAGCGGACGAGCTCGCCAGAAAGGGTGCGGACACACCCCTGGTCGGCCCTGAACCGTTCTGTGGAATCACCAAACGGGAGGCGTATTCTATGCTAAACGAGTTAGAAAAAACGAGAACAAACGCATGGTGGAAACTGGAAGCTCGTCAAAGGACAAGCACACTCGAAAGCTCTAATCAAAGGGTTCAACAACAAAGTCGCTAAAGAGCTACTAGAGCTCAAAAGACACAAAACCTGCGCAGTGACCAGAATTCTGACAGGTCACTGCAAGTTGAACAAACACACGTTTCTAATGGAAAAGAAACAAGACGCAGCATGCAGGTTCTGCCAGGAGGAAGAGGAAACTGCCATGCACATTCTCTGCTCCTGCGGACCACTAATGCTTAAAAGAAGTGCCCACCTAGGGAGGCATGTACTGCAACCCGAGGAGGTACAACACATTACAGCCCAAAGAATCTGGAAGTTTCTAGACTCAACGGGAATTAGTAATGAATTATAAAGGGCTGCCAATAGATCAAATCTGGTCGAAGCGGCACACTGATAGCCCTACAAGATGAATAATAAATAATAATAATAACTGTGCCCTCACTTCGAGTTCATCAATCGGTGTCGGTAGCGACTACGTAAACTTATGGTGAAGATAATGAATAAATATTAGTTGAAAGCATTTATTGCATGTAATTTCTGAAGTCTGCTAAGGGAATATACCGGGAGATGGGCAGCAGCATCTTCCGAAAGCCTAAACAACAATAAACAAAAAAAATGCGCGCACCATCCCGCCTGCCAAGCGTGGCGCGTATGGCAGACCCCCCCCCCCCTTTTATAAAGGGGAGGCCTATGTTCAGCAGTGAATGTCTTATGGCTGAGATGATGAATTTCTGAAGATCGAAATGAAAATAAAAATTACCCAATTAACAGTAAATATATGGATATGGCGTACCTGTATCAAAAGTTCTCGCTTATCTATATGCTTATTATAAAATAAAATAAAAGAGATAATGAAACCATGCATTTTAGAGATACATGTATAGCCGTAGATAGTTTTAGAACCCAGTAACTGACACTAGCTAAACAAACCATTACGCGTAACATATTACAAAGAACATGCAACACATTATCATAGAATATAAAATGCTGATTATAACATAAATGTAGGCTTGTAAATGTAGAATATTATTGTGGCCGGTAAGTTTCCACGAGCCGGCGTCGCGGCACGACTTCATGTCTGACGTATAGTGAGCTTACATTACACTAGTGATGTCATTAGCTAAACAGACACTGTCAGTAATATTGACATTATTTCTCTACTTATTTTTTCATTCTTCATATACATAGAAAAGTATGGGTATAGAAACAATGACATTATTACTGACAGTGTCTGGACCGCTATTATTAATATCAGAGACTATACAGATATAGACAGCCACAGTCTAAGAACTTTTCGTTTCGAGGCTCCAAGTCTGAAGCGCCATCTGAACGAAACCAATCTAAAGTTTCCGTAGTAATAACGTAACAATAATAACTCTATTACTTACTAGATGGCACTGAGAGGCACAGAGTACTCCGCCCTACATTATACGGCAGCTTTGCTTGATCTACTATTACTATGATATTTGACTGATCTACTACTAGTAGTTCGCCCCGAACTGTGAACTCGCGAATCTTGTGTTTCGCCATAAATGTGCAATAGTAGAATTACTACAATTACCAAAAATAGGTATCGGGTATTTTTTTTCTCAACTAACCAATAACCATCACGGTGAAACTAAACGCCCATATTAAATTGTGCGGTTGATGCGCAAAATTTTACCGCGACGAAATCGCTTCAGATTTGACAGTTTTTGTCTCATCTAAATTTAAATCCACCTCTCGCATGCCTCTCACTCTGTTGCTTTGACTTGTCGTTCTCATCTGTGGACCACCTATATAGGTTTCGGTCACCATCATTATGCGTATGTGTGTGTTTGTCAGTATGCTGATGGCCCTAGCAGCCAAAGCTCTAATAAATTTAAAAAAAAAGTCAGTTGTCAAAATATTTACACCAAAATCAAAATATAATAGAAAATATTTTTGAAATCAATTTTATGTTGCTAATTGTTATGAAACAGTAAGCAGTTAATAATTTGACGAGAGTGTTAATCAATACCTTTCGTTTGATACCAAACCCAACCATACTTGCTCGTAAAAGTAGCAAATAAGATGACCAATGTAACAGGACCCCTTTGCAAAACCTTTTAGGCCTTCTAATTTCAGAACCCCCGTCTCAATCCAGCTTATATACGAACTCGCAAATTTTGTTGGTCTCTGCTACAACCCCAACAAATTTCATAAAGATCGGAAAATCATTATTAAAGTTATTGTCGGACAAACTATCTAAATCAAAAAGCCATCCAAATGCCGAGACGTCCCAGTAGCCAGGTGACAGTTGTTGTTTGTAAGAACGATCTTCGCTTATGCCCCGCTCGTTCGATGATGGCGCTTCAGACTTGGAGTCTCAAAAAGTTCATAGACTGTGGCTGTCTATATATGAATAGTCTCTGTTATTATATAATAATACCCACTGTGCAAAAAAAGTGTGTCCACGTGTTAAAATACTAATTATATTCGTTTTCAATGGATATAAATTCTACGGTCTGAGGATACAAAACGTAGCTTTAAAAAAAATATTGTAAAGTATGACAGTTCAATAGAAGATCTACATGTACATAATATTTTCATAAAATATTATTACAAATTATTAAAAAGTATTATTCTATTTTGACTCATCACATACCTAATCAAAAAAAAAAAACGGCCGGCCTATGGCATTACAGTCAAGTTTTAGATTTCATAATTTAGTTTGACACATTTAATACAATTATTATAATTTCTACCAAATGATATCGATATGCGTATCATGAATGCACATCCCTACACTTATCCACACGCAATCGACTTGGAACAGAAAACTTATCGATAAATACAGGGTGTATCACGAACGCACCAATTACATAGATGGGAAAGAAAATTATTGCCCCGGGGACCTACCTCGTTTCCTCTCCTTCGCACTTTATAGGATGAAGGGAGGTGGACGCGGTATTGACAAGATTACTTATAATTATGTGTACACTAGTTTTTAGAATTGAGTAACTGTTTTGATCTGACCCGATCAAGAAGGTTTAAACATGTCTTTAGGCTTTATTTATACGTATCAGTCTTATTTAAACTTTTTTTTGTTCCAGGTATGTTTACTAACTTTGACAGTTGAAAGATCGTCGGTTTCTCATAAGTTAAATTTATTTTACCTACTACAATTCACCATACATCCATTTCATTTGTTATTTTACCGTTATTAATATTTGATGCATAATTACCTAAGTAAATTAAATAACTCGTAATAATAATTTCAATGATATGTAAAAAAGCAATGAAAGAAAGAAAGAAAACAATTATATGAAATTGAAACTGTAAGAAATGGAAAGTTTCAATTTTCATACAAAAATATCAGAATTTTCCGTTTTCTTATGTCGAAATTCCTTTGGCACATCAGTAGTTAAATATGTACTTAAGAAAGATTGAAAAATACACTACCTAATTACATGAAATACAATTAAAAAATTTAATACTTAAGGGTCGGGAAAATTATCAGATTCTGTCAAATTACCCTGATTCATACACAACTAGACTTACCTACAATGTTATGTTTATGTTTTGGTATAACTCATACCCTGTTAAGCATAGACAAGTGTAATACGTTTTAAACTTTCCCACATTCCAAAAATAATTCAATAGGCAATATTATTATAACATTAACTAACTCAAGGGCCATTGCAGCAAGTCCAAGACTTTGTTCCGCTGAGAGGCATCGATATAGACTCAAGTAGGTTCCCATGTTGCCCAAAATAGAAGACTGGAACTAATAACATGTCAAAATGTGTTTTGATTTGTAAGTGGTTAAATTAGTAAAAAGAATTGTTGGGAGCTATTTGATTGTTGAGTTTGGCTACTTGAATTGTTGGTCTTGATGCTGAAGTACTCATACTCGTATAGAAGTATTAGAAATATAATGTAAAACTTATCGAACGAGCGGAGCGTAAGCGAAGATCGTTCTTACAAACAACAAATGTCACCTGGCTACTGGGACGTCTCGGCATTTGGATGGCTTTTTGATTTAGATAGTTTGTCCGACGATAACTTTAGTAACGATTTTCCGATCTTTATGAAATTTGTTGGGGTTGTAGCAGAGACCAACAAAATTTGCGAGTTCGTATATGAGCTGGATTGAGACAGGGGTTCTGAAATTAGAAGGCCTAAAAAGGTTTTGTAAAGGGGTCCTGTTACATTGGTCATCTTATTTGCTACTTTTACGAGCAAGTATTGTTGAGTTTGGTATCAAACGAAAGGTATTGATTAACACTCTCGTCAAATCCGTATTAACTGCTTACTGTTTCATAACAATTAGCAACATAAATTTGATTTCAAAAATATTTTCAATTATGTTTTGATTTTGGTGTAAATATTTTGACAACTGACTTTTTTTTTTAATTTATTAGAGCTTTGGCTGCTAGGGCCATCAGCATACTGACATTAACACATTAGTTAGAGAGAGTTACCATAGACGCATAATGATGGTGACCGAAACCTTTATAGGTGGTCCACAGATGAGAACGACATGTCAAAGCAACAGAGTGAGAGGCATATGTGAGAGGTGGATTTAAATTTAGATGAGACAAAAACCACACAATTTAATATGGACGTTTAGTTAAGGTTGATTGAGAAAAAAATACCCGATACCTATTTTTGGTATTTGTAGTAATTCTACTATTGCATATTTATGGCGAAACACAAGATTCGCGAGTTGACAGTTCGGGGCGAACTACTAGTGTTAACTACAATTCGCTGGGTCAATGACAAAACCGACTGCTAATAAAATGAAATCCAAATATTCGTGGTCGTTTGATGCCTTTAGGGTCCAAAGATAAAACAAAACCAACAACTATCTATCTGCTAATAAAATAAAATTCAAATACAGTCCGTGAGCTCTAAAAAGAACCTTCGGGTTTTAGAAAGAGATGTCGGATATCAATCAACAGTGACACATGAAAAGGCAGAACAGCAATATTACCTTCGTGTGTCATGTCATCGCTGATTCCCGAAGGTTCTTCTTAAAGCTAACGGACTGTAGTTAGTTCTGCCTTTAACCCGGCAAATTAAAATTAAATAGAGTTATATATAAATTTAAATAATTATTTATTCATGTCAATAAAATATACTTACGACTAGCTTAAGCCTATTCAAAAAGTCACCCCCAACTGTCCCTGGTGCAAAGGTGACCATCACACTAGCCGCGTTACCACATTGAATAGCGATGAACAACCTTTGCACTAGATACGAACCCGCGCGTGCATCAGATCCCCTTTCCCTGATTCGGTGTCCCACTTTCCTAATAAAGGCAATAGAGTAGTATATTGATTCCAGTTATTATGTTATTTATTTACCCGTTAATAAAAAAGATACGACATATAAACATAAATTTATTATTCTACTAAAGTATTCCCGTTGAATTACCAATTAAGTACCATTCTCCCTGCTCAGTGATTCTGACTATAAAATCTTTAAATAACCTGCGATGTCAAAGCATGGCCACATCTCATTATCGGAGCTTAAAGCTGTACCCTCGAGTCGGTTGTAAAACACCGTAATAGGTTTTTGTGATCACTGGCGATTAAAGAGGGCACGTAAATTAGGATAGACTTATGGTGAGTTTATCTGTCAAATTTTGGGAGTGTTATTTTGATCTTGAATAGATCGAATGAGTAATAAATTATAAATAGTTAAATTATGTATGGATTTGTCCATTTCCCTTAAACTGCTTTAAGCAAAAGAAAGGTAACGAATTCATGTTCTAGACAACGCACCAGAGTCACCAAATGACAATCCAGTCTTCATATTTTTTGTAACATTATTGAAGTATAATAAAACTCGACTCAAGTTTTTGCAAACATCGCTTCACATCGTAACTATCTAAATGTTAAACAACGTCCATATCCATACTGAGATTGCAATTTCCCATTTTGTGAAGAATATTGTGTTCAGTGTATTAAGGATTCTTCACGGACCATTGGCTCCACCGTCCATACATGGATAAACAGATTGAGATGTTATGCCGAGTTTATTGTATGTAAGGACAGGAACACACTGCCACTTGTCACCACATAAGTATTAACATGTGTGTGTAATGCTTGTTTTTCTATTTAAGAAACGAAACACAAAAGTAATCGTTGTTATAAAGTAATCATTATTTTCTTACGCTATTTGCTCACGCTTCAATTTACGATTACACTATTTTTTGCATAATTTAGAGTACTATATATTCGTTTCCAATATCAGTAACGCCGGTATCAATAACTGGAAAAGTATTTAATACTTTTCTGACACTAACCATCCCGTTCTTTCATTAATGGCAATTTAACCAGCATCATCTCTCTTTTCCGTGTCATTCAAAGTCTTAAAACACACCCCGTCTACCCTAAGCTTGGTGTGCTCATTATATTTTACGATACTGCTCCATTGAACAAAATTGACATCTATATGAGACAAGATCCGCAACTCCCGCTTGGTTAAGGCCGGACTTTGGTCTTATAAGCTCTTTTAGATGCCCGTTAATATTTAAGACCGCTAATAAACGGCTTATTTAAGTTGAGTTTGTTCGAGGCGTGTTTAGGACAGAAAATAAAGTGTTAATTTAGTTTAGTTTAATAATATGGAAAACATATTCTCCGTGCTAAAATGAATAAATATTTTAATACCTAGTACCCTAAGCTAAAAGTAAGAGCATAATGTACAATCTTCCTAACAGTCTACTTTTAACCAAATTGATTTTTCGCGGTATTTTTAGGCTTAGTAATAAATTATTTTGACATGAATTAAATTATTTTATATTTTACCAGTATGAATAGTGATGATTTGAAAAACTCAAACTAAACTTGTGCCTAAAATCTACTAAAGCCGAAAAATTATGACATCGAAGTAAAGTCTGCGTCATTAATACAACTTGTTAGAGATCCAAATATCTAATTACACTGCGCCTTTATTATCCATACCACATAATATATATGTACATACATATATTATTACCATTACCAAACATCATGAATAAAATACAAACAAAAACAATAATTTTATTATTATGACGAAAGCAACAATAATAACAAATCACATTTTATAAATAGTCATCTCAACATAAGTCAACGGCAAATTTATAAGCGTAGGCAAAAATAGCACAATAGAAGCTCTTAATCTCGACCGAAAATCTTCAGAAGTTAAATGAATATTAATATACTGCAGACAAAAGTACCCTAATTTGGGGTAGCTATACTAAACAAGAATCAGTCACAAGACAAAGTACCCCCAAACTCGACGCCAACTTTAAATTAATGTTTCTTTTTTACTCGTCGTGTTTTGTTTTTTATTAACCGTTTTTTGGTTTTTCGGTGTCTGTTTTTTTATATTTTTTTGTGACATGAGATTGTCTTGTGAGACAGTCAATAAATTTTGGAGTAATTATAGCAAAGGGCGTTTTGTTGAAAGGTAATTTGAGTTAAGACCGAAACGCGTTTGGTAATTTATTGGTAAAACAATACGTTAATTGGTTTGGGATTAGTGAAGATCCATTTTATTTAACTACTTGTATATTATGGTTAGAACTTGTATCAATAGAAAATAACCGAAACAGAGAATTACTATTGCTATACTTTATAATATCCTACTAAAGTGCGAACTAGTTTACGAAGTTAACTGGGCTACTAGATTATTTTACCATTTAAGGGTGCAGCAATTTTTATTCATATTTTTTATTGCGTAATGCGTATTAAAGTTACCAGTAGAAAAATAAGCTTACAGATGTAGTTACTGTAAAGTAAGGATACTTTGGCCCTAAAGGGTAATTTTGTCATTCGGGCTCAGGTTTTATAACTAAATACGTTGTATTTATACTAGCACATTTGCATGAGGTTGATTTAAAGTAACCGTCTATGTTTTTATTTTTCTTATTAGACCCTACTATCTGATTTTTATATGGGCCTTTATCCTCCATGGGTGACAGCGTTCCTATTTTTTTAAAACTTAAAGTAACCATTTTAATGCTTAAACCCTGGGTTTTTAAATCATCCAATCGCATATTTTTCAACAGTGTAATTTTCCATCCTCATTTTTTCGACACGAAATTAGAAAACAATTAAAGCATAATACCTCGTACTATTTCTGGAACTGTGGCATCGCCCCAAAGGCGCCCGGGAAAAAAACTTGTCAACATGACTAACGTTCCGTGTGTCTTGACAGAATGACAGGAGCATTGATTTTCGACATTTTAATTTCAGGTTAAGTGACTGGTCCCCTAGAGTATTTCTGTATTGTTTTTATTTTAGCTGAAAATGCGAAGAATGTGTCACTAAATGTGACATGACGGAGTAGAGAATTCTGTCAAGAGATAAATTAGTTCCTATGTTTTTATTTTTGAATTAGACTAAAATATCTTACGACCAGGAAAACAAAACTGTTACGTAAATTCATAACTATTATGTGTAATTTACTGTTTTTTTAACATAATATTCTTTTAATGGTAGTGTTTTAAATCCTTTTCTTGCAATGTAGGGAGCTGTAATTAATAATGAATGAGTTAAAAACATTACCGCTTGGGGACTACTTGTAAGTACCTACTTGCTTATGTCACATGTGGGGAAGAATATGATGTAACTAGAATTATAGAATAACAATAACCATATCTAAGAATATCTTGAGAAATAAAATGAATAGCCATATTCATTTAGAGCATCGGAAAAAAAAAGAATTATAAAAAGCTGACGTATTCTGTAAAATCTAAAATCATTGTTGTATGCCAATAATCGTAGGTAATGAATTATATTTAATATTTTACATTATTATTAAATATTTTACAGTCATTACAAACCCAAATTCATAATATATCATATTTTAATTACTTACACAATCAAACACATAACTAAGTTTAAATTCCTTACACCAATTTAGGAAACATCCGCTAAATAACCTAGATTGCCTTGTAATAATGCAGTTTTACTCATTCGCCTTGCCAAATAAATGAACAATACTGCATTCCTGTACATAATTCCTAATATAAAAGGTACCCAGTCCAAATACTGCATCACAGCACATTATTTTACTGAGTTACAAAGGCATACAATCGAATAGTTAATAATACGCGAGTGTTTTATTCGACCACAACAACACAGTGTATAAGCGAAATTAGCTATTCTTGTAAAAGCTATAAAGTCCTGTTCTCACTGTGTTTATCTTACTATACACCCGCTAGCGGTCAACAATTACCTTTAACTTAACTGAATAAAGTTCCATATTGATTGTATTAAGTCATTAGACCATTTTGGTCTTAGTCGTCATAAAGTCTGTTAGCAGGCTTGGTCCAGTTATTTCTGTATGCAGTAGTGACACACGTTTACGCAGCTGGTGGTCATGATCTGGTGGAAAGGCATTTGCTAATGGCGTGTCTATTTGAAATTTTAGTGTTTCAAGATTAATCGTTGGTTGTAAAAGTGTGTATGATGTATGTGATTTAACGATTGTTTTGGAAACAAACGGCACACATGTGTAGCTATGAGAATGGCAAAACGTAAGGAGTAACATGGACTTAATTCCCATGATTACGCATAAAGCTCTGTATATTTAACCAATGCAACCATCCACAGATTGGCATACCAATAGAAATGCCAACAGCTAGGCAGCTATCATTATATTAGAAGCTTCAGTAGCCGCGGAAAAGTAATCCAATGTGCCAAATATATTATCCTTTTTGGAGCTAGTAAAAAATAATATCCTTTATTATATATTATTAAATATTACTAGTTAAAATCATCATCGTCGTGAGCGTGATTATCATTGATTGTATGTATTTATCACAGAGATTGTATGTATTATGTCCGTTACAGTTTACTGTAAATAGTTTGTTATTACTAGCGCCAATTCAGACATAAGTGTTCACTGATCATCCCATCACGTCCATTTAGCTGACAAATCATTTGTATTATAATATCTTTTTTAACCTGACAGGGTGATAAACTTAAAACAATTGCAACAAGTTACAGCAAGCCAGCCGCGTCTCAACAAATATTACAAGTCAAACATATTGGCTTACAAACAAAACAATCGCGTGCTGTATTTCAACGGCAATGTTCGCGCGAAAGTCCTTGTGGTGGAGGACCTAAACAAAGGATCATGTTGCCGCCGAGCAGTCTGGCTGGGATAAGGAAATTATTTGCTATATTTCGATTAAATTATTGAACAATACAGATGTTTCTTGCTTTTGACCGCAAGCAGTATATTTACTTAATTATTCATTTGTTCTTACTTAGTAGCTGCTGAAATAATTTGCCTGATATCTGTCTTTAAAATACAAGTACAAGAAGATCTTCAAGGTGTTTTGTTCCGCACATAATATACATAACTTATTCAAGGAAAAGCAAAAAAACATGGAGCCCTTAGTGATTTCATTTGCACTGTAATCATTACATCCCCATAAAATCTCAGTGTAGTATGGGCAGTTATAAATGAAATCGATTTCAAAACAAAACTTACGCCGACGTAAAATTAATATACGGTAATTCGCAATTTATAAAACTCCGCGACAAGTAATGTCAAGGGCATATGAGCTAAATGATTTTCCAGTTTCCATTTTCAGTAAAAACGTGTTTGGATATCATTGACATACACATATGAACCCGTGTTTCTCAGCGTAAAATATCGTAACTTGACTTCAAACGTAAAATTAATTTTAACCTTGCGAGTTTGAGCTTAAAGTTTATTTTTGTTTGCAGGCTATGTTGTTAGCGACTTTTATTAATCAATGACCAAGTAGGGCTTTAGCTATCAAGGTCTGCAAGTTTGCAATTCTTTACAAGTTTAATGCCAGTGTTGTGTTTACATTATTGTATGTATATTGTATAACTAGTAGTAAACACAAGCGTCATTTTGCTCTGGGGTACACGATAAGTGCACTATAAGACTGTTCTATTGACCACGACTAAGATTATTTCAGTAAAACATTCTGTGATTATGGTTTTAGATCAAGAGCAGAGTGTAGGCAACCATACCTCATCGAGAAGCAGAATTCAGCTTATTTAGGGCGATGCGCGATAAAATGTTAAATATTTTAGTACCTGCACACGCTACTAGATACTAAAATACATAACATTTGATCGTGCATCGCGCTACATAAGCTGAATTCTGCTACTCAATGAGATAGGTTTGCCTACGGGCTACTATTGATCTATTTCATTCACTTGCTACCGTACGGCGATTATCACACTGGCGACGGATCCGCATGCGGCGCCGGTGCGCGAGCGAGATAGCGCTATACACAAGTATAGCGCTATCTCGCTCGCGCACCGGCGCCGCATGCGGATCCGTTGCCAGTGTGATAATCGCCTATTAGTGCCGTAGATGGATGCTGTTCTTTTTCGTATCAAATGATACTGCAACGAATACTTAGTTACACTAGTTAATCCTTTCTCTAAACCAATCTCGTTAGCACAGTTACTTCCTTAAAACAATCGAAAAATATTACACACGTTTGGTAGGCAAATACCTATACCTATACTCGTAATATTATTGTTTTCACCTGGGGCCGTATTCTAACTTTAAAACACGCACAGACACGATCCAACTTCAATGCAAATCCAATACAATAACAACACAATACATACAGCTTACGACTACACGTCTGAATCTAAAATGACGGAATTTACTTGAAAATTACTGCGTTGCAACTACAATACTACTTCAATATTGGTTGATTATTGGTTGAGTGTTGGAGTTATGTTTAAGACAGATTGTGTTGTTAATGTAATGTTTATACATTTTAAAATTATACCATACCAGCTTAGCATTATTATGATAACTTTTTTGGAAAAGTACGGGTAAAAAGGAGCACTCTCTGAGCAAATACTATTAAAATTCAATACCAATCGCAACGAAATGAATTAGAATGTATCAGACACGTAACGGAAGCGCATGATAGGCAATATTTAGTCTCCTTGTAAGGAACGCAATCGGTTTGGCGTTCCGAATGATAATGTGTTATTTGTAAAAGCACTGTAAGCAGCAGACTGTTTTAAAAAGTATTTTCGAACGCACTGAAGCAGTTGTGTGGTAAAAAGCTAAAGGATATTAAACAAAAGTGCTTTACGAATATTCAGATTATAATATAAATATATAAACGTTGGACCATGTGACGCCATTTTTGTTCCTTTTCTACTCATTATAAAAACAAAAAAACACTTCTTTATCTATCACGGCGGTGTGAATATGTAGATAAACGTACCTATAAGCTATATACCTAATTCCGCACCTAAGTACCTTTTCGATACGAAATTAAAATTACAAAAATGACATTTATTAATAATGGAGCTAGACAGCTAGTATTCATTATTAAAACCATGTAAAAATAACGTAAATATGTACCTATGTATAACGGCATTACTTATCTCTTACACTTACGATGTTCTGACCGACGACGGGTTACTTTTGCGTCTGCAAACTGGCCGCAAACAGGTCTGGGCAACCTTTCCGTTTGTTTACGAGCTATTTTTAGCCATAAACCTTAAGTTATCAGCCCCTGAATTACGCAGTTACGTCAGGTTTAATCGCTGGTTTGGGCGGCGAAAATAACGTACGGCACAGGTATATGAAAATGTATGGATCGCACCAAAATCAGTCGTCTGAATTAAATTTAGGGGCTTTCAATACCCATCTTAAACTGATTTTAAAATGTGGTCTAAATTAACCACATGGAATAAAACGAGCCAGTCTATTTATAAAGCATTTATTAACATTAACATTGCATTGAACATTGCATCGATTGATATTACTTCAGTAAAGTTCTCTTACGGGCCTACATAAACATTATATTGCTTTTTCTTTTGGTTAAATACCAGTAGTGTTAAATCCTGTGAAGTAGGTAAATTCCAATTAAACATAGTGTGAAACAAACCCGCAGATAACCTCAACCACTAGATAGATCATAAGTACAACTCGAGGTCACCACACATAGGTGTTCCTGTACTAATTTTGTATGAGAACGCGGCCGCTTATTTTAGTTAACTACTCATGTGAATTTAAAATATACACAAAAATCAAGTTACAGAGGTGATTCTGGATTGTTATACCGCCAAGTCTGGCAACTTTGCCACTTTTCACAGGTGTTGAAAAGTCATAGTACATTTTTAACCAGAATTCATATGAAACCACTGAAGTATGAATGACGCGACACATAATATATTTATCAACGAGTGCATAAATAAGATGGTTTATAAATTAAATGACGGATAATAAGCTTTTACGAGTAAAAAAAAACTGGCAAAGTTACCTATACCATGTGGCAACTTTGCCAACTGCATTTTTACGTTGTATAGTAATTTAGTTGTATTTACAATATTAGTAAAGAATATTCAGTATTTAGGATACAATAGTTTCGGAATTTGATCCTTAATGATATATTATTACAAAAAAAGATACAGCAAAAGTGGCAAAGTTGATCACCCATTTAAGAAAATTTCATAGAAAGTCAGTGAATGTGGTCAGGGTTGACACAAATGAAAAAATATTAATTATATAAGTACTTATTTATTTTGTTACATACGAGTAATCAGGTTACATAAGTACTCAGGAAAAACATAAAAGACACCTTAATTAAAATATTATCAAAAACGAAACATAGAAAACTCTTTAAGAGGCCTATCACAGGTCCACTCGTAAATAATTGTGATTACCTAGGTACCTATTTTAACTTGACGATAGATATTTTAAAAAAATTGTCACAAACTGCCTCGTCGCCTCTTAACAAAAGTATTATCGAAACAAAACACTTATATGTAGTAATTATTACCAATAAAATAAGTATGTCACAGTTAACTTTGTGTTTTTTTTACTTAAACAAAACATACACTCTGTATACAATTGTTTACAACAAAACCAATCACAAATAATTGTGATTCTAATGTTAAAATATAGGCCCTGTTCTCTATAAATGATACAACTTCAGCAGTTTTTACCTGTTTCGGTATAACTTTTTTCCAACTTAAAAACTTTGTTGGTCTGTCACTCTGTGCTCCACCCATTAAAAGCTGCCAGATGCCCGGATCTAGCAATAGGGATTGTTATGCAATCTGATTGGACTAGTTACAAAACTCTCATTATTGTGTCACATCTGACGTGGCCAGCTCTTAGACCATATCGAATAAATTATTATCGCAAGGTCGTATCTGCCTAAGTTTGTAGTTTTTTGGAGATAACTAAAAAACGCCTATACCGATAATGCTCAAAATAATTTTGGTTGAAATAATATTAAAAGGTGTATCTTCTTGATTTTTTTCATAATTTTTGAACTTACGGTTCAAAAGTTTCAGGGGGAGGGGACACAATTTTTATGACTTTCGGAGCGATTATTTCTGAAAATATCCACTTAATCAAAAAATGTTCAAAGAAACCTCAGTTATTTGAACATTGTTATTTTTAGAGACCTATCGATTGATGTGCATCATGTTGATATTTGTCAAAAACATTTTTTTTGATAATTACTTACACATATGGAGTGCCCCCCTAAAAATATTTTTTTAGCAATTTCTCTACAAAACTAAGTAGCTGCACACACCATACACTTTATGTAAAAATTTGATAATGATACGTCTTATAGTTTCCGAGTAAAATGACTGTGACATACGGACGGACAGACAGACATGACGAATCTATAAGGGTTCCGTTTTTTGCCATTTGGCTACGGAACCCTAAAAAGTATCTATCTTATGAAAAATGTAATTTAAATTTTATGCTTGTGTACCAACCCTAGGCCGCTACAAAACATGGCAAAGATGCCCGCCCATATTAGTCGGCATAGTCTGGTAACTTTGCCAAAACAATTATGGGACTCAATTCAAACACTACGGCATTTATAAGGTAATCAATTCATTCCTTACCATTTAAATAACATAATATCTAAAATTTACGTACCTGGATGCGATGTTTATACTCTAAACTTTTTAAAGTTCTTGAGCACTAACTTTTATGATTATGTGAGTGACGAATTTGGAACTGAAATGGTAAGAAAATGGTTGCCGTGGTGTTGTCTCATTCATAATAATTTTGCCAATTGATAACCATATTTTCTACTAAAAGTAGGCACAACACTAAAAAATATACGTTGTCGGTGGTATGAAAGGATTACCTTATGCACTCTGCTGGTGGCAAAGTTAGTAACCCTTGGCAAAGTCGCCAGACTTGACGGTACTACAAATTGGTGTAGAATACTATTGAGATGTGCTGTTCAAGTCCTACCTAGGTGACCTCGTGCTCCCTGTAAAAGCTTAATGATGAGGTGTCTGTGTAGTCTGTAAACAAAACTGAAGACTGTAGAGAACTTATTTATAAAAATATTACATTAGGTAGAGTTTGTCCGGCAAGGAAAGTGTCGTAGGAGCTCATACATTCTACGACTCTATTCTTTCCGGACAGACTCTACCTACGTGTTCGAATTTGTACCTACATATTTTATCTATATACAGAAAGAATTAAGTTAACGTGACATGAAAAACGGCTCTCCAATGCTTGCACTCGCTATTACTAGGTCTCTAACCAAGCATTTAATGTACTGCTCAGTACAATAACATTAGTATGCGGGGACACGTATTTTCCTACCTACAGCCGATGGGGAATTGACCGATTGTCTCGTTCTAATAAAAACAACCTAACTACTAATGAAATACGAACTTATATGCCCTCAACATTTATCATGCTGAAGTTTAAGTACGTGCATAAAATGTTTATTTTAATTCAATTAAAAAACTATGGTAATTTTACTTGTCAGGTTACGTTCGTGAGAAATAGTGAAACATACGTAAGAGTACTTTAGCGTTTTGATTAAATGATCATAAACGTTAATAATTATGCTAAGCTATCACGTGCGTTATAAATAGTAATAAATACTATAAAGTTACCATAATTAAATTAAAGTGATCCCATGTTAAATATAGGCTTTATGTATATTATATTAAAACAAGCATTTATCTACACATTGATGATATTTAAACTCGTAAAGTTTTTTTTACAATATTACAGTCATGTCTTTGAACCTAAGTGTCTGAAGAATGCAAAGTCATGACTTACTAGTTAAGAGTAATAGCTTAGTCAAATACTCTAAACAGAACACTAACGAGACCGAAGTACCGGCCGCCTTGTACTTCCCACTGGTGTTTAGTATTTAATTATTTGTTGTAAATATTGCTATTAGTTGTACAAACTACATTAAAATGCTTTCATCATGGAATTATAGTACATTGTTGGAGAGGCTGGAAAACCGCTTAAACATCGGAACGAGTGAGCTCGTGTTCTAAGATTCGAGTCCATCTTTAATATTTCTCTTTATCTTTTACATAGTGCTATTCACGATTACTGTGAGGATATTCACACACGTACGTATTTACGTATTAGTAAGTAACACATAATTCATTCTGGTAACAGAATAGTAGATCTACTACCAAACAATTAAAATGAGTCCACTAAATAAATGAAAAAAAAAAAATCTAATGTAAAATGAAATCCTACAAAAACATTGTTATTTAGTCTAATAGTATTCAGATGTACAACTAGTTCTTATTTTCCAGATTAGATTTAGATCATCTCTAGCCTTATTTCCCAACAGCGCGAAAAAAAACGCGTGAACGCGTGGCGTGAAAAATATATTTCAGGAAAGTAATGCATATCAGTACATTTTTTCAATCAATGTTTATTTGTTTGTACATTTTTATAGTACATAGCTTAAGAAGCCAAGGTCGCGGGTTCTAAGTTTTCAAAGCCTAGCTGACTCGTACCCAATCTGTCTATCGTTTTATTGATATCATGATTATGCAAAACGCTAGTGTTTCTAGGCACGTGGCCTGCCGCTTCTAGGCTACAGTTATAAATAACTTAGAAATGTCAAAAGTTTATTACAACAAGGAAAATTATAACACTTCGCGGGCAGACGTTTCACAGACGCCGCCAACATTTGGTGCATTAAAAAACTAAACAGAAAAGTAGTAAACTATAGCGCCAGATGTTCACGACCTACGTCAACGTTACACTATTTGTTTACTATTCCAGTTATTTCTAGTTTGATAAATGTGAATAGTAGTTTGGACCGCATTTGGAATTTTAAATAAAAAAGAACTACTGAGTAAAATGTTTCAAATAATAAAACTGCAATAGCAGCAACATCAATAATAATTGGCACATACTCTTTCTAGATTTTTTGTCAGGAAATCGTCGATTTATTTAAGTAAGTAAATCTTCCTTAAAGTTAAAAGTTGCAATACAGTAAAAGCGGTAATTATTTTCCGAGTTTCTGTAATCTCATAAAAAATATCTTTATTATTTATTAGGATATAATTACTATTTTAATTTGTTTGTATATAATAGTACTTATTCTTATCCATGTCTTTAAATACCTTTGTTAATTATATTTTAAAAACAACATCACCGTTACGACCCCCTGTCATTGCTCGCACACTGGTGGCGCTATGCTTATTGTTTACATTATGTTATGAACGGCGCCTTTGAACTTAACAAGTTCTCTTTTGAAATATTATTTCCGTAATTTTGTTTGTGTTCGTTTTATTTTTAGGTAGCGCACCTCAGATTTAAACTTTTTTCTTAATGGGTAAACTAAAGTATCAAATCCAAAATTAAACCTTCTCATTTATTATATAATTCAGATGAAGAATAATTGACGGTGGTCTACTCAAGATTGATTATTGGCTTGTCAGTACAACAATTTAGAATTTACACGTTACTTAAAGCAAATAATTATAAAATCGACTCCCTACCGACAGTTTTTATACTATATTGACTGTTGGAGGTGGTTGGCGTTAACAATGCAAAATCAATTACCTTCAGCTAGCAATCACACCCTACGTCACGTGCTACAACTTTTCCTGGCTTGAAAAAACATGGTTTTCTTTTCTTCATCAAACAGCTATTTGTATAATATTCTTGAGATGGGAGAAAAGCGGACATCTCAGAACTAAGATATAAATAGCTGTTTGGTCAAGAAAACCATGTTTTTATAGCCAGGAAAAGTTTTGCATCGTAGGCAAAGTTGTAGCACCTGACGGTACATAATTTAGACACGCGGGGAGCGTGTCCAGCCAAGTTCATTTGATTATTAGAAACAATCGGATAATTAGCATTTGGAAGCTTTTAAAATACCAGTCACTGTTTAAAATCCAAGAATTTACAACTTAGGTATGCTAACCAAATGTCAATTACACGTGTCACTTGCTTAAGTAGGGTGTAAGAGGTTTCAAACGAAGTAATAGCAGCAGTGTGGTTGGTTGTTAGTGCTACTGGATGCGCCGGCGCAAGTTGATTGACCCCTGACGCGCCACATTTGTACCACCTCGCTTTTGACAGCCCAACTATTGTTTAAGACTTATGCAACTTACTAATCTGCTTGTATTTCTATTAAGGCTAATGAATAGTAGTGTATTTCTAAAAACAAACATTATTATTTATTAGGCATGTTTTAACGGAAATGTCAAAATAGAACTGCTGATTTAGCGCTCTAATAGAATCCAATACCTTGATAGGAACTTTAATTACTTCAGAATAATATAATAATATAATTTACTGAAAATTAAAAAGTTCAACAAAAAATCATGGAACAAAAACAATTGTTTCTACGAATTACGTTACGGATTAGTCCGTATAATACGGTCAAAATAGAACAAATATAAAAATCTCTCGGACAGTCCTGTAATTTGGTATGTTCATATTAATGAACATCCAACATGAACCTCTAATTAAGAGGTCCCGTTTTCATGTCTAGACCATTTGACGATCCTGGACTTCGAGGATTCGCCAGCATATCATCTGTACGGGGATTTTCTCAAAGAAAATGAAATTTATTCGCAAACTCATGTAGAACTGTATTGTGTATAATTTAATAAGCTCTAATGTTGCCCTAGATTATATTTTCATAGAATACGGGGTTTAAGAGGTAAACGCGAAGTTCTTCAGAATGGACGACATTTTCAAAGATGCTGGTGATGCCTCGAGGTTCTGGAACAACAATGGGTTGGACATGAAAACGGGACTTCTAATTAATAGATACGTAGCATATTTCAGGACTGTCCGAGAGATCTCAAGATTTGTCATATTTTGATCGTATTTGTATAAGTATATGCTTTTTTTATTTTATTCCTCTTTTCAACGTAAACTTACCAATTAAAAAAGCAAGTTTTCGTCGCTACCTCATAAAATCCTTTACCTTTTACTTTAAAGTCGGGGTTAAAAAGCGAAAAACAAACCGTAAACAAGCAGCGATATATCGGTATCGTAAAGTGCAATGCGTTGTTAGGCGCGTCTCGTCAGCGCCAATACCAGCCGATAAATACCTGCACATTCGATCACTAATACGATTGTGAGAAACTGTGTGTCTTTGAATGTTATATTGTAACTCATCGTGCCATATAGTTCTCGCTCTTCTAGACCTATTTTTTATTATTATTTATTTATTCCTTAAAATCAACACTTACAGTCTAGCTACACGTGTTAATACAGGACAGATACAGTGAGAATATATGATACAAGATTAGTATTTAATTATTTAAGTTATTAACATTCTGAACAAACCCTAAATACATATACTTACTTAAATAAGGATGGAACTTCGAGCAGAAATGGACTGTAAGTAACGGCTGCTAGTTGCAATGAAACTAGTTTCGGTGGTATGGAATATGTCCAGTTCGCTAATAGACTTCAAAACCTTAACTCTTGTAATAAACTAAGTATGTTACTGCCTCAAACAAACCTAGTGAATTACTAGTAACGATGATGTACAGAACCAGGGCTACAAAACCTAGTTTTTGGAGTTTAACTACCTAAGTGTAAAAAATCTCCGACACATTTAATTGACAGTTTACCGTACCTATTGGCCAATAGTTAACGTCGTAAACAGACGGAAGACAAATTTCGACACAAGTGTCCTAAGAATTTGCGATAAGTACCTGAGAACTTTTAGTCCGAGTTGTGACATTTTATCCACTTAAGTTGAATTTAACTGAAAAAAAACTGAAAGCAGTTACACTTAAATAAAGTAGATCGATTTACTACAAGAATTAAAAAAAATATTTTTTAATGATATCTTTTTTAAATGTAACTGAAGATGTTATTAGGTACGTAGTATTTATTAAAGACACCCAACTTTAAGCAGCACAATGCGTTAAAATTTTAAAGGTGAACATGAAAAGAAAAGGATATTCTCTCTCATATTACATACTTAGCCACATTAGCATTTAATGAAATCAGGTATCACATTGAATTCGAATTCAAATAAGTTTTTTCTAATAATCAATTACACTTAACACTTCGCTTGTCAGCGGTGATGCGCGTCATTTATCATGGCCGTCATGATCAGGGTATCAGGCGTAATATATTCACAATGTAAGCAAAAAACGTTGATTTTATATTCAGAAGCTGGGGTGAGACTTTTTAGGTAGTTTATTTAAATATTATAAAAAAGCAATATGTGTTTATGAATTTGGGGGACACGAAATTAGCCTCAGAATTTAGTATATTAAAGGTGGTTTGTATTTGGTTAAAAAATGTATGTTAGCTCTCGAACTAAATAGAATTTGTGACATCCTGGGTTAACAATAGGTATGGTATTATATCCTTACAACTAACAACAAGTAATAAAACCTAGTTTTAGGTTCAGTGCAGGACAAAATACATTTTTTTATACTTAGGAATGCAAATTATAGCCTTGGGTTTTCAATTTGGTAGTATACTAAGGCGAAGAGCCGTCTCTTGTCAAAAGATTTGAAATATAAATAATTTTCAGTATGGGTAAATTAGAACTAAAACTGATTAGAAATATTTTCTAACCTTTCTATTTTTATACCTAACTTCTATTAGGTGGTCTTAACAAAGCTAGCTTAGCTCGTTGAAATCAAAGTTCCCTGATCATAAATCAATTTCAAGTCTGTGTCAAAGCCAAAACGCATTAGCAAGCCGTTTCACTCGCTACCTTACTTTGTTACGTTTACTTGCACTGTAACATGACAAGTCAACTGTCAGCGCGCAGACTGACGGTTAGCGGGGCTGCTGACAAGTAGGATGACAGATGTATAATTGTTTTATCCTGTGGTGTTTATACTGCTGATTTATCACTCTGCATATAACGCTGTAACTCTGCAACTTCTGCATCACCTAACAAGTTAGGTGTCTAATTTATTAGAGCTTCCATACGACGCTTCTACTTTTGGACCGATTGTCGCCTATTATTGATGTGTTGTTCCAAAATGTATAAGTATGTTTTATATTTTAACATTTAATTTACTTGTTTTTTTGCCTTTTGTATATTGACAATTCTAGTAATTATAACTTAAAACAATAATTATATTACGATGAAACGTTAAGAAAACGTACATGTTAAACTGTAAACAATACCGTTCTTCCTAAAATACCATTAAAAAAATTGTTCCACTTAATACACTAATGCTTGCAACTTAATTTATAATATATTATACTTAATACGTAGAACGTGTTATTCTTATTCATAATCATAAGATGATAGGCAGTTGCGGTACGGTAATATAGATAATATGTTTTATTTTTGCAGTAATAATATGAGCGTTGATATTGAAGCGGTGGTGTTATACGGAGTGACAGTCCGACCGCGCCGGTATCCCGGTTCTATTCCCGGCACAATAAACAAACACAGCTATTTGCCGGCGACATGCCGCCATCAAACTTGTATGACTAATTACGTTATTATTTATTTTAGTTCGATTCTGAGATTTTGCGTGTTTGAGTTAAGCCAGTTTTGGTTACACAATATCTGCACGACTTGATGTTCAAAACATTCAGTCTTTCAATTTGTTGAATTAGTATGAAATAAGACGAGTAACATAAAGCAACAGGTGAACTAAAAAAGGGAATGTTAGGAACAAACTTTGGATACAGGCAAAGCAAACACGTCGAACATACGCACCGTAATACTAAAATATAAAATGGGAGTCCATCAATACTCATTGTGTAGTCCGGTGTGCATTACGTCGCGATTGAATATGATACCGGGCGATCGCATAGTGTGGATAAGCGAACTTAAATATGTAGTCTAACTATATGATAATGAATAAATTAGTAGATTACCAACAAATAAATTGTTTTATTAATGTAGTGACATGTTAATGCTGTGAGATATTTATCAAATTAAATAATACTTTCCAGAATGATCGTTCAAATGCTTTTTAGACGTGAATTAATCCGTAAATAATGCTTATATGCATAATCCTTTCCTGAAATTGAATGAATATAAAAGTAGGTATTGGAATGATGATATTGTTTACACTCGGCTAATTACATTCAAAATTACGGGGGACCCTCATTCACTGTGTGCACCAACGGGTTCAGAATTGCATTAATTGGTAATACATACAGATAGTGTACATACATATACATACTTACAAATAATAAAATATTATTGGAACGCGAGTCCAACTCGCAGTGGGGTTTTTATCGTACATAGTAAGTAACAGTATATTATTTAAAATACCTTAGATTTTCAATCGGAAATTCTAGGAGCCAAGAGCATTCCCTTAAAATATCAAAATAAAAGTCGATAAAATGTTTAAGGTCCGTCCATAAGTTACCAACGCCATGTAGCTCTCAGCTCCATAGTAGCTCCATCACACGTGGTTCAATAGCACCATTGTAATTTTGTGCCGAGGCAACGAGCAGCTATACTTTAAATGTGAATTAAAATAAGACTCAAACGTGTACTTTGAATTTCAACTTATCAATTCAGGACGATATACGGCCTGACTTAAATAATGTTATGTAGCGGTGCTGTAGGTACTCGTATTTAACATTAGAAAAATTAAGTAACGGAAGCTTAAAAAAGGTTGAGGAAAGTAGGTATTTGTTTGTTCCGATATTTAGACGTAGAAAAATAAAAGAAAACTTAGCTTTGTAAAAAGTGATTACCATAAGGACAACTAATACACCCGCCGGGGCTAAATTTAGCTTTAATAGTAAGTATGTATAGTAAATGTTCTTTATATCCTAAAATAATATTTAACATATAATCATGTTAATAAAATAAAGGAATCAAATTACTTCTATTTCGGTAATTACAAGAGTTTTTTTGTTTAGTGTCTATTATAAATTTTATAAATTACTAGAGTGCTTATTTGGCTACCTAGTTTGAAATGTATTAAGTGATTTAAAGTGGTCAGATGAAATCAGAGATACCACGGCGATAGCATCTCTGATTGCTTACACAAAGCCCAAGTAGGAGCCCTGATGGTTATCAAACAACTCTTTTCATTTTTTAATTAAAATCTTTACATTGATTTTATATCCTCAGTTTTCATTAGCACGCCCGCATCGCTTAAAACAACATACATAGGTATATACGGGTTCCGTATTACTGTGGTATAACTCTAGGAAATTATACGATATGCAAAAGCGTACACATATAGATATATCCAAGATTAGTTGGACAGGATATGTGTACTATGTATATGAGATCAATAAATAAGGGGTTGAAAATAATACATAAATATACTAATAATAATAATTATGGTACTTCGATTAGGTACTTATATTTTTAAAATAATTAAACTGATGAGCTAATATGGTTAATTAAAGGCATTAACTAAGTTTTCTTCTTAAATAATTTTATTAATTTCCAATTTATTTTATTATAAGTAAATGTAAAACGATACTGCTTATAACGTTCTTATAAGTACTACATTACCTACATTCATTTTTATTTCAAATAATTATAATTAGTAATTATGTCACCTTACATCATTTATATGCCTACTAGGTTTTAATTACTTTGGTAACTTAAACCAATCTCCACTTATAAAAAGCTGATTCATTAAAATCGAAAAACACGACAGATGCGCACTTATTTGTGACATACTATATTACGCAGGTGAAAAAGTCCCTATAGTCCTAATAGTCAACTCATACAGAATAGGTACTTCGTAAAAAAATCTACTAAAAGCTTCTCTGCCCTACCCCAAAATTTACTCTATAATGATATAAAAAAACATAATTTTGCACCCCAATTTACCTTACTTTGGAAATCCTAACAATAGGATTAGTACGTCCAAACAGGTGTTCCAATTTTATTATTATTACATTACGTTAAAAAAAACGCTAGTTGCTTCGAATCAAATCGGTATACGACAATGATTGTAGCGCATAAAATTGTTATATGTTCTCCAAGCTACCAGATTTAAAGACACGTTAATGATGCAACTTAGGTTACAAAATCGAATATGCGTTGCTATTTACATAAGCCTTTTTATTACTAGTGCGAGAAGAGGTCGTTGGTACTCAGGGGAAACTAAAGCACAGGTGTCCAGCGTTCGGCCTGGTAGAGTAAGACGGGACGACGAAAAGACCGCTAGAGTGAATAGGACGCAACCAAAATAAACGTTGAACTTGTACTTTTTTTTTCTTTTTGCTCTCCCTCGCCTATGTTCGTGACGGATTTTTTTCTTTTTGTTGCCCATGCTGCGCCTTTTTGGTTTATTTTGTTGCTTTTAGGTATATTTTAGATTAACTTTAATTGGGTGTTGTGTTTTTATTACACTCTTGCGCAACTAGTGAACTTTGGGTACCTAACTTAGAATCTGCAAATACTACTGAGAGCTATTTTGATGGCACACAATTAAAATGAGTCATTTTGTTTTTTTTTTGTACTTATATAAAAAAACATTACTAGTAAAGTAGAAAGTAAAAAAAAAGTTTTTTTTTTAGGTGATATAGGACTATAAGATAACTATGACTTAATGAAATAGGTGTTTATATGTATCGTATTTATTTATTCCCGTGTGTAAAGAAGTAAGTTAAAAAAAGGTGTGTATTATTATTTTTATGTATAGGGCTAAAAGATAACTATGTAAGTCCGATATCCTTAACTAAATGGGTGTTTGTATTTATCGTATTTCTTTATTCCCGTGTTCGTCGTTGCGCAGAAATAATCAAGTTGGCATTATCGCTTATTATTTGCAGATATAAAGGTATTATGCCACCCTAATGACTAGGGTGACAAATCCTATCAGAGACGCTGTTTTTATTATATCGATGTTTACGTATAGTGGTAGAGTAGATGTGGTTACCCTCTACTGAATTAAACAATAAGTTATAATAATGATTCTGTTTAGTTTTTACTTATTACCTTTCTGAAAAACTTAAGTACCTACCTAGGATCCGATAACAAAATACCATAGTATTAGCATAGACTTAAATATATAGTAGACGGCCATAGCCTAAGAACTTTTCGAGGCTCCGAGAATTTAGCGCCATCTAGTTCAGAGCCACCTAAACAGAGCCAATATGTATGAGATAAAATCAGCGCCACCTAGTAACGAATAACGTACTAGTAGTACACTAGTCGTTGCTAGGTGGCGCTGATTTTATCTCATACACATTGGCTCTGTTTAAGTAGCTCTGAACTAGATGGCGCTAAATACTCGGAGCCTCAAAAAGTCCTTAGGCTATGGCCGTCTACTACATATTTAAGTCTATGGTATTAGTATTATGTTATGTTGCTTGGTTATAATGGTAGGTATACTTACAGTATTTTAATAACTCATGTACGAGCCCGCTTCTATAGGTAGGTTGAGACTGAGAGAAATTCCGATAGCAAAATTAATTGATATAATTAATTAATTTTAAACAAAAAAAGAACCGACTTTACTTAGGATCCGCTATTCCAAGAGGAAGTGGCCGAGTTGCTGTAAAAAATAGTGAAATCACTGTAGGTGTGCCAATAATAGTTGAAGAGTTCCCTCGATTTCTCCAGGATCCCATCATCAGACCCCGACTTGGTGACAATGGGATTATCTAGGGGTGATACCCGTTCGATTAAAAAAAAAATTGAAAATCGGTTCACGATTCACGGAGATATCGAGTAACATACATACAAAAAAATAATGATAAAAAAAAATTCAGTCGAATTGAGAACCTCCTCCTTTTTTGAAGTCGGTTAAAAATATCTTCAATTTTTGACCCATCCGGCATAAGCGTTAAGCTAAAAATAAAATTTCAATACGCTGTGTCGGGGAAAAACCAATATTATGTAAATTTCTATTAAATTATTATCATTTAACTAGACTAGAGCTTCTCATCTACGGCACTTCACATTACAAGATAAAGACTAGTATGTAAAGTTACATAAAATGTATAGCTACCTACACAATCATTTTCAACTTACTCTAAACGTAATTTTCAAAGCACATCATAATCACACAACGGCCGAGACGATATCACTGTCATTATATTATTTTTGAACTATACATGCACAAGCGCCTAAGATTATATCAAAAGCAACTTTCTTTTGCACTATAAAAATATATCTAGAGCCTTTATTACGATCTAACAAAGCTTGCATTACCGTGACTTACTCAAATACGTGAGAAGTTACTCAGTTCTTACGATGTACGATTGCAAAGTTAAATTTTCGTTTGAAAAATTATCACATCAACCTTATTGTGACAACTGTTGAGTCTACATTCGTTCGTTTTGAAGTTTTTCTTGGCTCCTCTTCTGAATAAACAAAATCCAACTCGTAAGCTTTTGTTTTTGCTAACGGTACAGTTGCCACATGGAAATGAGAGTCTGTGATGGATTCGGATACATTTGTTTTGAGCTCGTTTTTTTAGTGTTTGACATAGTTACTTTAATACTTGCAACAGATATAATATATTTATACATCGTGATTTATTATTTCAATACATGTTTGCTATAATTTACCCCGATGTGACAAAAATAAAACCCCATGAAGTTTATTATTAAGGTCTCTTTTCCAGACCGTCAAAAAGTCCGTTGATTATCGCTTAGATAGAAGTTATATCAATGTTTTTTTAAAGTAAGATATTATAACAATAAAAATAATTCGACATAACATTTATTATCCGAAAATGTAGCCTGTCGTTAAAAAAATCATAGCCTGTAAGATCAACCACTGTACTATACTTTTCTCAATAAATTATTTGTATTTGAGAATTGGGAGCACGGAGCACAATTTTTTTAGCTTAACTTAAGGAAATTAATAAGAAACCTAAAACTGCAAAAAATCTGCACTGTCACATTCAACATGAACCATCCTGCAAGTCGTGGTAGCACGACGCACACACGCACAACCAGGTGTCGGCCGCACGCGCACAGCGGCAGCGCGTAAGGCCAGTAGTAGACCAGTTTATACGTAGCTGAACGGTAATAATGGTGATATTGTGTAGTGACAGCAAAAGTGGGCGTCTTTACTTATTATAATAATGACTTTCATCATATGATTATTTCTTATTTGAAGGATGAAGGACGCAGGGACGAAAGTATACTTCATCGAAAAATAGGTACGTCCAGGCATGAAATTCCTGTAATGATTTGCATTATTACTAATTTTAAGATATATACATACAGGGTGGATTTTCTTTTCGGGTCAGCGAGGGCAGCTACCAGATCCCGTGCTGCTACGTGAAAATGGCCTTAGAAGACCTTCCCTTGATTTCAAATTAATGAAGGATCGCATTTACAGATTTTGTAAAAAAACATACAGGCTGCGAGAAAAAAGGTCATGTTTGACAATCCACCTGTATATAAATAATAATATAGGTACACATTTATGGAATAACAAAAGAAAAGTTTCAGGTCTTAATTTTACGATAAATCTATCCATCTTTGATAAAACTAAGTATTTAATATACGGTAGGGTAGGTATCCAATCATATTTTTGTTAAAAAAAAGTAACTATGTAATATAAGTCTCGAAATCTATGGCTGCCGACGGTACCTGCGCAAGCGCTCACATTCGAAACACGTGGTACAAGAAAGAGAGAAAATAATAAACCCTTTAATTTATGCCACGATAGTACTCGCATCTCGAAAATAAAATATTGTCTTTTTATTTTTTATTTTCCGAACCTTTTTTGGGTCACTGGCCTCAATAGTGACGTTGCTCTTCGAATGTATCGAGTCGATGGAGGTGTAAAGAATAATATTGGAGCGTTTGGGGTCGTTTTGATCTTGTAATTGAGCTGAAATAATTGTTTTATGTTCTTATTGTACTCTTAAGTTTGCTTGGAAGGTTATTTTTTGAAATGCATCCCAATTCTTCCCTAACTAATTAAATAATAAATAAAAATTAGGACAATCTTGCACAAATCAACCTAGTCCCACAGTAAACTCAATAAGGCTTGTGTTGTAGGTACTAGGCGATGATATAAATAATAGATAGATATAGAGAAATACTTATATACATAGAAAACATCCATAACTCTGTGATAAACACACAAATAAATGCCCTGACCAGGATTCAAACCTCCTGCTTCATGGGCAGGGTCACTACCGACTAGGCTAGGAGGCCATCAATTGCTTTTTTATATACCTTATATTTGACACGGAATTCACCTATATTTTAATATCTCAACCTTATCAATTTATTCCTATAATACAAAAATAGTAGGTAGGTAATAAACTTCTGTTATTAATTTTAATAGGTCTTCAAGAATGACAATTATCAATTTATCATACAAATAAATATTTTATTGACTTTATAAACTAACTTCAATTATAAACAGGTTTTTTTCTCTCCTTTGTATACATAAATTTTTTGGGTCACAAGTTACGGTCGACAATAAGACAAAACATCGACTGTCCCATCTCAAACCGGCACGGCACGGCACGGTAGCCCGGGCCGCCTACACTCGCCACATCACACGACACAAATCACGGCATAGACTCTCGCTTTTGAGTTTATGGTCTCGTAAAATCGGGTCGCCGAAGAACCGGCCGTAAGTTATAAAGCACAAAAAAGGCATTGCAATTTAGGATTTTAGTGGATGTAGGTACTTGAAACGAACAAGCTTTATTTCACCTTTAATTAATACAATTTTTACTACCTTACGTATCAATAAAATGTAACGTACGAATGCAAAAATTAAGATTTAATTAGTAGACCTTACATATTTTTATAGAAAATTTGGATATAAAACAATAAAGACTTAATTTCAGTTCATGTCAGTTCGTTTTTATTTTAAATATTACAAATATTTTAAGTAATTGCTTGCTTAACATTTATTTTTACACGCAATAATTATTAAAATAATACACCTTTGTGGAAAAATAACTGCATTTTAGCCCCGATAATTAAAATAAATTTATAATTAAAAAAATATTAAGTATTATAAGTTGGGACCGTAAAAATCAGCTATATCTAAATAGGTACTGAGAGCACAAATGGACTTGTGGCTCATAGCGCTCGTGACTAATCTCGAACTGAGATACAATACAATAATTTTGGTAAACATGGCACTATTAAAAGAAAACTGAGATTAATTTATTGTTTCTTTTATTTTTCCAATTTCAAACGGCGCAAAAATGTGCTATTTAAAAACAGTTGACAATACAAATAATACCGCATTGAACTCTGTGATATCCTGGTGTGTGATCTTCCTGCAATGCATTCTACCATTTCCTTCATCTGTGCTCTCTTGAGCGACCAAAAATGTTAACCACAAAATGGTCGAGTACAGACACATAATCATAACATCTTGCAGTCAAAATCCTGTTTCAAAATTGAAAACAATTGGCTATCAAAATACCACAAACGCAGCTCCCGGATTGCGCATCCAGATACGTCCGGGCCGAAAATTCACGTTTATTTTTAAATAGTTTATTGCCGAAAAGTTGCATTACCCAATTTGACGAACATATAACTCATGTGGTTGACCGCAAATTATTCTGCTTATACGGGTTTATTTTGATATGTTGATGTTTTGGGTCAAAGTTTAACATTTAAATTTACTGCTGTCTTATTATTATTATTCAAGTAAGAGAATAGTCAGAGCAAAGCAATGTATTAAGTACCTAAGGCCACTATTTCTCTACGTTTTAGTTACAGTGTGCCGTATTTCAAAAACATTGACAATGCATTAAAAGTACAATCTATCTCAATCATAACTCCCACACACAACAAATAATTAACCAATATTGTAGTTGTATTGAAGATGTATTGAAAGGTTTAGGTGAATTGCATAGTTAATGCACTGGAGTTGTGTTGAAGTCGGATCGTTTCTGAACGTGTTTTAAAGTGATCTCGTGTATATTTCCCTGGATGAAATTTGATAAATTAGCCGATAAACTCGTGAGGATTTAATAGGAATAGGCTATACATTTGCTAATTTGATACTGTTTACTAACATTTTATAAACAGTCTAATTTTATGTTGATTTTTAAATGTTTGATGTATGAGTCTGGTGGCATTTACCCTCCAGGACTAACGCGGTTTTCGATAAAGTCTTTACATTGGCTTCGGAATATAATGATAAAAAATTTCAACATTGCAATTAGGTATATCATTAAAAATCAGGTACTAGTACAGTGCCCACATCGAGTGAATAAATGCAGTTTGACGTATTATTAACATTGATTTGTAGTGAACTAAGGATTTAGAGGAAATTTTGTTCTTCTTAGACGGTCCGTCAAATTGTTTTACCTTTAAACTTACATTTTAAATTCTATTAGGTTCAAGGACCGTACATTTTAATACAATGATGTCTAATGAATAGCGAGTGATAAAAATACAATGAGGCTACCAGCCACCGTACTACGCGTTCTTTCATCTTCCAACCTATTGTCATCAATGATGAATGTTTCTTTAACTTGGACGTTATTGCCATACTCATTTGCTTCGCTTTCAGTTTTAAATTTTGTAATAGTTTCTTTTGAAATAACTGCTACTGTTCACGTTTTTGAGTTAATTTTAATGGGTGTCGTTATTAGAGAAAAAAAATGATTTTGTCTACGGCGTTTATATAATGACTTTTCTCAGAGTTCATGCAAACGGGTCACTTTGTATAGAAATCAGTATAGTTTGACACGTATTGACATATTGCAAGCCATATATAGACATATTGAAAACTGTCTAAGTAGATGATGACAAAGCCTAACCCTTAAAAGCCAAACCAAATATACATCTTTTAATATTGACATATATTAGTATAATGAGCATCTTGTCGATATAGTTTAACCTTAGAGTTACAGCAAAATAACATTACGCTCTATCAATTTATCTATTTACGATTCGCTTACCTAGTTTATTATTCATGGTGGCACGCAACCACAATAATTAATAAGTTTAAGCTCCGAGGAAATTTGCATACAATGGTTCGACAGACGAACTAAAAATAGGCTTAGATTTCAGCTGGTGTCAGTGGTAGTATGTCAATCAGGTTCAATAGCAGACATAAAGCTTGTTGGTTTTTAACTAAATTATAAAAATACATTTGCCGGGTTATTTTCATAACAGTATTTTATTCCATTATTTCACGCTTATCTTTAAATTTAAATATCACTCACACAATGATTATCGAATTTAAATAGAATACAGTTGTACTTCTCTACACATTATTTTTGTAAATAGTTATACTATTTATACTAAGTACATATGTAGTTGCAGGCGGTGGTAAAATCAGTTCTATTCTAGATCTATTTATATATTATTTAATTGAAAGAGCCTCCGTAGTAGACCCAGAATATGATTGAGTTTTGTTTGTGGTAAAAACTGGTAAAGCAATAAATTTTAGAAAATCGTGTGCTGCCGTGGGACTAACTTCGAATCGTCAGTCTAGTAAAATGACGTATAAAAATGTGTCTTATGGTAAAGTAGATAAAAACCATGTTCAGTTGGGAACGAATACACATTGAAACGATTAAATTTGTAATATGTATTACAATAAAACTAATGTTAGAAAATTAAAGCGTTCTAATAGGAAATAATCACATGTAGAAATTGGTCTCAAACCATTAAATGAAGCATCAATGTGTCGGATTCTTAATGTCGAGATTTGATATCTTACAATTATGGGCAATTAAATATAATAAGTGTGAGTTATGGAGTTAGATTCTGCCTCTGGGTAGGTATGATAGTATCCATAAACTTGTATTTTTTCTAACACTGAAATACGTGTTGTTCTATTATAATTTTTTAATGAATAAGGAACCCATTATTCAACTATATCTAAATATCAACTATTTATAATGTAGGTATTACTGAACTTTTTGCTTTGCACTTTTTTAATCAACGTAACTTTTATGATTTTCTTTTAACGATTTTTCCTTGTTACGAATGATTTATAGAATCTTATAATATGTCATAAAAAATGTGTCAAAATATTTACAAATTATACATTTGAAATAAGGAATTAAAATACAAATTTTGCGAGTTAATTACGAACTCTTTTACTGCATTATTATATATGTAAATATATATAATAACATTACCGTGAAGCGCTTAGTCCTGTACCTTTAGTACTCCAATATAACCGGTTCCTGCCTAGTCCTTGTGGTAGTCTCAAACACCTGAACTAGAATTATCATAATCTTAGTGGCCTCAACGTGTACGTATTAAACGCAAATGCTGATTTTTAATATGATAACTTACTTAACTTTGCTAAAGTATTATCAGAAGGTGGCTGGAAAGTCGTAAAAAATATTAATTAAATACATATGTAGTAGATACGTAAGTGTATTTTATACTAATCGAATATTCAAATCCGTCGTTTTGCTGTTGAGACGGTGGACGTAAGCCCCTAGTTTCACCCGACTGACGATTAATTTAACAGTCTAACTGTAATTGACATCTTCACTGGTCACCAAGTAGACGGTTTAAAAACCTGAACCGGGCTATCGAAACTAGTTTTGGGATAATCCTCCTATTTCTGGATAATTGCGCAGTCATCACGCCAGGGAATAGTGAAATGATTGAAAGATTGATGATACCAAAAGTTTATTTGAGGGTTTTTGAGAATATTTATTATTAAATTAAATAAATATAAAGGTAATGTATGTATGGCTTAAATAAACAGGTATAATGAAATTATTTGAATACAACTGACAAATTATACAAACGTCAAATCAGATGTACTTTTCAAATATGTATTATAATCATACATCGTAAACAGCTAGCAAAATTCATTGAAGTACTAGGGTTGTTAGTGGTTGTCATACGTCATTTCAATGGATTTCGCTCGCAGTATACCATGTATGATTAATATGATTATAATATAGTTTTTAACTATCTTCTTATAGACCATCACAGTAAAACTAAATATAAACATTTAGGTAGATATAAAAACGAATCCTAGTTTATCTAAAATAGGTATTGTGTTAAATCATGCTTTGTTCCTCAATTCAAAGAAACAAACCATGATTTGACGCAATCAGTCAATATTTTCATATTGATTTCACTTTTAATATTGACTAATCGTTACATACTTCTTATTAATAACCATATTTATATAAAAAAAATATTTATTTATTTGAGATCCTTTCAAACAATTGAATATACTTTGTAAAATATGGACATTTCGTTTACTTCCAGGGGACAATCTTTAATATGACTTCTCGCTCGACCACAGTCTACATTAGAATCCTGAGAACACGAACCAATCAATTAATCATGCTTTAGATGAATAGTGTTTTTATTCAGACCCGCTGAGTTGTCCTACTGGAATGATTCCGGGCCCTCCGTATTGTGACAAATCATCCAGCCTTGTGTCTCCATTATCTTCCCTACGATCGTGTTTTATGGGAACTTCTGTTGGAATTTCAATTTCTGTGTTAACTTGTTTCGTCAGCTTTATTGATTTCTAAGTGATCGTTGAAATATGTAAATTGTTATTGATGTTGGCTACCGTCTGACATAAAGACTGAGAACGATCAACAGGTTTGGAGATTATTTACCTTTTTACTTTAAAGTTTTTTTGAAGCAATCGTTACTTATCATCCATAATGATTGTTAAGTAAACTCTTTAGATTACCTTCTTTTACTCATAGTACTCATACTCATACTGAATAAAGAATGCTTTGGTTATTAAAGTGTTCATACTTACCCTTTTGTGAGTGCCGCGGCCGTTAAATTTTCATGCAAATAAAAAGCATAATTTTCTTAAATTATACAATAATGCATAACGTGCAAACACATAATAATGTAATACTTAATTAATTTTATTATCATACCAAGTTTTAGAATAACATTTATGCTGACTTATGTCAGGCATAACATATAATATATACTTTTTATACGATTTATTGGTTTAGGTAAGGTACCCTATACTAATAATTCGTATAAAACCTATTTTTACACAGTTTTATTTAGCTTGACCCCGTATATTTGTTTGTTTATTTATTTATTTGTTTATACGCATCAAATACTGCAAGTTAAATTTCAACCACTTCGCGGTGTCTGATTGAGCTGAAATTTGGTATACTTCCGTAGTTTACATGACAATACTACTAGGTAGGTCAGCGATAAAACTGTGTACCAAAAATAAGTTTTTAGAAATAACTTGTTTAATTGTTACACAACGTGTAACTTGTATAATTAATTATTTTTGTGTGTATTTTGTGTATACAAGTGTAAATTAAATATTATTGTTAGATCACAAACATACAACTGGCATGCATAACATCAACAGCGCTGATTTGCTAACAGGAGTTAGATTTGTTCGTTACCTTTTGTCTCTGAGAGCAGAAAAATAAGCTCAGCGCCTTATATTGTACTTATATATACTTACCTTAGGTAAATAAATTATGAACAAAAAAAACAGTGATATTTTTCTTCTACTTATATATATTACAGTTTATTTCGACTAATCACTGTATACTAGAGTCGTTTCATCACCTGACCGTTAGGCTAATTCGTGTGTAATTTCTCTAATGACGGCTAACAGTCCGCAGTCCGCGGGAGTAATGCCGGGTTGCGCGCAATTTGCCCGGGATTCTGTTATTGCGTGCGACAACCGGACCTAACGCGGTCAACAAGGATTCAATAACGCTTTCAATTTTCTTAGCTTGTGTATCATGGTTCTGATGAAAATATGATCACTTACAGAGTCTCATTTGCCATATCAACCAAAATTATAACTCCGTAATTGTAACAAAACTTGTTTTAAATCTGATGATATAAGATCGCATAGCGTACACCTTGTTTACGACTTTGGATAGCGCTATGCTATACCTTGTGCAATTTAAGAAGCGGTTTTTGACACCTGTCATCTCAGTACATTTTATAACCTAAAATCGATTTTAGGCTATAAAATGTACTGAGATGACAGGTGTCAAAAACCGCTTCTTAGATTGCACAAGACATAGAAATATCTTGTAATATCAAATACGGAAAGAATACCGGTACCGATTAATATTATATAACACAAACCAATTAATATTTTATAAGGAAACATTTTTTACATAAAACAAACTTTTCCCACTGCTCAGTGAGACTTGTGTTGCGGGCAAGCTACGGAAGCCATATTAAACATATTGATTTTACCACAAGCAACCAATATAGACTTACTTTTGTTCATACGAAGACAATAAATATTTGTTGTATATCGAAAAGATGCCTTGACATCGGACACACCACAATTAGTTTCGCAATAAGTGAAGGTGCAGATAAATCAAATCGCGCATACTTAGTCACATAAAAAATATATGATTCAGCACACATAAATAAGCGGTAACAGCCAATAAAACAAAACCATAGAACTAAATAAACTCTCCAATACTTTGTTTGAAAGTAAACAGTATAAGAAGTAGCATCAAACACTTGGGGGCAGTAAAACGGTCAGTTTTACGATGTCGTAAATCAACTATCGCCGGATCGCGTCAGAAGTCAGTTTTAAAAGATTCAATAAAACTTACTTTCTTTCACACTTATGTTAGTATACTTTATCCAGAGGTCTACTCAAAGTAGAGAACAGTGTTCTCAGAACAGCGTAATTGCGTCATGCCAATGTTTTTAGTAGGCAGATACGTTTTATTTTTACGAGCATAAATATTGTATAAGCTAAAATCAATATTATCTGAGAACACTGTCTACATTATAAGTTTTCATTACTTAAATAAAATCTAGAAGTTTAGAGCAAAGTCGTTTTCCTGTCAAATAAAGTTGATAATATACGCTTCAAATTGGTTACTATAATTTAAATTTATTAGGTGGCGATCGACTGTTCTTTTCAGCACTCCCATTTTTTGCATTTCAACCAAACTTAATCGAGCCACTTGAGTAGCCGAATTGCTTTTCTAGGTACCTAAAGCGGTCGGTATAGCGATTTCTATACTTATACAGGAATCAAACCAGTTTACCTTACAATCTACGATCGTCAAAGCGATTGGGACTACGGCTAACAAATAATGTCCTTCTGCCTTAGTTGTGTCGCAATCGTATTTAAACCAGAAGTTTACTAACGATTTGGTAATGCTGTAAAATTTTGCTATCATTAATATATTTAGTTAGATATATTCAGGTAAAGCTTTATAACCTACTGTGTATAATAATGATGTTTAATATTAGCTCTTTATGACAAGATTAACTGAATTGCACCATATTTTAAAGCTTTAAGGTTTGGGATCTTGTTACTAAAATATTATTATTAGTCTGCAGTCTCCACTTTCAACCTATCGCATAATCAAACTTTTTGTTACTCTGAAATAATATTGCACTTCGACTACCTAATGCCTATTAAAATTACTGCCAATTCGCTGGATTCTCTTTAATATCACCAGCCACGTGTTAATTTATTACAAATAAAGGTATGGATCTGTTATTCAAGTCTTATCGGTACTGCAAGTGCTGCTGCAATCTTAATTTCGGACTACATTTTTGCCATCAACGATTATAAACCTTAGTTCCTCAGATCCTTATTAGCCTGTGATCAAACGTAGCGTCATAATTTTTGTAGTACCGATTTATGTGTAAATCGAGTTTTTGTTTGTTTGTGCGAAAATGACACAATTTACGTTTTAATCGACTTAAAAATAATATACATAATATACAGAGTAATTCAGTAGACGTGAGCAGGATTAAACACTGCAAATGCATTTTGTATTAGAAGGGTTCCCTCTATTTGGCATACTTTTATTTGTCCGAAATCCATGTCGCATAACAGACTTGGCATAATTTATTTTAGACGAATGATAATGTAGCATAAACCTTATTTGGTATAATTCACAATATTGCGAATTTCTCTTTGTCCGAAAATTATTTTGCATACTACTATTGTAGCCGAATTTTATTACGAATAAACTTAATTAGCATAAGCATACTGTCAAATATTACGTAGATAGGAAAACTCCAGTTTATGCTGCCTTCTTAGACCTATCTAAGGCTTTTGACCTGGTGTCTTACGATGTATTATGGAAAAAGCTCGAAGATATTAAACTACCTTCTGAGACAGTCCGGATACTCCAGTACTGGTACGGGGGCCAGGTCAATAGCGTTCGATGGGCTGGTACACTGTCAGATCCGTATAGGTTGGAGTGTGGAGTGAGGCAGGGAGGGTTAACCTCTCCCACACTCTTCAATCTGTACGTGGATGGGCTTCTCGAAGCCCTGGGTAAAATGCATGTCGGCTGCCATATTGACTCAGTATGCCTAAACAATATTAGCTATGCAGACGACATGGTTTTACTCAGCGCGTCGGCTTGTGGCCTACGTCAGTTATTACGTGTCTGTGAGAATTACACCGCTGAACATGGGCTTGTATATAATGTCAATAAAAGCCATTTTATGGTATTTGAAACTCGTAAAAACCAGATTGATGAGGTTCCTCCTATCTATCTAAATAATAGCCGACTAGAAAAGGTAACGAGCTTCAAATACCTAGGCCATATTGTTACGTCTGATCTAAAAGATAATATGGATATCGAACGGGAACGCAGGGCCCTGTCAATTAGGGCAAACATGATTTCCCGTAAGTTCGCGCGATGCACAAGGGAGGTAAAATTAACTTTATTTAAAGCATATTGCACCTCCCTATATACGTGTAGCTTATGGAGGTTTTTCACGCAACGGGCCTACGGGGCCCTCCGGGTCCAGTATAACAACGCGTTCCGGGTGCTGGTGGGGCTGCCTCGCTTCTGCAGCGCATCAGGGATGTTTGCAAACGCACAGATGGACTGTTTTTATGCTACCATGCGCAAGCGATGCACATCCCTGGTGCGCCGGGTGCGGGCCAGCCCCAACCCCATCCTGCGTTCGATAGCGGACAGACTTGACTGTCCATACATAAGACACTGCTGCGAAATGCACATTTCCAGCAGTGTATATGTTTTATAATAATTAGATTAAGATTAAATTATACTAGATTTAAATACTAATGTAATATAATTCTTACTAACAATCTGTATGAGTCATAATAGTTACTCGAAATAAATGTTTCTATTCTATTCTATTCTATTCTATAAGTGTATTTGGCATATTCTTTAATATTCGAAAGGTTTTTGGCATATACCGAACCCAAAACGCATTGCTGCGAAAAAAGTGGCTCAGGTCAGGTTAGAACTGCGACCTTGAGAGGCAAGTAGGTACTACTACGCAGAAGTGGGTTAGAACTGCGACCTCAACAAGAAAAAAATTGCTACGAAAGTAGGTTGGGGTAGGTTAGAATTATGACCTTAATAAAAAAAAGTTTATTTCGGACCAAGATCCATAAAATGTAAGGGGCCTTATGCGCAATAGTGGGTTAGGTTAGGTTTGATCTGTGACCCTCTACAAAATACAACGGATGCCAGAGAGTAGGTTAGATTAGGTTAGAACTATGACCCTCTACAAAATAAAACGGCTGTCAGAAAGTAGGTTAGGTTAGAACTATGACCCACTACAAAATAAAACGGCTGCCAGAAAGTAGGTTAGGTTAGCTTAGAACTATGACCCTCCAAAAAATAAAACACCTGCCTGAAAGTAGGTTAGGTTAGGTTAGAACTATGACCCGCTACAAAATAAAACGGCTGCCAGAAATTAGGTTAGGTTAGGTTAGAACTATGACCCTCTAATCCAAAGATACGCATCACACCTTCATTGTTGCATTGAAGTGACAGTAAGTACTTACTTATACAATATGACCTGCCTGTGATTTGAATGATGCAATTCGGCCCTAACACTGTTCTGCCAAATAAAATTCTGCAACAGAATTTTCGGCTATTAATTTTTCTGCACATACACTTTATGCCTAACTAGGATAAGGAATAATGACTTTATGACCAACTAATATTCGGACCAATAAAAATCTGCCAAAGGCAATTATGCTCAACATAAGTATGCCAAAACAGTTTATGGTTACAGCTAATTACCTATAATCACACAGATTATGAACAATATCATTATTACCACAATGATTATGCGAAAACAGGGTGAACCGTATTAGAAAGGCGTTATTCTTTCACTTAAGCTTACCGGTGCCCGATTCGTTATCAAGTGTAGTATCGTGTAGGGTTGTTCCTGCTGACGTCTCCTGAATCAGCCTGTATATTTAAAACTTTAAATCTATTTATTGGATACAGCTATAAAACTCGATAAGTACCTAATTTAAAACGAATGGTTCCTTTATTAATCACGTGTCGTTTTCAAAACGAAATCAAATTAAATTCTACTCACAACCACGTAAATAAAGCGAATAATCTGTAAAGAGATATTGTAAATAAGCGTGAGCTAGGGACACCTGTGTTACGCATCGGGCGATGGCAAAAAATACGTATCTGAGTGCATCTGGACAGGAAAGTGAGGATAGGACTGATCGCAATCTACGGGTACATTCTTCTGGCTAGTTTTGATTGGAAATCCTTTAACTGATTTATAAAGAAATAGTACTTTGAGATATACTTTTAAATTATATTAAGTTTATAGTAATACAGAAACAGAACGCTCTGTTACTGGTATTACGACTTAACTCCTTAACAGATGATTAATAATTATGGTAACCAGTTCAAACTTATGTTCTGATACTTCTGATTGTAGAATAGCTAGAAGCTTAGTAAGGAATCGATCGATTAGTGTTCTACAATCGAGTGCATTAGTCCAGCGCTACAAAAGGACTTTATTTAAGTGCTTTCGTTGATTGTTGATATGCAAAATAACTGGGGCCATTTTGCTTTTGCTATTTTATAGCTTGTAAATCTTTTAAACTAAGACGTAGTTGCTTTTCATAAAAATCGCTTAGTCTGTATGAAGCGGGAGGTGCCGGGTTTAAATCTTGATAAGGGCATTTATTTGTGTGTTTATGAGTATATTTGTACCTAAATTATGGATGTTTTCTATGTCTTTAAGTATTTGTCGAGGTATATCTCTTGTCTTCTTAGAACTTACAATGAGACTGGGTCAATTTGTGTATGATTGTCCCATGATATAATTTTACTTTCTATTTTCTACAATAAAGCCTACATGCATTACAGATATCTTTTTCATCAGACTGTATCCAGAATCCTAACCTTATCCACACTAATTTAACTTCGCGAGACATCACTACTTCTGTCTTTGTCTCCGGGGCCGGTTCGTGCACGTGTGTAGAACTCGTTTCGCCGACCCAACATTTTATTAATTTGTGTTTCTTATACTTTATATTGTACTGGTATCTCTGGTTTCTTACAGGTACAGGGATATCAGAAGATTTTCAATTACTGACTTTTATCTTCGTAAATACATTGTATAAGTAGGTCCGTGATTTATATAAGATTCTCACGATTAATTTTAAGAATTTATAACGGTAATCATATCCTCTCTTTTAAATTAAAATTTTACAAAAATGATACCAACAAGTATTCAGTTAATTAAGTTCAGAATTTAGACTTAGTAAATATGTAAATTAATTTCAACGCGTATTTTTTTATATTCTGGGTGTACCAGGGAGTCCATCCCTAGTCATTTACAAGAGCGAAGCTTTAGCAGAGAATTACTTTATACATATTCATACAATCAATATAGATTTAAGTAGCTTTTTTGTGCGTCCCGAGACCCAGTCCATTTGTATCGACGATAGCAAATTGCCTTCCTTTGTGCTGTCCGCTGGCTCGTGCGTTGTCTTGCGTTTTGTCATCGTGGTTCCGATAGATTTGTTTTCATTGGATTTATTTAAATCAACTTGACATTTATGATTTTTAATATTTTAGTTGGTAAACTACGTCATATGTTCTTGAAATATTTAGTAATGAAATCCCGTAATACCTATTGACTATTGCGTCCTGACATTATTATGCCTAGCAAACAAAAAAAAGTACTAAGGTACCATTAGATACCTCTTTATGATATTAAACCATTAGATACGAGTACCTCTTTATGGTAAGAAATTTTGACATTACAAACGTACCTACTCAGTCACGAGAATTAATGTTATTCGCTTTGTGTTAAAACTCAGTAGTTTAGTCTCTCTACGAGTATTTGCGTTTACCTTACCAAATTTCGGAAAAACCACAATCGCCTAATTTCAAAATCGATTTAACAAATCATCTAGCGCAAGTCTTTTACACTCATGGATTATACTATGGTAATTATAAATAATGTCACTACGAAAACAACCAATATCGATATCTATGTACCTATACCCTATTCACGTTAGAGAGTTAGCAAAGCGCCCTTTCTTTTGCACTTTTGTATGAAAATGAAAAGGACAAGTGATGGTCAATGGGCGTGAACTATCGCACCTCACTGGCGGGCTCGGCTTACATGCCGTCGCGCGTCGTTTGGAATGTTTGCTTATTTCATATGCCTTATTAATTTTGTTAACTAGTATATTGAGTTAGAATAGAATATTAAGTTAATTAGATTTATAAGTTTATGTTTATGAAATTCCGGAGGATTATTTTATTACTTAGGTTGTAGAACTTTTTATTCTAATTTATATTTAACATTATATGCGCAAAGGTGATAGGACATATCATATAAATAAACCATGCGTCTTTTCAAAATATATTTAATCCTTCCTTCCTTCTCGTGGGAAGAAAAGTGCTGTTTTCGCCTTTTCTTTATCACATGTAATAAATTAGCCATAGTTCATCGCCAATCTGCCCAATTTATAAGTCGAGTCACAGAGTAAACAGTCCAATAAACAAGCCAGATCACAGAATTCGCAGAAAATAAGCCTAATAGGTCGCTGGAGTCCGCTGGATGCGGGTGGCACAGGACCGGTCATTGTGGCGTTCAGTGGGGGAGGCCTATGTCCAGCAGTGGACGTCTTTCGGCTGAGATGATGAAGCCTAATAGTCATTACACAAACCAGGTAACATACGTCGACTATTTAACGAGAAACAGTCCAATAAACAAGCCAGGTAATAACAAAAAGCTAACAAAGAAGAGCAATATGACGCGTCCGCACCGTACCAGAGACAGATGTTGACTGAATTTTGAATGCCATGTAAACCCAGAATATGCGCAAGCGGTGCCCTTATTGCTGGCCAATTGCGTGCGTTCTTACTTTTCTGGTACTAACTTTCTTATGCGAATGAGGTATAGTATATTTGCCATCAGTCGATCGGCTAAGGTTGTCACAAATATCTGAACAACACCTCTATAATTCAAGGCGATAAAGTGCATATACTTGATGGCGTACCCTCAGATAAAAAAAAACAGTTATGGTAATATTATAACAAAAAACGGCAATAATTCATATAATATATAGTATACTTTTTGCCTTTTTTTATTGCTTAAATAAATTTTTGCAATAAATTTAATCGAGATAACTTTAATAAATACCGATATTAATCGTCAATCGTACAAAAGACGTCAAACTCAGCGTCCGCCAATCAACACGGCCGTCACGACCTGTTCCAATCAACTCGGGCCACTATTCTGCTACAAATAATTCAGCACGAATACAATTTATTTATCAAGCGCATTCAGCCCTTCAACATTAGGGCCCAACCAAGCTTTTTTGTTAATGTGACTCTGATTTAAATGTTTTATTTTAGCACTACAAGAATAGAGTCCCTTAATTGGTTTTATTGATCCCTTTATTTTTTATTGATGTCGTATAAATGCCAGTTAAAATATTTGTAATCTGATTGCTACTAAGGCGCAGCTTTGTAAACATTCGTTTTAGAATAGGTAACGATTAGCCACGTCCCAGAATGCCTAGAGCACTTGCTTGCTTTGTTGCCTACCTCCCACACAAGTCAGTTTATCATACGCACTCAAATTTCGACATTACACAACTTAATAGAACTATACCAAAATATAGCATGTCAGCAGTACTTAGAGCTTGCTACCTGGATCTCCAAATCGTAAGGAAGATCCATTGGATCCATATCTGATCTAAAATTTTCGATACTAGTTGGATTAACCATTATCCTCCACTTGTCGACACATTCATATCTATGCATAAACACTAAACAGTTTACTAAAGCGGCGTTTTATTCTAGTTTACTAAACTTTGAAGTGCCTATTTAATTGCCACAAGAGATTCAGAAATCAAGTAACATAATTTTTAAAACAGGCTAAGTGCGAGTTTGGTCTCAAGCCTAAACCTGTACCGTGAATCAAGGCTAAATGCTACAAAAACGGAGTTTCATGATAATCATGATATTTGAAAGCTATTGGGTTTACCTTAATTAGCAGCTGTTTCTTCAAATACACGTTTGAGAGACATTCTTTTTAACCTAACAATCCTAACAATAAACGCCTTGATTTGGTTATTTATCTTAATATAATTTTACGTACTTAACTTCTTCATCAATCAAAAGTTACAAAATATCAAAAGCAGCACTTTTTATCAAGCATCTGACACGTGTATCTATAAATCTGTACATAAATCAAAGTGTTTATTAGCGACCTACGTGCTCCGGCGCATGTCGTGGGTGGAACACGGCGCAGACGCAAACTGCCTGTAGCTTTGCGAATGTGTGAATAATGGCAAAGTCGAGTAAACTTAAGCATAGTTCATTAAACTTAAAATGCATATTTTATTTAACTAAATTGAATGTACTGCTAACAATACAAATTTCAAGTTAAATTAATTGAAGTAAACAAGTTAACTTAGTTACAGAAAAGGGTAGTCGTACATGTTGCGGAGGCCTCTATTTTAGTCCATTTATATATTTTGTTTAGGGTCAAGAATGTAAATTTTATTTTTTATTGTAGAAATATATACTTCTAATTCACTTAATTACTAGGTAAAAGCGAGGCTTCAGCATCATAAAAATACCAAAATTTGGCTAAACCTTGCTTATGTTATTACGAAACGTCTTTACAAAACATATATACACACCGACAACATACATTAGAAGAATCCGAACTAAATATGTGAATTATTAATTAAGATTAATTTTTATTTTTGCCTGTCTCTATTCTTATCTGTTTTGTGTTTGTATAAGATACACACACGGCAACAAAAAGTTTAATTTGACGACAGTAAATATGTGGCTATGTAACAAATTTAAATTAATACTATCATTAGGTACGAATAAAGCAATTTATTTATTTTCCAGATGCCGTCCGCCCGTACCACTCCGAGTCCGACATCGACCGACCAGCGATCGAGCCCCAATGCCGCCTCTCCGCCTCCTCACCCCCGCTCTCCCTGACCTTTGACGACCTGGAGGATGACGTGTTCATCAGTCCCCGCACCGACAACGGCAACGATCTCTTCGCCACCAGAAATGTTGAGATCTTCGGATACGGTAGTCCGAGGACGCCGGCGGGAGTGCTGTTGAGTCCGAGAAGGGACAGGACGTTCACGTTTCCTGAGACGAGCGAGAAACATTGGCGGGATAAGGGAGGGACGGATATGGCTGATGGTGTGGGAGATACTGACGTGGTAAGTAATATACATATTTACACGAACTTTCTAAATAGTCAAACTTTGTCCACTTACAAGTAAAGTTCTACTTCCTTAATCGAATTACCTATGGTCTCTTTACCTAAGTATTTAAGTAGATTATAGTTAATAACAACTTCCATGGGGTTAGGCAATAGGTACCTGTTTGTATTATTATTAGAGTGTTCCTAATCAAATACAATACAGTTAGTGTATCGTTAGTGTACTTCTAACTGTATAGTTAGTGTACTTACGAATTACTTACAGTCCCTATAGATAAATATATACAAATACATAAACGTTTAACTTTAGTACAGTTTAAATATACTAATGTACTTACATATTAAGGAAACGACAAATTTGGCTCGACAATTAGGTACTTATTTTGCTTTGTAGAATGATAAGCTATAATCCAATTACGATTTGCGGTTATTCTCAGAACCTATAACGCCGAAGCATAATATGTTTATAAGGCGTTTATCTAAAATGCACACGTGTCTTTAAACCTTTGTTTGACCGCAATAATGATTCACCGATGACTCGATGAGCCGTCCATACCTATTGGTTCGTGTAGTTTTAAATATCGTAGTTATAAAGACGAGTTTTACTTGATCTGCTTTTATAGGCAGTCACAAGGGGAAGGTTGAATATGGAGAGAGGACTTAATGAATTCTTGGAAATAATATGGGCATCGTTTTATTTTGCAGCATAATGTTTTATATCACAGCCATTAGATAGCCATCCAATTGTATGAGTAGGTATATTGTAGTTGTTTTCATTTTGATTAGTATGCTGATTTTTAAAATTATTTTTAAATTTTTTATCGCGATTATTAATAATTATGTATTTTGATTTAAAACTCTAGCAAAAAATTATTATTATCAGTATTATCACCATTTATACCTACTCCTTTTGTCGAAAGCCTACCGGATATCACACACATCAAATCCTCGCTTCGTGTAACATTGCTATTTAAAACTCGCAGGCGCTGAAAGCACTTCAATCTAAAAATAACTGCATCGCGCAATTACGCAGTTAATGCTGCAATAAAATAAAAAGTGCTGACTGAGACGAAATTAAATCTTTCCAATAGATGGTTTACGTTCAAATAAATTTTCTATGAGTGTTGTTACAAAGGGATAAGGGGAAACGGAACTGGCTTTTAAGTAAGTACCTATACGTAGGTAGTTTAGAAGAACTTGGGATGTAAGTAGGTAGGTAGTGAATACTAAGCTAGCCATCATAATTATTGAACTTTAATTTTATACAGGAATACATAGTTGACTATTTGATAATGAAATCATCATCATCACTGCTGAACATAGGCCTCCCCTTTGGACCTCCATAAGTATCGGTCGGAAGCGACTTGCATCCAGCGTCTTGAAATATGAAATAGACTTTGTCTTTTCTTAATTAATTCCCCTGCTGACCTAATCAGTCTGTTTAGATCAGTTCATTTCAAATTTCTAGTGCCGGCCGATCATTATGTGCATTTTTTCATCTCAGCATTTTACTTTATTATTATTTAAATCACCAGTAGTAGATATGTGTCGAGCATATCGCCCTCAGCTTGTTGCAATTCATTCAACTGCTAGAACTCAGATAAGTAATAGTATTACCGCATAATCTGGAGTGCAATGCGTACACGCATGTTGGCTCGCGGCCACGCTGGCCGGCTTCCAACTAGGAACAAACACGCCGCATATGACATTTATCACGATCTCCGCACGCATATGTCGATTTAGAAATTAATACTATATAGGGTGCACCTATGTGAAGAATAATTCCTTATTATAACAATTGAAATTGAAACCTTGAAAAACTTACAACTAACCCAGAAACAATATCACCTCTGCTCTAACAAGAGCCCGCTTTTAGTTTAGAATGCTTAGGATTTATCTTTCTGAAATTCTTAGGATATTATTAAACTAAAAATACTTTAAATTCTATTCTCTAAGACAATTAAAACGTATACTTAAGTATAAGAATTGGTCCGTTTTAATTGTTAGGTAAGTACCTAATATCCACATAAACATAAGCTTTCCCTTACCCTGAGTAAAGTACGCTGCTGCATCAGACATTGATCATTGGTCATTATTATAACGTTTATCTATTAATAAAATCTCATTATTAATAAACAATTTTCATAATCCATTATAATTATAAGAAGATTAAGAAGGAACTCAAGAACGGCTGTAAACCAGGCTATTTTGATTCCGGAGTCGTCACCTCTCTCGTAGTGTGTGATATGCAATTTGTTTTTGTCTGAAGTGGGTCAGCTACCGACTTGTTATGCAATATCTTTGTCTAGTTTGATTTATTTGCTATTTATACTCAAACTACTAAGAATCTTCGTCAAAATTACAAGCAAGTAGGTACAGTCAGCAGTAGAATGTATCTAAGTGGATGTTCAATAAGTGTTACTGATTAATGCTAAGTGATACTAGTGAGTTCTGTGGTACAGTCAGCGTCAAATATATTGTAACAGCTAGAGTAGCCAAATAGTTCCTCACACCATACAAAATATATGGTGTGACGAACTATTTGATCACTTTGGCTGTTAAAATATATTTGACGCTGACTGTACCCATTGATTACCTACGTGTTGAGTAGACCCAAAAAAAATTAGCAAATGTAGGTTAATAAATTCATTAACAATAATTTTAAACGAAAAAAGAACCGACTTCACTTAGGATCCGCTATTCCAAGAGGAAGTGGCCGAGTTGCTGTAAAAAAATAAATCACTATAGGTGTGCCTATAATAGTTGAAGAGTTCCCTCGATTTCTCCAGGATTAAAAAAAAATTCAAAAATCGTTTCACGATTCACGGAGATATCGAGGAACATACATATGTACAACAAAAAATTCTTTGAAATTCAGTCGACTTGAGAACCTCCTCCTTTTTTTGAAGTCGGTTAAAAACGTAGTCACAACACCGACTAAATTGGAAAAAATAACTTAAAAAAAATATAAAAGCCGATTCCACCCTGCAGGCACCGTTCAGCGACTTTTGCCTTTACGTTTGGCGTAAAATAAAACTTATTTCAGTATTTAGTACAGGATTAATTGTCCCGCACGCGTAAGGGACGGATTTACGCTTTACGCCCATTGGCCGATGAAAGAGATTTCCGAAATGAGCCGTTTTTACTTTTATTTTTATGTATAGTAAAAAGTTAGTGCGCAATCGGTGTGGATTGTATTGTTTGTTGCCCTTTTTTTAATGGATGAGTGTAGGGAAGTGATTCTTATAAGAACATACACAACAGAGCTTAATAAGTCCATATGTACATAAGTACAGAATATAGCTAGGTATTTTGTGTCCATGCTCTAAGCACATATGTAAATATAATGTTAATCTTTTTATCAAGATTCCTACTCATTGTTTCATTTTACTTTATAATGAATTAAAACCTTAAAGCTTTCGACAGACATTCACAAATCAATTGGAAAACAGAATGATCTTAATACAACTTAACTATTAAGACAATATACTAGCAAACGTCAGCTTTGCTTTTGTAGCTAACTATATTTACCAAAATCCCCATAAATTATAAGAGTTCATCGTACGGAGCATCTTTGTTAGTGCAGCATATACAAAGAGCAACACAGTTAGCTGACCATCGATATACCGTATTCCGTTGCAATAGGGATTACGGATGGTCAGTTAACAGTGTTGGCGGTTGTACTTTACTGGGCTGACCTTGCGTCCGCAGTAAACTGCAACTGCAATAACATCATAACGGGGCGTTAATGCCCACTATCTCTAGTAAACTTGTGTCTGTTGTGTTACAGCGGGGAAACGGTGTCTCCGATACTGTCTGTTGTGCATTTGATGAAGTGACAAATAATTACTTACTACTTGACGAACATGCAACTATAGGTACACTTATAATTAATTAAAACCTAAACCAGGGAGGAAAAGCTAACTTCACTCTAGAAGGGTATTTTTTTTAAACGTGCCCGAATTTTCATTAATATATAAACAATGAGTAAGGAAAGTAGCGAAGTTTATATTTGACGTATTAATATAGCTGATTGTAGCAAAAGAATAATCAAAGCCGAAAATAATACGCACGTGTAATAATGAAATATGGACTCGGATTAATTATACTCGTCCTAATATATGCACCAATCTCATGCGGCTGCACTATATTACATAAGCCACTACTATTCCCAGTTCGGATTCACAGCGGGAGAACTTACGGAATTAAACGCAATAACACTTGAACCCCTGTCTAATTAACCGATACCGTCTACGCACGGATTATACGCGTAAATTAAACCAAACACACTGCGACATGGTCGTATCACTGTTATTAGTCATTGTGAAATTGTATGAAATGAAACAATGGATTGAAATATGATACCATCTGATTGTCTCTTGCATAATATGATAGCTCCATACGTTCTTTGTACAATATTATATTTTTAGATATGGGTCAAGCGTGTAAGAGGACAAGTAAAGCCAATGAAGTAGTAGGTACTATGGTATGCATCCCGGATTAAAATTATATTATATCGTTTAATGCGAGCAACGAACTGTAGATTTTGACGGGTTTTAACCGTGGTACCACGGCCTTTGTACCACGGGGGACCACGGGTAAAATTTTTTCCCCCTAGACCCACATCACCGAAATGGGACTATGGGTAATTGAAAAGAACCGGGTATTAACCGTGGTCCCACTGCTATGACCCTCAGTGGATCCACGAGTACTAATTTTGTCCCCATAGACCCACTGCTCGAGAATGGTATTCATTTGCTAGTATTTAAAGACACAGCAAAAAAAAATAACCAACCTTGCCTATTAAAAAAAGAATAGTATTTAGAGGCGTAATTTATGACATATCTATTGCTGTGGGACTACGGGAAAATTTATTTTCGAGGAATGACCCGTGGGCCCACGGACAGTTTCGTATTCAAAAAGATAACTTAAAACTGGAGCAGTGGGGTCTACGGGGAAAATACGGGGAAAAAAAATTCCCGTGGTCCCCCGTGGTACAAAAACCGTGGTACCACGGGTAAAACCCTGATTTTGCGATGGTTAAAATGTATTGTCCTGTTGTTTAAAAAATAATACGAAGTGAAGGCGCATAAATCTGAAGATAAAATGATTATAACTTTAATAATTAGTCGTTCACGGAGAGAAAAATTTTACTACAAATAAGTAAAAAATAGTAATTCCTAGGACAAGTAAACGTTTACTAAAAACAAGGAAACTTTTACCAAAAACAAGTAAACGTTTACTAAAAACAAGTAAACCTTACTAAAAACAAGGAAACGCGTACATGTTTTTAGTAAACGTTTACTTGTTTTAAGTAAATTGTATACTTGTCCTTGGAATTACTATTTTTTACTTGTTTCTAGTAAAAATTTCTCTCCGTGTTTGCTTCGGATAAAAACAAAATTTATATGTGCTTTCCAAAATCAGAAATATTTTTCTGGTTGGAAAGACGCAACCAGATAAAAATCACTGCACTTAAATAACTTAACAGATATTAACAAACAACACTTTACATACACATACATTGACATCTTTTCTTTATAAATTATCCAAGTTTTAGTGGCAAGTTTACGGCTTGGCCCACGCCTCGCGGTCAAATCTGCAAAACGAAATAAATTCGACTCTTATCTCCTTGAAATAAGTATGACAACATTGTTATCAGACAGTGCATGTTCTAAACTACATATAGTTTAAATGATCAGTTAACCCTCTTAGTGCTTAACTGATCTATTGAGTCGAGTTAGCACAGGGTTTAAGTGGGACAGCTGTGCTTCCGTGGTATAGCTAGGTGGTTCAAGGCTTCATGACAAGATATCTGCGTAGTTGGACATCTGCCTGGGTTAACCTATTTACTGATTAAATTATGTACCTACCTACTAATAGTAAAACTGACATATTAGTCGATATTATAAACGTATATAGATATCATGTACAAAGGAAAGAGTTACCTAGGCCTCTAGTGCCCAGGGCTGGGAACGAACCAGCGTCTTCTGCATTCGCGGCAGAAATAAGCTATATTTACAAAAATAATTTGATTAGATTCTTCAGTTCTGTTAGTCAATATTTTAGAACATCCTAAGATATGTCATTTTCAAAATATGTAGGTAACTTTGTGATAGGAAATTGAAATTCATAAGAATTCTATTTAAATCGAAAGTTTGTAATTTACCTTCTAAAGTATAGAATAACAAAATGTATATTAGAGCAGGCTCTCCCGTACAACGTCGTATGAATAATTATTAGACCGCAGTTTGACTTGTGATCCTTGTAGTACTACTCCTGGGCTTCAAGAAAGTCCATGTTGCCAGGCTGGAAAGTGGTGCCGTTTCCCCCACCACCCCCCTGAACATCCCAACCCCACATTTTCAAAAACCACTCAAAAACCTATCGTGTGTGGTATCATATGAAAGGGCTAATAGAGGCGGTTCTAAAAATATATTACATCATTACATTTCAGCCATTTTTTTTTTAAATAAAACAAAAATAATTTTCAAAACATACCAAGTTTGCGGGCTCCTCCAGATACGATATGGCAGATTTTTTTTGTGCAGTATATCACAAATGATACTTGGTACCCTCATATCTAACCCCAAGAAAGCAATTTTGAAAATAATTTCATTAAGTATTTATTTTTTATTTTTCAATATTACAAAATAACGCAGTACAAAATGTACTGAAGTAGAGTTCTACTCCAGTACATTTTGTACTGCGTTACTTGATAATTTTGAAAAATAAAAAAAATATACTAAATGAAGTTATTTTCAAAATTGCTTTCTTGGCGTTAGATATGAGGGTATCAAGTATCATTTGTGATATATTGTACAAAAAAATAATCAGCCATATCGTATCTGGAAGAGCCCAAACTTGGTATGTTTTGAAAATTATTTTTGTTTTAATTTAAAAAAAATGGTTGAAATGTAATGATGTGGTATATTTTTAGAACCGCCTCTATTAGCCCTTTCATATGATACCACACACGATAGGTTTTTGAGTGGTTTTTGAAAATGTGGGGTGGGGATGTTCAGGGGGGTGGTGGGGGAACGGCACCGCTTTCCAGCCTGGCAACATGGACTTTCTTGAAGCCCAGGAGTAGTACTACAAGGATCACAAGTCAAACCGCGGTCTAATAATTATTCATACGACGTTGTACGGGAGAGCCTGCTCTATATATAAAAACATCATTACCTCATGCATCTATGAAATAAAACGAAAACTTTCGCGACAGGACGTATGTGCAATAAATATAGAGTATTTATATGCAATAAATACTCCCAAACAATAAAATGTTCGCGCGGGAATCGAACCCGCTTTAATACGCCATAACGCATTGTTCCTGGCCTGTAAAAATAGCCATTCAAATTATCCCCCCCAATAAAACAGCACTGTATCACTCACTCGAATAACTTACCCGTGAGGTTTTTACACCTTGCGATATAAAATGTGAAATATTTACTAGTGGTTCTGTGAACCGTAGACTTTGGAGAACATAAATAACGGGACAGCAAACTTTCCTCCTTTCCCCCCTCATTTTCCCCCCAATCCAAAAAATGGCTGGACAATTTTTGGAAAATTAATCAAGGACCGTACATGCCAAGTTTCATCGAAATCGGATGAAAATGCGACATCTAGACCGACACTGACCAACCAACCAATACACACGCATCAATCTGCCAAATCGTCGTACCAGTGAAAACGGAGACGTTCGTCGCCTCGCTACGCTCGGCTCCTCAATCAATAAAAAGAAACAGACTAAGAATATTGCCTACGTATTCCTTGCGTCGTGTCTATGCATACGCCAATAGGCACGATATATGCATCTAACCTAACTGTTACTTATATCAAAATCTGACAATCGGCTTGGGCTAAAGGGTACCTAGGCTACAATGTTAATTTGAGATAGAATAATGTGACATCTTGTTACATCGAACATGTTAAAAAAACCACCACTTTCCAAAATATTTACTGACTAATAACGTACACACATTACGTAATAAATAATATACTTAAATAATTTCCCAACCACAAATTAACCTATACATACAACCTACGACATAGCTGGTATCAGTAATAGATATCTTACCGTAATCGTGTCGTACGGTCTAAGCTCCTCAAATGTCAAGTCCTATAGTAAACTTTACGAGGGCATTGTTTTATTAATATCTATAAAAAGTGCCTCCAAGAGCTTTTTAGCTTTAGCTGGAGCTTCCCTGTTCAGTCTTTATGGGTACGCTAAGTTTAGTTCACCATTTACGTTTAGTGACTTATAGCGTAAAGCCTTCAGTCGTCCCATTAAGAACTATTTTCGGTAATCAAGTTTAAGTTTCTAGATTATTTCCCTATCAAATCTCTTACCTCATATGTTGCTTTACGTAACATTATATTTTGAACTATATAACACACACGATAAGGTTTCTTTCGTGCATGGGTGTTCATGGATAGACACGTTTAAATAAGTATTTCGAAATGCATATAGTTTATTGAAGTTTATTCCTTTATTTCAGCTTAGATGTTTTATGACTTTATGATAACTGTCTCTGCGAATTGCGCTTGCTATGTTAAAATCTTAATTACATTCTGAAGTTTAGATTTCATTAGGTTACTGCTGTTGGTGTATTAATTGCTTGATGATTGGCCCCTATATGAACGAAACAATAAACAATAAAGCAGAACAACGCACTATAAAAGGTAAACTTGGTGGAATCGTAAGATTTGATATGAAATACAAAGATGTACCTATAAGATAATAAAGGAAACAAACACGAAAGATCGATTCGAATTTGTATAACAAATTATGTAGGTATCCATTTTTAAGGCGATTACACACCGCAAAGTGAAAACCCCACAGATAATAAAATTAAAAAATAAACAAATCCTCTTACACGCAGAACGTTTCACAAACCTGTTTAATTTTATTATACCTAATTTTGCATTTCCCGTTTGAATGCTTGGATCATAAAATTACTTTCATTATTCAGGAATAAAAAGAGACAAGAGAGTATTAGGTAAAGCCGAGTGAAAGAACGGGAAAAGTATACAGATCTTACGACAAAGCATCAATTGCAAGGAATCATTTAAATTTGCATAAGTAATACATTTGAAGGATTAAATAAAAAAATAAATTAGAAAGCCGAATGCCGGTAAATCAGTAGCACCCTTGAGGGTTTGGGCGGCGTTCTATATTAGGTCTTAGGTTTTTGAGGATAACTCACGAATTTAAACGTAGACATTGAACTAAATGTAGTTAAATCAAGAAGTTAGAACAAAACATGCTTACAGTCAGTTAAAGAACTTAAATATTTTTACACACAAACACAGAACAAGTTAAAATTAGAGAAATGCCATAAGCCACTTAGAGTCACTTTGCTAACATATTTAGGTACTAGTTATTTAGAGAGGTAGAACCTATAAAAATAAAAGTTAAATAGTAGGTATGTCCGACTTTTGTAAACTATGGTAATTAATATGTTATTGTTATACTTAAAGTAAAAAATTAGAACATAATATGTATAAAAATAATATCTTATACGCATGTAAATTAAATTTCAATTTAATCAATATTGTATGGAAATAACAATCATTTTAAACCAAATCGTAGGAGCGTAATAATAACCCACCTCATACCTTTGAAGTTGAACAAAAGATTTTTTAACATCCACGACAAATCGGTTCAAAGGGATTGGAAGAAACGGGGGATCATTTTCACTCGATACCGATCTGGCTACTAGAAAAAAAACCACCTTCGAAGGAATATCAACCTTTTATCAATAACGATAAGATTCATCACTGTTTGTGAAAAGCAAGAAGCAATATGCAACGTTATTTACAATTGTAAGAAAGGAGTTTTTTATGAAACGAGTCGCAAAATGAAGTTCGAATTTAATTTAGAAATATCTAATTTTCTTCTGTAAAGGGATGATGTTTGACAAAAGTATTGACTAAACGTGGAGTTCATTATTTCAAGGATTTACTTATATTGGAAGTTGAATCGGGAGTATATTTGAATTGTAGGGTAATGGACTGAAATGAATGAGGTTTTATACAATCAGTCTTATAGATTTACGTATTTGTACACGATGCTCATTAGTCTGTAATTTACATGTTCATATTTTTATTTTTCATAATAACTTTACTTTACTTATTTCGTACCGTTCAATTAAAAAAAGGTACATAAGTATATTTTTTATAAAAAGCAATGAAAAACGGTCCTTTTTATACAAAATGTCTCTTTTGATTGTTTTTGAGTACGGAACATATAAATATAATTATGCACAATACAATAGCAACCCCTAGCTTGGCAAACTATAACAGATAAGCCAGGCACTAAAGCCAGGACATAACGGAAAATATATCTCGCACTATAAACACTTTATGATCGTTCACATGCTCTGTTTTATGAAAGAGGTACCTACCTACCTCGGCGGCAGCGGTTAGCTCACCGATTGTCACGTTCGTTGTAAGTTGTAACTATCTAAATAGTTATACTCCGAAGTAAGTTAATCTAAATAAAATATTAAAGCAACCTTCTTCATAAGAATAGAATTAAAATATTATAAAATAAAACGGTTAATATTTTGACAAAAACGGGACTTAACGAAAAAAAAACTGGCTAGAAAATAATATGTATTTATATGAATATTGGAATATTTGTTTGTTCCTATACAAGCTTTTGATCCGAGGTAGGAATGGGATCGAATAGCATCAAAAAAAAAGTTTGTCAAAAATGACCTTTTTCTCGCACCCTGTATGTTTTTCTAAAATCTGTATATGCGATCCTTCATTAATTTGAAATTAATGGAAGGCTTCTAAGACCATTTTCACTTAGCAGCATGGGATTTCGTAGCTGTCCTCACTGACCCAAAAAGAAAATCCATCCATGTATAATGAAACTTGAACGAATAAGTAGGTACATAGTAAGTAGATATGTTTTAAATAGGTACAGTATTCATTTTATCTTGGAAACCAATCCGTAAGACAATAAAATAAGTAGCTGTAAGTTTGTATGGAAGTACTACGATTAACAAGTTAGATGCATGCTCACGACTTCGGATGGAAGCGGGCATTTTCTTACACATTACGAGTATAATGCCAACTGTCGTGAATCAATCTTTACCTACATTTGAACATTTACCGCGTATGGCCTGTAACACGAACAAGAAAATGAAACGTAGATTCTACTCCTCAAACTAAACAACGTTTGTTCGGCGACTTTTAAAAATAACTTACGGTTTGGTGTTTAGTACATTTCAAAGTTTACCTGAATACGCAATGTATTATTTCTGTAGGGTAACAAGACAATTAGACGTAATTACGTACATTGAAATTAATATTTAGTTTGTATGATAAAGAGGCAATCGAAAAACTACATATGTTTTTAAAGTTGTTGAACAATAGCTGTATTGTTTAAGGAGTACCATCTACGTTTTAACTTTTTGCTCGTGTTACAGGTTACAGGCCACACACTGTATAGAGCGCTCAAACATGAGTATAACAAAATATGAGTGTATTATGTATGATATATCGACATCTATGATTTTATTGCCCTGTGCTTTATTACACCGGCGATTAGCCAAAATCCTTACGACGCGATCGTCAATAATGTTACCAAAAAAAAAAACATATAACTCAATTTTTATTGTGACTCTTTTATGCCTGTCTTTATTATATTTTTGTTTTTGGGGTCCGTAGACATGCAGTGGTTTCAATAAAGTTGTAAGCTAACGTAATTGAAATTTGTGTTTTTAGCGTGCAAAAGTTTTTTTTTTATCAAAATGAGTATTAATTATTTTTTTGTTTGTACAAAAAACAACCTCGACGCCTAATAACATTCTCTATGAGGCTTCTTTCTCTAAATTAAGTTCTCTTAATAAACTAATGCGATTTATTTGTAAGCAATGTTTGATACGGCCTCTTAGCCCAGTCGGTAGTGACCCTGCCTACAAAGCAAGAGGTGCCAGGTTCGAATCCTGGTAAGGGCATTTGTGTGTTTTCACAGAATTGTTTCCTGAGTTATGGATGTTTTATGTATTTAAATATTTATCTATATCTATATATTATATAATGTATATCGTCGTCTAGTACCCACAAGGTTTATTGTGCGTACTGTGGGACTAGGTCGATTTTTGTATTCATACATTTATTTGTGATAAGAGTGCTAATTTTGTTGCAGTTCTTTGCTACTCATAACTGATAGGTATGAATTAAGGCATTTATGAAATCATGTAGATATTACATACTTCCTTATTAAATAATCGCGTTTATAATATAAGTGAGATAAATAACAAAAATATAGGTACACTAACAAAACAAATATGTACAACAACAGAACCCTCACTTTTTAGATTCGCGGGATTTACCGTTTTATAGTGACGCGACACGCGTCGATACCAATCGATACACTTTATGTCGATTTTAATTTGTGTGCTCGTAAAAGTCAGTATGGAGCATGGAAGCTCACCATTTGGAGAGCTGACGTTTTTTAACGATGCCGTTACGGTAATGTGGCTCGCGGATTTCTTATACGCTTTGTGTGATTATTTATACAGAATAGCAATTTTTCAGTAGACCGTATATTAATATTATTTTATATTCGGATCAAAATAATATCATTAATATCTAAGTATTTTAATTGTAGGTACCTTAGTTGGACATTTTCTAGGTGTTATAGCTAATACAAAGTTAATATCAGACCAGACCTCAGAAATGAAAATTTATTTACAACAATATCTTTTTCTTCTTTATAACAGTGCTATCACATTTACATTGTTTAGTTCAATTACGCAGAACTGGCGTCTGAATAACCTATAAACGGGAACGATTGCCATATCGATAGTTTACGTCGACATTTTCATATCGATATTTTGATAGTTTCGATAAAATGAAAGTTTTATTCGATCGTTGAAGTTTGATGAAAGATATGAATTCCAGGCGACATTTCTATCTAACAATGTCGTTTTGTTTGTGTCAATACTTTGATGGACCTTTAATATTACTAGTGAGGTGATAAAAGCGAGATAAAGTTTTTATAAATTCATGAAATTACTGACGACTTTTTTTAATAATCTCAAACACAGATTATAAAGATTTGTTTATGAACCTTATTTAAAATCATTAATTAATCGTAATAAAAATGTGGACAAAATCGGAGCTGGAGGATACCATATTATAATAACCTTGGTGGCCATATTTTTTAAGAATAGTGCATTTTAACCCTGATCTATAACAGGATAAAATAAAGTAAGGCACTGGTCCCACCGCGAGCTAGTAAGCTATGAGCTAGCGGCTATAAACACGAACAAAAGATAAGCACTCCCGTGTAAATAAAAGAGACACGGCGATATTTATAGTTACTCGCCCAGCGGTGAGCTATAAATATCGCCGTGTCTCTTTTATTTACACGGGAGTGCTTATCTTTTGTTCGTGTTTATAGCCGATGGCTCATAGCTTACTAGCTCGCGGTGGGACCACTGCCTTACTTAGCATATTTTGATCACACCACGTGTCACGTTAAAACCTGGAAAATTTTAATAACAACAAATTCTTTAAAATATTTACTAAACAGTCTCAAGACATTAAACTGTCAATAAAAAACGCAATTAGCACTAAATACCCCGATAATGGACGGTACCCTTTATCACTATAATACAGACGACCGTAAAAAAGTAACAGCCTGTATACAGCATTAAATTACGTTACTTTCCATGCGCACGCGTCCTTCTCATAAAACGCATATAAAATATATACTTGGAACTTTCAGCTCCGATTTTGTCCACATTTTATGACAAAGTTATGTTATTTTTTTCGAACCACATCGATCCATACCGTAATCGTTAAATTAACTTTACTGTCAATTAAAACTTGGTAATGAGATTTGATCTTTGACGAGCTTTTAAATTTTATTGGGTGCAGTTAATTTTTATTGGGCATTGTTATATAAATTTGTTGCTGTCGACAATCCGTATAGGAGTGTCGTCCTGTGCTATAAATTTCTTTATTAGCGATACATATTTTAGTACCTACGAAACGAACGAGTAAGTTGAGTACGAGTTGAACCTCCGTACGATTAGGTATAATTACGATTACACTTGATTCTTTGAACTAAAAAACTTTTTTATGACATAGGAGACAAACGAGCAGACGAATCGCCGAATGGTAAACAATTACCGCCGCCCATGGACCCCCACAAAACCAGGGGATCACAAGCGCGTTGCCAACTTGGGACATACGCTTGCACCAGGGCCGTAGCTAGGGGAGTGCATTAAATTGTGGAATGGCAATGCCCTACCTTGTAATCCCAATTCCCTACCTTAAATTCAACTCGGCCCTGCTCGGCACAATTACCCTAAGTAATTATTTTTGTTCAATAACCCTGATTCTTTTTGTCCACACTAGCAGGCTAGCTTATGGTAGAAGTAGGTACTTTCGTCCATTTAGTAGTAAGCGAAAACTGTTCTTTATAAATGCACGCTTAAAAGTATCATATGCGTATTATTTACTCTTTACTGCAACCTTATGGAAGTGTGTTATTATAGCTGTGACTATGTATAACTTAATGCTCCAGATTCGATATTATATGACACAGGTATCGCTGTCCCCTCTAATTAACTTTCAACTATACTCATAAATGAAACCATAAATTATCTTTTATTCTCTGATTTTTTTAATAAATGGGTACCTTTAAAACACAGATAAACACGATAAATTTCTTAAGACTACAACAACATAGGAACAACGACACCATAATCCACACAGACAGACGCGTAGAAAACGGTCGAAATACACGTGTCAAATGTACTTGATTAATCTTATTAAACAAGATAAACATACATTGTTTACACGTCGAAAAACCGGCCTTATTTGAAATTAAGATTATTTTAAAGTGAGATAGGCGCAATAAGAAATAAAAAATCTTTACAGCTACTTATTATAATAAAAGGAGATAGATTGCACTCTTTTTATTTCAAGTCTTTAAAACTTGGAATTGTAAAAACAAAAAGGTTTCCATCTTTGAAGTAATAATAAAAATTATGTTTTGTTTCATTGCCTACCCATAGAGGGGGTTATCTTAAGAGTTTAATTTTTACAACAAATCTTTTATTTCCCAGTTTATGTTGTAGGGCTAAGGCAAATAAAACGAGAGCATTAAATTGCGTATATTCTTAAGGAAATAACAATAAATACTGTTTTTGTGATAAAATACCACGAATGTACTATACGTGAATGTTTGTACAGTCGGCGTCAAAGATATGTTTACACTTTTTCACTTCGCTTTGTTGTAATAAGGTGCAAAAGTGTAAACATATCTTTGACGTCGACTGTACCTACGATAAATCCAAATAAATAAAATATTATTCTAGTGGTATTAAACATTAAATATTTCCAAGCATTTATACATTAATTTAAGCTTTCGTGAGACATATATTTACACTATCATCAATGCATGTGGCTGTACCACTGTACACGACATGTTTCGGAGAGCTTAGGTCTCACTAGACCTAAGCTCTCCAAAACATGTCGCGCGTAGTGACTAAACACAAGTAAGTTCAGAGCATGTAGTGATAATAACATTTATACATGGTTTGAAAAGAAAATTTATAGTTTAATTAAAAATGGTTAATGGTGATTAATGTACCCATACCCACTCCAAATTAAAGTTTGCATGTTACTACTTACTATACTTTCTTGAACTAAGACCAGTTGCCAACATGTCCAACTTGTAACAATTTAACAATTATTTGATTTATCAGGAACAGAAAATACTACCTACAGTTGACCTATATCTAAACTTAGCTGGAATTAAAATATATATTGGATAATTGAATTTCGAAATGTTCACTAGTAGAGCCGAGTGCTGAGCTCAACTATGAGAAGAGAACCAACACATTCGCTATTTTTACTCCCACTGAGCACACGTGGCCCCGTCATCTAAATCCATCATTTTATTTAACAACTGATATGAAAATCGCATTTTCCATCTTCCGGTATAAAAGGTAAAAGACTTAAATTTAATGCCATTTTTATTACGCAGATTACATTAATAGCGAAGGGTGTGGGTTCAGATAACGTATTTTTTTAATGTAACATGAATTTTTGACAGAAACAGTTTATTTGCAGGATTTGTTCTTTATGTTACAACCTGCATCTAAATAAAAAATTGATGTATAATAAAATCTAGTACAGCTTTGCTCGGAATCGCAGTTTTCTAGATATCTACAAAAAAACTTATTTTCGATGGGTTTTTTTTATAGTCTTACATTGATTTTAGATGAATGTTACAGCCATCGGGTAATTTCCTTAGGATTTTTAGGGTTCCGTACCTCGAAAGGAAAAAACGGAACCCTTATAGGATCACTTTGTTGTCGGTCTGTCTGTCTGTCAAGACCATTTTTCTCAGGAAAAATATGGGAATCAATATGAAAGTACAGTCAGCAGCAAAATTAACTAAGCGGATATGGTGATCTAAATGAGCTGTACACGACTGTATTGTTAAGAAAATAAGAGCGTGTGTAGGTAATTTTGAACACCCTATCCGCTTAGCTACTTCTGCTGCTGACTGTACCAAAGATTTTACATCTCCGTGAGTGTAAAGTTGGAAGTGTTGATGCCAATAAAGAATCACATGCCGTGTGCAATTTATTGTTGATAATAACTCCCTTTTTATGTGCGACGCATTTGTTATGAGAATATTCGAAGTGACTGTACCTTAAAAAATATAAGGGCGTAAGGAGTAGGTGGTGCTAATAATATTTTTGTGATATGTGTGTAGTTATCAAGGCTATGAAAAATGTACATTTGCAATTTTGACACAACAGGAAAAAATATACAAATTCTAAACAGTAGTAGGTACCTACGAAAATTAAATACTCTTAATCTAAAGTTGTGTGAGTGTGTATAATTAAAAAATACTTTAAAAATTGCAAATATAATATGCAATCTAAAGATATTATTCTCTAGCGACACGACAGTTGCGAGACGCATTAGAAACTGTTTGATATGATGCCCACGGCTACCTTTTATCACCGCACCGCTCGCCGTCGGCAGGGTGTTCATCCTCACACCCTGGAGCCGAAAGGGTCGCGCACTGCACGGTTTAAGAGGAATTTCCTCCCGCGCACGCTCAGACTGTGGAATGAGCTCCCTGCCGAGGTTATCCCAGAGGGCTACAGTATGAGGTTCTTCAAAAAAGGAGTGTATAGGTTCTTAAAGGGTAGGCAACGCGCATGTGAATCCTCTGGAGTTGCAGGCGTCCATAGGCTACGGTAACTGCTTACCATCAGGCGGGCCGTATGCTTGTTTGCTGCCGTCGTAGTATAAAAAAAAAAAAAAAAAACGCTGCAAAGGCGTAACTATTTTTAAGTATACTTATACCTATACTTAGGATCGGTTGCACCAAATTTCCGAGGGACGCTGATGAGTCCTTCAAAAGTTGTTAGTACAATTGACCCTTAATGTATAATACTCATACAAATAATAATATAATTACCGAAATCATGCATTGCATTTTTGATCCGTGGTGGTTCTTAATTTAAACATGTTTTTCCAAATATATCAGTAAAACTAAAACATTGGTTACCTACCTAATGTGTACCCCTAAGGTGTACCCATGGGCACAAACATTATATTTTCCGATACATATATTATTTAAAATGCTTTATTTTTGTATTTTGCTCGGTTTTAAACAAATCACGAAAACCTTATTTTCTTTTTCTTTTATTTACTTACACTTACCAAATTTAAAATTGTAATTCACACAATCACCGTACTGTCGCTTATCTGATGGAAGAGGCGTCACAGTAATAAAACAGTGAATGCACGGGGGAAATCTCTATGACTCGCCTTTTTATCTTTATTCTTTTTTGACAAATCCGAATTATGAGAGTGTCGTTGGATTCGTCTTTCAATTTTCGCGACGAGTTTTGAAATGTTTTGAATACGATATGCCTAAACATTTTCAAGAGAGTTTCCTATCCACGAGACAAATTTAACTTTCAGATTTTTCTCGCCACCAGCCACGAGCTTCAAAATAAACTGAATTTTATTTTAGACTTTTAAGTATTTATTTATATTTATAAAACGGTAGAATATGTTTTCATAATAAAGGCAGTCTACTTGTTGTCCTTTTATTTATACGCTACAGGTTCAAGGCAATGTTAACATATTGTTTAATACCCACAGTAACATGTCAAAAAATATTTTAACCGCCACTTTTAATCTTTTACAATCACACATTAAGGTTAAAATTAGTTACATTTTCCATTTGTAGGATTCTCAAATGACTAATCATAAATCCACCAGTTATTCCCTAACATAGAGATCTGCAATTGCCTTTCTTCTTCAGATTTCATTACGATAATAAAATGGCAGGAATCTCTTGATTTATATTTGCCTATCGCGCTCCTTATGATCATATTTGTGTCCCCAATACCTTATTGCTTTGTGAGATTAAATCTTCTTTTTCTTTGTGCAGTTTTTTGAATATAATGTGGAGTATTATGATGGTATTTGCCTGGTATTTGATTACTCATATAATTTACTTTACTTCGTTATACAAAATTGTAATAAGTATATACACCAATTGCTTTTATAATTATATTGTCCTTTAGCAGTCAGTAGATAGCAAAATACCACATTTAATGTAAAACGTATCTTATATTTCAAGTATAATATTATAAACATTTGCAGTATCGCACTTGAGTACTAGCAAGTACTACTAGTAAGTAAGTAGCTACCTACTTACTTTCTTAACAATAATATTTTTTAAATTAGATCCAACAAATTGAATACAAAAGAGAAATGTTAAACTAGATCGTGTGGTTGTAAGACAATATGCGCTCTTAACCCTTTATGCCTGCCTATTCCCATGTCGGCCCATGTGGCAACAGGTGTCTCGCCTTTCATTTAGATTCTAATTAATTTCCTACTTTATTCGTAAGTGAGTTTTTTTCATTTCGTCTAGAGCGTGTCAAATTTGTTATGATTAGTTTGTTAGATTATTGTTTAGCCTTTTGTATTTTATTATTGGAAGGGCATGCAAAATAATGACTTAATGAGCCTGAGATATTTTTTTATTATTGCTATTATTATTTTTGCTATTAATCATATACTTAAATATTTAACATTAACCAAAAACTTCACCGCGTTTTGAAAAGTTATTTTAGTCTATTCCAAATAAAGACTTTTTGTTGAAAAAGCGACGTCAAAAATACTAACCTGTTGAGAACTTGCACTTGTCGCACAATATTCACTAATTAACATCTAGCATCATCAGCGTATCGAGCATTATCCAGCGCGACGCCTCTCAAAGATCAGTGACACCACTCTTTGGCACAAATAAAAAAGGATTAACGTTAAAAAGTCGAAAAAATCTCATCCACTCCGAGTTAATGATACGGCACGGTGAGTGGCGAAAAACAAAGGTTCGGCGGCAGTCACACCGTGCCGCAATATAATAAGGAATTCTAGAACGAGATTAGGAGACTATCACACTAGTGCCGCAACCACATGCGGCGACGGTATGCAAGCGTGATAGCGCTATTAAACCCTCGCAGAGCGCTATTTCTCTCGTGCACCGGCACCGCATGCGGAAACCGCAGCAGTGTGAAAGCCACCTTAGGGGAACCGTAATATCCACACTGTAACCACACTAGCAGGTACTTTTTTTCGCACTTAAATAGGAATAAATGCAAATCACCTTACCTGAAGGTAAATTTTCTAACAACAAACTCACGTAGACTTCAAGTATTTTACATGTTATAAAATGTTAAATACATTTTTTATGACATGATACCTACCTACCAAATACAAGTTTGATTTGAATGAATATTTTAGTAGACAACAATACTATTTTCACAAGTACTGTTCGTTGCAGTGTAAAACAAAACCTCAAAGCTGAAGGTTCGAGGCTTGAGACCCGTCGCTTCTGGAGATGTCTCGATTTTTTCTACTCTATTTTTGATCCGTTTTCCCGAGGTTTTTCAGCGAAAACGTCTGGCTCAGCTTCCTGAGCACTTGGCTAAGTCCAGCAAAGTGTTGTGTGATTTACAAGGAAAGAACCTGTTTCACTGGTGGTGGTAGATCTTGTGTTTTTATCGTCGGCTCTTATTATTTTTCCAAATTAAAGTGGGTTATCTTGCACCAGTAGATTTTTTTATCAAACATTTTGCAAATACGCAGATTGAAGTTGACCTGTCAAGAGGTCTTGTACCGAAATTACGCTAAGTTTGTAAGCTACTTACGATTCGTAATTACTTAAACCCGTAGGGCAAACGCGACTCAAAAGCAGACAAGAGCCATTTTACTTCCTAATACAAAGCCAAAGTCATCACGTATCTCAATTTGCCATTCACTAACGAGCTGCAGTTTCGCCATCTCTATTACGGCCTCCTACTCCAAGTATTTCCCCTTCTTAAACATGTTTTACTTTTTCCTTTATAATGCCTTTTTCTGTTTCATGTCGTTTTTTAGCCAGCGTCTCGGATGATTGCTCCGCCACGTACAAGTGGGCGTCTCCACAATGGGATGGCATTTTCTTTTTAATCCCTTATCTTGGAGAGCTCCCCATTTCTGTATAGATATGGGGGTTGAAGACAGAATATTTAAATGAGTCAGGTGTGTTTGCTGAGGGTATGCTGTATCTTTACGGCACATTGCGAACTTTGATGGTATAGAGATAAAATGGAAATTCAATTTGTGTTACCAATTGGATAATTTTGGATACCGCTTTACTGAATTTTCTTAATTGTATGGTAGAAATGCATATTTATAAAAATACCTACCTTTTATTTGCCTTAAAACATACTTTAATGAATTTGAAAGTTCTAAATACTGTCAAATGGGGTGGCTTTAAAGTACAGAGGGCAACTTTAGAAATCAATGAGCTAAATAATTATACTGATATTTTACACCCAAAGTAAAGGTGATCCGTAAAAGTTTTTATTAAAATGGATCAAGTAAATCATAAATAATGCTGCTAATTAATTTGTTTTAAATTTATGATAGTAGTTCCAAAAATTCGTACAGTCAGGCGTTCTACGGCATTAAACAAGAGCGATGCCCATAACCCTATAATTTAGGCATAGGCTAGGTTTTAGTAAATGTAAACCAATAATCTATTTGGGCGGATCAATTGTTTCTTGTTGCTATTGTTATTATTGTGATCCATCAGAAAACAACAATATCATAGCTTGTATACCTTCAGTAGGACGTATACATAAGTAGACTCATAGGTAATTAACTATCACAAAAATGTGACTGAGTTTTATAACTAATATGTACAGTAACTAAAATGTGGTCTACCACCCTACGGTTGAAGTTCGTTTGAACGTCATGAGACAACAAGGTCATGCATGTTTTAAACTCCGTTAGAAAAGTCAACCATAGCGATCATTAGATCTCGCAGAAACTTTTGTCAAAACTGGTAAACCACTTTCTTGGTCGACTGTACCTAAATTCTAAATACACAAAAACAAAAAATCCTAGCACTATATTATGAGAACCAAAACCACCCATCTCTAGATCATCTCGGCAATTTACTTATGCATATTAATGGCGTCGAAGCGAATAAGACGGATCGAGACGCAAAAAGAATTGAAGGACCCAACGCCGTTCACAAAAAGCCCGCGGTCCCCTTTCCAGTGATCCTCGAAAATGCGAAAATACATTTTGACGGATGACAAAACATAAAAGATTACAGGAAAACCGGTAGTACTTGTAATTTTCTGCGCATTTAATATTTGTGAGTGTTTACCGGGTATTAATATTTATTGTCAGAGTCTAATGCGATCGCGTTTTGTGTATAAAATTTTACATAATGTTTGTTGAATTTTTAGTCCTATTTATTTAGGTACCCGCTTTTTAAGCACGAACCAACTTACAGAAATTTAAGCTGAAATAAATTTATTTTAAGTTAACGCAGGTACTTCGTACCCTTGGTAAAACAAAGCCACATCTGCAAAATGTCTACTTTACAGGAGAGAGGTTTTAAGATTGCGTGAGTGAATTTCACTGATAACTTTTTAACTTTCAAAGGAATTGTCTTCAAATTTAACATGTTTATCTATATATGTGCAACTAATTGAATGCGTTATATCCGATCTTATTTAATTCATTATTTTTGAAAATAGTACGACGGATGTGCACTTACGGCTTTGTTTTACCAAGCATCAGCCGACGTATCTGCAGATCCGTCGTTATTTCACGAAAGACTGCGTGTAGTATGTGCACATGTGTCTTTGTTTTATGAAGAACTCTATGAAACATGTGCATAAACGTCGTTATTTGACAAAAAACGGTCGTTATTTGAGGTTGTATTTGAATAAAATTATAGATTTCTTTAAATTATTAAATAATAGCTACAATAATATAATAAAACAATAATTTTTAAATCAATATCAGTATACAAATCAGAAAATACTTACTCTATTATATTGACAATACAATCATTTTAACGTTGACGAAGGTTGACGATAAACATAAATACCTATAAACAATTATGTTATTCAAAAGAAATAAAAAAACATACAATTATAATAATTTTAACATGTCCAGAAAACAACAGTTCTCTGTCTGATACATTATCAAATGGAGATATTTTTTTGTTGTAAAAAGGTAACAAATATCACAGGATGCATTATCCAAAAAAAATAATCTCGATCAATTAATCAGAATATTACTTGCAACAATTAATTTTGGCGCCTCGTTCGCTGTCATATTCATCAGTAGAGTTTGGGTCCAGGTCTTGAGCGGAAATATTACCAATATCGTTATTTGGGTACAGTTCTTCATAAAACGGTACATAAATATTAGGTGTAACCACGCTTTACCTGCAGGTATAGGCTTATGAGATTTACATAATACCTTACTCTTTTGTAATAATGTGTAAAAGTCAAACATATGTTTGACGTCGACAGTGCTTAAGGCTACAGGCCGATTTATGACTTTAGAGTGCTAGAAATCAAATAAATTAAGCTCAATTATACTCGCACACACATAAGTTTGTCATACTTATTTTGGCATGAAATCAGTAGGTAATTTAGCTAAATTACACCAACCATGATCTTAAATTCCTATAGCTGATATTTTTGAAACACCATTATATCATTTTAAACTGAGTTTTAAGTGTCAGAGTCGAGTGCTAGAATATCAAATCGCCCCCCAGGCAAGGGTTTATTACTGTAGGCTTTTGCTAAAACTATAGGCGCTATTTGTAGTCTTGTCTTGTTCTATAATACTTTTGTAATTTCCAATTAAATTTCAGTCCAAAGGTATCAGTTTTGGTTTAACAGCTATTAAATTTCTTTGACATTCAATTCAACCGGCTTATGTTTTCACCCTGAATATTCCTCTGCCAAAGACAATCATTAATTCGATCTGGAGTCATATTGTTCAACAAATTGGTATGGGTCATGGTCAGGTGGGCCACCACCTGAGAAGTTGTTTCTACTCTACACGGTATAAATAATCGTCAATGACGAGGCTCTTTCAATTACCGAATGCACACTGTCATCTTCAATATCGGCATGCCGCATGCCCAACTTCGAGAAGTGTCGTAGAGAAAGAGCACAATTTGGTTAGGTTTATTTACAACAGCAAAGACTAATAAATCATTTTCTTGATCTGTACAAGGCATTAATTGGGGTAACAGATTACTCAAATGAGGTTGGGGACATTTTCTGATAGTGGTGTGGGACGTTGATGAACCTGAACAAATGTACTCACAACGTTTCTGACGCATCTTCGTTTTAGATTAATCAGAGTTGTTTCTAGTCTCAAAACGTTTTAAAAAACAGGCGTTGTATCAAAAGTCTGCTGGTCATGTTCTAAACTCCATTACTTACTATTATACTCCACAACGGCGATAGACAGAAGATGGTATTGGAGTAGAGTGTTAACTTTGTCTTGTAGAAAGTTTGCAATAGACGTAGCCGAAGAGCAGTCAAAGCTGGAACCTGGTTCGACATTTAAGGGAGTGCTGTCTGAACCTATACTACTACAAAGACTATTGTTTCACCTGGCTGGCACGATAGAACTTAAATTGATGCAGGAACTTTATTTCTTTCATCTGGCTGGCATGGCAGAACTGACCTTAACCTGGTACAGGGACTACTATTTCTTTTATCTGGTTGGTACGGTAGAATTGACCTGAAACTTCTAAATGTTATTTCTTATGCTGCTATTACACTGTTGTTATATAACGTAAAAAAAGCAGTGTGAAATTAGGCATAGCGGCAACGGCATCCTTCTGTGTCGTATAAGTATAACATTTGGTAACATCAGTGTAGCAGCAGCATTCATTACATCTGGCTGAACGGTATATATAACTTCCTATAAGAATAGGTGCTTTCTCCGAGTTGGTTTTACCGAAAATGACTTCATCAGTTGATATACCTGCCCCAAAAATCCACGTATACATGAAACTGTACCTAAGAACGATTAAGAAATAAAATTAGCCATTTATCCCTGAGTATCAGGCCTTGAAAAAATATATTTTAAGAGTAAATTATCGTTAAAAGTTTTATCGACCACGTTTTTTGCTAAACTAAGTTTAATTCGTACTATGTCTGATACTGATAAAAACAAACGTAAGCAAATAAATTCAGTGTAATATAATATTTTAATACGTAAATGTATGATGATATGTATCATATAAATAAAGAATTAAGGCATTGGTACATAAAATATACCTTTTATGTGGATTTAAACTTTCTGATAACGACGTATCTCAGATTACTACCTAAAAAAACGACGCATGTGAACATATAGTACCTACCGTATACGTCAAATAACGCAACATATTGACATACGGCATTGAATAGTTCGTGCAACATGGTTGTAAGTTAACATACGACCATCAATTTGAGAAACCATAAAAATACTTCAAATTCGTAGTAGAACATTAAGATAATATCATTAACAGATTAGTAGAGTATTTTTATTATTACGTTAAAAATCAACAAAAAATATCGTATGTGATCATGCGACTGGCAATTTTATTGCAACATTGAAAATTTTATCAGCCGTATGTTCACATGTAACTTTCTTGTACAAAACTATATTTTTATTATTTTAAAAATACTAACCATTGTTATTTTGATTTCGGCATCTATTTTTGGCAATTTTGATCCAGTGTGCGACAAATTTTTATAGTCCGGGAACACTGACGCAACTGACTTTACGACGGCGCGCGCGTCGGACTGCGCTCGCGGGAACGCCGTAAAAGAACGAAGCATACGCATTTGTTGCATTGTTTTACGTCCACTGATTACTTGCGTCGTTTTCCGCTTAAATTATCTCAGAAACTAACAATGTTAAAAATAAAATTATTTTTGTGCGATGTAGAACGCACCGTTTTAAGACTATTTCCGCAATAAAAGCACTTTTGACATATAGTCACATGTTGCATTATTTTACCAAGGGTGCGACTTAAGAAACCCAATTATCCCAAATGACCTATAGTGACCTTACCTTACAGTTGATTAAGATTTTGGCTTTGGGTCAATACCACTTACTGTAACTCGAACCTATTGTTCTAATTTGTGTTTCTGTTTTTTTTTTCAGACTGACGCAGTTTCACCTGAAGAATCGTCACCGGACAACTCGTCCGATAGCTCATTACTCTCGTCAATTCTGCCGGACAAGCTGTCTGCCGGCTCCATCTGTACAGCAGTGCTCTTAATGCTTGGTTGGAAGTTTTTAAGTAAACGATGAACTCATACACATGCGAAGTTTACACCGCCATCTAGCGTGCGATGAGTAGTATCAACTACTCCTGTGTCACGCTTGTTAATATTGTATACATTTTGTCTATCGGTTATTTTATAAATAGCCTTTTTGCTATGATAGACTCATTGAACAGTTGTTGTATAAACTGTATTTGTATATTAAACGTACGCACTTTTTGACATGTTTTTGTACATGAATATTCTGAACTTGTTACATACTTTTTGTAGATTTGGGATAATCATTCTCTTTATATATTGAGATTATTTATAAAGATTGAACGGCGATGCGGGAAAATTACCAAGATTTTGAAAAAAAGTGGGTCATTCGTAAAGTGAATTAAAAATAATTTACATACTTACTCAATATTGTTATTTTTTATAAACTGTAGCAAAACTTAATATGAAAATTTAAATAATCGCCCAATTAAAGAAAAGCATAGGTATATTACTAAATAAATTATTCACGTGTCAATTTTACATTCCGCTTTCGGTGTTGAAGTATAATCCATAGTTATACGTGAAGACGTAGAAATAATTATCTCTATACAATTATTTAATTACGTTTTTTTCTTGGAAGAATGGACCACGTATGTTCTATATTATACAAAATAGATTTTATTTTAATACGAAAATGAAGTCCGTTTTCCCAGAAATTGTTCCAAAGAGAGCAGCCTAAAAATTATCATCGATTGATCTCATTTTTTATTTTTGTAATGAAAAGGTTTATTTTAGAATAGCGGTAGGGTATTTATGTGTAAACGAAGAGTGGAAGTGCCAAGTTATGTAAAATGAAAATTTTATCAGAGAAGGTCTATTTTAATAATATTTCTTGTATAAAAGTTAATTTTAGATGATTAATATACTCTGACATTTCTGTTAAACTCGTATCTTGAAATTGATTATTTTATGTCTTAAATTCCTTGTCTGAGTAAATTGTTTATTGAATTAATTTGGAGTTGTTATAATTAATCAATGGAGTGTTATAAGAAATGAAAGGGTCTCGTAAGATAAGTATGTAGTTTATATGTATTTGTAATATTACATTAGCATTTTGCTAGGTTCTTTTTCTTTGTTTCCAAGATGTATTGTTTTAAAAACTGATTGTAATTTACACTTGACTCGTCAATTGTATAAAATTAAAAAAAAAACAATAGTACTCCGAAACTGGTTATAGAAATAACAGTTACATATTAGAAACCAAGTTTATGTCTTTTAATTAGCTAAAATGGGAACAAAACGTTTCGGGAGCAAAACATTTTCATAACTCATCTTATTCATTTTAAGGAATTTCATTTTAGTGGTTACAAAATGGAAGGATGTGTTCAAATGTGATATGTAATTTATTTAAGGAGATGATTAAATAAAAAGAAGTTTTCCTAATGATCTCTCGAAAACTCTTATTGCTAATATTATTTTGCTGATTTGTGCTAAATAATAATGTAATTAAATAATAATTTACATTGATGTAAATATTTTGCAATGTATTAACTAGCACAAATTACGAAATGAAACCGACATTACGCATATAAGAGTTTTGTACATAAATTAAATTGGTATGCTTATTGCTCTTTTATAAGAAAAAAAAATTGTAGAGGACAAATCCTAAAATTCTTTAAATGCTTCTCAATGCGAATAAAATAGAAGACGCTCATATTTACACTCAAAATACACCTATTCAAGAAAACTGACAATGTGTCACTTAACATTGAAATATCCATACAAAGTACTCTTTTTTTATTATCTTAGACTGAATTTCATTTACACGACTACCTATAACTACTTCATTGATAAACCTAGGTAAATATTACAATAAATCGTCTTTTTTAAAGCAACACTGCAGGTCCGTAATACCAGAGATAATATAATGTAATAGAGCAGCATGGTATAAGAACTTTTTGAGGCGCCAAATCTGCAGCGCCATCTGAAAGAGAACAACCCAAAGATACAAAAATAATTGGAGGAAATGAGCGCTATCTCGTAACGAGTAGCGTCACTACGGTACACAACTTGTTACGAGATGGCACTGCAGCACATTGTCATTTCCAGTCAGACTTGGAGCCTCAAAAAGTTCTTAGACTGTGGCTGTCTATATTATATTTTGTCTCTGATAATACTAAAGTAACTTAGCTAGAATGAGTAAAATAAATATTTTTGCTCAATGAAATGGTCAGTTGTTATAATTTTACTGCTGTTGGTCAGTAAGGAAAAAACTAGTTTATTTCTAAATATAATTCTAATAGTCAATTTGATCTTATCTGCCCGCAAAACCGCAAATATAGGTACTTGTAATACTCGTATTTTATATCAACACTGCCATAAACTGTAGTAAAAACAATAAGTCGTCAATATTTATTTGGTAAAATACAACGTATTGTCAGTTGTCAGTAGTCGTTGTTATAAATTAACAACAAGCTAATTGTTTTTATTACCCTGTAATTTATAAGTTAAACTTAAATTATGCCACAGTTATATATAACTAAAATACTCATACACCAAATGCGTCTTCTATATTAATACCGGCTTACTGCTTTACACAATTAATAAATAACATTTAAACGAAACTGTAAGCAATATAATTGTAATTATTCGTAGATATAAGTCTAGGGATTATCCCACTACCAAGTCTTTACTACTTAAGTTGTCAAACGATACGCCAATGCTAAAATTTAATTTAATTTTGTACTTTCAAAGTCTGTGACTGCCACGGCAAAAACACTGTATAAATTGATGTTACTCGTATTAAAAATTTATAAAGAAAAGACGAATGTCGCAATTGTTGAGCTAAAAACGGGTTAGTTAAGTGATAGGTACTTTTTTTGCTTTTAAGGAGCAAAAAAACATTTTTTTTGTCAGTTGCCATGATACAAAATAAATCAAAAGTTAGATACCCTTACAGACATGTAAGTACAGTCAACGCCTCACTAGGTATACACTTTTGAACCTTATTCCGCTGTAATAACGTTCAAAAGTGTATACTCAGTGAGGCGTTGTGTGTACCTACATACTTAGGATACATAGGTAGGTACACACATTCTTATGTTACTTTTTATCACTTTTAAAATCAAATTTAACTAACATCGTTTTCAATTTTAAGATCAAATCGTTTTTTGAGGATGGTACGACATGCTTTTGGCCATTTTTTATTTCATTTAATTTCACTTGAAATTTCACTCATATAACAAAGTACCCGTCCTCAAAATTATTTTGCGCACGGCTATATTGCTAAAGACATTGGAGTTCCTGTAAATAATTTTGAACTAATAATACCCGTATACTTACATATATGTATGTAATGGCGTCTATGAGAACGCTTCCGAGGCAGTCTGATATTTATATTATCAAAAGGAAACTGTACCTATGAGCTAGGAGAAACCTGAGAAGTCATTTTTCAGAATAAGTGATTTTTGTGTATAAAAAAACCTGTATATTTCACACAACTAGGAAAATAGTTGGAGTTATGTTTTAGGCATAATATTAAGGATTTAGTGAATAAAGCGGCTTTATTTTAAGTATTTAGTTAATTTTGATAAGTCATACCAATTGACTTGCATGTAAGTTTTATATTGCGTATTATTTTAAACTCTACTGCCTATTATGCCTGTTCTCAATATTTTTTTATTTAAAAATATACTTTTTATGATAACTACTGCTTTTCAATATGAATGATCCTTTAAAATGTCCCAAAGAGTAAGGGCCAGTTGCATCAACCACTTTTGACGGACTCATCAGCGTCAACCAGCAGATTACTATGAAAATTTCCATACAATAAAATTTAGCGTACGTTTTAACGGTGACAGACAGTTTGGTGCAACTGAGCCTAAGTATATCTACTAGGCCAACAATTAGAATCGATAGTAATTGATAATTATATATTAAGTAAGTATTCGTGTAAGGTACTAAGTAGTTACTTCCTTTTCAGTGGTAGATACGGCAATATACTACCATAATAGTGAAAACTTAAGTATTTCAAACTGAATATAACTTCAATTTTAAGAGTCAATCGTAAAATAAAAGGCTACCCGTGAATATGTAGACTGGTCTTTGCGGCTTGATAATAATTAAAAATATCCTCAACAAACTAACTGGTTAATGAACTGCTTATTAGAAACAGGAATGTAAAGTTTTTTTCACCTCAGCAGTTCGAACAAGCCTACTTTCCTCACTCCCTGGAGTGAAGAAAGTGCGACTTCCATCACTCCAGGGAGTGACGAAAGTTGCGATTTTCGTTACTCCAGGGAGTGAAATATTATTTCTAGAAGCTTTCGTCATAATGATGATGCCTTTCATTCAGGAATGTAAATAAATGTGTAAATAAGTGCGAGGTTCATCACTCCAGGGAGTGACGAAAGTTGCGACTTTCGTCACTATTTTTATTTCTTAATGTGTAATCATTTCTACGTGGAATCTATACAAAAAAAGTTAAGAAATTGTAAAAACTGCCTTTCTTTCTAATGACAAGTAAAGGTATTTTGTCAATTTTTATTGTAAATATACAAAATTAACATCGAGTAAAACAAGTAGGTATATAAAACCAATGGCAATTGCGACAGAGTTGTTTCAAATAATAGCGATAATAAGGTGCCCAAAGTATGTCCATATCCTTCAAGCACAGACTTGAGGTTCAAAACTAAAACTTAACTAAGATACATCAACTTTAACTGACCGTTTGAACACACTTATGAACGTAACTTAGATGGATGGTACTTAAACCGCATAAGAAAACTTGTGCTCAACGGCAACTTTAACTCGAGGTAAGTTTCTTAGACGACGGCAGAATGGATCCAAGTTTCCAGAGACCGATTTAGTCTTCAATAGGTTTTGAGGAAGTGCATTAGGCGAATGTGGAAAGAAAATGATAGTTTGAGTCAGTCGTTATGATACCATTAGAAAGGTTGGAAAAAAGTTATATTACCATCGATAATCAGTTACAAGAATAATATTGCATTTATCTTTTTTCAACTTGCTTAGTACCTAGGTACTGGTTTTATGGCGATTATACTTTTTGAATGAAATCGAATTATTTTAATTAAAATGTAGTTATTAGTACTTCCTTTATACGCTACATACTTATTAAGAAAAAATTAAGTGTCCTTGTAAATCAGCAAAGTGGGCCTTTTTTACTTTTGACGGCCATCTCAGGAATAAGATATAAATAGCTGTTTGGTGAGGAAAACCATGTTTTTAAAGCCAGGCAAAGTTGTGCATCGTAGGCATAGCTGTAGCGGTACTGCGGTACTGGTATCAAACAGTCGAATATATATAAAAAAATAATAATAATTGGGCGAGTGTTTGTAGAGCATGTCTGGTATACTGTGAGACGATGGATGTGAGTTGATGTTCCAATTTGTTTTAACTTAAAATATGTATCTGTTTGTTATTTGAATTGTGCAGTGTCTTGGTTTTACTGTTATGCTGTATAAATTTTGTATGCAATAAATAAAAAAAACATGAGTAGCTATATGACCTATCTAAATAATACTTACGCAAAAAAACTTTTTATAACAAATGCAATCTCACAATTCACACCCTCAATATGTACCCTTACTATTTTAAAATCATTATGCCGTTACAACAAGCGGTTAAGTACGTTTTATGTCCATCCGCAGGTACATATGATAAGTTGGTATTGGTAAAAGATGAGTGAAATAGCAACGGGGTATGTTTTATCTTTGGAATCGGAAACAAATCGACACGTTTAGGGGTAATTAAGAAGAGCCCTGCTGTTTTATTATTTGCGACTTCTTTCCCACGGATTTTACGGGGTAGGTAGCAGAGTAACATGCTGTGATGAAATCATTCAAAAATAAAGTTTGCATGATAAAAAAACAGAAAACCAGTGTTAAATGTTAGTCATCATCATCAATCATTGAATATGTAAATAAACATTAAACGTTTCGTAAAAAACTCACAAAATAGAAAGAAAAATAATTCTGGTTTTTATTTCAATAAAGACAGATTTGCATAATAATTTCACCCGTCGCGTATGTGGCAACAAAGAATCCCTCACACTGACTGGCACCCATCAAAAATCCAATCCGACCGATCAAAATTGCGAAGACCGATCGCCACAGTGTCACAACCCAACAAATCAACGCTTTTGCATACGATTGAAAAGTCGAATACCACGCACTATTAGGCACCGTATCGAAAAAATAAACAAATTCCATTTGAAAGTCAAATTTAACTCCCAACTATGGTATTTGCATATAGACAAGGTGGCAATCATCGATCACTGATGATTTCAATATTTTAGGGTTATTTTCGTGTGATTTAAATATGACGGATTGCTGTAAGGATTCACACGTTTTTTTTCGTTTGTTTACATATTAATAACCGCAGAACGGTACTGGTAGAGGCGCACATATACATCATTTTATATCACTATCACTAATATACAGCATCGTAATATATGGTATAGGCATATAATGCATAAATATCTTTTTAATTCTCGATGAAACGTACAGTCGCCATCAAATATATCTGAGCGGCCCGAGTACTCAAAAATATCTGAACAAGCACTTATCGCCTTGCAAATAGAGGCGTTGTTCAGATATTTGTGCGGCCAAGGTGGTCACAAATATCCGAGCAACGCCTCTATTGTTAAGGCGATAAAGTGCATGTACAGATATTTTTGAGTACCTTGGCCGCTCCGATATTTTTGAAGGCGACAGGACAGTCAACAGCAGAAGCAATAGCAGAGAAGCAGACAACGGCGTGACAAGATCATTGTGAACACCTAACCCGCTTAGCTACTTCTGAGCTGCTGACTTTACAGACTACTGCTATAACACATGTACAATAACGCCGAATCTAAATACACCCTTTCATCGCTAATGTATCCCCAATCGCGGGACACATGTGCGCTGGCCACCGCATCAATTTGCCGCCATTTGTGCATTCACATAGCCTTAGAAATTACATAATTGGAGTTATGTCACTTTACCGGCTGGAGTATTGAATTAGAAGCACTAATTTGATATTATGTTTAGATTAAGTGATAAATTCGGCGATCGATTTGTCCTGAAGCGTAAACAATTAACATTTATTGATCTTTGTTTTAGGAGTAGTTTCCATATGATAATTATGTAGCGATGTATTCATTGGTATTAGGCACCTATTTGTGTCAAATTAACCAAGTAATCTGTTATCAAGCGATGTGAAATGATGAAAATAATAAATTAATATCTTCATATCAGTTCTTAGTCTATTTTTGAAAAAAAAAATGGTAAGGATGGTTAGAACCAACGCCTCGTTAAATATACAAACGACCGCAACCCTTCTAAAAGAAACCCCATCAAACATATCAAGTCACCCAGATCGCAAAAAGTAAAAACCACACAACTCCGAAAACGCAAAAAACAGTCTCGTCGTTATTAACGAATTTCTGCGACGAAATCCTCTTTTCATTTCCACCTTGCGTCAATAAAAGCTAAAAAAAATATATTTACGCATCGTAAAAACCACAATGGTGTTTTATTTGGTTGCGTTATGTTCTGGGGGCTCCGTATGCAAAATTGGTGCGAAATTGAAAAACAAATTTGTTACATATTGCTTTTTTGATTTGGGGAGTTGGTTTGTGTCGGATTGATGGCGGGTTATTCTGTCCTGTTAAAAATAAAACTCGTATAAGTAAGAGAATTTTTAATGCAATCGCAATTGATGATGACGGTTTGTACATATTATTTCAATATCATTTATCTCTGAACGCAGTGTCTTGTCTATTTGCAAGTGTTCTTTGATATTTCTGTAAGTATAGTCGAAAGTGAGAGGTATTACAAGTATACCTACTGTACAAGGAAGTATACCTACTGTATGTCAGAATGTAATAGAATTGATGCTCTTAATCATACCTATGGACCAATTTGAGTAAGGTTTATAAAGGTAAAACCCCTTTATTGTTAAGTAAGGTTCTTCTAAACGTAGTCTCGCTTGTCGTAATAGATTGGAATTAGAACGGCCTCCATAGCCTAGTTGGTAGTGACCCTGCCTACGAAGCTGGAGGTCCCGGGTTCGAATCCTGGTAAGGGCATTTATTTGTGTGCTAATCTCAAATATTTGTTCCTGAGTTATGGATGTTTTCTATCTATATAGGTATGTATTTATACATCTAAGTATGTATATCGTCGCCTAGCACCCATAGTACAAGCTTTGCTTAGTTTGGGGTTAGGTTGATTTGTGTAAGATTGTCCCCAAATATTTATTTATATTTATTTATTTAGATTTATAAGTGTCAGTCCAGGCAAAGAGAATTCAGTATCTAGAGTGTTCTCTCCATACGTGGCTAAATGCGTAAATATATTAAGTTTTAAGCGAGCTTTGCTAAAAGTTATTATTCAAAAGAATACAGCTTAATAGGTATTACGATTTAAGTTTGCTTAAAACTTAGTAAAAATGAGTTTAACCATACCTCCCATACGACTTAAATAAATAAATAAATAAATATTAGGACAATCTTACACAAATCAACCTAGTCCCACAGTAAGCTCAACAAGGCTTGTGTTGTAGGTACTAGGCGACGATATATATAATAGATAGATAAAGATAAATATTTAAATACATAGAAAACATCCATAACTCAGGAACAAATATCTGTGATAAACACACAAATAAATGCCCTGACCAGGATTCGAACCCGGGACCTCCTGCTTCATAAGCAGACTTATTATTTAATAAGTAGTTTTGCTATGTGTGGAGTTAGCAATCTATCTACTCATTTATCTCCAGTCTCATTTAGGTCCAGAGAAAAGGCCCAATTTATCGATATGGAGGATATATAAGTGTGTAAGTGGTACTTCCTAAAACTACATAATTTTAAACAAAAAAATAACCGACTTCACTTATGATCCGCTATTCCAAGAGGAAGTGGCCGAGTTGCTGTTAAAAATAGTGAAATCACTATAGGCGTGCCTATAATAGTTGAAGAGTTCCCTCGATTTCTCCAGGATCCCATCATAAGATCCCGACTTGGTGACAATGGGACCATCTAGGGGTTATACCCGTTCGATTAAAAAAATGATTTTGAAAATCGGCTCACGATTACAAAAAAATATAAAAAAAAATTCAGTCGAATTGAGAACCTCCTCCTTATTTGAAGTCGGTTAAAAATATACGTCATAAGTGAAAGAATGAAGTGCCCACGCCCATTCTATCGACCTTTTCACTAAACTCGTCCACATAAACATATTATTACGTAATATTGAATATATTTAAAGGACCAAAAGTAAATAATACTTGTAAACATTTTAATTTGGTATTTTGAATTTCTAATGTGTAAATAAAATTTATCATTGCATTTGTTTTGGATAATAACTTATAAGTAAAATAAATACTTTTTCGTAGAAATAGATGTGTCCCTTATGGAAAAGTGTCTACCTAAGTGCAACGTTATATGGATATTTTTTTTTATATCAAATATTTTAATAAAACTAGGTACAGAAATAATAAAATTGATATCTGAACAGAATAGGCCACCAAAAGGGGTTGTGACATACATGCGCGACTCGTATTACACCGGCATGCATTATGCCGAACATAAAAACATACACACAGATATTAACTGTTACGATATCGCATCGCAATTTGTTTTTTTTTTACTTATTTTATTACTCTTAGTTAATACGATTATAAGGTACACTTAAATACTGTATATGTGGACGAATTTAGTGCAAGGGACACTTTTTTCTTTCACTAATAAATAGTGCATAGTACGTAGTTTTAGAAAGTACCTACTAGTAACTCCATATCGACAAAGCGGTGCCTTTGTCCGTACACTAACACATTATGTTTACTAAAAACATAATCGTCGATGAAGCTAAAATAAAACAAAAAGAAATCTGAAAATACTACTACCTACAGAAAGTGCATAATATTACATTGAAATTGAACGTTATGTACTTTATTTATTTATTTAAACTTTATTGCACAAAACAGTAGTTCAGTAAATGGTACCTACAGTTTGTTTATAATATGATTGTTTTTTTTTAATATCGCACATCTCTGTTTGGTCCCAAAGTCACATCTGTATAGTTATGATGGAATCGAAAAGCATTGCTATAGCCAGTATCCATTAATAATAATGAGTTTTTCACTTTCATTAGATTTATTTTGATAATACCGTCAAATAATAATGCTCAAATAGATAGGTATTGACAATCATCGGTAAGTGGTAGCATAACGCAGTCTGCAGAATCAATCATGACGCGACGCTTCCTAATATCACTTAAATACGCCCTCTCTAAATGGAAGCCTTAACCATGACGTCCAAAGAACAAGCAATTGTACAGTTCGCAGAAAGTGCAATGCTTCTTAATCTATTAGTATTAAATAGTGGTGGTACTCATTTTTGTATTAAGTTCAGCCGGGATAATAGCGACGCTATTGAAGTATATGCGGTTTATCTATGAGAATTACAAGAATCACAAGAATGTTCTTGCATTCCATCTGGATAGGGTTAAATTAAGACGACAGATCGCTTTGAGCACACGCTTTACCATCTTCATATAATTGTAGAAAAGACACATTTACCTTATCCCGGTTGACTTTGTATAAGAATAAGAGTAGGTACACATATTTATGATTGAATGGCATTAAAATGAGAGTAGCAAGTCAAAGAATGTTTCTTAAATACTAACCCGCTTATTCATAAACGTGTTTCAAACCTCATTTAGTTAAAATGTATTTTGTCTGTTTCTAACAAACACAACTGTCAATGTGACAGATAAGGACAAAAGATGATTTAGTTAAATGAGGTTTGCAATACGTTTATGAATAAGCGGGTAACTATTTGTAACTTAGCGGCGGGAGACACCCGGAGGAGGTAAAAAACTGTAGGAAACATTAACTAATAAAAATAACCACCTAAAACGACGGAACAAATAATGTCAAATAACTAGTTCTAGCTCTTATTAGATCTAACTTTTGAAAAAATGTGCGTTAGTTATACTTATATAGCTAAACTTTCAGAAAATTGTTGTGCCCTAATAATAATTGCACATCATATTCTGTACAGATTGCAACGTCATTGCAATAAAATTTAATTTAAACATTATTTTTGCTATGTCAGGCATGAGCGTATGATTTTTTAAGAACTATGGGAAAGCATAGGTACTTTATTGTTTTAAAATATGAAAACCCGTGAGAATCTAGTTCTTTGGTAAGCCTTTCCAAAAATTACCTTGCAATAATTGGAATAGCCACTCTGTAGCAAATACTCTACGGAAATTCATAATCTGTGACGTGTAAAATCATCCCTTGATTGTGGCCGCTACTGGACATTCAATATCCATGCAAATGCATCGGTCAGGTGCCGTGTTATGGCTGTTTTACATACATACATACATACACTCATAATTAATAAAGAGGAGGAAAGGGTGACGTTTTTTAAGCAGTGTCGAATTTTCATACATTTTTTTTGTGACATAGGTTTTTACTTTGATAAGGTTTTACAAACATGTAATGAGACATAACTTAAGTATACAAGATAAAATCCACCGATTTTATGAAATTTGAGGACTGTAAAATTGTCTTGTCTTGGAACTCAGTATAACCATAACCTAATATTGTTCAATATCTATGTCAATCTGTCAAGCCATTTGGGCTACTTAGTGTAACAAAAAAACCCATGCTTCTCCGCAAGTCAGGGAAAAGTGTTATTTTTTTTAAAGTTAATGTGAAGTACGCAAGTATAGTTAGTCAATTTTGTTACATTTTTATATATCATTGCTATTAACTTGCTATCACATATGACTGTGCTTGTTCTCAAAAAGAAGAGCCCCCAACTCACCTTTAAAGACCCTAATAACGAAATTGAAATCTCATTAAACACTTCCCACACGCGATGACTAAGTAGAAAGTTATTAAAAATGACGCCACGTGTCGTAAAATTAGCCTTTTGTGATTTACAAAACTGTGTGAACGCACCTCTGGTTATCACTGAGCGCTATTTAGCTAAGGCCGAATATACACTTGTAAAGTTAGTTTTGCAGATAACCTTATTTCAAGCTACATGCAGACGGGAAGTATAATTTTTCCAGAAAACATGTTGGATTATATTCGTCTGTTAATTATTTTTAAGTGAGCCATGCAAGAATGTATTACTATTTGATCAACTACAGCAAAAACCTTTCCACAACAGAAATTAATACGGTGTCTATTCTAAAATAAAAATATTTTAACATAGAAAATGGAAATACCAAAAATCTCTTTCTCAGGGTGGATACAAGAGGCCCTTACTCCCTCGATCTCTGCGGGGTGTCGCCATTCTATATTCCTGGCCCGGGGTATTGTGGAACTAGAATGATATTCACAATGTCATATCACATCATAATAATATGTGGGGGGAATGCGCTTTTCAGTTGTAATATTAAAATTTAAAAGATTATTGGCTTAATTTAATCAGTTGGAAGTAAGAGTGTTATGGTGCAAGATTATTAAATTTTTAGTTACCCACACGTTACACGGGAGAGTGCATAATAGTTAGGTACCAATTAAAGGCTAAATTTACCATAAACACTAAAAACTTGACTATTGATAAACATCGTTCAACTGATGGCTTGTATAATATTCAGCGATTGAATAAATTTATCTAATAAGTGTGTACCTACCTACAAATATATATATATACTATACCTACATTAGGTATAGGTACACACTTATTATTAAGTAAGTACATCACTACATAGTATAAAACAAAGTCGCTTCCGCTGTCTGTCTGTATATATGCTTATATATATCTTTAAAACCACACAACGGATTTTGGTGCGGTTTTTGGTAATAGATAGAGTGATTCAAGAGGAAGGTTTATATGTATAAAAATTGCATCCGCGCGTGCGTAGTCGGGGCGGGCCGTTAGTTTCTTACAACTATTAACTGAAAAACACAAACCTTTACATATTGTATAAGTAAATCATATTTTATCAACAACAGTTCAATGAACCGTTTTCTGACTAACCAAATAAAAACCAGCGTGGGTACCTAAATACAAAAAAACATAATCAAACTCCTTAATGACGGTATTTAAGGTCATTTCCGAACCAACGCTTTGCTTTTCTACCGAGACACGTGTCATACGCGTGTCAAAAACGACGCCATATTGGAAAACAAAACCATTTTACGCCGACCTTCCTAGAACGTAAGCCCCTTAAACTAAGGAAGACCAAATTGTATTGGTCATAAAAGGGGTGATTATTCCAATCGTTTGAATTTGAAAATTTGTTCCCACATTTAGAATTCAACGGTGTTAACCAAAAATAGAATCTAACTTTATAGCAATAATGGTTTGAAATCCGCAAATATCAATTTCTTGGTGATTTAAACGTTTGAAAGAAAAGTGATTGGTCCGGCATCAAATAATGTAGTGGGATGATTTCTGTATAATCTGTCTTACATTGTGTTTGTGGGCACGTGCCCTTTGTTGGGCATTGGGTGTTGATTACTGAAACCACTGATTAAAGAGTAATTTGCTGAATAAGTTATGGTTTGGTGACGCCTCATTGTAGTTGTTAGCTCAGTAAGTAAACAAAATGTCCTTATTACCATAGAGTATTAAGTCTATGTTATTACTAATTCGAGGTATATTTTACAAAATTAAACTTCATTAATCAAAGGGTAATTACAAGTACCGATACTTAATCCAAAAGTTACTACAGATTTTATCAAAGATATCAGAGATCTTGTGGGTACCTACCTACTCATAAAACTGATATCAATAAAATAAGAAAAATAAATGAGTTCTTAGTAAGTCAAACTATCATCATATGATGAACCTATCAATTCCTGCCATTACATCAAAATTTAAAACCCGTGAAAATCATAATCAATGCAACGAAACCAGACTTGTTAAAAATAAAAAGGCAGGTCTAGGAATATCATCACCAATTTTTCTTGACATATCCTTGGTTCTTACTGTGCACTTTCCTCTGGGTAATGTTAAGGGCTGAAGAAAGAATGAAAGCTCTTTTTAAACTGGTGGCACATATTAATGGTATGGGGTGGAGCGAGACGAAATTTAATCTACTCGCAAAAAGTATTGAATAGAAAGGGACAAAAAGCAAAGTGATAAATGGATCACGTTAGTGCATGGTGTCTGCAGGAAATCTGGAAAGTTGAAGATACCTCTTTGTTTAATTGATTCTTTATATATGAGTATGAGTATTTCTATTATATAGTTACGATCCTACGTACGTATAGCACACTGTTTATAATAACCAGAAAGTATATAATTAATTAGAGCGGCACAGTCTAAGAACTTTTTGAGGCTCCAAGTCTGAAGCGCCATCTGAAAGAGAGCGACCCAAAGTTATCGTAGTAATACCGTAATTATAGTGACGCTATAAATTACTTAATGGCACTGTACTCTCTGCTCTACATTTACGATACCTTTACGTTGCTTTTGTTCAGGTGGCGCTTCAGACTTAGAGGTTTAAAAAGTTCTTAGACTGTGCCGCTCTATTATTTAAGAACAGCTAAATTCCATCCCTATCTTTTTCAGCGCGAGAGAAAGAGAAACACTGCATTACGATTATTATGGGAGCTTATTGCAAGTTTAGCAAAATGATAAATAAAAAAAATACACAATAATTGACAAAAATAAAACATAGCTTATACACAATACCAACCCGTTCACACCTCCAATGGGCGGTCACCCTTACATCCGATGCGGGAATGATAAATGACCAAAACTGTCAATTCCCAACTACGACACCACGATCCTTCAAGCGGAAACTGATAAGAGTTACGTACTTACTGCTTTTATATTGTTTTTCTACTCCTGCATTCTAATTTGCCAATAAAATTACCGACATGTAAATTCAAAGCATATACTTTATGAATTTTATGATCGTTGTCATAAGATGACTCAAAAGTCGACTCTTAGGGATATAATGGGTCTGTTGCCGGGGCGGGCCCCGCACCGCCACCACCCACCGCTGTAGACAAGGGAGGCGCCGGCACCATCCGCCGGGAGAAGAAGACAATTGTATAAAGGCCGCAGGTCATTCGTCGAACTCAATCCTTACCGGCTTGCCTAGCACTCGTAGAAAAATTATTGTGTGCAACGGTACATAATTAGGTCTTAAAATTCTCGGGTCTGTTTTTACAAAATTCGGCTTCGCCTCATTTTGTAACTTCGACCCTCGAATCTTAAGAACCCTTATTACGTAACTGTTGCACAAAATACTATTATATTCCAGTTTCTGCACTTTATAATATAAATCTGAACAATATACAATGCATATTAATAAACGAAGATGCGAGTATAACAGCGACTGGTAATATACTAGACTATGAACTCGAGCTGCAAAATGACCCCACAAAAAGTCTGCCGCGAGGGGCGGTGCTTGCAAACTCTGCCACGAGGCCCGTTAGTTAACAAATGGCGGTCCTATGACACGGTAGTAGTGACGTTTATGAAAAAAATCTAATAAATAATTAAAAATGCCTTCTTGCGCCGTAAAATGGTGCCAGAGTTGATCTGGTAAAAATAATAAAAAAGACGACATCACTTATCATACGTAAGTAAAGCCGAAACCACATTATTATAAATTTCTTTTACCGAATAATTTTATATGGGGATGGTGCTATGCCCACTTTTGAACAACCATTGAAATGTCTTATGATTATGTAATATACAATTGCTTCGGAGCAGGGATCGTTGTCGGTATTATTTAAAATCAAAATAGCCGACATTTGCATTGTTGACGTGATATTCTGAAATGTAATTTAGGTAAACGTAATAAATTATGATTAACCAAAAAATATCCTAAAATATCAATTAGTAGCCGGAATACCGAAATTATATACTGGCTCATTTGTATAAAAATAGTACCGCTATCGCTATTCAATCCAACCGGCAAGAACCGATTTTGCTTATAAAACTGAATCAGAACTTTTAAAAATAACTGGATTTGTAAAATAATTCACAGTTCCAACTTGTTTGAGCAAGCAATGTACAAAATCATCAAAATCATCTGTTGCTTTATTGGATGGTGTTAATTGGTTGGATTGATTGGATTGATTGGTGTACAAGAAAAATAGTTTTTACTTTGTATGAAAAAAAATATAGCTCATAACTCTCAAACTACATATATGTATCCCTACTATAACCCCAACAAATTTCATAAAGATCAAGAAAACGTTACTCAAATTCAGTCTTTCAATCGTCGATCGATATCTCAAAATCAGAAAGTCATCGAAATGCAGAGGCGTCCTGGGACATGGTCGAGCCAGAAGCTGTTTGTAAGAACTCACTTCCGACACTCCGCTCGTTCTATAATAATACTCACTGCATGTGCACGCTTTTCAGTTATTAAGGTATGATAGAGACGCACTCTGTGATAACATCATTTAACGCTACAGTAAAACACGATAACGTTAGTATCAGCTTATTTCCTTAAAAATAAAATTCAAACCTATCAACAAAAAAGATACATTCGAAGATTGTTCTTTATTTTATGAAATCGTTCACTGATAATGCGTTTCCAATGACACCGCTGTCTTGTCATTTTCAAGTGTCAGTGCTACGACGAATAACAGCAAATTATTTTGACACAGACCAATCGTATTTTAAGTAATTGTTGTAATTGAAAACAGACTAATATTTTGACGCCTTTTGATTGGTAGTGTAGTGAGCATGCGTATATCGAGTTGTTTCCCAGTTTCAGGCTGACGGTTTGTTTGAAGCTCGCCGTCCATATTTATTATCAGTTGCTGGAGTATAATACTTTACAACAAGGTTTCTTATTGAGATTGAGATTTTTTAAGTGAATATTTTCCTTGTTTAATAATTAGTTAATTGGATAAAAGTTATATTTACAGGTTTAAAGTCTCTTATTTTTCATGAGGTTGAAACCATACTGGCCGAGGCTTCAAATAACCTATTTTTAACCTGATTTTGTTATAAATCTTACAATCGACATACTAAATATTCTATATAAAGGGATTATGTTTATTATCTGTCTGTTAAATACAGACACCAAATACCAAATCACCAGTAAGTGACAACCCTAAACAACCCATTCAAAAAGCTACTTTACTGTTAGCACATAGTGCTGAGAAATGATTACCGCACATTTTTTTCTTTGACGGATTATAGGGGTGTCGCAGAAATGCTTATTACGAAAGCATTAGTATTACTTATGCAGTGCTTCGGAATATTAGGGGTTTTATTAATTTTCTCGCTTCTGCTTCAAAGGGAATCTGATAAAACTGTGGGGTGATTAAGAGGTAGATTATTACAAATTATATAAGTACAAAAACTCGATAAATAGACACAATCAATATATAAATTAGTTTCAGCTTAGCCTTTACCCTTTATATGGCAACGGTCTCAAAAAAGACCACCCTGAAACCTTTTTGTATTTTTTTCTTGTACCGAATTATAGATTGGCGATGAGGCTTGAATTGAGAATTTTTTTCAGCCCTACCCGTTAAAGGGTTAATACTATTTTACTTTACGACAAACGCCAACGATGACAGCCAGCAACAGGCAGCTGAAGGCGATAAGCTTGACATATGATGTACCTTTTGCTTGAAAATGTCACATTTAAATGTTATCTATCTGCATTGAGCCCACTCAGACGCCTTCCTGTTTAATGTGAGCAATAGTCGCCTGCTGTTCATTGCCATTTGTTATATCAGGCTATCCTGTTTTTTTTTTATTAAAACAGTAGGTAGGTATACCCACCTACTGTTTTATAGAAAGACATGGGTTGGAAAACGGAAAATAGATTAAAAATTTATCTTTAACCAATTATCTGACAAAACACGAAGGCGTGTACCCATCCATCATAAGTCTATTACACCGCTCGGTACGTCGGTTCGATCCTGGCACGTGACCATTGTTTGTGGAACCCAAATTATGGGTTTAGTTCGGCTGGGCGGGTTAAAGCAAACCGAAAATCAGGATAAGTTTAGTAGACGCTTAAAAATGTTTGGGTATTATTTTGATCAGTTCTCAATGGCAATAACTGTAATTGCCTAATCTATTTATCACCACTAATATTGATATCATTTAGAAAATTACGAAACCATTTTTATTTATTATATATTGTTATTGTAGACACAATCAAATAAGGAGACGTAATACCGTGAAGACAAAACTGGGATTCCATAATAAGCCGATTTCCTCACGTTTACCGCAAGATATTACACGCAAACATATATTATGTTAGTAAGATTTTTTTAAGATCGTTGAAAGAAATCTCTAGTAAGATTCGGACATCTTAAAAAATTACTAGGCACCATATAACTCGTAGACGACCGGTGATTGGTTCAAAGGCCAAAAGTGATCAAGTGTGTGTGCTCGAGTCCGCGGCTTATTATGGAATCACAGTTTTATCTTCATGGGACTACGTCTTCTTATTTTATATATCTGTATATAGACATATATTTATGTAAGTAAGTTTTTTATTGAAGGTGACCTATAGAAACATAGATATTCATTCAGTAGTGTGGCAAATTGTCAAAAACTGAAAGAAATTTCCTAAAGCTTAGGCTTCCCCGAACTTAGAGAGCTTAGAGTCCCTCCGTAGCTGCTCAAAATAGCAGTACTTAATCTGCTAACGCCGTCTAACACCACAAAGCTCCCGCGCCGCCGGGTGCCGGGTGCTGGGTGTCGAATGATCCTCATAACGAGTGGATTGTGCGCCAGTTATTAATTTGTGCAATATTGGATCTTACACCCACAATGCCACATTGCACATATTATGTGCCATTTTTTACATATGCATACGGTTAGCATTAAATGAGAAATAAGTTTAAAAGTCTAGTACTTACTTAGGTACGTATGTAAAAGTTAGAAAGATTCGCTTCTTAGGTCTTCTAGGTAGTTAAATAAAATACAGCATGATTATGATTGACTAAAAAAATATTTATTAATTTTTTAGTATGTATTAAAATAAGACAAAACAATAAAATGGGAAAACAGTTACGGTATATTCATACAAATGTAAATCATACACACGCAAAATACATTTACTTACAAATTCCTGTAGCAAAACTGGTACAGTCACCAGCAAAAGTATCTCCCTGCACGAAAACCGCAAAAATATGTGACACGTTCTTATTTGTAGGGCCATAAGAGCGTGTCACATATTTTTACGGCCTTCATGTAAGAAGACACTTATTGCCGGTGACTGTACATCTCGTCATCGTCATCTACAACCGTAATATGTAGGTATATGAATCGACTTTAGTTTTAACTATGATTTTGTAAATAGTTATAACGTGTTTTAGTTGTATCATTATGACTCCAATTTTTTAACATACCTAATGATTGTTATAATCACCTACTACTTATTGACCAACATTCACGTTTAGTGCGTTTTTCCAGATTTAGTCTTCCTCGACGACATCCCAGAGGTATCTATTGCTGTTAACTTGAACCATGTTACCGTCTCCCAACACCATATTATCTTCAGGTACAGACTCTTGCAACCTAAAAGCGCTCGTAACTAAGTATGCCATGCGTCACCAAAATCGTATTTAATTTGAATCTGTATCTCAGATTTGGTCAAGCCTCGTTCTACTTTAAGTTCCTTTATTTATAATCATTCTGCAGGTAGTTAAGAAATATCATCAGTAGTTAGTAGTTAGTTAGGAATAACTGTTGATACTGACATTAATTTTACTTACTTGAAACCCGTGTCCAGTAAAGAGGTGACAGATAGAATAGCAGAGTCAGTGATATTGTAAATGTCGCCAGCATCTCCGCGTTCAGGTTGGCTGCGGGTGGTTCCAATGGTCTACAATATTGTTATAATAATTACCACAGTGTTAAGTCAAGACAAAAGCATAGATATTTAGAAATAAAGGAAACGTAGAAAAATCCACTGCCTCAGGCGAGACTCGTACCGCGAGTCACTGGTCTCGAGACCTATTTTGGTATTTTTTTTTTTGGTCAGTCACTCTGATCTGATCTCCAACCATTAAAAGCTGCCCAAAGCCCGGATCTATCAATAAGGATGGTAAAGCCATCTAGTCAGGTTTCATTATCTCATTATTGCGTCATATCTGACGTCTCTTCTAAGAGACGATGTGATCCGTGATGTGATACCGAGAGTTTTAGCTTCCTTTGAAAACCGATCGCAGGACAAACGCTCTATTGACGGGAAAAGGGACTGAATTTATTTTCGAATATATATTATTAGACTATATACTCTTGTTTATGGCACAAGCCAAAACACGATTGCTAAAAGTTGCCTCGATAGAAATAAATCCCAAGTTGGGTCCTTTTTCCCCTTAACGTAAACTATGTCGACTGTTTCTTTCTTTAGGCCGCTTCGCGTTCGCGTTGAGTCACCCACGTAGGACAGGACACAGCAGCGTTAGAATTTGGGATCGCCAACAATTTTACGTTGGGGTGGATTTATAATATGTATATATCTTATAGCAACACTTTATAAAGATTTTTGTATACAAAAATCGAGGGAACTCTTTAACTATTATAGGCACACCTATAGTGATTTCACTATTTTTTACAGCAACTCGGCCACTTCCTCTTGGAATAGCGGATCCTAAGTGAAGTCGGTTCTTTTTTGATTAAAATTATTGTATACAAAAATGGCATTCTTAACTTACGTCAATAATTGCCATTTGCAGCACAGGCATTTCAAGGTCTAAAGGCTTGATCAGTCGTGGGTCACTTATCTCTTGAGGATCATAATCCTTCGAATGCTGACTAACCTATAAGACATAATATTTTACTGATAATAATTATTAATGAACGTTCTTACACAAACTTAATCAACCTAGTCCCACATGCAGTACACTGCACTGGAACAAAATATCTGAAATAAACCCAAATAAATTCCCTTACCAGGATTCGAACCTGGGACGTCCTGTTTCGTAAGCCTGACCGTTAATAGTCAATAGGCATTTTAGTTAAGTTTTGGCCCATATAGTTTCTTGTAATAAACGCTTAGAAAACTAGTAAATATTTACCCGGCTGCGAGTCTTCTGTTCCAGTAACTCGCTCGGCTTTTCGTGTACGACTTCACTACGTTCGATAGCGTGTTTTTTGTACCGATTTAGTAGCTGGAAGTAAGAACATATTTATATTTATTTTAAAATTATCACCATATTTACTGATTGTTTGGTTGTCATTGATCAAAAACTCTTACCACCATAGTACCGAGTAATGCAATGATTTCCAATATGAACACAGTGATACTAAAATCGGTTGTATCCACTGCCTTCGAGAACTTCAGATGATCTCTTAAAGTTTTCTGTAAAATACAAATAAATGTCTATGTTTGATGATGACGAAATACAGCGCGGCACATCAAAACTAGGTACAGTCAGCAGCAGAAGTAGATAAGTTGTTAGGGCATTCAAAATGATCTACACACGCTCTCTTAACAATACTTTTGCTGCTGACTGTACGTATTCTTGTTAGAGAAGATATAAATAAATAAATAATATAAACTCCGCATCTAATTAAAAGACAAATAAGTACCTTTACAAAACAGAAACATTTGCAAAACATCTTCTTCATTATAACCATGAAGCCATTGCCCAGAAGCATGTCGAAGGCAAAGAGGCTGACACACAGGATGCCTGCAAAGGCCACGCTTTTAGCCAGCTTCCACATCCTGGTGTCTGGGGCTCCCGGACGAGATTTCAATGTGTTCACATGTCACTGAAAATTTTCATCAAAACTGCAAATTTTCTTCTCAAAAATGGCAGATTTTAAATGTCATTTGTTTACATAGACTAATAACTCTGCATCGGTCACGGACATAGACATACCACCCATAGACCTGACACGGAAATAACAATACCAAGATTGAACGGGATGGTCTTATTACACTTTCCATAGATATTACAGAGAAGGCGCTATTATCGTTGGTCTTTATCATAGACCCACCCTTGTGATTATTACTTCCAAAAGGCCCTAAGTACAATAGAAACGTTTATAACCCTCCACCCCTCTTTGAAGGGTAACAATGAAACCGACTAAATTATGTAGGTTAGTTACGGTATGCTATCAGCCATCTTGAAACGTGTTTTAAAATCAGTCGCGTTGCGTATGTTCTGTCCTTTAGGGTGTGTCGCGTATGCGCTCTCTAGTTAAATCCTTGCTTTGAGGTCACGGATAACATTAAGACCAAAAAGATTGTACCCACTCGTATTAATCTTTATTCTTTATTTATTAACCAACTTACCTACATTAACAGTTAAACTAAACATGCAAGTTATAGGTTACATCATATACTTAATTTAAAAAAACTATTTAAAGGAGAACTTAGTACTATAGTTTGGCCAGAGTTTGTTCCACTTCAAGCATAGACAGGAAGAATCATACTGTCTTTTTCTAATGCTAGTACTCTCACTACTAAAAAAGGGATGGGTATAGCATGTTACTCTGACTGTTACTGCGCTTTTGGTTTGCCAGACTATAAATAAATCTAGTTAACATTGCTTAACAACCATAGATATAAAGAATATCCTTTATTAGTCCAAGTTCACACTATTGTAGTGGGAGTGGAGTTTAATTCCAGATACCGGGCTGCTGTTGCTAGGAGTTTCGGTTATGTCTGTGAAAATATGTCTAAGGTAGGATTAAAGAGAATAATGTTGTTTATATAGTTGAGTGCAACATACAGAGGAGTTGTGGTTAGTGTATTGGTGGTTGGAATAACAAAAAGTGGAGTAATGCGAGGCCGGAGATTAGCTCTGACAAATGGTGATGGTACTCTAAATAATATACAGGGTGTCCAGTAAATAATGGATAACCTTCTAACCACCAATAGGCCACCTTAGGCTGGTCCAGAAAATCCACTTTAGGGTTTAGTAAAAGTTCCCTGGTTTTCGAGATTTTCACACTTTTCATAATTTTAAGTTAGACTAACATTTTGTTCAAGTGTGAAAATCTCGAAAACCAGGGGACTTTTACTAAACCCTAAAGTGGATTTTCTGGACCAGCCTAAGGTGGCCTATTGGTGGTTAGAAGGTTATCCATTATTTACTGGACACCCTGTATATTGTAAAAGCAGCGGATTTGTAATTGAGCCACGTATTAATCATAACAGGTACCTATTTTACTGCTGCAATCTATCAGTGAGTGTAGAGTACTATTATTTACTCTGAGGTGTAGTGTATTATACTCTTTGCCTCATGGATACATGAATAAGTGGATTTTTTTAACTTTTCCCTAACTACAGTTGAACCTTATTACCGAGTAAAACAGTCGTAGATAGGTTACTAGTAAAAACAGTAATAGAGAGCGCATTTGTAGCGAGCGGTGTCATACTCGCACTCGTTACAAAAAAATCGTTTCGGAAAAGTACACGGTGGCTTGCAAACCACTGTGTACCTTACAGAGTTGGGCTAAATTTAACTTGAATAGGTATGAATAAGAATAAAAAATTCAGTAGGGTGCTTAAATACCGCGAGCTATATCTACGGTTGCCTCGCGCGTCATTGCTGTGAATATTATTCTTTTAGCAAAATTTGATTTCTAATTAAAACATTGTTAGAAAAATATTTTCACTATTAAATAATCTTTAAAACCGTGTTACGTTCCTCCATAAGGGTAAAAACACACTATTCCCACGTACGCACCGCACGCAATGCAACGTGGGAGAGACTGTGTAATGTGTGCACACTTGTCCCACGTATACGACGTGTATTGACATCAGGGTCGCGTTTTATAAAGTTACAATTTACAATTTCGCTGTTTGCCTCTCTTTCTATCCAATATGTGTGCTAGAAAGAGAGGCAAAAAGCGAAATTGTAAATTGTAACTTTATAAAATGCGACCCAGACGCTAGAAACACACTATACCCACGTACGCAACGTATGCAATACTACGTGGGAATTGAAAAGAAACGACGCCAACTAACACTACCCCTTATGCTACTACCCCAGGAAACCCATCGCTACTGTTAAGACATTGAAAATCCTTATGTAGCATTGAAGATGCTTCATGCAAAAGCCCTCACTACCCCTTCTGAAACCCCTGTACGCCTAAATTTTCCCTAATCTCTGAAAACTCTACATACTTACTATCTGAAAGTGAATCTACATCCCTGCTATAAATACTACAACCCCAATAATCTAATTTCCCAAATAAAACATGACTTGGCAGACAACTTCAGCGGCTTTTCCTAACATTGGCATGTGAACATCTAGTGGTAGATCCCTATGTTTTGTAGTAACCTGATACTTTTTTAGGAGACTGAAGGTTGTTGTTGAAACAAACTACTGTAATTAATTAATACTTTATTGCCTATAAATAATACAATACAAGGTAAGTAATATGAGCACATAAAATCATTCAATAAATCAAATATTTGGTTATAAATTCAGGTTATTGACACAGAAGTTCCAGTTGCAATATAGTAAGATGTGTGTTGAAATTGTACCTGGAAATAAAAGCTAAAGCAGTAGTTTCCATACAGATAAGACTGTAATAATATGAGCTAAAGGATATAGTGTTAGAAAATGAGTTTATTATAAGTATATTTTTAATGACAAAGAAATTAACTTTTATTTGGAAATATTTTTTTTATTTTTAGGCAAATTTGTTTTTTTTTATTTATCCCCTACGCCTACAAGCAGCAGTGTTAACGGATATAGGTAAATGAATATAAAATTAGTTATTTAACAAAAATTAATTCTATTAAATATAAGTTTATATGTTAACCTAAACTTAGGATGGTTAGCTGTTGTGTGATTGAGATTCCTTTTCTCAAATCCACACGCCTATATTCCGTGCGATGAGGAAAACTGCTTCAAAAACTATTATTTTTGATTTTATTTTATTTTTGCCTCTACTTTCGCTTCGGAACTTACTGGCCATGAGGGAAGAAGCGATAAGAAACCCTCTGGATGCCTAAAATTCAACTTAAGTGATCAATCGCATCGAAATAAATTACAGGAACATGCCGTATAAGTAGTGTTATACCAATTCAAGCATCATGAAGAGCGTATGGTTTAGTACATGGAATGAGGTTTTGCTTCTAGACACACATTCCCCGCCTTACTCTTTAAACAAGCGGTGTACACCATAAAATTGAGTGCTTGAACTAGTTTATGAACATTTTTCGTTCAGATGTAGGTATTTGACATTGATTCCCACAACTCTCTCCAACACAACTCAAACTCTCAGTTGAATTTCAATACTTTATTTTAATGATTAGCACTTTTATATTGCCAATAATTGTAATTCCAATAGAATACTAATAATTATTCATCAATTATTATGATTTGTGATAAAGTCTCACTATATCAGAGAACATCATTAAATTTCTTTATTATATTTTGTTAGCAACACAGTATTATGTGTATAAATGTAAGATGCAATTATTTCAGCTCAAAATGAATAAAATATTTCAATTAAATAAATAACACTTCAAAGATAGGTCAAAATATAGGTTAATGAAGAATGAACAAATATTTGCTCAATGGTTGTTGAGTTAAATAATTAACACTTCTTAGAAGGTTTAAGATCAGGTTAATGACGAATGAACATATAAATGCTCAATAGTTATTGTTTGTTACACACAGTGCAAAGAGATATAGTCACACATCACATAAATATAATTTTATCAAATTAAATTAAAAGCACACTAAGGAACATTCCCAAAGTAGGGTAATCCCCTTATTATTCGTTCAAATATCAACGCAACGCACGCTAAAGGATTGCTCCCAAAGTAGGGTAAGCACCTTATTGTCCGTTCAAATAAATTCGTAATCCACATCCGAAACCCATATCAAATATATACGCATCCCTAAAACGCATCATAAACAACGTAACCGCATAACAAAATAATGCATCCGCAAGATATATCAAAACATAACACAAACACAATCCGCAAAATAGTATAAACCGTTAAATTCCGTACACATAAAATCGCATAAAATAATTCAAATATATTCCGCATAAATCAAATACAAGACGCACAAAAGCAAATAAAACATTCATAAAATAACAGTCAATTAAAAGCACTCAACCAATTTCAAATAATAAAGTAGATACCTAAAGAAAATACACAGAAAATAATTACAATTTAGAGTGATTAAAATTCATCTCACCAAATTTGGCTGCTACCGCTGACTGTCTGCTGTCGGAACTTCTTCCCGTTGCTCAGGTAGTAGGAGCTGCTCTGGTCTTTTCTTCTGCTTCTTCTTGTAGCTCAGGTCGGAGGCAAAGTGATTCCCTACTGTACGCGCTTCCCTTTTATAGCATTTAAAATTTCGTATTGATTTGTCTTACCTAGATCACTTTTGATTACCGTCGGCCATCTTTGGTACGCTTTGGTACACCAAGCTTACCAATCAATCGGATGACTTTAAGCCAATTTAAACCTTATTGATCCTATAATTCAACTACCTTAAAAACCAATTTCCTTTGAACAGAGAATATCTGAATAATCTTAGTAAATCTCTTAGGAATCGAATTTCTTTGATTTTTACCTAAATTAAGCATTTTCCAATGAAAATTAATATGAAAATAGATGAAAACATTTCCCTCGTGTATGATTTAATAACCTACTGTATGTATTAAAGCATATTTTAGCCGTAAAATGCTAATAACTGTGTACATTCCAATTTGACTCTTGTTTACACTCTACTACATACTTCGATAAAGACCAAATTCCTATGAAATGCCTATAAATGTTTAATTACATTATTTATTTAGAAATGATTTTCCTAAATTCTAGCAAAATTAAGTATTTTCTAAGATAATATTATATAAAATAAGATGCACAATAAATTCCTACATATGTTTTCACAAGATCCTATCGAATTTATTGTATATTTCCTCTGTAATATGTCAATATAATGTTTCTAAGAAAACTGGGTTTTTATCCATTTTTCCATGATCTTCCTATATTTGTTCTTATTAAAATTAGTTATTCTTAAGTTTACAAGCTAAAACTAGCCTTCAGGCACAAATGTCCACATAATTTATCAAATAACCAATTTTGTATGAAATTCATATTTCTCAGTTTTTCCCTCCTGAATTTGGTAGAAATCATTAATATATTTACTGCAATTTGATTTAAATTACTTTTCTTTTCATAAAAATAACGATTACTTACAAAAAATTATAATTTAAAAAGTTAACCTTTAAATTTGAACAATTTTCCAAACAATTCCAAAATATTATTAAATACTATTCTTTGTTTTTAAGTTAATTATCATTAGCAAATTTATTCTACACGACAAACTACATTTCAACTCGAAAATCCTATTAAACCTATCAGTTTTCATCATTACTTGACAAAGAATCTTCCCTATTGTCGGCCAATTTCAACTCATAGTTTTCTCACAAAGAAATTCGTATAAAATTGTTATCAAAGTACTTTAAATGGAAAAACCTACTATTTAATTGACTTATAATAAGTAAAGAATCCTATTTATGTTATTAACAGGTGTTAGTTTATCATAAAATCCTTCTTGCAACAACATGCCTTTTATGTCAAAATGACTTGAGAATGAAGTAAATACTTCTAATACATACAATACAAACAATTTCCTACTTTTTTATGGCTCCAATTTTACCTATTCATACATCCCTTATTGGAAGAATCAATCACAAAGTTGCTAAACTTCTAGGCTCATATGACTGAAATCTAGTCCGGTAACCAAAATTCTGTTTGTCCAGTGCAAATGATACAAACACATATTACATATAAAGAATCCCCAAAATATTACATACTTATCCTGCAAAGATGTTAATCATATCCTGTGTTCCTGTGAAAACTAAAACATTCATTAAATATCTTCCTAACCTGCAAATATGGGTTACCATATGAACGCCCCTTATAATCATAATGCTAAACAAAATACCCAAATAATAATAATAATAACCTTTTATACTGTTTAAAATACTACTATGTAAAATACATAGTTAACCGACCATGATTTTTAATGTTCCAAAGTTTTGCCAATATGAACGGTGAACAATATTTGACAAAACTTCATGTTACCAATTGTATATGTAATAATGTAAAGGTCAGTATTCAAATAAATATAAACATAATTGAACATAATATAAGTTATCAAAACTGTGAAAATTCCTAGTAAACATCTCAAGTATTATATTTTTTCAAATATTTTTGTTCCTTACATAAATAAGAATAGCTTATCATAAAAGTTCAGGTATGTGCGTTTATTAATAAAACACATGATTTGTATAAATATTCATATATTTGCTTGCTCATTCATAGCCATGCTACGTATGTAGCGCTACGCCGTAGCAGATAACATGGGTTTCCCGCTTTGTAGCGAAAATGCTTTGTAGAGGCGTGACAACGTGTCGTTGAGGGTACTGAATGGGTTAAATCATTAACTAGATTTTCCTTACATACTAAAATAAAACCATTGTGTAGTAAAATGAGTCGACAGTCACATACAATTACTATGTGAATCTTTTATTACCATTTTCTTTCTTTCATAAGTTCTCATGAAGGAATCATGTAAAAGCTTACAAATGAAGCTCTAACACCTCCTTCAAAGTCATATCCATACTTTCCCTACAAAGAGACCACTTTGGATCATTACAGTCTGCCCTCCGATTCAATTGACGCGGAAGGACGTTATGTACTTGAGCAGAAATTGCATCGTAACATTCGTAACTCAATAAAAACGCAAGATATTGATATTTCACCCTCCCAGTGTTATTTTACTTTACTTAATTAACCATCAATCAAAAAGTTGACTGTATCATCAAATAAAGCAAAATTTCTTTTTTTTTTTGTGTGATATCTAAAATGACCATGACTCAGTAGTAATTAATTAATTCCAAGATAATCATAAACCTTTTGGATACTCAGTTTCTTGAGTCAGAATTAGGGAAAAGCCAGAATTTTCGTCCCGACTGAAGTGCGAGGGTTGTGAGGCCTATGACAATCCCTAATGGAAACTCCCTCAGCCATTCATATGTATTGTATAACCAAGAATTTTTTCACCCGTATCACACAATACTCGCCCTACATTGTCCAGAACTTATGAATAACCAAGAAGAAGTCTTCGCCAGAACGACAATTCCTTTTTGTTTTTGTAACTTCCCCCAATAATATTCTCAAGTACCAATATCCAGTCTACAATCATCCCCAAATCAATTAATACCACTTTTTATGGCGTAATGTCCTCTTTTCAAAATAAAACAGATCAACTACTTTAACTTTGAATGCTCAAAATAATTTTGTTCACTGATCTATCTTAGATCTAATCCAAGGGTGTGTGCAATTAGGTCTGCTGTGTATAGTGGTCTCATTGTCAAAGAAACATACCTAGAATGGGTATTTATAATTCTAACCTAACACCAAGGTTTCCGTGACAATGATCATTGTATCCCTTCAAGAACCCCTCCCCCCAGCCCTAAGCTCAACTACAAACATCAATATCCGCTGATCATATTCCGACTTTGTGTAATCAAACAAAACTTCTCACACGCAAAACTCTTATATAACCAACATACATCACACATTCATTCATCACCACTCAAAATGTCATACCTCAAACAGTTAACCTTTCATTCATCACCTTTCAAGTACCTCCTTTCTTGGTCAACACATACTGTTTTGTTTTAAAACCCAAAATTTTTTGTGAATATGATCAAACTCAAAACTATGTAATTACCTTCCGTTTAATATAACCACAATTACCTCGTAAAAATTGCAGAATTTTAGAACCACAACTTTAATCACTACAAATACCTTTTCTAAACCTCGTAACCAGGACTATAAAACTATAGACCCAGCTACTACAATTACCTGAGCTAAAATTACAAGAACTTAAAAATCTATATAATTTCAGCCGTACCTTCATATCTTTTATAACCTTACTTAAATAAATATCACAAATCATAACAAATGTATGAGATCCGAGAGAGAGATTTTTATCCGCGTAATGAATTGAAAATAACCTGAATTTTCCGAATCACCCATTACTTACATTTTACATCGACCCCATGTACTCATATTACCCCAACACCCCCTTTTTTTCTGACTAAACCAAAACCTTGTTCCTTTCATATATTTACTTCTTCTAAATTGAAACTATCTAATCTACAACTAAGAGTAATATAATTACACCGCAAAGATATACATACATAGTTTACACCTATGAGATGCATTACATCCGTGAACGAACATAGAAGGACTCATACGTAATTTGAAAACTCCTAATTCAACGCAATCAAATTCTCCTATAACTTTTAGACTATAAATACTATAAAACAAATATGTATATTTGTATAACTACTCGGATGATCAACTCGCGTTGCGACATTTATTGTCTGATTTATAGCAGTCCGCCTTGAATTGAGAACTCGCTTCGCTTACGCTGCACTTGTTTGATAATTTTCAACAAATATTCCTTTTAACTACTTAAACTACTATACTCTCGATATAATGACATCTACCGGAAACGAAATTAATTGCTTCTCGTGTTATAAGTTTCATGACTATAATTCATATGCAAATTCTTAGCCCTATCTACCATCGACATCTAGTGACAATTAATTGAACTAAAATTAAATAACCTATTGAAATAATGTTGATAAAATGAATCTAAACATTCTATCAAAGAACTTCGTTCGCTAGTTTAAACATGTAACAACGACATCTAGAGACAAATTGTAAACCATAAAGTAATTAGTCATCGATGAATCTAAATGGAATCTATAGGTGAACTTCGTTCGCTAGTTTCCGCACGTAACAGCGACATCTAGAGACAAATTGGTAACCTAAAAATAAGCAATTACTAATGTATCGATAAATCGATAAGCATTCTTCAGAAGAAACTTCGTTCGTTAGCTTACGCTCGTCTGTTATGCTATTGATCCTTACATTAACCTAATTTGTGAAGACTAATTTTATTTGAAGTCTAAAATTTAGATTGTTCTGAATAAAAAGTCATTGGTTGTCACTATGACCAACATAACGCACAAATTTTAACTGAGTGTGTACTTAGTTGCAAACTTGTGTATGGACCATTTTGCCACACCAATCCGTGTTGTCTGATGTATTTATTTATTTATTTATTTATTATATTTGCAGGTTTGATTAATAAAGCCCCATTTATAACAGATATATGTGTTAAATATTCATAGCGGATACACATTCCGTGTCCGTCATTCAGTATACCTTGTCGCTTTTAACTTCAAATAGTTATAAATACACAGTGAATACTCCTGTTTTTTTTTAAAAGGTCGGCAACGCGCATGTGACACCTATGGAGTTGCAGGCGTCCATAGCTATGGTAGTTGCTTACCATCGGATGGACCGTATGTTCGTTTGCCACCGTCGTTGTATAAAAAAAAACACATAATTTGTGCTCATAAAAGTAAGAACAGAAAGTTGAAATTTGGTTTCCTAAACTAATTTCATTTCATACGAATACCACCCTAACCCTCGTATACCGAAATAAACTAAATACACGATAATGATAAGGCTTATCGCCGCTATCACTACTATCTATTATCACTGTTATCAGTGACTATCAAAGATTTCTTTAACTGTGGAATGATTCATTTATTTATTTATTTATTATCTGTGGAATGATAACAATAATGTTACCACTTGGTTAACTCATTATACTAATTTGTGTATTTTTGAAGTGAGATTCTACCATAAACTTATTAATTTGTACTATTAAAATAAACACGGAAGTATATTAATGCGTGGCTATTTCATAACTAGTTTGTTTTAAGTATTGTGTACATTTATACCTTTACTTTGCACCAATAAATGAAATGAAATTAATAAATTTGTAAATTATTCTTGATAACTTCTGCTAATTTCCGAACGTGTTTGGTAGTTTTTATAATTATTGAAATGGCAACACCACTCGAAGGCGCCAATATTTGAACCAACCAATTATAAAGCCAGGATCCCGTATCCAATAACAGACGAACCAATCACAGACGTTAAAAACTCCACATTTTTCCCTAAGGTTAAAATGGCCGGCCTAACTTTGACTTCGGTTCTCTGATTCCGCTATTTATCAGTGTTAAAAATTAAAACAAAAGAAGAAATATTCAAGTGCAAGAAGTAAGTAAGTGTTAATTGACATATTTAATCATGTGTTGGTTATGTAGATCGTATGATTGTGATGTGTTTTCATATTCAAAGTTTTGTTTGTAAATAAGTACTAAGTTTCACAACAATGTTTTGTTTACAGATTTGAACTGTCTCTGAACATGTCTCTACGCCTATTATGGATAAAATTTGATGACAATGGAATTTCTACAAGCAACTACGCGTATTTTAAGCTATCAAAGAAGTTATTCAGTGTCCAAAACTCCTCAAAACCCGTGACGTAAAACTTAAAGAAAACATCCGTAAGTACTCATTATTTTGTTTAAAAGTGATCTATTTACCAAATTCAGTTAATAATACACACGTATCCCTTTGTCTTTGATTGAATAACTAAAAGTAACCTACGATTCTTCACGTCCAAACTTTTTATGACGTTTGTCTTTACAAAGTTACTACTGTGGCTTATTTCAGTTATTTTATACAGATATTTCAATTACAGATTGACAAGAGAACTTGCTTACAACAAAGTATGGAGCTCAAAGTTTTAAAAGTGCCTGACTTCTCGTGTAACTAGACCTACTCCTGCGTCTCAACTACTTTGTACATTCACTCAAACACCGCGCGACATTCCAGAAGTAAATTGTAAGTACAAGTTTATCACTGCATAATTAATTATCTACACTAAAGCTATCAATTGCAACAAAAACCCTGCCCCCGGCGTTTTAGTCCGTTGCTACACTCTTATACCTTACAAGTAGCTACGTCCCTATGCCTATTTCTTTTGTTCCTTAAATGTGTGCACTTTCCATAAAACAATATTGACCTTAAGCTGCACAAAAGAATATCTATATTGATTAAGACGGCATATTAAATAAACTATTTTATGAATTTCAGTAAAACCTGTGCCGTTAACCAGCCCGAAGACGGGCTGCCCTCCAGATTTTCGTCTCTTATCCAGGTATTTATCTTTATAATTAATTAACTATTACAAAAACCTAACTGGATAGCAAGTAAAGTATCTAACATTCTAGTATCAACTTTTGAGAACTTTCCTTCCTTATATACCTCCATTTGGTTTTAACCGTCCCGTTGTTTGGACTAAATTCTTGCAAGTTAATTTTGACCTATTTATCTGTTACCAATTGAGTTGAAATTTTCCACGCTTATGTATAACACGTGACAATGCCATATTCTGATAATTTGGAGCTGATTAGATGATGGAGCAGAAAGTTGAGGAAAGAATAAAACTTACTCTTGCCGTTAACTAAACAATGGGTATTTTTATTTCCTAAAATTATGAAACTAAGACTGCTAAGCTGACTGTTAAAATCTCCCTATAATGTGAATGTAAAAAATGCTGGTTCGATTCCAGCTCTGAGCATCAGAGACCCAGGTCACTTTGTATATGACATTCATGTAAGTTTGTAATAATACCCTAATACAATTCCTTTTTATCTAATTTCAGACTTATGCTGCAACTCCTTAAAAATTTCCAGTCTACACCTAGTCTCTTGTGCTACGCCCTTGACAACAGAAAACAAGTCAGTATAAAGTCTCTTTCTAGTAATAAATTCGAAGCTAATGGCTACACACGTGTGTATGTATACCTATGCATGTATATAGGTATTTGACTATCTACTACTAGCGTGGTGAAAATGATGATGACAACTACCAACATAAATTCCCTGAATCAGCCCTACACGTACCTAATGACAAACTTGCATAAGTTAAAATTCTATGGCTAAGCTACTACTATGCTTAATTGGTCCTAAAATTTGGCATAAGTACCTACATAAAACTCAAATTATACTTGGGTCCTGAATCCAGACTACCTACTGCTACCAGTTTGCCATGCCAAGCTATTACCGTGGTCAGAGCAAGCTAAACCCCTTAAGAATAATAATATCAGTTCCTATTTGAAAGTGGAATCCATTTTAATGTTTTACCTATGTATTTGAAAGCAATAGAAAAACAAACTTACTTATTTACTTACTTCAAAGAAAACCGTATATTTAGAAAGCAAAGTATCATTTAAACTAACCCCATGGTTTGACTCTAGTAACCTTTTCTATTTTGATCAATTTTCAGAGTTCCTGAACAACTCTACAAAGCGACTTCCATCTCATCATCATCAAACATGATGTATGCGTCCAATTACTAACATTGTGGCACATAGACTACAGAAACTACGCAGCTGTACCCCGCATATTGTACCCCTAATCATTAAGATTTAAGCTAGTCACTAAGAGACCTATGAAGTTTAATCCATACCTATACTTTTTGAAAATGTTGACTTTTCAAATGGATTTCTTTCTACCTATGATGATCAATAAGTATGAGCCATTATATCAAGCATAAGCCGAGTATACTTGTTTTAATATAACTATCCTACATGTAAAGAACATCTTTACCCTCTCTAAGCCTCCTAGATATCATTCTAACCTAAGTACTCTGCCAAATAATGATTTCAAAAAGGTTCATACAAATGACCTGTTCCTAAGATTTGTAACTAAAGAGAGAGGCTCCCTTTTAATACTGAAAAGAATCCTATATACTGAGCAAACTATTAAATTATTTGGACTGTAATAACAGTACACTGCATAAATAAGTATGCATAAGCAAAATATACAACTACTATTTTATGTAAACCCTAAGTTACTTAAGATAAAATACTATTATCCATTCTGTAGCTAAAATTTATTATGCTGCCATAATGTGATACCTATGTTATGTACAAAGACTACAGTTTACTGTGATTATGTTTATGCTATCAAAATCAAAATATCTTTATTTCAAAGAACAAACTTCCTACCCTATAGGTACCTAACAAATTATTTTGTATTAAGCAGAATACAAATGTATGCAATGATGGACATGAATCACAGTACAGATACAGAGTCACGAGTTTGAGTCTCGCCTGAGGCTATATTATTTATTAAACAAGAAATAATCACGCCGTTTTATTTAGAATAATGCCCTATCCCAACATTATGATACAACCCGGTTTCTACCTTTTCATAACCTATTTATCTTCCCTACTATTAACTACTAATAAACAATGATTCCCCCCTAAAACAAGCTACAATTTAGCCGAAATATACTTAAAATTGATTGGTATTTTATGAAAAAGCAATGACCATTCGTATTTTGATCCTAGATTGAGAGTAACGCTTTTATTATTAATACTACGTATTTTGAATCTCCCGCCTTTTGAACCATTAGATATTATTACAAATATCCAATTGTTTATTCATTGAGAATATTAACACGTTAATTATTTAGTGAAATACTAATTATTTCTACAATTTGCAAAATAATTCATAGTAACAAAACTAGATGTATCGAAACGCAACTTCTTAGACAGTGACACACACAGTATCCAAATGGCTGCAAAGTCAAAACAAAGTTTCTGCATCGAGTTAAAGTAAGTTTAGTCAGTTTAAAATGTGTGAATCACTTCGGAAATATGTGAAAAAGATACTTCAGTGCATCAGTGAAGTGCTAAAATTATGTTTAAAGAGTGTTAAGTGGAGAATAGTGACCTAAAGTGCCTTTGCGGATCACCGTTAATTCGCGCCAAAAAGGTAACTAATATGCTTTTAAAATGCAAGTTTCTGCCCCCCGATTAGAAATTTCTTATTGTTTCAACAACAATGTCAGTCTCCATGATCCATTTACACGGTCAGCAACTGAAACCGCTAAAGTTATCCAACCAAATCATGTGTAAATATGATATGATTCTGATCCTTGGTCACGGTACCCTTCTGAAAAGAAACGAACGCCAACTAACACTACCCCTTATGCTACTACCCCAGGAAACCCATCGCTACTGTTAAGACATTGAAAATCCTTATGTAGCATTGAAGATGCTTCATGCAAAAGCCCTCACTACCCCTTCTGAAACCCCTGTACGCCTAAATTTTCCCTAATCTCTGAAAACTCTACATACTTACTATCTGAAAGTGAATCTACATCCCTGCTATAAATACTACAACCCCAATAATCTAATTTCCCAAATAAAACATGACTTGGCAGACAACTTCAGCGGCTTTTCCTAACATTGGCATGTGAACATCTAGTGGTAGATCCCTATGTTTTGTAGTAACCTGATACTTTTTTAGGAGACTGAAGGTTGTTGTTGAAACAAACTACTGTAATTAATTAATACTTTATTGCCTATAAATAATACAATACAAGGTAAGTAATATGAGCACATAAAATCATTCAATAAATCAAATATTTGGTTATAAATTCAGGTTATTGACACAGAAGTTCCAGTTGCAATATAGTAAGATGTGTGTTGAAATTGTACCTGGAAATAAAAGCTAAAGCAGTAGTTTCCATACAGATAAGACTGTAATAATATGAGCTAAAGGATATAGTGTTAGAAAATGAGTTTATTATAAGTATATTTTTAATGACAAAGAAATTAACTTTTATTTGGAAATATTTTTTTTATTTTTAGGCAAATTTGTTTTTTTTTATTTATCCCCTACGCCTACAAGCAGCAGTGTTAACGGATATAGGTAAATGAATATAAAATTAGTTATTTAACAAAAATTAATTCTATTAAATATAAGTTTATATGTTAACCTAAACTTAGGATGGTTAGCTGTTGTGTGATTGAGATTCCTTTTCTCAAATCCACACGCCTATATTCCGTGCGATGAGGAAAACTGCTTCAAAAACTATTATTTTTGATTTTATTTTATTTTTGCCTCTACTTTCGCTTCGGAACTTACTGGCCATGAGGGAAGAAGCGATAAGAAACCCTCTGGATGCCTAAAATTCAACTTAAGTGATCAATCGCATCGAAATAAATTACAGGAACATGCCGTATAAGTAGTGTTATACCAATTCAAGCATCATGAAGAGCGTATGGTTTAGTACATGGAATGAGGTTTTGCTTCTAGACACACATTCCCCGCCTTACTCTTTAAACAAGCGGTGTACACCATAAAATTGAGTGCTTGAACTAGTTTATGAACATTTTTCGTTCAGATGTAGGTATTTGACATTGATTCCCACAACTCTCTCCAACACAACTCAAACTCTCAGTTGAATTTCAATACTTTATTTTAATGATTAGCACTTTTATATTGCCAATAATTGTAATTCCAATAGAATACTAATAATTATTCATCAATTATTATGATTTGTGATAAAGTCTCACTATATCAGAGAACATCATTAAATTTCTTTATTATATTTTGTTAGCAACACAGTATTATGTGTATAAATGTAAGATGCAATTATTTCAGCTCAAAATGAATAAAATATTTCAATTAAATAAATAACACTTCAAAGATAGGTCAAAATATAGGTTAATGAAGAATGAACAAATATTTGCTCAATGGTTGTTGAGTTAAATAATTAACACTTCTTAGAAGGTTTAAGATCAGGTTAATGACGAATGAACATATAAATGCTCAATAGTTATTGTTTGTTACACACAGTGCAAAGAGATATAGTCACACATCACATAAATATAATTTTATCAAATTAAATTAAAAGCACACTAAGGAACATTCCCAAAGTAGGGTAATCCCCTTATTATTCGTTCAAATATCAACGCAACGCACGCTAAAGGATTGCTCCCAAAGTAGGGTAAGCACCTTATTGTCCGTTCAAATAAATTCGTAATCCACATCCGAAACCCATATCAAATATATACGCATCCCTAAAACGCATCATAAACAACGTAACCGCATAACAAAATAATGCATCCGCAAGATATATCAAAACATAACACAAACACAATCCGCAAAATAGTATAAACCGTTAAATTCCGTACACATAAAATCGCATAAAATAATTCAAATATATTCCGCATAAATCAAATACAAGACGCACAAAAGCAAATAAAACATTCATAAAATAACAGTCAATTAAAAGCACTCAACCAATTTCAAATAATAAAGTAGATACCTAAAGAAAATACACAGAAAATAATTACAATTTAGAGTGATTAAAATTCATCTCACCAAATTTGGCTGCTACCGCTGACTGTCTGCTGTCGGAACTTCTTCCCGTTGCTCAGGTAGTAGGAGCTGCTCTGGTCTTTTCTTCTGCTTCTTCTTGTAGCTCAGGTCGGAGGCAAAGTGATTCCCTACTGTACGCGCTTCCCTTTTATAGCATTTAAAATTTCGTATTGATTTGTCTTACCTAGATCACTTTTGATTACCGTCGGCCATCTTTGGTACGCTTTGGTACACCAAGCTTACCAATCAATCGGATGACTTTAAGCCAATTTAAACCTTATTGATCCTATAATTCAACTACCTTAAAAACCAATTTCCTTTGAACAGAGAATATCTGAATAATCTTAGTAAATCTCTTAGGAATCGAATTTCTTTGATTTTTACCTAAATTAAGCATTTTCCAATGAAAATTAATATGAAAATAGATGAAAACATTTCCCTCGTGTATGATTTAATAACCTACTGTATGTATTAAAGCATATTTTAGCCGTAAAATGCTAATAACTGTGTACATTCCAATTTGACTCTTGTTTACACTCTACTACATACTTCGATAAAGACCAAATTCCTATGAAATGCCTATAAATGTTTAATTACATTATTTATTTAGAAATGATTTTCCTAAATTCTAGCAAAATTAAGTATTTTCTAAGATAATATTATATAAAATAAGATGCACAATAAATTCCTACATATGTTTTCACAAGATCCTATCGAATTTATTGTATATTTCCTCTGTAATATGTCAATATAATGTTTCTAAGAAAACTGGGTTTTTATCCATTTTTCCATGATCTTCCTATATTTGTTCTTATTAAAATTAGTTATTCTTAAGTTTACAAGCTAAAACTAGCCTTCAGGCACAAATGTCCACATAATTTATCAAATAACCAATTTTGTATGAAATTCATATTTCTCAGTTTTTCCCTCCTGAATTTGGTAGAAATCATTAATATATTTACTGCAATTTGATTTAAATTACTTTTCTTTTCATAAAAATAACGATTACTTACAAAAAATTATAATTTAAAAAGTTAACCTTTAAATTTGAACAATTTTCCAAACAATTCCAAAATATTATTAAATACTATTCTTTGTTTTTAAGTTAATTATCATTAGCAAATTTATTCTACACGACAAACTACATTTCAACTCGAAAATCCTATTAAACCTATCAGTTTTCATCATTACTTGACAAAGAATCTTCCCTATTGTCGGCCAATTTCAACTCATAGTTTTCTCACAAAGAAATTCGTATAAAATTGTTATCAAAGTACTTTAAATGGAAAAACCTACTATTTAATTGACTTATAATAAGTAAAGAATCCTATTTATGTTATTAACAGGTGTTAGTTTATCATAAAATCCTTCTTGCAACAACATGCCTTTTATGTCAAAATGACTTGAGAATGAAGTAAATACTTCTAATACATACAATACAAACAATTTCCTACTTTTTTATGGCTCCAATTTTACCTATTCATACATCCCTTATTGGAAGAATCAATCACAAAGTTGCTAAACTTCTAGGCTCATATGACTGAAATCTAGTCCGGTAACCAAAATTCTGTTTGTCCAGTGCAAATGATACAAACACATATTACATATAAAGAATCCCCAAAATATTACATACTTATCCTGCAAAGATGTTAATCATATCCTGTGTTCCTGTGAAAACTAAAACATTCATTAAATATCTTCCTAACCTGCAAATATGGGTTACCATATGAACGCCCCTTATAATCATAATGCTAAACAAAATACCCAAATAATAATAATAATAACCTTTTATACTGTTTAAAATACTACTATGTAAAATACATAGTTAACCGACCATGATTTTTAATGTTCCAAAGTTTTGCCAATATGAACGGTGAACAATATTTGACAAAACTTCATGTTACCAATTGTATATGTAATAATGTAAAGGTCAGTATTCAAATAAATATAAACATAATTGAACATAATATAAGTTATCAAAACTGTGAAAATTCCTAGTAAACATCTCAAGTATTATATTTTTTCAAATATTTTTGTTCCTTACATAAATAAGAATAGCTTATCATAAAAGTTCAGGTATGTGCGTTTATTAATAAAACACATGATTTGTATAAATATTCATATATTTGCTTGCTCATTCATAGCCATGCTACGTATGTAGCGCTACGCCGTAGCAGATAACATGGGTTTCCCGCTTTGTAGCGAAAATGCTTTGTAGAGGCGTGACAACGTGTCGTTGAGGGTACTGAATGGGTTAAATCATTAACTAGATTTTCCTTACATACTAAAATAAAACCATTGTGTAGTAAAATGAGTCGACAGTCACATACAATTACTATGTGAATCTTTTATTACCATTTTCTTTCTTTCATAAGTTCTCATGAAGGAATCATGTAAAAGCTTACAAATGAAGCTCTAACACCTCCTTCAAAGTCATATCCATACTTTCCCTACAAAGAGACCACTTTGGATCATTACAGTATGACGCGCTATGAGCGTAAGATAAGAGAAACATACTGGGGGCCGATTTTTGACAGCCGGACGCTCGAATTCAAAAAATTTAAGGTCGAAAATAATCGCACACAAAAGTCTGTCGCCAATTTTTTCGCATGGAATTATTAGTTTAAAAGATCATGATTTTAAATTTCTATCACTGTTAATTTTAAAACATAATTTCATCGTTTTATTGAGAGTTTTAAATGTCACTTTCGAGTGCTCGAATCTCAAAAATCACCCCCCTGATCGTACGCGTGCGAAAGCGTGTGATATCCCCTCCACGTTCCCACGCCGATCTGGCGCGACAGATCGAACGATGCATGGGACACGTGGCATAGCATCGCGTATGACAAGTATGTTTCTAAGCTTTGATTATTAAACCAACCGGATGGGAGACGCGCTCTCATTTCTATCGGAAAAAGTCTGCCGTTTTTTGCGGGGGAGGGGAACGTCAAAGCTACGCGAAACGTCAAAATAGCCACGTCAAATAAATGTCAGTCCATACAATGAGTGTGACCACTGGTCATACTCATTCGGCAGAGGGGAACGCCTGTCAATGGCTACTCCGCTTGGTTTAAAGCTCTAAGTTTCTAAGCATACAAATATCCGGGTCCAGATTTCATAATGCATTGCATACGTTGCGTACGTGGGATCAGTGTGTCCCTACCTTAAAAGCGCATGTTGAGGTTACCATGGCAACAAGTAATATTTCCCATGACAACTTGGTGTGACTTGTTTAGGTGAAAGTTTTTTGTAAATATTTATTTAAATTGTATTGTTAATTGCGGCATTACTGATCCAAAATGGTAAGTTACTAGCTTCTTATTATTGTGTTTTCACAAATGGTGCAAATAGTTTCTCCAAATGGTAAAAGAATGAATTTTAAATGTGTGTATGATTTCCACACTGTTTTTGTAAAAGCTTTGTGATAATATTATAACGATATAAAAGCTAGGTTAGTGATTAGTTATGTAAGTCCCAGTTAGTACCTGCTTGTGTTTACTTACCTTCCTAAGGATAAACTCTTGGAATAAGTTCTCACGCAGGCATACAAATATAATATTATTATATATGTCTACAGGTTTTCAATAGATATTGTATATTTTTTCACAATAATCTAGTAAATTAAGAACAACATTATTTTCACCTCAGCAGTTCGAACGAGCCTACTTTCCTCACTCCCTGGAGTGACGAAAGCGCAACTTTCATCACTCCAGGAGTGACGAAAGTTGCGACTTGTTGCGACTAAAGTTGCGAAATTTTGTTTCTAGAAGCTTTTTGTCATAATGATGATGTCTTTCATTCAGGAATGTGAATAAATGTGTTTTTTTAACTTTAATATGTTCTCACTACTGAGGTGAAAAGTTGTATGTGTCACACGAGAGGAAAGTTTTTTTACATCTCGTGTTCTTGAGATCGCTCGCTACGCTTAAGATTCAAACTTTGAATCACTCGCTTCGCTCGTCATTCAATTATAGAATCTTTCGCTTACTCGGGACTCAAAATCAACACTCGCAAGAAAAACCGACTTTCCTCACTTGTTGCACAAATAACTATTTTCCCATACTTCTTCTTCTTTAATAATTGATAATACTTTATTTTTTAAAGTACAAAATTTTACAGAAGCTTTATTAATTATTAGGCCACGTATGTAATTATACCTAACCATAATACTGCATCAAACATAAAGCTCTAGGAATGGTATTCTTAAAAGTGAATTATATTCTCTGACCTTCACCGATAAACAGCTGCCGAATGCCCTGATCTCTAATCTAAAAACAAGGAAAATATGTTAAACTTACAAACTAGAGGGTTTTCTTTGCTCTCGTTATCATGTCTCATTTTCCGGGGGCAGCTCTCCGTCTACTGGGCGCTGAGTTGCATCCTAATACGTTCAGTCATATCTGCATGCATAAGTAATAAAGATCCATATACAAATATTATCACAAAATCTTTGTATTTAATTTATTTTAATCATAGGAATTGTTTACTGCCAAATGCATAAAAAAAAGATACATTGTTACAAAGAGCTACTACCTAACTAAAAGATCACGATAGGTATTACAATATTATGCGTGACAATCTAGTATTAAATAATTCTATAAACGGCAACCGAAGTACGCCAAATCGGCATTATAAAAATTAGGTACTTCATGCTTAAGGTAGGTACATACTATTTTTCGATTTTTAAAAATATTTTTGTGGGGTCGATGCCCGTTTGCAGAACTTTGTCAAATATAATATTGTTCATTATTTCAGCCACCCAAAGGAGGAAAACCCAAAAAGGCTCCAGGTATGATTTACTGCTTTGTTAAGTATACGTACTTATATGTATACGTACTTTATTCATGGTTATGTAGTACAATCGCCATCAGATATTCGGCCAAGGTGGTCACAAATGTCTGAACAACAACTCTATTGTCAAGGCGATAAAGTGCATGTTCAGATATATTTGAGTATCCTGGGCGCTCCGATATATTTGATGGCGACTGTACTATACCTACAATAAGATTGATGTATTTGTCAAATATTTCAGTCATCATCATCGATGGCGTGGACACATCCGAGATGACTCGAGAAAAACTCGAGCAATTTATTCTTAGAGTAAAAGATGAATTGGACAAAGAGAGAGAAGAAAGAAACCTTTTCCAATTGGAGAGAGATAAAATTCGCACATTCTGGGAAATAACAAGACAGCAACTAGATGAAGCTAAAGCGGAATTGAGAAATAGAGAAAGAGTGACAGAAGAAACTCAAGAAGAGAACGAGGCACTCTTAGAAACACAAAAACAGAAAATTAAGCACTTGAAATATGAACAACAAGCTGCAGCCGCAGCTTTAAGAGCTGAAAATTTAGTTGCATTAAAAGCTGCCAAAGAAGAACATGGAGAACAAGAATTGGAACTCCTGAATGATAAAAGAGCTCTGCGTAAAGAGATAAAAGAAAAACAATTAGCTGCTCAAGACGAGTTGAGAAGAGCTAAACTGATGCATGCTGAGGAGCTATCAAAGACAAGAGCGCACTATGATGAAAAAGCAAGACAAATCGAGGATAAAGCAGACAAAAAACTTCAAGAAACTAAAATGGAGTTAACAATTAAACATAGAACAGAAATGACAGAAGTAGAAGAAAGGAAAAATAAGCAAATGTCAGAATTAATTGCTCATCATGAAAGAGCGTTTTCGGATTTGAAAAACTATTATAACGACATCACGCTAAATAATTTAGGTGAGGTTATTTCAATATTGAATACTGACACTAGTAGCACAGTATAAGGAAGGTGGTCTTTTAGACCAGTAACCCATCTACGAACAAATAAAAATTCCCGTTCGCAATTCAAACTCCGGACGCAGGGCTGTACCAAGCATGTTTCGCGCAACGGTAGTACCGCAGTGGTACACCACTTATTTTACCATATCTATTTCGGTCGCGTAACTCGCGTCGTCGATTGTTTTTGGCGCGTCCCGGTCAGTTTTGTTTTGTTCGTAGTTGGACTACTCGTTGTGTACTGTGCTAGTTCTCTGCAGGCCTGTCCATTTTATGTCAGTGCCCACTTTTTATCCCTCTGACTGCTGGCATCCACATCGCACTCCAAAAAAAATTGATGACAAATATTTTACCGTTCTTTACATCTATTTTTATCCGTAGGTATCGAAAAAGACTATACCTACACAGTTTGTTAGAATTGTTACTTTATACTAAAAATCTCTGAGCTTTCCAGTTTATTAAAAACAAACGTATACGACTAAGGGTGGGTTGCACCATGCACAATTAACGGACTCGTCAACGGTAAATGTGGCGACGGAGCAGTCATCCCATGTGATTCAATAGAAAACTGTCAAACTTTTCACACAAGATTTTTTTACGATTACGCTCACGTTAACAGATGGTTTGGTGCAACCGCCCCTAAATTTGGTAGCTCTGTGGTGCAACTACTCGTACTGTTGCTATCAGATATATCAGTGCGGCCAAGGTGGTTACAAATATTTGAACAACACCTTTATTGTAATATAAAGGCGATAAAGTGCATGTTCAGATATGTTTGATTACATATCGAAGAATATCTACGCAATTATTGAGCTTTTTATTTCATTTTTTTCAATAACTTTTCAGGTTTGATAAGCAGTTTGAAACAGCAAATGGAGGAAATGCAGAAATTGAAAGAGCGGGCAGAGAAGATCGCGCACGACGCTGTGGTCGAGACCAAGAGTCTACGAGATCCTCTGGAAGCTGCCATCATTGACAACAAGGAGCTCAAGCGGCAGATGTCTAACTATGACAGAGATAAAGCGGCTCTCGCTGTAAGTCACATCTGTTTCTGTTACAGTCTCTACTTAAGTTAGGAGTATCACAAACGAGAGACAGCAAAGGGAGGGGGGTGTAAAGCAACCGATGCCGTGACTGAGGCCAACGGTCTGTGGTTCTGGGATCAGCAATGGCTGACAAGAGTCCTCATTGACTTTGATACTAACTATGCAATTTACTTTTTACACTTTACACGATAATAGTTATAGCGCTGGTGCCTTGGCGGCAAAACCTCCGACATTAAATCCGGAGATCTCAGGTTCTAACCCCGGCTTATACAGACGACAACAAAAAGATGTACATTCACTTTTGGACCTTATTACAACGCAGTAAAGTGAAAAAATGGATACATTTCTTTGTAGTCGACTTTACCAGTTTTCCGGAACTTATATACGAAATAGCATTTAATATTTACCAGTCCCTTTTCGGTGACGTAAAACGTCATGAGGAAACCGTATCTAGTCCTTATAAGAGCTAGTTTCCTCTCTGGATTGGAAGGTCAGATAGCAGTCACTTTCGTTAAAGCTAATGCCCACCCCAAATTATTGGGTTAGGTTGCCAAGCGCACCCCAGCAAATGCCAGGACAAAAGCTAGGAGGGTCATGGGTTCGGGTTGTTTAGTAGATTTTTTTTTTATTTACTAATAATTAGCTCCTAAACCTTTTTTTCAATCAATCCCTTTCCCAGGCAAAGTGCAAAACTCACTCCATAAGTCAAACTTTATGAAGCTCAAGTCAATTGCGCCCTCTGTCCGAAAGCCCCCTAAAGATACCGAAACCGAGAGGAAATGTCACCTGCACTGCTACTCTACCTAGTAGCTACCACAGAGTATATTGAATTGGTAGCTACCTAGCTACTAGTGTACTAACTAGTACGCTATTTGTTACTAGGTGGAGTAGCAGTGCAGGTGACATTTCCTCTTACAATTTCGGTATCTTTAGGGGGCTTTCGGACAGAGGGCGCAATTGACTTGAGCTTCAAAAAGTTCTTAGAAGTCTATGAACTTAGTTTCTTCTAGTAGGTTAAGCTTGTATAAGTTACTTGCCCATTTAATTTTGTATCTTATTTGCACAAATACAGGCTAAAACAAAACAACTAGCAGTTCTTGAGAAGCAAAACGAAGTCCTCAAATGGGAGTACGAGGTGATCCAAGTGCGGTTCGACCGCGTGCGTGCTGAGCGCGATGAGCTTAAGGCGAGGTTCACAAGAGCCGTCCTGGAGGTTCAACAGAAGGCTTCCATGAAAACTGCTCTGTTGGAAGTAAAGCTGAAAGACATGTATGGAAGGGATAAAGGGCCACAGGAGTTACATGTGAGTGTCAGGTATTACATAATTAATCTGAGGTGTCAGCCCTTTTCTGTGCAAACAACACGATAGTTCGGTCGCGTTTTACTATGTAATAAAACTATGAATTCAAATTGACAATAACCAATTTAAATGGAGTTGTAATAGGGATGTTATATTTAGGTACATATTGTTTGCAGGAGCTTTTAAAATTTAAAGACACCCAAGTGGAGGACCTTCGCTACGAAGCAGCGCGTTTACGGAAAGCTCATGATGACCTTCTGGCTGCTTATGAAGCTAAATTGGCCAAACTAGGTGTACCAGCCGAAGAGCTTGGTTTCAAGTAAGAAATGTATATTCTGTAGAAGTATAGGGACGCAGCTATAGTTCAGAATGAGAGATGACTAGGTATCACTATTTTATTCTAGCCCAATAGCTGCGTCCCTACTTGCCGCCACTTGCCGCAAGTAAACTTCGACACTTCTCTTTCCGGACAAACTCTAGAAATAAAAGTTATTTGAGCACAACGCCATCTACAGAGAGAAGTACGAACTAATATGATTAAATAAAAGTATTTTTGAATGAAGCGCCCTCTATGCAGATACATATGAACTATTATGGCAGAGTCTAACAACTTTGGGAATAGCGCCATCTCTAATTACGTTCCAGTACTATTTCAAATACGCGCTAACTAAACAGGATGGCGGATAGGTACCTTTTTAGCTGTTATTGTAGTTCATAAAATATTTACTAGATGGCACTATTATCGCACTTCGGTTGCTAGTTATGTTTCAAAAACATAGATGGCGCGTTACTTGCTGTAGAAACTAAGTTTCCTAAATTTTATGATTTTTGGTTTGGTTGCAGGATATTTTTTCTTTGAAATGTATGGATATTATTTCTTCGCATGGAATGCTAATATTATTGAATAATTTACGATAAAACCTGTTCGATTGTTTCAGACCGCTGAAGGCTGTAGCTGTAGCAGGATTATCCCCAGTAATAGGACAAGGACCTGCCGGGCTAGTCACCAAAGATCAGATATAATATTGTTATTTTACCTACTTCATACCTAAACTCTACTTAGGTACTTAATCACTATGAACCTACTAACCTACCTAAATAGGAATAAGATAGGTTCAGCTAGTCTTTTTAGGTTTCCGTAGGCAACTACGTTCACAGTTTCGCCATGTCCGTCGATATATCTGTCTGTCTGTCTCTCAGCAGCTTAGGTCTGTGATCGTTAGTAGGTACTAGAAAACCAAAATTTAGTTCGAGTATAATACTTATACACCTACATAATATATTAATCACGCCTATAAAGTGGTAAAACCAAATATGTAACTAATAAAACAATTTTCGGCGTAACATACTTACACGTAAAATAGGGTTTTTTTTCTCCTTCAACCCTATTGTGTGGGATGTGGTTGGATATCTAAGTAAATGAAATAATTTTAAAGAAAACATAACCAACTTAGGCTACCTACTCCACCTTACCAAGAGCAAATTCCCTAACTACTATTAAAAATACTCTAATGATGATGGGTCTATAATATTTGAAGAATTCCCTCGATTCCTCCAGGATCCTATCATCAGTTCAGATCCTAACCTGCTTACAATAGAACCAATTGTCAATAGGTACCCTTTTAGGCAATCCAAATCGGCCCAACCATATTCGAATACTTACTTAATCGGTTAACTGAATAATATATACATACCTACTCTTACATAAAAAATGCAAAATAAAGCAACAAAGATCCCGATGACTTAAGAACCTTAGGCTTTGAAGTCTTGAAGTTTGGTGACAAGAACGGGGTTCTTGACAAATTATATTTATAAACCTATACATTCGTTTTTGAATTATCGCAATAAGTTTATTTTAGAGGACGAAAAAGCTGTATAAGTACTTACTTCCTACATCTCGTAAAAAAATACATGAAACCAGGTTGCAACTGACCGCAATTAAATATTATATTTCATAATAAAAATGACTGAACCGACCCTTGTAAAATAAAATCCCTAATATCAATAAAAATATGAATATAAATATGGTAATAAAGTGTTTTATTTTTCACTCGTTCTGAGACAATACCCACCTACATATGTATACTCGTACATGATTTTAGTACAAGGCCTTTCAAGTAAAATTATCTAAAGTAAGTAAATAGTAGCACTTAGTAGTAGTAAATAAGAAACCTGTGAATGTGGTTTATTTATTTTTAAAGTAAAATAATGTTTCCTTTATGTGAAATAGCTATTTTAAAGATTTAAGGTAGTCCCCTTCCAGGGCCCATAGATTATTGCTACCCAGTAGGTATACCTACCCACCAAATTTCAAGCTTCTACCTCGACGACTTAGGATCGTCCAGTCTTCCTTTTGTAATAAAAATGACAGTTACATATATTAGGATTTTTTTACAGCATCATTTTATTAGCAAACCAAGCATATGGATGGATGGATGGCGGAGAGCAATAAAAAAGGCAGTACAGTTGACTACGAAGAGATGTATCCACTTTTGGACCTTATTACAACGCAATAAGGTGAAAAAGTGGATAAAACTTTATGTAGTCTATTGTACAACGTCCTCAATGACCACGACTACTCTGACAAAAATAGTCGTGGACGAAGATGCCTGGCTGGATGCCTGTAGTTCCAAAATTATGCCAGAACGTATGTGAGTAAAGTTAAAGATTTGGTGAATAATACACATATCGTGAAAACATGGAGAAGTTCGTATTGATCATGCTTTTTCAGTAAACTTCAGTTTAAGAAGTATATAGAGGGGTTATTACTTAATTTAAATAGTCTCCGAATTTGTTTGCAGTTTCTCGACTGAAGTTTGATTATGATGATGATGACCTCAAAGCAATAAAAAAAAAACAAGGTATCTCCGACGTCACAGATGACACTTTGATTCCAAACTTAAAATTTTGGGGTAACTTTAACTACACTAAGCCAGTTCCACTAATGAACTGGCTTAGTGGATTCTGTATAGGTAATCTGCAACTCTGGTGAACTTAAACCTGGCGGGTTTTAACCGTGGTGGTACCACGGCCTTTGTACCACGGGGGACCACGGGTAAAAATTTTTCTCCATAGACCCACAACACCGAAATGGGACTATGGGTAATTGAAAAGAACCGGGTATTAACCGTGTAAAGTCCATACAGAGTTAGTGTGGCCTGACTTTACCTCCCATTATATTTTTCCAAGTAGGTACTTACGCAGCAATAAATACGTACATATAAATTTGTGTCGATTCTATAAACACTCACTTACATATTTATAAAAATCATTAAGTGTAAGATTGACGCCACCAATGAATTTTTCAGCAGCTTCAATCAACCTGAAAATAGACACGCAAAGGTCAAATAAGCACATGAATAAAACAACCCAATCGAAGCCAATACGTGTGGTTTATTTCCTACTAACTTTTTTATTTATTTTATGTACAAAACGTCATAAGGCAACAGTTCGAATGAAAACGCATACGATGGGTACCTAATAATTTAAACATTTCGCATTATAGCAAGAGCGCCTTATAAAATGTCAGGCACACGAGCTTTTACTCTTGAGTTGATTTTATCTAGCCGTCGTTGCTAGTCTAGACGTCAGTTTTTTCGCAAATTAGTCATTCATGTTCTTTGGGATGAAATGTACGTCAGACTAAGTTACTCTGATGATTCTGTGATCTTATTAGTTAACAAAGTTTTATATAAAGCAGTTGACTTATTCGCCACATACTTTTTGGTTGGTTCAAGCGTTCGGCATGACATACGTTAAATTAGTTAAAGATAATAAGCTCCATAGGCAATATGCAAGGCACGGGGCATTTGCCGTGGAAGATGTTTGTAATTACTTAAACATAAATATATTTACTTTGGGGAATTTGAACCTATAAATATCAACATCTAATTATAGCTGACCTTGAAGTACTTCATTTTCATAAAAAAAACTAAGCGAAGTAGGGTTATACGGTAACAATCGTTGTACTCTTAGAATAACAAAGCACAGGAAAACCTGTTAAAATTAAGCCAAAATTCGACTAGCGGTGTCGTTTTTGCTATTGTAAGTTAAAAAGTATACATATATGTACAAACAGCAACACTCTTAACTGTACATCGGTGAACCCTAGTACAAAAGGCATAAGGTCCACCGATGGGCAATTAGCAGTGTGGGCATTGGTACTGCAATGTCTGCAATATATGGAAACCTCGTCAGGTAGCAATACATAGATACCTTCTAGGCGTTATTTATTATTCTGTAATACTTCTGAATCTTCTGATGTTGTACAGTCGCCGTATGTTGTATCGGATCAGCCAAGGTAGTCACAAATATCTGAACAACGCCTCTGTTGTCATGACGATAAAGCGTGTTCAGATATTTTTGAGTACCCTGGCCGCTCCGAAATATTTTATGGCGACTGTACCCTCTGCTACCAGTAGCTTCCTCTTAAATTGCATTAACAGTTTTTTTACTGAGTCGTGAAACTCTTTTGGGGCATGATAATGTCATTACATAAATTTTATATAAGTAAGACAAGTTAGAATCTTGCATTAAACGTCTTGAACTTGGGCAGCTACTTTTCTTTAGATACTTCTCCCTGGGGCATTTCTCCTTACTTGGGATAAAATCGATCTCTCCCATTTACCCACGTGCGTATTTCTACAGATGTAACTCACCAGAACACTTGCCCCAACACAACCGACCTTTTTTTAAACGCTAGGCTATGTTTTATGTAGATAATGTTTATGTTGTGATGACATCAGTGAAAGCTCGTGTGCGTAGCTTGACAACCGCGACACTAATTATTGCCTTATTCTATTCCTTTACAGATATCTAAAGTTCTGCAACAAATATTGAGTTTTCTTTGTTTTACAAATTATGCCTAAGTGGACAATTTCTATCTATTAATGCTGACTTGATTTAAACCTATTTCTTTTCTCTATGTAAAACATTTACCTGTCTCAATGGATGTAGATGATAGATATTATTATTTTTATACATAATATATTTACATAAAAAGTGTTATAATTCATGTCACAAGCCAAAAAGCTTCAAGTCGCTTCAGTCGTTTATTGAACATATCTGACATAAATAAAAATTTAATGCATTATATAGTTATTATTTATTAATTATTACTATATTTCTTATTATTTCCATAAAGATGAATTTACATTAAGTGTATGCTTTTATATATTAATCTTATTATTGATTTTCTATCTAGCGAAAATAAAGACACTTAAATTTTAAAATAAATATAAAGACTTAGCCTTTGAGACTACGAATGAAGGTCTATAAGCTAAAGAGACCCATTAATTAATGCAAAAAATACATCGAGAGGCCACAAACCTTAGTCTAATGCAGGAGTCTCCAAACTAGGGCCATGGGCTGGATTCGGCACGCGAGCCTGCCAATTGGGCCGGAGAAAATCGCTACATTCCATACAATTTTTCCCCCGAAGAGGAAACGGAGGATCGCCGTAAAAAAGCTTGGAGCCCCCTGTCGTACTACATACTAGAAGACACAAAACAATAAGGTGTGGTGCACGCCGGGCCGCGCAGACTAGTGCGAGGCACTTTTATAGAAAATCTGCACATAAGGTTCCATTCATAAAATTTACGAAAAGAAAAAATAATATCACAATCAATTACGTCTTTAACTTTAGATCTTTGTTATTTAAGTTTAGGATCAACATCGTTTTAGACCATTTTATGCTCATGAATTATATGTGTTTTCGTATTAGTGTTGCTTGTAATTTGATCTGATAAAGGTTTCCTTTCATTAGATATTTCTATAAACTTTCATTGTACGTACAACAATTCTTAAGACTACATTTTATATTTGACATTGGTAAAAACAATACCCCTTGCTTATTTTGATCACTAAGATAATTCAATTGTAAAATAACCCATTTAATAAAGATGAGCTTCCATATTTAAGTTGAAGTTGGTTACTATCTAACTAGTAACTCAGTTGACGGCACCATCGACCAGTCCCGTGAATAAGTAAGAGGTATTGGTAGTACTTAATTACGAATTAGTCGAATACAAAAACCCAAAATACAAATGTAACCAAACGTATTTAATTTTATTTTACAAAACCATGTTGACAAGCGCTATATTTTATACATTTTCAGTTATTTATAGGTAAGATAAAGTTTTTAAAGGTTAAGCGTAATAGTAGACAAAAGCGACCATGCCTTGGACCACTTACTGTTTTAATCCACATCTCCCTTTTAAAAATATTTAAGGAGATCACATCACAAGATTCACAAGCAACGCAGGCACATCACGTTGCAGACACAGGCTGATCCAATTGTAATTACCACTTAAATCGCTATGTCTAAATACACAACCAAAATTTCGGACAATCGCAGGGTTAAACAATTCAGAATAGTTAAATCTAAAAAATAATTTGACATTAGATTACAGCATGATATTGACAAATTGCTTCTCACTTACAATTTAAAGCTAGATTTATAAATAATCAAGGTTTATATTTATGTCAAAATCAAAGAATATTAATATAAAGGCTTGTCAAAAATTGTTAAATATTGTATTGTTAGCTTTTTTAAGAGCAGTGTATATTTAAGTATATAAAATGCACTCATTTCAAAAATATCGTTACGGGGAGACAACGAACATTTCGACCAAATTGCCATTGAATTTAATACCTGAGTTGATTAAATATCCAAAAACGATGTAATCGTTCAATAGTTTCACTGGTGCGGAACTTCAACCAGTGACGGTAGGTAGGTAAATGGTATTAGGGTTTCTTTATACTTGCTCGAGAAAATATCACATCAAAAAGACTACATTCTGCCACACCTTGTCTTGAAACGTTTAATCAATGTGTATTTTATTTTTAAATATCGGACGTTAATAAAAAAAATGACGTGGAACAGTATTTGATGTCCTCAAAATGTTGTCCTCATTGGCCAAAAACAGAGACATATGGCTTTAGTTTACATTGTTTTTAAATACATATAGAATATCTTAATCACGTAATCGGAAAAAAAACTGAAGAAATTTTCAATCAATCAGAACTCTGTCAATTTGTGAAGTGAAAAACAGTGTCTCGGGCATAAATGCAAACTGTGCAATGACAACTTTGATAGATTGCTTCGCTTTTGTTTGAGTAGGTACATTACGAGTATATCACATCGCTATGAAACGTTGAGTTGACTAGCGATAGAATCTCGCAAAATGTTGTCTTTCCTAATTATATTTTGTATGCTAATTCCGCGCTATTTCTAAAGAATTACCGATGCATAAGATAAATCATCATGAATGACCAAACCAACCTTAATAAATACTTAATTTATTTTTAAACAACGATTGAAACGTGAAAAAGCGTATCTTCAAACTTTATATCTATCTATACATGTGCGTAGGATTTAGCATAATCTAAAAACGTCACCAGTCTAAGTGGCATCCTTGGTTTTTTCGCTAGTATTTTATAATATTCAACAGTACCATAATTTTATCTAAGGTATTGTTCTTGATAATCGGTTAGCGTTTTCATATTTACAAAACCAAAATTAGGTATAACATTGAAATCTGTTCCTGCAATAAAAAAAAGGATCCAGAAAAAGCATATTATTCATCCATCATATAAGCACACCATTGAACGCATTAATTCACAAGCCTTTTGGTAATTTCTTAATAAATAAACATCAACAATGTACATAAGCATTGGCCAGATTTTAAGATGCCAAGGTGCTGTTTAATATTATACCCTAAATTTACAAAAATAATATACATACTCATCATTTTTACAAAAAAACAAATATAATAGGTGAGTTTCAATCACATTTGAATCCACAACTAACTACTTAAAAACCAACTAAATTGGTATGCCCACGTTATATCTCTGTACCTATATTCGAAATGACATAAAGCTTTTATGCAAAATTACTCTCGAGTTTTTCTTACACGCTCTATCTTATAATTATATTGGTGTAAGTGTAAGCTACATAAACTGTGGCCTGAATAAATGTCACAGATTACTCGCAATTGGATGCGAATTATGCCCTTAAACGGATCACCATTGTTACACCATGTAGTCCATGTATTACTCTTAGAAGTTCGTTTTGTGGATCGGTTGTAATTTATAGATTACAAGTTTGAGAAACCCTGTAAATGTAAGATCTGTCTTTATTTTTGTTGGTGTGTCAATATCACCTCATTATAGTCAACAAATAAATTTTATATACTAATTGGTTGACATTTGAGACGATAGAAATATAATTGCGGTAACATGTTAGGAATGGATTAATGTTTAACAAGGTGACGCGCGGCCGTAGAATCGATACGAGCATTGCAGGCAATGGCTATTTAATTAGGTGGCACAATACGAGCAGGGCCTGGTTCCCACTTCTCGGATGTAGGATCCGGAGTTAAATCGGTCGTTCCAGTGGCAGAACATTTAATATGAAGCTATTCACACTTGTCCGACACGATTTTGTATGAGGCGCCAATACCCGATTGAAAATCGTACCCGACATCCGACAAATGGGAACGGGGTCTAAGTATGGAAGCGGTAGGCAGGTATTCCGATTTTTAAAACCTCCGCTTAATATGCCACTGAAACGATTGTATTTGATATGAACTCATAGTGCCAAAAATGATGCTTGTTAAGTATAGCACTGTTTGTCGAACCAGCTCATGTACAATAAATTATTTGATAGGATTTCGCTTTACACTCAACTTGAAACATTGATTTCATTGAATAAGATAATATTATGTACTAATATAAGTAATAAAGGAAAACATTATAGGTCGTCCAAATAAAAATCATCAAATTTAAAATAAATATTGTCCATTTAGTCCGTGAGGAGAAACCGAAAAAAAGCAAGACTGTCAAATAGTGTTTTAATAAATAAATATTAAATAAACAATTGCTTTGTATATATTTTATAACCTGACGCGGACGAGAAGCTTTGTAATGTTTGTAAAGCAAAACCATAAAACAGGAGAGAAAATTATATCTGACCAAATCACTCTAGATGAACTCGTATAGGCTAATTGGCGCTTGCGAGGTCATAAATTGATAGTGTGGTACAGTCTCCATCAGATATATCGGAGCAGCTAAGATGGTCACATGATATATCCGAACGACTCTATTGCCAAAGCGACAAAGTGCATGTTCAGATGTTTTTGGGTACCTTGGCCGCTCCGACATATTTGACGGTGACTGTAATAAGATTTTGTTACGTATGCTATACAATATATTGAATCAACATATAGGGGGTGGGCTCTGGTATTCTTACCATACAATTAAGGTTTTATGTACAGCGTGATGTCTTACAAATCTGGACGTTTGACGTTACTTCTTGGGTACGGTTTCGTGTATTTAAGATCATTTTATGTTACACCTTTTGATGTTCATGATCGGTTTAATATTGTAAGTATAGTAAACATAGAGGCATGGTGCGGATGAGACACTTACAGCAATAATGAAGCCAGCGGTATAATAATGGCGTAAGTTGTGTTTTTTTGTTGTTCTTACTGAAAGTATATGCACGCAATTCACTCTAAAAAAAAACAATTTTTCCGGAAAAATTCTAACCCTGATCTAAATCACGGACCATTTTAAAAATAATTTACCAACTTTCAGTATAACTTATATTTCAATTATATAGAATTATTAAGACAAGTTTTAATGATAAGTTTACTAATGATTTACTGTTTTGGGTTATTTTATGTTTTAAAATTTACATTACTAACAAAAAATTTAAAGGTGAACATTATAATGCATGCGTAACGCATTTAATCAGCATTTATCGTAACAAATTGAATACTTAGTATATTTTAGTAAACACTTTTACTATAAGTTTATATGAAAGTTAGTATTTCCCGAATTAAATTATTACAAACGGTATTTTATAGATAATGTGTAAAAAATAATAAATTTGGGCAGTATTAGCGTTTACATTGTTTTTGTTGCTGATAAAAGTAAATTATTACTTACTTTAGGTAATTATTTACTCATATTTTAGTTGAAACAAATCATACGAAATATATCATGAAAAATATGTTTTATAAAGTAACTACACTTACAACTAAAATGATATTATGAAGTTGTACTATGAATCAGTGACTAATTTTTTAAATATTTTTTTATAGTCGATGTAAGTTGTAAGTATTTATAATTTACCTTTTTTTTCAATAAACGTTTTTCTTAACAAGTATGTTACTAAATCATAATGTATCTATTGATTTCAAAATTAACAATGGATAAATATTATTGTTATTTTAAACAGCTTGCGATACCTTACCTATTATCTCACGTTATATTTTTTTATATGTATTTCAACATTTTTTTTATAATCAGCACGCGTGCATTTGACACCAGTAGCATACGAGCATATAATAAAATCTTATTTATATATAATTATATAGGAGATAAAATTCTTTATTTCTAATATAATTTGTTTTTCACAGTAACATTTTCTTAACGGAAACAACGTGTTCATTGAGCAAAACAGAGCATACTTTTCTCATGTTAAACTAATACATATTTTTATCAAATTAAAATGAAAGGTCAACGTTGCACTGGTGCGGCGCCTCGAGAAATATGTACGAACTTTATAAGTTTTCATCAATGTACGAAAACATCGTTCTGCAGATTAGATGGTTATCTCATGGAACATAAAGTATAATTTAATAACATAAGTTAAATAACAACTACCACCTCTTTTTTGATTTTAATAATATGCATTTATAACATTTTACCTGCTTTAAATCTTTTTCATATTATGGTTATTTATTTTGATGGTAAATTTATAACGTCCATAAATATAATTAACACTAATATTAACATAATAAGTACTATTTTTAGTACATGTATGATGGCATTTAAAATATAAATACTTCTACAACAGCAGATACTTTCTTAATGTCATTGTTTCAATGGTCATAAGTCAACATTCCCAAAGTTTGGTCACCTAAAAAAGGAAAGTCGATGTATAATTCATGTAATGGCTTAAACCGTACCGAGCGAACGTGTAAATAAATAATTTAATCGATCGAATACGTATGCCTTAAATTGGGTTACAATGAACTAAATCGCCGTATCACATAGAGTATGACGCACAAATCTTTCGTATTTTCCGAAAGAGAAAATGTTACCACGAAATCTGCAAATTTTTCACAACGCTTTATAAAAATTTCTATCATCTGTCCTTTCCTCCTCGTCTCGTCTCTGGTCGAGTAGAGTGTCGCTCGGACTAGAAGTCTTCGATCACAATTTGTCGGATTGTCCTATCAGTATGATCGTTCACCTCATTTCGTGATACACTTTGTAGCCGACACCTGCTCTTCAGGAATCCTGTCATCTGTAAAGATAATACCTAGAATAAGTCCAGAGAAACTGTAGATCACTCATTTTTGTTATCAAAGACATATTTGCTGCCGTATTCTAATTTTAAAATCCATCTCTCCACATAACAAATAATCAACTAATTAATATTGAAATTTTATTGCAGTTGCATTGGAATAATTTTCAAGAAAATAATTTACTGATATTTCTGATGTAGACATTAACCCGCTTATTCATAAACGTATTGCAAACCTCATTTAACTAAATCATCTTTTGTCCTTATCTGTCACATTGACAGTTGTGTTTGTTAGAAACAGACAAAATACATTTTAACTAAATGAAGTTTGAAACACGTTTATGAATAAGCGGGTTAGGCGTTAGCTGTATTGCGTTGTTAATTAAATTGTATTGAAATACGTCTCTAAATGTGCTTTAAAGTTAGAATATGGCCCATGGGATAATATTATTAAAAGTAGTAGTATAAAATAAAAGTCATTTAGTGATGCTATGATAATAATATTAGGTGTATCAACGATTTTGTTAGGTTATATTTAAGGGCAAGTGACTGAAGGTTGATACAATATAGATGAATGGGACAAAAGGTTATAATTAACAACTGCATCGGCGATACTTATTAGTTTGTTAAATTATTGATAAAGCTTAAAAGCTTAAATAGATTTAAAATATAATTCTAATACCTATTTAAATAATATCAAGCCAAATAAAACCCCTATTTTTTAAGTTTTTTATCAAATATCCAATATAAGTTTGTCTCATTTAAATTTATTTAATATATTAATTTACATATTTTATATTAGACTTTAGGACTGAAGTCTAAAAAAATACATTTAAAACATACCACCTCTTGCACTATTGCAGTATATATCGAGCTACGAGTATGTATAAGGATTAAGGTAGAAACATAAATAATTAAAAACAATTTGTATGTCACAAACTAAAGCTGGTAAACGCATAGTAAGATGCTTGTTAATATTGGAACATGAAACATGTCACGCAAACTAAGCGGTTTTTTGCGGGTACTTTATATGACCTTTGGATTCCAAGCAGTTCAGAGGCATAAAAATGCTAATGTCTGTCATATTGTGTTGTTTACTAAATTGCAAAAAATACGAAATAACTTTTAGTATAATATTAATAAGATTTCACCTAAGTAATATTATACAATGTGTAAATTTAATATGCGCGAACCTTTTAACGGTAGTTTATATAGGTCATACTGAACAACTTTCACTATGGAGCCTACCCCGAAATCGCAGTTTTTTTTGCCAGACTCATACATTTTGTCGCATGGGTGTCGGCATTTTGTATGAGAAAGCCAATTTTTATTTTTATTTTGGGGTTACCTCCATAGTGAAACTCGTTCAGTATGACCTATGTAAACCACCGTTAAAAGGTTCGCCCGTATTAGATTTACACACTGTATAGGCGCACGCTACTCTAGACTCCACTACTGGTTTATTTCGGAGCAGAAGCTTACATTTTTAGCAGTACTATATAAGTAAATTTAAATTATGAGTTCGGTTTCATTACAGTTTCTATAGGAATAAATAATGAATTGCAGCGTTTTTGAACCGTTACTGATGTCACAATAGGAAACATTCAAATATTAAGCTTCAAGCGACAGGATAAGTGCAAAACATTAGTGTTAGTGAGTTGGAATGCGTGTGTTGCTGTTGCGAGCTTTTACGAATCAGACCATTTAAGAAAGCATTTAGCGACTACATGTTCCGCGCACTCAAAATTACACCATAATGATAAGGATAAAGGGTATAATTTATGTGTGAATCGTAATGGGACCCACCCATTATCAGTCGGCTTGACGATATTGGCCGGTCAGTTGTTCGGAGCTGTCAATTTTTTGTTCTAACTGACCTTAGAGCTTTAAACCAAGGGGAGTAGCCATTGACAGGCGTTCCCCTCTGCCGAATGAGTATGACCAGTGGTCATACTCATTGTATGGACTGACGTTTATTTGACGTGCCTATTTTGACGTTTCGCATACATTTGACGTTCCCCTCCCCCGCAAAAAACGGCAGACTTTTTCCGATAGAAATGAGAGCGCGTCTCGCACCCGGTTGGTTTAATAATCTAAGTAACTGACAGACCGATATCGTCCGGCGGACTGATAGTCAGTGGGCCCCCTAAGTGTCGTTGTCAATTATCCTGTAATTTAAAATTGGACCTTTAACTTATACAATTACGGTTGAATTTTGAGTGTTGTTGCACGTGCGGTCGCTGCCTCCTGTCGTTAATGGCAAGCCACCTTTATAGTTAGGGAGGCGAGGTAGCTAAATGGCGTAATTCAACGGCGCCGTCGAGACCTATCAAAATCGAAAGATAAAATAATTTCGAAAAGAAAAGCTCGTATGGCAAAAACCATTTTAGCGGTGGGTTTGGCGTGTACGGTTTTTCAAAAATGTTAAAAAAAACAGTTACTTGGGCATTCTCGAGCGCGTCAGATATTCATACTACGTATGCCCCGAGTGCCTCTGATAACAACGGTATACTAATCTGCCGGTTTGCGTGGTGGGGGTAGGCATATAAAGTAGTCAAAAATGCAAAAAAAAAAAATTTACTCGAGCGCGTCAGATTTTCGGAAGGGGTATTAAGTAGGCCCCAAGGAAGCTCCCTTTAAAAAAACTGACGATTTCGGCGTGACGATAAGTTACGATGAATTTTTGAAAATGCAAAAAAAAAAAGTTCTTTTGAAATACTCGAGCGCGTCAGATTTTCATAGGGGAGGTTTATCTCGGTATCCTGAAAGCATATTTTTTTAATCTGACAAAAATGTTGGTGGGTTCTCTTAATCTGACCGAAAAAGGTTTAACTTTCAAGTCAAAAAGTTTTAACTTTGGACAAAAATGTAAAAACACCTTTTTTGTGTAAAATAAAATTACCTTTTTTGTTTATTTAAACTTTTTTTGTAAAATGTGTCGTTCGCGACTTATATGCCGTAACGCGTTCTTAGGAAGACGAAATGGCTCCTCCACACTTCCGGTCATGCGGAAACCGGCAGATTTTGTATTTTTAGTAAGTTTTATATTATATTCTTCAAAACAAAATAAAAAAAACTCGCGCTCGAGAATGCCGGATTAACGTTTTTTTTTTACAAGTTCGCGACCCTATAACTCGGCGGCGTCAAGGACTTATCGTCAGATTAGTTAAATTTAGTCTTTAAACACTAAAATCAACCCCCAATATCTTAAACTGACGCGCTGGAGTATTTCAGACTATCCATTTTTTTTTACTAATCTGATCGTCTATCCTAGGCGCGCGTCACTACATATAGAGCTAAATACTTTACAAGGTTGTTCTATTAGGTCTAAGGTATCTCTCATATCTTAAACTGCCACGCTCGAGTATTGCAGAAAATTCCCCTATTCGCCTCCCTAACTATTAGGCGTGAGCAAAAGCTAAAGCCTTTTCAGACGTACCTCGGCTGTGATGTCGCATCACACTAGGCGTTCACGAAGGATGACTTGGTCCTGCGAGTAATAACGGACTCTCGATATAGGTATTACATCTTTTATGGAATATTTTAAAGATAGTTTTCACCAATACTGTGGTAAAACCTTAGTTAATTAATTTTGTGGAATTGAGATTGAATAGTTTTTTTTTATTATGTACCTAAAACATTATTAGTGCGAATTTCAAATACGCAATGCAAATAGAAAGTCAGTTAAGTTTTAGGTAATCAGAATTAAAGTTTTTAAGAGCTGTTTCTAATTTTCTATTAAGTTTTGCTTGTTACCACGATTCAGAATATACATTTCATTTGTGGAAAGCAAAATTACTCTTGTAACTATAATCTGTGTATAAACTAGACGCTATAAAAACTGAAAGAAATTACGTGTAATATTTGTTACATGATTAAATAATATACTAATACAGAACACTTATTATTCCGGACTAAAATATACGTCAGTCAATTGTTATGTTATGACAAATTAATTATGAATTATAATATACTACCATTAAATAAATTTTTGGTAATTTTTATCTGAATTAATTTACAAAATGTTATTGTAAGAACTCAAGTTATGATTATTTATTTAGTTTGTTTGCTGAATTCTGTTTCATTGCCTTATATGTTTTTCCGTAGAATTAAATACATAGGTACCTAGTTAGGTACCTTTATTAAGATATTTTTCTTGAAAAATAGGTAGATAAACTTAAATACCTACCTTTTTCGTCTAGTTATAGATATTCTGTATAAGTTAGTGCTTGTAAATCGAAATGTAATTTAAAATTTGCTGTAGGTGTCATAATTTATTTGTTACACAATCAGACTCAACTTTATAACAACAGCCACAGTAATTCCATTCTTTAGTGTGATCTGTTAGACATAAGTAGACTCATAATCATTGACTTACTATGTATTCTACTAGACAAGCTATCTAGAACAAAGTTTGTGCGCCACATTTGGCGGTTGACAGCTGTCATTGAATCAGAGATTAGCTTTAGCGAAGCAGACGTGACACTATTATGACAATATTCATATTCTGCCTAAACACATTTTGTAATGAAACGTGATTAAATAATTTTAAGAGAAACTGATTGTTTTTTATTTGTAATATTTATTTTCAATCTTATATCATGTGGTACTTTAGAAAAACACGACCGAGCGCTGTGTTTAATACAATAACTTAACCCTTTCTATTTACTTAAATTCATATAAATATTTAGTAGCTATAATGTGAGCGATATTTTGATTTTTAAGTTTTAAATTTAAATCATAAATTAGGTACCATTTTTATGTAATTAACTCTCGCTTCAAATTTCAGCAAAATCGCCCTTGTTACACAATAATCAAATATGTGTTACGAAATAAACATTAAAATGTACCTATCTGGATTTTTTTTTGTATACCACGTTAATATTTGTATGCAATATAAGAATCTAATAAATAATATAGGTACATCATAAGTGTAGGCATATGTGTTACTTCTGCGGCATTAATCTATGCGCCGAGGAACATTGGCAAAATGGCGTCGCACCGCGAACAACAATTATTTTAATTTAGTGTTACATCTAACTTTGCGCTTATTTACCGATGGAATGTAATTCCGTGGCTTCTATTACTTTTATTAGAATTATTAGTGCAGTTTTATACTACGCACGAAGCCATTATTTTTAATATTATTATTTTTTAATTTTTGACGCTTGCGTGGCATCATGTCTGTGGTCCAAGACAGAATGTCAGGCTGATCACTTAAAGTCGAGTAAATCACTTAAACTCATGGCTGAAAAAAAATAGTATGGGATGTCATCTCCTGTTACTCAATGCTCATAATATCGTAATTTCAAACTCGTATAAATTCATCTGTCAGATTATGCGATTATGGTACTAAGAAAAGGGAATAGGGTAGATAATTGCTGAGAGGGTCAAATGGATTCATCCGAGTTTGAAGTTAACCGACACATATGTCGTTTTGTGAAATCCCTTACTGCGTCACGCCACCTATATACCTTGTGCAACCTAAGAAGCGGTTTCTGACACCTGTCATCTCAGTGCATTTTATAACCTAAAATCGATTCTAGGTTATAAAATGTACTGAGATGACAGGTGTCAAAAACCGCTTCTTAGATTGCACACGGTATAGCTCATAGGGCCAGCGCTCTGTTACGCATCAATGGTTATTATTGTTCTTTATTAAAGACCATGACAAATTTTCTGGGCGTTATTCAAAGCACTTATTTTAATTAATAGGAAAAAAATCATGAGTTCTTTCGATTCGCATCTTAACAACATCTTTAAAAAAAACAATGTGTATATTTTTAGTAGTTTCTCCTTCATATATATCATGAAAAGTGCATTACAAATTGACAATGAAAAGGAAAATACACGATGGGATGATTTTTTAATCCTTGTAAGAGAGCTCGTAAAAATCACACATAATATTAATTTAAAAATGGTGGGACATACTTTTTACTATACGGCCTGACTAATAGTTTTCTAGAAAATGAATTTATTTTAATCTATACATATAATAAAGCCGAAGAGGGTCGAAAATCTGTACATTGGAGATATTAGTAAAAAAATAAGTTAGTAGGTCTTAGAATCGATAACAGAACACGTTTCGACGATTTTTAGAATTTTTGTCTGTTTGTCTGTTTGTCTGTTTGTCTGTTTGGATGGGGAGAGTTGGCGTCAAAACGCCTGAACCGATTTCGATAAAAACTTCACTGACAGGTTCAACAGACCTCTGGTCAGGACATAGGCTATAAAAAATACGAACTTTTTGGATTTAAGGGGGCTTAAGGGGGGTTTAAACTTTGTATGGGAAATGAATATGAGTGTTAAGCTCAAGCAGCAAATTGATATTTGTTTAACTACTTTCGGTTAGTTCATATTCATTCGTATAAATAAATAAATGTGTTAAATAATAATATACTGGTTAAATATAGTGGAAAAGTAAAAAATACGTACCATCAAAAGGGGTATCTAGACATGTCTTTGGCTATACGATTAGGTAACGCTATCTCTCGCAGAACTTTGTTACTACCGAGTCCTCTTTACGCAAAATCTGACCACTACATATGTAGTATAGGTGCAAACTAAATGCAACACGAGTTCGCAGAGATTTCCCTAGATGGCTATAGTAGGTAGGTACTATCTATGCTATGAGTATAATGGGAGGCTTCTTTCTGCTGAGGCCTGACGCGCCAGCACGCGGTTGCTTAGCAACGCCTATAAAAACACATGTTTGTGGTTGAAAAGACGACTGATTGCTGCGGATACGAATTTGTATATGTTTCCTTTTCATCGGAAAATTACTCGATCACCTACCACTACAAAACACACCGTACTACTGCTTATTATACCAAAAATTGTTAGGTCGAACATTTGAGATAGGAGAAAAAGAATTTTGATAGAGTTTACTGCGCGAAAAAAAACCATACTATAGATAATTATACCAAAAATAGTTACGTTTAACATTTAATATGGGAGAAGAAGAGTTTTGATAGAGTCAACCACGTGATGGGCGGGGAAAAAAGGGGGGCTCGGAAGCCGGAGCCAACCGCATTAAGAAAAAACACACCGTAGTACTGCTTATTATACCAAAAATTGTTACGTCGAACATTTGAGATAGGAGAAAAAAGAATTATGATAGAGTTTACCGCGCGATGGGCTGTAAAAAGAGGGGGGCTCGGGGGGCGGAGCCCCCCGCAAAAAGAAGGAAATACACCATACTATAGATAATTATACCAAAAATAGTTACGTTGAACATTTAAGATGGGAGAATAAGAGTTTTGATAGAGTCAACCACGTGATGGGCGGGGAAAAAAGGGGGGCTCGGGGGGCGGAGCCCCCCGCATTAAGTAAAAACACACCGTAGTACTGCTTATTATACCAAATATTGCTACGTCGAACATTTGAGATAAGAGAAAAAGAATTTTGATAGAGTTTACCGCGCAATGGGCTGTAAAAAAGGGGGGCTCGGGGGGCGGAGCCCCCCGCAAAAAGAAGAAAACACACCATACTATAGATAATTATACCAAAAATTGTTACGTCGAACATTTGAGATAGGAGAAAAAGAATTTTGACAGAGTTTACCGCGCGATGGGCTGTAAAAAGAGGGGGGCTCGGGGGGCGGAGCCCCCCGCAAAAAGAAAGAAATACACCATACTATAGATAATTATACCAAAAATAGTTACGTTGAACATTTAAGATGGGAGAATAAGAGTTTTGATAGAGTCAACCACGCGATGGGCGGGAAAAAAAGGGGGGCTCGGGGGGCGGAGCCCCCCGCATTAAGAAAAAACACACCGTAGTACTGCTTATTATACCAAAAATTGCTACGTCGAACATTTGAGATAAGAGAAAAAGAATTTTGATAGAGTTTACCGCGCGATGGGCTGTTAAAAAAAAGGGGGGGCTCGGGGGGCGGCGCCCCCCGCAAAAAGAAGAAAATACACCATACTATAGATAATAATACCAAAAATTGTTACGTCGAACATCTGAGATAGGAGAAAACGATTTTTGATAGAGTTTACCGCGCGATGGGCTGTAAAAAGAGGGGGGCTCGGGGGGCGGAGCCCCCCGCATTAAGGAAAAACAAACCGTAGTACTGCTTATTATACCAAAAATTGTTAAGTCGAACATTTGAGATAGGAGAAGAAGAATTTTTAAAGAGTTTACCGCGCGATGGGCTTCAAAAAGAGGGGGGCTCGGGGGGCGGACCCCCCGCAAAAAGAAGGAAATACACCATAATATAGATAATTATACCAAAAATTGTTACGTCGAACATTTGAGATAGGAGAAAAAGAATTTTGACAGAGTTTACCGCGCGGTGGGCTGTAAAAAGAGGGGGGCTCGGGGGGCGGAGCCCCCCGCAAAAAGAAAGAAACACACCATACTATAGATAATTATACCAAAAATAGTTACGTTGAACATTTAAGATGGGAGAATAAGAGTTTTGATAGAGTCAACCACGCGATGGGCGGGGAAAATAGGGGGGCTCGGGGGGCGGAGCCCCCCGCATTAAGAAAAAACACACCGTAGTACTGCTTATTATACCAAAAATTGCTACGTCGAACATTTGAGATAAGAGAAAAAGAATTTTGATAGAGTTTACCGCGTTATGGGCTGTAAAAAAAAGGGGGGCTCGGGGGGTGGCGCCCCCCTCAAAAAGAAGAAAACACACTATACTATAGATAATTATACCAAAAATTGTTACGTTGAACATCTGTGAACATTTAAGATGGGAGAATAAGAGTTTTGATAGAGTTTACCGCGCGATGGGCTGTAAAAAGAGGGAGGCTCGGGGGTGGAGCCCCCCGCATTAAGAAAAAAACACACCGTAGTACTGCTTATTATACCAAAAATTATTACGTCGAACATTTGAGATAAGATAAAAAGAATTTTGATAGAGTTTACTGCGCGATGGGCTGTAAAAAGAGGGGGGCTCGGGGGGCGGAGCCCCCCGCAAAAAGAAGAAAACACACCATACTATGGATAATTATACCAAAAATTGTTACGTCGAACATCTGAGATAGGAGAAAAAGATTTTTGATAGAGTTTACCGCGCGATGGGCTGTAAAAAGAGGGGGGCTCGGGGGGCGGAACCCCCCGCAAAAAGAAAAAAAACACCATACTATAGATATTTATACCAAAAATAGTTACGTTGAACATTTAAGATGGGAGAAGAAGAGTTTTGATAGAGTCAATCTCGTGATGGGCGGGGAAAAAAGGAGGGCTCGGGGGGCGGAGCCCCCCGCATTAAGAAAAAATACACCGTAGTACTGCTTATTATACCAAAAATTGTTAGGTCGAACATTTGAGATAAGAGAAGAACATTTGAGATAGGAGAAAAAGAATTTTGCCAGAGTTTACCGCGCCATGGGCTGCAAAAAGAGGAGGGTTCGGGGGGCGGAGCCCCCCGCAAAAAGAAAGAAATACACCACACTATAGATAATTATACCAAAAATAGTTACGTTGAACATTTAAGATGGGAGAATAAGAGTTTTGATAGAGTCAACCACGCGATGGGCGGGGAAAAAAGGGGGGCTCGGGGGGCGGAGCCCCCCGCATTAAGAAAAAACACACCGTAGTACTGCTTATTATACCAAAAATTGCTACGTCGAACATTTGAGATAAGAGAAAAAGAATTTTGATAGAGTTTACCGCGCGATGGGCTGTAAAAAAAGGGGGGCTCGGGGGGCGGCGCCCCCCGCAAAAAGAAGAAAATACACCATACTATAGATAATAATACCAAAAATTTTTACGTCGAACATCTGAGATAGGAGAAAAAGATTTTTGATAGAGTTTACCGCGCGATGGGCTGAAAAAAGGGGGGATTGGGGGGTGGAGCCCCCCGCAAAAAGAAATAAACACACCATACTATAGATAATTATACCAAAAATTGTTACGTTGAACATTTGAGATGGGAGAAGAAAAGTTTTGATAGAGTTAACCACGTGACGGGCGGGAAAAAAGGGGAGCTCTAGGGGCGGAGCCCCCCGCAAAAAGAAAAAAATACACCATACTATAGATAATTATACCAAAAATAGTTACGTTGAACATTTAAGATGGGAGAAAAAGAGTTTTGATAAAGTTTACCATGTGACGGGCGCCAAAGAAAGGGAGGCTCAGGGGGCGGAGCTCCCCGCATAAAAAAACCCCGTTCTATTGCTTATGATACCAAAAATTGCTATGGTAAGGTTGAAAGTTCAAGATGGGAGCAAGAGTTTGACAGAGATTTGCACGTGGCAGGCGGTAAAAGGCGGCTCGGGGGGTGGAGCCCACGCAAAAAGATAAACACACCGTACCATTGCTATTTTTACCAAAAAATGGTAAGGTTGAATATTTAGGATGTATATAGAGTTGACCACTATTAATACCAAAAATGATTAAGTTGCATATTTAAGACGGAAGCAATAACAGTTTTGATAGAATTAACTATGTGAAAGGCGGCTCGGGGGCCATTTCGCGTACACTTTAATATCAAGTTGTGTTCGATATCTCCTTACTATTGGTCTTTCCGCCCTCCAGTTTACTTTTAAGACTTAGTCATTAATTTGTGTTCGATCTCTGACCTCCTGCTGCATTTTCTACTGAGATGCTTCGGACGTTGGACTCTACAGAGAGAGCTCTTCTTTTAGCTCTTCAGATCTTCCCGCTCACATGGTTCTCTGCCGCAGACGCTTTCGGTCGATCTTTTGGGATGTCGAAGTTATAACTGACTTTATGAAATTTGATATGTAGAAACCGTTTAGCAGTGGACTGTTGAGGGATGAGTGTAACGAAAAGTGACAGAGCCTACTGCAATGCACGCGGGCGAAGCCGCGCGGGTACAGCTAGTCATATAATAAAACTGACTAACAGTCATATATATGTATGTTATGACACGGTTTCTTGCATCGTATGTAATGCACAAATTTTAAAGTTTCATCACTACGAGTAGCTATTTTCACATAAAATACTCGTATTGTACTACCGACATTGACACAAGTACTATGTAGGTACATATATCTAATTCCCTTCAGCTAAATTTAACAATTACCACTTACTCAATAAAGATCCAATGTTTAGCCGGATTAAAGTTGGATTAATGCTAGGATATAAATACTACTCACCCAGATAACGAAGCCGAATTGGAAATTGGTGGACTATTTGACTCGAAGCCTTCCTTTGACTTCTCGTTTGCAAGCTGCATTTTTAACTGATGACCGAAGCAGGCTAGGTCTTCCCTGAATGTGTCGCTGCCCGGCGTCGTGGGCTTCTCGTCATCTCCCGTCGCCATGCCTTCTGCATCGCTCTGTAGAGGCGCTTGCTCAGACTCCTCCTCAGTGTTATATATCTTGAAGTAAGCAAACGTCAAATAGATCACAGAAATAATGAAAGACGGTATCGGGATTGCCATCGCATATACTAGGTTTAAAGTGTTCTGCCACATATCGAGGTCTGTTATCACTAAGCCAGGGTCCACCCGGCTGTAGTAGCATGTGTAGTTGTTACCTAAAGGTCTATACTTGGAAAGGAATATAGTACAATTTAATATTGGAGGGTATCCACAGCCCTTGACGTTGGGAAAGAGACGGGCACCGGTGAAGTACCACTCCGAGTCGTTGCCCTGAAGGCCGGTTGGTAACGCATCGGCCAACTCTGTTTCCTCCGCCATTTCTGGATAGTTTTTATCGCCTACAGCTTCGTAGTTGTTCTCGTATTCGTATTCTCTTATAGCTCTTTCGGCTCTGACCAGATTCTCATATTCTGTAGCTGAAACATTAGGTGATGCACCGAGTTTGTAGTTGACTCTGATCTGAGTGCACTCGTAAAGGTCTTTGGTGCAGCCTTCTCTACAAGACGCCCAGGTGCAGTTGCTGGCTCCCACAAGATGTTTGACCTGGGCGGTCACGCATAATGCTCCGACTGGATCGAACTGCATAAATATGGTTGTGAAGGCGGGCTCTATAACGAAGGGTACGAGAAAGAGGAACGCAAACAGACTGAAGGTAGCCAAAAGAACGAAGGTTGCTGTTGTGTAGAATAGTAGTTTCTCGAGAAATGTGGGGGGTATCGGCAGTTTCTCTTCGTCGGCCATGGTGGCGTGGGAGCGCTAGGAGCGACCATAGCGCTAGCTTCAGCTGGGCTGTGTCATTTCAACCTTTTCATGGCCTGTATGATGTCGCCGTCTTTTTCATGGGCTTATTTTTATTTCATTTTGCACTTCTGGGAAAAAATACTTTGATGAGTTTCATTTAAATATATCACCTTGCTTTAGTGCTTGTTTATACTATTATAAACGATATGTTATACTTATTTATCTGTATTTAATTGAATATTTATTTGGAATCGAGGTTTTTGTGTTATATTTAGTGCGTATTAGGTACATAAATACTAGCAACTTAAAAGCACACCAATGTCGTCGATTCCACCATCATAAAAGAATTACTTAAAGAGAAAATTTACCAAACAACTATTATCCCTGTTATCGTGTTTCTCAGCGTAGCCATAAATCGTGACAACTAACGAGAATCCCTCAGGAACATTATTCCTTCTAGCTTTACTCGGGAATTTCTTAGAAATAATTATTTTAGCTAATGTTTAACACGAGTATCTCAAGGTTTCAAAATAATTTCTTGCGTTTAGGTTTATTTTTCTAGCAATATACCAGCAATATGGCAGTGGTCAAAAAGTGATTTAACGACCAAAAAGTTCGAATTCACACACAAGTGCTTATTAGTTTCCCAGTGGGTAAGTTTCAAATGTTTTTGTGTTTCAAAAAACTGTTTCAAATGAAAAAATGAGCTATTGTCAATTATTTTTGGAGTGCATTTAATATCTCTAGATATATGATTTAGTTACTAAGTATGTAATTTGATATCCTAGTAATTAAATTAACTATTAAATTGCTTCACTTCATCCAAGATTGGCTCATTCAACCTTATTTATGACAGAAGATTTTTAGAAGACTAACATTTTGTTGCTATTTAACACCATTAAAGTTTTAATCAGAATTTTATTTAACACCATTAAGAATAAATTACAAAATAGGTACCAACAAAATCCAATAGTCAACATAAGACCAACAAAAATGCTGCAAGTAATTTTCTCGTACAAACAACCGCAATCCGATTTACCACCCGATGTTTATATTATAAGCGTCGCTGCACCCGCGAGGAACTGTAATTGAATCCCATAAATAGGTGCCCGACAGAAACGAAAGCCGTCTTTTGGAAAGTAATAGAAATATATGTAATGACGATTTCTATGGAACCGAAATGAGTTTTTTCGTAAGAACGTAAATGTTTAAAAGGGACATTGTGGTAGTTTGTCGTTTGGTATACTGCTATGTGCTGCCCACTACACATAATTTTATCCCGTGAAATTTAAAACACATTACTTGGAAAGTAGAGTTGATTTTTGTTTGCTTCATTTTAAGAAGATTTCAGTTATTTTTAAACGACATACGATTGGATATAAGAACTTAATTAATTTTGAAATCAGCAAAGTAGTAATAAAAGCCCCGTGTCATAGGTACCGTCTAACCCATTATGATTTGTTCCTAACCTAATTTCACTTATAAAATAAGCACGGTCAAAAAATGCATACCTATTTACTTTTAAAACTTAATTTACTTTTAACTTCATTCGTCATAATAACCACATTTATATCCCCATATTTTACTTCCAAATATGAACTTCATAAGCAGAGTCTGACCGCTGGCCATGATGCTACAACGTCAAACCGTTTCTGGCAGCGTCATCCGCGTGGTAGACGCGAAAGTTATGTAAACTCGCCATCCCGGCGCCAGGCCGTCTGATCCCGTATCGATTCAGACCAGAATTAGCCTGACTTCTGGCTGCAAGAGGCAGACTTGTTTTGATTTTTACAATTTTACTTTTACCTCGCTGTTCTTGATATCAAACGCACATAAACCATTTTCCCTACAGAGAGGCAGATATTCTAATTAGCGTTTTACGATGTAATAAATAGCTATGATCGATTGAAATGGAAATATTTTTTTAGATACGCATTTACTACTTCGAAATCCTAGCGGGTAATTTTCAAATTCTTGAGAATATTTTTCGTTTCTTTTTTTTCTTACAAAGAACGTATGTAACGGCAAAAGTCCCTTACTACGTAACTACTACTAAGGACGTATTAAAGAAGATTATATTTGCAACATAATGAGCCCAATGAGGTTTCAAGAAAATGTATAGTTCTTGAGATAAGTACACTATTTAAAGTTGCACGTATTTTCTCGATATCTGTGTTGGATAGTGGTATATAAAATAAAATTAAACCTAATTTTGATCCATTCACACACATTAAGAATACCTATTGTTAGACATAGTTCCAGACCCCTATTCGACACGGCAAAACTGACAGTCGCTAGTGAGAGAACTATGATATCACACTTTTGTGACAGCCGAAATCTTTATGAATTCACAAAAGAGTGATATCCACTTACGTCAAGTTCAATAGAAAACTCTAGCGAGACCTATTGTAAATTTGACAAGTTAGGTGTGGACACGTGTGGACATATGGATATCACTGTATCCAGTAGCGATTCAACTGTGATATACACATGTCACAGTTTGGCATGTCGAATCGTAGCCCTGGGTCTCCAAAACTGTCTGCAAATCGTTTTGAAGGAGACAATCACTCGAGAAACGACATCATCAAAATTACTTCCCCTTCTATTCAACCGATCCTAAACTACGTGTTTCACACATACATTTGTTGGGTATTCAATGAAAGCATCTGAGCTCCGAGGAAATCTATAGGCATGCGAAGCCATACCAAGAATTATTTATGTAGATACCATTTATAGATTATTTGGAGCAGATAGCATTAGGCATGACTGATTAAACCCCTTCATTTGATTAATCTTTTCGATAGGCTAACCCAATGATAGGGTTACATTATCGATAGGGTAACCCTATCATTGGGTTAGCCTATCGTTACGGTAACCATTTTAATAGGGTTAATCATATTCAATGTGGTTTCCCTATCGATACGTATAGAGTTTACAATAGCTTGATCGCATTCTAAAAACACATGCTAGGGTAACCTCATTGGGGTTTTTCGATTCGGTAAGCACTTACCTTTGGGTAAGCCAATGATGTTGCTTACCGAGTTGATAGGGTTTGTAAAAATAACCGTATCAAATACCCTATCTAATACCCCTTCACTTGTAACCGGTTCCGGTCCCAGGACTGTTTGGTTTAGAATCGATTTAATTATGCTACACATAATTACCATCTTTTTTCTGCCTTTTCCCTTCTTGTATCTAATGTGTATCTAGGTAAACGCTACCTAAGGACTTTCGTAAGGTTTAAGAAAAGTTGTCCTAACTGTGAAGTTACTTTGTCACTTGGGGGTTTTCGTTTGATGGAATAATGAGTGCTTTCAGAATGTATAATGGATGTGTAAAGTTGAACCAGCGCCTGAATTTGAAAGTTGAATGTACCTTACTTATACCAGTATGAATAAGGTAGCTGTTAAGAATATTGCGTAGTCGCATCTAACTTTGGAAAATAAGAGATGGATCTCTGGTTTTCGAAAGAGAGCTTAGAGAGTTGCCAGACTAAAGTAGTGATGGACAGGCAGGCACGGTTACTAGCAGAGTCAATAGCAACGTAAGGAGAATAAATTATGACAAAAGATGTAGCTCAGAATCTCGAAGATCGTCTTGTCAAAATTACAACGAATTATTGCATGGAAACATTGATGGTAAGTTAACACAACACTTACTGCATGTATAGTTTTAAAGATGTTAGCGTCAGTCAATTGGTCGTTAGTAGTGTGTCGATGTTCATTCCAGATAGAAAAGTGTCAAACTGAACTTGAAATCTCTTAAAACATAAAGATACAGGATGTTTCCTGTAATAAGAGCAATACATTACAACGTAGATTCTGCTCCTCAAATAATAAAACTTTTGTTCAACCACTTTTAATAAATATGTATTTTATAGAATGTCTCTTTTTCATACAAAATATATAATATTTTCAATGTACTTGTACGTTAAAATCCGTCTAATTGACATTGTTTGTCAGTCTTGTCACCCTGCAGACATAATCATTTTCGGAATACATTGCGTGTTCAAATAAACTATAAAGTGTCCTAAAAATCAAACCATAAGATATTTTTAAAAGTCGCCAAACAAACGTTGTCTGGTTTGAGGAGTAGAATCTACGTTATAATTTTTACGTCACTCTGGGCGGTAAGTGAGATATTACGCCCACGGGCGTAGCGGCAAATCTCACTTCACACCCAGGAGAAGACGTAAAATTGTGTACGCACCACGGGCGGTAATAAAGAAGGCCTCAGATCGCTTGTCTATGGCCCTTACCTTCGGTTCGGGCCACAAATATCCGCGATCTGAGCCGTTCTTTATTTTACCGCCCTAGGTGCGTAATGTACTAATTGCTCCTATTACAGGAAATGAGGGTATATTACGATGCTGTTCCTTAAAATGGAGAAAGTTCTGTGTACTTTCATTGTTGTTTTGAATCTTGGTGGTTAGGAACTCCATTTTTGCATTTACTAGTTATATAGAAGCTAATACCTAACTTGAGCGAAATTTTAACCCTTTAACGGGTTGGGTTATTTTTTTCGTATAGATGCCTTTTCACTTCACAGAATGCCGGGCATGTACGGTTCTCTACTAAATAGTTTAGATGTTATAAATAGCTGGAGTGCACATAAAGCAACAATGTCAGCGCCACCCTGCAGCTAGTGACGTGGCGCTGAAATGTCTGGCAACTGGGCCAGCTGCTTCGGTACGAGCTTCGGTCACAGAGGGAATCAGCTACGCCCTTTCATAATGAAATGTTTCATGATTCTTCATTTTGAAGTGATTATTGTATTTGTATCATATTATGTACACCGTGTTTTTTTTTATTGCCTTTAATTTCAGCATATGGTTAAGTACGCTTAAGAAAACCAATTGGCATAATTAGTTTTGAAAAATTCGATTTTTTTTCTTATATAATTGTTTTATTGGTCACTAATGTAATGAGGGTGTTATGATTAACATAATCAAATAATTGAAAATTGTGACTTGTCAATCTAATTTCGAACATTACAATACTCCGAAACTTATTTTTTTGACGTAACACACAGATGAATTATTTATTGGTTATTGCAGTGTCTCAGAGAACAAAAATAATTTAATGTGGGTTTACGCAATCAGAAAGATAAAAATTAAGTATCGATTATCTCAGAACTGGAGCTAATTAGGACATTGGTGTCTTTGAGAAATATACTTAATTTAAGCTCAGAATTAAAAGAAATAAAAAAACACGGTGTATATTATACATTGTATAAACAGAAATGAAAATTATTCGGATTGCTACCTACCACGAACTGTGAAAGTTGTTACTGGTATGTTATAACTAGATAGCCACCTGAAAGAAGAAATGCCTCTCTATATCCAGTGACGTATAGCCATACGATAAATACCTAAATATAAATAAACAGGTCTGTCTGTATATTGGTACGCTGTGCTAAGTCGTGTCGGTAGCAGCGCCGTTCCACTGTTTGTGCTTGGCGGAGATAACATTGTTCTATGCGTTTTTGTTGTCGAATTAGCTTCCAAATCTTTTATGCATAGAAGAGAAGATTAAATTACTAAAATTCTACTATCGGTATAAAACGCGTTTTGGGTTTAACCTTTTCAACGCCAAGAGCCATTAAAGTGGTCGACTACTGTCGTGCCTACCACGCCAACAACCACTAAAAAGGCTATGGCAGACGCTGTCAAATCAATTTTACTGTTGACAGATAAGGTTTAAATTAGTATCTCACTAGTTGAAATGTTGGCGTGTATGCCACATTTTGATGCGAGAGAGAAAGCGTTGAAAAGGTTAATTATATGTAGGTGTGAATTTATTTTAGCGTTTAGATTTTTTTTAACTACTTACTTTTTAATGCGTAAGTATAATTAAATTATCATGATAAAAGTTTATCTTAATTATAAAGATAATGCACCTCTTAGTAAATTATAAGTACGTTTCTATCCAGCATTCAGTAAAATTATGAAGTTAAATATACCTATGTGATACGAAACAAAAGTTAACCTAGGCCTCCGGTGCCCAAGGCTGGAATCATGTGATATATATTTAATTTATATAGCAGTGTAGTTCTATTCAGCCAAATGTCGTTATTTTCAATATACTAAACATGCTTATTATACTCCTTAAATAATAGCAACTACAGGGTGCCATCCCATTGTATTAGTTTATAGTTCAGTTAAAACATAAACAGAAAGCTATAAGGAATATTATCATGCCTAATAGTATAGTGAATTGTCTTATGATATCGAAGGCTTTGTTCAATGTATGGAGATGCACTTAAAACCCCAATGTTTACCAGTATGCGTTCAGCTCATTATTCGGATATATTTATTCCATTTTGGTATCGCGTCTTTGACTGAATTTTCCGTATTTAAGTCTTTTACACCCTTGACTGGAAAACACCATTCCCACCAATAGCGTACATTAAACCGTTATTACATAACATAACCTCAACCTGCCCAAAGAAACCACTCTGACGTCATAGAATACTTTTATACCTCTGTTATACGGCCTTAAGTAATCAATTCATATAAAAACAATGGCATTAGCTTGCTACCTGAAGCTTTTAAATACGTTGATAGCGATAATCATCAAAACTAATTCTTTTTTAGCTTTATTTGACACGTAACCATTTCTGAATTTCAGTGTTTTTAGATGTTCTATGGAATGTAAAGGAAGGTTTCTTTTATCTAAATACGTCTTATTGGAACCATATTTGTATATACAACCGCTATAGCATAATGCAGCAATGACTTGACAGTTTGTCCGCTGACCATCATGACAATTGTTTAGAAAAACTGGTCGATTATTGGCTATCTAATAACCTAATGGTACGCAAATGGGTCTTTACGTGTAGCAATGTATGGTGTGGACCAAAAATAGATACTAAAACAATCCAGCCTCATCAAAGCATTTCCCAGAAGTATTAAACACTGATAAAACACCTTTTCGTAACCGATTGCTTGAGAACACACTGTCGTAATAGCACTATATCATCCTTTCTTGAAAACGTAGAGAATGTTCTTTTGGAAAACGTCAATTTTCGACAGACGTCGGCGCGGCCCCGCGACTCTGCCACTACTGGCGCAGGCCGTATAGTAATGGTAGTATTGGCACTTCAAAAGCTTAGATACGCACTGAATAATAAAAAAAACAATATCAAAATAAAAATAAAGATAGAAAAAAATATTGATTGGATTATTTGATATCTTCAATTTCTTTAATCGATTTTAAAAATGAATAAAAATATCTTAATAAAGATAAAAAAGCCTTTTAAATTGTTTTATAATATAGTTTTTACGTAACCAGACGTCTAAGTTATCGATATTTAAAATTGTTTTTTAAATTCCATTTTTGGCGGCACGTCGGCTGGCCGGGTGCGCGCGTCGCCCCGCCGGGTCGATACAGCGGGTGGCATGTGCTCTGACACTCTATGGCGACAGACAGTCTTTCTTGTTTTTACAATTCTAAGCTCTTACAACTTTTATTGGCTACATTTTCCCTAGCATTTCTTATACATATCCTCTTTGATCATTGATTTATTTGTTTCGTTTTGTGTATAACTACAACGCAATAAGCAGTTGAAACATATCAGCGTAGGAGCTGTTATTTCAGTGGCGTCATAGACATATATTACATACATATATGTAATAACATCTATACTCGAAACTGGAATTCAAGGCCAAAAAATCTACGACAGAGACGTTAGTGTCATAACCATCATTGTCGCTTATGTCACTGTCAAGTAAACTTTTCAGGTTTCGCCAACCTTTTTATAATATGCTGCTTTATATTGGCCAAAATTATCATATTATTTATTCTGTGACATTATCTAAAGAGTGGAGCGTAAGCGAAGTGAAGTACTTACAGACGTACGGATACAACGGAACTGTCAGCTGGCTACCTAGACGTCTCAGCATTTCGATAGATTTTTGATTTTAAATAATTGTTCCACGATAACTTTATAAAATTTCTTGGGGATGCAGCTTAGATAAATAATGTAATTTGAGTGTTCAAATATGACCAGATTGATCAAGGCGTTATGGAGCTTAGAAGGCGCGAAAAAATCATCATAAAGTGTCTTGTTATATTGGTCCACTCGTTTGCATGTAAATCACGAGTTCTCGGTTCGAAGCGGGCTACTAGTTAAAATAAGGTTTTTGTAAAAAAACGTAGGTATGAACTTTTGTCGCCGACTGTACTCTACTTTCAACAGTAAACTAAAACGGAGACAATTCTAACGAACATATTAAACACGATAAGGTTTCGTTTTTGACTTGATGTAGTTCTTAACTTAGTCGTAAATTATTGTACCAAATGTTATGAATACCCGAAGTAATACAAGTGCAATACCAGCTTTGCAACCAAAAATCACGGATGTTTAACTTTTTATTAGGCCGTCTTTTATTTATGTAAAATAAGTAAATACAATTACTTCTTTAAGTTATAGGATTGAAATTACCAACAAATAAATTATGTTAGCGTGTTTTTAATAAAAAAGGGAATATACCATTGTACAAACATTTTACTGCAGTGGCAACATTGTAGTAACTTTTTTGGCCTTGAATTACAGTTTCAAGTATAAGATAAATATTTATCACTAAAATTTTAAGCGACTGTTTTGTAAATACCAGTATACTCACTGAATAAATAGGACCTAGAGCGATAAAATAAAGAAGGGCTCAGATCGCTGGCATTTGTGGCCCGAACCGAAGGTAAGGGCCATAAACAAGCGATCGGAGCCCTTCCTTATTACCGCCCGTGGTGCATAGGTACATAATTTTACGTCTCCTCTTGGGTGTGAAGTGAGATTTGCCGCTGCACCCTAGGGCGGTAAATCTCACTTAGCGCCCAGAGTGACGTAAAATGACTTTAAATATGTAGCACTATTTGAAAGCTGCAAACAATTGAGATCTTTAATAAAGTACCAGCAGTTATCTGTCATAAAGTATAACTGCGTGTTATTAAATCCTTAACTGATCAAGTCATCATTTTATCCTGGTGGCTAGTGCTATTACCTACTAGGTACCGTTTTCGTTAAAAAAAAACTTTTTTTTATTATCGTTCGCAAGATATGTATGACATGATGAAGATATGATATATATACACTGTGGTATGAACTCCTTGCCGAGGTTTTCCCAGAGGGCTACAGTATGAGGTACTTCAAAAAAGGAGTGTATAGTTTCTTAAAGGGTAGGCAACGCGCATGTGAATCCTCTGGGGGTTGCAGGCGTCCATAGGCTACAGTAACTGCTTACCATCAGCCGGGCCGTAAGCTTGTTTGCCACCGTCATGGTCTAAAAAACTACGAAACCCTAAAAAGATATAGATAAAGCTCAAAAAACCAAAATTTCAACATTTTATGTTTTTTTTTAAGTAAGTACGAAATTATATATAAATAACTGTTTCGTAGGCAAAGTTGTAGCAGTTGACGGTACGCGCTAGGACCTTTTAGTATCGCGTGCTGGCGCCGTAGCCAAGACCGCCGCGCCGGCGTTGGGCGTCAAGTGTGGAGCAAAAAATGTGTGGAGATAAAGATAACAAATGCGAACGAAGAGTCAAGTGATCATTGAAATATTTTATGGATTGTCCAAAAAAGATTGTCACTTATTTAGGCATTGCAAATATTGGCGCGTATTAGCATATCGTTTACAATAGACCATACAATCGTTTATATTTTACAAGGAATCGTGGTATTGGCTAATTATACCAAGGGCGCGGTTGGGGAAACACAAGAAAATGAAGGGTGCGCAAAAGTATACACTTCCATTATGCAATATTTTCATAACTTAAACTGTCAGGTAACTAATGAACTCCATATGGTACAATCTGCAGCAGAAGTGGGTAAAGCGTGCAATTTTGATCTTGACGCGGCTTTATTGTTATTAGAATAAGAGCGTGTCAAGCTCATTTTGGACATTTGAACGGCTTAGCTACTTCTGCTGCTGACTGTACCATGTCCCCCAACTGACGTCACAGTCTGTCTGTATAGACTCTCTAGTACTCTGTAGTTACTCTGTAGTAACTAAAGATCGCGGTCTAAGAGCAGCATTTTAGCAACCCCATTTTGTTAGTGAGTTCGTGAGAAAATACTACGGTTAAATACCTGCATTCAGGTCGCTAATGCAGGCTAAAATAGGTCAAAGTATTTATAATTAGTGGCTTTCAAACACACGGCACGTCATAGTACTTAATTGCCTCTAGGCAAAAGAGTGCACGCTTACAGGTCAAACCTAGTCAGGCCACTGAAATCTGGACGTTTGACTACACAACATTTTATAGATGCAAGAATATTACCTATTGTTTAAACATAAGTAAATATTGTCTTGGACTAATTATACACAAGTGCTCACGAGGAAACCGCACAGTCTTGCCAGGGTAATACATTTTATTAGTTTGATATTTCTATTAAGCTATTAAGGTCAACTCGGCGAAGACTAACAGCCGGCTGTTCCATAACAGATTTACCATTTCGTAAAAAAAAGCTATGCAGAACTTACTAAAATTGCTTGCTATACGATCTTCGCTGATTGATGGTCAGCGCCGAGTTGACCTTAGATTGTAAACTATAAATTTTCAGGAACTGTTCGACCTGCCTTCTCTACTGCGTGACAAATATTAAGACGAGAATCGAACTGCTTGGACTTAATGACGAAAACGAGTATCTTATATGTTCCCGACAACTACCTACGTGGTCGTTTCCACCGCCTCCTAGCGAACGAACCCTCTTACACGATAATACACCAGTACTCGCCAATAAATAAGTCCGCTCCCAGACTCCTCAACTATTTCTTAGGTATATTTTATACCTGACTGCGACTTGTTTGCCGACAAACATCATAAACTTTACAAAGAATTTTTACTTTTTTGTGAATTATCATAGTTTAATTAAGTTATTTTTACCATATTCATCACACACATAATTTTGAGTCTATCGCTTTATTTCAACACATTTCGATTTTACAGTGCATTGGTGCCACTAGCTGTAATGCTGTAAAACAATATCTGAATAAATAAATAAATGATACTGGATATCCATGCGAGATCACTGCGCTCCACGCTCATCAGCGTTTTCCCGCCTTGTTGAGGAAATCCACTACACACAGAGAGCTCGCCCAGCGGGATCCTGGTGGCCAATGTTCTAATTGGTCCAACATCGATAAAGGAATTGCAATATGCAGCAGCTGCCGCCGTCAACCGTTTGAAGAAAATTAAAAGCGGCAGGCGCGAGTCGGGCCGCACTTCAATTCCGTATAATCCTTGCAAACCTTAGGGGCTGATTTGATTTGGTTCAATTTCTCTGTGAGGCTAATTCAAGTTGTCGGCGCCCACAAGAGGGAAATTGATTTGGTTCAATTTCTCTGTGAGGCTAATTCAAGTTGTCGGCGCCCACAAGAGGGAAACAAGGAAGATAGGAAGCTTAGCTTTCGAAGACTGTTTTTCTAAAAGTACCGTAGCAATTTAATATCAGGCTCGAATTACAGTTAAATCTCTTAGATTATATATTAACAGAATTGCAATAAAAAAGGAATCAAATAAGACTGGAGGTAAAATTTATAACTTTGTACGACATAAACGCAAGCAATTTCGCAGAGGAAACCTCAAACTTCGGGACCTTCAGTGAGGGACCTTCAAACTACCAAAGTTTACATTTTATTTAGTATTTAGAATTAACCACGGAACCTGGACCTCCTTTTAATTTTGAGTAGGTAATTAACGGCTTTTACGAAAAAAATGTTAAATCTTTAACATAACATGATAAATGATGATGATGATGAATAAATACCTAATAATTTCCGTTACTCGTACCTAATTGATGTCAGGACGAAATCCCTTTTTGGCGATAAAACTATCCATTAAACAACAGGTAGGAATGCATTGCCGAATTCTGATACTCGATGAAGTAGGGTTGCCTACGGCCTACTCTTGATCTATAATTGGAATACAGTAGATAAGATTTAAACATTTGTTATATCAGAACTACACCAATAATTTTATAGTATTTTAACTACGTTCCACTTATGATTAAATAGTCAAACTGAAGTTTTGATGCTGAAATTGTTGGAGTTTGTATTTTCATACAAATTTGTAAAACCTCGGGTAAATTTAATATTGTTATCTACATAGGTATGTGGAGCAGATACTGTAAGACTAATACCATAAGCCATAAGTATAAGTACAAGCAGTTCGAATAAAATCAAACAACATGAAATTGAAACACAAAATATTATTAGTTAAAGCAATGGCTCGTAGCTCAGTGTCCGAGAGGCAACTGGAAGGCTCACAAAACCGCGACTCAGGTAGGGTGAAAAACTAAGGCCAACGTGGGTCAGTTCTGGTTGCACAGGGTGGTTTCACAACACGTATGGCACAAGCTTAAATACCGAGCCACCCGGTTGCACTGAAACTACGCGTCAATGCTTTGCATATAATAATGTTATTCATTATAACTTAGGGCCGGTTGCACCAAACTGTCTGTGAACGAAAACGTAATAATAAAAAAATCTTGTATGAAAAGTTTGACAGTTTTCTATGGGATGACAGGTCCGTCGCCATATTTAACGTTGATGAGTCTGTTAATTGTGCGTGGTGCAACCCACCCTAAGTAATACCGACTGACCGGTCTGACCCCTTAAAGAAGATAACAAAAAATAAACTCATGAAAAGGTCATTTTATCTATAAACTAGCTGTACCCGCGCGGCTTCGCTCGCGTGTGTTGCAGTTGATTCTGTTACTTTTTGTTATCCTCAACAGTCCATTGCTGAACGCTTTCTACTTGTAAAATTTTATAAAGTCAGTTTAGCTAAAACCGACTTCGACATCCCAAAAGATCGACGGAAAGCGTCTAAGATTGGACTGTGTCAGCCATGGTCAAGAGAAGCATGTGAGTGGGAAGATCTGGCGAGCTAAAAAGTCAGAGCTTCCTTTGTAGAGTCATGTAGAGTCGAACGGCCGAAGTATCTCAGAGGAAAGTGCAGCAGGAGGTCAGAGATCGAACACAAATTAATGATAAGTCTTAAAAGTAAACCGAAGGGTGGAAAGACCAATAATAAGGCAGCCCTTTCACTAAGGCGGAGATGAGAGGAGACGTGCGGGAATCAACCAATAGCCGGGAATTAACTAAGAACCGTCACCGTGACCATGACTGATGCCTTGCTGATGATCGATTCCCGCATGTCTCCTCTTATCTTTAATCGTATCCGTATCAATAGCAAGGCAGCTTTAGTGGTAAGGTCTGTGTAGGCCGACAGCTAAACACTAATTAGAGTCGAAAACCCGAAGCGTCCCAGAGAAAACAACCTTGATGTTAAAGTGTAAGCAAAATGGCCCCCAAGCAGCCTTTCACGTAGTAAACTCTATCAAAACTGTTATTGATTCCGTCTTAAATATTCAACTTAACCATTTTTGGTATTAATAGTGAAAGTGCTGTGTGTTTTTGGTTTATGCAAGCCTTCTGCCGCTTATGCCATAAGTGCCATAACGCAAACTCTATCAAAACTTTTTTCTCCCCATCTGAAATATTCAACCTTACCATTTATGGTAAAAATAGCAATGGTACGGTGTTTTTGTCTAATGCGGGGGGCTCCGCCCCCGAGCCCCCCTTGTACCGTCTGCCGCGTGGAAAACTCTGTCAAACTCTTGCTCCCGTCTTAAACATTCAACCTTACCAATTTTGATAACAATAGCAATAGCGCAGTGTGTTTTTTCTTTATGCTGGTGGTCCCCCTTTAACCGCCTTTCACGTGCTAAAACCTATCAAAACTCTTTTTCTCCCATCTTAAATGTTTAACCTAACAATTTGTGGTATAATTAGCAATGGTATGGTGTTTTTTTATCTTCATGCGGGGAGCTCCGCCCCCTGAGCCTCCCTTTGTTTACCGCCCGTCACATGGTAAAACCTATCGAAACTCTTTTTCTCTCATGTTAAATGTTCAACCTAAAAATTTTGGGTATAAGTAGCAATAGTGCGGTGTGTTTTTTCTTTATGCGGGGGCTCCGCCCCCTGGGGCCTCCTTTCTTTACTGCCTATTACGTGGTAAGCCCTATAAAAACTCTTTTTCTCCCATCTTAAATTCTTTATATAATCTAACAATTTTTGGTATAATTAGCAATGCTACGGTGTTTTTTCTTTATGCGGGGGGCTCCGCCCCCCGAGCCCCCCTTTCTTTGCCGCCCGTCACGTGCTAAGCCCTATCAAAACTCTTTTTCTCCCATCTTGAATGTTTAACCTAACAATTCTTGCTATACTTAGCAATAGTACGGGGTATTTTTTCTTTATGCGGGGGGCTCCGCCCCCCGAGCCCCCCTTGTTTCCCGCCTGTCCCGTGGTAAGCCCTATCAAAACTCTTTTTCTCCCATCTTAAATGATTAACCTAACAATTTTTGGTATCATTAGCAATACTACGGTGATTTTTCTTTATGCGGGGGGCTCCGCCCCCCGAGCCCCCCTTTAATTGCGGCCCGTCGCGTGATACACCCTGTCAAAACTCTTTTTCTCCCATCTTGAATGTTTACCCTAACAATTCTTGCTATACTTAGCAATAGTGCGGGGTATTTTTTTTAAGCGGGGGGCTCCGCCCCCCGAGCCCCCCTTGTTTGCCGCCTATCCCGTGGTAAGCCCTATCAAAACTCTTTTTCTCCCATCTTAAATGATTAACCTAACAATTTTTGGTATCATTAGCAATACTACGGTGTTTTTTCTTTATGCGGGGGGCTCCGCCCCCCGAGCCCCCCTTTAATTGCGGCCCGTCACGTGATACATCCTGTCAAAACCCTTTTTCTCCCATCTTGAATGTTTAACCTAACAGTTCTTGCTATACTTAGCAATAGTACGGGGTATTTTTACTTTATGCGGGGGCTCCGCCCCCCGAGCCCCCCTTGTTTACCGCCTGTCCCGTGGTAAGCCCTATCAAAACTCTTTTTCTCCCATCTTAAATGATTAACCTAACAATTTTTGGTATCATTAGCAATACTACGGTGATTTGTCTTTATGCGGGGGGCTCCGCCCCCGAGCCCCCCTTTAATTGCGGCCCGTCACGTGATACACCCTGTCAAAACCCTTTTTCTCCCATCTTGAATGTTTAACCTAACAATTCTCGCTATACTTAGCAATAGTGCGGGGTATTTTTTTTATGTGGGGGGCTCCGTTCTCCGAGCTCCCCTTGTTTGCCGCCTATCCCGTGGTAAGCCCTATCAAAACTCTTTTTCTCCCATCTTAAATGATTAACCTAACAATTTTTGGTATCATTAGCAATACTACGGTGTTTTTTCTTTATGCGGGGGGCTCCGCCCCCCGAGCCCCCCTTTAATTGCGGCCCGTCACGTGATACACCCTGTCAAAACCCTTTTTCTCCCATCTTGAATGTTTAACCTAACAGTTCTTGGTATACTTAGCAATAGTACGGTGATTTTTTTCTTTATGCGGGGGGCTCCGCCCCCCGAGCCCCCCTTGTTTACCGCCTATCCCGTGGTAAGCCCTATCAAAACTCTTTTTCTCCCATCTTAAATGATTAACCTAACAATTTTTGGTATCATTAGCAATACTACGGTGTTTTTTCTTTATGCGGGGGGCTCCGCCCCCCGAGCCCCCCTGTAATTGCGGCCCGTCACGTGATACACCCTGTCAAAACCCTTTTTCTCCCATCTTGAATGTTTAACCTAACAGTTCTTGGTATACTTAGCAATAGTACGGGGTATATTTTCTTTATGCGGGGGGCTCCGCCCCCCGAGCCCCCCTTATTTACCGCCTATCCCGTGGTAAGCCCTATCAAAACTCTTTTTCTCCCATCTTAAATGATTAACTTAACAATTTTTGGTAAAATTAGCAATACTTCGGTGTTTTCTCTTTATGCCCGAGCCCCCCTTTAATTGCGGCCCGTCACGTGATACACCCTGTCAAAACTCTTTTTCTCCCATCTTGAATGTTTAAACTAACAATTCTCGCTATACTTAGCAATAGTGCGGGGTATTTTTTCTTTATGCGGGGGGCTCCGCCCCCCGAGCCCCCCTTGTTTACCGCCTATCCCGTGGTAAGCTCTATCAAAACTCTTTTTCTCCCATCTTAAATGATTAACCTAACAATTTTTGGTATCATTAGCAATACTGCGGTGTTTTTTCTTTATGCGGGGGGCTCCGCCCCCCGAGCCCCCCTTTAATTGCGGCCCGTCACGTGATACACCCTGTCAAAACCCTTTTTCTCCCATCTTAAATGTTTAACCTAACAGTTCTTGGTATACTTAGCAATAGTACGGTGATTTTTTTCTTTGTGCGGGGGGCTCCGCCCCCCGAGCCCCCCTTTCTTTGCCGCCCATCACGTGCTAAACCCTATCAAAACTCTTTTTCTCCCATCTTGAATGTTTAACCTAACAATTCTTGCTATACTTAGCAAGAGTACGGGGTATTTTTTCTTTATGCGGGGGGCTCCGCCCCCCGAGCCCCCCTTGTTTACCGCCTATCCCGTGGTAAGCCCTATCAAAACTCTTTTTCTCCTATCTTAAATGATTAACCTAATAATTTTTGGTATAATTAGCAATTTTACGGAGTGTTTTCCTTTTTCGCGGGGTGCTCCCCGACTCCCTCCCCCTTCTACCAACCACCTCGCGGAAAATTCTCCCATCTTGAACATTCAAACATTTTTGGTAACAATAGCAATAGTAGTGTGTTTTTCTTTATGCGAGTCCCCTTTAACCATCTATTACGTAAATTCTATCAAAACTGATTTTTCTTCTGTCTTTAACATTCAACTTAACAGTTTCTTGAATTTTGTATTTCTAATTTATTTTTTCCCCTTGCATAGGCTTATATTGGCCCTATGGTTGACGACTGGTAGAGAATACAATTTGGTACTATACTTACACGCCATTTCGTGCAATATAGATGAAATAAATATAATATTCTAAAGGGTAGGCAACGTGCATGTAAATCCTCTGAAGTTACAGGCGTCCATAGGCTACGCTAACTGCTTGGCATCAGGCGGCGGGCCGTATGCTTCATTGTCACCGTCGTGGTAAAAAAAATATATAGTTAAAATACGATGGCATATATTCCCATATAAAGTCATTTCCCATACAAAGTTCAAATCTAAACAGACAAACAGACAAAAATTCTAAAAATCGTCGAAACGTGTGTCCTGTTATCGATTCTAAGAGCTACTAACTCATTTTTTTACTAATATCTCCAATGTACCTACAGATTTTCGACCCTTTTCAGCTTTATTATATGTAGGTATAGATAGAAGATTTACAAACTATTCACAAACATTTATAATACAGAGGTGATCGAGTAATTTTCCGATGAAAAGGAAAAATATACAAATTCGTATCCGCAGCAATCATTCGTCTTTTCAACCACAAATATCAGTGTTTTCAACAGCTCTGTTGATAAGATAGGCGTTGCTAAGCAACCGCGTGCTAGCGCGGCAGGCCTCAACAGAAAGAAGGAAGAAAGAGGTAGCATAGATAGTACCTACCTACTATAGCCATCTAGGGAAATCTCTGCGAACTCGTGTTGCATTTAGTATGCACCTAAACTACATATGTAGTGGTCAGATTTTGCGTAGGGAAGACTCGGTTAGTGACAAAGTCCTGCGAGAGATAGCGTTACCTAATCGTATAGCCAAAGACATATTTAGATACCCCTTTTGATGATACGTATTTTTTACTTTTCCACTATATTTAACCAGTATATTATTATTTAACCCATTTATTTATTTATATATGAATGAATATAAACTAACCGAAAGTAGTTAAACAATTATCAATTTGCTGCTTGAGCTTAACACTCATATTCAAAGTTTAAACCCCCCTTAAACCCCCTTAAATCCAAAATGTTCGTATTTTTTATAGCCTATGTCCTGACCAGAGGTCTGTTGAACCTGCTAGTGAAGTTTTTATCGAAATCGGTTCAGGCGTTTTGACGCCAACTCTCCCCATCCAAACAGACAAACAGACAAACAGACAAACAGACAAAAATTCTAAAAATCGTCGAAACGTGTTCTGTTATCGATTCTAAGAGCTACTAACTCATTTTTTAACTAATATCTCCAATGTACAGATTTTTTACCCTCTTCACCTTTATTATATGTATAGATGCCCTGTTTTATGTGTAAAATCGATATAATAGCATATAGCTAGTTTATTGAAGGCAGTTGATGAAATATATACGGCATTGCAGTGAAAGCCTTCGTGTTAGGTTCGTTCACCCCCACAGGCCGGCCGCAGTTTTGCAGAATCTAGAATCACTTTTCAAACATAATTACCCTGTCTAGTTTTCTAGTCGATACTGAGTTGCCTACGATGCCGATATTGAGGTGCGATGGGATTTTAGTATCATAATGTCTATTATTTTTATTACTTTGGTCACAAGGACACTGGAAATTGGGTCTAATTATCAACAAAGAATGAAACTATATATATTTATTTAAATATTTAAGTTTTATTCATTATAGTATACCTCCCGTACATACACATGAAGTGGGGGTAAATTATTTTTTTTATTCCAACCCTAATGGGGTATGGGGTGTCGTTGAGTAGGTCTTTAAAAAAATAAGGATATTCTGAAACTATTTTTGGATGGAACTAAGAATTTCGTAAATATTAGCTACGAAAGTTTAAAAAAGTTTCCTCGCTACCTACCTCATTAAAAATTGATCCCAGCAAAAAAGTGTTAATTTTTTTTTGTAGAGTCAGTAGAAGAACATTTTTTCGTATGAGTCACCGTTACCATAGAGAAATAATAAGCCTTATAGAGTTCTCACTCCATACAACTGGTTATTAGCCCGCAAGCTTGACATTTTGAAGGCTAGACGACTAAGGGTATGAGGGAGGAGCGGGCAGGGGCCGTGAATACCAAGGTTTTACAACGGGTGCCCTAATCACACCCCCTGCACGCTCCTCCCTCAACCCCTTAGTCGTCTAGCCTTCAAAATGTCAAGCTTGCGGGCTAATAACCAGTTGTATGGAGTGAGAACTCTATAAGGCTTATTATTTCTCTATGCCGTTACTGAGTTATTTAAGAAAAACAAAAAAAATCCCTTTACAGTACCCCCAAGTCGTGCCGTGCCCCACATAGGATACTTGCGGGCCTGTTATATTTTATTGCATGTTTGAGAAAACACATTTCTACTAAGGTACAGTCGCCATCAGATGTATCGGAGCGGCTAAGGTGGTCACAAATATCTGAACAACGCGTTTATTTTCAAGACGATAAAGTGCATGTTCAGATATCTCCCAGTACCCAGGTCGTACCGATATATTTGACGGCGACTGTACACGATGTCTTACTCTTACAGAACGGAACACGTTGTACGTTTCTGTTTGTGCCTGAATGACGTACTATTTGGTGTAAACGGCTGAATGATTACAGAAATACGCGAGCTGCCTCTTGACCTGTCAACTCAGAAAAGAAACTAGGCCTTATTGGGATTACGTCCGTTTTCTTCAAATAATGTTTCGTTTCTGCAAGCCCTGTATCATTGGAGGAATAATAAATAGGTCAAAATTCATAGGCCCCAGGTGATAATATTAATTAATTAATCATACGCATAAAAAAAACAAGCCTTTATTTGTCATTACACTTTGTGTTGGTTTGCGCCAAAGTCAATTACATTAGAATAACAATTATTTAATAAATTAAATTTACTAAACATTTCTTATGTACAATAATAATTTAATAAATATTGAACAATTTGTTAAATACTTTTATTATTTACAATTGCATTTAAAAGTTAAAATTAGTTTCTTACGTAAAACATTGTAATGTAAAATTAGAATTGATCAATATAATAAAATTAAATATAATATTCATATTATAAATATAATATTCATAATTCAGATTAAACAGTTAAGTGTCATAATGTTTTATTTTTTATTTAGGCAGTAGGATACAGGATAACCCAAGTAAAGTACCTAACCTACCTACTATGGTATTAGGCTATTATTTTTAGGGTAAGTATTATGTGCGTTAACGAGTTTGAATAATGTATATAGGATTTTATATGGAAATTAAAATATATTGTTTAAAGCAAACTTTGACACTTAACGACAATTTTTTGATGTGCCACGATAAATACGCTTAAGTAGATAATAAAGAAAAGCATGAGAAAAACATACAATGTTTTAAACATGAGACTACGAACTTATACTCGTAACTCTATACAAAAGCATTTTGATGTCGATACAGCAGTTCGTGAGGAAGTGAGAAGATAGGGTTATATTTATTTTTGTGAGATCGTGGGAGACTATATCACAACACACACACCGTGTAACAAAAGTACTGGTGATCCTTTTAATGGCATAAATTGGTATCGTATTCTAATTATGAAAAAAGCAAGAAAAAAATTCGTCTACTTTTTCTTACTCACAATAAGATATCAATTATGCCCTTAAACGGATTACCAGTATTTTTGTTACATCCTGTATAAGAAACTAAATTAAAGCAGGCGCAGACATTTGTAGTTAGGTAATTAGTATGCCTTTACGTTATGAAGTTGTATGTATGTGTATATAAAACATTATACATACATGTTTAATTATTACTTACTATTAAAACAGTTTGTGTTGCTACCAAAACTACCAAAGTATAATTATTATGACTGTAGAAGTGTATGGCATGTTTCCTATTTGGGAAAAATGTACCTATATATAACGAAAAAACTTTCTTTTCGATTCTACTTGACAGATTGTGAACCACCATTCGTCGACGGTGTCATAAAAATATTTTTCATAACAGAAATAAGAGAATATTAGTAGATATTACTATTAATCTTTAGTTACGATTATCTTAATAACACATTTATTTAATTATAACGCGGGGCTAGCAAGTATAAGGCAAAGTTATTTTGATACTTGAGTCAATCAACTTTTTATAGCGCCTGGTTGCTATGGTTACGTCCCTTGGACAACCAAAGATTTTCTATGAAATAGTATGAGGATGTCCCTCGGACAACGGGGACAGAGTAAACAACATTAAAAAGTTGATTCGCCCACTTCTTTTATATGCCACAATAATCCTTTGATGTTAGAAATTATTTCAAAAGTAATTTATGATTGCATTATTTTATCTTCTTATCCGAATAAAGTTTCTTAAACCTGAAATTATACACGCTTTTAAAATATTCTAGAAAGTATGTTTAACGATTATTAATTACATAATTGGAAGTAAGGTGTTTTATTCCTGCAGAAAAAAACGCGTATTTCACATACCAATTTGCCGTGATTATCTGAAGTAATATAAGTACCTGATGTCATTATAATTAACGAAGGTTGCAACATAGAACACCCACGAATGTTTAACATAATATTTTTCAAGCTTCTAGTATCACACATTATGGCAGATTTTTCTTTGTTAATAATTTAATCTTATTTGTCATAGTTACACATGGTAGATACGGATAATGTTACGATCGAAATAAATTGGTGATGTATTTTTAATAAAATAGAGTTTTTTTTATAATCCATGTGAACACCGCGATTTACTGTAAGTTTATACTTACAGTACTTTTAAATTTACATAAAGCTAATAATTCAATCCATTCTTAAACTAGGTAATTTGTTATAAATATCAAAATCAACATAACTTTTTTTATGTACCACGACGGTGGCAAACAAGCATTATGACCCGCCTGATGGTAAGCAGCTACCGTAGCCTATGGACGTCTGCATATCCAGAGGTGTCACATGCGCGTTTCGCCGTTGTCAGCTACGCCGAATCTAAATCATGTGGGACTTACAACATTATTAATACTGTACCTTATGGTAGTCATTTTTTAATATGTCCGAATCTTACCAGAGATTTCTTCCTACAATTCGGACATCTTAAAAAAATCTTACTAAACCTACATTTGAGAAAAATTAAGGTTGACTACTGTAATCAAAATGATTAAAAATCTACAATATAATGTGATCGAGTATTTTTTAGGATGATAAGTAATTGCTTTCTTGATATGACTAATGTTAAAGCGTAATTTCATTCGTAATTAAATAGATCGGTACGTGACGTGATTTATTAATTATAGGTACTTCCTAATACAACAATTAAGTAAGAATTTACAAGCGCTACGTCGTTATTTGTCAGAGTCGTTACATGTCGAGTGCTAAAAATGTGTCCCAAAAATCTGAGTCAAATCAAGTCCAATGCGTACTTCAATGGCGTGACATTGGTCGTAGAGTAGGTACAAACTGAGTAGACAGACGCTCGAGCATGGCGACCAGCAGGCTTATGATGGCAGTAGTTGTCCGCCGATAACTTGATAAAAAGCTGACAACTTGACACATTGTCATGTTTTGCTGTGTGAATGTGTCAAGTTGTCAGCTTTTTATCAAGTTATCGGCGGACAACTACTGCCATCATAAGCCTGCAGCTACGCGGTCAGTGACAGTGACGCGTCCATGCTAAACAAACGCAAATGTATCATCGCCAACACTGTTAACTAAACATTTGTAACCAAATCCCTATTGCAACGGTATAATGTATATCGATGGTCAGTTAAGTGTGCTGCTGTTTGTATGGGAGTGACCTCAGAGAAAGCTACTCAAATCTCTGAGAAGCCCGACGCAACCGATCACGCCGCTAGTCGCTCGCCTCTGAGGCCGTACACTTAGGATTATGGCTTACAACTCCGGAATTGTTTGTATGGCCAGTTCCGGAATTCCGAGGTTAGCACATACAAAAATTCTATAGTTTCAAGCCCTACTTAGGATTGCTTAACAAGGGTTAAGCAATCCTAAGAAGTTAAACTAAGGAGTTTTGCATAGGACGAACTTTTGATGTACAAGTCATTTTGGCACATTGACAAATTATTAAAAGATGTATTATAGATTTGACATAAACGGACAAAGCCCTTGTAGCCATTAGTAAATTTTGGTAGGTAGTAATATACGTATGATAACAACAAGTTAAAAGGAAATATAAATGCTAATTATCTATATGTGGCTTTCCATCAGAGAAGGGCCCTTTTACTCATTTGCATATAAGGACCCTTCTCTCATAGTTGTCAGATTTTGTTCCATTATTGTTATAACTTAGCTTGTAAAGTACCTATTAACATAGAACAAAGATTCATTTCATCATCTTCACAATTAATGTCTTTTGTAAACATATCATGGCACTTGTTTTGAAATTTCTTATACCGTGTATATTGTAACACGAGCAAAAAATTTAAACGTAGATTCTGATTCTCAAACAATAAAGTATAAATATATATATAAAGTATATATATACAGTAGAGATTGTCTCTTTCCCATACAAACTAAATAATATTTTCAGAGTACGTTAAAATCCATCTTATTGACACTGCTAGTCAATCTTCAATTTTGCAATACATTGCGTGTTCGAATAAACAAAAACAAAAAATGTGTGTACTAAACATAAAACCCCTAATAGTTATTTTAAAAGTCACTAAACAAACGTTGTCTAGTTTGAGCAGTAAAATCTACGTTTAAATTTTTTGCTCGTGTCACAGGCCAGACACGGTATAGATTTGTCAAACATGCTATTTGTAGTCTTGTGTAATATTAATTATCCAATCAATTACTTAAATTTTAGTTTTTATACTTTCTGGCATATCGCACCACAAAATTTTGCGATGATAAGATTTTCTTCTCTAGTTCTCTTCCTTGGACATTATCGGAAGCAAATTATAATAAACTTATGAACTAACCGGCATAGCTCAATTTAGAATAAAGAGACGTCTTTTTTTTACTTTTTCACGTGCTTTTATTTTTATTTATTTAAAGCAAAGCCGCTCCGCCAAAGTTAAAATTTAATACTGCTCAGTACGATCACCCCCGCTTAATATGTTAGTGTGTATTTTAAAACGCTAGCGATGATAAACCAATCTACGTTATAGTCAGTCGCTTTATAAGGTTGGTTTAACTTAATTTAAAATGTATTTCGAATAAATGAGTGTACATAGTTTAATTGCCGACTTCGTTAACTCTCTTATCAATCGTTTCCAAAATTGTTCCCATAAGGCACTAAAAGTGCATATTGTTTGGCCAGGGAGTTTCCCAGTTGTTGCATAGACATAAAGAATCACTGTCTTTTTCTTACACTAGTATATCACCAGCAGTAAAACGAGATGGATACAGTTTACACGTCTACTGTTACTGCGTATTTAGTTTTACCAGACTATGGGGCGTATTCTAACTTTATAACACATTTAGAAACGATTCAACTTCAATACAGCTCCAGTACATTAACAAAGCAATACAGATAGCGCCTAAATGCCAGAATCAGAAATATCAGTATTTGCCTGATTAGTCCAATGCAACTCCAATACAACTTTAATATTAGTTGATTATTTGTTGTGTTTTTAATGTATTGTGTGAGTATTTTAAAATTAGAATACGGCACTAACTATATGGTTATCAAGGCTCTTATAATTACATATGTACCTAAGCTTATTCATCTACCTGGTAGTATCATTGATAGACGAATTACATTTTAAATAAAGCACAACCTTATCCGTCTCATTCTCGTTCCTTAATATACCTATAGACTTTAAATATAGCTCGATAAGCATAGCGTAGTTACGCTTCAAGGCAAATCCATCTAGAGGCGTTTTCGTCGAGGCAGGATACACGGAAACAGTTTTATATTACATCACATTTTGTGGATTATTACGAGCTAACACAATAAAATTATCTGATCTGGTCATTAGCTTAGGGGTACACGCACAGATGTGCCCGCCGGTTGTGCAGCGGATGTGCCCGGCGGACAGATCCGTCCGTGTATGGCGCTATTCAGATGTGTCTGCAGACAAATCCGTGTCCAATTCGCGCCATACATAAACGGATCTGTCCGTTGGGCATATCCGCCTGACGAATCCGGTGGGCACATCTGTGCGTATCCCTAGCTATTATTTGAATTAATAAGTTGGTACATATGTTTAAAAACGTTGATTGTATAATTTTAATTATCTACAATGGGCTTAAAGTTCGATGGACACGTTGACGGTTAACCATCACCTGCCATTTGTTTTCACACCCGTTAAAATAAACCTAAACATCATCTATCTGAGGTATTTGAAAGTGACAAAACCAGCGAAACCTATCTACTGCCCAGGCGAATACGTCTCGCGTTACGCCGTATCGTGTTCTTCATAGCTGAGCGTAACCGGTGCGGGGGGAAGCGCGTCGGCGGGCGGACGAGGCGCGGCGTCAGAACACGTCGTCGCTGGGGTCGTCGTCGAGCTCGCACAGGAGTTTGCTGCTGTAACGATAAAATTACCAATTTTATACTGACTGCTTTACTTTTCTGACCCAAGGTTTCGTCGGTAAGGGCGGCCACCGACTATCAGTCCGCCTGCAGTCCGCCTGACGATCTCGGCCTGTCAGTTGGAACAAAAATTTGCCGGCTCCGAACAACTGATAGGCCGATATCGTCAGGCAGACTGCGGGCGAACTGACAGTCGGTGGCCGCCTTATATGACAGACAGAGCACACTTTCAGTAGGTAAAGCAGGTAGGTAAATATGTATATGTAAGTAGGTAATTGAGATTACACGTGTCAAAACTTTCTTTTTCAACGTACTAAAACATAGTATCGGAAACAAGTTTTTTTTTGTTTAATAGTAAATGCTATATGTTTTTCTTTCATAGCTAAGCGAGACATACGAGTATTGACAATGGCGCAGATAGGTAGTTAGCTTTTTATAATAATATTTTGAAGTAAATGTTTTCATCTTTAGCTATTATATTTATTGCATAATTTAGGTTTTGTGATATGATCCAAAAGTCTACACTTAATTTTACAACAAAGCGAATATGTTTATGATATTAATACATATGTTATATACACAAAATCATGTGACGATATATTCATTTATATAAAATGTGTGCTTGCAATATGCACTACAGGAGTTCAAAGTGCAACTGCTCTGCGTGTTTGAACTAAGTTGATATAATACTTAAATTATTTTTAACGACGACGTCATATGTAAAACACCAACTAGATTTGATAATGATACAAAGGGTTTAGTGCCTAACCTTTACGATGCCTAAACAAACGTGAAATTACCAAACATAATTTAACAAACGAGTAATAGTACCAGATAAAAAACTAAGTAAGACAAAAAGCTTTAACAAGGTGGGTAACACTAAAAGTAGGTACCGTAAAATCGATTTACTTAGAACATATACAAATTACAATCACATATTGAAGAGTCGTATAAAAAAATTAAAACTTTAGATTTTAACTAGCAGATGTTAGTTAAAACCCACAACACAACAATGAGCCATAATTACAGTCCAATAGAAACCTGGATCGAGTAAATCCCAATGACAAAAGTTTACCTCCAGGGCCAAAGTAACCCGACTTTACGGTAGGCATTTTATCTCGGTAAGGATATTTGAATGTAATCGTAAACATTAGGCAAAGAAAGAATGCAATGTTTTGAGTGAAAAGGATTTAATGAAGTAATTGTTTCACTCTACACTGTGCGTAAGGTTCAGTAATTAACATACTTGAAAAGATACTAGTTCCTTTACAACTAATGATGTAAATATGTTCTTCCGTCACCAAAGTTGAAATCACTATCGGACCTGAAAGTCCAGCATTTTAAAACATCAATAACGCAAACTAAACTAAGTCTACAACTCAAACTAAAATCAAAGAAATGTACCCTATATTTTTGTAACATAAATAGACACGTGGAAATATGAATAATGATATGAAAGCAATATTACTTACTCCTCTTTACTAGCGAATGATTCTGCGTGCACTCTTCGATTGCAGGCCCTATCGCAACAGCGACAATGCCAGTACGCGAGGACACTTAGACTAAAGACGAACACCGCCGTGGGCAGTACCAGAGCCAACACCAGCCCTCGAATCGTAGAATCCCAGGAATACCTCGCCACGACCAGATCTGGTCTTGTTAAACTATAGTAGCATGGGAATATCTTTGGTGCGTCCGGCCCAGCATAGTCATTTGCAAACACCGAACAGTTCACTCTTGGAGGATATCCACAACCTTCAGGGTTTATAAGAAATTTCAAGTCTGTTTCATCCCATTCGACTGGTACTGGTCCGCCTTCAACGAACGGGGTTCTAGCTAGATTTACTCTTATCTTATGGCACTTGGTGTGTGCGGTAGTGCAGCCTTCTCTACATGATGCCCACGTGCAGTTCGTTAATGTCTCTGCATGAACATGAGCAGACACAGAACATATGCCTGCTTCAGGGACGAACTCGGCCAGTATCGTTTGTATGGCTGGCTCAACCACGAACGGAATAAGAAAGAGGAAAGCAAACACTGCGAGTATGGCTGACGTTCCAAGGCAAAGTGATGTGTAAAATTTGAATCGCTCGAAAAAATGTGCAAGCAGTTGCTCCCTCGTTGGCTCTAGGGGTTTGAACTCAGGGCTCCCCGGTTCCGCGGAGGCACCCATTGGCAGGGTGGACCTCTCAGAGGCGGCCGGGGAGAGGCTGGTGCGAGACCTACTCATGGTAGACATGGAGCCGAGGGTTAGGTGCGCGTCATAGCAAGCGTTTAATCGTCTCTTAGCGAACTAGCCGGGCCCTCGCAGAGGAGGGGAACGCCTGGAAAAAAAGAAAACGGTAAAATAAGTAAGGTAATGAATAAATAGGTACATAATGTACCTACCTAAGTATACATATAAACATAATATACATACGAACTTTATACTGAAAAGGTGAAATAATCATTATTATCCTGACAATACTGTTGGAACAGTAAGAAAATTTGAAATTGAATTATTCGTCATGTTGTATAGTAATATGATCGATTAATAATTCGTAGCCATAAAAGTTCAAGCCATGTCAATTTGAAATGACGAATTTGTTACAAGTCACCTTGTGTGCATTATAAATAAGTTCGTTCGGGCTCCAGTAGATGGTCTGTTAAATAAAGTATTCATTGCCTAGAATTCATTTGTCACGTAACCATTGTTTCAAGGCCAATTATATAATACGGTGTTCTGACGTAGGACTGAAACAGAACCTTTCCGTTTATAATGAATAACTAAATATAGGTTGAGAACAATTAATCAAATGTGGACAAGTTTCGTGAAATGGCCCACTTTGCCTTTACAAGGACACTTCATTTTTTTCTACGAGTACTAATAACTCCGACATTCAACAGAAGACGTCCTTCCGTTCTTTCCTTCTGACACAAATAATGAGTAAATACTGATTACAGTGTAATCACAGGTTATACATTTCCATAGAGTTTGCCCGGAAAGAAAAGTGTCGTGGTTTATATGGGAGCTCATACATACTACGACACTAATATTTCCGTACAGCCTATATCTGTGCTAACTCGGGGCACCAATACTAAAGTGATGTAGCAGAATAATGATTTTATCGACAAAAAATATATCGATGTTACTGTTTACATCTAGATGTTTTAAAGGCATGCGCATAATTTTATTATCGCATATCAGACATGATATCGAGGATTTCAATGAGCACATAGTTAATACATATCACCATATTTTTTATTTATATCAAATCAAATCCCTAGAACTCGCGCCGAGTTAGCACATGTATACTTATAATTTATGTCTTTTAAACTAATGGCTTAATCGAGTAACAATAATAACATTTTGATGCCACTACGGCCACCACAATGTATGGACATTTACAACTCCAGTAAGTGTGTTACATCACGTTTCCAACCCCTCAAACAAGACGATTTACTATTTCAACAATATGTTAAAGGATATATAGACTAGTACAGGGCCGCCTCGTAGCCCACCGAGCCGTTTGGTTTTAGTATATTCACGGAAACTTTATTTTTTATCGAGTGGTTGACTTTTTTCCGTTTTTAATATTTCAAATATTTAGGAGATGCAACAATTAAAATAATAACTAGATCTTACGTGACTGATCTCAAAGTGGAGAAACAGGATCGTTTGGAGACATTTGCGTTTCCGTTTGTCCTCCAGCGCAACCTTTGAACCTCATCTTTGCATCGTCACCGACTTCCACAGTTCGTTGGCATAGCATCAGCGTTATACACGACACCACAACTAGGACCGTCGGCAGTATCAGCGCCACCATAAACTGGCGATGTGTCGCGTCCAAATCAAACCGAGCGACGGCTATTTCTGGATTGTTTTCCGTATAGAAGCAAGGGAATCTGGCTTTAGCATTATGATCTGCGCCATCTCGCCCGTAATCCTTTAGGAATTCTTTACACTCATCAGCCAGGGTGTTCACACAGCCCTCCAGATTAATCATTAAACGGCTGTCATTAGCTAGGGTCAATTCAACTTCAGCAGGAGCAATCACACGGTTTTGAATAGCTCTGGACTGATACAAATACTGGAGATAGGTGAAGTTAGTTAAATCTGAAATTTCTGGCTTGGGCAGCAACGCTGCATTTATACAATCAACTGCTACTACTCCTGAAGTTCCATTATGTACAGCGTGGCAAGATAACATCAGAACTTCTTCGCCGTTATCCGTCCAGACTATAGCACCAGTGTCCTCCTGAGCTAATTTAGCACATTTTGCTAAGAATACTCTGTCTCCACTTAACACTATAACGTTTTTGTTCCGGGTCGGGATGTCAACACATCGGCGGTCGCAATTGTATGGAGTTCTAATTTTTCTACAAGTCCCTCTGTTACACGAGAATAAGCCATGTACATCTATGCATGTAATCTTTCCTCTTCTACCTGAACATTTTAGCGGAGGATCTGTTTCTCTAAACGCACATTCAAAAGCGTCAGTAATATTAATGCACTTTCCTTCGGTACAGTTGAACGTTCCGGTCAAGTTTTTACACTCGTCTCTGATGCAGTGATACTTTTTTGCATTTTCCTGATCTATACCGTAGCATGTTTTATTAGCAGCACTTCCACATTCTGAGAGCAGTAACGACGTTCCATTCTTCCTGACGTTGACATAGATTTGGATGCAGGCTCCGGAGGTCTTGCTGAGGCACCATTCCCCGCAGGAGCCCCAGTCGCAGTTGTCCTTGTTGATAGCTCGGGTCGTTGTGCACATTATTGGTGTTGGATCGATGCCTGACGCCGTGGCTCTTGTGTAGGGCATGTAAATGGCGACGGTGAGGTAGACTAGAGCCACCGCACTGAGGACGGCTGTCATTTGACATACACATATCGTCCCACATATCTTTTGGTCCTGTGGGGGTATGACCAGGTCCTCCTCGGGGGTGGGTTTCGGCATCTCGTCACGAGCCGCACTCTATCGTCACTGACGTACCGAAGGCTGTATTACGCATGCGCCATGTTGGGATCGATTGGGCGCAGTGCAGGCAACCCCGAATGTGCTATTTTTTTTTGGATAAAATGATGTCAATGCCCTATTGGTCAACAGTTAGTAATTATAGACACGCGAATCAAATTGAATTGGGTGTCATAATGTACTTACTGAATTACTCTCGCCTTCGTATATACGCGCGTACCTCTAAATAATCATTCTTTACTTAAGGATCAAAATCACGTGTAATGTTATTATTACAGAGAATTTTCTAGAATCTATACTACACACTAACTAGATATACTTATCTAAGATTAAAACAGTCTTATATATATTGAAGAAGGAGTCAAAATCAGATATAATCGAAAGTTACCTATCGTATCGTGGGTAAGACTAACAACCAGAAATACAAACACTTAAATACTTACTTTTATATCATACATATTACTTTTAATATTTGTCATTGTTAGCTAAAAATGATTTTAATCCCAATTTATGAATTATGGAGAAGCTTTTGGAACTTCAAATGCATCGTCACTTACATCGCAGTCAGTTAACCTTACAGGTAAACTTTTTCCTTAATTCATATTATCTTATAATAAAAAATCATTTAATATCTATATTATAAGTAATGCTACAATCAATAGATACACTAAATATTATTTATAACTTACAGCAACACATTTACCGGGCAATCGAAACCGAAGCACGATTCACACTAGTTCGTAGCTCGTATCACAAAATATAAAAAACAAAGGACCATGGAAACTTTATCATTATTTCTAGAATAATGTGGGATGTCTATTTGTTTTTCTAGTATTTCAGTATGTTTCCCGACTCACGTCTCGGTATGGTCAACTAAGGTGAAGTTGCAGCGCGCGGCACTGCGCACTGCGACGTTTCTCGTACCACCGTGAAGTCGGTTGCGCAGAGAAAGTTGGGTTTGGGTGACGATTGGGGTGATGCAGTTTTAAGTTTTTAAGGATAGGATGACATTTCGAACCCTACATTATCGTTGCTATGCTGTCCTTTCGTCTGTCCGATCGTCTATTACTGTCTTATTACTATCTTTAAAATTAGCAAATTTAAAAATGATCATCTATCTATAGGTACATATAATAAAGCTGAAGAGGGTCAAAAGTCTGTACATGGAAGATATTCGAAAAAAAGTTGGCTAGGGATATTTAGAATCGATAACAGAACACGTTCTAACAGTTTTTAGAATTTTTGTCTGTTTGTCTGTTTATTTGACCGCGCATCACGTGAAAACGGCTGAACGGATTTTGATGAAATTTTGTATAGAGATAGTTTGAGTCCCGGGAAAGGCCATAGGATAGCTTTCATCCCGAAAATAAATCAACCCTGAAGGGGGTGAAAAGGGGGTTGAAAGTTTGTATGGAGAATTTTTAACCGCTGAACCGATTAAGATGAAAATTAGTATGTAGATAATTTAAGTCCCGGGAAACGACATAGAACAGTTTATATATAACATAGAAAGTTTGTATGGCGAATCAATAACCGTTGAACGCTGGATATGTTCTGGGTAGGGCTTCCAATCCCGGGATACCGGCTTTTTAAGGGCGTTTTTCAATCCCGGTATTTACTGATTCAATACCGGGATCCCGGTATTTTTATAAACTAGTTAAACTGTCAAAATATGTGTAACAAACATAAACTACCCATCCAAATATTTAAATTAAGCATCGCTGCGCAGCTTACTGGCAATAGCGGCTAATGTGCGCGGCTGTTTTACGTCTGTTTCTCTCTTTAGTTTAACGATTCTGATGATTTCTTTCTCTTCCCTGCACTGGCGCCACTGGCGCCACCTACCGCGCCGGCTGTTGGTTACGTAAATGACGTAAATCACACACGTCTTAGACATGTTTTTACATGTGGTCGCCGGATATTTTGTCAAAAATGTTAAGCTAATTCGAGCAAGCAAGTGGCTTGGCCACGGCACCAGTGCAGGTTGCATCTTGTTCATAAAACTGTGAGCTACCTAAAGTTATGCCATATACACCAGTCATAATTTTTCAAAAAATCCATGTCGAGAAGCAATCCATATTGCTTTTAGGTAACCAAACTTTTAACAGTTTTAACCCTATTGAGACCCTGTTGTATTGTATCCGAATTGCCGGTTTCCTTCAATATATATGACTGGAAGTGAGGTATTCAAGACGGCGGCCAAAAAACGTCCAATTTTTTAGGTTTTCTTAAATATCCGTAAACAGTGGCCTCTACCAACAAATATTCTACTACTTAAGTAATTCACATAAAATTCTCTATGAAAAAGGTTATATACAGTTTTTGCTGGGATCAATGTTTAATGAGATATTGAGGGTATAAGATAGACAATAAACATATTGACTTGTTGGCTTTTTCCTGCGACTTCGTCTGCGTGTGATTAACATTCGCCACAATAAATTTATGAATCGCCGTAGCAAATATTAATTTTACGTATATGCGGTTTTATCTTGAGCCGCCGCCCGCCATCATGAATATCTCACTTTCGGTCATATATTATTTGAAGGCAACCGGCAATTCGGATACAACAGGGTCTCAATACTCTCAATAGGGTAAATAGTCTGGTTACCTAAAAGTAATATGATTTGCTTCTCGACATGGATTTTTTGAAAAATACTACTTGTCTAATCGCCTCTTTTCTCTCTATTGTGGAGTTGCAAACTACACACGTAATATGTTTGCGCAATAAATACGGATTTGATTGAAACAAGGCATTTTTTTCATGTTTTCATACATTTCAATTTTTTCCCGAAAAATCCCGGGATCCCGGGATCCCGGTCTTGGAGAATTCAATTTCGGTATTAATACCGACATCACAGAAGGTCCGGTATTTGGAAGCCCTAGGAAGGATATAGAATAGTTCATATCCAGAATTCATTCCTTAACGAGGGATTACTAATTCCACGCAGACGAAGTCGCGGGCAAAAGCTAGTAATAACTTAATTCTATTCCATTTTCATATTTTAATCATAAAGTTTTTTCTATATCACCTGCACAAAAAATATAAAAAGTTCAGAAACAACTAACTCTGATAACTTATTAAGTATGTTAATATGTTATTTAACCTAATCTGGAAAAATGAGGGTCGGGAACTATTTATAAGCACATTTTTCACAATTAACTATTATATATATTATTATATATATCTTAACTACTACTTACCTATATTAATCATATTTAATAAGAAGGAACTTATTGTATTTCCGTATTGAATTAAAGAAATCGTACTATCCCTCCCCTCCATTTTCATATATGTTTTTCATGTTATTTTTCACTAATCTTATTATGAGTCCAGTTTAAACGATGTTCCTTGTCTGGTTTACAGTTTTACGAAACACAAGTTTGCACCAAAGGAGTGTGTTTACTTTTGTAGCCTAAGTTTGGGTTTGGACTTGGAACGCATGCGCGGAATATTGCCAAAGCCTGGTTAACTTTCGAAGTTGCAACGTTTTCATCGACTTACAAGGGGTGAGTAAACAGTGTCAGGGAGAATAGGTACTAATTATATTATAATAAATAATTAATTAATTAACTAAATAATTACCTAATTATTTGAAGACCAGTTTACTCAGCTCTTATAATATTTTGTATTAAGTTGATAATGTAATACCCGCACATTAAATAATAATAAAAACATCCCTAATATAATCGCTCTAACTATATCATTTTCTTAATCAAAATGTACCTGCCTACTATAAGTCATCAATGTAGAGACTTCAACAGTACCTATCAGAGCCACTTAGCAAAAAAATCAATGTCATCGGCCTATTTGATTAGTGCAAAGTAAATTAAAGTATAGTTACTTTCAAGAGAAAAACCAATAATCGCTTACAGTTGAATGTAACTGTAATGAATAATGTCAGTTGTAATGAAGTTCGTTAATTAAAAAAAAAACTTTTGGTAGTGTACACAAGTTATGTAATAACAATAACGTCGGTTCCTTCTATTATCTTCGAAACTTCTATAAAATGCGGATAAGTAATCGGCCACTAAAAAATTACGTAATCTTCATCTAAATCCCGCTGTCAATTGTGAGCAATCATACTTACTTTGGCAATCATTCTCATCTCAGGTCAGAAGAATCGGATCACACTGGATTTTATCATCCCAGTTGCTACAAGTAACGGGCCTTGCAAACTAGTATCCCTTTTGCAACATGGATTCAATATTAATCATTATAATGACTCTACGGTAGAGTTGGTAGTTGGTAGAGTCTCTGCAGCCTACTTAGATTGGAAAACTGTTATTAGGCATTGATAGGGCATTTACTAATAAACAGTGTTTTTTACTAGAGACGTATATTTTTAGATACGTACTGTTTTTTTATATTATTTATTAATTGAAGAGTGATAATGTAACAATAGTTCTCCAAAAGTGCGTGATTGCGAAGCAATTAAGACAAATTAATTCATTTACATTATTTGCCATTTCTCAAATCAAGTATATAAGCCAATTACATTTATCAGACTTGATGATTGGATACACCGAGTCCAGGGCAATTAGATGCCCCCAAACGGTGTTGAGCAAAATAGGCCTTAGAATCTCTTACTGACATATGCCATATGAATAAACAGGTAGAAATGAGAAAATGAGGCGTAATAAAGAGAATGAGTCCTAATCGCGCTACCCGATACCAAATGATGTCACATTTCAAATTATTCTATTACATGTCTATATAGACGTTACGTGAGGGCTTCCGGTAATCAGTCTAACAATGAAATACGTCTTTGTTGAATGTTGACGATGAATTCAAGACGCTACTTTCTTATAATGAGCCAAATCAGCTACACGGAATAAAAAGCTTCCGGGATATTCTCAATCTAAGACATTATTATATTATGTTGAAAATATTTCCTCGTGACAAGTATTTATTTCCTTTACCAAAAATAAAATATAGTTTTAAATATAAGGAAGCGAATATATTATTACAGATTTTCTAGTTTTCTTTTACCTTAGATAATATTTGTTTGATTAAAGTACAATTTACTCTTATTTACTCAATGCCTCTATACTCTTGAAACAATACATTTTTATATTTCTATTTTAAGACAACGTGGTTTTATTAAGCAAAGAATCATATTTTTGGTAAAGGAAATAAATATTTGTCACGAGGAAATATTTTCAAGATAATATAATGTCTTGGATTGAGAATATACCGGAAGCTTTAACCAATTTACCACGAAATAAACGAATTTACTCTTTTTTAGGGTTCCGTAGCCAAAATGGCAAAAACGGAACCCTTATAGTTTCGCCATGTCCGTCCGTCCGTCCGTCCGTCCGTCCGTCCGTCCTTCTGTCCGTCCGCGGTCTAGCTCAGTGACCGTTAGCACTAGAAAGCTGAAATTTGGTTTAAGTATGTGCATTAACCAAGCCGACAAAACGGTAGAATAAAAACGCGAAAAATATATTTTGTTAGGGTACCTCCCGTACACGTGAAGTGGGGGGCGAAATTTTTTTTCGTTACAACCAAGTTGTGTGGGGTATCGTTGGATAGGTATTTTAAAAAGAATACTTTCGGATAAAACTAATACTTTCGGAAATAATAGCTCCGAAAGTTTAAAACAGGGCGTCCCCCCCCCCCATCTAACTTTTGAATCGTGGTTCCAAAAACTTTAAAAAAAATCATGAAACTGAGGCCTAATGAGTACCTTCAATGAAAACTATATTGAAATAAATCGGTTGAGCCGTTTTTGAGTTATCATTCAAAAACCCATAGTGAAAGGACGTAAGTAAAAATGACGTAAGCGCCGCCGAATTTCCCGTAAGAAACGACCTTTTGAATTAATGGTCTCTGTTTACCGGCCCGACATGCTCTTGGCCGGTTTTCATAATTTGTACCTATTCAGATTTTTCTTTAAGTACCTTCATTTTTGTCAAAAACCTGGTATTTGATATTGTATTACACTTATTATACATATGTAAAATCAAACTGGCCATAAAAACATATTTAGTGGGTATATCAAATTTAGCAGTGCAATTTACAATAGCAAGTCGTAAATTTGAAATCTAAATGCATCTTATTTTATAGTCGTAGACTGCAAAAAGCGCGCAAAAACTAGTTCTGTACAAAGTATGTAATATTAAAACAACATTACAAATCCACTCGATTTCCATACTGTACAGTCAGTACAATACGCGTATTAATTATATTTCTTTTCTTTATTATTTTTAGGTTGTAACAGTTGAAGGCTAAGTACCTACCTACTCTAAGTAGGTCATTTGCCCTTCGAGTACGGAACTTCAGAGATGACTCTTCCTGGGATATCCTTATCATTATATCTATATTAGGTATTCTCTATATCAGGTAGGTATTCTATATAATTTTGGGTCTAGTTTTGTGATGCGATTTCCGGTATTTTTTATAGGATGTCCGTCAATTTGACCCTTGTCATCGTCAGAATGTGTCAATATGTGGTAATCCATTCAGACGAACGCATTTACGAATTCTTGTTATTATAGTGTAAAGTTAATCAAAAAGGCCCATGCGTAATGCCTCATGAAGTTGGTGGTCAGATGAATTGTTTTATTTTATTTTAAAGGTATAATTAATATATTATTTGGCGTAGTGTTTTGCGCTGTCGCAGACAAAATCAGTCACACTATTTTTTGCTAGTGGTCACTCGAAAAAAGGGGGATACCTAAGTATTTTTGAATCTGTTACTGCCAAAATTGATTGGACAAACTACAACCCCAAATCCCAGAAACGGCATAACCGATTTTGATAACATATGTATATATAACAAGAAATCCTGCTTTCTAGAAAAAAACGTTTTAGCTTTACGGTGACAGAGACACACACATAATGGTCAAACTTAATATTATATAACACCCCCTTTTTTTTGCATCGGGGGTTAAAAATGTCAGTTCTCACATAACGCGATCTACATGATATATCGTTTAATATACTTTATTATAATAGTTACACTACATGTGACCGACTGTACTGGTAGAGGTGACCAGAGGCCGAAGGGTCAACGGACAACAATAAATCAATCGAGTTATTGCATTAAGCTGTTATTCTGATTGTCAAATCGCAATTTATCAGTTAGTCCATGCTGCTGCCCACACTACGTGGTTTTGGTATCTAGGTACGAATATTTAGGAGGTGACAAGTGATCGGATTTTTCGGTGCAACGTGGTGGCATATATAAGTACACTTATTAAGAGAAGACAGTTATTTTAAACGTAACGTTTTTTTTATATAATAAATTTATGAGTATTTTTGAGGTTACACACCCCGTGTTACGTGTACTTAGTCCGTAAAATTTGATCACTGGCGATGACCATGGAGAAACAAAAAATTGGTTAACAAAACTTACAATTAGAACTATAAAATATATAGTATAGGTCAAGAAAGGCAAAGATACTCTCAAGATCGGATATTTCGAAAACTATAAAAGATATCAACAATTTTACTAAAACAACTTGTACCTAGCAAATCTGCTTTCATTTTGTATTGAGTCATCATTTCGTTTGGGCCTTGGACGAAGTCAAAAATTGTATCCCAAGCATTTCGCTCTATAGCTATTTTGAGCATTCCTTAACTGGCCCCTATACATGTACTAGGCTTATATGGATGCTGATAAGCAATAATGTGTTAACCCACAAAAATACGAAAATTGAGATTTTAGTGTCATATTGTAGCTTATTCACTGACCATTATTTTGCAAAAATGGCCTTAGTGATTTGACATTTCCAAACGTATGAAAATTAGGAAAAATGGTTGACACATTTCCTTTAACACGCGTTGCCTATTTTGCAATAATGCGTTTAGTATCTTGACTCATTACACAAATAGACAGCGTGTATACTATAATGTCAATAATGTGTTATGTGGGGTTAACTCATTATTGCGAGATTCCCATTCCACTAGTGCTCATTTTGCAAAAGTGCTGTGAAAGTAAATGTTACAAAAAATAGTGTGTATTTCGGAAATTTAAGTACACTTTGTGCATAAACGTATTCTTCGATTCAGTTTTGAATAGATAATCACCGACATACGGTATTTATAAAGTGTTATCAAACTAAATTTAAGGAAACGTGTTTTTGAGTTTAGATGGCCGAAAAATATACAAATGAAACAGTAAAATGTAATTTTTTTTTAGAAATGAATTAAGACAACCATTATGAATAATATACGTTTGTGTATATTCCGTTTTTCATGTTACTTTTATAATTATACTGATTAAAAATAACTTCATGCACTTGACTTAATATTGCGAAACGAAAATAATAAAGTACTCGTGCATTAAGAGGCTTGATCGGTTATTGGGAAACTAAGTTTACTTGTTGTCTTATATTTTCATCCATTTTATAAGACTTGACTCATTATTGTTAAACTATATAAAGGCCATAAATTGTTATTAAGTGGTTTAATAACCATAACATTATATTACTAAATTATGTTTTTAGGTTTGAATGTTATTGAAATACATTATCAATTAGTTTTGTATACTTTGTTTGGTTTATTTTCATATATTTTCAACTCAACGGTCTTAACTGGTACAATTGGTATTAAGTACCTAGGTCTATTTTAGTTGTAAATAATCATCTTACGCATTAAACGACGCTCTTGATTATCTAGTCGATAGTAAGTACCTACTGTAGATCATGAATCCTGATTCTTTTCCCGATAATAATGAATGGATTAGTTTATGTAACACAAACTGGACTACCAAAAAGAGGATGAAAGAGACCAGTGAGAAACGAAACGATAGAAGGAATTTGAATTTGAATTTGAAGTGCTGGTTCAGACGAAGCTGCGAGCTGCTAATGCGATTTTGCAAGGATCTGTTATTGAAGTAAAACCGAAAAGAAGCTATATATAAAACAAATTCAAAAAGAGTCTCCTATGTTCTATACTCGAAATGACGAGCATTTTAGATCGCACATCTTAATTAAGGCTGTTGCCATGTGCCAGATGAACAAGAACTTAGCTAGTGGTAAAACAGATTTAACAGTAAATACGAACTCTTAACTTCGATTTAGGCATGACACATTCCTTGTTTCATATTCCTACGAGCTTTGAAATCTCATTATCAATTAACAATATCAAATCTGAAAAATTCGCATTTTTGGAAGAATTACTTATCAGGATGGAACGCGTGAGCCTGGAGTTTGGACTAAAGATATGCTGGGGATATTGTGGACCGACTTTCGGACTAATGTCTCCATCCTCAAAGAACTCCGCATCAAGCAACGCCTATATACTGTTGTAAACAACCGCATACTCAGGTTTTTCGGCCACGTCTCGAGGCAAAAGAATGACTCTATTGACCGTCTGGTGGTACAGGGTACAGCAAACGGAGAAAGACCGCGTCAGAGGCCACCAATGCGATGCACTGACCAGATCAAATCCGCTATGGAAGGACCCTTAAACAAATTTGTTAGATTGACATCAAACCGGCCAGAATGGCAAAGAATTGTACAATGAGCAACATCTGTATCTGATACTGCTAATTGACCACGACACTCTGCAAAGAGTACAACGACTGAGAAGAAGGGACTTCCATATCATAAAATCCCTATAATATGTTCAGAAACGATAAGCTAATGGCCTATATTAAGCCTATATAAACCTGTATCTGTGGTACATCGTAAAGTTTACTTTACAGTATCGATGACCGATGCTTTAATTACATTAAAATTTTGAACATTACAATAATGTATGAAAAATCAATACAGGTGGTCATGAATTGTGGAGTAGTCGAAGAGGAGGACGTCCTCCTCCCATGCCCGCCGGCAAAATTCAGCCATGGCCGTGCAGTGGCGGTAATTTTTATGATTCCCGAACACGTCATTGAGGATTTTTAATGTCTTTAGATAAAGCGATAAGGTAGTGCATACTTAGAAATTAAAATAAAACACTCGTGTCATCATTTATAATAATATCATGAAACTCACTTCGTTTCACCAAAACCACACTCGTACTTTAATACCCTTCATTATGTACTAGTCACATAAACTACCATTTAACGACATTTTCGTTTTTGTCCTGTTTAATTATTATATTGTGTCACTTAACTCTTGTTTAATACGATTAATATATCAGTTGAACATTTACCAAAAATATGTTATGAGCTATAACATATTTATTAAGAGTATAATGTCCGTTTTATACATTTCGCAACACTATGTTAAGTATCATGACATGTTTTTGAGAAGAATTAACGACTTAATACAATTCGCAATAAACAAAAAGTGGATTATTGCGTTAAATTAAAATTCATTTCTAAAGTTATAGTCATAAATCAATAAAATTATTCATATTTAACCTGTAAAACATTAAATTTATAACAAAATCGAAAATTTTTAGAACAAATCGTCAGAAACCACGAAAAAATATTTAGGTGCCATTTTCTCGAAATGATGCGCATGCGGGTTAACACATTATTGCTTATCAGCATCCATATATCGTCTAACTTTTTCTTTTACTTTGACAGTTTTATTTGTTAAAACCTACTTTTTTGTCCAGATATTCCGTTCTTTGAGCCTGATTTATCCCTTTAATGGGTAAGACTGAAAGAAATCCTCAATTCAAGTCTCATTGCCAATGTATAGTCCTAAAAATTCTGTACAAGAAAAAAAAAAGATGATATTACAGGTGGTTTTTCTGAGCCGTTGCCCTATAAAGGGTGCAAGGATGTATATGACATCTGATAAATTGACAATACTTGTAGGTTTCCGCCCCGTGTGAACAGCGGCTGTAGGTGCGATGGCTCGCAGGCTGTGCCCGGATCTTTCCAGACCGCACTGACCAATGCAGAGGTGCTCACCTGCCTTTTAATGAAAATATTATTATGTGCTTATTTAGTCGCTTCATAAGTTCTGTCACTAGGGTTTTGACTGGTAAAATATGAACTGTTAGCAATCGCTTAATATTTCAATACTTCACTAAAAAGCCTATTTAACAGTGATAAATTTACGATATTATTTTATTACAGTTTTACACAATTCCTTGTAACGTAAACACCACGTCAAAAACACGCGCGCTGTTCAGTTGATTTTAGACCCTCGTTATTTTTATTCAATTATAAGAATCTTCAGTCTTGCATACTGCAATAGCTTTTATTACGTACTTACATTTTTAGGACAAGGAAAAAATAGAAACACCTGATTCAAACTGGTGCAAACTGAACAAGCTTCATACTAGCCACTATTGTTGCGGTCATTACTCATTATAAACAAACACCGCTCCCGGTGGGTGGATTCTCCTGCGTGTGCTTGTGGTGCTGAGGCTCAAACTATGCAGTTCATAATTGAAGAGGTGGCTGACTGGTCTTAGTCATCTTAGTGTTGACATTTAATACCTCCTTTATTTATAATATATCATGCTTCTGTATTATGCCATACGATTAAATAGACGGAGACCTAGCCACGTCAGATATGACACAATAATGAGAGCTATGAAATCCCTTTCGTTAGTTTACTCGAAAACGTGCTCGAGTCGTTTCAAAGCCCTAAAAATGTAATTAATATTATGATTATGATTATGAATAGAATTGCTACATAACCAGCATAACCTAAGAAATAATTCAATGTATAATGCATGTTTACATACTTTAATAATATAATACCTATGTTAGGTACCTTAATTCATGACACGTAATATTTAACAATATTATGAATAAATGAGTATGAGTATGAGTATGAGTACTATACTATGCTTATTTCTAGTTCCGGACATCTGGCATTTGCAAAGTGGTGGAGGTCAGAGAATGCAAACCATTTCAAGAAAACAAATCCTAGAATTCTGGTTTTCATGCAGTAATATGAGAAATTATATGAATAATTAAATTATACCGTTTCTAAAAGTTTCTGATGGGGGAAAATAGTCCAAAACCACGTATAAAATAATTTATAGTTTGTCGCCTACTGTTTCTGTTTTCGAAATAACACGGAATGTTTTTTGTTTTAATGTTAAAATAAAGGCCACGTGCTCTAAAAATAATACAACTTGGACAGTTTTTACCTATTTTGGCATAGTGTTTTTCTGATTCCAAAATTTTCCTAGCCTGACACTCCAACCTCCACCCATTAAAAGCTGCCAGATGCCCGAATCCAGCAATAAGGATAGTATTGCTTAATCTTACTAGACGGGTTTTGTTGCTCTCATTATTGTGTCATATCTGACGTGGCCAACTCTTAGTCCAAAATTAGAAACCCCAAATGTTCACGATCCCTGATATCCCGCAGATTAGCGTGACGTGGCGAATCTTGCGCAGGTCCGCGCGGGTATAAAGCGCGCGGCTCCCGCGGGACGCAGCACTGATCACTCGGGAGCAACATGAAGACTTTCCTAATATTCGCTGTCTGCCTAGTCGCGGCTCAGGTGAGAAAGATTCTTTTATTTTTTGGCAGTACATGGTTCATTTTGTTATAAAATATAATTGTAGTATTTGTTGTTTTTCAAGCTTTATTAGCAAACGATTAGATAGGTATTATATGTACCAACAATAAGCAAAATAGGTTAGCTTTATAAAAAAATATTCAAAATGCAAAAAAAAAAAATTGTAGTTCTTATAGCCATTCGAAGCAAAGCTTTGCTATTTATCTATCAGTCCCTCATCATAGACGTAATAAATTGATGATAAAAACTGTAGATTCCGTAATGACATTACAAAATTTATAATTCATTAATAACTAGCAATTTAAATAATAACTCAATACTATCAGATACTATACATATAAATTCTGCATTTTTCTAACAAGAAGTACCTACTTAGGTACCTGCTTGACAAACCCCAGACAAAAAGTATAAATACCAACATTACCAACAATTAAAATATTAATTGAATATTAATTTTTATATTTAGTTATGTAGGTATCATTTTCATTTCACAGGCAGTAGATTTAGCATATTTTATATTTCGTTGCTTACAATATATCCGCTGAGTTTACTATTTCCTAAATACTAGGTACCTACCTACCGAATAGATAAATTAAATAAATAAATTAGGCACAAACATAATTTTTTTAACCGACTTCAAACAAAAAAGGAGGAGGTTCTCAATTCGACTGTTTTTTTTATCATTATTATTTTTGTTTTTTTTTGTATGTATGTTACTCGATATCTCCGTGAATCGTGAACCGAATTTCAAAATTTTTTTTTTAATCGATCGGGTATAACCCGTTGATGGTCCCATTGTCACTAAGTCGGGATCTTGGAGAAATCGAGGGAACTCTTCAACTATTATAGGCACACCTATAGTGATTTCACTATTTTTTACAGCAAAATAGAATAGCGGATCCTAAATGAAGTCGGTTCTTTTTTTGTTTAAAATTATAATGTTTCGGTATTTCAAGCATTTTTTTCGTGATATGCTGTCTTAATAACTAAGTTCATTCTTGTTGGCAGGCCCTGACCGACGAACAGAAGGAGAAGCTGAAGAAACACCGCACGGAATGCCTCGCGGAAACCAAGCCCGACCAGCAGCTCGTGGACAAACTCAAGACTGGAGACTTCAAGGTAAAAATATTCAATTAATAATATTTAAAGTGTAGACAGCCTTCTACTGTCTCCTTTTATTCTACTCCTCTTTATTATTTCCTTTTAATTTACTATAGCACTGAGCACCAACGCCTGCCGAGGCCGCACGAAAAAAAAAGCTTCCGGGATATTCTCAATCTAAGACATTATTACCTATATTATGTTGAAAATATTTCCTCGTGATAAGCATTTATTTCCTTTAATGAATATATTCGCTTCTTTATATTTAAAACTTTACTTAAATATAAAGAAGCGAATATATTCTTACAGATTTTCTAGTTTTCTTTTACCTAATATAATACTTGTTTGATTAAAGTACAATCCCTCTTATTTACTCAATATATTCCTGAAACAATACATTTTTGTATTTCTATTTTAAGAAAACGTGGTTTTATTAAGCGAAGAATCATATTTTTGGTAAAGGAAATAAATACTTGTCACGAGGAAATATTTTCAAGAAAATAATAATATCTTGGATTGAGAATATGCCCGAAGCTTTTTTTTCCGTGGGGTTCGATAGTGTCTATAAACTACGTACTGTCCGGGTTCAGAATTGCATGGCCAATTTATTCATAAATTGGTAATGCAATTTTGAACCTGATGGTACCTACATGTTACGTTTTAAGGCGCCTATTAATTTCGAGGTTTGTTTTCGATATTTGTCCAAACATTCGTGTTGCATATATAGCTATTAAAATCTTTGATTAATATAGAAAACAAAAGTTATGCAATACACGAAATAAATTGGCGCCACTAGAGGTACAAAAGCTCTTATAAAAGTTGTGTGCTCTAAGATCAAGTAGCTTTGTTCTTCAATGGATGATTACCTGGATCTCTTTAGGATGAGTTTGAATGAAACTTTATTTCATTGTATGGATTGCAGACGGAGAATGAGCCCCTGAAGAAGTACGTCCTCTGCATGATGATCAAGTCAGAGCTGATGACCAAGGACGGCAAATTCAAGAAGGATATCGCCCTCGCCAAAGTTCCTAACGCAGGTAAGTAATGAAAATAAAATAAAATTAAACTCATAAATGTCTCTTACATATACCTGTCTTGCACTACACGCACAGTCTGTCTTGATAATATCTTGTGTACGCACCCTCTACTGACTACTGGCGCCTCACTTCAAAATAATCGAGCGTAATTTTTATTCAATTTATTTTTCAGCTGACAAACCTGCCGTTGAGAAACTGATCGACACGTGCCTGGCCAACAAGGGCAACACCCCACACCAGACGGCTTGGAACTACGCCAAGTGCTACCACGAGAAGGACCCCAAGCACTCCATCGTCGTCTAAACCACTGAAATAACACATCGGAATCCGAACGTCGCCGGTTCCAAATCAAACAGCACATGTTCCAATCATTTTTTTTAATTTAAGAAGACTTTGGCAGTCACAAAGATCCAAACACGATTTTGAACTTGAACTCATAACAACACTTTAAGTCACTTTATACGGGTGTTTGTTAGGCTAAATTGAACCTACTGTACCAAATTGCATTTCGTAGGTTGGAATAGAAATGGTTGTGATTGTGAGAACCGCTAAAGTAATACGAGTATATGTACTTTAAGAAAACTGAAGATACTGCCTTTACGAATTTACTTTTTACTTTGCAAAATAAAAATGGACTCCGTATGATTGAGTTTTATTAATTTATTCTAAGTAATTGGGACTTACTTAACTTTATACTATCTTGCAACTTTCACTCTCTAACCCCAAAAGGAACGCTTCACACAACTAGGAAAGGCTATGTTTTCCGAAATACCAAATTTGACTTGTGGGCAACCTTACAAAAATAAATGAGGTCAAACGCCTGTGTGTGTTTTCCCGTCCCGGCTTCTGCTGTAATGTAGTTACCTACTACTTCAATATTATAGGCACACATGATAATGCTATTTTAACATAAACAAAGATACTCTCTGGTATGAAACAAAAAGACATTAATAAGATTTTTAAAGTTACGCTTACTTGAAGTAAAATATTTTATAATAAAATTTAAATATGTACTTATCGATGCTAAAGTAAGTACTTACTATAGATGAATTATCGAGAGCGTGGAGTTGCATATGTAGTAGTATTGTTTGTGTACAGGCATTCTATATTTGAATCCGCACACAAAGAGGCACAACACGGTACAACCACTACATATGCAATTCCACGCTCTCGATAATTCAACTATACCTAGAATTAAAGGAAGGAAAGCTGTGAAAAAAGAGGGTTACCTATTCATTCCTGGGGGCCGATTTTTGACAGCCGGACGCTCGAATTCAAAAAATTCAAGCACGAAAATAATCGCACACAAAAGATTGTCGCCAATTTTTTGGCATAGAATTAATAGTTTAAATAATCATTATTTTAAATTTCTATCGCTTTTATTTTTAAAACATAATTTCATCGTTTTATTCAGAGTTTTAAATGTCACTTTCGAGTGCTCGAATCTCAAAAATCACCCCCCTGATCTCCAAATCTGATACCTACTCCGTTAATTAATTACTTACCTACTTAAGCCTATGCAAAATGCTTAAATTTGTCTATGGTAGCTGATTTTTTTTGCATGGAGGCCATAGACAAATTTAAGCATTCATAGACAAATTTAAGCATGTTGTCTATTGATAAAATAACAAAGAATGAAGGATACTTTTTTGGTATAACATATTTAGTCAATTATTAACGTTTATGAACACTTATTGAAAGTATTAATAAGTTACTAGCACTCCAACCAAATATTAAATTTCGAAATAATTATTACGTATGTATAAGTGCCATCTGTAACTTTACTTGACAACTAGAATACTAAGCTAGTAAATTTTGTTATACAGCGCCACCTATTCAAGGCACCGCGTGGCTTGTGCTATGTTAGTTTGCATACCGCATTACAGCACATTACAAGCACACCTGTTATAGTAGTTTCATTAAAACCTACTAGATGGCACTTTTACGTTGTTATAAATTGATTATTACGCCATCTTTTAATAATGAAGCGTGACCCGTGGTCCGCTGGCTTGCTTGGTACTGCATAGCTAGCTGTGCAAGGCATGCCTTGTTACCGTAGTTCCGACAAGATCCGTTAGATGGCGTTAAACTCAATTTAGATTTTACAAAGGGTTTTTGATATTCAAAATACCTGACTTAAATTATATCTTTAATCATAATCAGATCAGAGTCACTTTTAAATGCGAAAATGCTCGTATCATAAAAAATTAAAAATAGTTTGTTTTTGTCATGTTTTCCATGTGTTTTCCAAACAAAAAATGTAAGTAGGTAAGGCGGCCTAGGCCTAGTTTACTAAGGCGGCTTTTGCAGTGTCCGCATGCAGCGCCGTTGTGCGAGCAAGATAGCGCTCTGCATGTGTGTGTGTATTAATAGCGCTGTCACGCTTGCACTGCGCCAGTGTGTAATCGCTTAATAACTCTAGTATATTTCTATAAAATTATACATACATATACCTACCCATTTTGTTTTTTATTAGTCTTAGTTGGTGGGTAGGTTGCTGCACTGAAATAAAACCACAGACTTATCGTTCTATGGGGGTACCAAATTTTTTAAGCGTCGTAGCGACCATTAATTACCTACATCTTGTTTAGAAATTATGAAACAAAAAAATCTGCCCTTATATTTTCAAAGCATAAAAGTGACGGGATACCCAAACACATTAAACTAACACGAAACCTGACTATATTATAGTCAGGTTTCGTGTTAGTGTAAATGTATCATGCCGCATCCACGCCCCCAAGGCCTTTGATTTCATGACGAAACTTGCACAAAACTCAATTTTATGTGTTTGCGTATCCCGTCACCTGGGGTTGGCTGGGGAGGTAAGAAAATTGAAATTTGTAAATTTTATTTGAATCACCCTACTATATTATGATGAAGGTAGCGTAGGTACAGTCGATGTTAAAGATTTTACCACTTTTTGCATCTTACTCTTTTCAAATAAGGTGCAAAAGAAGAACTATTGGTGGACCAGTTTAGTGCAAGGGACCACTTTGTCGGTTTAAAAGGACATTTTTTTCTTTCACTAATAGATAGTGCATATTGTGTAGTTTTAGAAAGTACTATAGTGACTCCATATCGAATCGACAAAGTGGTCCATTTATCCGTACACTGACACAATTTGTATCATCTTCGTCGTCTTCTTACAATTTTTTATATTATATAAGACTTCGACTTTACCTACCTACTTGGACTAATAAAAAACAAACTATGTATAATTTTATAGAAAATACTAGAGTCAGTAACTAGGTCGCAATTAGTCGTAATCTGAACATACCATCAGCTTTATTATGTGTGTGTCCATCGGTATGTTCCAGTTCTAATGGTATTTAATGGGACATTTAGTTATTATTTGTATTGTACCGTGAACATACATTAAGTACAACTATTTAGGTTAATAAAAAAAAAAAAAAAAAAAAATTTAATCTGTTTATTTCATAAATCAATCAAATAGATAATACATTTTCTTAACTGCTAATCTTAATTACAAAAGATTTTTGAGTTAAGGAGTCTACTAATACTAAAATTATAATACATTAAAATTATATGCTATGTTTAGGTACCTTCCGAATTCACATTGCTTACCGCTTAATAGCGTACCTACTTAGTAAAAAAAAATATTATAAAGGTACATTGGACTCATATAGTACTAACTAAAGAAGTGGCCTAGTAAAAGGCAATAACGCAGCGACTCCATTTGTGGAAGTGACAACGTCAAGTTAAATTTTATGGAGTGAACCAAATGGTATAAGGAAGGACAAAAGTCAGAAAAAGAGCGCTCATGCTGGATAACTACAGTAATGATATGACACGTGGAGTAGAGTCACGGAACATTAATTGTTGAGCCATTTAGGGTTCAAGCTATTTTCTTTTGTTTAACACTTACTCCATGAAATGTCCAATATAAAGTGAACCCTAAATGACTCAACGGTTAAAATACGGCCACGGGGCCAGACATTGTATTGTTGAAATATGATCTGTTTAAATTTTATTGAAGAAATGTCTATTTGTCTACCTTCGATCATGAACTGTACCGAAGCAATTCCCTGATCGCACTGTCTTGCGTCTTGCGTTCGTTCCCGTACCATTTTTGCAAGAAAATGATTGCCAGTGTCCTTGAACCAAGAAAATGATTGCCAGTGTCCTTGAACCAATGCTGTGGGCTAAGACATAGTATGTGACATACTACTGCCCAGCACAGCCTTGCTCGATGCGCCAGTCACAAGGGCAATTGGTGCGTCTATTATATTAAAGGATGTGCCGGTTCCGTAGATTTCGCTAGCCATACAACTTTGAAGAATGAGTCAAAGATAGTGGAGATGCAATTTTGAGGAACGAATCTCTTATAAAAGTTCAGCATGCCGAGGAACTTGCAAAAGCCATCTGTCAAGCTTGACGTTAAAGACGTCCGACTTTCTATCCGAGGGTCTCGGGTTCAAACCCCGGCTCGTACCGATGAGTTTTTCGGATTTTATGTACGAAAAAATATCATTTAATAAGTAGTCACCAATTGCGAGTCGGTGAAGGAAAATATCGTGAGGAATCCTGCATACATCCGCGGAGAAATTCAAAGGTGTATAACAAGTTTCCAACCCGCTTTGGGCTCGCGTGGGGATTATAACCCGATCCCTCTCGTACATGAGGAAAGGCCTGTGTCCAGCAGTGGGACGTTTATAGGCTAACATATTATATTATATATTATTAAATTACTACTGATGCCATTAAAAACTTGCCGTAGATAGTCTAAGTGCTGTTCGGCATCTTTGAAATAGATAAGTACATAGTTGATCTAGTACAAGAAGTCGAAATCTCGGAGTACTTCATCTAAGAACCGTTGAAAAGCCTGGGCAGCATTTCGGAGTTCGAACGGCATTTAAGAGTCGCCAGGACGCTCGCGTCCCCATACAAACGTAGTTCAGCTCTCATTTTAAAACGACATGCTTTAAAACCGTGAAATTTGGCACGGGCATTCTAGCAGTACAGATCTGGGTCGGTAATTCGTTTTCGTTGCTAAAAATTGTAATACAAAGAAAATACATCAAGTTACAGGTTTATATACAAAACTTATTTTTGCTATGTTTTCTTTGTATTACAATTTTTAGCAACGAAAACGAATTTCAGACCTAGATCTGTACTACTAGAATACCCATGCCAAATTTCGTGGTTCCAAAGCATGTTGTTTTAAAATGAGAGCTGAACTACTTTGTATGGGGACGCGAGTTCACGCGAGCGTCCTGGCGACCCTTAAGGAATAAAGGTGAACACTCCGAAAACAAATATTATATTTATAAAGGTACAAGAATTCGGGTTTATGTTTTAACTAAATTTGTTTTCGAAAAATTTTACTACCAGCGCACCGAAGAGCATAGTCTTCCGTGGTCTATCGGGGATATTTCTTGCGTGCGGTACTAAGTAGGTACTAACGACTCTCCATATGGCTGTTTGGCAACCAACCGTTCCCTTTCATTGGCGAATATGTAGGACCGACACCTACAGCAAGCTATACTAAAGCCATCACGAAGCATCTTATCAAACTGCTCTTTGATGAAGTTCAATCAGTAGGAAGATGAAACTAATCGACGTGGGCGCCAAATGTTGGAAGTGGGGTAGTTCGGATGTAATATGGTTTCGTTAAACTTAGATACTTTGCTAGTACCTAAGAAGTGAATAGTCACTGTCACCCGAAATTGCTTTGAAACTGGATTGGTTTTAAAGATGAATACTTTAATATGTAAGAAACTCGGTGCCAATGATAGGTTTATTTTTCGGAAAAAGAGTTACTTCCCCCAAATAACTATCTCTCAATGGGTATTGTATGTGGCCATGTATAAAATAAATTCTCGCGCTTTTATGCCCTTTAAAATCAAATTATACATAAGTGCTTTAATCGCCACACAGGTCGGTAAAAATAATTATATAAGGCATACCTATACAATTAACCATTTATTCGGTAATAATTAATTATTTGATGGCTCTAATGAACCAATTTAGTAAATTATACGTCCAGTGCCATCTCATTTCTTAACTCGATAACAAACAAGCGAAATTCGTGAAATGTCAATGATGATAAAGGTTAACGTTATAATTAGAGGTTATTTAATACCTAATCGTCAATTATTCATTTTATGAACACTCTTTTAATTTGTTTTGTACATTTCTAGAAAGTAAAATTGGTAGACTACACGAAAAAAAAATGGCTAGGTCATTGTATATTTACACCTTAGTTACATCTCGCTCCCATTTCACGTGTAAGTTATATCCAAAACAAGTATTTTATCACTTTATCGGATTTATTGCCGTGATTATTAGCATACCCCGGGGTTTTCGGTGCGAAAATGTTATACACTAGCCAAATAACAGGTAGAAACTGTAAAAAACGATACTAATTTAACATTTCTAAGCACATTTGGACCTTACCTACCTACGTTTCATTCATAGTTTGGTAATTACTTTACAATAAACAAAGTTATAAATACACGAAATCATTCCCGCACCGAAAACCCCGGGGTATGATTATTAGACATAATCATACTTACTTTCAGCTTTCTAGTCATAACAATCACTGGGCTATGCTGCAGCGCGGACAGGACAATCGGACATGTTGAAACTATAAATGGATCCCTTGTTAACTACGGAACCCTAAAAAAAGGTTGGTTGCTTACAATGCTTAAACATGTAAATTTACTTTAGTGATCCTTTCATTTCTGTTGATAAAAACAAATGAAGCTTTTGTGACAGCCCGTGAAAAGATTTGATTAAGATTACAGAAACACTTTTAATAAGTTAATGACCATCATTCATCTTGTACTAAAACAAAATGTTCAAAAATGACTATTGGGATTGTTCATATTTTTTTACCCCCCATTTTGATAATTTATTCTGAAATTATAGGCCATTTTAAGATATCAATTTGATTTGTTTAGCTTAAAACAGCTTAGTTATTTTATTATAATTAAAATAAAAAATCTGATACGATGTCTTGTAAGTTACAGTCTCAGGCTGAATAGCATTGACAAAGTCAAAAATTCGTATAAAAAAAACCCTTGCTTGTCGTCAACTGCCGCTGTCACGTCAAGATTGACGTATTGGTACATCACTTCGCACTTCTCTTGACCGCGAAAAATATACAAATTCAAATCTTATTTGTAAAGCGCAAGAAATAATACACATGGCGCTTAATTTTGTAAAAGCCGACTCAAGAAACATACCCAAGTTGGAAAATATCTGTATGCTGGAGTAAATCGAATCAAGTTCAAACTATAATTTGATTGAAATAAGATGAACCAAAATACTTATGTGAGACAGGACAATACGATTACTTGTAAGCTTTTATACATTTTAAAAGATTAGTCATTGATTATTATTGCACTTTTGGCTTAATTTCTGTAATTAATACTTACTTTTTCATTTAAATACGTTGGGGTAGTGTTTGTTTACAAATTTCTGTTTACATATTTGACAATGTCGTAGCGTATGACATTGATTTTATTTTTATAGAAATGCTTACAAAGGTTTTACTAAGAGGTTTTACATGGTGGTTGTGAGGACAAAGTCAAACAAAGGTCATTCATATTTTTGCGAAAATATCCGAATCCACACATTAATTTCGCGAAATATTAATCAAAAGATGATCGATAAACGTAGACCTCGAAATGGTTTTGGAAATATACATTTCCAAAAAAAATGAACAATCCCAATTAAAACAAAAACAGGAATATGCATCGCACGTCGCACAATGCATTATAATAACGATACAATTTCGAACTTCGAACCAATTTGAATTTAGAAGCCTCGCCCGTTACGCCCATTTCTGCCCCCGGATTGGCTACCGGTCACGTTGTTAGAATATAACTATCGAAACGATGCCGATCTCTTTCTTTCGCGCGAAATATCAAATCTAGTTAACTCTTTGTTTCACTCGCTCTTAAAGATTACGATAGCAGAGATTACAAAGAGTTTACAGTTAATGCGGTTTTTCTACGTCCGTTTGAAAGTTTTCGAAGGACATTGTATCGACTGCACCGTTATTCTAATTGCAATTCTGGATCTGAGGCTATAGAGTTTATTTCTTTACGATATAATAAATTACTGTTAAGTCCTTTTGGTATTGAATGGATCGGGTATAATTTTTAAAACAGTTTTTTTGCGATGTAATAATGGCTATAGTATTTTTAATGGCGTCTATACTTTTTTACATTTTGAAAACATCGCCGCCGGTCGTTGTTTCTATAATTATTGGCTTATCAAGATTTTAGATAAAGGCTTAAACATACTTTATTAGGATAGTGTCCTTCCGTGGTATTTAAAATGGCATGGGCTCGTACGTTTATTGATGGCTAACCATGGGACCACACATAGCTCGTTAGAGAAAATGGCGCAATTTGACTAGATAGCTTGATACCTATCTACAACCTATTTATGGTTATAAGTAGATGTTTTATTCAATTTATAGTTATGTTTTTCTAATTAGCAGTAAGTAATTAAATGTATCTACACTCTTCAATAAAGACTGCCAGTACTTGCGGGAATATACATAAACTACATAAGTACATATATGTATAGGACTCTGCAGTACCTATATACTTAGTACCGACACCGACCTGGGAGGCCATTTTTGGCAGCCGAACGCACGAATTAAAAAAATTCAAGCTCGAAAATAATCGCACACAAAAGTTTGTCGCCTACTTTTACACATGAAATTAATAGTTTAAATAATCATGATTTTAAATTTCCATCTTTATTATTTTTAAAACATAATTTCAGCGTTTTATTCAGAGTTTTAAATGTCACTTTCGAGTACCCGGATTTCAAAAATCACCCCCCTGGTTCGACTTAAATAAATGTACATCTTACGTTTTAGATCTTGTCTAGTAATTAAATAAATAAATAAATATTTGGGGACAATCTTACACAAATCAACCTAACCCCAAACTAAGCAAAGCTTGTACAGTGGCTGCTAGGCGACGATATACATACTTAGATAGATTAATAAATACTTATATGTATACATAGAAAACATCCATAACATAACAGAGATTAGCACACAAATAGATGCCCTTACCAGGATTCGAACCCGGGACTTCCAGCTTCGTAGGCAGGGTCACTACCGACTAGACTTAGAAGCCGTAATTAGTTACTTATCTCTGGTGGATACGGAGCCTAAACATCAACAATTAACTAAATAAAAAACGGCCAAGTGGGAGTCGGACTCGCGCATGAAGGGTTCCCCACCATTATCTATAAAACGGCAAAAAAATCATGACTGTTGTATGGTACTCTACTACCCTGTACCCTTAAATTTTTATTTTATTCTGTTTTTTAGTATTTGTTGTCATAGCGGCAATAGAAATACATCTGTGAAAATTTCAACTATCTCACTATCACAGTTCCTGAGATGGTCACAGACAAAAACGGCAAAAAACTACAAAAAAATCATGTCTGTTGTATGGGAGCTAAATATTTATTTTATTATGTTTTTAGTATTTGTTGTTGGTGCAGCCTGGTGACAGACAGACAGAGAGACAGACAGACGGACGGACAGCGGAACCTTAGTAATAGGGTCCCGTTTTTACCCTTTAGGTACGGAACCCTAAAAATCAACAACCCTTATGGGCAACAAACGGCACATCACGACCGAAACCGATCTAACGTCACCTTTTAACACATATAAGACGTCTATTTATTCGCATAATCTGAAATAGTAGATTGTATTACAAGGGAGCAAAATGACTTATTTCGGTCGAGGGTAGCGTGTTGATTCAAGTGACCCGAGATCGAAATAATTTTTCTACCTTGTAGTACACTCTACTTTTCACTCCTTCTATGAGAAAAACGAAAACAAAGGTACTAAACTAGCTATCTGCTAGAAGGAGAAGTTATATAATGTTGTCTCATTTTAATTGGTTGCAAAGACAACGAAAATTAAAAAAAATACGCAGAGGGATTAAAAGTCACTTTTGCTCCCTGTAAATGGGCAAGCAATCGCAGAGGGATCAAAAGTCACTTTTGCTCCCTGTAAATGGGCAACAAATTACCCTTTTTCGAATAGTAGGGGTGAAAATATACGTATGTATAATCATACACGATGTATTTTAACTATTTGGAATAATGTATTTTATGTTCTTCAATCGACCAATTAAAATCGCGTAAAATGAAAATCACCAACGTATCGGAATAATTGCCATCCACAACTCCACTACAGCATTCCTTTAAGCAGAAAAACAAACTTATTATTCAGTCAGGTGAAGCATCTGTGTAATGAATAATTATCATTTTTATATCAATTTAAGTTTCTTGTAGAGTCATTCGCAAGCAATTATAAAGTTGTTCTGCTCGCAGTCAACTTGCAATGTATGTAAATAACTAATGGGTAACTAATTACTGACAATTATCGAGAGGAAAGTTGGCTCGATTAAAGTCAAATAAATTGGGTGCAATTTATTCTGTAACTATCAATTCAATTAAATTTTATATTCTTCTTTACTCAAGCTTATGTCATTTGCAAATAATTTAAAGTCGAGCATAATCAAACGCCAATTAGGCTACAAATGTTACAATTTATTAACTGAATTTTTGCCAACTACTGAATGTTTTGCCGGTAATTAAAACGGAATAATTATTATGGAAATAAAACATTATTTTGACAATATTGCTAATATTTGTTTTGTTATATCCTCCTTAAGAACTTCCCTTTATATCCAACAAAATGTAAAAAAATGATTTAGCGTGCAAATGACCCATGGGTCAATAAACCCTAAAAAACACTCAGTAACCTAATACCAATATTTTACAAAAACTATTTAAAACGGGATATTTACCATGTGACCAATATTTTATTAACTTATCAAATTAAAAGTATCTTATATACTTAATTAAAAAGAGGCATCAGCACAGATATTTTAAACCTGATTCCTAGTCACTAAATAAAAATAAAATAAAAATATTTAATTAATAATTTATTCATTTCAATCAATTTTTTTTAATTTGCTGGGGCTTGGAGAACTGGACTATATTCATATCTTATCCGGTTTACACTTAGTTTAGCCGGTAATGCTTATTTTCCCAGTCTCCGCTGTAATGAACCTACTACTCGTATTCACTTAAGTTTATTCGGAAAAGGCAGCAGAAATATTTCCATTATCGCCAAAACATGAATATTATCAGCCTAGACTAGGGCTGCCATCTCTAAATTTGCCGAACCCGGACAATAATTTAAAAAACCCGGACATTTGGCGTAAATCGCACGTTTTCCCCGGACGTGTCCAAACCAATAATGGCACTCGTAAATAATTAAATTCAATGGGTTGTTCCCTCACATAATAAGTGTCCGGGTTTTCCCCGGACACTTATTGAAAACTCCCCCGGACGCACCCCGGGCGGCCTCCAAACTAGGACAAATCCGGGGAAACCCGGACGGATGGCAGCCCTATCCTAGACACGTTATAGGTAGGTACATCGCGACGTACAAATAGAAAACCAATAATGTTTAATCTATTTACTCTTGTCAGTAAAAAGGTGTTATTAATTCATGTCATAACCCAATAAAACTGAATTAAAGTATGTTGCCTTAAAGCAGACAGTCATTCCTTTTTCCACAAAAGATAAACAACTTTAAAAAATTAAAGTCTATGTATAATGATCTCATGGTTCATGTTAGTATACTTTAGTTTTGCTACTAGAGTCGTTTCATTGGAAGTTAAAGGGAAATTACGTATTCCACGCGTATCGACTTATCGGCTTGGAAATCGATTTGATATTGATAAATTATCAACAGGTGAGTATAACATTTCGCACATTCTGTTCGGTAACCACGTAATTATGTTTCTTTGTTAGTTCTTAGTGATAGTAATTAGCCAACGCCTGTGGCTGTCAGAGACGGTCTTTGATGTTGCTGTTAATTCGCTTGTGGTCTAGGATCTGGCCTAGCAAAACGCATGTACGAGTATGAACATTGCTTTGAAATAAAATTACAAGAAATAAATACAGTCAACTACTTTATATTCTTAACAAAATAATTTATAAATTTATAATTAAGTAGGTAAGTATGTATATAATTTATGTATTTTTTTGGCTGGCAACATAGGTATTCTTAATCATACTTTTCTACACAGAGGCAGTACCTATCACGTCTGGTAGCGGAAGGGTACTGGACTTTCCCGAGGCTACCATCCCATTAAACTGTTCACTTGTTAACAAACTTAAACTGTTTATACACAAAAAGCCAAAAAGCCAGTGTGTGCTGAGCAACTAGTCGTATTGCACAAATCTAGCCCGAAAATAAACAAGGTTAAAAATGTTTAAGCTGGATCCTGCAGGCTTATGATGGCAGTAGTTGTCCGCCGATAACTTGATAAAAAACTGACAACTTGACACATTCACACAGCAAAACATGACAATGTGTCAAGTTGTCAGCTTTTTATCAAGTTATCGGCGGACAACTACTGCCATCATAAGCCTGCTGGACTACTTACCAAGTTCCTTCTTGTCAAGCAAGACATTTGCTCACATGGTTGTTTGTTTAATTGCAAACTTAATTAGCTCTTCGATTAAATGCATAAAACGTCGAGACAGTTTTATTTGCTACCTATTTAAATAGATAAGGGTAATTTTATTCTCAATTTCAAAGTTTTATATTTTGAAGCCTCTACATAAGTATCTATATGACTGTAAGTTTTATCTGCCTGATACTTATTCAGGAATAAGTACGTGAAAGTTAAATTCTTATGTACTTAAACGTATATCGATACTTTAATTTAAATGGTATTCATACAAGTCATGGATTCAAATTAAGAATAAATTATCCTAGCGTAGTCTACTACGCTAGGATAATTTATTCTTATTACATTATTGATATTTGGTCTACCAAATATCAATAATGTCATCATAAATTAACATAAATCGAAGTAACACGAAATCATAATAAATTACAATTAAATAAGCTCCAAAACTGGTGCAATTGAGCTGAAATTTTGTACACATATGTAAATCGGCGACCCAAAAGACGGAAGAGTAACCTAAATGAATTTAAACTAGGTATAACGTGAGGTAGTTATATCATATAAGAGATTGTTGTGAAATTTCTAATATTTTTAATAAATATTTATCTTAATCTTATATTATAAACTGCTAAGCCCAACATTTTGAAAAAAAAACAGCATAATATATTTCTTTACCTACCTAAATATTACAGGAAAAGTAATGAAAAGTCTACGACTGGCGTGAGTTGGACTTCAGGAAAATAAACATTGTTCAAATTGCGTGATGTAGGTACGGAACCCTCGGCATGCGTGTTAGACTAGCTCTCGGCCGAATTTTTAATAAGAATAAACAGCTATTATCTTACACGTAACCATTCCTTTTAAAACAAATTCTTCAAAATGAAAACGAAGACTTGATTTTTTTACTTTTTTCTCGATCATAGAATTAACGGAAAATTTACACGTAACTCACGCTATCGATGGATAGGAGATAAAATACTTACGGTAAGTGAAACAGCTATACTATTTAGAGAAATTCATTTATAAAATAAGCCTTTCGCTTTTCTATTTATCACATTCCCAATCAGCAATGCCTATGCGTCCAATACCGACAGATTACCGTTTTTATTTGTTTAGAAACCGTATCACCGCATTGCTTGGTTGGTAATTAGTTTTTTTACTCTAATTGTGTTGTTGTTACACTAACGATCGGCTGAAGATGCTCTGGTGAATGGTCAAGTAAGATCTATATGTAATACGTGCCAGAGTTTTATCGTATCTAAGAGAGAATGAGTATAAAATTTAAATTTACTCATCGCACATCATTCTTATGATAACCGATAGACGCACCAATCAAATTACAATGAATTCTATTTTTAGGTAAACATTTGTATTAGTTTGTGATGGGATAAGATTACTTACAATCTAAAACGTAAGGAAGATAAAGTTTTAAGCTGTCGTTAATAAACAGAAAAAAATAATATGCGCGTTGTACTGATAAAGCTTTTAATAACATCTCCGACTAGCTTACAGTCCGTGAGCTCTCTGAAGAACCTTCGGGTTTTAGAAAGAAACGTCGGGTATCAATCAACAGTGACACGTGAAAAAGCAGAACAGCAATATTACCTTCGCATGTCATCGACGATTCCCGAAGGTTCTTCTTAAAGCTCACGAACTTATCTTACTATTTTTTTACCATAAACCGTGCAAATTAAAAGCAATGTTAGTAAAAGAAATTCATGTAATGAAACATAGAAATGATTATTCATTGAAATGATCTTAATGATTTCATACAATCGCTTAATTACATCTAAATTTATAATTAAACAATACAGAAGCTCTGTGAGACACCCGGAGCACCAATTTAATGTATTGGAAGTTGGAGGAGGCATTTTGACCGGTCTCATTAATTTTACCTACTTACTAACAAGATGATGGTGGACCAACATCTTTTGGTTGCATTGAGAGTACCAATTATTTAACTATTTACCTTACCTAAGTACCTACTTTATCACATACTATTGTCTATTACCGTTAAGTTCAACTGAATTATACTTGATATATTCGGAGTAAATGGAAAAGTAAAATAATGTAAATAAATAAACATATTCATTGTTTCGCAATTACTTACGCAACCTTTAAAAAAACAACCATGGTTTCATTGTATTTGTCAATGTATATACAAACGTTATAATTACATTCATGTTTATGTAAAATATTCGTGAATTTATTCCGTACTTATACTTCACTGACAAATAATTTTATGAATAATAATATATTTTGTCATGTGTCAATTGTTTTTTTGTTAATTCGCCTAATATTTGTTTTTATTTTTTGTGTTGATCCTATGATGATAGTGACATGTAGTTGTTAAACCCTATTAGTTATATATACTTAATGGTTATTTATGAATTCTATGGATTTAAGTCAACGAGCGAGAAAACGTGGCTAACGAAATTTACAAAATCGATTTATGGGATTAAATCCTTCCATTAAATAACCACTTGTAACCAAAGTACCTACATGTATAGTTTTTATAAAATGGTGTTGTTGTTAACAATTTCTCCTCCATAATTACCTACACCTTCCTACATCCGTACTGTACTTACTACCATTAATAAGATAATATGTCGGTATATCTTTGTCTATTTGACATATACAATGTACTGCTGCCCTACCACTCTATCGAGAACCCTAGCGTTTCCGCTTCTAAGTACAAATCCCTTAAGCTGTCGGATTATTATGACAATTGAACCAACCAAAAACGCTTAAGCAGAAACTGCAATTAGTTTAATTATCGACCCTGTATCATGTGAATAAGGTTTTAATTCGGATGAACATGGAACTGGACTTGATGTTAGTTTTTGACGTGGAATATTCTATGGGGGGTCAATCCCGGCTGGTGGGGTTGAATGAGCAAGACGAATCGTTCAGAGCGGCAGCTTTGATGCGTGAAGCGGCTATTATAAAGGACTTTTGTAATTAGTGATGGGTTTGGGGACCAATCCGACTTCTTTGTAGTTCCGTATCATAGAAATAGATTTAGCTAAAACTCTAAAACTGAAAAGCGATACTGCGAAAATATACAAAAAATTGATTATTACTGACTTTGGTGACATTTCATATTTCCCAGCTATTAAATGCGTTTTTTTGACCACACGATATTAATATATCAAAATCTCACATAATACCTACGTGAGCTGAAGTGAATACTATTGTAATGTGATATCACTGTATTTAAGTAAGCATTGTTCGATTTGACAGTGATACGCATATTCGAAATTGAATATTCGAAATACGCAAAAATAATTTCCTTGCATGTAATAAAAATATGTAATAGTTATTTGTGCAACAAGAGAGGAAAGTTGGTTTTTCTTGCGAGTGTTGATTTTGAGTCCCAAGCAAGCGAAAGATTCTATAATTGAATCACGAGCGAAGCGAGTTTGGTAGCGAGGGATCTCAAGAACACGAGATGTAAAAAAAATCCTCTCATGTGACACATACAACTTTTCACCTCAGTAGTGAGAACATATTAAAGTTAAAAAAACACATTTATTTACATTCCCGAATGAAAGGCATCATCATTATGACGAAAACCTTCTAGAAACAAAATTTCACTGATGAAAGTCGCACTTTCAGTGATGAAAGTCGCACTTTCGTTACTCCAGGGAGTGAGGAAAGTAGGCTTGTTCGAACAGCTGAGGTGAAAACAGTATTTTCCTTTTCAAATTCAAGTAGGTACTACTAAGTAGGTACCTATCGCAATTGTAATCACAATATTAATTCACAGTATGAGTTAACTTCCATTTTAAATGTACAAAAAATGTTTTTACATTACCAATAAAATTGTTGTAACTAATTATAACCGATTTTTGTATCCAGGTAAATAATTATCATGCAAACTGTTCATTGCATGTTCATAAATCCAGTAATTACATATGTAATATGAATTAAAGAAACCAATAAGAAGGCAGAACATAGAAATTTTAAACCAAACACATAGTGTACAGGGTATCAATAAATCTTATTTTATGTGTTTGGTGTAAAATTTCTATGTTCTTTAATTCATATTACATATGTAATTACTATTTGACTATATTAAATATCTTTTGAGTGTGTTTAGGTTCAATTTACCATGTAATATGTAAGTATAAAAAACCGGCCAAGTGCGAGTCGGAATCGCAATGAAGGGTTCCGTACCACTATTTATAAAAACCAACCGTAGCTACTATCGAATAAATTATTATTGCAAGGTCGATTCTTACTAAGTACGTAGTTTTTTGGAGATAACTCAAAAACGCCTAAACCGATAAAGTTTAAAATAATTTTCGTTGAAAGAATATTTAAAGGTGTATCTTTTTGATTTTTTTCATAATTTTTGGACTTACGGTTCAAAAGTTACAGGGGGGGGGGGGGGACACAATTTTTTAGACTTTCGGAGCGATTATTTCAGAAAATATCCACTTAATCAAAAAATTTTCAAAGAACATGTATGGGGTCCCCTCTTAAAAATATTTTTGTTTTGCAATTACTCTACAAAACTAAGTAGCGGCATACACTTTATGTAAAAATTTGATAATGATATGTCTTATAGTTTCCGAGTAAAATGGCTGTGACAGATGGACGGACAGACAGACAGACAGACATGACTAATCTATAAGGGTTCCGTTTTTTGCCATTTGGCTACGGAACCCTAAAAATCGTTAAGTTTATTAAAGTACATATGAAAAGACACCCGTAGAACGTTCAGTTAGCAATTAACTATTACTAACTTCTTTATTATTTAACAGTAGAGACGCTAATTTAGATGTTTCTATAATAGATAAAAGTTTTTATTATGCATTTGAAATATGTTATTATCTCTAAATATCATTTAATTAAGGTATCCAGACGTACAAGAAGAGTAAAAGAAATGTTGTTTGCGTCTGCAACTAGCTTATTTATTTATTTATTTTATAGCCTAATTAAAGTCACGCCACATTAACTGGGCCATTGCAAATTAAACCATAAACCATGTGTACATTTAAAGACCCACTTTTGTTTATGATGAAATATTAATATGTTAATTAAATAACAATATGTAACAATATTAAATTTAATACGGAAATAATGAAAACGTCAAATAGTAGGTATGTACTTAAAACATAAGTTTGCTATTTTTTTGTTAAATACATAAAGTTTCTTACAATCTATTTAAAGTGGATAGAAACAGTTCAATTAAATATACGGTAATTATTATATTTATATTCTTACCGAAGACAAAAAAATACTAAATAACTTACGTGGTTTTCAATTATGAAAATAAGTTCTTCCTTTTTCTACACATAGGTAATACAATAATACCTAGAGGTTTTTAATAGAAAATTTGCAAATAAAAACCTATATACTTCCTTTGTATCCTCTAATTAATTATCAAAATAATAAAAATGTAATACTTGTGAGTCTTGCCCTTGGTTAAACCTTATAGACAGGGCACAAAATTTCAAAATCGCTCTCCTTTTCGATGCGACAGGCAAACGATATTACTTTTGGGCAACCGGGCTTTTTACCTGGTTTAGACTTAGCTGTATCCGAATTGCCGGTTGCCTTCAAAGAAAATTTGACCGGAAGTGAGATATTCAAGATGGCGGCCAAAAAAATACCCATTTTTTACTGTTTCTTAAATAAAGCGTAAACCGTGACGCCTACCAAAAAATGTTCTTCTACTTAAGTAATCCACATAAAATTTTCTATTAAAAAGGTTCTATACAGTTTTTTGCTGGGATCAAAGTTTAATGAGATATCGAGGGTATAAGACAGCCATTAAACATATAGAATAATTAGCTTTTTCCCGCGACTTTGTCTGCGTGGGATTAACATTCGCCATAATAAATTTATGAAACACCTTAGTGAAATCTTATAGCAAATATAAATTTAACGTATATACTTTTTTACGTCTACAGTGAGCAACAATTGCATACAAAGTTTCACCCCCCTTTTCACCCCTTCAAAAGATGATTTCAGGGATAAAAACTATTTTATGTCCTTTTCTATAACTCAAACTATCATCATACCAAATTTCATCTAAATCGGTTCAGCGGTTTAAGCGTGAAGAGGTAACAGACACACTTTCGCATTTATAATTATTAGTATGAAAAAATTGTGCGCATTGAGAAAAAGTTTTAAATTTTTGACCATGGATAGAGTGCCCCACGATGAATATTTTTTACTGTTGGAGGTCCGTAAAATTTTTTGACGTTCACGTCAAAATCCCCTCTGATGTGATTTGAGTGTTTTCCCTCTTCGCAGAACTTTTTTTAAATATAGATTTATATTTTTTTTCTATCAAAAATGAATTGTGCATGTCTGTTTTATACGGAAATGATACCACACAACCCCTAGCAGCCTCAACCAGAGTATTTAAAATATAATTTATCTTTAAACAGTTAGTGTGTCTGTTACCTCTTCACGCTTAAACCGCTGAACCGATTTAGTTTAAATTTGGCATGATGATAGTTTGAGTTATGGAAAAGGACATGAAATAGTTTTTATCTCAGAAATCATCTTTTAAAAGGGTGAAAAGGGGGGTGAAACTTTGTATGGAATTGTTGCTCACTGTAGACGTAAAAAAGTATGTAAGTTAAATTTATATTTGCTACAAGATTTCACTAAGATGTTTCATAAATGTATTATAGCGAATGTTAATCCCACGCAGACGAAGTCGCGGGAATAGGGTAATTAGTCTATATATTTAAGGTCTATCTTATACCCTCGATATCTCATTAAACTTTGATCCCAGCAAAAAACTGTATAGAACCTTTTTTATAGAGAATTTTATTTATTTAAGTAAAAGAACATATTTTGGTGAGGACACGGTTTACGAGTTATTTAAGAAAAAGTAAAAAATGGGTAATTTTTTTGGCCGCCATCTTGAATATCTCACTTCCGGACAAATTTTCTTTGAAGGCAACCGGCGATTCGGATACAGCAGGGTCTAAATCAGGTAAAAAGCCCGGTTGCCCAAAAGTAATATCGTTTGCTTCTCGACATGGATTTTTTGAAAAATGGAACTAGACTATTATAATTTACTGTTTAATGCAAAGTTTATTATATTGAATATATTAAACCCAAGAGTTTTTAAAGTAAGAAACTCCTATAGGATAGGTACCTATATTGGCTTTGCCCTATGCCCTGATAATAATCAAGAAATAATAATCCGAATCGAAAGCAGGTTTTGAATTTCTGAACGTATTGTACTTTGTTTCTTAGATAAAAATACCAAACTCTGAGTTAACAAAACCAGCTTGTACACCTTTCGAAGTCCAATTATTATTTGATACTTAATATCATTTAGCGGGCAGTCGAGGCACGCGTGCAAAAGACACATAAAGCGGAATTCTTGAAAAAACAACCGTCGCCATATCTCGAAAATCAAACATTCGGCGCAAGCTGACAATGTGCCCAAATTGCAGCTTAATTTCAAACAGGGTTCCGTGTCCAGAATAAACCTACAACAGGCATACATTTAGAAATAGAAATAGTTTATTCGTAAACACATACACATAACAGAAATAAAAGGAAAGAATACATAAAACAAGAAAGTGCCACGAAATGGTCTCGTCTCAGCATGATGCTGGCGGTTGTCAGCGCTGATCTTCCGAAGAGACCATCAGGTGAAAACAATTCACGAAAGGTAACACAAAAAAAGAAAAAAGATATGAATATATAAAACTAAAATCAAACAAAGAGTATCAGAAGGAATTATTTAGACTAATGTTTAGCATCCTTATAATGTCAATGCACTCACGATATATTTTTTGTGAATACTCAGATGTCTCTTCCTTTGTTTGTCATCTAAGCGGAATTTACGAAACCGTGGAAGTATAAATTGTGCCGTTTTCAAGTAAAAGAAACATCATTGTAAAGTCTTTACTCCCATAATAATTCATTTAGAAATAAGCTCTATTAACAACCGACAATGATGTACCTTTTCCTTGAAAATATCACAATTGATGTAGGTAATAAGCATAGTTTTTATATACCTATGTGTAGCAACATTTTTATTAAGTAATCTACAGAACACTACCCACTTAATATAAGTCTTGCTTGAACTTTTACATTAGCTATTTTTTACATGGAAGAGGCGGTATTTAACCAGTGTGATTTCGGTAGGTATGATTATAAAATTAACCGTTATCATTTATCGGAAATGAAAATGATCGGTAATTTTTGCGTTTTCGATGATAAATTGTTTCATATTAGCGGTATTGTGGTCAATAATTATGGTTAAGTGGTTTAGTACAGCTGCTAAAGGCATCAAGCGGAGTTATCAAGTACTTAATAATAAGCTAAGATTACCTAAGCTCGTGTCGTAATTCGGCCGTTTAGTTGCGCCTCATACGTTAATAGTAACATGGTTTTCTCTCAGTGCTAAAGTCAAAAAATGGTGCGTTAGAAAAAAGTTGTGAATTTTTGATCATTAATAAAGTGCCCCTCGATGAATATTTTTTAGTATTAGAGGTCCGTAAATTTTTTGGATCTTCACGTCATAATCGGGGGTCCCATGCAATATGTTATTACTCTCTGGTTAAGGCTGCTAGGGGTTACATATGTGGTATCATTTCCGTATAAAACAGACCTGCAGATTGATTTTTAATATAAAAAAATTAAATATCCATATTAAAAAAGTTCTGCGGAGAGGAAAAAACTCAAAAAATATTTTTTTATAAAGTTATAGCTATAGAAAGCGTAACTGCTTTGATAGGCCACAATGGATGGCATGGTTAACATTTTACCACCTATTACATCATGCCTTATTTTCGCACTTATATAGTTCATATATACTAGTTAGAACGTGACAACTATATGGTGGCAGACGATAAAAACTCGACCCTTTTAGGCTAGAAAGTATGAGTAGTAATAGGTCCATCAGGCCTATGATGGCAGCAGATTGTCGCGGAATAGATGACATAAAATGACAGTCACCTGCTAAGCTGTCATTTTATATCACACTGTTCCGCGAGAACTTACTGCTACTATAGACCAGCGAGGGCCTTAGCTAAATAACAATCGTTTATCGACATGATGTTAACCGTACACTATCGTAAATGGATTTATTACCAATTTGGGTTATTTACTTTAGGACTACACAGACGGGCAGTAATCGAAAAAAAATTACCAGCTTATTTAAAGTAATTTTACGTAAAACTATAATACATAACATAAGTTACATATACCTAACTTAATGATAAGGCAAAACATAAATGAGGTACGGTTCGTAAATTAGGTGTACCGATACAAAAATAACACTTTCAAGATTTTAAATATAGTTTAAAGGATGATTCACGCTGTTATGGTCCGCATTCCATACGACACTTCTGACACTTAATTTTTTGACCTCCTAGTATCACGTGACGTTTTCAATACAATATGGAGTATCAGAAGTGTAGTGTAGGACGCGGAACATAACAGCGTGAATCATCCTTAAAATTTAGTATAATATTAAATATACTAGTAAAAGTAGTAGACGATATTTTAATTTAAATGACACAATCTCGTGTTATAATCTCAATTTTTTGTACGCCGGTTTCGTTTACACTGTAAACTTTATTGTATCTATACCTACGTATCTACTTAGCTGCAGCAATGTTGCTAAATATAATTTTAATACCAACCTCCAGTCACATCAAAAGCAACTCGTCATATTTACGTCACATTACAGATTATTATAATAATTAAGCACTTACATGAAATTATTGCCAACGTTCTACGTAAGGAAGGCTTAATCGAAACATAAAAGATAAACATCTTTTTCAACTAGTTATATTTTATGACGGTTGGTGCTTTGAATTTATTGCAAATGCAATAATTTAATTAAAGGTGACGATATAGAGTAATCTATCTTATAATACAATAAGGATGGAGATGCACTTGGCTAAGATTTACTATATACAGTCCGTGAGTTCTAAAAAGAACCTTCGGGTTTTAGAAAGAGAAGTCGGTATCAATCAATAGTAGTGACACGTGAAAAAGCAGAACATCAATATTACCTTCGTGTGTCATCGCCGATTCCCGAAGGTTCTTCTTAAAGCTCACGGACTGTACTACTAGATCCCGTATACTATACGTCCAGAATTACAAATTGCAAAGTGCTAAAAATAACCGTTGATATTCAATATTTTTCCATCAATTTAGATAAGGATTGGAATTTTATGCTAACTCGTTAGAGATATTATTTTGTTTTGCAAAACACCTTTTTTTGTATAACCTACATATGTTTATTATTCATAAGTCTCTAATTAATACCTAACTAATTAGCAGGTACAGTTATAAATATAGATGTCATATACTTACAAAGGAAAAAGTGACCTAGGCCTCCGTTGCCCAAGGCTGGGATCGAACAAGCGTCTTCTGCATTCGCGGTAGACGCCTTAACCAACTTGGCCACCTTGGCCATATTGATTAGAATAATTTGATTTGTTCTTCAGGTACAGTTAATTTAAGACTATCCGAAGGGCTAAAGAAATCCTTCTTAGAAGTAAATAGTGGTATATCGTCAGACCACGCTAACTTTCCAGACTTGCTGCATGGCATGGACCGATTCTACCTGCAGTTTCCTACTGTATCTCTTCCGTTGCTATAAAGCAAAGGTGCAAATGAACTTGCATGCTCCTGCGCCGACTTATGAGCGCGGAGATGATATCGACCGCCGTTGTGAAATGAGCCTACGTTTTTGGACGGTTTATGCCACATGTACACGGAGAAAAAGGATATCTTCAGCCAAGAATACCAATGCGAAAATGTATGTAAATATTTTCTTGGACTAATTTTATATCTGTAGCCCAAGATATATTTTAAAGACAAAAATATTTATTCTATTTCTATTTTATTTCTATTTTATTGTAAAGACATTTTACTTGAATAAAGATCACTTTCTAGGCAAATTGTTTTCGTTATGTACAAAAAAATATTGTTTTGACGAAGAGGATTTGTCTTTGATGAAGATACTTTTTTCCGTGTCAATGAAATGAGTTAAATTGTGATTTTGAAATCATGTTCTGCGTATTGTGTTTAAGTGAGCACCTAAAGAAATAAAACAGCCAATAGCATGTCGGACCATATTTAGTGTATGGCTGTATGTTCTGCTATACTAATATGCATACACAGAACAGGCAAACGGAAGTATCTTCTCGGCATTAAAGTATAATAAAATCCCAACCAACACACATTCACGCTTCGTTGAGCATTGTTATCGTTTTATTTACGCCATGCTTTTGCACCCAGGAGTGTCACTGACTATAGCAAATAGGACTTTCCACGAAGCAATTATGTTTTATATTTTGACTTGGGTTATTTCATATTAATAATAACTTGTATTTGATCCTTATAAGCTTTATAGTATAAACCGTCCACGCGCGCGACCACGCCGGAAACGATCCGGTTTTGAACTCTTATTTTCATTGTAATGTCAGAAAAACAAGACTAAAAATAACAAGTAGGTGTAACTGGTGTAAGTACTAAATTACAGATATAAACAGAGTAAGCCATTTATCATCAATATATCAGGTACCTATGGACGTTGAATCGTAATGTTTTTAAAGGCAAGTTTAGTCGCACACACTTTTACCCAAAAACTTGTGGTGAATTTGGTGATATTTCGTATTTCCAAAACTATATAACAAAAACTAAACTAAGCATCGGTTAAGGACAGTTTCTTCTTGTATGGACACATAAATACGTTTACAAGTATGGACACATAAATACGTTTACAAGTATGGACACATAAATACGTTTACAAGTATGGACACATAAATATGTATTTTGTAGTTTGCTTCTTTTTCATACAAACTAAATAGTATTTTCATCGTACTTTTACTGTACGAGTACGTTAAAATCCATCTAATTGACATTGCTTGTCACACCACAGACATAGTTCATTTTGGGATACATCGCGTGTCCGGAAAAACTTTAAAGTGTCCTAAAAATCAAACCATAAGTATTTTTTTTAAGTCGCTGAACAAACGTTGTCTGGTTTGAAGAGTAGAATCTACGTTTTAATTTATTGCTCCTATTACAGGAAACACTCGGCATACCTCCTGAAAATAGGAATAAAGGAATGCATGATAATTTGATAAAGTTTTCTTAGATTTATTTTTATGCAGACCATACCATCTTATACTCATAGTCATCACATCAGACGTACATACCCATCATTTCGCGGAGCCCTAATCCGCCCTGTGCCGACTTAATTATGATGTCGGTTAACAGGCAGTTCACCTGTTTATGACACTTTAACACTTTCATCAAGACGTGACTGACTATTCTGTCAGGGCATCAAGGAATAAATAAACTAGAGTCGGATGATCTACTCCATCGAGAAGCACATTTAAATTCGTGAACAAAAAAAATATTCCTTTTAGTTATAATTGTTATCTATTTGGCCTGGTGGTTGACTGGTAGAGAATGCCTTTTGGCATTAAGTCCGCCCTTTGCACTTTGTTTTAAATGTGAGCCGTTTTTATTGTCATTTAGTAAAGTTGGTCCATGTCAAATATCTATATATTTATTTAACGACTTAGTATTATCAGATTATTAGTTTACTAATGCAAAAAGAATTGCTATGTGGCTGTTAACTTTTGATTTTGACGGCATCATTTCTGAACCGACTTGGTAAAATTTATAAGTCAAATTAAGCCTAGGATAAACTCACAGAACTGTCTGGTAGGAGTTGAGCACGGATGTATGTGGGGACAGATCCGAATGCGCCAGGCGTATCTACCCTCTTCCAGACAGATCCGGTCGACAGATATGTGCAAGTGTCAAAATCTTAAATCGTGAAGATAGCAATTACGTGAACCAAATTCCATGTAGGTTAAGTTACTACCGGATTTTAGAAGCATTTCTGAAATCGTACTTTTTTGCTACTACACTAACATATTTACCTTTATATAAATGTGATGAAATATCAATAATTAGTAATTACTTGCCAAATTAATAATATGAAATAAGAAACAACTTAACAATATTTATGTGGTACATTCCCGTTAATAATTGGTTTTTATGCAATACAAAAAATGATCCGCTTTGTGTTTTAAGCTACAGACAGCCTTCATCTCTAAATACCCCTTATTACGAGTATTACACAATTATGAACTTCCAGGAAGGTGTAAGTTCTCATTGCCTATGCCTGATATAACTTAACAAAAAAGCCATTTTTAAACTTTTAAATCAAGTTTGTATATTACTATCGTATAGTAAAGTATGTGATCAATTGATCATGTCATCATCATCATCGACAAAGGCTCTGCAGCCCGAAGTGGGTATAGACCTGGTTCGCTTTTTCTACCCAACAATACCGCAATGTAAGCAATTTATTTGACCTACTAAAATTAATCGTTACTTTGCTTGTTTAATTGGAGCTCAAAACAAAAACAGATTCCACGACAATCAATCTCGACATGATAATTCCAGGCCAAATGCCCAGATTTACATAATATTCCAGTTTCATGTCATGTCCACTGTAACCGTGACAAGCAGGTGTGCGATATTTAGAGTTTCGGTAACTCGTAAACTGGTGCACGGAAGGCATTAAACAACGGATTGTTTACCAATCCAATAATTATTAACTACAAGATATACAGGGTAAAAAAGGTGGATACATGCCTAAAAATGGTTCCACCCAGTATACCTTAGATATTACAGACAAAGTTCTTTGAGGTGCTAATGTGTGGTAGTCTAATGGTTAGATGGAAAATCGTGAGGTGGGTCGTCAAACAATGATAAATCTTGTACCTAACTTCTTCTAAATATTTGTATTTTAAGCAGCTTAGCTACACCGCTTGATATATGGCAGGGATTTGATAATTTTGTATTTGAATTCAACCGACCTTAAAAAATTAATTATCATTTTAAACCTTGTGCCATTGTAATAAGGCGTCGGTTGTATGTTGTTAAGAATCCACTATCTGCATTTAAAGCGTCTTGTCAGTCTAAACTAAATGCGTAAAATGTGCCTGAAGGCTGTGAATGTCGATGTAAACGATGCTAAAGCATTCCAGAAGAAATTCAATTGTGAATCCAAAATACTCTCTTCGGGTTTGTATGTATATTAATAAGGACCCTGTGTATGTAGCTAAGTTAATTAAAGCCTAAAAATACGAAATCAGAAATACAACTAATGACGGTAGGTACTTAAGTAAGTATATTTTTATTACAATAACGGGTCAATATCCTATAGAAAAAATAGTTATAGTTTACTTTAAACTTATTTTTAACCGTATTTGCTGAAAATAATGTCTAATACAACTACAATAATGATGTAATTATGCATTTCAATACATTGTTAAGCTATTCTGTTTTACAAGTTAAATTTCAAATGTACTATGTAAAAGTACACAGCTCATGTAATGATAGTACGTTCTATTTCTCCAGGGCTATGTCAAACAGTCATATACACAGACAAATATTTAAACAGACTTTGCATAGGTACTTTTTCTTTTCCTTACGCGTACAAGTTGTACCTTCAATAGTCGTTGTGTCTCTGGCGGATTTCCTTGCAACGCTTTGTCAAGTGTGGTTAAATCGGCTGATGCAAAAATACTATGGTCGCTCGACAATTCTTAGCATTCCAGTCAGACTTCGTCGTATTTCCTCATAGGCGAACGGTCTGTTGACTGTCTATGGCATTATCCATGCACTTGCATAAAATGCAACCATAAGCTGGTGCCAACTACAATACGCTCTTGTAGCTTTGCCTAACTCCTCTACTTTATGTTCCTTAAGTTTTTAGAAGGAATATGTAGGCATGTAGGTTGCAGCGCGACTTGTGTGTTCCATTTATATTGTGTGAAAATGAAATCTGCAAAACACGAGTATGACAATGTCTGACAATACTGACAATACTGAATATCAGTGTTCTATTTGATATATGTCCGTTTTTACAAGTTCAAGTAGCGCAACTGGCCATAAGTAGGGTTATTGTTATACGCATAGGTACGTAATTAATTAGCATGGCAATATGGTTTTATGGCAGTTTCAACTGTTAGGTGATTATGCAGAGTGTTGAAGCGTTGTTTATGATTAAGCGCAATGCAATGATGTAAAAAGAGAAACGAATTGGTTTGATATAAAATCTAAGAAAACGTAAAGTTTTTGTTGATCTTTTTTGAACTTGGCGTATAGAGATCCTAAGAGATATTAGAAATTATTAAAAACTTCATACAGAGATAGTAATCTTCGTAACAGAACAGATGGGTACCTAGTTTGCGATATTACTTACATTTTTCCAAGGCAAGGAAAAAACAACATATATGAATTATCAATATCTGAAATAAGGTTTGAGGTCACCGGGGACCGTAGGGCTGGCTCGTTCCTCGCCCAAAGGATTAGCATAGCGATCCAGAGGGGGAACGTAGCTAGCCTTATGGGAACCGTTCCCCAGGGTTCGGACCTTGGTGACCTTACCTAAATTCTGTTTTCTATTAGTTTTAATTTTGTAGGAAGGTTTTAGCTTTTTTGTAGGTAATTTTTAAATAATTTTAGGTCATATTTTATTATATTGTAACTCTGTTAGTTAAGTTGTTTTTAGGTTTTAAATAAAAGAAGATTTCTAAAATAAATGATTACTTATTTAATTTTGAATTTTCATTAATAATTGTAGTCAAGATCGAGGTCTTTAAATATGTTTCTCTTCTTCTATTATTGATGTAGTCTTTGTATTGTTTTCTTTTAAAATAAAGGTGTAAAAATGCAGGAGGATAAAACAATATCTCAGCCATAAATAATTATATTTTGACGTAGTCACACCATGACGCAAAAGCTAATGCTGTATTTTATAAACATAACCAGTTTTTTATATTTAATTTACTTAGATTTAAAGGTAGAGTTTGTCCGGAAAGAAAAGTGTCGTGGTTTATATGGGAGCTCTTACGTTTTAAGACGCTATTCTTTCCAGACAGACTCTAGTGTGCCTATCTTCCTGTTCCAGATGTCAATTCACTAGGCGTCTTATTATAAGTATTTTGACGTGGTTGTAGTATGGGTTATGGGCCTGGCAACATGTACTTCGTCAGTACCATATGCTGACTTTTGATGTCGATGCCCATGTCACACAATTCTTTATTTAGTCTTTCACCCAAGATCAAATCAATTTAATTCTTTAAATTGTCGGGACTTACCTTAAGGTGTTCATTTAATTTCTGATGACCTTTTTTGTTAAGCGTATGTTTACTTAATTCACTTTAACTTTGATGAGTTATCTTATTATCAGTTTAAATACGTTTTTAAAGTATCATTTGCACTGCAAAAAAAGGTTTTTGTTTTATTTTATCACACTTAATACGCGTGTATGAGAAGCACGTCCGCAAGATAAACGATCTGCAGGACCACTTATTAGGGTTCCGCAGTGAAATTCAATACAATTGTAATAAATTTGTCCAGACAATGCCAGTGTCCAGATAATAATATGCCGAATGGAAACTTCTGTAGCTTTTTACTGAAGAGATACCGTCACGTAGTGCTACAACTTTGCCTGGTTAGGAATTGGAAAACATGGCCGCCTTTCTCCCATTTTAGAAATAATATTACATAAGTTTTTTGGTGAAGAAAACCATGTTTTTTAAGCTAGGAAAAGTTGCGCATCGTAAACAAAGTTGTTGCACGTGACGGTATTTGGATGTTTTATATGAATAAAGTAGGTACCATTTTTGAACAATCACGAAATTATGTTCATACATGAAAAAATACCAAAAAACAACAAAGATCCCGAGTGAATCCCGACGAATTGAGAACGGGTGTTCTCAAGGAGGGTTCCTTCGAAATCTTTAAGTCGGTTAGTCAGTCGGTAAGTTTAAAAAATTTGGGTACCCTCTACTAATGGAACCTTGCCCTGGAAACCAAGCGTTCTTACCCGAACCTCACTCGATTGACATCAGTAGGTGAGGTTAAGTTATCGGCCACATCACATGGAAACCGCAACCCAATAAATAATGTACAATGAAGTACTTAAAGGTTTTGTCGCAAGCCTGCGGTGACGGTAAAAATAGTTAATAAAGGATTAATGATGACATTTTGAAATCGGTATTTCTATAAATATCTATAGGATCTAGATACAAACCGTCTTCTACAATGAAGCATAATATTGACTGGTTAAAAAATATATACAGTAGTTAAGTGTTTTTGGTCTAAACAAGGAGAAAAATTCCAAATTCCTGTCTTCCCAAAAACTGCTATTGGCCAACGTTTCCAAAACTTTCTCACTGTTTTTTTTTTTGTTTTTTTTTAAATTATATAATGGCTTTTCGCCGATGTCGACTATTTCTCACGTGTAATTGATAGTGTAATGGTGTCAAATATAATTAATGTTTTGCCTAAAAATGCTTATACCAATACTACCAAGACGACAAAAAAAAGAATATCACCACGTAGGCCTGCGCGCGAGCAGTTAGTATTGAAGTGTCAAACTGACAGCGACGCCGGCGCGGGTGCATCTGCTCGTCGCGTGCGGAATTTAAAATTTTCAACGTTCTGTTGAATAAAAAATATTCTTTTAGAGGCTCGATTTGTTTAAAAATTGTAGAAATAAACTCTTCGACTTGGTAAGTATTCAACTTCATAGAAATGATGATCATAGATGAATGTAATGATAGGGTAATTGTGATCTTGTCGTATACTGCCTGGTTTTGTTTAAAATTCATAGGTAGGTGTACCTATTTATTAAGGCCGACATGTTCATATGCTGATGGATGTATATATAATACACATACCAATACATTTGTAAATAATTGTAACCTATCTTACTACCCGAACGAAAAACTCGTGCTAATTGAAATGTATGATCCCTACCTACCTATAGGTATATGATATGAATTTTTCGCTAATTTATAACTACCATTTAAGGTACCATAAATTCAAAAATCTCTCCATGCAAATCCGTCCGATATACATACTTACACCATTTTATCATCATCATTATTTGGAACCACATAGTTTGATCGCGTTTTTATTTTTATAAAGCAATTACCTTTGATTTTATTGAATGAGTGATTAATCCAACGTTTTTAAATATGGCCTTACTTAATTAATGCACTACCCACCAAAGTTTTAATTTACGATTTTTTTTATTCACCTTTATTATTATAAGAATTGTAGAACTGCAGTTAAGCGCCGCCGGTGGGAATCGACTCCTACCCTACCCGCACTGACGCCATGCCACTGTAATCGTCTGCTTAATAAATAACGCTGATCAGTGTGATAATCATTATTGAAGTATAATTATCTTAGAAATATTATAAACGTTATTATAAGCCGGGCTGCCAACATAATTATATTAATCGCTGATATCCGAAGCAGATGGAGCAGTTATTACATTTTAATCATTCGATGAGGAATAACTAGGTTCGCTATATTGTCCCATGCAGATCCTAATTTTTGACTTTATTACTCTTAGGTAATACCTAACTAGTACAATCGACCAAGAAAGTGGTCTACTAGTTATGACAAAAGTTTCTGCGAGATCTAACGATCGCTAAGGTTGACATTACTAACGAAGTTTAAAACATGCACGACCTTGATGTCTCATGACGTTCAAACTAACCTCAACCGTATGGTGGTAAACCACATTTTTGGTCGCCTGTACCTATTTACTTATAATTGAACTTTCTTACTGTTTTTTATTAATAAAGTTTTCAACCCAATGATAAGATTCTCATTTTTTTCAGTCTTGGTCTATAAATATTTTTATTTGTTTTTGAACTTACAACACGGGTTAAGCTTGTCCCTCCTACAAAAGGAAACACTTAAGTATAGGTAGTAATATCAGTTATGAACTTCAAGTATAGTTTTCTACATAAAAAGATGCAAAACACGGTGGTTTAATTGTACACTGCAAGGACGGTACAGTCGGCTACATTATTGTATTATAAGCATCTATTAAAAGTCGATAAATGCTAGCCAAGTAATACTGTACGTATTTCTGATAGGTGCAGTGAAAAAAAAAGCGAATCATTCGGCGATTTCATCAATAATAAAAAATTTGGTAAGGATTTAGTAAAGTTTATTTGATTATTACTCAAAGTTTACGTATAAATAACAAAAGATTTTTGCAAGTAATAAGCCTTAGATTTGAAGTCCCGAAACTAGTAGACGAAGTTTGGTTGCTGGTAACATAAACATTTTTTCAGTGTATGATTATAATTATGCTAGACCTTCATTAATATATTGCATACCAATGGCTCCTTAGTCATCCTCAAAATGTTCAACTTTTCAACCATAGTTTGTACGACAAATTCACACTCGCTACCTGGAAAGTACTATTCTTTTTTCAATGTTCATTAAATTAACCATTTTTTCTATTAAGCACATAACTAAGTTTTCACATGCAGTGTTTAAAGTACTTTTAAACTAATAATTAACATTTCTCGCAATAGAGATATCATCGCATATAAAGAAGAGCACATTAGTCCGCATGTCATGTAAGAGCTAAAAACTTACCGCATAATTATTTCACGAAATAATCTAATAAATACTGCCCGTCGACTGTACATGCCTGCAATAATTATGCTAATAGCACGTCAACTAGAAATTGCTACTTTGTAAAAATATGCCGACAAAATGTATGCAATTAAAGCTTATGACACAAATTCAGGCCAAGGAAATGTGGCTGGACAAATTTTGTCACCTGAATGAGGAAGGAGAAAAAAGTTTTCAGAATTTACCTACTGCATTTAAGCCATCTTCGTACAGTTTATACCTACTTACAAACAGCATTTTTACGCGCGGCTTTGTGTAGTTAGGGCGGCCACATCAGTCCGCCTGTAGTCTGCCTGGCGATCTCCGGCTGTCAGTCAGAACAAAAATTGGCGGCTCCGAGCAACTGACAGGCCGAACTGCAGGCGGACTGAGGTGGTGGCCGCCTTTACAATTATTTTACTCGAAGCTATAGCTTAGCGTATCGGATCGGTCGGCTTTTAGGACATCTTAGTATGTCGTGTGTGTGTGTGTGTGTGTGTGTGTGTGTGTGTGTGTGTGTGTGTGTGTGTGTGTGTGTGTGTGTGTGTGTGTGCGTGTGCGTGCGTGCGTGCGTGCGTGCGTGCGTGCGTGCGTGCGTGCGTGCGTGCGTGCGTGCGTGCGTGCGTGCGTGCGTGCGTGCGTGCGTGCGTGCGTGTGTGTGTGTGTGTGTAAATAATTCGCTAAAACGATAAAAATATATCTTAGCTCATAAATCTCATAATCTACTAATAACTCAAAAATATTTATAGACCAAATTATTAAATAATTATCTGAGCGACTATTTTGTTAATTAACGTAAGATTAATCCAGCTAATTAGCTCCATAGATATAAAAACTAAAGGATTAAGGGAGCATTACTCATACAGGAACTTCTAACGGACTAATCGATCAAGTTGAAGCCAGGTCGTGTTGGTAAATAAAAATGGATGTAATGAAGATATTGATTGCGCATAATTGCGCGTGCGTTGGCAGGTGGAGTGGACGCGACGCGCATGCGCGGCGGTGGCTCGAGTGGCCGAGCGCAGCGGAGTGTTCTGCAACTCGATGGCAGCAGTCGTGTGGATAGCGTGACATAAGCTTGTACAAGATGACTGTTACCGTCATTTTTGTGGTTCATATATCTTAATAATATTATAAACGAGTTTTGGTCGTTTGGTTTCGATTTATCTATAACAGAATAAGGCTGGGTTGCACCACGCATAAGTAACGAACTGATCAACGATATGCATGGCCACGGAGCTGTCACCCCACAGAAAACTGTAAAAATTTTCATACAAGATTTTTTAACGATGCCGGTTGCACCAACCTGTGCAACCTGTTGGTGCAACCGGCCCAAACTGTGAGAAATAAAAAAAAGATCTATGAATTGGAGTGAGGTGGGAGGCGGTGAGAAGAGAGTAGGAGTCAGTAGACGGGAGTGAAATGGGAGTGGGTGGGAGAAGGTAGGAGAGGGCTAGAGGATAGTGATGGTGAGTCGGTTGTACTCGCCTACGAGTCAGTAGGAGTGGGGTAGGAGTCGGAAAGACTGGCGTAGGAGCGAAGTTAAAGTCGACGGGAGTGGAAGTTAGCGATACGAAGTTCGTCAGGCTAGATAGTATAGACAGAAAATAAATAAACTAGGTACATATTGTCGATATTTTGTAAGTTGCTATTTATACTTATTGTTTATTTTTATTGCGGGGTGTAATACTAATAAAACATATTCAAACCAAAATGTCAATATGATTAAGAAGAAAAAAGAGGATACGTATTTATTAGAATATTAATTTTTAATTCTTAAATCACGGCATTTCAATAACCATGAGCATTGACCATCCTTTATTTAGGAATTTCAGGAGATCAATTTTTTTAAATGTTGGTGTTTTAAAACGGCTAACATAGGCATATGGATTTGTGTTGAAATATATTAAAACAGTTTTTAAATAAGCGGAGATGAAGATCAAGGATCTAAGAATGTTATCGCATTTTCTTCTTAGCTAGACCATCTTTGTGTCGAACCCGCGTCGATGTATCACACGACCTAATGTGCAACCCTGACAAAAGATGTATAGTGTGCTTAAACGACATTAATATATGCAAATGTAAAATATATGCGTTTAAAATTGTATAGTGTATTATTTAATAGCTTGTTTCAACATAAATGGTGAAAGATAGGAGTTGTAAATCATAGAAATGGTGTCCTTTTTGCGATTCCGTTATGTACTTACTCGATAAAAATGTAGGTTTAACAAAGAAAAGGGAGAATTAATTCTATTGAATTAAAGTGTAAATGATGCTCTATCAGCATTGACAATCTTTTAGTAACGTGATATTATATGTATATATGAATCTACTAGTAGTTTAATGTGCATTTGTTGAGTATGTTTCACATACGTGATGTACCCACCAATATTTTTGTGTTTGTTATAAGCTTACAGGTACTTAAAACAAGAACCTACCTAGAACTTACATTCTTTGTAGCTGCTTAACAACAGGAGGGCCATAAAGATGTTTGGCAACACCGTAATACTTATAAAGAACTAGCGACCCGCCCCGGCTTTGCACGGGTGCAATTATACATATAAACCTGAATTACTCTATCTATTAAAAAAACCGCATCAAAATCCGTTGCGTGGTTTTAAAGATCTAAGCATACATAGGGAGAGACAGCAGGAAGCGACTTTGTTTTATACTATGTAGTGATAAGAAAGTAAAATGCGGATGAAGGGCAAATTTTGCTTTTTTTAAAGAAATTGTTGCGGTTGTCACTTGGATGAAATTGAACTGTCTATAAAACGACTAACAGTTTAATTTTTTAAGGAGTTTTGTTATCGGCCAAGGCATTTTAAAAATCATAACAAATTATCTCATAACTTAGTAGAAGGTAAATCTTGCTGAATCAGTAGACATAGACACTGAGTATTACATTTAGAACTGATAAATTGATGTTTCTAAGATTCTAACTCGTGTTTCAAACCACTCAAACTGTGAGTTCATGTGTGTTGATAAAAGCCTTATCGTTTTCATCTCTATCTGCTATCAATCACATTTGTTTCACACATGAATTACAGAGAACTACTACAGTCCGTGAGAACCTTCGGGTTTTAGAAAGAGACGTCGGGTATCAATCAACAGTGACACGTGAAAAAGCAGAACAGCAATATTACCGTCGTGTGTCATCGCCGATTCCCGAAGGTTCTTCTTAAAGCCCACTAACTGTACATACATAGTGTGTTTTATTATAGACCGTTGCAAGCTAGGTATTGTACGTAATTCAAATTCTAAGATTATGTCTTAGAATTTGAAGTTTTTTTTTATAAATTATGAGTTAATTTCAGAAAAATATAATACTAATACCTCTCAGGTTTAGGTATACCTACCTAACCTGGGAGGTAGTTTTCAGAAATAAGTATTATTTAGGTATGTACATATTATTAACTAACTAACTTACTGATCGCTAATCAATTACCAGTGTTAATTATGAATTATCTTTCTTTCCACAATTGTTTTATGTTAATTAAATATCATATTTCAGCTACAATAAAGAAAGTAAGTACATAAATCGGTGCAAATAACACTTTTTCCTCACAGAGTTTTCTCTAGGCTTGGAAAATCTAAGGAAATAACTAACCCACCAGTCGACGCTAAAGTGCAATAATGCGTTTAATTAAAAACAATGTATGTATGCTTCCATAAAAGTTTGCTCAACCACGATGATTTTGTGCTGCAAGCAAAAGTAGAAATATACAGTTTAGCAAAGTGCCGAGATTTATTAATGTTTTAATAAAAAAAAATTAAACATTTATTTCTTATGGGCTTTTTGTTTGACTAATTTTCTTTTACCAGGACATACATACATAGCTTAGTATAAGTAACTCAGTCTGGCTCGATGTGCCAATTAAGCTGTGGCTCAAGCTACATATTATTATAAACGCTATAAACATAATAATCGCATGACTTCGAGCCAAGGAGCACATAATTTTTGTTTAATACAATTATTATTTGAAGAGTAATTAACTCTTCAATATCGTCGACCAGAAGACATTTTATAAAAAAATATTCCAGTTTATGAGCAGACAAACTGAAACGTGCACATTCACTATTAATAATTCGTGGTTTAACCGTAACATACCTGGAGAAACGAGTAATTAATAATTTCATGCTCCTGCCGAGAACGACACATTTACATGAGTAAAGTTGATTTACGCTGCGCAGGAGTAGACACGGAGTGGAAAAACTGGCCAAGTGCGTGTCAAACTCGCGCACGAAGGGTTCCGTACCGTTATAAAAAGGGCAAAATATCATGTCTGTTTTATGGGAGCCTTAAATATTTATTTTATCCTGATTTTATTATTTGTTGTTAAAGCGAGAACAGATGATAATGATGTGTGAAAATTTCAACTGTCTAACTATCACGGTTCATGAGATACAGCCTGGTGACAGACGGACGGATGGACGGACAGACAGCAAAATCTTAGTAATAGGTTCCCGTTTTTACCCTTTGGGTACGGAACCCTAAAAACCAGTACAGAAGAGTTTAAGCAGAAATACCCCCTTTTTCAAATGGCAAAAAAACTTCGACTTACGTCTAATATCTTTGGTTTAATTTAATGTTGGATACTTACTGTTTTGGATTTACTGTAAATTCTAAAAATATTCATTGGACACTATAGGTATTTAATTAGAGTGAGACTAGGTATATGTTAAGTCAAAATTCTTCTTCAAATAATAGAAGGGATGTTTACATAATTTAAAACAAAAAAAGAACCGACTTCACTTAGGATCTGCTATTCCAAGAGGAAGTTGCCGAGTTGCTGTAAAAAATAGTGAAATCACTATAGGTGTGCCTATAATAGTTGAAGAGTTCCCTCGATTTCTCCTGGATCCCATCATCAGACCCTGACTTGGTGACAATGGGACCATCTAGGGGTTATACCTGTTCGATTAAAAAAAAAATTTTGAAAATCAGTTCACGATTCACGGAGATTTTTATACATACAAAAAAAAAAAAAATGATGATAAAAAAAATAAAAATAAAAATTCAGTCGAATTGAGAACCTCCTCCTTTTTTGAAGTCGGTTAAAAAAGAACAACTACATTGGGCATGATATTATAACAGATCGATAAAACTAGATTTCTCTTTAAATAATGATGATTAAAGCTTGATTTTCAGGTACAATGAAGATATATTGCCACAAAGTTAGGAATATCTCTTTATTTGTTTTAAGGCTCCTTATTTTTCGGAAAATACATGAAATAAACATTGTCACATATGCTGTTTTGGTAAAATTTTGGTTAGTTATGTTGTTCTTGTGCAAAAAAAAAACAATTTGTTTTCTGAAAACATTTTATTTTATAAATGTTTTCATTACGTCTAATAAATTTTTCTAATTTAATGTTAATTTCAAATTTAATTATAATTCTTAATTTAGCTGTTTTTATCGTAACTTATTAAGGAAAAAATAATAATGTCAATTATTTGATACAGGAAACAGTTTATGGGCATATATTTTTTTACCTTTCGTAGGCCCTTTGGTAACAAACATGATGACATCAAAAACACAAATCCACCAAAAAGGTTAGTTATGTTGTTTTTGTGGACATCCCTTCTTAATCAAGCAAATGGTTCAGATATTCACCGTTCAATTATTTACAGTACCTAGGTAAGTATCGCTGGATTAGTTAAATAGCCTTTGAATAATTTAGAAAGAGGATGTACTTAGGTAACTGACGATCATTTCATATCTAGATATTTACGTTACTTTTGTATGGATTCAATCAGATTACAAAGGCTCGACGAATTGGTTCTCAGCCCTGTTACAATGCAAATTAGTTCAACTGTTAGGTTCATTACCAGCTTTATCTCACCAAAGCAATTGCAATAGGTAAAAGCTATATTCCGAATACTCGGAACTTTCAGAAGATTGAAGGGTTGAGTACCTAGTAAAAGTAGAATGTTCGGTATTCGCTGTGCGCATGATTGTGGCGCCATCTCTTGGGCAGGTGGTCAATCCATTTTTTTTTTCCTTTTTTATAAATAGGTTGTATTCCTTGCTTATATGAAATGTAACTGGCTGATTCACTATTTTGACAGCAGACAGGGGATTTGCAGTTTCATTTCTTGTCACATTGAGCACTGCGATCGTTTTCGTTACCCCCACCATGCACTTCGCATATAGCGAATAAAGAATTTGGCACAAACGTACCCGCCTGGCTGTTAAATAAGTTTGATTTGCGACTGAAGTATTTATTAAAGTGTGTGGCCTGTAACACGAGCAAAAAATTAAAACGAAGATTCTACTCCTCAAACAATAAAACTTTTGTTCAACAACATTTAAAAAATATGCTGTGTTCAGATTGTCTCTTCCCCATAATAGTATTTTCAGTGTACGTTAAAATCCATCTAATTGACATTGCTTGTCAAGTTGTCAGTATTGTCACTCTGACATTATAATTTCAAAGTTTGGCTATTAGGTATGGGCACAGATATCAGGGGTATTTTAATATTCCTATGCTATGGTATGCTACGATTAGTAAATACCGATATTCATGTTAGAAGTTTTTGTCTTTCTCATACATTTGCGAATTATTTATCATGTCTTTGACTTTTTCTGTTTGCATTAAATAAAATACACATTTCTATAGTAAACATTATCTTTTATTAATTACAAAAAGTTATAAGCGAATCGGTCTTAGCCTAACTTTTTTTTACTTGTAAAATAGTCTTGTATAGCTCTTCCATGAAAATAATAACACTTTCCTAGTACTTAAACGTTATCTTGAATTAATCACAAACAGTTCTCTTTTCTTTATATTTAAGAGCTGTGCTCTTGTCGGTGGAGCAATCTCCAACTCGTCCGGTCCTCTGCCAACTGCTTAACCTTCTGGTATGACACGACCTGAACCTTTTCTTTTATTTGGTTGAAATAATTTATTCTCGGTCTTCCTCTTCCTCTCTTTCCCTCTATTTTTCCTTCTATGATGTTCTTTAGGAGCATGTCGTGTCGTAGCAGATGTCCAATTAGTACTCCTCTTCTATTTTCTATTGTCGCTATTATATTTCTTTTCTCGTTAATCCTATCTAGAACCCTATCATTTGATATTTTTTCCGTCCAACTAATCCCTTCCATTCTCCGCCAACACCACATTTCGAAGCTTTCTAATCTTTCTCTCTCACTTTGTGTCAGTGTCCACGTTTCGCAGGCGTATAAGGCGATGCTCCAGATGTAAGATTTAATAAAATGTTTTTTAGTGTTAGTAGACATTTTTGATTTGAAAATATGTTTTTTATTGTTGAAGGCTTGTTTGGCTATTGCGATTCGAGTAATGATATCTTGACTACATCTTGATTTATTATTAATGATACTCCCGAGATATTTAAAGCTATCGACTTGTTCCAAAATAGTATCATTTAGTTTGATTGGTCTGTGTCTCGTATACAATTTTGATGCTGTTAAGATTTTTGTTTTGCTGATATTAATTTTTAAATCTGATTCCTGTAAAATTGAGTTCATATTGTTAAGCAATAGTTCTAGTTGTTCACTGTCTTCTGCGAATGCTGCTATATCGTCAGCATAGCGTACGAAATGTATCTTTTTCCCGTTGAACTTGACTCCACCCTGGTCCTTCTCTATTATTTTGGTAATGGAGTTTTCTATGAAGGCGTTAAAAATTAATGGCGAAAGTGGACACCCCTGTCTTACTCCTTGTTTGATCTTAATGCTTTCCTTTTCTTCCCCTATCTGAATTAAAGTTTCCTGGTCTCTATATAGCTCGTATATTACTCTTCTATCTCTATAATCTACTCCTATTTCTTTCAGCGTTTTCATCATAAGTTTCCAGTTTACTTTATCGAAAGCCTTTTCTAAATCTATGAAGGCAACGTGCGTATTCAAACCCAAATCCATACGCCGGTCTATGATCTTTGCTTTTAATCTATTTTGGATTATTGTTAATAGTATTTTAGAAGCGTGAGATATCAAACTTAACGTCCTGTGCTCCTCGCAGCGTAGAGTGTTTAGCTTTTTTGGCAGTGTAACCGTTTTACTTACTTGAAAATCTCTCGGGATTACTCCTGTCTTGTATATTCTATTTATTATGTCATAAAGTTCGCTTCTTAAAATATCACATTCTGCGTATTTTATTAATTCTATGTATAAACCATCATTACCAGCCGCTTTTCCACTTTTTATGCTTTTAATTGCCAAATCAAATTCTTCTTTTATTATTTCTGGACCTAAATCTAATTCCGCTACATTACTCTCTGGCTCTAAATCGTTGACCTCTAGACCGTCCCCATCATATAAACCTTCGATATATCTCTTCCATCTCTCCACTATTTTCTTGTTATCAATTATAATATTACCATCTTCATCCAAAACTGCTGTACTTCTTGACTTATAGTTTTTATTGAGTTCTTTTATTATGCTGTATGCCTTGTCTGCCTTGCCTTTTTTCATATATTTATCTATTTCCTTACAACTTTGTTCCAGGTCGTTTTGTTTCTGGTTCCTACATTTAGTTGTGATTACATTAGTTATTCGTTTATATTTCTCTATGCTATCATCATCTACTTTATTTCTATACTTTCTTCTATCTATCATGAGATTTATTATTTCCGAGTTCAGCCATTTCTTCCGAGGAACAATTTTTTCTTTCTTTAAACAGGTTTCTGCCGAATCCATAATTATATCTCTTATATTGTTCCAACGGTCGTTTAATTTTACGTTATTATCTATATTTCTATCTAAATCTTTGCTTTGAGCTAACTTATCGCCTATCATATTACTATATTGCACTGAATTATTGCTCTTCTTATCTTTTAACTTAGTGAGATCAATTTTCTTGGGTTTATGTTTTCTACGTGTTTTCTTTACTTCAAACGTATGCTTACTTATAAGTAGGTTGTGGTCTGTATTAATATCTGCACCTGGTAATGTTTTACATGTCGTTACTGTGTTTTTATCTCTATTTTTTACTAAGATATAGTCTAGCTGGTATCTTCCGATATCCCCCGGCATTTTCCATGTATACCGTCTTCTTTTAGGTTGATCGAACATCGTGTTTAGTACCACCATATTATTTTCCTTGCAGAATTGGATAAGTCTCTCCCCCCTCCGATTTCTTTTACCCAGTCCGAATTGCCCCGTTATATTAGTTTCTTTTTTCTCTCCTACAACAGCATTAAAGTCACCCATTACTATTAAATTATCTTTTTCGTCTGCTGCATCTAATATTGAATCTAAGTTATTATATATTTCTTCTATCTCTTGATCAGGATGGCTGCCGGTCGGCATGTAAATTTGAACTATAAGCGAGTTTCTATTTTCTGTCTTTAATTTAACTGCGGTTATTCTATCGCTGTGATGTATTGTGTTTTCTACTTGCTGTCCCCACTTCTTGTTAAGTATTATTGCTGTTCCATTACTCCCTTGTACATCTCCAGTAAAAATAATTCTGTAGTCTCCGTTCCAATAATCTCCGTTACCTCCCCATCTCGTTTCACAAATACCCAAAATATCAATCTGTAATCTCTGCATTTCTGATATCAACTCTTCTAGTTTCCCTGTCGGCAACATAGTTCTTACGTTCCATGTTCCTATCTGGCAAGGATTTCGCATGATGACGACCGACGTAGCCTTGCTCCTACGCTTGCCGGACTCGGACCGCCACGGTATGCTACTTCGTGGAAGTCCGTTGTCAAGAACATTATTTCCATTTGTTGACATTCCCATTGCTCCTAAATAGGGATGATTGTGTGGTGGTTTCCCCATTTGCCTTCCACACCGCAGTACTATGATAAGTTGCCCTACCATAGATGTCCTGACTAGAGCCCTACCGGAACCTTTTTCCTCGTCCTCCCGCCGGTACTGATGTCGCCGCTGCCCAACATCAGGGGAGTGCTTATTTAATGGCGGCACCTACTCGCCATGGCACAGAGCCGTCATCGGGTTTTTACAGTATTTTCTAAGATGATCCCCCCCAAGAGACCACCCACTGCACCCTGTTGACCCTGCCGCTGCTTGGTCGGGGACTGCTTATTCGAGTATTCGCAGCTAACCACCATATCTGGTGGCCGTTCACTATCGACCACAAACAGTTAGCGAATTATAAAAAAATGTTACAATTTGCCATCACGCACACACGCGTAACCTTTCATGCATACATGATTAACTACATTTACGCTATACAGAGTGATAGGTAATTTGCCGTATTCCTTCAAAAGGGTTATTCTATAGCCCGTTTGCAATGTTTTAAAATGAGTTTTGATCCCTGGTTGACTGGTAAGTCCAAACTCATTGGTTTTCAGGTTATTTAAGTTTTTGGGTTTTTTTTACAATAAAAAACCCGGCTCTTGCCTAAAATTGGTAATTGTGAAAACACTACTTGAATTAAGAATAAAAAAACAACATTTTTTGATTAGCCAATGAACGATTGATCACTTACGTTCAATAAAAAAAACTTGCCAAAAGTTTCCAAAATTTAAAAATATAAATATTTGAAGTCACAGAGTTTCGTAATTGTTTTTCAAATGTTATTGCATTATTAGGCATTACTTTAAAAAGTATGTAACTTCGCGTATAAATTACAACAATCTTAGACTTAAATGATTGCAAATGAGCTATAGAATAACCCCTGTCAAGGAAAACGGCGAATTAGCAATCATCCTGTATACATACAAAACACAAGTTAATTTGAAATTAAATGCACTGTTTGCTTGTTATATGTTAATTAACGATTATTACTTGGTAATATTGGTGTAAGTTGAGAAGTGCAAAAAATGTCGACCAAGTTTGCATTATAATATAGCTCGATTGCAATCGCATTTTAATCGCATAATGTAGTGTTCTTTGACTTAAATCAGCTGTGAAGCGTCATTTCAAGATTTATTACTGTTCAAAAGTTAAATACGATTCACAATCGCTAAATAAAGTTACACTGAAAAAAATTGTAACCAGCAACCAAACTTCGTCTACTAGTGACTTAAGTTTGGGACTTCACAAGTAACCAAAGTGTTTTGTTCTTTAATATGTAAACTTTGAGTTATAAGCAAATAAACTCTATTAGCTCCATACCAAATTTTGGTTAATAATGAAATATCTGAAGTATTTAGTTCACAGTGTACTAAAAAGTGAGATATAGCCACTTTATAAATTTTAAATTCGTAGATTTTTTCGTATATTTATCATACTTTATAATATTTATATGCTGCTTCCGAAGTTCACTATACTAAAATATCACTAATATCACTTGCGGCTAGAGAAAAGACATAATTTTAATAAAGCCTAATACTAGCTGTAAACATTTTTAACTTAAACGGTAGAAGATTAAAGTCAACGCGAAAATATTGCCGATATTGTGTCTATTAATGTATAAATATCAAATAAGTTAAAAAACTTGGCTTGTTCTTTAACATTCATTAGGAAGGAGTGTAAATTAATACAGTTTTGTAGGTTCTTTATGTCGCAATTTGTCATACATTTGACGCGATATTAAAGTTATATTTATCGTGTGGCGCCAGAATATTATATCAACGCAGACGCAGCTGTTTATGTCTCTGTCTGGCATTTTCGTGGTTTTACTTTCTTTATTTTTCGCAACATTTTGTTCAAACATCACCACATTTTAGCTAAGCTTTCAGTCATAAAGACTGTATACGTTAAAATCCGGCCACGCATGATCTGGTACATCTCCCTTTCGGATACACATTTTCAAGCAGTTCTTTTTTATAAATAATCTGTAATCATAGTAATATATAATAAAAATAGAATCATATTACAATTGTATGGGCTTGTCTCAGTTTTTACTGAAGGTATTCCATCATATCTTTAATATTTTGTCCAGCGTTTTTTGATAATCTTCACTCGCTTCCTGCTACAATACCACAATTGTATTTATATTTTCACAACCGGTTTTATGGCCAATAGAATGTCATCTTACAAAAAATGTTTTGAAACTCTATTCTACTTGAGGTAGTCAGGAAAACTTTCTACTCCAAGCACTGAAAGTAATTTTTATATTGCAGCCATTTTTTTGTCAAAAAGTCAAACTCACCAAAGTTAGAACACCTCCGAACTATTTCAATCTAAATACACTTAGAAAAATGTTAGCTATGGTGAAAAGAGAATTTAATAAGGTATAATTTGATTTATCTTATTTATAATAAAAAACTATTTTTAACAGGAAAATTTGGTAAACACTGTCAGAACACTGTGGACAAAAAAATATAGGCACTGTGGAATATATAGTGATCAAACTCATAGACAACGTAACGTTTATATTATGTTTTCAATTTTATTATGTAGCTTGATAACCCCAAATTATTAATTAGAAGTGTTGGTTGAATATGCACATCCAATAAAAAGATGTACCATACCAAGCGTGGCCGGATTTTAACGTATACAGTCTTTAGTTCAAAAGTATTTGTGTAAAACGAAGATATCAGGTGTCTTTCACACAGCTGCGGTTTCCGCATGCGGCGCCGGTGCGCGAGCGAGATAGCGCTCTGCGTGTGTATAGCGCTGTCACGCTTACACGGTGTACTCCTATGTCGCCGAAAATCCTTTCGCCTTATTTCATTTTTCAAACTTCAACGTATCGCATAACGCTTAGTTAGCATACCAACGTTTACCAAATTAATGTTTATGCGAAATAAAGATATGCGAAACATTATTAGTAAACCCGCTTGCACACCGTCGCCGCATGCGTTTCCGACGCCAGTTTGATAATCGACTTAAACAATTATTTAAACTTTTACGATTTTATCACATATCTATTTTATAACTTAGTACTTCAAAAAAAGCATTATAGTCGCGGAAAATAAAGGTAATAATATAGACTATGTGCGAATCTTTACATTTAGCCTAATATTACCAAACACAGAGTAAATAAAAAACCAAGCCTCTAATAATTAGCCACTTGGATAGTTTTTATTCATTCTATCCTCGGTCGGGTAAGACCCCCGTCTAGGAAACGGTCTCAATGGGGCCTCTGTTCGAAAGCATCCGCGGGGATCGCGTGTGGACCTCAATTTACTTATTTAGCCTGATTAGTTTCACGGAACCAAATCCGTCCGGTGGCTGGATGCATGGAACAGAGAACTGTGGAGAGGGTAGTAAACAATTATGTTAATTAAGAAGAAAATTATCGAATGCTGCTACTTTTTTATTTAACAAAGGTGGTTTTTAATTACTTAGGTAGGTAATAGGTACTAAAAAATAATGTTTTATTACTATATATCTTTATTTCAAGCAAACATGGCTCATAAAAGCTTTGAAATAAAAAATTCTATTCTATTAAAATTCAACTACATCATCATCATCATCTCAGCCGTAAGACGTTCACTGCTGAACATAGGCCTCCCCGAAAACTTTGAAATGAAACAACGGAAATTGAATATTAAGGGCGTCAAGTCTAAGAAGTAGTTGTTCCCCAAGTTTAAAAGTTCAACTAGGTGGCGCTTATAAGGCGCCACATGTTTTGTAGTAAGTAGTACAATAAAATTGTCAAACGTTGACTTTTGACCACCAGAATTAGCGCATAAGGGGCCCATACAGTCCCATTCAAGTCATTTTTTGGCTACACCAAATACACCTATACATACTATAAAATCGATAAATATTTTGCTTCTACGAATAACACTCAAGGAAGCTGCTATCATCAGTATCACTCAATCTCCAATAAGGCCTAATAGTTTCCATTTAGGTTGGAAACTAGAAACTAGTGTTTGATATGATTCTTAGGAATCCAGTACAGCAAAAATTAAGTACTAAGTACGCAGATGTTGATGACTGCTTCCTTCAGATTTTCGTTCTTCTGATTTATACATGACATGACATATATATACACATTTACAATTAAACAGAAATTAGTTTATGTTGTTTAATAATTTAAACAAATAACTACTCCACATATTTTTCTAATAATCCCAACCGTACAATATTTTCGGCTCTCATTACCGTGTCAATAGAAGATTAGGGATAAGTCGAATTTTTAAAAAAGAACGCTGAATAAGTGAGTTTTTTATCCTAGTCCGGGACACAATTACCGCCGCAAGACAAAACCAAATTATTGTAAAAAAACCTTTTCGAGGGCTCTTCTGATTGCGATACCTTAAATAATAATATGCAGGCAAGTTTGATTGACAGTTGATACTGGCTGGCAAACGTTTGAGGCGCCGGTTCGGCTTGTAGAAAAAAAATCGGACACTCCAAAATCGAAAATGGAACGTATCGAATTAGTGGACGATTATCGGTGAAATTTCACGTGGCATATGTTCGAATTTTAAATTGAACTGCGGTTCGGAATTCCTTTAAACGTCGGATCGAAACCAAATTTGAATGATTTCAAATTAATATTATTTCCAAATTGGATCAATTGACCGTGGGGCTGAATTTTGTAAAAATAATTTTAAGTATCTAATTTTGAACAGTTTTACATGGATAATAAGCGAATTGATTGTTACTACGAGCTGAGCAAAGCAAAGTAAAGTTCTTACATTTAATTTCTATGACCTGGCTGTCGGCTCGTCCCTGCATTTGGAAGGTTTTTGATTTTTGATGGTTTGTTCCGCAATAACTTTAGTACCTACAGTCATTCAAATTTAGCTAGAAAGCTCCACAGGATCTTGCACATATTTGCATCATAAATTGTATAGACCCTAACTATAGTTCAAAATCTGTAGGAATGAACTTTTGACACTTGAGTCTTGACGTAATTTGTGATGGGGCTAAGACGTATCGTTTGTCAAATTTAGCGATTATTTATGAATCGTTAGAATCGATTTTAATACAACCGATTTTTTCTTGTTATATGCCGATATATTCAAATCTTCTCACATTAATAATTGTTATCTACTACTTATGTATGACATAATATTTCCATAATTAATACAACATGATAAGAAAGTCTTATGATATTCCATTTTTACCATCGTACTTTACTTTATTTTCATTGAGTTTTGGTTGTTATTTATTATTATATATTAGGCAATATTGATTACATAATCGATTTTTATCGACTTACGGAATTGTTATATGAATCGGAACAGCAGACATGTTCACAACACTAAATTTAAAAACAAAAAGATGTACACCTTAACTGTTTGCATGCTAAATTGTTATTATAAAAAATTCAATATCTAAGATATGAAAATATTTAACATTCATTAAGCTATGTTTATGAAAAGTGAAATATTAGGTTTACATACATGACAAGCTTTAACATCGTTACAAAGTGTCTTGTGCGTTTACGTTCTACGGGTGTTGCGATGTGTCAAAAGTTCATTCTTACAGATTTTACACTATAGGTATGCTTCTGGAGGGTGTTGCTATGCTGGTCTTCTCGGTTTACAAGGCTCGCGAGTTTTTATTCCAAGTTTACTACTAGTGATAGGTAAGTATAACATTGAATCGTAGAGTAGCCAGTAGGTAGTTGTTTTATGACTACCATCACATTTTTGTATTATTCATAGTTAGTAGGTACGTAATTTATACCCACTGCTCCGCACCGACAATTTTCGGATTCAAGAATATCCATTAAACCTTTTATAAGGTAATTCACGTATCATGTTAACGCTGAAAAACTGTAGTATAGGTGCTGCAGTTGTTATTGATTTTGCCAACGCACTGGCCGTACCGTACCCAACCCCAGACGGATTTGCTGGCTGGCTAGAAAGTGTAATAGTTCCGGTTGTAAACAATAGATGGCACTGACTACCCTATACGAGGCTTGATGAGGGGAACCTAGTTGAAACTGTAAAGCTCGTCGCAATAAAGTAAAGTTAAAATTGTGAATTTGAATTTACATTGAGCAAATCACAATTCGATCAACTGATAACAAAAGAGTACAACTTGAATAAGCCAAACCTCTCTTGTGTCTTATCTAGTCCAATCCTGTTCAAAATCAAATTAAAATGGGATCAATAATATTATACTATACACCACAACAAGTTATAATATACTAGTAACTTTGTGAGCTGTGGAACTCTTGAGCATAGCTAAAATACTCCTTATAACAGCGTAGTCACAATAGTTTTAAGCGCCATAGACTGTTATGGCACTTAGTTTTGTGTGTCAATTTCATCAATTAACAAATATTGAAAAAAAAATCGGAAGGAAAAAAAATCTACTCAACTGCTCACAAAACTTCACAATAATCGTTAAGAAATGCGGCTTGTAGAGGATAATATCCGGACATACGAAATCATTTCCGAAGCCCAAACTACATTTGCCAAACTGAAACGGGGACCTTCGCTATTGCTCGGTTTTCCAACTATACTGCAGGAAGCATAATGCGATCAGATTCAATTAATCATTTTTAACCGACTTCAAAAAGGAGGAGGTTCTCAATTAGACTGAATTTTTTTAATTATTTTTTTGTTTGTATGTTACTCGATATCTCCGTGAATCGTGAACCCATTTTCAAACTTTTTTTTTAATTGAACGGGTATAACCTCTTGATGGTCCCATTGTCACCAAGTCGGGGTCTGATGATGGAATTGGGAGAAATCGAGAGAACTCTTCAACTATTATAGGCACACTTATAGTGATTTCACAATTTTTTACAGCAACTCGGCCACTTCCTCTTGGAGACTTGGAATAGCGGATCCTAAGTGAAGTCGGTTCTTTTTTGTTTAAAATTATTATTTAAGAAGATGATCTGTGTCCATTACGTAGGACACTTTTGCCAGTGACAATGTAAAAAGTTTGTAGATAGAGCTTGACGTTGTTCAGTAGAGGCCTTGATTTTTGTAGAGTGATAGCTATTCCCTATGAACAGTTACGACGCTCCCGTGACTCGGACTGCTGACTGTGTAACCAAATAGTGGTCACACACGTTTTGGGACAAAATCTTGTTTTGGTAACACAATACCACCTAAGGTATCAATAAATTATGATAAACTGAACTAAGAGTACATAAATATTCTCTATAATAAACTTTATTCATTTTAAAGATTCGATTAGTTGCTTGATCATAAAGGATTTCTCAAAACTTTTTGAAAATATAAAGGTCACAAAAATTGCTGGTGTGATATTTTAAAAAGTTAGTCAAATCAATAGAATAGAATATAATTGACTTAATCATATACCATAGATGCATTGTCTCGTTCCTAGAATAATGTCTGTGTATTTAGAGCACTAACACACTACACACATTATTTTTTACAATATCAGTGCGTGTGTTTCAGCCATTCGCTTTGATTTACCATCGCCCTGGGAGGCGATACAATCGTCACATTAAAGTGTATGACACTGTACACCGCTGTATGGAGAAATTATTGTCACAATAAACCTGTATAAGTGTGATACACTGTTGTGTTATTATTTTTACGAGGTTATTATACGTTAAATGAGAGATTTTTTGTTTGAAAATTGTAATGTTAAAACAATAATGTGTTTTATTCCGTTCGAAACGGGATAAAATTAGTTAATATTTGATTACGTTAAATTTTTTCTAATTTTAATTTAGGTCGATTTGATCCATTTTAAATGTTTTGAATATGTTATATCTCATGAGTTTTATAGTTATCATTTTACAAGGCTATAAAATGATACATAATTTTTTTAACAAAACAAACAATAAAAAGATGATAAATTATTTTTACTCATTACATCATGTTTAATAAAAAAAAAGTTTATAATTTTTCTGTTGAATTGAATGTTGTTTGTCCTGTAAATTTGCAATAATTGTAATTTTGCATCTAATTAGAACTTAAATCAGTCCTGCATCGTATACAGTCAGCTGCGGCTGGCATTATCGCCCAAGACTGATGAAGTGATGATGATAAATTTAATATTTCAATTTTAACCTTATACCTTTATAGGGCAACGGTCTCAAAAAAGACCACTTTTAACATCATCTTTTTGTATTTTTTTCTTGTACAGAATTTTTAGGACTATAGATTGGCGATGTGGCTAGAATTGAGGATTTTTTTCAGTCTTGCCCGTTAAAGGGTTATATATAAATGTTTTATGTATCAGAATTATAAAAGTTCGCCTGTACGAGCAATTGAAATTTACGCGAGCAAAGTTGCAGGTAGAATTTTGAGTAGAGTGGGATGTTTTTAATATGTATTTGATATAGGTACCTACATATTTCCCAACTACACGTTGCACACTACAAAGTATCAACACCGGTCTATGCCCCTATGCAAAGGGTATGATGCCCGTTCATGTTCCGTTCATACGAAGTACGGCGTATATACCCCGTTCATACCCTGTAGGTACATACCCCGTACATGCCCCGTTCATACCCTGTTCATACCCTGTTTATAACCCGTGTCATTGGACGTACGAATAATTTTAAACAAAAAAGAACCGACTTCACTTATAGTCTGTATCTTTAGGTATTTAAATAAAAGTAAACAAACAATTTGTACATTCTCGGGTAGTTATAACATTTATTGGTTAACCAACCAAAAAGAGTATTACATAACCAAATACAAAAGCGCCTAGATCTGTCACTGAACGAACGACCTGACTTTAACCTACATTATTTGATCATGTAATGTTTTCATCTACCCTCAAGTGGCTTAAGGAGCCATTGGAGGGTAGATTTTGTTTACTTTTATTTAAATACCTAAAAATACAGACTATAGGATCCGCTATTCCAAGAGGAAGTGGCCGAGTTGCTGCAAAAAAAAAAGGAAAATCACTATAGGTGTGCCTAAGAGTTACCTTGATTTCTCCAGGATACCATCATCAGATCTGGACCTGGTGACAATGGGACTAACAATACTCTTTCAATAAAAAAAAAATCCAAATCGGTCTAGCCGTCTTCGAATAATCGGTGGACATACATAAACAAAATAGCAAAACAAAGATCCCGACGAATTTGATAACCTCCTCCTTCGAAATCTTGAAGCCGGTTGAAAACGAAATTTCGAAAAATCTCCGAGGAGCATACGCCGTTAGACCCCATTTGCAAATGCGCAGCAAACGGAGTTGCACCCCGTTCAGACACCACTGTAACACCGTACCGTGACATGCAGATACCGACCTGGCATCGGCAAAATTCTCAATTAGTTGTGCTGGTCATGGCACGTTATGGTCGGTCTAAGTGGGCAAAGCCTCATAGTAATTCATACGAAGAATACTTTTTTTGCATGTCGTGCTTTGGACGGAATAGTGGGCACAGATCTTAAAAGAGTAACTTGAAGTACCTAGGGCAGGGAGAGAGTGCATAATATCAACTCATACCAGAAAATGTCAACATTAAAAAAGTTGACAATAGTGTATTAGGTAGGTAAGGTACCCATTATTGCAGGCCGCCGTACCCGCCAACCCTCTACAGATTTCAATCTACATGTGCCTACCCTTATCCAAATAATGGAATCCACAGCCCCTCAGCGGAGTGACAGGAACCCATTCGAAACTAACATAATTTGAGTGCAACTGCTTTTTACTTAATTAACATATATCCTTTGTGCAATTGTTTAAGCACTAGTTTCATTAAACAGATCGTTTACGCTGAAAGTTTATTTTGTTAATATATTTGCGCGGTGTAAATAAAAAACTTAGAACAGTCATAGAGGGTTGTCCGCCTGGGTGGACGATCAAAGGGAAAATGCGAAAACTCGCCCTGCGGCGGCCATCTTGTGACGTCACAGCGCGCGCCAGGGGACGGACTCTACACGTTATAAATTGCGTTAAATAATTAGCTGTCATTTATGTTTTGTGCTTTTATTTTAACATATTTCTCTAAATTACAACTGAGTATTCCAAAAAAACTATGTTTTTTAATAAAGGTAAATCATTTAACAAAAATTCATTGTTGACATTAATGAATTTTACTGATAAACGTGTTTTAGTTCTTATTATTATCTTGTCATATAACAAAGTAAAAATTTACTAAAGTGCAAAATTGAATCCAAAAATAATAAGAAAACTAGACCGTGGTGAGTATAATAGACATGGTATTACAAGAAATGTATTGATATCAATCTTAAACTACCTACTTTTCATTATCTTGAAAATTTAAGGCTACATCTATTCAGTTATCAATATAAACCTGTTCCGATCCAACGGACAAATTCAACTGAACTTTAAAGAGCTTATTTTTTCACATTGCATTGCAGTAGCGGTCGGTAAATAAAAGCGATACAATTTAACAAAACTAAACTCGATGCAAAAAGTGCAGTGCAATTGTTTGTAAAAATAAAAATACACGTCACTCAATACGTCCCAGTGTACCCTTTGAAGAGACCGTGGCGCGAGGATTGGTCGGCTGAAAGAAGTAGGCGTGTTGATCATAAGCCACTCCTCCCTCAGTCAGGGGTCTGTGGAACCGAGGCGCCAAACGACATCGGGCGCTCGCCGGCGGCGCCACGCGTTACCCCATACGATTATTATAACCTCAAAAGAAAAACACGTGAAGTAATCAATTTGACATAACAACAGTGTTATTGAAAATGACTAAAACATCTGAAAGTGTTACCTTAAGTGTTAATTGAAACGATGAAGATTCAAATCGGATTTTTGAAATAGTGACTGAAACTTAGTGTTTGTTGCGGATCGATCGTAAACAGTGACCTCTGGTGGTGAACAAACGACGCAAGTGTTATATAAAAACTTACAGTGAAACATGCTTACTTAAATTTTAACTCACCCAAATTCTTCCAGTAAGGATTCCGTGTATTAATGGTGGCTCAATTTATTCTTCCAAAGAAAATACTTAGCATAAAGAAAATACTCAAAAGCCTTACTATCTAATTGGAATATTTCGCTGAATTATAAACCAAATTTAAATACTATCATTTAAATCATTGCTCGGTTTTACGTTTTATCAATTAATCTTAATAGTATATAGGTGAACTAATGTAAAGCAAAGGAACAAAGGTTTTACTAAGCAGAGTGGCCTTCGAGAACGGAAGACGATAATAGTTCTTCGATCATTTATATATCGAGGCCATTGTCTTGTAGTTAAGTTTCCAAAGCAATAATTATAGGCTACGAACAATTAAAACGGAAAATATTTAACAAACCAAGCAAAATAAACTCTTACTTAATGCAATAGTGCACAATAATCAAATCACAGTGTCTTCTTAAAAATTAAAGTTCATATATGGTGGTCCAAACCAGAAGAAATTTTAACAAATATGCCTATGCAATCTTGAAATTTTGCACTCATCAGGCAAGCTATGACTCATAGATATTGTTCCAAGATAACATAACAATAGCAACAACGTTACTAACAAATAACAAACAAGACCTCTTGAACTTTTGCTGTTGTGCGGAAAGCATAAAAACAGTTAGCTTGAATATATCTTGAAAGGATTTTATATAACAGCTCATCAATTGTGAATCTGGAAACCCCTACTCGACTAGGTCAGGATAACGGATTATAATCCCATCGAGCGCACAGGGTCCTAGACAACCTGCAACGCGGCCTAACTTCAAACACTTCCTCGAACTCTTCCTAGCCTTGATCAGGCCTAAATATCCGGGTAGGAGAGGCCGAGAATTTTCACACAAGCAACCTTGAACGTATTCGGAGTTCGTACGAACCGTTGTGAACCTGGCAAAGTGTGCCGTCATCAAGATAGCTACGGAATCCAATCTGAATAATCTTGAACATATCTTGACTTTGACCAAACCGTCATCAACCTGGAAATCTGTGCTTAGCCTTCAAGATAGCCGCTGACTCTTAGCTGTGCACCAGTGGACGTATCCTGACTTTGCACACACTGTTGTGAACCTGGCAAACTGTGCCCAGCCGTCAAGATAGCCGCGGACTCTAAGCTGTTGTGCGGCTGGGTTAAAAAAAGAGTTAAAAAAGTTGACAATAGTGTATTAGGTAGGTAAGGTACCCATTATTGCAGGCCGCCGTACCCGCCAACCCTCTACAGATTTCAATCTACATGTGCCTACCCTTATCCAAATAATGGAATCCACAGCCCCTCAGCGGAGTGACAGGAACCCATTCGAAACTAACATAATTTGAGTGCAACTGCTTTTTACTTAATTAACATATATCCTTTGTGCAATTGTTTAAGCACTAGTTTCATTAAACAGATCGTTTACGCTGAAAGTTTATTTTGTTAATATATTTGCGCGGTGTAAATAAAAAACTTAGAACAGTCATAGAGGGTTGTCCGCCTGGGTGGACGATCAAAGGGAAAATGCGAAAACTCGCCCTGCGGCGGCCATCTTGTGACGTCACAGCGCGCGCCAGGGGACGGACTCTACACGTTATAAATTGCGTTAAATAATTAGCTGTCATTTATGTTTTGTGCTTTTATTTTAACATATTTCTCTAAATTACAACTGAGTATTCCAAAAAAACTATGTTTTTTAATAAAGGTAAATCATTTAACAAAAATTCATTGTTGACATTAATGAATTTTACTGATAAACGTGTTTTAGTTCTTATTATTATCTTGTCATATAACAAAGTAAAAATTTACTAAAGTGCAAAATTGAATCCAAAAATAATAAGAAAACTAGACCGTGGTGAGTATAATAGACATGGTATTACAAGAAATGTATTGATATCAATCTTAAACTACCTACTTTTCATTATCTTGAAAATTTAAGGCTACATCTATTCAGTTATCAATATAAACCTGTTCCGATCCAACGGACAAATTCAACTGAACTTTAAAGAGCTTATTTTTTCACATTGCATTGCAGTAGCGGTCGGTAAATAAAAGCGATACAATTTAACAAAACTAAACTCGATGCAAAAAGTGCAGTGCAATTGTTTGTAAAAATAAAAATACACGTCACTCAATACGTCCCAGTGTACCCTTTGAAGAGACCGTGGCGCGAGGATTGGTCGGCTGAAAGAAGTAGGCGTGTTGATCATAAGCCACTCCTCCCTCAGTCAGGGGTCTGTGGAACCGAGGCGCCAAACGACATCGGGCGCTCGCCGGCGGCGCCACGCGTTACCCCATACGATTATTATAACCTCAAAAGAAAAACACGTGAAGTAATCAATTTGACATAACAACAGTGTTATTGAAAATGACTAAAACATCTGAAAGTGTTACCTTAAGTGTTAATTGAAACGATGAAGATTCAAATCGGATTTTTGAAATAGTGACTGAAACTTAGTGTTTGTTGCGGATCGATCGTAAACAGTGACCTCTGGTGGTGAACAAACGACGCAAGTGTTATATAAAAACTTACAGTGAAACATGCTTACTTAAATTTTAACTCACCCAAATTCTTCCAGTAAGGATTCCGTGTATTAATGGTGGCTCAATTTATTCTTCCAAAGAAAATACTTAGCATAAAGAAAATACTCAAAAGCCTTACTATCTAATTGGAATATTTCGCTGAATTATAAACCAAATTTAAATACTATCATTTAAATCATTGCTCGGTTTTACGTTTTATCAATTAATCTTAATAGTATATAGGTGAACTAATGTAAAGCAAAGGAACAAAGGTTTTACTAAGCAGAGTGGCCTTCGAGAACGGAAGACGATAATAGTTCTTCGATCATTTATATATCGAGGCCATTGTCTTGTAGTTAAGTTTCCAAAGCAATAATTATAGGCTACGAACAATTAAAACGGAAAATATTTAACAAACCAAGCAAAATAAACTCTTACTTAATGCAATAGTGCACAATAATCAAATCACAGTGTCTTCTTAAAAATTAAAGTTCATATATGGTGGTCCAAACCAGAAGAAATTTTAACAAATATGCCTATGCAATCTTGAAATTTTGCACTCATCAGGCAAGCTATGACTCATAGATATTGTTCCAAGATAACATAACAATAGCAACAACGTTACTAACAAATAACAAACAAGACCTCTTGAACTTTTGCTGTTGTGCGGAAAGCATAAAAACAGTTAGCTTGAATATATCTTGAAAGGATTTTATATAACAGCTCATCAATTGTGAATCTGGAAACCCCTACTCGACTAGGTCAGGATAACGGATTATAATCCCATCGAGCGCACAGGGTCCTAGACAACCTGCAACGCGGCCTAACTTCAAACACTTCCTCGAACTCTTCCTAGCCTTGATCAGGCCTAAATATCCGGGTAGGAGAGGCCGAGAATTTTCACACAAGCAACCTTGAACGTATTCGGAGTTCGTACGAACCGTTGTGAACCTGGCAAAGTGTGCCGTCATCAAGATAGCTACGGAATCCAATCTGAATAATCTTGAACATATCTTGACTTTGACCAAACCGTCATCAACCTGGAAATCTGTGCTTAGCCTTCAAGATAGCCGCTGACTCTTAGCTGTGCACCAGTGGACGTATCCTGACTTTGCACACACTGTTGTGAACCTGGCAAACTGTGCCCAGCCGTCAAGATAGCCGCGGACTCTAAGCTGTTGTGCGGCTGGGGCGGCTACGCGTTGGAGGGATGCGTGGACACGCTGCTCCGGCCGCCGCAGCCGCAGGCCAGCCAGCTGGGGACGGTGTATGCGACGAAGAGGAGGCGGCGGAACGGGAAAAGGTGAGTCACGTACTATTTATTAAACGACTGAAAACTTGATGGCAGCATTGGCAGTCTCGTAGTATTAATTTACCTAATCAGATAATAACTTTAAAAAATCCTGTATTTAAGAAATCACATTTAGATTATGAGAGATTTTCAGATGGTAGACTTTGATAAGATTTGTATATAAATGCTCCGCACCCCATGACCCTGCTAATACCATTAACCTTTTGACCGCCGTCGTCTGATATATGAGACAAAGTGACAACGCGAATGACACCTTCAAATTTACGACAGAGTTCAAAATTGAAGACAAGAATGTGTATTATTTTAAATTCTGTAGTTGAATGATGATTAGGTTAAATATAACTGACTATTAAATATTTTATAGTATTTGTAATTATAGCTATTGGGTCCAGGGTCAGAGGTTCTTAGAACTTGTACACGAAATATCATTTATTATTTACCAAACGCTTTTCGGTGAAGGAAAATAAACATTAAAAGGAAACCTAACTAATTCCAGTACGACGTTTTGGAAGGCAGCTGTCAGTAAGGTTATTTGCGTACAAACTAGTGCCTGCATTCTTGGGGTTAGATTGCCTAATAGGGATTCGATACCAGCGATTCCTGGGATTAGATACCAGGCTCCCTGTAGCATGCTCCCGGAACACGATAAAAGACAAGTAGAATTTTGGATCAAAGAAAATCCTACCTACCAGACAAAGAATGTATTTTTATTCTGTAGGTAATAAAAGAAAGTTCAAAGTAATTAAATACCTATAATAAATAAAAAGAAACTACAATTTTATTTGTGGTACCTACTTACACGTGTATCAATCACTAATAACCACAAGCTCATACTGGTTGTGTGATTTCATTGTCAGGTCAGTTATGAGTATGTGTGTGTTTTCATCAAACGGAAGCCACAAACGGACATCGAATTTCAGTTTAATCTTATATCAAGATGTGGTTCAAAAACAAGGTAATTCTGAAATGGAACAAAATGGCAGATAAATCCGAACAATTTTTTTTATAGGTAGTCATAGTCACTTTGATTGCTGACTAAACCTAGCTAGTAGATAGCATTGTTATGTAAATGATGGAAGTATCTATACTAAACTTATGCACAAAGAGGAAGTGATTGAAATTTAAGTTACAAAATTTGAATCACATAAATATACGGGGTCAAGCTAAATAAAAGTGCGTTATAAAAAGGACACACATGTGTAAATCTGATACGGGCGAATATTTAAACTGTGTTTAGCATAGTACATAACTATTCATCATCATCAAAATTTAAGAGCATGGCTCTTGTCGGTGGAGTATGCGCCAGTTTTCGCGGTCCTCGGCTAGGCTTTTTAGGTCCCTGTAAGACACGACATTTGCTTTTTCTTTTAGTTGTTGTGTATAGCTTGCTCGTGGTTTTCCTCTTCCTCTCCTAGCTTCAATCTTGCCTTCTAATATAGTTTTAAAGAAAGTGTCGTGTCTTATCAAGTGACCTATCATTTTTTGATAACTATTACTTGTAATTAAAACGAAATTTTATCATACAAAATTATTCGGCCCGTAATGTCAACGCAACACACTCAAGTAAACGCTCGTTGACATTGTCAGTTACTTATGTTTACAGTACATTGCTGCTGGGTAAAAAAAAAATACAAGGTCAAAATTAAGTGTCACTTAAAAAAAACTTCTTAATTAACTGATGATTGGTTTGATTTATTGCTCGTATTAGAGCTACATTGTGTATATGGCGGAATCCCCGTGGTTTTGAGTGATTTACCCGAAATCTAATAGGTACAAGATTTGAATCATAAACAACATCAACAACAATCGCAACAACAAATACATAAATTATAGAGATCTGCCATTCTTGGGAAAACTCTACCCCGCTTATTCATAAACGTGATACAAACCTCATTTAGTTAAAATGTATTTTGTCTGTTTCTAACAAACACAACTGTCAATGTGACAGATAAGGACAAAAGATGATTTAGTTAAATGAGGTTTGCAATACGTTTATGAATAAGCGGGTATATAATTATAAAAGTGATTAAAAATAAGAAAAATCTTCAGCTGGACAAATATAAATTATTTGTAGTAATTTGGATCATGATTATCAATGAAAATGTAGCAGCATTGAGCACTTATAATACTAAAAAATAAATTTAATACTTTACAGTAATGTGTAATAACTTAAATACGCGTTGTCAGTTGTCACCTCCATTAATCTGAGTTTAATAACTTGTACAGGTACAGTGCCACCAAAAAGAGTAGAAATTAAAAAGTGGCAACATCGTAGTGTCGTCCCTTTCAAATCAATCTAAAAAAACGGGACGACACTACGATGTTGCCACTTTTTAATTTCTACTCTTTTTGGTGGCACTGTACACTCGTACGATACCTACTTTTGATTCTTATAAAATTATATTGGAATAAGATTTTCTTATAAAAAGTCAACACTAAACTGCTGTGGTCATTGTTTTAACCAACGACATCCAATGACCAAGCTGTATGTGATTTGGGCTATAATTTATGAATTATTAGTCTAATATAGATTCATTATACTAGTCTAAATGGTTTTGGGATACTTATTATGAGACACCCATCATATAGGTACCTATTAACAGTTATTTTACCTATTAAGACAACTATATTCAATACTTAGTTACCTACTTAAACAGTCAATACTGATTTATAATTCATTAATATTTTCAACATAGAATGTAGAATAATTTGAATCGCTTCTCGATATATTTCATTAACAAAATAGTGTAAATTTTTTGCTCGTTTTCTACGACATATTACAAAGACAATTAGATAGAGTAAGAATCCAGCAATTTGAGGTACTCTCACTAATTGATATCGTTTTCTTCTCACTAACGTATGTCATTGAAATTTAAACCTTACAGTAAAAGAATTTAATTTCTTATAGTTCTGGCATTGAACACATCGTGATACTAAGGAATTCAGCAAATTCAATTGTATAGTGATACCCCTGATTAGTACGTGCTGTGAAAATAATCAATCGTTAATTTAGGTTCGATTTAGATATTTAGTTACTTAGTTCTTTTTATTGTCTAATTACCCACCATTTCGAATCGGATATATACATATATATGTATTTACTTATGTACGTAAGTAAAAAATAATCTTTTGTCTTTTAACAAAATGCCTAAAAACTCGATATTCGGAACAAATCAATTCCCACAATTATTGGAATTACCGTTCATAGGAATGGCTACAAGTACATATTCGGATGTGTTAAACAAGTTACGAGAATTTCAACTCTACCTACCTACCAATATGGCTTTCATTAAACTAGGTACTATATAAGACGATATAATAGATCATGGAGTGACTGGAAATGCTATTTTTAAAAAAACGGAACCCTTATAGGATCACTTTGTTGTCCGTCTGTCTATCTGTCAAGGCCATTTTTTTAGGAACACGTGGAAGTATCAAGCTGAAATTTATATCGAATACTCAGGTCTATTGTCTTTTGGAGCTGTGAAAAAATCAAACTTAAAAGCCAACGCAATCAAAAGATACAGTCGTTTATGCTGCAAATTTTAGAGTTTTTCAGCACTCAAAACCTACGGGGTACTTCCCGTGAACTCAGAAACTCGAAATTTGGCAGCTTTTGCTTGTTATAGGTTTGTACGGAACCCTCGGTGCGCGAGTTCGACTCGCTCTTGGCCGGTTTTTTTTTAATTCATTTGCGACCATAATTTCAGAATATGCTACTGTAACTTTGAGCCTCTTGGGGCAGTACAAGATAAGCGAATATCGGGAAATTAATATGACGTTAATTAATTGTTAATTACATGCAAAGTTACGCACATAATTAATGTATGGGTTGTAGTTAACATAGATTTGCACTTTAAAATCTCGTTATTTATAAAACTACTCCATTAATAAGTATTATGTTCTAAATATTACATTATTTTGTTAAACGATCAAACTGTAAGTGTCATTATATATTATACGCCGACAAATATTATCGTTCTGCGCAAGATTTGATTCTAAATGGGTTTATAAAAGTATAGTTAACTGACAAGTTGCCGCATATAGCAATATCATAAATATCATAATAGACCTATTTATATGAGGTGGCAGTAAGGGCATTTCAAATATACAAGTAATCTCATACAGTAAATATCAAATAGACCGTAAAATGCAAATAAATACCTTAGTCGTAGGCCCATCGCAGTTATTCATGTTATAATGAAAATAGGCCGTACACCGTGGCTGAGACCAGAGACTATAGAGATATAGACGACCACAGCCTAAGAACTTTTTGAAGCTCAAGTCGATTGCGCCCTCTATCCGAAAGCCGCCTAAATATACCGAAATTGTAAGAAGAAATGTCACCTGCACTGCTTCCACCTAGTAACAAATAGCGTACAGTAGTACACTAGTAGCTACTAGGTGAAGTAGCTGTGCAGGTGACATTTCTTCTTACAATTTCGGTATATTGAGGCGGCTTTCGGACAGGGGGCGCAATCGACTTGAGCTTCAAAAAGTTTTTAAGCTGTGGTCATCTATATCTCTATAGTCGCTCTGCTGAGACGTATACTAGTCGTGTTCGTGTGTTTTTGTTGATAAATGTTAAAGTCACGTCAATTAAGTGGCGTTCGCCCCTGTCACGTTAAAATAAGTCAAATAAGATTATACAGCGGCTATACATAGACTATATTATTTATTTGTAACTAAAATCTATGAAATCACTGCGTTTATTCAACCTATAATTTAACAGAAACTGACTATACTGAGCCTAGAACTATATATTATTGATTGAGTGATGATTACTGATTGACGCAATTTCAAATCGGTCAACACTTCTAGTAACTCTATATACGCGATTACTAGCGTATCGAATGACACCTTCTAAAATCAGTCGCGGCCTATTACATTGATTCGATTACAAATTTATGGGGTGAATAATGGCTCGTATCGCTATATTCGAATCGATTGTTGCCGTGAATTTGTGACCGTATCTGTAACCGCCTTTCTCGTTTTCTATTTTCGAATCAGCAATGTGAACGGTTTACGCGGATGAACGGATGATTTGGTTATGTATGTCTATCTGTAAGGTGTTCACGGATAAAAACGATTAAGGAAGTAAAGCTTGTAAATATGACCGCTAGCCGGGTGGATAAAATGGAACGATGAAAGATGATGTTAAAGTATTCGTATTTCATGGTTTAATGTTTTAAGTGCATTTAAAATCTCATATTTTTTTGATATACGTAGTAGTGTTTTTTAAGATTTCCGTGTTTTACTAAGGACTTCTTACCTATAATTTGAATACTTATCTTTAAAAAAATCACTCTATACTAATACCCACATTAAAAAAAGTTATAAGTATACAAGTCAGTACAAAAAGATTTTGGATGGGCCTGTTTTCTATATTTCGTCGTAACTATCACAAACATGCCAATATAATATTGCACGCGAAAAAAAAGTTTTGCTCCATAAACGTTAAAAATTGCAATATAACGACTATTATTCAACATAAATTTATAAGGTTTTTTTATACCACGACGGTGGCAAACAAGCATACGGTCCGCCTAATGGTATTAGGTGTATTAAATTTATAACTTTTTTAAATCATAAATAGTTATTTGTAATATGGGTAATTAAACTATACTGAGCTCATACATTTGGTACGGGAAAAGCTGAAATCATAAATTTAAATAAAATAGTTCATTTACAATGACTTACAAGTATATCACTATAAAATTCAACACGTTTACATCCACGCAACCATCATCGGTGTGTAAGAACCATGAAAACTATGTAATTTGCCCGCGCACCGACCATACGACACCGTAATTTGGTGTCTAGTCTTCTAAACGATTCCGACCTGAAGAGTGTCATAGTAATAGATACTTGTGTCATTTGTCAACACTAACAGTCAGGGTTTAGGAAATGTATTACCATGTTATAATTGTAAATCCTCTTAATGACCTAGCGAGTAATAAAATTATTTATTAAAAATCAGTGCCACGGGAAACAAGTACCTAAAATAAATTTTATTTTATGTGCGTTCAGATTATATGATAAATGACATCACAATCATATAATTTGATAAACTAGTTTTTTTTTTAATTTGATCTTATAATTATTGTCTGTTCGTAAAGTTAAAAAAGTTATCAGTAGTATCACTGTCACAAGAAAAACAAGTAAAGTTTTTGTTCTTTATCATCCATTTTCCAGTTACCTTTTTCAGGTGTGGCCACTTAGAAATTCTTATGTTTTATGTATTTGTATTAACGTTGTCTGTCTGTATATAGATTGATAGACGGAATTTTTTGTGGAGTTATGGTCTTAAGATATGTTAGTTAGTGCTTTGAAAATATGTAGGTATTTAGATAGGTATTTTCCGAATACCTTACCACAACGATGGAACTCTCAATATAACAGATGAACTTAAGTATACACGTGCGACGAGATCCTCCAGTATTACAATACTATTTATTGTATATATTAATTTAAAAAATGTTTTCCTGTTTACAAGCATGAGGTTTGACTCTGAAATAATTGATACATTTTACGATGACTAGGTACTTTCTTATTATGTTTGAATTTCATAAGGTCAAAGTCAGTCTGGTCTGGAGTCAATGTCAACTAAAATTTTTAGTACTAATAAATCTAATAATTTACAAATTGATTGTAATTACATCAATTTCTTTCAAAACGTCCTCTGTATCTTCAATAAAAATATTTGTATGCATATTTTTTCCACGTTTAGGGTTCAAATGGCAAACTTATTATTTAAAGTGAGCCATCTGCTTGCTCCGGCAGGTGGTTCCGTACATACCGGCGTATGCGCGCAATTTTGTACAATTTTATTTTTTAAAACGTACATTTGAATTCATGATTTGCGCGGAATTTTTATAAGAAATTGTGAATTATTTTCAGAAATGTACAATTATTTGTTTAAGACACCGTGTCGTCTGTTCGGAATGTTGTTCCGTTTTGATACTTTTTATAAGAGTAGGTAGGTTGTACTTATGTAAACTAAAATAAGTTGGATTAGGCACATATACCCAACTAATGTATTTATTCTAAGAACAGTTCCGATTACATTAATTTAATTTAGATTATATATTAAAAGAAAACTTGAAATTTCGTGGTATGTATTTATGTAGGTAGCTAATTACCTATATACAGCCTTGGCCAGAAGTGTTGAGCACCAATGCGATTTTTATACATAACTGGAACGTTTAGTCCAACGTTTCCATCTTTGTTCAAGTTATTTTGTCAATTAATTTAAACTAATAGGCATGTTTTGTTGAAGTTAGTAGTAACTGCATAGAATATTTGCAATATGTCGCACCGACTTAAATTTACATTTTTGGTACCTTCTGTTTTCATATTTTTTAAGTACCTTGAAAGTGTTATTGAGTGAAGTTTTCTATAATTATAAATAAAATATAACATTTACCGTTACCGTACATTGTTAGGATAGGGAAATAATACTTAACATCAAAATTGTAAACAAAAAACACCTATGCTCAACACTTCTGGCCAAGGCTGTATGATATATACTTCAGATTATTCACTTAATGTGTTATTTATAAAATTGTATTTAAAGTTTGATGTTAAATAAATAATGATGAAATAAAAATAAATATTATTATCGGACCATCTTACACAAATCATCCTAGTCCCACAGTAAGATCAATAAGGCTTGTGTTGTAGATGCTATGCGATGTTATATATAATAGATAGATATAGATCAATACTTAAATACATAGAAAACATCCATAACTCAGGAACAAATATCCGTGATAAACACACAAACAAATGCCCTGACCAGAATTCGAACCCGGGACCTCCTGCTTCATAAGCATAAGCAGGGTCACTACCGACTAGGTTAGAAGGCCGTTAAAATGAACACAAATTGATGGCTACCTAATGATTCCCCGAAATATTACTCGCAGATTTTCGATTCGCAGACAACGACTCGCCGAACTACGATTGGCAGAATGGTTTATTCGTAGGTGTATCGTTTGATCGACTAACGTTTCGCAGCTCTATGGTTCGCAACCGATTCAGTTCGCATGTGTTTCAATTCACAGAACTATTATTGGAAGAAATTCATTTGGCAGAATAATCATTTCGATTCCGTAACCTTTAGTAGAGTAATGTTTAGAATTTTACACAATTCGTTTTTTAGGGACTGTAAAAGGCCAAACCCGTTCACGATTCAAATATGGTTCGCACCATGCATGCAACTGAACTCTGCATTAAAAGCAAATCCCTAAAACTAAATTTTATATCGTGTTGTTAAGTTTAAATTACCTACTTATTGTATAAATAAATATGTAATAAGTAGGTATAAATTTAAGTATTTATTTTTCAAACCACTTTTTCACTAAGAAAAAATCATACAATTTTGGTGTTTTTAGATTTCGTTCCCTATTGTATCAAAATGATTTACATAGTATTTATATTTTTATTTTATTTATTTATATCAATTTATACAGGGTGTATTAAAAATACTGGTGATCCATTTAAGGGCATAATTGGTATCGTGACTGGTTGTGACTAAGAAAAAGTAGGAGAATCTTTTTGGACGGGAAAAAAAAAATTTCTATAGGACAGGACAGGGCAGGGGCTCCCAGCCGGCCGACCCTCTATACTAAACCAAACATTTTTTTCGCGCGAAAACATTTTTTTCTTACTTTTTCATAATTAGAATACGATACCAATTACGCCCTTAAAAGGATCACCAGCATTTTTGTTACACCTTGTATTAATAAATTTGAAGAAATCAAATACGCTAGGGAACTTCACGTTGCAGTCATTTTCGATACTTACTGTGGTGGTGTTACACACACACACAGATACACCACGACGCGAACGCGAACGTTCTTGTATGTATCATATTCATAAGTTTATAAAAATTGCATATATTTAAAAACTGCATTTTTACTTCCTTAGGATATTTTTTTATTTTAAATATATTATATTTATTGCGAATGTGACGTTCTAAAAAAATATTAGTCTGAGTATTTTGGAGATAGTTTGAGTTCTAGGGTTAGATAATATAGAATATTTACGAAATAATTTCTTAAAGACACATAGAGAACCTGTGTAAGGACATAAAAAGGGGGATGGATTACTAATTTCAAGCAGACGAGTTGCGGGCAAAAGCTAGTATAATATTCTAGCTCTATACCGCATGGAAGTAAATACATTAAATACCCTACTTACGAATAGACGACATGCTTAATGCCAACAACGGATGAGCTTTGAACGATATGAAGGATTTTAGCTAGGCAAATTATAAAATAGCGGCGTTTTATAATAGGTCTAGGAAACAATACAAAATACCCCATGATCATTCTTCGAACCGTTGTTCGACTAATGGTTGGTCGGCTTATCGTGTCACTTACAAAACGATCATTCTACGAAATGAAATTCTGCGAATCAATAATCTGCGCATTGACTGGTCTTCGAAAAGATTACTCTGCGTAATGAAATTCTGCCAATCGTGTTTCTACCAAAAAACCCATCTGGGAATGGTTGTCTGCGAATCGATAATCGGCGAATCATATTTCGGACAATCAATAGGTCACCCAAATTGATGTTTTCATATCAAATTTGCAAATAGATAATTATGTAGTAGTAGTAGTAGTAGTAAAACACTTTATTGCACAAAACAAGTACATGACCAACAAAAATATAGTAAGTGTGTACAAAGGCGAACTTATCCCTTTAAGGGATCTCTTCCAGCTAACCTTTAAGCAACTGAGATATATTGGTCAGACATGGTAGACAAAGATATGAAAATTAAAATAGAAATTTAAAACCTAATGAAATGTCTTATCTTATATCTCCTTTAAAAATATTTATCCTACTAATATTAAACTTAAAATTAATTTATTTCCACATTACAATACGATTTCAATCATCAGTCATCAGTAATAAAAATGCTACTGCTTGCATAACATTAGTAGTGCTTTGTCTTTTTTTAGGTCAATTTCTCTTCCTTTTTTCACCCCCTTAAAGATGATATTTGTGGTAAACATTATCCTACAGCCTGGGCCAGAAGTGTTGAGCATAGGTGTTTTTTGTTTACAATTTTGATGTTAAGCATTATTTCCCTATCCTAACAATGTACGGTAACGGTAAATGTTATATTTTATTTATAAATATAGAAAACTTCACTTAATAACACTTTCAAGGTACTTAAAAAATATGAAAACAGAAGGTACCAAAAATGTAAATTTAAGTCGGTGCGACATATTGCAAATATTCTATGCAGTTACTACTAACTTCAACAAAACATGCCTATTTGTTTAAATTAATTGACAAAATAACTTAAACAAAAATGGAAACGATGGACTAAACTTTCCAGTTTTGTATGAAAATCGCATTGGTGCTCAACACTTCTGGCCAAGGCTGTATGTCCTTCCTCGGTCAAAAATACTAGTGATCCGTTTAAGGGCATAATTGGTATCGTATTGCGAGTAACAAAAAGTAAGAGACAAATTATTTAGACGCGATTTTTTTGTATGGCCGTATGGCATTTATATGGATATGCTTGGCCACTCCTCCATACAAAACGTAAGAAAAAACAATAATTAGAATACGATACCAGTTATGCGCTTAAAAGCATCACCAGGTATTTTTGTTACACCTTGTATGTACACATCTAATGTCACCTATATCCATTGAGTAATTTAAGCAGAAGAGGTATCAGCCAGATAGACCTACAGACATAGGTATTTTGGCATTCATAATATTAGTATCACCAGTGTACACACGTGGCGGAGGAGCATTTAGAGCGAGCTACGAGCCGTAGGAATGAACTGGAGAGAGGCCAAGACGGTTGCTCAGAACAGAAAGGCGTGGAAGGATCTTGTGCGGGCCCTATGCACCTCCGGGGTGCCCTAGGATAACAACAACAACAACAACAACAACAGTGTATAAGCTTTTTTGTTAGACAATAAGCTCTCATAAAAAAATCCGATCATGTATGTATCATCATCATCATCATCTGAGTCATAAGACGCCCACTACTGAACATAGGCCTCCCCTTTAAAGGGGGGCTTGCCATACGCGCCACGCTTGGCAGGCGGGTTGGCGCGCAAAGTTTTTTTTGTTTATTGTTGTTTAGGCTTTCGGAAGATGCTGCTGCCCATCTCCCGGTATATTCCCTTAGAAGACTCCTACTGCAACCACGGGACGATATGGTAGGGCACAATTCTAAGGCCGAGCATCCCACGGCTATGTATGTAATATACAATACACTAATACTATGAATATTAATAAACGGAACCAAGACAAAAAAGATAAGCAGGATGTCAGTTAGGTACATATATTTACGTTATATTGCTTGACATTTATATTATACTCGTATCTTAATAAGTGTAATAAAAACTCGTAAGTAATTTACGTTTTATTATTTTACAGTTAGACGTGAAAATTGCTAGTTATGCCTATTTAACTTAATTATTATTTTAATTAAAGAAGGTTAAGTATGCAGTAAAAACTGGACAAGTGTGAGTCGGACTCGTACCTAGCGGGTTCCGTAATCACACAATTTCAGCAAGGTTGACTGTAGACTTCTTACAGGATTTCCTGTAATATATAAATAAAGTAGCATTTACAGATTTTTTCTCATATTTTTAGATCCCAGTTTCCACTTTAAGGAAGAGGGGGTCAAGATTTGCTTCTGTTCTTACATAACTTCAAAAAGATTTATATTTTTTATTATAATAAAATATATTTGAGATTTTCATGACGAGCCGTTTCATTTATTTAATAAAAACACAATACAATAAAAAAAAATATTACCCTCAATTATGACCCCAATAGGTCACCAATTTACATATGTGTACCTACACTGTACAGTCGCTGTCAAATAATTATATCGGAGCGGCCAAGGTACTAAAATATATCTGAACATGCACTTTATCGCCTTGACAATAGAGGCGTTGTTCAGATAGGTATCTGTTTAGGCCGCTCCAATATATCTGATGGCGACTGTACCGAATTTCAGCCAAATCAGTCCAGTAGGTAGTTTTGGAGCCAGCTGGCTTTGACAGACGAACAGACGCACTACTTAAACACCTGTTTACCTATATAAAATAGCAATTAAATAATTACAATGCAGAATAATTTGCAGTATCTCTTAATTTTTATTATTATTATAATTTTTGCGTTTATAATGTAATGTAGGTATGTAGGTATTAACAAAACGGCTGACGTTTCAATATGTTATGGAACATTGGTCCTAATGTTAGTCCGTCCGTCTTTCTCACGTTTCGTTCTTTACTGAAGAGAAATTCCAGGTTGTTCAAATAATCTCTCGTATACTCGTAGTTCGCACACGAGTTCTACAAAACTCAACACGAGTTCTAGTAAAAGCCGAGATTTAATCCAATGACCTCCAGGTTGGGAGCTTAACATAATTTGTTTAAATGACTTCTTATAATCATTTCAAACCACAACTTCTCTGCTTTGCCTTAAGGTTGACTGGTAGAGAATGCCTCATGGCATTAAGTCCGCCTTTTGTACATCAAGTTTTTCTTTTGTGCAATAAAGTTTAAATAAATAAATAAATAAACGAAAAAGAAGAACCGACTTTACATGGCTTTACTTTACAAATGCCCGAGCTTACTGCAAAAATACTGAAATCACTATAGGTTTGCATAAAATATTTGAAGAGTTCTCTCGATTTCTCCAGGATCCCATCATCAGATCCTGTTTGTTGGCAATGGGACAACTGTAAAGTATAACTCTTTCAAACAAAAAAAAAATTGGCAGTTATAGGAACTGCCGATAGAAGGGAAAACTTAAAACTTTTAGTATTAAAATTTGAAATTTTCATAATGTTTGATTTAAAATGATCAACATCAATTTGGTTTCCACATCTACTGACACTCCGAGCAACAATTATACTATACTAAATAGTATGACACGTGTTCGGTACCTACCAATAGAAATCTTGCAAAAAATTAGGACGCTGACTGATTTTGACTTCATTTTACGTGCAGTAGCCCATTTAACCCATTTGAAAATGCAATTTTTCATACTAAAATTACGGCTCTATCCCAGCCTTTTTTTCAGAAACTATAACTTACTTAGAAACTGAGAACCTAATAGTCCACTAAACAGACCCTGGAGATTACTGCATAATTGTTTGATAGACCTTTAACAGTTTTTAGACCACAGACTGACCTAAGGTTTATATAGGACTTAATGTGTACCTACAGTCAATTTACAATGGTGATTTTCTATAATTAATATATTAAAAGCATAAGAGAAAAATATTACTTACAAAATTAAACTTAGTTTGAACGGTTATAAAAATATTTAAACTTATAACCGTTCAAATTAATTTTAATTTTGTAAGTATTATTTTTCTCTTATGCTGGAGAAGACGATTGATGTTGATAATTAATATTAATTATAATAATGCTGCCAGCATCCTCGGCACCATACGACAGGGGCCAACTTTAGATTTAGATTTTTAGTTTTAGATTACTTTATTGTAGGGTTTATTTTATAAGTATGTAGTTTAGTTATTATATTTTTAGTGATATTTTTAAGTCGTTATATGTACCATTTTAAAGTTTGTAATTAAATGTATTAAAACACAAAAAAATAAATATAATTCAAACATTATAAAATTTCAAGTTTTAATTCTTAAAGTTTTCGCTTCTATCCCTATAACTGCCATATTCTTTTTTTCTTTTTCAGATCATAAGTGGATAAAATACATTTTGGCATACAATTTGGACACCTTAATACATAATGTGACAGCAGCGTATGTCAACACACCTCCCATCACAGAGACGTATACTAAAACATCAATAAGATTTAAACAGATTTATAGATTTTGGAAATGAGATTAGTTATTTAGTATACTACTCGTACCTTTATACTAAATAACTACCTATAAATAATGACTTCATCATATATCATGACTCTATATCTAAAGTACTCACCTGTTTTTTAGCAAAGAAGCTTAATAATCGACAGCAAAATATCTTCGATACAGTACCAAGTTCTTTACTTTTTTTAAATATTTACCTTCCTCCCAAATTTCACAATCCTGCTTATTAAAATTCCCATTTATAGGAATTATTTCAATTAGATTGTACGTCACGTTATAAGTACGTGTAGCTCATTACGGCCTTTCACACGTCTTCAGAAAACCCTGTTTTTTCCAACGCCCAACAACGCCTCAACATTACCTGCTCTGAATACTAATTTCGGAATAGTTATTGCATTTTAAAATTGCACTCGCTAACGTTTTTATTACCCAAAGATTAAAGTCTACTTTCATATAAAATAACTCTATTTGCGGGAAACAGGAGTAGTAAAAACACCTGTAAATTTGCCTTTGAAGTGAACGATAATTGATAACTAGGTATAGGTAATTGTTTATTGGATATTTCGAATAGTGAAATATACCGGACATCAATTTACTGAAAGGTTAATTTGACGCGTTTAATTAGTATGTGGTTGTAATTGATTCCTTGGTAATTCATTTTAGCATAATGATAATTACATCGCTAACAAGGCGAGTACCTATTATTTTTATTTTAAAACTTGATTTTGAATTCTTCTGTTAAAATTAAATTAATTTGTTGAAATTAAATAATAGTCTCAAGAAGTATAAGTAGTATCAAAATTCCTTAGTTATTTTTAATTATACCCGTTGGTTTGTTTTTCGGGCCAAAAAATGCTTATAAAAATGTACCAACGGTAAAAAATCTTAAAATCGGATTGGAGAGAACGAGAGTACGAGAACGGTTTAGAAATGGCACTTTTCATTTCATGAAAGTGATGCTGAGTTCCAAAAAAATAGTTAAGAATTAGAATTAGCCGAAAGCACAAAAAAGTACCACCTCCGGTGTAAAAAACAGATGGCATTTATCTACGTCAATGGATATAAAGATGACACTTGTGGCAACAGATAATAATGTATATTTAGGTACAGAAAAACCCAGTCTGCCAGTTCCTGCATGGCCGGAAGTGCCCGGCAGACTGGTTCAAGACGTTAATTTGAAGTCAAACTAGCCGTACTGCAGCAGTGTGATAGCCGCCGTAGTATGCTGCCTTTGACTTGTATATTTTGAATCTCCTATATTCATAACTGTGATAAATCCCAGTAAAGCTAATGGTACAAACAATATATACGAGTATATGTATAGGAACCCATGACGGACAGCTCCAATGATATATCGATTATTAATGAGCTACACCGTCTGATTACGAGTCGATACGCTGCCGCGGGGAGCGGTAATTTACACAAGCGTTTTTGTACTCTGACACGTGCCCTTAGAGCAAGTACTAAATAAAATACGTAATTTTAAAGTTATATCATCTATTAGCTTAACATTATAGATAAAAATACAAATAATAACTTTGAAATTAACATGAGTCAGTCATGAAAGAAAATTTCTTGGGGACGTCATCTCTTTTTACTCGATTGATTTACGTACCTACGAGTATGTGTATTAGTGTAGATAATATAGTTAGGGCTATACTAGGAGTACGCCTCGAACTGAGAACTCGCGATTTACTTGCAAACGAGCTGACCAATATAACAAGATCCTTATGAATTTTTCTTTGCGCCTTCTAGCTCCAAAACCCCTCGATCGATCCTGCTCATATACGACCTCTTAAATTATATGTATCTCTGCCACAACCCCAACTAACATAAAGATCAGAAAAACGTTACTAAAGTTATCGCGGAACAAACTTTAAAAATCAATAAGTTATCAAAATGCAGAGACGTCCTAGTAGCCAAGAGTTGTTTATAAGAACAATCATAACGTTTATCAAATGACTTTGTTTTTATAACCTTCCCGTGTACGTTAGGTAAGCTCGGTGGTTTTAATCAAACAGATTTGAACTCTTTTGTCCAAAAAATCCAAATTGAAATGAATATTTGAAGAACTAATGAATGTAGGTACAGTCAGCTGCAGAGAAAAGGACCCCCCCTGCATACAAAGTTTGTATGTCAGCGGGGGCCTTTTTCGTTGCAGCTGATCGTACAACATAATGAATTGGATTGAAAAGAAGCCAAAATTCCTTAACCTTTTGAACGCCAAGAGCCATTAAAGTGGTCGAGTACTGTCGTGCCTACCACGCCAACAACCACTAAAGTGGCTATGGCAGACGCTGTCAAAGCAATGCTACTGTTGACAGATAAGGTTTAAATTAGTTTCTCACTAGTTGAGATGTTGGTGTGTATGCCACATTTTGATGCGAGAGAGAAAGCGTTCAAAAGGTTAAATATTAAAAGGTCAGCAGATATAATAGCAAATTAACAGCAACAGTTTGGTTAAAATAAATCTGCAACTGTAAACTAGTGTGTATAATAAATAATAAGGGGCAGGTAAGAAAAGATAGGTTTTCAGAACTGGAAATACAATTTGAATGTATATGATAAGTAAGTACATAATACACTACACTTCTCGTGCTGCACTGATTCTAGATTTTGTTAAATAATTTATAATCAAAATTGTATTCCTATTTAAAATATACGTGGGCTTTAGTGGAATAGAAACCATGGGATGAAAAGCGTCCACAAGGAAGTCTGCAAAAGCGCTGGTACGGCGACATACAATGCAATACGAGTATGGATAGTGGCCCCAAGACAAGAGGCCACAATCATGACGCGCGACGTTGAGACAAGCTGAGAGGAATGCCTGTTAAAAATGTAGGAACACCCAGATTCAAAATTACATGGACACTTTATTAATGAATTGATCCATAAATTGTACGTTTTATTTTCAATCTCACTGTTTACTATCTACCCAACAAATGCGTCTCTTTTTTGTTAGGTATTCAGTATATTTCGATTACTTATCATATCATCATCATCTATTTAAGAGCTTTGCTCTTGTGAGTGGAGTAACCGCCACTCATCTCGCCTCTCCGCAATTGTTTTAAGCTCCCGATAAGACACTACATTAGCCTCTTCCTTAGCCTGAGTTATTTAAACGCCCGTCTAGGCCTCCCACGGCGCCTTCTTTCTTTTATTTTCCCTTCTATTATGGTTTTAATGTAATCGTCGTGTCGTATTAGGTGCCCTAACATATTGCCTCTCCTGTTCTCAATCGTCTTCATAAGAAATCTCTTCTCTCCTACCAAATCTAGAACTTCTTTATAATATTATAATATACGTACACTTCACGATTACTTATGTATAGTCTAGTCTATTTTCACAGTCTATAATTTCATCAGGATATCTATTCTACTTCCGATGTGATGAAATAAATATTAAAATAGCCTTTTTTCAATATCGCGCAATAAAATTAAAAATAGGCTTTATAACCTGCGCAGGCGCACGGCGGTTGCAACGCGCATGTTTTTGCACGGCCGGGACGTGACCGCCATGTTGATTGTCCTAATTAGATCAAAGGTGAGCCGACAATGAACTTATACGTACACTTCACGAAGTTTTTTTATGTTTTTAATTTGTGTTTTATGAAACAATTTTCAATTTTGGACTGTTGTCGATTATAATTTGCTTTAGCAACGTAGTTATCGTCATGTGGTCCTTCAAACGTTAAGCCGCCAAAAATTAATGCATCAATCAAACATTCATTGTGCAGTAGGTAAACAATTATCCAAACAGATTTGGACAGATAAAAATGAAATCTTAATTTAGTTCAAATTAATCATCGCTTTACACACTGCATCTTCTTGAGTAACTCAAATATGTATAATAGTACATTACGCACCTAGGGCGGTAAAATAAAGAACGGCTCAGATCGCGGATATTTGTGGCCCGAACCGAAGGTAAGGGCCATAGACAAGCGATCTGAGGATTTCTTTATTACCGCCCGTGGTGCGTACACAATTTTACGTCTTCTCCTGGGTGTGAAGTGAGATTTTCCGCTACGCCCGTGGGCGTAATATCTCACTTACCGCCAAGAGTGACGTAAAAATAATTGAATTACAAGGCAGAAATTATGTAGTTGAAATACTTAGATCATTTTTGACAAGAAAATACAATCGAATTATGGCATGCATCGACCACGGCCAGTTATGTTTCTTTTTAACTATTGTAGTTGACTGTACAGCAAACCGGTTGTGATTATAAGGGCAATTTCGCACTTATTAAGGCAGGGGTGTTATATGTACCTGGTGTTTTAGCCCGGAACTTGATAATGGTCTTTAAAAAAACAAATGTTGTAAGTAAAATATTACTGGCAAGTTTGCATCCAGTGATGCAATTTTAATAGCACTATTACGTTATCAATGTTAGCATAAACAAATATATATTTTTTGTCAATTTTAGACCTACTTCCTGTATATGACATCCAAATTTAGTTTAGATATAGACAAACACTTAATTTTATATTTAGGTGCACGCCACGATACCCATTATTCGTACCAAGCGGTGATTAAAAACTTAAAGAAGAGAAGGAATCATGATTTCTTCTCTCTTCTTCAAAAAGAATTAATTCACCATCTAAAAGTTTAAAAAATCTTGTTTTAACTTTTAATATTTTATAGAACAATTGCCATGTTTTTTGTTGTATGTTTTTGTAAACTCATATATAATGTGAAATTATTAGATGACAAACTGAGAGTTAATATTTTAGAATCGTATTGTTGTCTTTCTTATATAAAGAGTATGAAACTTTAAATGAAACATATTCATATTTTCTAAGATGTACTAAATACTAATATGAAATACCATTAAAAGTCATAAAACGCTGGGAAGTGATTGTGTCTCAACATAAACTTAATTATTGTTATAATTCATAGGAAAACTTTAAACAATGCGTACAAAAATGCACCTTATTTTATAATATTTTTAGTTTAAAATTTGAATTGTCATATAAAAGTCTTATAATAAAATTTCAGTTTTTATATAGTAGTCTTACTATATTTGTATTATGTGTGAGAATATTTGTTTTAATATAAAATATGCCTTATTATATTGTATATACAGATGATTGTTAAATATAAGAATGTGCAGAATTGCAATAAAAACCTAAAGCGGCTCCCACACGATTTAGTAACAATCGACGCGAGGTGACAGAGTGACAGCTCGGTATTGGCATGCGTTTTTACTATTGCAATTGAACTTTAATTATTAAATTTCTCCGCTCCAGTGACCGTGTCCATTATAGATCCGATTGCATAGCTGAATAAAGGAAAAGTTTTGAATTGTTCCTACTTGTGACTATTTAATAAAATTTAAATACTTTTTAACCGACTTCAAAAAAGGAGGAGGTTCTCAATTCGACCGATTTTTTTGTATGTATGCTCCTCAATATCTCCGTGAATCGTGAACCGATTTTCAATTTTTTTTTATCGAACGGGTATAACCCCTAGATGGTCCCATTGTCACCAAGTCGGAGTCTAATGATGGGACCCAAATATCAAGTTATAGAACATGCATCTAAAACGTCAAAAAAATATTTTTCCCATATTAAGGCCAATAATACCAGTTTAGCAGCGTCGCGAACAATTAATAAACGTAGATAATTGTCCGGCAAAACTTGATCACATTTTCAAATATGATGCGGAAAATTGATAAAAATAAAAACGGCCCACAAAAATTCGGAATAGCTTATAAAACTAAACAAAAACTAAAACAGCTAAGCAATATGGCTGAGGCATGTAAAAATATCTAAATAAAAATTACTCTCTGCATAGTATTAACAAATTTCGCAAAGTGCATCGTAAAATATTATGTGTGAAAAAGCATTGTTAAACATAAACATAAAGTTTCGCGTAATTTCCATCTGACTTTTATTACTGAAGACAATAGAAAAATGATTACGCCTCGATCAACCACCAGGAGGTTTGTTCCACTTTATGCGTTTGATTTTTAAGATGAAAATTCTATTATAGACATATCAGATTAGATTTATGATTTTTTTACACAAAGCAAAACTGTTAACAATATCCAGAGCAACCCCCAATAAGCTTTGTAATATCAAAAAATCATTTAGCAAAATGCATTTATTTTTTGAAAGAAGTTATTCGATTATATTTTCCGCGAGATTCAAATGTCTCTAATAAACCTACTCCGAGTTATGGTAATAGCCCAGAAACGTCAAAAATGGTAAAATAAGACAGGCTGCACCGCGCATAAAAACGCCCCATACAAAAAGCGTGAGGTGCATGAAGTCTCCCGGTCTTCAAGTTGCGGAAAACTGTTTGGAATGAATAAGGTTTTGGTTAGGTATTTAGTTATCATACATTTTTTTCTTTTTAGAATACAAGTAGTCGAATGAAGTTTTTGTAAATAAAATTGGAGGATATAAAACATGGCTGTAATTTTACTTTTTTAAACAGCAATATCTATATAATAAATGTAAAAAAATTGTTACGGATTACCACTTTTATATTAATTTGGTGTTATAGAACGAGTTTTAACAAATTCTATTAAATATAAATAAATTCTTAATCGTTCTTTACTGTACGTTATGTAGAATAATAGCTCGGTAATAATATTATTAATAGGATTCTACTTCGCACCGTGAACGAATGCAACGAGAAGTATGACAATGTCTACACAAAACCGTGTTCCTCCAAAATCATTATTATTATTAGTCACTAGACTTCATTCAAGAGAAAGGTAGCAAAGCGGACTAAACCATCACAAACAGGCGGCATTATACTTACTAGTAGTACTTACATTTTCAATAATTTATATAGTATTGTTTTGTGATCACACGGTGTCTGTTTACTTTATTAAATCTCCTGCGGAAGTTTCCTTGATATAATCTTGGTTGTTTAATTGTGTTGTCAGTTTTTCTAAAAGAAAATTAGTAGTAATTTCTTTGTGCGCTTACAATTTAACATACGGTGTAAATTTGCACCCCACTTTTTGTAGGAATACTCGTAGGTACTTTTTATATGATGCTTTACCGATTCCCCGTTCCCATTTTTTCGATTTTGTAATCGTTATCTTATCACTACCGGGCAATATACAATTTATCGGGCAATATGTATTTTAAGCAATTGAAAAACGTTATGTACGACAGAAACAGTGATCTAAGGAGCTTTGAAGTTCTATCAAAGTTCCTTAGATTTACAGTTAAATCTTATTTATTTTATTAGCGTAACCGTTGAGGAACTCGGCATTCAATCACATTTATGTTTTGTCAAGAAATTAAAAATATCAAGCCATAGTATTTAGAAATTTTACACTTTTAACCTTTTCACCCTACCCACATTTTACTTGTTTTCACCGCTGGAATATATTTTACCCCGTTAACTTGTTCACGCTTTCCCCAATTTATCCTTTCATTTTACATTATATTTACAACAAAAATCTAAGTTCATAAAGCGTCTCGAGCTGTTCATTAATAGTACAACAATGCATTATCATATTTAAAAAAAAATATAAAAAATACCATTTTTAGTATTTTTCTATTTCTTACATACGGTTGCCTAGCTGGATGCCAAATTTCAACTTTCTAGGTCATCTGGAAGTAGTCAATACATTTTGGTGAGTCAGTCAGTCAATGGTAAAAATAGTGATAGGTCAATACTCGTATCTCGTGAACGGTTAGAGATTTTTAGCTGAAATTCAGGATTCAGTAATTAAAAAATAGCTTTACTTGACTCACAAAATAAGAAATGTGCAGACCACATACATTTCAAGTTACTGGAGGGTCGAAAATGGCCCCAAATGCTTAAATGGTTCGTGCAAATATAGCCACGTCTGGTGTGTCGCCTTTTTGCTCTGCGAACTTAGCTGACACACTGCCGGGTTTTATTCATTCTAATCGTTGATTTTAATGCTTGATTCGAGATTTTGTAGACTTATATACTAGTGAATACTTTTCCATGGAATTTTTGTGATCGTATGTTTTAGAATCATGGATGATGCTAATATGGATTTTCATACAATTTTATTTATAGCATTTAGCTGCGGTCGCCATCGAGGGGCGCTGGCACAATCCTCTGGGTGATTGAGGTTACTAAATACCTAGTATAGAAGAAGCAGGTTTTAAAGCGTTGGTCAATTGAAAATTTCACCGGCTTGCCGGTAGAAAAAATATTGTATACAATAGTGACATAATTAAGCTTTTCAATCTTTTAATACCTTACTTAAGCCACGAAGCTTAAGCTCTTCATTACATCACGGTGGTATAAAATGCTATTATACAATCGTGAAATAATTATAACTATTGAGTCGAGTACCGTGTTTAGGACATAAGCGTGCTGAGCTTTTTAAAAATACTGCTGTAAGGGAGCGTCCATTTAATTGACTAATGTCGATTTAAAACCACTGCACAATGTCATTGGAAACGTAAAGGCCAGCGCACAGCGCACCGCTGCGTATCCAGTAGTGCAGACGTATAAATGAATTAATTTTCTGCAATTTTCACCGCCGGTATGGGCCGCGTCATGCTTCCGTTGCTGCACTAGGATCACCGCGTACTGACTATGGGTTTTATAGACCACACAGTGATAGCATTTTTTCTGGTAGCTGACCTCCCACACACTAATATATTATTCACATAACATTTTTTTTAAATTGATTTTGCATGTTTATTAAAGTCACACTTAGATTATAAACGGACAGTTAGAAACGTACTTATAAAATCTTTGACCTCCACCAGTGAACAGCTGTCAGATGTCCTGATCGAGCAATAAGGATAGTATATTAATCTAACTAGATGGGGTTTGTTGCTTCCATTATTGTGTTATCTGACGTGGTCAGTTCTGTGGTATGTGTGTGGTGGTAATAGTAAGTATGTTGTGCAGGCGCCTAGGCTAACACTTTAATTAATGTTAAAATTATCAATTATTATTATTTGGCAAATAAAGTTTTAGATACCGAAGTGTTGTTGCTAAGTAGCTAAGACAAATATTACGAGCTATTAAAATTGCCGGAAGTAAAGCAATATTTACCAACAAATATATATTAGTGCCACCCCGACGGTTCTTACTCTCACTAATAAAATGCGAAAAATCCGAATGTATTTATGATATTAACGGTATGTTGCAATTTATTTTTGTAATATGACGTGTTTTTGTAATGCCACAGTTTTATAGCCATGCTACTTATTTCATATAATTTACCAATTATGTTTGTTAAAAAATTTGTCCATAAACGTTTACAAAAAAAGGCCAGCCACTTCCGTCAATTTTTTTGAAATAACAGTTAAATGTGTTGTTATGTAGGTATGTATGTATATTATACCTATCTTAGAATATTTAGTGTTAAGTACTTACCAGTCTGCATTCTGTACAAAGAATCGTAGTATCTATGTAAATGAATCTATGTCTCTATATCCATGTAAGGAAACAAATAGGTTATGCATTGTGATTTGTATTCTTTAATTGATAGCACATCTGCTTTATGAGGCTCACTTTTTATCGTGAAGTGATTGAATGAAGAATAGGTACGTTGATTTGCTTTTCTTATTTTTTATAATAATTTCTAATGCTATACGCATTAGAAATTTATTTATTAAATCGTATTCATTTCCTTTTACCAAAATTATACTTTGACCGTTTGGTATGTAATGACGTATGAACGTATTGAGTCGAAAAACTTGTGATTAATATAGAACCAGGTCAAGATTAGACAGTAGTCAAGAGTCCTTTCAAGCATGATTATTCTGTTAAAAATAATAAATTTCTCCCATAAATAGATACGTAACAAAAGTTAAAGATTGTAAGAAAATAAAATATAACGGTAAGTCACATCTGGCTTTTTAAGAAATAACTTCAATTGCGAGAATTATAACATTTTTGTCACATTTTTCGTTATAAGATTTTTTTATCTATGTAAGCATGAAAAGTAGCAAAACTGACTACCTACTTTAATCTGACTTCGATATCCATTGTTACTAAAAAATATGCTTCGCGACGAAATGCCATGTTATAAATAAGTATTTGATTGAACTATTTGTCAATTTTTTATTGCATGTATAATCATTTAAAATACATTCTAATTTACCATTAAGTGATAAAATGTGTAGACTTGCATGTACTTTTTCTTAAACTTCACTACTGGAGTGACAATAATGTAATATTTTAGATTGTTTTGCATAAAACCTTTTGTTTTGTTTTGATACGTATATATTATGAATTACCAAAAATGATTTTTTTTATTTTTATTAATTCATAACAATATACATTGTGTTGAATATCTTAATAATATGTCTTAATAACTAAAACTAAATATACTACAAGTCATAACATTAAAATTTCAATGAATTACAATACATACACAAGTCATACCATAAGATTTTAGACTATAATAAATAAAATTAAGCATGTCAAAAACAAGAAATAATAAAATAAAAATAAAAATTTAGCCATCCAATATAAATTCTACTATTGAATAATAACATTTCTGCAATAGGAACTGTTTGAGTCTTGTATTAGATGAACACCGATGTTTATGATTCAACCGGAGTCTGGATCCCTACAGTACAGTGTCCGCTGCGCCTAGTGTTCGGTAGCGCGGAGATGCACCATGTTTTTAATAGCAAGCGCAGTCACGCCGTTACTCACAATCCGCACAGTGCAAATAGTGCAATCCATTCACCAGACAAATCAATTTAAGATACATTCTGTTAAACAATTTAAAAAGGTATCGATTTTTTTTCAAAAACTCATCAAAGACCGTGAGGTACAGGGTGGGCAACGCGCATTGGACACCTCTGGAGTTGCACGCGTCCATTGTTGCTTACCATCAGAGGCATCAGATGGGCCGTATGCGTGTTTGCCACCGTTGTAGTATAGAAAAAATATTACTTTTCACCTTTCATTTCCTCAAGATTTTTTTATACCACAACGGTGGCAAACAAGCATACGGCCCGCCAGTATCAATGTCTAATGATTTTTCTATTTCAATGTCTATAGACATTATAATGATCTCCTTCAATCTGCGAAGTAACGATTTGGCTTTACTATAATGAACTTTTTCAACCATTGTTTCATGACATTGACTGATTATATCCATTTCTTCACACGATTCTTTATCAATATTACTCCTCTCAACGACCACGTTGTGTGAACAAAGTTACTATAACAAATTTAATCTTGAGGCAATTACATTTAAGTACAAAAAGGCTCTTTAGTACATACGCTCTGTTCGATTTGAACACGATTATTGCAATATAATGGCATTTTTATCAATTTCTTATATGTACTTTCTAATGTATATCTTTAGGGTTTTAATATGTTTTTTTTAGGGGATATTGAACTTTGTGCACAGGCTATTAAGATTAAATTTACTGCGGCGGTTTGAGATTGAGTTAAAACAATTGAAGGTTAGAATAGACTAACACGCATTAATCATACAAAGCCAAATTGTTTCAGTTCAAATAGGAGCCCAAAGATGACTTGAATTGTAATTCATAACAGAATAAGGTTTAATTTTCATTGTTCGTCTTAAAAGGTGGAGTACGCACGACGAGCGAGAGATTGACATTTAAATGCTTAAGTGGAAGTGAAAGGCTGAGAAGGCGATATTTTTGATTAAAATTGGAAAATAATTGCGTCTCCCACGAGGTTGCGACCGTTCACGTAATGGTTTAGTTTTTTCTTAGTTTTTACTCGCATAGTTACGATAAACCGGCTATTTCCGGTAATTTGTGTAGTTATTTTAAAGTTTTATAGGAGCAGAAAAGTTACTTTTCATTATATATTACAGTCGTTGTTTTCGTAATCCTAAGTTAGGTACAATGATTTTACAGGAAGGTTGAGACTTAACAGGGCATTTATGATGGAATGAATAAAAAACAGCTTTTTTAATATTTTATCTAGTACTGAATATTTTAAATCAAAATAATTCTTTTTAATTTAAAACAGTTCTTACCATACAAAGTAGTTTACAATGTATGGATTAAATTAAAGATACTACTATGTCCCTACCTCACCTTATGATGGAAACATGTCACATTTAATTTACTCAGTAGGAAGATAATGAAAATATGACTTCCTTTCAAGAGGAAAAAGAATTACGAACTGTTAGTTCTGTTTGTAATATCCAACTGTATAAGAATAATTGTAATTCACTTTTTTATAAACGCATATTTTTGTGTAAGTATTAGTAATTTAGGGATGCATGGTCGTGACCACTTTTTCTAACTCTGTAACTGATCATATAGCAGTATTTGATCAAAACAGAATGAATTTAAATATTTTGTTTTTCAGTGAAATCAAGCTTAAGCTAAGTTAATCATGGTCACCCTATTAGTTTTGATTTTGACATACGCAGTATGTTAAACGACAAGACGTCACATTGAGTAGGGTGACCAAATTTTAGGTAGGTAGGTACGCCAAAAATTTCCACTTATCATCCGAAAAAATATCATCAATATCAGTGCCAAGAAATGCACAATTAACATCATAAGGTTCATCTTTCGATTCTGTATCATGCCTTGATGCTACATGACCCCGATTTCACCCTGTATAAGATATAAAAAATAGCTTTCACATTTGTACGTTTAAGAAATCAGTATTCATAGGTATTGAAGGATTCAAGTAAAATATTAATTTATAACGAATTGTGTCCTTTAAACAAAAGATTGTGCCCTTTTATTAATCAGAAATGGTAACCATACATTTTTAATAACCAATTCGTACTCTGAACTGAATTAATTACGAAAACATTAAGTTTAAAAATAGCCTAGCACAATGTCCATCGCATGTTGATCCGTCTCGGACAGATGGCCGACGCGAGTGACAAACAAAAGCCGAATGATATGATACAAGGAGGGGTCATTCATAACTGGTTTCATACTGTACCGCTCTTGCACTAAATGATGCTTGACTGAAGATACCGTAAAGACATTAAAAAAACGTAAAATTTCAATAGCTAATAAGTCTGTTGTTTACTATAATTATTATTGCTTCATTAAACTTCTTTGGCTTCTAAGAAAATGACGGTATGTCGAGATACGTCAGCTTGAAAAGTTATAAGTAAGTGTATTATAATTATACATTACGAGTTGGCGAGTTCTAGATAATTGTTCATTTGTTACGTTTTAATAGTAGGTCTAATTTGTTATACGGAACAAGATAATAATATATCGCTCAAAACTAATAAGATCTAAATGAAAACAATATTGATTGTTTTTTTTATCATAAAAAAAATGAAGACCAGTACTTACCAAGTACCAGTAAGTAATTTCAGTAGTTAGTTATTTTTAAATACTTTCCTCCTCCATTTTCCAATGATTTTTTTCCTTAATTTATTAGGTATCACTGTGTGATTTTTTCTTTGATATTCGGGAAATTGGTCTTATTTCAAGGGATATAAGTAACACGTATACATTTAAAAGTGATCTGGAAATCAAACATTCTTTTTACAAAAGAATCAGGCCAGTTTTCTGATTGAAAAGATTAATACATATGATCCGATCGACTGCATTTAATGCAATGATTTTAATACTTATAGTAATATACAATTAAAACTGTATCTTTATAAATTATACCCAATTGAAGCATATCATAAAACCTGCCTAGGATACGTTACAAAAATTATCCAAGCGTTTTGAGCCCGGCGTTTGACATTTAAGTGCACATCTGCTGGTAATCAGAGGATATATTTTGCATTTTTAGTGTTTAATTTTGCCGTGTGTGGTCTATAATCGTTTCTATTACACACAGAGCAACGACTGTCGTATTGAATCGACTTTATGATCGTTAACAATGTACGAGTACTATGCTTTTAGTAGGATATAAAAAAGGTACCTAAATACTAAAAAGAACATAATAGTTTAAAGGAAGTCTAACAATTTAAACCTAATTTTGTTACTTAAATATTTTAACTTTACACACATACCCGCTTATTCATAAACATGTTTCAAACCTCATTTAGTTAAAATGTATTTTGTCTGTTTCTAACAAACACAACTGTCAATGTGACAGATAAGGACAAAAGATGATTTAGTTATATGAGGTTTGCAATACGTTTATGAATAAGCGGGTTAGTATTTAAGTAACAAAATTAGATTTATATTAAGCTTTTTTTTGCTTATTCATACCGGGTGTTTCCTGTAATAGGAGCAATAAATTAAAACATAGATTCTACTCCTCAAACAAGACAATGTTTGTTCAGGGACTTTTAAAAATAACTTATTGTTTGATTTTTTTGTACACTTTAAAGTTTATTCGAACAAGCAATGTATTCCGAAAATGATTATGTCTGCAGGGTGACAAGACTGACAAACAATGTCAATTAGACAGAGTTTAACGTAAATTGAAAATACTATTAAGTTTGTATGAAAAAAGACAATCTAAAAAATATATATTTTTAAAAAGTTGATGAACAAAAGTTCTATTGTTTGAGGAGTAGAATCATTTAATTTATTGCTCATACTTATTACAGGAAACATCCTGTAAACTATACGGGAACATGCATATTATACTTAGTTTGTACTACTTATAAAACAAACATTTACTTATACATCTATTCTGCAAGTTCAAACTGATTGCCCATTTTTAATACCTATAGGTTTAATATACCTCTACATATTTATTCGGTACCTGATTTCTAAGACATAGTTTTGTACTTTCGTGCAAGCCCATTTGCATTCTCTACTATATCGTTAAAGAGCTAAACAAAGAAGGTCATATTCTACATACAGAGTGTTTCCTGTAATACGAGCAAAAAATTCTACTCCTCAAACAACAACACTTTTGTTCAACAACTTTTTAAAAAGATGTATTTTGTAGATTGCCTCTTTTACATACAAACTAAATAGTATTTTCAATGTACGTTAAAATCCGTCTATTTGACATTGCTTGTCACCCTACAGACATAATGAATGTCGGAATACATTGCGTGTTCGGAAAAACTTGAAAGTGTCCTAAAATCAAACCATAAGTTATTTTTAAAAGTCGCTGAACAAACGTTGTCTGGTTTGAGGAGTAGAATCTACGTTTTATTTTATTGCTCCTATTACAGGAAACACCCGGCATAACGCCAAGTGCTAAGCACACTGCCACCAATCTTGCATATGCAGCAGACGGTCGATAACAAGAAGTTGTTTACTTCCTGATAGTGCCCTAGAACACCTCTTACCGTTTATTTTAATTATCTCACCGTGGCCAGCATAATTATGAACACATCAAGACCGTCGCGCTTCGCCAATTTTTATCCGTTTCTTTTTACTCGTGTTCTGCGGCTGAGTTAGCATGGCTGCATTGCAGTTTGCAGTTCTTGATATTTTTCTGTTTGTGGTTATGTTCGTACGTTATGTTTTTTCGTAGGTATATATGATGTGATGATTTCGTCACAAACTTGGTAGTGGTTACAAACACTCAGCTATGTTATATGCTTATATGTATAGAGATTTCATTTTATATAACTTATATGGGTATCGCAATTTTTTTTAAATTTTTTTTGACTTTCAATTGCCACAATATGTAAATTATAGATAAAGCGCTGGCTAATAGTACTTATAATATAATATTAATGTATTTTGTGTAATAAAATGCGGTTACCAAAAAGACTAGAAATTTATACCCACCACCAAACTGAAAATTAACTTACCAAACAAACCATACTGCTGTTTTCAGCGCGTATGTCGACGCCTAATAAGACAAATAAAATTAACACACCTATTTGTCGCATTAAATGGCTTTAAAATTAAGTAAAGTGCTTTTGATGGTATTACTTACAAACAATTTACCTTTTATGTCGACTCTACTTTTTCAATCGAATAGATCGTAAATTACAAATTATTCCAATTTGCAAATCCCCCGAGGCGGTATGACATCGATCCGTCCAATTACACTGACAGCGCGCACGCATTAATCGGCAAACGCACGTTTACGTCTGTTCGACGCGTACCGCCATCTGTCAAGTGTTTTATATAGTGTCATTTGATTCGTTTAGGTACCTTATTTATTTTAAATAAATTGTAACCTATTTTTTATGTCCTATGACATTCACTATGTTAGAACTTAAAGCATTCAACCCGGGAGAAGCCATGTCTGTCATTTTTAATACAAAAAAAAGTCTGCTGATTTTTGCGGGAACGTCAAATGTATGGCTATTCGTACGTAATAACGTACCACGTAAACGTCAGTAATTAATATGACCTCTGGTCATATGTTTTCGGCAGAGCGGTACGCCTGTCAATGGCCGCTCCGGTTGGTTAGAGCTTAGAGCATTCCTAAAGATTAGAAGGACCAAGTAAATGTAAAGCCCTGAACTGAGTTTTATGTTACTTGTACAAGTTTATGACGGTTCAATAATTGGAGCTCAACATAAAATGTATGTTACTGAACTTTATGAGAATTCAACTTGTTTATGTTATACTATAAACTGGATGACTAGTACTGCAGTATCTACCAACTATGTTTTGCAGAAATCATCAGTGAAATAACAGATATAACATCTTATATCTGTTCATCTGTTGTGTTGTGTGTGTGTCTTAACATCTTAAGCAAGCCCACCGTAATAGGAACGGGAAACTACAGCTTTTACAAAGCCCGTAAAGTCAGCGCCAAAAATATGTATACACGTTTAAACCGTATAATTAGGAATTAAACGAACTTACCTGTAAGTGAAGTTCTATTCCAATTATATTAGCTGCACTATTTCGAAATGATGTATAATACTAAGTAGTACGTGTATTCTGCAAAGCATTTGACCATGATATTCAGAGTAAAAATATATAAAATTCTCGAAGAGAATGAAAAATTTAACAACACATACCAGATTTCCGAACGCAGCGGCCATGTCAATCCTTCACTAAGCTGTCAAACTCACTTAGTTTAGAGTAAAGAGACCTGTAACAGATATAAATACTTTGCCCATAATTATGAATAGGTATCACTGATACCGCATCAGCAAAGCCAGTTATCCTGAAACTTTGACAGGGATCAGACACTATTAGGATCCCTGGTTGTTCTAGCACAACACGGGTACAGGGCGGGAGGGATCATCATTTCGAAATAGTGCAGCTAATATAATTGGAATAGAACTTCACTTACAGGTAAGTTCGTTTAATTCCTAATTATTATTACGCTGCACTATTTCTTCAATGATGTATAATACTAAGTAGATGTTTAGAGATATTAAAAGTTTATTCCTGGCTTTGTAAATGGGCCAAAGTTAAGTCTTCATTGAGCTTGTTATTAATTTAACAAGGTATATAATTAGGCGGCATACACCTACATGTTAACTTAAAGATCAATTTAATTTTGATAACATTTTTATTTATTCATAGATCTAATTCAGATCATCAACTAATAAGACTAACTGGTTTATGATAGTTAAAACAATTTAGAAAATAAGTAATCAATATTAACCATTCCATTAATGAGGAACTATCGAAGTCAGCTAATAACATTAGCTGTAAGATCTAGTAATATCCACAAATAATTTAAGTGACTATTGTTAGTGACATAACACTCATAACTTCCAACGTTAGGTAACACTTATTCTTCATCAATTAGATACAAAGGACCTAGTAAGGTCATTAGATAGCACCATCAGTTAACTATATAGCTAAATAAGTGTCATTGAATCCGTCCGGAGGGTTCACATGAAGGTATACCACTGTCATTAATGACAATTGACTTAACCCTTCTCGTATAACTTCTATTATAACCGTTTGGAAAGTAATTTCTTTGCGAGGTATTTTGAGGGCAAAAATTAACCGTTCACGAGCTTCACGAATCTCCTTATATCAATGATATATTATACCTAAATGTGACATATTTTGGCCTATATACTATATTTCAGGATTTTTCTTGAATAATATAGGATCAGTACACATTGCTCCATAACGCACCCTTTAAATCTCAAAATCTAAAATATTTTGGGGATGCATTTGACAGTTTTATTAAGGAAAAGTTTTGCACTTTATATTCTCTGTGAATTAACAATATTTGGTGACATTATTGATGTACTCATCGACATCAAGAATATTAACAAGGTATGCCACACCTTGTTTATGTTGAGATGTGTGTTATCGAAAAAACGCCCTTAAAGCGTCTTTCTCTATAATCCGAAAATATCCAAGTTCTAATGAAAACTCAAGAGCAGATTCACAACAATGAACACTTTTGTATTTAAAAAAGGCAAGTAGGTACTTCTGGAATAGATACTTTAAATTTGTAATGTAATTATAGCAACAATAATATGTATATTGATATACGACCAACGTAAGTATGCCAAGATACTGTCGACAACACTGGATGACATTCCATTTAGTGATATCGTTTCCTAGATAGCACTATGGCAACCAGAAAAAAAAACTTAAAACTGCAATTGGAATAAGATTAAATTAACACATTCACTGCTATGCTAAGCGCGTAGCGCTACGCCGTAGCCGATAACATGGGTCTCCCGTTATGTAGCGAAAATGCTTCGTAAAGCCGTGACGACAACGTGTCGTCATGGGCACTGAATGGGTCAATTAAGTGCTGGGGCCCACTCGACACATTTAGAAAAAAGTGTTGCGCAGTGATAGCCTTGAGCTTGCCACTTCAGGTTCCTTCCGACTCCTCCTTTTTGAAAAAATAATCATTGGGAATACTAAATGTACATATAAGCGAGATTAATGGGAAAACATACATAAATTAAATATATGAGGCATCTATGAAAATGTGAAATTGTTTACTTGAAAAGCATCAGGGTAGCTTTCCATAATATTACATGGTAGCTTTTACAAAGCATAGACAGACAAGTTTATGTGTGAAAAAACCAAAATAATACAAAATAATTTTGAAGTATTTGTTGTTAGGTTTAGACACAATTTTCAAATGAGCCTTCCTTGATTCTCTATGAGCTGTGATATTGAGCTCAAATTTATATTTATTTAACATATGAGGCAAATTGTGATATTTATCTATTGCACCACTGCCAGATGTGCTAGCAATAAAATTAAGGTGTCAATATAGTATTCCTCCGAGGTGGTATATATATATACAACATAATACATGTGTTTTATCTAATCGCAGGAGTATATATGTCATATTCCATTGAATCATATCAGTATTTTAAAGAAATCACACTTTAAAAATTAACCAATAAACTCAGAAGAATTAATATCATTTCCGCATGAACCACCCTAGCATGCTCAGAAACTTGCTGTACTCTGCAAAAATGATAAAGTACATTTTTGCTCCATCTATTAACCATCAAACTAAATAATATTTTCCCATTGTGAGATATAGGCATGCTGAAATAGTATTTGACATTATATTGTTTCAATATAATATTTAGATATGTTATTATATTCAATAGGAGGGTAATTACTAATTGGGCACAAGCAATCATATTAGTGAGAAAAAATTTCTAATATAAAAGAAATTCATAATTTCATGAACGACTTTATGTCTTGTTTAACTTGCGAGCTGTTTCAAGGAAACATCAGAAACATGCCAATTTGAAATTTGAATATAATATTAAACTCTAGATGTTGTATAGGTACCTACTTTTCCGAGGTAGGTACAAGGAGCTTTTAAGGAGGTATTAAGTGTAAATGGAATTATGGTATCCAAACGTTCATTATATGAACTACCATCAATAAATGACATCTAGGTAATTGTTAATTATATGACCTGCTTGGCTGCTTCATTATTGCTTCACTAGTTTAGTAATATGCATGTACTGACAGTACTACACATCAGGTCTTGAGAGTAAACTGTAAAGTAAGTATGTGAGTTTTCCACATAAATATTATTATTGTTTATAATCTGAGTAGGTATCATGAAAAAAGCTTCTCTGAGTTCCAGAGTGCTCATATAGCATGATGGTGGGATTAATCTCATGGCAATTATATATAAAATCCTTTAATTAAGAGCATTCAGTTTTGATAAACTTATGAAAGTGATCAGATTTATAACAATTCTGTGTAACTCCCATGTGTTTGGGCACAGAAAAAATTGTAGGTGAACATTAACTTACAAGGAAGAACATTTTTCAATAGCCTATAAAATAGGCCCTATTTAGTCTTTTATTTCAGACAGTTCAAGTCACTAGATTATTTAATATTTGACTGTTCAAACCAGATAATACATTATTTTATAGCACGGATAATAATGAATTTATACCAAGATTATTAGTGGCATAATTAAATTGTGCTATTAAACATAGACCTGTTCATTGAACAATGGTGGTTTTAGTGTCGCTGAGTGCGACTTATCTGGTGGTGGTGTTACTTTATCGAAACAATAATAGCTGTTCAGCTTCCCACGGTATTGCTGTTTTTGACCTCAAGTCCTGGGTTTGTGTGTGTGTTGCTGGTGGAGTTCTTAAAGCATTACTTATCAGACTTGATGCCTTTACACTTATAAATTTATTCAAAAGTATTCATGCTAGGTTATCACCTAAGGGCCACTTCAAAAATACCATTATATTGTCCGGCCAGGTATTATTAACATCAGCGATTATCTATGTTGGCATTGCCACAAAAGACAGCGGAGTCGCTTACTAGTGATATTATTTTATATTGTAAACTACGCCACACAACTTGTTAAGTGTAAAGATGATTGCGGTTAACTTCATTTTATTAGCGCTGTCACTATAGACAAGGGTCTTGCCAACAGCAGGTTGGGCTTTAAAATGATTCTTGAAACAACCAATTTTTATCTTTTTCAGAAGATAGTATTTTTTATTTTCATAATCTTGCCAGCAGGAGCAAATTTGCCCTAGAAGTTTGGTAATACAACCTCATATTTTGCATCTCCAAGCAGTACACATCCTCCTTAATTTTCTTCACTTGCTGGAAAGTGAATAAGCCCTTAAAGGCACCTACTTGAGAATGAGTAAATACAAAGAGACGGCCTAGTATGGCATACCACTTTGTTAACTCAAGGGATAAAGAGCTGTGTCTAGCCAAACACGCCACAGAACCCAGTAGGTATATATATTTACGGCAAGATTTACACGTGGACTATGTTCTCTAATCCAGCACCCAGTGGTACCAGGTCGGAATTAAAGAATAGCTTTTACTCAGTGCAGTTAGCAAAGAGCGAGGTCTAGTATGACAACGCCACAATGCCCAATACTGCAGGCGGGGACGCACATAGGCAGTACGCCAAAGATTGCCAAATGGTACCATGGGTTGGACATGAGTAATAGCTTTACTTTGTGCTGTTAGCAAAGAGTGAGATCTAAGATAATAACACCACAATGCTCAATGCTGCAGGCGGGGGACGCACATAGCCAGTACGCCAAATATTGCCAAATGCAGTTATAGCAACCAGATATGCCTAGTAGTAGCATTCCAAATTGCTCAGCACAGCCACGAAATAAATATTACCAACTAGCACTTCATCTTGCAAGTTTGTCAGAAATGGTAAATAAAGCACACACCACTTATAACCACATATGTCATGTTTGATACAAATTGTATAATAAAAATAATATTTTTGTCCTATATTACCTTGTGTATTTCTTTCCTTTTTAACACTTTTTGCTGTTTACTGAAGATTCACGATCTAGCGCTGCACGCTGCCGGCTCTGGTTCACGATGATGCTTATTCGCGAGCACGAAAATAACTATTCACATACTTATTCCCCGTCGATCAAAATTCTTGACGTTTGCGATGAAGATCGGGATCTTATTGATGATAATAACAATTATGTATAAGAACCTAGAAAATATCCATAATCTGCTCGATAGCGATCTTGGAACGCCGGGCGCGTCCCAAAGGAATGGACCTCGAACGATCCGTTTTTCTTTGATTCTTCTAACTTTTTCTTCCATCTTAGTAAATAAGTAACTTATACTTTACGTCTCACACGTATTTTTATAAGAATTTACCACTTTTTAACTAAAAATTTCATATTTAAATGCCGCAAAAAGGTCACTTGCTTTAGCATGAAAAACACAGTGAGTTTGACAGCTTAGTGAAGGATTGACATGGCCGCTGCGTTCGGAAATCTGGTATGTGTTGTTAAATTTTTCATTCTCTTCGAGAATTTTATATATTTTTACTCTGAATATCATGGTCAAATGCTTTGCAGAATACACGTACTACTTAGTATTATACATCATTGAAGAAATAGTGCAGCGTAATAATAATAATGGAATAATCGACAAAAATCGTGCGTTTGCTGAATAAGCTAGGTGTAAAAGAGTATTCATATTTTTGGCGTGTACTGTACGTACGTGTGCAATATTCATTATATAGTAATAAGCATAAATGCTTTAACATATTTTTACATTATTATCTCGGATATTACAGAAACTCCAAATAGATATTCGAAAGATACATTTGTTTAGAACTTTTTAGCTTTAAGGACTATTCTTCATTACAGCTAGACGTAGAAATAGTTTAGCTAGTGAGGTGTTTGAAACGAAATGTCCTTTACAGGGCCTTATGCGTACAGTCACCACACGGGAATGTTGAGCCACTTGCCATTGTTCGTAATTTAGCCGTGTAATGAATGACCGATCTTAAATATTAGCTGTCAGCTCTCAGCGAGTATCGGTCATTCATTATACGGCTAAATTCGGATCAATGCAAGTGGCTAATAATGACCATAATTTTGACCACATCCACCGTTTAGCTAATTTTGTTGCTGACTACACATAAACGGCTTTCAAATATTTATGTACCTACTACCTATGGTAGTTACTGAAAGTTGACGGTCTCTCAATTCAATTCAATTCAATTCTTTATTGATAACATATATGTTACACGTCATTTAACATTTAACATGTTTTGTACAAATACAGTAATTATAATTTAAGACAATCTTACAACACATGCACGAATAATCAATATATATATTTTTTTAATTTAAACATTTAAAATTCAAATATATAATAAATGTAATGTCCTAAATAAAACAATATAATTATGTCCGGTAGATATGAATACATTTTGTCAGATTATGTATGGTTCATTCTAATTTGAACATCATTTATCACCTCAGTTGTTTCCTTTTCCATTTTCTCTTTTAAGAAGCTACTCTAGGACATTGATCAGTTTATTTAGGCTTTCTTAGATTTGCTGAAATTGCTAATTAACAGTTAAACGGTTACCTTATACGTTTCTGTACGAAATTACCTATTTTCATTGTCCTTGAGTAAATGTTGCCAAACATCAGTGCCATAGTTGAAAGATTAATTCCAAGGGAACGGAGCTGGTACGATGATGACTGACGGGTCTATGTGTGCCGCAATGATAGTAATTACCTAATGATAAGCCATTTAAACTCGCCCGCGGTCCGGGAGTAGTGGGCTTAATACTGCTGTACAGTCTGCAGAGGGAGCCAAATATTCTATTAAAATAGTCCCTTTACTCACACTAGCATATAGCATCGGCGATAAATATTTCGCATTTTTCAAACTATTTGTTCCATAGGTTCATTGAGGCGAACGATCAAATGGCATAATAATATTTTTTCGTAGATTGTTCTGCATACTAACCTAAACTAAAGTTTTCCAAATGAAGATTCTTCCATGTAAAAATATCCAATATAAAGAAAAAGTGGCCAAAGACGGCCCAGGTTAACATTACAAATAAAATTAAGAGATAAATAATACCTATGGACACATGGCATATGTTTTATAAGTAAATATAAAGTTAGTGATTAGATTTTTTTAACAATTACTGCAAATTTTAAAAGATTTGAAATAATTTAGTAAATTTAACTATTTTTATTCAATTTTAAACTCACTAACGCTTCAAATTAACATAATGGCGATGTTTCCCAAAAGATTTTGACTATAATTGTATATAATTGCACAATTACAGTAACACCGTTGTATAATTTCGTTGCTGACGGTACGTTTTCGAGGAACGAATTCCGAAACATTCGTTTGATGCAGTATAATAAGACCAAATTATGAAAAAACTTACTTTTGTACAGTATATATTGTTGTCGAAGGATTGGATAATATTTTTTAAATTGGAGTAAAAAGGCTGGTGGAGGTTAAAAGAAAGTGAACAAGACGAAAAAAAAGTCATTACTACGTTTGATAAATACTCATTGTATGTAATTTCGGGATGTGGCAGGTACATTTTTACGTTTTGAACATGTTTTGAAGTCATCATATTTACTAGGACTACCATGGTCAGGTATCCTGCCTGCTCATGCTGCGCGTTTTCAATTTTCTTTTATAAAATTGCTTATTTTTATTTTCATCATTGATGTGTCGGTAAATATAACTATTCAAAATTACATATAACATTTTACTTACGTGACCCTCGTGCAGGCTTTCTTACGCAAAGACTTGCTATCGCAATTCAGCGCGGGAACGCCGCCTGCGTGATGGGCACCTTGCCGAGAGGGCCAAATCTGGACTTCAATTTTTAAGTAGTTTTTAGTACTCCTTAGCATTTTCCTATTTATTAGTATTTTGTTAGTAGACTTGGTTGCAAATAAAGTATGTTCGTATTCATTTTACTTAGGCACATCTTACATAATCTGAATAGATGTAGAAAGGTATTTTTTTTTACAAATGAACAAAATCACGTGGTGCACAATTCACTCAACTTACGCTATAAAAAGCCGTTTAAAAACTAAAATACGTTTGATTAACTGAATCACGGCTTCGTAGAAGTTCGTGGAGCTTTTGTACAATTAAACTGGAGTTTTATCTAGATTGTCTGCTGTGTGCCTTCGTTGGTTTAGCGTTATTATAATTTGAACTGTTTTACTGAAATAATAATACATATAGCCAGATTAATACACAGCGAGAGGGTCTGTTCTGAGTGACTGATTGAGAAGCTAACTGAATGTTAAATTTTTTACGGTTGTTTACACGTTTTAGCGCCAAAATGTGAAAACAATTCTAAATATTTTTTGTCAGCATCAATTAAATTAGAATAATAATTACATTTTTTTTCTTAGCCTTGATGACCTGGACACATATCTTGAGGAATGGCGGGAGTGTGCATTAGACAGAGCCAAATGGCGGGAAGGAGGGCAGGTCTTTGCCCAGCAGTGGGGCACCTTACCAGGCTAAAATTATTTAACAAAAGTTTAATATGAGGCTCCTTTGTGGAAGAAAGAAACCTATTACTGGCTATAATGGCACACTTGGTTAATTTAATTGGATAAATAATGTACTTCGTATCGACCGACGCTTTCTTATCTCGGTCTTACGGAACAGAGAATGAAGAGGAGATGGTTTTCCAGTTTTTTAATGAACTTTGAAAATCAAGTTGTTGTTGACTAAGATTTATACGACTAAATCAGAACTGAAAAAGTTATATTATAAACAATTATCAAAATGTGATGTGCTAGCAATATCGTGATTGTTACAACAAAATAATACGAGTTTAACAACTTACTCACTCGAGCCCTGGTAAGACCCCTTTTTTTAATAAATCTGTACCTTTCAATCCTATACAATTCAATAAATCATCATCAAGCATCATGCTGAAATGAGGCCAATTCGTCGCACTTTCTCGTTCTATGTCTTTTTTATTTATTTTTTCTTTTTATGTGTATGTGTTTACGAATAAACTTATTGAATATCTAAATAAAAACAAAGTTTTAAACAGTTAAGTTGGTACCTCTTAATGCCATTTGTTTTTGAAAGAACTTTTTTTAGCTCCGAAAACACTTGCTTATAGACCTCATCACGAGATCAGGGTTTTTGTAGACTAAACTTGATAGACCGACACAAAGCTCATAAGTACTCATTTAGTACAGTTTTGTAAGCAAAGCGGGTCCGTTGAGGGCGCTGCGCGCGCGCCCGCGGCGGTGTGACGTACGATGAGGCCGCGCGCGATACCGCGTGCTTTATTGTTCTGATTCGCGGCAGCCGGTAGCGGCGAGCTACTGGGGTATTACTGCAATCGCTTACACCACAATCGCAAGTTGGTCTCTTACTTAAAGTTATTGTAAGCGCATTTTCGAATACACAGGTTATAAAGGACCTGGAGTTCAGGTTATATCGGCACGCATAAGAACCAATTCGTTTCCATTCGCGTAACTAATGAGAATACACCGCCTGTTTGGATTATTTTGACGCATAACACGACGTAACTGCTATGAAGCTTTTGTTGAATCGGTGGTAGGTAGGTACACTAAAATTATATCGAATGAAACCCGCACTGCCGTGGTGTGCCCGGCCTTAGAATTGTCCCCTACCATATCGTCCCGTGGTTGTAGTAGGAGTCTGCTAAGGGAATATACCGGGAGATGGGCAGCAGCATCTTCCGAAAGCCTAAACAACAATAAACAAAAAAAAACTGTTAATTTTTGTTTTCATTTTTGTTTCTTGAAAATCAGGATGATTGCCTTAAAATCAAATTTTAGACATTGAAACATAAAAACACACGTAAATTGATACTAAACGGTAGCTTATTTACACTTTACGCCTAGTTAAATCTGAAATCAACCGTAACTTTACATGGATTAGGTTCAAAATCACCTTTTAATCTATAGAACATGAGGTTAATCGATTTATACCTTAAGTTTAAGTGCTTGAGGTAGGTTTTGGGTTGCAAGTAAAGTGTTAAGGTGTTAAGGATATAAAGTTACAAAACCGAAGTGTTTTCCATTCCATTAAACGTGTAACATATGTACGAACGTCAAATTGTGTTAACCCTTTTTGAAAGACGGAAGATGTATGCGTTGTCGCAAAATATTAGCCAATCGTGATCTTTTCGATCCTTAATAAGATAATATTTGTAAATTTATTTAAGTACCTTTGCCTTCAAATATTAACGAATTTAGAAATTAACATGTCTTTTATATGAAAGAGGTGACAAAAGGTACTTTAAAACTTATTCTTTTTTTCGAATATAATTTACGAAAAGTGAAAACATAATAATGGTGCCATACATATTTATTTAAAAAAAAAATTCATAGCATATCTAAAATTAATCACAATCTCCTCTTGTTCCCATAGGTTCACAATGCTGCAAGCATTTTTACTCAAATATCTACCTTACATATTAACAACATGGTTGGATTCAGACTACTCGTTAATGAATAAGCTGACGTTGTAAATTCTGCTTTATGATCATAATACTGCGTCCACGCAGAAATCTATTAAACCGATATCAGTGCTTACTAGACACCTTTCATCATAAAACGGCAATATCCATTGCTTTACTCCAATCAAGAAGCAACTTTAAATCACACCGTTATGAGTCAATTTCCTCCTTAATCTACTGTTAAGTCTGTCAGTTCGCAAAATACAACTGGATAAATAATTAAGAATACATAATTTATATTATAGTTTATTTCCTTTGCTTGTGTTTGCTGGCTTTAATTTAAAGCAGATATGTTTATTAGCGACGCAGAATGGAAGAGTATCGTAAGCGACAATTTATCGATTTTCAATTACAGGTAAAATAATTTTCTCATCTCGCACCACACACTCCTGCCTTTTCAATCAAAAATTAATTTTGTATCGTTATTTAATGTCTTTGGTTGAATCTGAATCTAAAGAACGCTTGAAATAAATAGGTCAACATGTTTCTAATTATGATTTAATTTCAGCCCTATTCAGAATACGTGGGAACAATTTAAAAGGGATAATTACGAGTTATTGTACGTATACGCCATATTTATATATAAAGCAGTTTTGTTTTGGTGAACCGTTATCGTTGTGATACCAATAACTTGACGCAATCCACTCGATTGTAGATTGAGGTTAACTTGTACTTATGTATAAAATATTTTTTGTTTTTTTTTTAATGATTATAATTTCTAAGATAAAGTCTATAATTGGAGCCGCACTTTTATGCATGTAAGAGTAGGTACTGATCCTTAAGAACACAACAACAGTCCAATTATGAGTATGATGACCAGAGTTCAATATGAGTTCGCTCATATGCTGCAATAGGTAAACATTGCTTAATGCTTCCCAATTGCGTGACAACAGCCAGAATGGATTCCTTTCACTTTCATTTCAACCATTTTGCTTTAACGAGCTTAAGATTTACTGTCAGAACACAAGAGGGTGACGTGCAACTTACTAATTCTACATTTTTTATGGCGACCTCCGGTTAGATTTTTAAGGATTTTTAACCACTGTTTTTAAAACTTTCCAGAATAAATTTAATCTTAATTCATTGACTTGGTTTAAATACCAACTGCTCTTTTTGGTATCCGTGCGGTTATGTTTATTATAACACTCGAACCTTGACACAATATAACCATGCACCAACCAGACACCGGAACGAGTAACGAGATGTCCCGCTGTCCGCGCGACAAACAAAATCGTCGCCAGGTCACTCAAAACCTTTCGCTCGTCACGCAAACATCCCATTGCTCCATGATTAAAAATCAGCCAACATCACGCCATTCATTGACACGGCGTTATCAGCTCGCGTGTGCCGACCACGTGGTGGTGTCTAGTTAGGTAACACACGCAAAGCACGCAAGCGAAACACGCATGCCTGAAGCTTCTGTGCTCGAGCTTCTTGAGTGCACGATAGCTTGTTTGGGTTTGGTATGACGCAGGAGACAGGGTCAGTTATGCGACATGTCGCTTGCAATTGTCGGTTATCGATGCGTGTGTGAGGTATCTGCTGTTCGAGTATCATGGATGCAAGATGGATCGTATGGACTCGTAGCAGCTACGGACACTGTTGTTGCTCATGTTACGTTATTAAATACTTATTGGGTAGACATATACTGGTAATTCACTGGTGTAAAACAGTATCTACGCTTAATAAAATAACAAAACCAATGAGGCTTTGGCCTTCAAAAATTTTAAAGTCTAAAATAACCCGAATCTAACGCAGATAGCTACTAATTGTACGTCGGTTCGATCGCCGGTGAAATTTGCATACCTCATTGCTGGTTCAACATGGCAATTTGAAGTTAAAGGCCGAACTTTGTATGAGCCACCTAATAAAAGGTTATGATGGAGAAATTAACAATACCTTATACTTTCTTAGTTTCGTTAGATCATAAAACGCAAGAGATCAAGAGAAAATTTCAAGACTACCAACTTGATGGTTTTATTTCGCTTCGTAAGAGAGTAGTCAAATCATCATCATTTATTTAAGAACTTGGCTCTTATCAGTGGAGTAACTGCCAGTCATTTTGATTCTGAAAACCTGATACGACAGTACATTAGCCTTTCCTTAGCCTGAGTCATGAACAGCCGTCTAGGCACACTAGGCCTTCCGCGACGCCTTCCTCCTTAAATTTTTCCTTGCACTATGGTCTTTGCGTAATCGTGGTATTATATCAAGGTAGCCCAACATATTGCGTCTCATGTTCTCAATCGTAAAAAATGTCTCTTACTAAATCTAGAACCTCATTATCCGTTCTTCATTCTGATCTCCACACCAAACACTGACTACCATCTTTCGCCAATACCATATCTCAAAATATAGATTTTTACACTGAAACTTGTTTTAATTTATATCTGCCGATATAGCTTATTAATAACCATTTAGTTTAGTTAGTAGCTTGTAGTCGTATTTCCACAATCCAAACTAAAATATGTCTGACGCAAATTGCCAGAAGGAAATAATAGTAGTTTTCCGAAATGTCTAAGCTTCCTATAGGGTGCAGTGGGATTCAAAATTCCATGGACACATTATGAATTAATTCATTCATAAATTGTCCATGCAGTTTTGAATCTGGGTGTAAGTACATATTCTAACATATTCAATTCATAAAAAGGCCTGCAACGGTCTCAGAGCGTCCCGGGAGTCGAACCCGGAGCGTCATCTGAGTGTTCGTGACCGCTTCACATTATGTCTGTGTTCGTGCTAGCATGAACGTTAAACTTCACGGACCTTGGACGAATGTTTTACATTTATACTACGTATGGTGCCTTTGTCCGTAGGTCCATATTATTACGTATATTCTATTGATTCTGTACCGTGTTTGATACTAAGGAGTCATGGCTCAGTGGTTAACTTCCACGTACTGTCAGGACAAACTGATGATAGATGATGTTTGTTTAAACTTGTGATGTATCTTACAAGAAGTGAGAATAGCAAAATGGGCAGCATTCATTTGTTTGGAAAATCTATACATATACTTAATAAAGCTGAAGAGGGTCGAAAATCTGTACATTGGAGATATTAGTAAAAAAATGAGTTATTTAGCTCTTAGAATCCATAACAGAACACGTTCCGACGATTATTAGAATTTTTGTCTGTTTGTCTCTTTAGATGGGGAAAGTTGGCGTGAAAACGCCTGAACCGATTTCGATAATAATTAATAAATTTTCGTTTTTATAATTTACCATTTTTATCCAACGTAACCAACGTTGTTCATTGTAGGGTCAGTGGGTGCCTAACTCTGGGTACAAACTTATATGCCAAAGGGGATAGTTTTAGGGGTACTCTCGGTACTCGATTTCTATAAATATCGAGTAATAAAATTCCCGATTCACAGCATACTAAATCAGAACCGGCAGCACTCCCTACAGTGATACCTGTGCAATTGACTTATTAGTGAAGTGCAAATCTTGCTTATTTAGATATAATAAATAAATAAATAAATATTTGGGGACAATCTTACACAAATCAACCTAACCCCAAACTAAGCAAAGCTTGTACTATGGGTGCTAGGTGACGATATACATACTTAGATATATAAATACTTACATACTTATATACATAGAAAACATCCATAACTCAGGAACAAATATTTGAGATTAGCACACAAATAAATGCCCTTACCAGGATTCGAACCCGGGACCTCCAGCTTCGTAGGCAGGGTCACTACCAACTAGGCTATGGAGGCCGTTAAACATATGTACATTTTAAGCCATAATGACAGTTTGCTTAATCCTAGGTGGCGGCACTATCGAGAGGTCTTTTTGCCAGCTGTCAAAATCAACCAATCAAAAAAGGATGATTAAACTTGATTGATGGAATTACAGCTAAAACTAACGCTACGGTGCCGCCATCTAGTGAAAAAGTCGATCGCGGAATCATTCATCGATTAAATACTACTCAAAAGCTACCGCTAGTCTTTGTAAACTACATTGAAGCTGAAATAAAATTGTTGAATATAAATACCTATAGTAGAAATTGCTAAAAATCATGTGATCTCTTTCTGGTCTTTTTATGTTGAGGAAAACACAGTTTTAAGGTATTATAAGGTTACATTGTAACAAGAAGTATCATCACTCTGCATCAAAACGATAGAATAGCAAACATTAAGTACCATAACGGCATAATAAATATGGCAATAATGGTACTGTTGGACCATAAATGGTATCTTCCTTTACCATTCCTTCAGTTAACGATAGTTCTAATTACCAGTTTGAGAGAAACCAGCCAATAGTAAAATCTTAATTGGCAACTTCTCTTTCACACAATTAAAAAAGAATAAAAAGAGTAAACCGATTCATTTTGTTTTACAAAAAATCATTTAAAGGGACGTAAATGCTTCTAAATATGTGGAAGAGTTCATAATTATGTCAGACTAACTGTGACATTTGCACAAATCGGAAAACATCCTTAGGTACATGCATGTTTTTTTCGATTGCAATCTACAATGCAATAACTCAATGTATTCAGGGGATATAGATAATTTAAAATATTTAATGCCATTATCTTATTCAAAATACAGGCACTTATGCCCTTAAAAGGATCACCAGCATTTTTGTTACACCTTGTATAGTTGTTGGTAAGAGCCTAAGCGGGCACCGCAGTGTGAAATCCATACCAGAAGCGCATTATAGTTATTCTAAATGTCAATATATATTTTGTCTAAATGACAATGATTTTAGACCAAAGAAAAATGTGTCAAGTACTAATTATGTTTATTTATTTAAACTTTATTGCACAATACGAGTATAAGAAAGTAGAAACGGCAGACTTAATTCTATACCCCCAGTCAATATTGGGCGAAACCAAAACGAATTATTGGTGTTTCATAAACAGAACTAAATTATTCGACTGAAGGAGGAGGTTCTCAATTCGAAACGAGGTTCGATTCGATTATTAACTTATTCCTCATTATTTTAGAATATGTATTCTGATTCGCTTACTTAATCTTACTCACTGTTATATGTATTAACATACTTAAGCCCTTCCGCTATAGGTACCTATAGTAAATTCTACACTTTTTCAACCTGCCTTTCATAGCACCACAGGATCGCGTGACGACTAATTATCTGTCACAAGTGAAACTTAGGGTCTGAAAGGGCAAGGGTATAGAAATAATACTGCCAGCGACGTAATAAAGGCGTATGTGCCATCGTGACTCATGCTAACGGTGACGTTTCTCGTGAGGCCACAGTATAAGGGCCCGACATGTCATAGCGTAAAATAGTGGCGAAAAAACTTGTGAGGATTGTAAAACGGAGATATATAATAATAAGACAGGTAAAACAAAAGCTGGTTTTAAAGGCACACGATTACTTATACTGTTATTTCAGTTGTCTGTTAAGGCCTGATGGTTACACCCGAGTACAGTGGCGAGACAGCAAAATGCCACTCGGCCGAGAGAGTAAAATGGCCCAGCCCAGTATTGGCGATGTGTTTACACCTTGCGAGTACTCGGTCGAGAGTACTGACTCGCCACTGTACTCGGTAGGTATAACAAAGGTATTACTTGCAAACAAGCTGACCAATATAACAAGACCCATGTGAAGATTTTTTCGCGCCTTCTAGCTCCATAACCCCTTGATCGATCCTGCTCATATACGAACACTCAAATTATATGTATCTCTGCTACAACCTCACCAAATTTCATAAAGATCAAGAAAACGCTACTCAAGCTATCGTCGAACAAACTCTCAAAGTCAAAAAGCCATCGGAATGCCGAGACGTCCTAGTAGCTGTTTGTAAGAACTCGCTTTTTCTCCGCTCGTTCGATAAATAATAACTTCCGGATTATTGATCTAAAAGAACTCCATGATTAGGCTGCATTATCCGTTTTTTTTTCATAATAAACATTAATGCGTCGTTATATTTTTTTTTTTAATACCAGTCCTTTAATTATTAAGATAAGATTTGTAAAACGGTTTTAACGAAAGGTTCATACTAAATTCTATTTAGTTATATGTATCTTCCAATGTCTTACTTTTTTTTCTTAAATAAGTAATCGTTAATTACAAAAAGCTTTAAAAACAATCAGGTGGAATTTAACATATTTCATAAATAAAAATATATTTTAGGAATGCCATACTCGTTGTTTCACTAAAAAACATCGAGTGACATTTCCATTCAAAAACAAATTTTCCTAATGCTTGCATGATATCCAATTCCACCAAAATACAATTCTTTTAGACACGTGCAAGCCAATTACGTTCCCTAATGCAGGTACGTTCACCCTGCCTTTAATACACCAACTTTTACAACATAGCTACAACTATAAAGTAACTACCACTATCCCCTAGGAGAATCACCCTAAGAAACAAGAAAGGGGGCGTGGTTTGTTCTCATTGTGTGCTGTATCTCGCTCGAACTTGTGCCTATCGCGATTTCCATTTCCTTTTCCGAATAGCTATATAGCGGTCGATTCCGTAAAAATATATGTAGATAATAGTTATGGAGATGGAAACGAATTGAATGGATATTTATAGTGGTTTGGCTATGCATTTTTCATAGATTTTTATTAATTGAATAAAAACTAAAGCTTCATCTGTAGGTTACAAACTTATATAGATGTCATATACAAACGAAAAAGTGACTTAGGCCTCCGGTGCCCAAGGCTGGTTCAGTTGGTCATCTGTATGTCGTTTTTGAACTGTTTCTTAACACATAGGTATACGAAATTGTATTAGTAAATTACAATAATTCACAGTTAGCACTCCCCGTGACTATAAGTACATATAAAACGTTATTAACCATGATTTACTATGCCATCGTCTTTTTTTTAACGTTATTACGAATAGTATATCGTGTGATCAAAAATCCATGTAAAAAATTAATAGGCATTCACCGCTAAGTCGTTCAATAGAATGAACGAACAACGACAGCCATTCTTTTTGCTCATTCTCACCAATCCTTCATTCAATACTATCAAGGCTTTACCTTCAGTAAGTGACATGTTTAAGGCAACCACGTTAACTCTAGCACTGGCAGGGGCGCTGCTTACAACGTGTTGGTGGTAAAAATGTATGAAAAATCGTTAGTTCTCATTTAAGTCATCGGAACTAAGTAAGTTGGTTTTATTCAAACAATGGGTGGATGAGTATGAAACAAAAACAGCGTGTCAATTATGGGAACTTATTGACAATTAAACTTGTCAAGGTAAAAACGTCTTAAGTTACGCTTTTAATTACTACACTGATGACTTTTACGATCACTTCTGTTGCTCACTCAAGCACTTTTATTGTCATTCGAATAGGACATTTTCTGATAAGAACTTTAATGTTGAAGATAAAATTATACGAAAATATAATGCAATTTAAAATAGAAATTTATTGACGTGTTTCGCGTTATGCGTAATAGTTTACTATTAAAAGTTTTTGCGATTCATAAGCACTTTTCGTCATATGTCACCCTAATAGGTACTAGCCCAATAAATATGTCATGTCAGAACTATCGACTCAATCAGTCGTATCATATCCTAAAAAGAAAAAAATATTGGCCCAATATATATACCCAAATAATATACTTCGGAGACAAAGATAAAGATAGAAAAAGATAAAAATATATTTTATTGCACAAAAGAGAATACACACAGAACAGAATTTAAGTGTTTCATTAAAGTAGGTACCTACCTACATTAAATAGTTAGTGCGCAACGAAGTTGATGAACAGGGATAGATTGACCTATTATAACATTATTTAAAAGTTTGTAATATTAGGTATAATCATATATTATGTTGTGTAAGTCATAGTTTACCATAGAGTAGCTTAAATTACAAGTTTGAATCTAAATTACCTAAGCAATATACCAAACTAATTTTATTTTCCTTTCTCCAGGTAAGAGACGCATGGTGAATTCTCCGAGCCACTCCTATGCAGTGGGGAGGGTAAGTACCAACGTTTCTATACAGGGGGTTCACTATCTCTGTAGCTGAATGTAACAAAGCTGATTTGGTAGTTTTTATGTTTATTTTGTAAAATAATCATGAGAATAGTTCAACGGGTGCGCTTGACCTGTACAAATCATTTTATTACCTATCCAAATAAAAAGTTACGGATAGGCAATATTGTCTTCAATACATTATAGATGCAATTATAATCTTATGTATTTCTAAACCTTTCAAAAATTAAGGTACCTACTTATCACTAATACGTCTGAAGCATCGATTGTAAGCAAGCGTTAGCCCGGTAAAATATTTAATGAAACAAAACATTTAATTTGCGCAGCTACAATGAAGTATTAAATAGTGATACGATTTGACGAAACATCTGATCAATAAACTACGTCTCATTCCGATACATTCATGCTAACAAACCGTTAGACGGACCCCAATAATTACAAATGCAACTCTCTAAAGAATCCACTTTCTCGGTTAAAAAAAACTGTAATCGTTTCGAACCAGGTCCCACACTATTATTACTGAGTGCAATGTTTTTCAGCATTAATTAGTTATATTAATTATGCAAATTTATATGCGAATCCACGATGGTTTATTACGATTAATCGGATAGAGATGGTATGGAGGATAACGTGGAGTTCAGTTACGAGTGGCAGCGATTTTGTTGTCGACATAGTGGGCACGGCTGTTTTGTATCTTTTTTGCCTGAAGACATACATTGGACTCGTATAATTCCAGGAATTACTATCAGCGCGTAAAAAGTTGCATAGTAAAAGGCGTCACAGTGCCTCCTATTGCAGAAGAGAAAACATCATATTAAATCTTTATAATAGTACCATATTGAACTAAATTGGGATAGGGTTTTTTGTGGTTTTTCGCTGAATCTTAAATACATTCTTAAAAAATTTCACATTCAATTCAGCATGCATACATATTGTTAGTAAATTTTGTATGAGTCTGTTTGTCTTTTATACTAGTATGTATACTATGTATACATATGTCTAGTCAGTTCTTCCTAAAAAAACAACAAGTTTCTGCAAGGAAGTTAATATAAGTATAAGTATTTCTTATTACGAAATATAAAACTAAGTCACGAAACAAGGGCATGATACCTAAATAAGTAAAGTTACTATAAAAAAAATACACCTTTCCTTTTGCTAACACTGATAATACATAACAATTGTACACACTAGATTTAAGCAAAGAAATAAAATGTTTAAGCTTCGATAACTAAATAAAGTTAAACACAAACTATAAACTTGTATAGATGTCATATACAAAGGAAAAAGTGACCAACGCCTTTAAACACAAACGTCGACGTATGCAAATATAAAAGTATTCATGCAATTATAAATTCAAATAGGTTATTTGCATGACTGGCGGTGATACGATTTACTGATAAACGAATCAGCCTCAATCATCCGTAACTTTGCGAAACAACTAGTTTTGAACAATTAATTTGACCGTACTTTCGTATTCAGCTTTGAATAGTTTACAATGACAGCTTTGAATAATAATTCAGATTTCAAAAATAACAAAAACTCTCATTTCAGTATCGACGTTGCGCATAAGGTATCATTAAATCGTTGCATAAACAATTGAAATAAAGTGGTTGCCCCGAAAACTTGTGTCTTATCGAATATTATAATATATTACAGTAGGTAACAGTACAAGTATATGTATTACCTAATATTAATTAATTACTTACCCTTTTGTATGTACCTATTTAAAACAATATTCGATATTAGGCACATCATATTCATAATAATTTAAGTATTTTGTTTCATAGGCTTTTATATTAATGCGAGCTTTTTTTTACTTGATCTTTAATATTGAATATCACCTCAACTAATATATAAGAAGACCTCCTTTCATTACTCTGTTCTGGGGTGAATTAGAATTTAGAGCTATAGTAACCTCCTCTTTAAGGGTCTCACCTACATTACCTACAAGGTGTAACGAAAAAAAAAATTCGCGTGAAATCCAAAAAATGTTTTTTCTGCTTTTTTGTTACTCGCAATACCATCAATGCCCTTAAACGGATCACCAGTATTTTTGTTACACTCTTTTTACATAGTAGTCTAAAATATCCCGCTATCGCTTGCTCCTTACACCACCTCCCAAATTGGTGTTTGCGGACGAAGGCTGGTTATTACTTTATAGTCAGGGTGTATTTTGTAGGCACACTGTTTGAGCTTTACGTCCCCCACCACTTTGCTAACTTACTAAGTAGGAGTCGATTAAAATTTAAATTGGGTTTCATTGGGGTTTGAATACATACATTATAGACTAAGATTAGATGGTAGTGCACCCTACCTAATCGGGTAGCAAGATTCGGCATATATAGGGGGTAGCACCTTAAAAAGTTATGACTTTTAGTATGGGACACTATGAGCCGAACCTGGAGCGTTCGGAATGCAGCCAACTTTTCGGGTACCAAAAAAAGTCAGAAAATACCTCATCGGGTAGCAAGATTCGACATATACAGGGGGTAGCACCTTAAAAAGTTATGACTTTTTGTATGGAACACTATGAGCCAAACCTGGAGCATTCGGAATGCAGCCTGATTTTAGGGTGCCAGAAAATATCGAAAAATACCTCATCGGGTAGCAAGATGAAACTAATGCCAAATGAAAGTACTAATCATCCTGTTAATAAAAAAAATTGGTAGTCGGTCCTAAACCTGGAGCATTTCAAATGCAGCCAACTTTTGTGATCGAACAAAAAACTCATCTGATACCATTACAACGTAGAAATGGCCCCAGAAGATGGTTCAAAAGACATAAACAAGCTTAATTTGACAGAATTTATCAAAAAGTGCCAAAATATTTCAGGTTTACTCACCCAAACTTATCACTTTCGTGATTTGGCTTAATTTTAGGGTACCTTAAGATTTAAAAAAATACCTTATTGAGTAGCACGATAATATGTATGCCAAATGAAAGGACTTATCATCCTGTTAATAGAAAAAAATAGCAGCGGGTCCTAAACCTGGAACATTCCAAATGCAGCCAACTTTTGTGATCGAACAAAAAACTCATCTGATACCATTACAACGTAGAAATGGCCCCAGAAGGTGGTTCCAAAGACATAAACAAGCTTAATTTGATAGAATTTATCAAAAAGTGCCAAAATATATTAGGTTTACTCACCCAAACTTATGACTTTCGTGATTTGGCTTAATTTTAGGGTACCTGAAGATAAAAAAAAATACTTTATTGAGTAGCACGATAAAATTTATGCCATATGAAAGGACTTATCATCCTATTAATAAAAAAATATAGCAACGGGTCCTAAACCTGGAGCATTCCAAATGCAGCCAACTTTTGTGATCGAACAAAAAACTCATCTGATACCATTACAACGTAGAAATGGCCCCAGAAGATGGTTCAAAAGACATAAACAAGCTTAATATGATAGAATTTATCAAAAAGTGCCAAATTTATTAGGTGTACTCACCCAAACTTATCACTTTCGTGATTTGGCTTAATTTTAGGGTACCTGAAGATTTAAAAAAATACCTTATTGAGTAGCACGCTAATATGTATGCCAAATGAAAGGACTTATCATCCTGTTAATAAAAAAAAATAGCAGTGGGTCCTAAACCTGGAACATTCCAAATGCAGCCAACTTTTGTGATCGATCAAAAAACTCATCTGATACCATTACAACGTAGAAATGGCTCCAGAAGATGGTGCAAAAGACATAAACAAGCTTAATTTGATAAAATTTATCAAAAAGTGCCAAAATATATTAGGTTTACTCACCCAAACTTATCACTTTCGTGATTTGGCTTAATATTAGGGTACCTGAAGATTTAAAAAAATACCTTATTGAGTGGCACGATAAGATGTAAGCCAAATGAAAGGACTTATCATCTTGTTACTAGAAAAAAATAGCAGCTGGTCCTAAACCTGGAGCATTCCAAATGCAGCCAACTTTTGTGATCGAACAAAGAACTCATCTGATACCATAACAACGTAGAAATGGCCCCAGAAGATGGTTCAAAAGACATAAACAAGCTTAATTTGATAGAATTTATCAAAAAGTCCCAAAATATATTAGGTTTACTCACCCAAACTTATCACTTTCGTGATTTGGCTTAATTTTAGGGTACCTGAAGATTTAAAAAACTATCTCATTGAGTGGCACGATAAGAGGTATGCCAAATGAAAGGACTTTTCGTCCTGTTAATAGAAAAAAATAGCAGCGGGTCCTAAACCTGGAACATTTCAAATGCAACCAACTTTTGAGATCGAACAAAGAACTCATCTGATACCATTACAACGTAGAAATGGCCCCAGAAGATGGTTCAAAAGACATAAACAAGCTTAATTTGATGGAATTTATCAAAAAGTGCCAAATATAATAGGTTTACTCACCCAAACTTATCACTTTCGTGATTTGGCTTAACAGATGAGTTTTTTGTTCGATCACAAAAGTTGACTGCATTTGGAATGTTCCAGGTTTAGAAGCCACTGCTATTTTTTTTATTAACAGGATGATAAGTCCTTTCATTTGGCATGCATCTTATCGTGCTGCTCAATAAGGTATTTTTTTAAATCTTCAGGTACCCTAAAATTAAGCCCAATCACGAAAGTCATAAGTTTGGGTGAGTAACCCTAATATATTTTGGCACTTTTTGATAAATTCTGTCAAATTAAGCTTGTTTATGTCTTTTGAACCATCTTCTGGGGCCATTTCTACGTTGTTATGGTATCAGATGAGTTCTTTGTTCGATCACAAAAGTTGGCTGCATTTGGAATGCTCCAGGTTTAGGACCAGCTGCTATTTTTTTCTAGTAACAAGATGATAAGTCCTTTCATTTGGCTTACATCTTATCGTGCCACTCAATAAGGTATTTTTTTAAATCTTCAGGTACCCTAATATTAAGCCAAATCACGAAAGTGATAAGTTTGGGTGAGTAAACCTAATATATTTTGGCACTTTTTGATAAATTTTATCAAATTAAGCTTGTTTATGTCTTTTGCACCATCTTCTGGAGCCATTTCTACGTTGTAATGGTATCAGATGAGTTTTTTGATCGATCACAAAAGTTGGCTGCATTTGGAATGTTCCAGGTTTAGGACCCACTGCTATTTTTTTTTATTAACAGGATGATAAGTCCTTTCATTTGGCATACATATTAGCGTGCTACTCAATAAGGTATTTTTTTAAATCTTCAGGTACCCTAAAATTAAGCCAAATCACGAAAGTGATAAGTTTGGGTGAGTACACCTAATAAATTTGGCACTTTTTGATAAATTCTATCATATTAAGCTTGTTTATGTCTTTTGAACCATCTTCTGGGGCCATTTCTACGTTGTAATGGTATCAGATGAGTTTTTTGTTCGATCACAAAAGTTGGCTGCATTTGGAATGCTCCAGGTTTAGGACCCGTTGCTATATTTTTTTATTAATAGGATGATAAGTCCTTTCATATGGCATAAATTTTATCGTGCTACTCAATAAAGTATTTTTTTTTATCTTCAGGTACCCTAAAATTAAGCCAAATCACGAAAGTCATAAGTTTGGGTGAGTAAACCTAATATATTTTGGCACTTTTTGATAAATTCTATCAAATTAAGCTTGTTTATGTCTTATGAACCACCTTCTGGGGCCATTTCTACGTTGTAGTGGTATCAGATGAGTTTTTTGTTCGATCACAAAAGTTGGCTGCATTTGGAATGTTCCAGGTTTAGGACCCGCTGCTATTTTTTTTTATTAACAGGATGATAAGTCCTTTCATTTGGCATACATATTATCGTGCTACTCAATAAGGTATTTTTTTAAATCTTCAGGTACCCTAAAATTGAGCCAAATCACGAAAGTGATAAGTTTGGGTGAGTATACCTGAAATATTTTGGCACTTTTTGATAAATTCTGTCAAATTAAACTTGTTTATGTCTTTTGAACCATCATCTGGGGCCATTTCTACGTTGTAATGGTATCAGATGAGTTTTTTGTTCGATCACAAAAGTTGGCTGCATTTGAAATGCTCCAGGTTTAGGACCGACTACCAATTTTTTTTATTAACAGGATGATTAGTACTTTCATTTGGCATTAGTTTCATCTTGCTACCCGATGAGGTATTTTTCGATATTTTCTGGCACCCTAAAATCAGGCTGCATTCCGAATGCTCCAGGTTTGGCTCATAGTGTTCCATACAAAAAGTCATAACTTTTTAAGGTGCTACCCCCTGTATATGTCGAATCTTGCTACCCGATGAGGTATTTTCTGACTTTTTTTGGTACCCGAAAAGTTGGCTGCATTCCGAACGCTCCAGGTTTGGCTCATAGTGTCCCATACTAAAAGTCATAACTTTTTAAGGTGCTACCCCCTATATATGCCGAATCTTGCTACCCGATTAGGTAGGGTGCACTACCATCTAATCTTAGTCTATTACTTTTAAAGGCTTTTTCTTGCTAATGTCGTGATTGTTCAATATCACTTTTTTATTGTTTGAAACAAAATGTTAATTACCGTTTAATATTATTTATTAACAGAGCATGGCACTCATATTCATCGAACAGTCACTTAATAATAACATCACACCTCACATTTATACAGCTCTGAAGCCATAACTCATACCACGTCAGAGCAAAATAAACTTGTTATAAATTGCATTTTTTAGCTCACTCTGACAGACTGACAGGACTTGCCTAGCGCCATTGATTGGGTTACACTTTAGTTTAAATACTGACGTTTTCTATAGAAATATAATATAAAAATCAGCTGTTCGTAAAACTGCCCCCATCTTTTAACGTTATGGTAACCAAGGTTACTTTGCAGGCCTAGGCCTGAAAAGTTCGCTTGACTTGATGCGTCAGAAACAAAGAGGTACTTCAGACAGAGCTATTTCAAAGCCTATTTTAAGGCAAAGGAACGTAACAACAATATTTCATAGCACGTTTAATATTGAGAAAAAATAAGTACATACTGTATAATTATGTACAAATAGATCCACATGAGTACCACTTAGTAATAGTAGCAGGGTGCTGTGCTAGATCTCATCGTATCGCTGTATAGTGTCGCGTTATCGCCCTTATCACCCTGTTGATGTCAAGTCAAGACATCGACGACATGAGAAAAACGACATTCGTGACATCCCTGTGTCACGAATGTCGTTTTTCTCACATTCGCGAATGCGAATGCGAATGCGAATATTCAGGTTGCGAATGTCCGAATGCGAATGCGAATACAAATGTAACGGAGAAGATTTAAAAAAGTTAATCTAGCTTATCATTTTTATGCTTCCATAGTTCATAAATACAGAACATGATATGTGATGGAGTTCTATATTATTGATCAAAAGGATACAAGTGATACCGTCGTTTTCACTTCCTGTGTATGAGCAAGCATATGACCATCGGCCGGGTCAGCGCGGTCAAAACAGGATGCGTTCTGCCCACATTCGCATTCGGAAAATATTCGCATCATTCATGAGAATGCGAATGTTGATACGAATGTCCAAAAAGAAACGAGTATTCGTATTATACGAATGCGAATGCGAATATTCGTGACATCCCTAGTCAAGACCTTAGCGCCAGGGGTATGGGTCTACCCAGGTATCAGTTATTTACAGACACTTGATGCTTAAGTAGTAGAACACAATTTTCACGGTAAGAGGCCACAGTAATTGACTAGTTTTATTACGTTTTATAAGTTATGGTTCCCGTAGTCGATTTATGGTGTAAACTTATTCTTATAATAATAGTAGATATAATTAGCTTATAACGCGTGTAGAAGAATTGTAAGATATTTATATCAGTATGTTGTTAGGTCGTGTAATAAAAAACCTTAATGTATCTATATTTAAACACTTTCGTTTTTCATATGTTTATTTATAAAGCATGAGTTAAAAAAATTGCAACATTGCGTGCATTGTCTTAATTTGTTTAATTACCAGAAATCCCTATCCTTCTATAATATAAAGAAACAGATAGCAAAGTGTGACTGTCTGTGTATCTGTCTGTCTAAGAAAAAAATGCGGTGAATACCAGTAATAAACCATTAACATCTACTGCTTTAAACAGTTCCAGGGGAGCGTATAACGATCAATGCAGTAAATTTTACTGTTTTGAAAATATTAAAAACTTACAGTAAATTTTACTGTTTTGAGTACCTAGCTGAGTAGCTAAAGCTATTGTTTTTCAATAATTAGTAATGTTCAATCAGTAATTCTTACTGTTTTGTATTTTACTGTTTTTCAAACATTTGTTGATATTGTACAAATCAGTTAATCTTAATGAAAATCACTTTACTGTGTGACAGTTATAAATCTTTTTTTTTCAGTAGCAACGTAGCGTTAAAACGGTTGAACAGATTTAAATTCGGTTTGTTTTTATATGAAAGCAGCTCTTTTTCTTGTCGTTACAGCAATGTTAAAATTATGTTATGTACGGAACCCTCAGGGCGCGAGTCCAAATGGCAATTGTTCCTTTTATTAAAATATTTCTTTTAAAGTAACGAAATATCGTTCAAAAGTTAAACAATTTCAATCCTTTTTCTTTGTTTTATGCAAAATTTGGTATAGTACTATTTTTTAAGATGTCGGAATTGTAAGTAAAAATATCTAGTAAGATCAGACCTTAAAAAATACTATCTTACCAAAGTATACCTTAAACATTCGCAATGTGTACATCATTTTTGCCTACAAACGGAACTCTTACTTAGCATCTTCTTACCTAAGTTACCAATCAATGATTACAATAAAATTCAATCAAGATTCAATTATCTTCTTAGAAAACCCATTGATTCCTCATTATGGCACAATGTTTCTAGGTTAGCTTTTTATCGGGCCGCAAACAAAGGTATTATCTTATGGCATAGCTGAGCAACTGTGCCGGCAATTAACGATGATGAGACGAGGAGCGGCCGAGTGCGAGCGGAGAGCCTCTCTTCGACAGGAAAATTGTGCGTTTAAAGTATTGCGTCAGTAAAGGATACGTTCTGGCTATAAATAAGTACATATACGTAATAATGTACTAAGGCTTAATCTTAGTAGACTCGTTGGTAATTACCCTGTCTATTCAAATCCGGGTGGGAAGAGTTATTTTTGTACACATCTCGAATATTTGTAACCGGGCTATGGATACTATAAGTAAGTACATCGTCTCATATTACCCAATGCCTTCTCTCCCACTAATGACTATGTAGAAAAACCACGTCTTGACAATTTTCAAAGTAAAATTCACAATTAAACCTATTAAAATAACATAGGTGAGGAGGAACAAGGATAGTGTTTTTATTAAATGCTTGACACTAGACAATAGCTCTGGTTGAATAAAAAATAGACTATAACACTAAGGGCCGGTTACACCAAACCGTCTGTTAACATCAACGTTATCGTAAAAAAAAACTTGTATGAAAAGTTTGACAGTTTTCTATTGAATAGCAGCTGCGCCGCCATATTTATAACGTTGATCACTTCGTTACTTGTGCGTGGTGCGACCCACCCTAAGCTTTCCATATTTGTTTGTGATATTTTGTATTTGTTTGTGATTATCTACTTTTATTTTCCGCTCAAAATGGGACCCCGTTACATTTAAAGATTATGAATTATGTAGATTACAAACTTTGGATAATCCGCCGCTTGCACCGAATGCTTGAAAACCCACCCTCCTGCTATTATACACAAGTAACTAGCCACCCCAACACAACCCTTAATGCCTTGGTTTTAGGTTTATATTACCCAGTACTCCGGTATTTACGGAGTTGCCAGCTCATTAAAATAATTATTTTAATAACTCTAGGTATTACGTCCAACGTTAATATAAAGGTTTGACATGTGAAGTTTACTTAAAAACAAAATAGCAACTACATACCTGCAAACAAAAGGTTAAAAAAGTTCGTATAATGGATTAGTCATCATCATCATCATCATTTCAGCCGAAAGACGTCCACTGCTGGACATAGGCCTCCCCCACTGAACGCCACAATGACCGGTCCTGTGCCACCCGCATCCAGCGGACTCCAGCGACCTTCACCAGGTCATCAGTCCACCTTGTAGGGGGCCTACCAACTCCTCGCCTTCCGGTGTATGGTCGCCATTCGAGAACCTTAGTGCCCCAACGGCCATCGGTTCTCCGTGCAATGTGCCCTGCCCATTGCCACTTAAGTTTAGCGATCCGACGGGCTATGTCGGTTACTTTGGTTCTGCTACGGATAGTATCGTTTCTGATACGGTCACGCAAAGAAACTCCTAACATAGCCCTCTCCATTGCTCTTTGGGTGACTTTAAGCTTTTTAATGAGGCCCATTGTGAGCGACCACGTTTCAGAGCCATAGGTCATCACTGGCAACACACACTGGTCAAAGACTTTCGTCTTGAGACACTGCGGAATATTGGACGAAAAGATATGTTTCAGCTTCCCAAACGCTGCCCAACCGAGACGGATTCGACGATTGACCTCTTTCTCGAAATTGGACCTACCTAGCTGGACTGTCTGTCCGAGGTATACATAATCGTCTACAACTTCGAGCGTAAAGTCTCCGACTGTAATAGGGGTTGGTACTACATGGGCGTTAGACATGACTTTCGTCTTATCCATGTTCATCCTTAGACCAACCCTCTCAGAGCCTGGATGGATGGAATGGATTAGTAAATTATTGTTATTTGGTTTAGCGTAATTAAAGTCAAATACTTAGTTATATTTATGAATCTACGACCTACGTCTGGTTCTATTTAAAAAAATTACAGTATTACTACGTTCTTTTTTATTTTAAAAAGCCTTTGCGTCAAAAAGCTGGGACAAAAAGTAGAAAGTCGAAGAAAAGGTTGGAAGATAGTCTCCTACTAACCGTGGCTTTAAACTCTGTCGTGGTCTTGTGGTCATTAATTTACTATTACAAATTGGATTCTTATTAGAAAATATTAAAGTATGTATTTTGTTACTTACCAAACTTCAGCACGCGTTACATGTTGTATATAAGTATAAATATGGAGGGAGCTAAGCGTGGCAAGTGTTAATACTGTAATAAATCCCAATTATATCAAATACCTCTGACATCAAAGTAATGAAATCAAACCCTATGCAAACTGAAACCATTACTGGCAAGGTGCGTTCACCTTAATTCAATCAGCGGCTAATCGAATGAGCCGCATTTAACTCTGTGGGGAAAGGGTTGGATCAGCGCACACTGGGCGGCTCAAACGCTGGCTTTCGGGTCGGGTCGGGTCATTAACTCTGTTAGCCTAATATGGTCGGTTTTTATCGCCTGACACCATAGCTGTCACGTTTTAACAAGTATGTAAGTGCGAAAGTGACGCATGACGCCATAGGTGATAAAATGACAACCATGGATATCCCTGCTCTTCCTGTGTCATATAAAGTGTGATATAATTTATACACGCTTCAATATGTTTAAAAACATACTTAAATAAAAAAAAAAAAAATGCTCATAATTAAAACAATTATCGCAACATGTAATTAGCCTAGGTTCCCCTCTGGGTTGGAAGATCAGATGGCAGTCACTTTCATCAACTCAAAAAAACTAGTGTCTACGCCAATTCATGAGATTAGGTTGTCAGCGGACCCCAAGCAGCGACAAACGCCTGGAGGTGAAGAGAAGAAGGTAACTGATGGAAAATCTGAAAAATGGCGATTGGAAATATTGAACGATTTGTGTTCCATTAAAAAAAGTCGTTTCTGCACCCTAATATATAGAAAAATTGTAATTATCAAGAGGATAAGTTATAATCTATTTTTAGGTTACCTAAGTTAAGGAAAACATTGCTAAACAATCTCATTGACCTGCCAAAAGGCATATTTATTCAATGATGGAGTCATAGTCATAGATATAAACATATACATGGATAACCAACGGAGCTTTAGCATGCTAGTGTACGCTGTCCCTAATCACAAAATGCACCGCCGACGTCGGCAAATCCAATAGGTTTTCATTTAATAAAACCCCTTTATTGGTTTAACTTGGATTTATTTAGCTTTATAAACTCGCGCGCACTCTCTTTGTTTTTGTAACATTTATATTATAATGATTTTTTATAAATCGCTTGGGAAACAGCTTTAATTTTATCATGTCGATAATGTTTTGCCTATATTTTGGTTCATTAATAACGAGGCCGTGAAAATATCTTTTTTTAATTGCTTTTAATTTCAATAAATTTTAAAGTTAATTATTCTAGGAGACTCATGGAAATACCTATATTTCTCTAGGCATTCAACAGTTCGTTGGAAGGTGATTTATATTATTTATGAAAAAATTAACAACAGAATATGAAATACAATACATTTAAATAGAAGGTATACATATTTCTTTGTTAGAAATAAATTAATTCTGCGAAAATTTTGCCCAATTTCTGCGCAATTTGACGTTAAAGGTGTGATTTATTTAAACCCATCAAAAGGCTTATTGAACTGCCATGTTTTTATAGGCGTGGTTAGTCCTCATAGGCCACTTGACAGCCCTATGACAGAACTATTTCTAAGGTAATCGTGTAAAGTCACGCCTCGACCAAATAAATTACACAATGACAAATGAGATTACTTGCAAATCTTATTAAGGGCCACACCTCCGCTGAAATACAAGCGGATTTCCTATCAGGGGAAAATATCTTTATTTATGTACGTCGTCAAGGCGACGGCGCCGTGCCTCGTAAAATATGCTAAATTATATTAGAACGAGGATAAGGTTCAAGTTAAGTATTGTAGGCTTGTATTTATTATTGAGTAGAATAAATGTGAAGCTGGCAACCCTTGATGGGCGCAGCTAGCCCTCTATGTGTACGTAACGCGTGATAAATCAGTCTGCACATCTGAACCAGTACACAGTAGTGTGTTTCCGCAATTTAGTGGGTATTATCCTCATTTAGCCGATACGCCTTATTTCGTGTCATTCCTGAAAGTAAGAAAACTAATCTACAGTAAACACCCACAGCGCCTCTAGACTAACGGCACCTTTCAGCCCCAAATGCGATTATAGCCCACTATGATCCCAGCATCACTTACAACAAGTGCAATATCAATCTAACCCGACAATGGGCACACGCCGCGCGGTGGGGGTCTTTTATGTCCCTCAGGTAAAGACGTCCAACCCCGGAGACCCCTTAACTCCTGTCAAAACAGTGAATGGTCGCATTGTTGCTTGATAGGGTGTCTATAGTTGGGGGTGCCGCAAAATTCTCTTTTCATGGTATTGTAGTATTATTGCCTTAAGCTTCATGGTTGATTAATTTTTAATTGGAAAGGAATACTTTAGTTATTCCAACTTTCCGAAATTATGTTTGATGACGTATGTAACGCATTTTATATTGCAATTCCAGTTTCTATTGATGTGCCTCTTCCAATTGCCGATAGAGATCTATCGGCATCAAAGTATTCTAAAAACGTCTTAAGTTATGGGACTTATAGAGTTCAATTTTAATCTATGGCTACCTACCTATACTAGTAGAATCACTTGAATTTATCTACAAATAATATTACAAAAGCATTATAAAATATGCAATGCTTTCCAAGCCTAATAAAATCTCCTTATCTCCTATTCATCGTTTTATTTTATTTCCTTAGATTTCAAAATTCAAACATCTGACGTATGCTTAGTTTACTTGGTTTCCTTGGTCGGACAGTGGCAAGTAATACCAGGAAATACTTTTAAATATCGAAATGCTTCTAAGCTACTAGAAAGAGAATCATGATATTTATAGACATTAAGACTCCTTACACTTCACCTGCTTACAACATATGAATCATCACGTAGAAGCGTCTTTGGGTAGTTTTTTATATCTAGCCTAGCAGTATTATTGGAACTGTCTAGTAATTTTTCGTCAAAACCTCTTCGCACCCCAGTATCGGTTACAGGTAACCCTGCGGTCGTGCACAATGGGCCAGCTCGGCGAGGACCACACGCGCGGAACTAATGCCGTCTAAGTACCGTGAGCATTGGGGGGTTAACGGTAATCGGAGCGGTTCTCTGGTTAATGGATTTGGCATTAGCATCCCTTAACTGGACGATTGGTTAGAAGATGTTTTAAAATGGGGAGCAATTGCAACGAAGATTTTTAGGGATCGATTTTCTGTAAAGGAAAAATCATTATGTAAAACCAAACCATAACATTTTGTCTAAATGATTATCTTGAAGCATATCACTGCTAATTGCGTTACTGTTCGATTATTCCTACGAATGGCATAATAAATAATGATCCATGTTAAGGATGTCCCTGTAGCTCACAGCGCTGGACAGGATATATCGTAATTGGCACTTGGCAGTGAACCTCGCGAATGTCAGGAAGTTTGCATGTTACCTATGATATGAGTGTGACGATGTGTGGCTTGTATTGTAATTACAGGTCCTTGGCCGTGAATGTTACAGAAGATACAGGTAGTAAATTATATGGATACACCAAAAAGTTACTCGAAAACTGATTAATTTTAAATTTTAGAGGGAATTGTTAAACTAAGTGTTTTAAAGCCGTAAAGTAAGTGTTTGTATGTTAGGTAAAAAAATCTTATTAAAAGTAACATTTTATGCAATGGAGTCCTATAACAATCTATAAAGTCTATGGTAAAGTCTCTAAACCTCAAAGAGGGAGCCTAAAATTGGCATTTGTAAGTTTTTATCTTCATTATATTTACATTGATGAATTCATCAAAAAATCAGGGGAGGCCATTACTATGAACTCAGTGACAAATTAAACTTGCTCGTTGAGTCAGGGTTTGTTACAATTGTCTTGACAAGGACTAAATAGATGACTGTTGAAATAAAAGTATAATCTGCATTAAAAGCTTTGACCCAAAACTTATTTAATGTAACCCTGTGTGTATACAATCGTCAATTACCTATGCTAGCTCTTTGCCATCGCCAATGTAATTAACTGCTCAACCACGACGCTGCTAAAGAATACATCCTCATTACAAAACAATCAAACATCACACTAACGATCGGCAGCAAAAAAAGCATTAAACACTTGTCACGTTATTTTTATGCTAAACTTACCCTAATAATTGTGTGGGAAAACTACGGTCGATTTTAATAGACAGTGACAGATTTGTGTTTTAATTAGGTTCTTACTTAAGTACGAGTACTTATTACTTACTGTTAATTTATTGGTATATTTTTAATGTTACTTATTAGAATATATTTGAACATAATACTCAATCAGGCCATTTTACTGCCAAACCTAGTAACTTTTCCGTTACAACAAAATTTATAAGTCGCAGTCATCAAAATACGTAATAATCTATAGTAACCAAATTAAGTTGTAAGTATTTCAAGCTTTGTTAATGGTTTTCCGTCGCCCAGATATTACCTAACAAGAAAAATAATTAACTAAAGACACCAACAAACAATTTATCTTTTAATCCACGAGAAATTCTTTGTTAATTAATTCCTCTCAATTTCGCACGGACCGAAAAAAGAAAAAAGATGGCCGACAAAACGAGAACGGACTGTAACGCTCGATTTGCCATACGAACCAATAAAAAGTATAACACTCATGTTTTTTATGGGTTCCGTTGTTTACTCATCACTTGATGTCGTATTTAGTCATGAGATGTTGTCAAATTATAAAGAACAAGCGACCCGCCCCCGCTTCGCACAGGGGCAATGCTCATACTAAATATACTATAATTATTATGCATGAAAACCTTCCCCTTGAATCTCTCTATATATTAAAAAAAAGATCTAAGCATACATAGGGACAGACAGATAGCGGAAAGCGACTTTGTTTTATACTATGTACTGATAGTGACGATGATGAAGAGCCTAGGTAGGTGTAAATCGTACCGACTAACCACGACCCACAAACACACACCCACATTTAATAAAGGTTAAAAGAAGATTAGGTATGTTTTCCCGTTGTCCTATTAATAAATTAAGAGCATTTACTTTTTCACCAAATGCTATTAACTTTCGGTAACAGAAAAGACATGTTAAGACCTGATTACATATCCTATTGGCTCATACTCTTATATGCATCTTTATTATTTACATTACATATGTCGCATCAATACAGTTATATATCTTTCCTACAATGCAAATTAGGATAACTACTTATACCAAAAAATCATGTTACGGAACTCTAACTCCCGGACCGGTATCGAAGAGGGCCGGGGCAATACAGTAGTGCAAATGGAACCCGATCCGCGAGTTAAGGGGATTATACATGGTGTTTAAGGCACTTTAGCGGTTAAGGGGTCATTGAGTGTCGGCAAACAAATTCGTTGAGCTTATTACTAGTATTTAACGCTCACATTAACCATATTGTTAACCTTATTGAATTTAAAATATGGTCTATAGTCTTCATTCAAGTGAGGCCAAAATGCTTATCTAGACACAAACTCCATTTTCTGACAACTTTCTTGTTACCTAGACGGCTATACGAAAAAAAAGCTTCCGGGATATTCTCAATTTAAGACATTAATATATTATGTTGAAAATATTTCCTCGTGACAAGCATTTATGTCCTTTAACGAAAATTAATTAAAGTTTTAAATATAACGAAGCGAATATATTCTTACAGATTTACTAGTTTTCTTTTACCTAAGATAATACTTGTTTGAATAAAGTACAATCTCTCTTATTTACTCAATATACTCTTGAACAATACATTTTTCTATTTCTATTTTAAGAAAACGTGGTTTTATTAAGCGAAGAATCATATTTTTGGTAAAGGAAATAAATACTTGTCACGAGGAAATATTTTCAACATAATATAATAATGTCTTAGATTGAGAATATCCCGGAAACTACTTTTTCCGTGTACGAATAGATAGATATCGCTAACCTTTTTGTACAGCACCGCAGTATCCACGAGATCAAGGTCGATCAAGGATAGTTATAAGGCACTGAAACTGTAAGCATATTGCATTTTTATATAAGGACTGTAAACCTTAATTTATAGCGTGTGACCATTAAATTTTGTTGTTTAATTATTACCTAGGAAACCTAGACACATAGGTAGGGAACTTTTATTGTCGATTGTGCGACAATAAACCCCGGCTGAGACTCACTAGTGAGAAAGAGACGACGCCATCACTCTGCGCTCATGTGTAAAAGAGACAGGTGATACCCCGTAGTGAAATGTCCTACAAATTATTTTTCCCCATAATACCTATGTACCACCTAGTATAAATGCCTAGTAAATAAGTTATAACAACATTGTAATATATTAACAGTAGAGAAATGCTTGTAATTCTGTTATATTCTGTGTCAATATCAATAAAGATAGACACGTTCACTGATTGGCTCACACGCGTTTATCCCCTCTCGGGATATATTAGTCACTAGTTGACAGCCCAAAAGTTGGCATATAAGAAAGGCCATTGCGGCCGTAAAATCGTTCCGTCAAGTGAGTTCCAGTGGAGGTGCCTTAACCTGAAGAAGTACGAAGGAAGTTTTATTTCCAATAACCTTGCCTCCCTACCAGTCCACTTCTCTACACGGCGCTGAGCTGTCGCGCCGCTGCGGGCGTCGCCTAACCTTGGCCACCGTCCCGTACATTGGTCCTTCAGGAACCGGATATGGAAGACCGGGGTTATCGCCAGTCGACTCAGGAAGTCGACCTTCAAAACCAAGGCTGCACTGGGATTGCCTTGGCGGAAACACAAGGTTATGATGGCCCAAGGCCGTCTGACCAAGCGCCCACGCATCAACGGATCAACAGGGCGCATGTCATCAACAAGGACACTGCGCAACGGGTGGACACGCAGCGCTCCGAGATGACACAGACCGTGCAGCCTGGCTCGCCGTTGGTCACGAGTACCACGGCGCTTTCGCCGGCCGCCATGTCTCCCGCAATCGCCACACCCCTGCAAGGACACGCGGCGACTGCGGCACCACCCACGACGCAGGCTGCGTCAACTCACCTCAGCCTGCTTATGCCTAGCGATGATCGCAGGCCTTACACCAATGACCTTGGTGTGTTGTGGCACAATCAAGGCCACACACACCGGGACAACTATCTCTCCGCTGTATCGCCCGCCTTAGCGGCGCGTACGAGGCGGACCGCATCTGCGTCAACGGCCACATTGTCGCCTCACTTCGGAGGGCGACCTTGGCCCAGCAGAGCAGCGAGACAACGGGCCTACAAAATAGCTCTGGCCCGCGAAGAATTAGCCGCCGCAAGACTAGCGGTGGTTATTATCGAGGCGGAAATAGACGACGAACGAGAGGCGGCTCTCGAGCATCAATTGCACCAGACTATCGACCGCGAGATCGAAGAAATTATAGTCACCGAGCCCGACATCAACGTCTACTCTCCAGTGTCATCTAAGGAAGCACCCCAGCAGGCTCCGCCAGACCCGCCTACCAAGGACACCGGGTCGAAAAGAAAAAACAAGCGCGACTCCAGTGACAAAAGGAAGAAATCGCGCCAGACGTCTAAGGATAGAGACGTCAACGACGAAAATAAAGTTCCCGCTCCTCAGCCGACCGTCGTCGCAGCGACAAAGGGGAGCGTTCGTTCACCGCATCTCGATTCAAGTTCCGTATTAAAAGAACAAACGCCGCGAGTGAATAATAACTCTGTGAAATCGCCAGTTAAAGAACGATCTCCGCGAGTGCCTAATAAATCCGATTTTAATAATAACGCGAGTGCGCGAGTAGAATCAAAATCGCCGCCGCGTCGCCGCGTCAATCAAAGCTTCAATCGCGTCGAAAGGTCACCGGGTCAACGCCGCAAGAGTCGATGGACCGCTACAAAGGCAGCTCTCAAGATATCGCCGTGGGCCGCTCCGCAACCCGTGCGGCCGAAAACACCGCCGCTGCTACTCCTGCAGGCTCTAACAAATGGGCCTCAGAACAGATGGGAGCGCAGCGCCCGTTTCCTAACCAGGAACGAACCAGAGCTGACCCGGATCCCAGCTAATCTCCCGACATCGGGGCCCTTACAACGCTCCGATCGAGAGACTTCAGCACCTGCGCGAGACGCCGAGCGCCATGAAAGGGCGCAGTCTCCGCACGCCGCTCCGCGCGCACGAGCCCTGAGTACAAATTCAGAAACTCGGGCTCCTCCAACTGCTACTACAACGCAGTCATCACTTCACGTACCCACGGATTGGTTCGTGCCAACATACAGCGGGGCGATCACCACTACACTCACGACGCCGACGGCGGAGCCCAACGCTGCCCCGCCAAAAGTCCTGAAAGAAAAGCCGCCTGTAACTACAGACACAGACGGATTCCCGACGGGCCCGATAAAGGCCTTGAAAAGGACTCGCCGTAGAAAAACACTGGGCGCGATCCAGACCTCCGAGCCTCCGAAGGAGACACCCAGATCAGCACCCGGCCCTTCACTTCCGATCATCGAGTGAACGAGCCGACCTCATCAAAGTTGATTCTTCTCTACCGTTCCTGATCAATGGAGCGAACATAAATCAAGACGATTATAGACTGCGTCGCTTACCCGAAGTTTTGTGGTGCTTAGTCGTGAAAGCCTAAGCAAAGGGGAGCATGTACAGCACCGCAGTATCCACGAGATCAAGGTCGATCAAGGATAGTTATAAGGCACTGAAACTGTAAGCATATTGCATTTTTATATAAGGACTGTAAACCTTAATTTATAGCGTGTGACCATTAAATCATTTAACTTTGTTGTTTAATTATTACCTAGGAAACCTAGACACATAGGTAGGGAACTTTTATTGTCGATTGTGCGACAATAAACCCCGGCTGAGACTCACTAGTGAGAAAGAGACGACGCCATCACTCTGCGCTCATGTGTAAAAGAGACAGGTGATACCCCGTAGTGAAATGTCCTACAAATTATTTTTCCCCATAATACCTATGTACCACCTAGTATAAATGCCTAGTAAATAAGTTATAACAACATTGTAATATATTAACAGTAGAGAAATGCTTGTAATTCTGTTATATTCTGTGTCAATATCAATAAAGATAGACACGTTCACTGATTGGCTCACACGCGTTTATCCCCTCTCGGGATATATTAGTCACTAGTTGACAGCCCAAAAGTTGGCATATAAGAAAGGCCATTGCGGCCGTAAAATCGTTCCGTCAAGTGAGTTCCAGTGGAGGTGCCTTAACCTGAAGAAGTACGAAGGAAGTTTTATTTCCAATAACCTTGCCTCCCTACCAGTCCACTTCTCTACACGGCGCTGAGCTGTCGCGCCGCTGCGGGCGTCGCCTAACCTTGGCCACCGTCCCGTACACTTTTTTAGTCAGTCCTCCGTTATCAAAACTGTTCGATAATATCCTGCATAATACGAACACGAATTTACTTTATTCCATCAGGTGCCTATAATATTTTTTACGTTATTAGGGGCATACAATTTTTAGGCTTTTGGTATATTACCTACGCAACGCAACACCTATGTGGCCATTTTTAAGCTAATAATTTAAGTATATGTAGGTATAAGGGAAGTGTCGAGTTAAAGCGGGACACACATCTAGGTCCGGCTGGGAAAACCCAATAGCTCAGTGGGTTGAAATAACAGAGTCACCACATAACGTGAACCCTACAGGTCATAATGGTTGACATAACAGTGAAGCAACGGTGATTGCGTCAAATCGCGGCACTTGTCCGCAAATTGCCCGATTAGTCCGGCAACTGCATAGATTTTTGCTATTACGTGCTATTACGATTGGAACGGCTTTTTAAACGATTCCAACGAGGCTGTCCCATATGCAAAGTTGCGTCTGCGTCCGTTTTCAGTCAAGGTATGCTGTATATCAACGTAATGGCATTACAATCCGAGCAGACGCATGGCATAACTACAGAACAGACACAACCATCACATAGTAAATAATTTGGATAAATATTGCGAAATAATATCAATAGGAAGGAACTACAAATGGTTATGCAGTAACTACAAGAAAGATGTTAAATATATTTTTACAGTATAAGTATAGTAGTGGTCTTCCATTATTTGCCAATTGTTTATTTAGATGTACTTACAGTTACAGAAGAGCTCGTCAAATACTTATGTATGATATATATATATATACAAGCAATAAATAATCAATCATAAACAACAATGACATAACAGATGTAAGTAGCCATGTACAAGACCTTGACGCGAGTAGAAAAGTATAAGGCGTAAGAAAAATCGGCGGAAAATGGTCATTCCGACGAAGGCTGAGTGCGATCAACCGTACATATTGGCATACTTAAATTTGCGTGGCATATATGCCCATCCGACTATGAACTCGTATCCAACGTAAAATTCATAATCATAGATTGCACATAACAAGATAAAATAACTCTTAGCGTACTGGCAACTAAGATTAAAACTGCACATTCAGATGATTCATTCTAACGTTTAGACGTTTCAGATGCACGACGTCGTATATGTGTTCATCTTCAAATGAATCTAAATTGCATTAATAGGCAGTTAAGGTTTGTTTCTAATTGCGCTTTAAAGCAGATGAGTTCTTTACTGTTCCCTTGTCCTAAATGTTGGTATGATTATTCAATTACTCTTCTGAAGGTTGATTCCTATTCCATTGTTTGCAGATTTTTTATTCGATAGCCGATTGTTGAGAATATAATACGTGCTAAGCCAGAAAGACGTATTAACCTTATAAATTTAATGTTGTTACAACTGTTTATATCTACGCAGGATAGAATATATGCAGTAGGGGTACCTAATTATGGTTTTCTGATAAGAAATGTTTTTATTGGCTATTATAACTTGGTAGGTTGCTAATAATTGACGCCATTTTATTGTCTTGCAGTTAGCATCATAAATTCATAGTGATTAGGACAGTGCAAACGCGTCATCTTCAGTTTTTGCTTGGCTAAAAGATGATTCATTTTTTAAAGTATTTATCCCATTCCAATTTTTCTTTTTAAGATCAAGATTATTAAGAAGCAATACATAGGATTCTTCAACCTGTGAGATAAGCAGGAAAATCCGTGTTATTGTAATTACTTACTCAAAACGAATGTATAATCAAGGCTGATCAATGTGTACAACAGCTTCCAATCCATCTCAGTTGAATAAAATTCTATAGAAAGTAAAATTTCTTTTACATGGTTGTCCGTAATGTACGTGCCTTCACTATCATGTCCAAGCTAGTCTCAAAGCCAGATATAGAAAAAGGTTCCACTGTGATTGTGGATGGTCCCTTTATCTTCATAGAACGGGACAGTCCTAAAACAAAGCGGCCTTAACCCCGGCCATCGACCCCCTAATACGATTATAATTATAGCTCTAGCACCGGCACATTTGTAAACATAGGGTCTGTGACGTAACTATTTTTTTTATTAATTTCCTTTTTTGAGAAGGCGCCTTGTGACCTTGATTCAGTTGCGCGCAATTGATAGTTCAATTGAATTCTAAGAAAGTTTAGTTACAATCTAGCAACCTTTTTCAGTTTTCTACACAAAAAAAACATCAAAAAATATATACCTATTGCCTATTAAAAAATATACTTACAGAAAAAAGGTTTTTTAAAGCTACGGTCGCACTTGTAGATCAAGCAAATATCTTTGACTCATAAACATGCGTCAAAGATATTATAATATAAATGAAACCAATTGGTTGTGTATTTTTGAAATTATTGAAATTGACATTAACTTATAAACATGCGTATAAACAACGAATACCTGACTAGAATTACATGCCGACGGCAAAAAACATTGCAATAGCGACGGCGTCGGCGAGGAATAGTGTAACCAAATACCATCCACATATATTATTAACATTAAAAATTAATATAACTAAGAAGATTTCCTTCAGACATAAAACAAAAACAGGCCAAGTGGGATTTAATCCGAGTACATAATGGAGAGTTCCATGCGACAAATAAACTGTACCTACAAGCAAAAACGCGTACCTTACGGCACTTACGTCCTTTTATTAAAAGGCGGATCTGATCAGCAAGAATTCAGATACCTACGCGGGTATTTTATACTTAATCTTCATTACAATGTTTACTATAAGTTTGGGTTAAGTATTATCTTTGGTAATGTTCATTTGTTTGAGTTCTCTGGTTCAAAAGTAGAAAAAAGTCATTAAGTATGAAGTACAGATATTACGTCTCATTGGGCCGTATTCTAACTTAACACGTTTAGACACGATACAACTTCAATACAACTGCAATGTATTAACTACGCATTCAAAACGTCTGAATCAGAAATGTCAGAATTTGCTTGATAATTATTCCGGTGCAACTACAATTCAACTTCAATTTTGCTTGAATATTTGTTGAGTTATGTTTAAGATAGATTGTGTTTTCGATGTATTGTTTATATATTTTAAAATTAGAATACGGCACAGTGGCGATTTTCTCTAATCCTGCCTAAAATTACACAACGATTCTTTTATAGCGTTGGCGAATATCTTAATTTCGCATAAATGTTGTATTCCAAATAGTTTCTATTACTTATATTTTCTCATCGTGTCAATGTAACGTAATGCTTCCGTATAAATGTTTATAGATTTATGAGATGTAACCACAATATAAATACAGGGTGTAACAAAAATACTGGTGATCCGTTTAAGGGCATAATTGGTATCGTATTACGACTAAGAAAAAGTAGGAGAAAAAAATTTTGGCCGCGTAAAAATTTTTTTTTCTATGGGACAGGTAGTCTCAGCCGGCCGACCCTCCATACTAAACCAAAATTTTTTTTCGCGCGAGAGTATTTTTTTCTTACTTTTTCGTAATTAGAATACGATACCAATTATGCCCTTTAAAGGATCACCAGTATTTTTGTTACACCTTGTTATATATGATATGCATGGAACTTTATTGACACGTGAGTACGATACATGAACTTTGAATAATTGTTGAATACATTAAAAAAAATCTTTAAAACGCCACCTCTACATTTAAGAATTTCATGCCTTTATTTAGAGTATTCGCAATGATGATGACGTGTCCAAGCAATGCGTGTGAAATGAAAACTTACTACCGTTAACTCACTATAGTGGCCATGCCATAGTGGGTAAACGGCGCGCGTCACGAATAGGAAGGGCGGATGCGCCCGCCACCAGGCCGCCACGCGATGCTCGCGGGTTCATTCCTGACATTGAAACGATTTCGATGAGTTTATACTTATTATTTTTATGATATCAATTTTAAAGTTATCTTTTATTACATGCCGTTTAAATTCCAGCAAATATTTGACTAACCTATATACATATGATATGCCCAAATGGTCATTTTGTACCCTATGGAGAAAACTGGCTCCTAACACATTGAAATGCGATTTAGAGTGGACCTGTAACTTCAATAGACTAGGGTCAAATACGACCCACTGGCATATATGGGCTAAAACGCGTCGTCTAGTTTTGGCGGTTCGGTTCAAACGGTCATATCCCACATCACATCAAAAGACACAACAAAACCACATTGTCAGTAATTAAAATGTAAGATTCTTTCAGTAAGATTTTTTTTCATAAGTTTGTAGTAAAGCATCGGTCGCCTGAAAGTAAATAATTTGATTACAACATTAGCATTAGCAGCAGCTTGACAAATAAAGTTTAGAACTTTAGACTAATCATCTTAACATAAAAAAAAATCATTTAGGAGCTTAAGTTATTGTAAATACATTAAAATTTGTGCAAGATCATTTAGGTTGCCCAGCAGGTGTAAAAAAACTGGATTTTTTTTTTAAACTGTTTACACTGAAAAACGTTATTACATTTACATCTCGCTGTCTGCATCTATTGTCTACAATATTGCATTTGAAAATAATATGTTCTATAATGCCATGTCTGGAGTCATCAAGAAAAATATTATTTTACGCTTATGACAGTTATGACCCATATGAAGATCAGCAGGTTCGTCTTAGAGTCGGATCTGAACGGTGCGGATCGCGTGGCCCTATGACACGAAAGGCCGCGTGAGCCGCGCCGCGCATGCCGCACGACACGACACGAGACGATGCGTGGCGTGACGTCACGCTGGACGACACTAAACTTGACAATATCGATGTATAGATGACTTTGGCTTTTGCGTTGACCCAGGACATGAAATGACTCGTAAAAAAATTGTATTGTTTTTTTCGTCACCAAGCCACCAAAAACGGCCAGTTGAATGAATCCAATCCGTTGATAACCTATTTAGGACTGCGCCTAGACAAGCGTTCTTTTATAAATATTTGACTTTTAAACCAATAAAGTGTTGATTCTAGGGTTTGCATTTAACGCCGATCACACCACACATATGCGTTAATGCGCACGAGTGCACGGGTTCAGTACAGACAGGGGTACATGCGCGTGTTTATTCGTATGAGACCCTACACAGCAGTGCTGCATACGAAATAGTTTTGGCCAGCTTGGTGTTTTTCCCTCTAATATTTCGCTGCATATAATTGCGTACTACAGGTAAATGCAAATTTATTGTTATAATTCGTATAAAAACGAAAATTGTCACATTTAAAAATAAAATATTAAAGAAATATTTTTAAATGGGACCATGACAATGGGGAGTGCCATTTCGACGAAAATCATTTCATTTCCCAAACAACTAATAGCATAAAGTTTAGTTAGCATACCAACGTTTACCTCATAAATTGTTTCACAAAGTTTTACTGGGGCGTATTTTCATTTGGCATAGGGTAGTATGCCAAATAACAATAGGTATGCGGAACGATATTATGCCATCTGATGATTCTGCCAAATGAAACTCTGTAATAATTTGTCAAACAATTTTCGGCCACATACTAGTAACCCTTTCAATAATTATATTTATTGTTCTCCGTTTCATTATGTTTAAAAGTATTCAGATTTAGCTCGACAAAATACTAAAAATAAATATAATGGATGTAGGATCTCACTATTCAATTTTGGTTTAGTTTTTATATAAACAATCTCGAGCTTAATGCTTACATAATTAAATTAAATCATACTTTAATTACGTCTTCAATAAATATCCTTTTTTGCTGCCTCTACCTCTTGGCCTAAGTTGAAATGGTACTATTAAGCCGCTCGATTAAATGTTCGTTAGACTTAAAATTACACTTAAATATGAGAAAGAGCAACTTACAACACTTTGTTTCGACCATTTCGGAACCATTTTGAGTTTTAAAATGTTTAAACCGTTTAGAAAGGTCTTTGATCGAATGGATGGTAATGTTAGGGTCTGTGTTTAGAGAAATGAATCTTCAATATTATATACCTACTTAGTTAAAGCTTAAAATAATATTATTATTATGAATATTATGATAAATATTATTCCTATTTGGAACTGAAATATAGGTAACCACACATCTGTAATAAACGAATAATGCTATACATATACCTAATATTTATTTAGTATCCTAAGTTGTTTGCTGAAAGCTTATTCTCAAATCAACCACTCTAAGATAGTTCTAATTTTTGTATAATATTTATATCATAAGTTTATTGCCTCTATCCCATTCATAATACTTGCTTACTGCGTCGATTGACACAGGTATGTCAAGCAATTGTAACAACTGTATATTATAATAATTATTAGGCTTGTAATGAATAAATATAAATTATTGTGTATTAAATTACAATACATAACCGGTAGTAAGAGGATATACCGCCGTTAAGTAACCAAACTAGGTATCAGTGAAAGGTTATTTATCGTAGCTTTGCCACATTTCTAAATACATGATATCCTATAACACCATCAAAAACTCCGACACTCGAAAACCCAAAAGAAACTAACAAATTTATTCATATTTATAGTCGAATAAATACGAGTAACTTACATTATAATTAAACTTACCAACGTTCTTACTTACATTTACTTACAGTGCGGCCTACGATATAACAACCTATCACAATCGACCATCGATTATAACTTAATCGAGTTACGATTTATAGAAATAATCGGTCATTGATTTATTCGATACTCGCACTTGACATTAATTCAAACCAGAAAATGCGACCGTAAGAAGAACGGTGTAGGGTATATTATCGTTACTATTGTAACAGGGTAGGTACATCGATACAAATTGTACCGAAGTTTATCAAAGGGCGACTCTTGCGCCGTTTGATACCCACCTTTGAATAAATCAACAAAAACGGCGGGGAGCGATGAGTAATGCCCGATGTACAAAGTTATTTTTAACAGGGAAATGTGTGGAGAAGTTACAATGTTACTTATCGGTTCAATTAAGGATACCAGTACAGCTGCTTGCAAATGGATGGCTGTTTTATCAATTTTAGTTACACGAATGTATATTTTTTGTGGTATGTATACTCAGGAAATATCTGCACAATTATTGCTTAGGAAATTCTCAAGATAGGCAGTTGTGACATATTTGTAAATTTTAAGTGCAAATCATAACCCGTACCATTTATTTTATTCTTTCAAATCAGTTGCGCAGCATTACAGTAAAAACCGAGGCACTGCGAACTACGCAATGGCAATCTAATCTCGTAAATTAGCAGAGCCACTAGATTTTACGAAAATCAATTCCATCTGACTTTCTAACCTAGGGGGCAAATTAACCTTTTGGCTAAACAAAATCTGTAATTATTACAAGTAAATTTTTTTTACATCGCGCCTCCTAATATTTTCCTATTCGTATAACTAATTTAAAGGAAACTAATGCGAGCCTCAAAACAAATTAACAAAAGCAAATACGCTTTGTCTACACCCATAATAATTTAACATAAGGAACCGTAATTAAAATAGATTACCAACCAACTTGGTCAATATTAAGGGTCAATTGATTCGTTACGATTTTTTAATATCAATTATTATAGAATGCAAATGAAACATTGTAATAAGTATTATTCTTTGGATGTTTTTTAACTACACATACATAGAAGACAGTTAATTGTAATAATTTATCAACAGTATAGGTACTACTACTACTAGTAGATATTGGTATAAGCAGGCACATAATAGAAATGCGGGTTGATTTATTTATTACACTTATTTAGTATTGTGTTAAAGAAAAATATTTGTTTCATATTACTTAATTCTTAATATTTCAAATGCGAAAGTAACTCTGATTGAAACCGCTATACCGTTTTGATGAAATTGTTTGAAGATAGATTGAATCTCTGAGAAGAACTTTGGATCGTCTTTTATCATATAAATGGGGGGAATAAGGGGGTAAAAAATGGGGACGAGTTTTATGAGCTCTAATAAAATGTTTGAGAGTGCTACTTGTGCCCGCGGACTTAACTTCGTCCGTGTAACTAGAAGGTGCTAACTGCCTCCCTTCTTCTCTTTCTCTACGCATATCTTACGATGTATATTAATCATGATAATGAAATAAACTTATTGGTAAAATGAAATACATATAAACCTTTTTTTAAACTAAAGCTTTCGTAAGCAATCTGATTTGGAATCCAAGTCTTCATCATCATCATCATCATCATCTCAGCCATAAGACGTCCACTGCTGAACATAGGCCTCCCCTTTGGACCTCCATAAGTATCGGTCGGAAGCGACTTGCATCCAGCGTCTTCCGGAGACCTTTATAAGGTCGTCTGTCCATCTTGTGAATGGACGTCCTACACTGCGCTTGCTATTAGGCGGTTATCACACTGCTGCGAATCCGCATGCGACGCCGGTGCGCGAGCGAGACAGCGCTCTGCATGTGTATAGCGCTATCTCGCTCGCGCACCGGCGCCGCATGCGGATCCGTCGCCAGTGTGATAATCGCCTTAGTCCAAGACTTGCCAATATACAATTTTGTGACAAAGGTAGTTACGTAGGTATGTGTAGGGTAAACAGTCTAAATACGTTATCAGGCAGATATCGCAAGTTAAGTTTTAATGCTCAGACTGTTGGGTACAAGGCATAAAAAATAAAAAGGGCGGTCTGAAAACATTGTCGCCTTATTTTATTCACTTCCTAAAGCACAATTTTTACCCAAAAGCTTAGCACAATAAGCAAGCTCGCTCCTTATCCAAGTATAACTTATGCTAACAAGTAGCCTCGCGTGACCAAGCTCTAGTTAGCTTAGCTAAGTGCCACCAACTTAATTTACGGTACACAAAACAACCCGCCCACCATAGTGCCTACAAAATAAGAATCAACTTAAATGTTTCAGGCCTCATCGGACTGCAAAGTTAATTTGGTTATTTTGAAGTGCGACCCCATGCTACTGTTCCTTGACCACAAAGCGATGTGTCATTTTAAATAGCCTTTTGGAAATATGAGTGATATGGAATTTGTATTAATTACCTGTGTTAGCAAGCTTACACCCGAGACGTGGGTAATCGAAAATAGTTTTATGTATTGAAACTACTCCACGAAACATATTTGTACAACTTTTTCGGGAAGCTAGCAAGCTTAAACTTCTGTTTTGGCTTTTCGTAAGCAAAATATGAAATATGAATATCGTACTACGTAAATATCGATTAAAAAAGGATATTTCTATGAAATTAATTCACGGTTTGATTTTTATTTACATTTATTTCCTCGGCAGAGCAAAATTGGATAGGTTAGGTTAGATAGGTTCTTAGTCATTCTAAATGTTGTGGAATTCAAAATATGTGCCAAACTTAGATACCTACTATACAATATATCTCTCAAATTGTTTAAAACCACTGCTAAAAATACTAGAAACATTCTCACAACTTTCTTTCTTACCAAACTATTACCTGCTGTGTTGCACAGACAGGCTATTGATTTTTTCATATAATGTGGTTGAACGTAACTCTCTGCAGTTGTAAGATGTGTATTTACAGTGGTTTAAAAAAACGCGTTGTTTAAAATTAATTCCCATTGAATGCCTTACAGACTATACAGGGTGTAACAAAAATACTGGTGATCCGTTTAAGGGTATAGTTAGTATCGTATTGCGACTAAGAAAAAGTAGGAGAAAAATTTGTCAGAGGCGAAAAAAAATATATTTTTCATGGGGCAGGTGGTCCTAGCTGGCCGACCCTCCACGCTAAAACAAAAATTTTTTTCGCGCGAAAACATTTTTTTTTTAGTTTTTCGTATTTCGTACCGTAGTGATTGGTAAACACTGAAGTCTAACTAGCAACTTCCTTTCCAGCATCAAGCCCCCTTCAAAAGACGGCGTGACGAAGAGTAATCCCTCGAAGCGACACCGAGAGCGCCTGAACGCCGAGTTGGACACGCTGGCGTCGCTGCTGCCGTTCGAGCAGAACATCCTCAGCAAGCTGGACCGCCTCTCCATCCTGCGGCTGTCCGTTAGCTACCTGAGAACCAAGAGTTATTTTCAAGGTTAGTAAATTATTGTAAACACTTAAACAAACCCTCGTCAGCTGGATTATTTACGGATCTCTTAAAACTTGGGAACAGAAGTGAGAGTTAATCCTTGCATTTTGTAAACGAAATTTTCTTCTATAGACATCGATGTTTCGTTTTCAGAGGTTACCAAAGACAGTTAAAAAATAATAAGAAAATTAAAGTTACTGAAATTTCCGATAGTATCACCATATTATTTTTCTGCTTGACTTATTAGACTCATATAGTGAACAATAATTTGTAACTATTAACTAGGTAGTCTACACTCTACAGCGCTCGCTCGCAATTTTCCAAGACACTACTCTTAATTTAACACTACAATATCAGGCATGTATTAACATGCAGCGCGTAATCTGGCTTAGAATCGATAATCGATATGCATACCGACCGATGTATCGATTACTAATAAATGCGATGCCCTACACGTATTTAATGCTGTCAGCCGATTTTATTACTACAACACGTATTAATAAATGTACGTTCTCGATTCTGTGTAAAAGTAATCGATATCTGAGCCGATTTTGATTTAATCGTAGAAGTCGTGATTACAAGTTGCTCGGTTATTCGATATTTTTAATGGTTAAGTATTCAGCGGCTACTGTTTATCCGTTATAGCTTAAAACACGGTAGGTACCTATACATTATTTTATATGTATAACAGGAGTACTGCGATGAGGATTAATTGATCTTTATGAGCATCTCGATGGTGGTGGATTTCCGTTTTGGATTTGATTTGTACCAGTCTACGGCAAAACCGAAAGTAGGATTATTATGTAAGCATTCAGGTCGAACCCTAGTTCCTTGGTATTCCAAATAGAGTTCATTTGCAACAAGTTTTGACTAACGGGGGTCAGATATTTTTAGGGTTAACAGGGACGCGTTTGCTGTATTATACCTATTCATATTGGGCTGGGTTGATATTTTAGCAGGTATCTTTCGTTTGTGTTTCGTCGTAGCTTTGAAATACCTGAAGTGATTTTAATGAATGACATGCCAATCGATTTGTTATTTATTATGGTCTAGGTGACGTAAACTACATTTTTCCCAGAGGGGTAGGTTCTATACGGAAATTATCCGTTGTTGGACCAAAGTTATAATTTCAGTTCATAATTAATTCATAATTCATTTATTCATTCATAATACATTATATTACACATACAATTAATGAAATCTTCATATTTTGTTAAGTTACAAAGTACCGCAGTTACTACAGTAAGTAGGTATAAATCTACAGAACGACTTCATGCTACATATTTTCCGCGTATAATGTTTTTTTTTTCAAATGAACCCTTACGTGCTAAAAACAGGGTTGAAAGTTTCATCGATTACTATGCAATTTATGCACACTACTAAATAGTCGTAGAAATCGATTTCAAAAAATCCTTCATTAGTGGAATTTTCCGGTTTTTGTGAAACATTATACGCTTCTAGTATTTAAATATTTGACCTGTGAATCCTGTGATATAGGGACTAACGTATTATTTAAACCCGACTAAATTTACCTATTATCTATTCAAATTAACTTCATCTATGTATTTTTGGAATACCACATTGAAATTATACCTACTTATTACATATACCTATTATAAACTAAGTAGTTTTTAAACAGTCAATGCTTGATGCAAATTTGAGATAGTTTAATCATATGATAGAATTGAGCTACATCCAATACCCCAAAAGAATACAAATCAATACGGCCGACATCAGTAATTGGTCGCGTAAATCGTCAATACAAAAAAACTACATTTGCATACGTCCGCTACCAACCTATATATCAGCCGTGAATTATTGATGCGCCGTATAATTTTATACCGTACAAGAATCGAATATAAAAATCAGTAGGGGGTGCAGCATGCTTTATGGGGTAAGCGGGGGTTTAAGGAACCGATGACGTGAAATGTTGACTGGTTATTTCAGTATTATGTACTGTTGGAGGCTAAATGATTTTCCTATTACAATAAAAATTTCGGCAAATGATTAACTTATTTAAACTCACACGATTGTCGCTCATTATTTTGACAAAAACGGGACTTAATCGCGTACACTTACTTACTTTTGTTATTTTCCTGACATTTCGAGCGTGTCGTAACGCTCGTGGTCGCAGGCAGACTGGCGAGGAATTGTATCAGCAATATCAGCATCTCCTAGCCGCACGAGTTTTCCGAACTACCCACTTGGTCTTGATTATTCACATTTACGCTAAGGTTGTCAATTTGCCTACACGCAACACTCACGACATCCGATGGTTTAGAAATGCAAATATTTCTACGCTTACATTTGCTGATCACTGGATTTCACGAAGAAGGAATCCCCTGTCCCTAGTTCTGGTTGAAGTTATTATACTTCCTAATTTCAACTTCGTAGTTTCCTGCTATAACGACGAGGTTCCGTGAAGAGGATTTTTGCATTATGGAGCTCAATCCAGTGGTTTGGTCCAGATTCTAATAAATGTTCAGCTACCGCAGACTTGTTTACTGGCCGATTTTTGACTGATGTGATATGTTCCTTGACCCTTTCCTCTATTGTGCGTTTGGTTTCCTCAACATAGGATCAACCACAGGTATAATCAATCTTATAAACGCCCGGTGTTTGATAAGAGATAACATCCTTAGCTGACCTTAAATGCCACACATCTTGGATAACGGCATGTAGGTATACGGTTTGCATAGAGTACCCTAGTACTGTATATACTTTGTCCGTCGATCATATTGGGGAAACCAAACGCACAATAGCGGTCCCCATTAAAATGCAAAAATTTAGGCATATTCTAAATTTATGAAAAATTTAAAACTTTTGGGCGCATGCGTACCGAAAGGCTGGTAATTCTGAGGAAAGCGCCTGTTGAAGCATTGACGGCGGCGGCGAGGCGCGCCGCGGGGCGCCTCTAGTTCGCCGAACGCCAATACCGGTAGCCTGTAAATTTGTACCTTCTCGAAATTTTGTAACTGTAATAATGATTGTAATGTCTGTATATTATAAATGTAGTCATGTGATGATAGGGACAGAGAATTTAACGCAAAGACCAGAGGCCCGTTTCCAAAATGCTTGTAACTGGTAAGTAAGCGGAAGTCCCTTTTTAGCAAACGATGTTGAAATGTGACATCTGCTTGTATTACAATACAAGTTACAAGCTTTTGAGAAACGGACCCCAGAATTGACAACGATAGTAGATGCAAGTATTAAAATGAATTTAAGTAAAGTATGTAATTTGAAATAGAGTTTTTTATTTATTTATATAAGTAAGTCGGTCTTCTTATAAACGGAAAATAGCACATCAGACCAATAAATTAAATACTTATATTACCTACCTTAACATTTGAGGTTGGAGTTTCAAATATTAATAAGTACTTAGTAAGTAGTTGATTCATATACTACCTAATTATTTACACATTGCATTTACCTATTTTAAATTATAACTATTATATTTTCATGTTCCGATGTTTGTAAGATTGATTTTTACTTAACTTGGCTGACATCTATAATATATACCTCGTGACTGTTGGTATCAATCAAAGTCAAAAAGAAAATGTTCAATAATAAATACAATTGTATTCTCAAAACTACCAATTCCCAAACGCCGTCAATTCGCAAGCAAAATTGATTGTGCACAATTTACTCCACACGTGTTACTCACGGTAATTTCGACTAGAAAATTGACTCCATAAAGGCTTTATAGGGCCTATAGGAAGGTATAGAACTTCCTGCAAGATCCGGAACTTTACAAATAGCTCTCTAGCCAATACCATCAATAGCGATATTAGCATGGGATCGATACCGTACGGAGTCGCTCGTGCTAGGCACCGCGGAGGGGCGGAGTTGTTTACGAACTGCGATACCTTAATATTACATCAGGCTACGCAGAACAATAGGAAAATGGCTGAATAGATGCAGAAAATAAGGGACTTTGTGTATAATAAAAAAGAAATATTCAGTTGCATATTTGGCATTGCGGCACATAAAAATGTAGGTATAGGTCGTTCATACAAAAATGTAGGCTTTATTTTTATTGATGATCGTATGTAAAATGTATACCTACAATATGTACCTTTACCTTTTAACCTAACTACGAAATTGTAGGCTTATTTTTCATTAAAACCTCTCTTTTGCACGTGGCTAAATTTTTACTCAATTTAACCTTTAGTGTAAAAAATCCATTTGTGGTCACTATGATGGATTGCCCTTATCGCACTCGATTGTTTTCTGAAACACTCACCAACAGCTACTACCATCACAATGTACTTTCAGAGAACACATATAAAGTTCACTATTGCTCGGCCTGGGGTGGGAAAATTACTAATTTGTCACAAGTGTAGCTTATCGGTTGAAGGGTAATTGTTTTTGAAAATCTGAAAAAGGTTAGCTAGCATCTGATAAGTGCCACTAACGAACTTGAAACTACGTGGAAAATAACAGCAATATTTTTTATGTCGCAAAGGTGATACGTTAAAGCGTTACATTCGTAGATAAAAATTCAATAATTTTATTTGAACGTATTCGGCAAACGTATTGGTATCCAGCTAACTGGTTTAAACAATTAGCGAACAGTACGTAACGTTAGCGCAATGAAAATATATATAAAAATTACATAGGTCAGAACAACGTATTTTTTTAGATTGTCATTATGGCGTAGCTTTGTAACCGAGGTTATACAAACTACCCTTAAAGTTAGCGTGTTGAAAAAATCTTAAATCAGTAATTTTTATAACACATTCATAAAACAGGAATTAAAAGGTGCTTAACGCATAAGCGAACTGCGTAGGAGCCAGTTAACTAAACGACAACGGTAACGCACGAACTAAACGCAGTAGGTATGTGTTCATTGTACCAGAGACTATAGAGATATAGATGACCACAGCCTAAGAACTTTTTGAAGCTCATGTCGATTGTGCCACCTATTATGTCAAAGAAATGTCAGCTGCACTGCTACTCCACCTAGTAGCTACTAGTGTACTACTTGTACGCTATTTGTTACTAGGTGGAGTGGCAGTGCAGCTGACATTTCTCTTACACATTCGGTATCTTTAGGGGTCTTTGACATAGATGGCGCAATTGACTTGAGCTTCAAAAAGTTCTTAGGCTGTGGCCGTCTATATTATTATCTCTATAGTCTCTGTTACGAGTTTGTTGTTATGTATGGGCGAAGAGTAAAGGTTGTTTGTAAAATATCGAGTTTCTTTGTATATTTCTAATATATTTAAACGTCTGTCAGCGTGTGGAAAGTATATATTTTCAAGTTTACACCAAAGCATAGAATTATGTGCCAACAATTGGTTAAACTGTTTTGGAAATATAAGTTTATTATAATTATTATAAATAAAGAAATGGAATGCGTCTTACGGCCACTGGCCACCAAACCATATATTTAAGTAATGGAGTTTTTAATATCTCTTACTACCCCAAAAATGTAAATATAAAAGCTAAAACGTCACTTTACATTAAACGTGTCTGTAATGCGTGTAATCCGGTTAGAGCCTTAATAACACCCTGTATGGGGGCGGGTTCAGTCCGCGGCGCGGGTATAAACAAAGCTTGGTTGGGACTGTGTAAGCACATTGAGCTTATTTATAGCCCACTACGTTAGAAAATATATAACGGCCTTGTAGCTAAGCTTAACACTTTTCATGGGCATTTTGTGAACCACAAAGTAGACTGTAGGGTAGTCGTCACGGTAGCGGTCATTAAATATAAGTAAAACACCCATTTAGAAGCGTCAAAGAAACTCATTCATATGGTATGTTTTCTTACCTTAAAGAAAAAAGCATTTTACACTGGTTAAGCACATTATGTAAATAAATGTTAAATAATCTAACCTGGTACTTGACTGTTTCATGATTAGTCCTGTAATCCATAAGCAAGCCACCCTAAAAATCACGACCCCAAAAACTGCATTACCCCTAAAAATCCTCGACAAACCAACCAATTGGGTTCGCATAAAAAGCTAGGGGTATAGGGGGCCACAAAATTACGCAGGGTAGTTTGTAAAATTCGCCGACTAGGGGGCGGAAGGGGGGTGGGGAGAAACAACCCTTAATGGCTACATTGCGTGACAGAATTTCGGCAGTGACCCGGGGTAGCCTGTGAAAGTGAAAATATTTACATTGAGCTGTTAAAGCGAATATATTTGACGATTAAAGTTAAGATTTATGTATTTTTTTTACTTCTTGATACCGACTTTATCTGGATCTGGCTAGTAAAACTTTTCATGTTGTTATCGCTATCACGAAATAAAAGAAACAATTATATGTACATATGTATATTACTTATGTTCAAATGATTCAAATTTTATACGTCACACTTATTTTTTAAGCGTATAGCGTACGAGCAAACTCTATGACAAGATTTATTTAAAACATACATTATTATATTAATCGAATTTCAGTCACTCGTGGGTGGTAATATCTACTCAGCACACACCCTCGGGTCTTCGAACGCGCTACATAAAATTATATTTTAACCAAATTGTGAGCAGTATTTCAGTAAATATTTTGGTGCTTGCTTGTCTTGGGCGACGGACACAAATATCAACGACGTTCGTACTTTAACACGTTATTCTTGTTTATACACCGCGACACTTTTACACTCCAAATTATTTAAGATTTTGTAATGTTAGGTATCGTAGATTATGCTACGTCACTTTTGCAACTGAGATGAGTTTGAGATGACCATGCCATGTCAATGTAAAAGTTTAACACATATATCCGCCGCTGCTGGAGACCATCGAGAGCGCGGGCTTCTCGCCGAAGGGTGAGGTGTTTCGGTGGTTCCGGGGGACGCTGCCAAATATTACACCAGCAGGCTTATGATGGCAGTAGTTGTCCGCCGATAACTTGATAAAAAGCTGACAACTTGACACATTCACACAGCAAAACATGACAGTATGTCAAGTTGTCAGCTTTTTATCAAGTTATCGGCGGACAACTACTGCCATCATAAGCCTGCAGAGCAGGTGGCACAACAGAAAACCGTCGTGTCACCAAAATAATAGTTTTAGTTTATAATGTAATATGTATGCTAGTCTTTAAGGTTATCTATGGGCCACTAGTTGCCTGAAAAAAACGTTTTTCATTTCATTTCATTTCATATACGTCATGTTAATTATAACCTTACAAGGTAGTCGAAAATAAAACGTATAATAGTAACATTCAACGTTTTATAAACTAACAATCGACGTTTTCTAATATTAGTTTCTTATAACAGTGACATACTAATGCTGAAGTACTGAAAAAATCTTTTAAAATTACGAAAATTACCTAGTTACCAAATAGACAGGAAATTAACAAAAATGCGTCTACGAGACCTTTCTGACGCACCCCTAAAAATAACCCTTAAGATTATAATTAAGCCTTAAAATTTCAATACCTTTAGCTTCTATAGGTGCCTGAAAAGAAAAAAATAAATCAAGAATCAACACAAAACACATTTCTTTGAACTTGTCGTATTTCCATGTTAAAGTACAGTTAGCGTAAAAGTTATTTTTGTAGATAAATGTAACAACGCACCCTGGAGGGAGCGCCATAGATAAACTTTTTATTATGACATATTTCAGTAATTTACGCCCGGCCAAGTAACGTAATGAGTTTATGCTAATCATTATGAATATAACTCACTTGTTATTTAATTTAATATAAGTATGCAGGGATATAAATTTTCGTGTGGTGGACCACCCTTAAACTGAAATGAAAGGTAAATGTACTTACCAAAACGAAATGGTGACATTTGACTTGTATATTTCAAGATATTTTCATGAATCGTCACAGTAGATTGAATGGACGTCACAGTAGATTTACATTGTTATCAATTTTAAGCAACAAAGCAAAGAAAAGCATTCTCATAAAGTTGTTGATGGTTGGGTTGCAAAAACATTATTGGACAACTGGTTCATGTATGCAACTAGTCCCTACTTCCGGCTTGGATTTCGACCTATTGCCAAATTTTAGTGCATTGAGGTGAAAATCTGACAAGCCAACCTACTTTAGTCTGGTAGTATCGATTGTTGTTCAATTAAAAGTACCAACTTGCATCTCATTAAGGATAAATGCTTTAATAATATAGGATTTTATAGGTCTACGTTTAACAAAGACGGTAGAAAAAGAAAGTACATGATGATTTCTGAGTGAAGTAGCATAATTTTAAGAATTAAACTTGTTTAAATATTGCATTTTTATCTATTACGTAATGAGATTAGTTAGTGTGATTAATCCGTATCTGCATCCCTGACTTTGTGATTAATAATAAATTGTATTAGTAAAAGCTTGCCTCGAACGGTTCAATCTTAGGCTTAATCTTATTTATACCTAATCAATTTTAAGCTCACTTAAAACCTATAAAGGTTTTAACCCTACAGGCACTAAGCCGTATTTCTCTCTGTAAATTGATGATCCCAACGACTAAATATTAATACGTTTTTGTGACGGATACCTCCTGTATTCTTAAGTATAATTCAGAGATGCCTTAGTCATTATTTAGAAAAAAACGCTTAGATTTAGCAGGTTTAGACTGAGGTCATATCTCACTATAGTTACAAAACTATAAATATTAACAAGTACAACACGACCTTCACTCTATCAGTTTTACTTTTGTCGTAATAAGGTGGTATAATTACAGCTAAATCTTTGCAATTACCGTACGCACACGCCATCTTTGACAGTTAATAGACGCGTCAGAGCGTAAGGTTTGCAAAACAAATAAGTCAGCCAAAGGAAACGAGATAAAAAAAAATAGATATATATTGTTGTATAATTTTTAAACCAGGACGCCAGAATACTATCATATAGGCCCGTCCATCCGCAGTGTGGCGCCGCCGCGATTTAGATACAAATACATATTTAGGTGTCATGCACCTAATCATAGGTATATAAAATTCATAATTATAAGTATATAAAATTAGCCCAAAAATTGGCCCCACAATACTGCCGCATGAACGACTCATGCAGCAGTTTCTCTGACAGTCTTATTTAGTACGGTATGAGGCTGGTCAGTAACAAATTTTCACGAAACATATTTTCAGTCAATCTTGTTTGAGTCTTCACCTCCTTTATATTATTGCTCGTTGGTGCCTTGTCACTAATGTTTAGTAGCTTTTAATCAAGATCAAAATTAATTACCTAGTTATTATACGGAATACTCGAGAAAATACTAGTAATACATGTTTTTGCTAACCATACCTAGCGTGACCGTCCTACTAGCTCAGATTTTATGATTCTATCGGTCATAACTTAGTTTTCACTTATAAACACTCCAGATATTATTTATCTGTATTTACACTACCTGCTATGTAAGTACTACACGTTTTATGATATTCACAATTTTTTACTAGCTCTCAATTTATTTCATATGTTTGTTGGTTTGACGAATAATTTGACCAAGTTTCTGATAAAACTGATATGTTGCATGTTCTCTTTTGTTAAAACAATACAGTAATTGCTAGTTATACTATATTTGTGCTGCTTATGCTCATGCTCAAAATACTTATGCTCAAAATGGTCTCGTAAAATGATCATCGAAATAACATCGACGGTCTGCATTACAGTATGCACTGATCTAGGCAATCAGTGACTTTCAAACATGTAAGTATATACTTACTAAGGCATTCTTGAGTTTAGATAAATCCAAAATCTACCTAACCTATAAATATCAGTTAGCTACTGCAACCCCCTAGCAGGAAGGCCTCAGAAGTAGAAACAGTGAGGTGTTCAAAACGATATCTCTAAAGAAAGAAACGCTCATGTTTTCTTGACAATAAAGCCGTGTCAAGTACATTTTAAACATCTCTTCCGTTTAGCTACTTCTGTTGCTGATCCGACTAGTTAACTCACTCCAAACCCATAGTAGTCGCCCCACCCACTGATCATAATGAAGGCTAAGACTTAAAACATATCAAGTTCAGAGCAGCTTCACAAGTACTCACCTACACCATGCATACGACTATGTAAATCAACCGTGAAATTGTTTTTTTTTATACGACTTTCATATTTTTTCCGCACCGAGCCATATCTACGCGTAATTATACTGGAAAGTGCGCGGCCGTAGAGAAATCAGTATTATTTTTAAAGCGAATGATACGGTTGTGCGCCGGGATCGTCGGTAATTAGTCGCAGGCGCACACACATGTGGACGAGGGTTTTACGATCGATATGATCGTATATCATTTATTTCTGCAGTGACTGTTCATTGCAGGCTGTTTTTTTTAATGAGCGCTTAGACAAGCATTCATTGCTATAACGCTTAATAGAAAGAATACAAAATATCACATACGTAGTATATTTATGAAATTAAATACTTTTATTTTCAGGCTACTAGTGGCTCATAGACAAATACCTACCTTAAAGACTAGCATACATAATATATCATAAACTAAAACTATTGTTTTGGTGACACGATGGTTTTCTGTTGCGCCACCTTGTCTGGTGTAAGATTTGGCAGCATCCCCCGGACCCGCCGAAACACTACATCCTTCGGCCAGAAGCCCGCGCTCTCGATGGTCTCCAGCAGCGGCCGCGGCACGCACTTCAGCTCAAACGAGCTGAAGTGCACGTAATGGCGCGATCGCAACTGGAACACCCTCAACTTGTAGCCAGTCTACTTCAAAACGTAATCCACCATATCTGCTGCCGTGGCGGAAAATGCAGGCGCGACACGTATAGCGCCTTATTCGACGTGGCAACCCGTAGACCCGGGGTAGCACCCGGTTCCGCAGTACTAGACTGGCTTTTACGAGGCGCCTTGCGCGCCCCTCTTTTCTTCGACACCGGTGTGAAACCGTCATCTTCGCGGGGAAGCATCTTATTATTTATGTATCTCTATATACATATACTCGTATCTTTAGTATTTTATTCGTGTAAATACACATAAGTAGTTAAGTTTAATAGTTTAGTTAAGTTGAATAGTTTATTACCTTTCTTTTTGCACTTTTTGATATGTCTGTTTAGCTCTATAGTTGACTGGTAAAGAATGCCATAAGGCATTAAGTCTGCCGTTTGTAAATTTTTCTGTGTAATTAAGATTAAATAAATAAATAGCCTAGTATACGTATCATTACATAATATATCCTATTCTACAGACGAAGGGATAAACCGTCATTTTACTACTTTTATAACTAAATATCTCAAAGTACTAAGTTGTAAGTTAATACAGGAGCATTTATTAGAAAGAGACTTCCTCTAATATTAATAGTTACAAGTTGTTATGCAATCGGCCCCAGGATAGTAGTGAATGGCAGTAGAAAAGAAACACCTCTTAGGAAGGCTACTCTTATCCATAAACAAACAGGCTTATTTTTATAAGTCAACGTTCACATTCCAACCGCGACGCGTAACCGACATACATGTTTATCGATCCTGCTCCCGTGCGATTACAAATTTAAATTATTTGAAACACATTTAAATGATTGGGAACACATTAAAAACCGCTTTAATTGGGACACTCGGTTCTCACCCGCTTATCGTTGACATGTTTTATTATGGATTCAATTCCGTATTCAATACTTTAAGGTGACATCGAAACGGGTTCTATTTGAGTCCACTTACATACATGTACATGACATTTACCAATTTCCTAATGAGGGCGTAGACTCACGGCTGTCGATTAATTTCTGCAAATTTCATATATTTTTCTCGCAATTTTTTTGTAAAAATTTTAACCTAAGTAAAGGGGTAACTTTTCGTTGCATTAAAAAAAGTATTTTGCATAATAAATGTACTCTAAAACAACTAAAAATATTGCTAACATATAAAATGTATCATGCACGGGGCGACGGCGTATAAACGGCTCGTTTAGGCCGTGAGTTATAAAGCGGCGCGCGCGTCGTCGATCACAATCGACATTCAAATGAGCCCCGATTTATGACCCGCCGGGATGAGTGAGACATTCTGATGCAGACCTAGAGAGGCCAGGATACGACACAACATAGTATAAAACTAATAATTTGAATAAAAAGACAAACCTAATGATGAAATTATATTTGTGCGATAAATAACAAAAATGCCACAGCTGCCAATATAAACATAAAAAAAAAAAAACAATTTAAGTGGCATAAATCATAATCATTGATCGACGTTTAGCTACCTTATTGTTCTTCCAATAAACGCTAATTTTATTAATTATAACAGACATTCAAACCTCGATAAAAATATTTTTTTCATGTAGCACGTTGATTTTCATACATAAAATATATTCCAGCCATATACATTTTAGATTTTTTAATGATTTTATTTCATAACATTAACGATATATACAAAATCGCACCTCACCTCATAGTTGAGTGAGGTGGGACATTACTAATGTGAGTTCGGAAAATTGTTGGATCGACACTTTTGTATAATGAAAATTACAATAGTCTAATTCGTAAAAAGAATATATTATTTTCATAGCAGTAGCCTAGAAAAACCAACTCACGCTTTTGTCGTCCCTACTCTCCCCATTCATGACCCAATTGCCCTCACCATTCCTTCTTCTCCCATTTTACGGTACTGATAGTTGGTTTCAGCATTTACTTTAAGTTTTTTAAAAAGTGGTTTAATATAAAATTTGTAAATACACCAGTTGTCACAAAAATTATTTTGATCCTTTCATGATTTACATATAGTAAATAAAATGGACTCTAATGTTTTTTTTTGTATTTTCTACTCAGAATTATGACCTTGATTAAACAAATCACCAGAATTTTCTTAACACCTTTTCTTTTATATTTACGAAGTTCTATTTTCATCTTTTAGTTTGGTAGACCCCTTTGTATTTTAATATCTCCGGCCAGTTCTAAAAGTTCATGTATCCGTCCACTTAAGAGTCCATATTTAACAGGTAGCCTGGACATTGTCACCGATAGCCGGTAAAACGACCCCGGTGTTGCACGGACACGCCTTTATGGATATGTTCACGACTACAAACTTAAGTAGGATGTACAGTTTAGGAATAATATAATACAGTACATATATTTGCATTTTTTATAAAACCCTTAAAATAAGTCTTAAATTGTGCTAGTTCCTCAAACACAAAAAGACGAAATCTTATTCCTAAAAGTACGTATAATTATATACCAAATGATCCCTTTCTAATTGTTCGTGAATGTATTTGACTAAATGTTCCATGCTGGTAGGTACTTACCTACTCCTTTTTAAGCCATGAGTTGTGCCTTCAACTTTTTTACTCAGTTTATTTTAAAGAAACCTGCTTTAAACTGCCGTCACTAGATAATCCCGAAAGATTTGGTACATTTAACAAAATCAGACACGACATTCTTACACAAATAAATCACATTGTTACAATTAAAACTGAAAGCTTCCCGTCCTTCTTAAAACCCACACGATCAAACGGGAGCCCTGAGATAAAAATTAAAACTTAATTAAAAAACCCTAAAACGAAACGAATACAAAACAACGAGGAACAAAAGAACAATGTCGCGGTTGAGGCGTAAAAACATTTTGTCACCAATATCGGTCGAGTTCGTGAGTTCTCGTCGTGTTCCTTTTGGTTCTTGTATTCCTTTTTGCTCGTTTTCTCGTTTAATAATGCGAGAGAAATGTGGAAGCGGAGATTTATTCAGATTGTCCGGTGTTTTAACGCGGGCCGATGAGAGATTGTGTGGTTAATTATTTTAAGTGTGTTTTTTTGAGTTTGTGGGTTATTGATTAGTGAAATGCCGACATAGAGTGTCGCATGACAAATACATCGCTAAGCAAGCATTTATTAATTAATAATTAAGTAGTATATTGATTTCACTTATAAGTGAATTTTGTCATAAATCGCGAGTAAAAAAATTGATTATGCCAATAAACATAAATCACTCAAAAGTAATTAATTGCTTGATTAAATTAATTATGTTTAAGTGCTGGATGGACTATATCATAGGTAATGAACAATAACGAATGTACACATTACCTATAATTGGGCATAAAAGAGGCGTTGTGTGAGTAAGTAATTCAATTAGTTCATAACAGCAATAATACTTCTCAATCACGTATGTGAACAATTTTCTAGGGATCAGCTTTGATTTTCACTGTAATCTTCTTTTTTCTAACAATAGAAAGGTTGTAGAAGTATAAAAAGAAATTAACATTATGTATATGTATGATTGTAATAAGATAAATTATTTGACAGATTTTTGCATATGCCGAATAGTAGGACGACCAGTTATAACATAACAGATTTTTCGAATTTTAATTATTTATCTTAAGGTTTAAATCAAGTTATAGTTGAATTAGTTGAATTACAGAAATTATAAGGAAAAGTAGATACTTGCTTACCTAAATTTATACCAAGGAACCACTTTTATCTAAACGTGACTGCACTTAACCTAAAATTGTCTAGTAATCACTAGAAATCAAGAAAATTGCGCATAACTACGTCATAATTGTTACAATATGTCGACGATTCGGCACTTTTTAAAAACTAATCAGTTTCGGTCCAACAAGTGTAACGTATCGTTAGTGTCCTCGTAGCTCAACTCATTAATTGTAAAATCTGCTATTATATAGTCGCCAACCAAATATATCGGTGCGGCCAAGGTACTCAAAATTATCTGAACATGCACTTTATGCCTTGACACTGGCGTTGTTCAGACATGAGTGACCACCTTGGCCGCTGCGATATATCTGATGCCGACCGTACATTGTAACCCGTAAGGATAAATCTGTTTTCACCTCAGCAGTTCGAACAAGCCTACTTTCCTCACTCCCTGCACGCCTAGCACATGATTGACACGTCAGTATCTCGCGCGCGAGATAGTCTATCCGTCCCTTTCTGACTGTGTCAATTAGAAAGAGACGGGTATTCTATGTCGCGCGCGAGATACTGTCGCATCAGTCATGTGCTAAAGTGAAGTTTTGTTTCTAGAAGGTTTTCGTCATAATGATGATGCCTTTCATTCGGGAATGTAAATAAATGTGTTTTTTTAACTTTAATATGTTCTCACTACTGAGGTGAAAAGTTGTATGTGTCACACGAGAGGATTTTTTTTTACATCTCGTGTTCTTGAGATCCCTCGCTCCGCTCAAGACTCAAACCTAGAATCACTCGCTTCGCTCGTGATTCAATTATAGAATCTTTCGCTTACTCGGGACTCAAAATCAACACTCGCAAGAAAAACCAACTTTCCTCTCTTGTTGCACAAATAACTATTGTTTGCGAATGACGAAAAAACTAAACACAGAATTTCATAACATTTTATATTGCAAGGAGCAACATTTAGAGTCGTTTTTTGCTCCAAAACGTACGCGTATGATACGTAAATATTTTTGATAATTGTTTTATCAAATTATCATAAACAACTTCATTCTTTAGAGACAATGCGCGTTCAGAACATTTCGGATGCGACATTTTACTTACACGCGTTTAAACTGCAAACGTCTATCAAGCTGACCATTGAAATCGGATTAACGTTCGTCATATTTTATGTTGATACATTATTATTCGTCGTTACAGCTTACACATGGCTAATAAATATACACTATACAGGAGGTGACAAAAAGAATCTCACGACGCATTCGTTTCGTACTAACGACGTGTTTGCCGACAAACTTGACTATAATCGGCATTCCATTCTAATGTAACTGTGGACATCACTATCATGACGCTCGTATATTATAACTAAGTATGTCATATTTTTGCAGACTTAAGGGTGTGACAATGTCTCTTTTACACGACTTTAAATTCGTATTTTTTATCCATTCAAAGTGCAGTAAGGCGATTATCATACTGGCGACGGATCCGCATCGGGCGCCGGTGCGCGAGCGAGATAGCGCTATACACATGCAGAGCGCTGTCTCGCTCGCGCACCGGCGCCGCATGCGGATCCGCAGCAGTGTGATAACCGCCTAACACGGGAATATAAAGGATTATGGAGCTAACTAATAATGACGTCAGTTTAGTAGAGAGATAACGCCATCATCCGATACGTTCCGAAACGCTTTACGTTGGGGGGTATTTAATCCAGGTTAAAATGGGTCATTCTGAAAGCACAGAACATGCCAAGTAGGTTACCTTTAGTATCGGACATCAATCAAATTTTATGATAGTAGATACTTTATTTATAACGTAACGTGGATATGGCGGTACCTACATACTTGCTTACAGTCAAACTTATTTAAAAGTTTCCTTAAGTCTGCCTTGTTGGCTACCATACCTACAGTTTATGGAACAAAGCTTTTCACCCTTAAGACCTGGCTAGCAATTATTAATATTTATAACGCCATCGTCAACGGACCCTCGCGGAATAAAAAAGAAAAGCACACAATCACTCATTAATTATCACTTTCTGAATCATAATTGTTTGTCCATAACCTGTTTACCATCACGACAGGGAGGACGGAAAACATAAAATTAAACTTTATCGTTTAACTATCAAAGTCAAAATTCGGAGATGTTACTTTGACAGATGCATTTTTATAACTTCGGGTAAGTAGTGATAAAGAAATTATAATTTTGTCACATGAATACATTGTGTACACCTTACTGTTTTTTTTTTCTTGGACTCCTTGATACATTTTGATCGCATGACTACCAATTAGTTTGAAATAGCTTTCGCTGACGGGAAGTCCTAATAATTATCAATAAATTTAGTTAAGCATGGACCTATGGAATAATTACTGATACCGCCGATACAGAAGCAAACAATAAGTATCTGATACTTTTATTTCACATTAGTTGTGTAAACCAATGTTATTGCCGTATCCAATTAAAAACAGACTGATTAAATATTACATTCTTAAATTTGGCATACTAATCTACACCACTCTAAAGGTACATAGGCGTAAACATAATTAATGTATCTTTCTTTTGCCCTTTGAGCACATTTCAAATGACGATAACACACCTACACCTTTTTCCAATTTCAACAGTCCGTTATTTTAATTACAAGTAAGTCGTATTATCTGCAAATCGGCTTACTGTGTAAAACTCATATCTCATGTTTGCGCTGGCTTTCATTGAGAATGCTATTTAGATCGAAATAAGGTTCCTTTTAATTTACAAAATACAATAAGAAGCACCGTGAAGACAAGTAGCCGAAACACGATTAATAATTCGATGCTCGTGCAAATATGACTTATAGATATGGAACAGGTGCAAAGATCTTGAAAAAGAAATCGTACAAAGAAATAAATAATAAAAACGGTTGAAATATTGTAAGTGTTGCAATGAAGATAGTAGTTCCAACTTGCTTGATTTAATTAAAACAAGTAAATACTGAGTTACTCTTTTGGGTTTATGGTTTAGTTCAGTACAGTCCTAGGTAAATAACCCGCAACTTAATATGTTAAGTTAACAATATAAAAAATGGCTTATAAACAAAAATTCTTGTGAAAATATGAAAACGACTATTTACTTAGTGTTAAATCGTTTTGTTAGATAATAGACTAATTACTGTATTAGTTAAATTAATAGATCGTTGTGATTAATGTCTTTTGCTACAGGAGATTAAAAAAATATCCGGCTAAATTACAACCATCTTGTTAAAATCAATCTAAGAATCATTGTTAAGTAATACAGTATTACCGAAAACGAAACCACAAATTGTGTAGGTACATATAAATTTTATGACGATATATTAATTTCAATGCAGAAGCAAAGAAACAGCCTCTTACCCTAATATATACCTCGGTTCCGATTAAAAATAAAGCAGGCCTTGCTAGGGTAGTATTTGGCAAAACTATGTACAAATTGCGTACAGAACCCAGTTTAGAACATTCTGAATTTGAATTCATTGTGACGTGGATACACCGGCAACTGGTCGAAACCGGAAGGGGGCTGATTACGATTATTTCATATAATCGTCAGCGCGATGCACGTACGTGATAATTGCACGTGTAAAGTGTCATTATGTACCATTCTGTTTGTTCTGCTCTACTTTAAATGGCAGAAATAGGCGTTTATAGTCTGTAAAAACAGGCTTGTTTTATGCGTGAAATTGATCCATACATGCTTTATAAGGGTTAAGTATGTACTTACAGCCAGCAACAGTAAAAGTTCATCATCATATATTTAAGAGCTAGGCTCTTGTCGATGGAGCCATTTCCATGCCTGTCTGTCATTTGCCTTCTCTTTTACAGCCTGATACGACACGACGTTTATTTTTTCCTTTACTTGATCCATGTTGGCCCCCCTTGTGTTTCCTGACTTCCTTTCTGCTTCAACTCTACCTTCTATGATGTTTCTTATATAAACTCATCGTGCCGTAGCAGGTGTCCTAGCATCTTCCCTCTCCTGTTATCTATGGTTCTCAACAAAGTTCTCTTCTTTTTTACCATACTTAAAACTACATTACAAGTAACAGTAAAAGTTACGAAGCAGAAAAATAATAATGCTTAAATTTATTCTTAGGGCGGCCACCCACTATCACACCGCCGGACGATATCGGTGTGTCAATGTCAGTTAGAACAAAAATTTCCCGAACAACAGGCCGATATCGTCCGGCGGACTGATAGTGGGTGGCCGCCTTTAGGCGTATGGATATGACGACCTCATCGCGCACTGGTTTTCACCAGTCCAATCAGTTGACACCGGGCAGCGTGTGGTGAGCTGTTGGAAAACAGCGACTCCACGAACCTGAACGCCCTAGGGGTATCCTGTCAGATGGGTGAAACAGCTCCTCTGCCTCTGGCTTGCCTCAGCCGGCCGTCCAGAGTGGAGTCGCTAGAGTTGCATTATCTAGGGACGTGGAAACATTATGGTTATTTGTGACATCATTTTGGCAAAGGTATCATTTGGCGATTCAATATTGTATTCGAGCAATAAAAGCGTAAGCGCCGGCCACTACGAGTAAATGGTACATTTACCAAACTATTGACACTGTGTTTAAAGTGTAATGCCACTCACTAAATCATAAAAATGCTTACCTATTATAATTTGATTCGAGCATGTCGAAGGGCGTGCCTACACCGCGCTGCCGCTGCTTTCCGTATTCAACTGTTGATTTTCCTGTGTTAAAACTAGAACACTGACACTGTCAATTTTGCCAGATAGCTCTGACTTTATTACAGTTTTGTCTTCTGTTTCGTTTCTGAAAGATACAGGATTCGAAATTCAACAGCAACGTGAACTAGTAGACTTTTTTTTAAATATAAAATAACATTTTTGGTCTCTAAGAATAGCAATGTTTTACACAAAATTGTCCTACTTTTATATATTAAATCATGATTATATCCAAACTATAGATTTTTATATTAAGAATGAAATAATGTACCATAAATAGCTCCATTGTAAGTAAACATCGAAGGAAAAAGCCCGTAATCGTTATTTCATCGTTAGCAGTATTTGCATTTCGCCCCTAGATATAGTTCGCGGTTTGATTTGTAGCCATGTTTGCAAGATTGATTGGATTTATTTACGAAGCTATTCTAGTTTTTAGAATGAGTTGTATAATTAGCTTTATAAGACTAGGGTTTTGTAATATTATTCATATAGGTTTTTAAGATTAATTGAGTTCCTACTTAGGTTCATACTTGCATATTATTTTATTTCTTATCTATTAGACCATGGTTTCTTTTTTAAATAAGAAATTATGATATAATTCAGCCTCACTGATAAAATTATACTAAAGTGAAAGGACTGATGTTAGCTTATTGTCATCGTACTCAAGGAGTTTTATATTCTTGTAAATAGTAAGTATTTACACATACACAAAACTTTTGTGAGACTCAGAAATTACTAAATGATAGGAGCAGGTAACTCACTCAGGTTTTTGAGTCTTATATCGACATCTAAACATGTTTCGCACCAAAACGAGGAGCTTACTCTTGAGCTATTCGCGTTGGCTAACCGACGAAGAGTGCGGGAAACGTTGCTAGCCGCTTCTATGTATTTAAAATTAGCCTTCATTGTAATTAATCTATTTACATGTCAATATGGGCTTACAAGTATAAGTACTTAGGTACAATTAAGAACCAAAACCTGCATGTGATCGCTACGACACTAACTCTATAAGTATAAGTAGCATAGCATTACAAGAACAAACAATAAAGACATACCGAGCCGAGTACGAAGCCTGCCCGGGGGTACAGTCGACTACATAAATAACCTCCGGCGAGATATGAAGATGTCGGCCGTTTAATGAAACGTCAAAATATCACGCTCATTGATTGCTTGCGAGCAAATCGTAAATCGCCTCCGCGCCCGTGTTTAAATCTTGCGCTGGACTGTACATTATTTATGAACGGTTTATGCCTGATGAGCTTACGATCATAAGTTTAGTCTTAGACTGAATGTCGTCGGTATTCAATTATCTATTTCCCTCATTAATAATAAATTAATAAACGTTTAGACGTAAATTTTGTTACACTAATGTTGCGTACATAAAAAGTCATCTCCTTTTTTTGAAATCGATCAAAAATTATAAGATTTCTTCTATTCTTGAATGTGGTCACTATCGCTATTTGTTTCTTTCTAATTAGATTAAGTTATTCAATAATTCAATAATTAAAATGCATCAGTATTAAAAGCAATCATTTTAATAACTTTACATTACTAATTATCTCATTCATATTTGCATCTCCTCTTTGCACGTAAGACGTTAACCCCAAAACTCGTAAAAGACCATCGGTCTCACATCATTACCGATTACGAATCGTTAAATCGGTTCAGTTCCGATTGTAATCGATTGGGCACGAGCGTCCGTAACTGTATCGCCCTGAATCGATAAACGAATCGGTTAATTGCCGATGATTACCAAAACCGAATCGAGATATAATTGCTATTATTATATAGCTGTGAATTTTGAATTGGAGTTTACGGGTTTGTTAGAAAAAAACGGGTTAAATATTTTGTCTTTTGATGGGACTTTCTTACATCCGAAGTCTGTGCAGCTTATGGCGATATTACATACTTCAAGACTTACATTGCTTCGATTGAATAAGCCTATTACAACACTTACAACAAAGCACATCTTTATTTGATTGATACTTCCTAGGTCTGTTTTTAATCACTCATCCGATCCCCGTGGGGTGCCCGGCCTTAGTTTAATTGTCCCCACCATATCGTCCCGTGTTGCAGTAGGAGTCTGCTAAGAGAATATACCGGGAGATGGCAGCAGCATCTTCCGAAAGCCTAAACAACAATAAACAAAAAAAAAATGCGCGCGCCAACCCGCCTGCCAAGCGTGGCGCGTATGCCAAACCCCCCCTTTAATGATATACTTATGGAGGTCCAAAGGGGAGGCCTATGCTCATCAGTGGACGTCTTATGGCTGAGATGATGATCGGATCCCCATAGTCTGTAAATATAGTTATATGTAAAATATAATTTACTCTTTAACGCTTAAACTTTAACAAACTAAATAGTATGTAACCTTTATTTTAATCAAAGTATGTAACACGGGATTTATTAAAAAAACTTTCAGGAGCCGCATTAACTCCAGGGATGTCACGAATGTCATTTTTCTCACATTCGCGAATGCGAATGCGAATATTCAGGATGCGAATGTCCGAATGCGAATGCGAATACGAATGTAACGGAGTAGATTCAAAAAAGTTAATCTTGCTTATCATTTTTATGCTTCCATAGTTCATAAATACAGAACATGATATGTGATGGAGTCCTATATTATTGATCAATAGGAGATAAGTGATACTGTCGTTTTCACTTCCTGTGTATGAGCAAGCATATGACCATCGGCCGGGTCAGCGCGGTCAAAACAGGATGCGTTCTGCCCACATTCGCATTTGGAAAATATTCGCATCATTTCATGCGAATGCGAATGTTGATACGAATGTCCAAAATGATACGAATATTCGTATTATACGAATGCGAATGCTAATATTCGTGACATCCCTAATTAACTCTTACAAACCGTAATTTGATACGACGTTACTCCCAGTAGTCCCGTCCCAGTGCATCTTGCACGCATCATATCTCTGAATAAGTTTATTTACAGTTCTAAATTCATATCGGTAAGTTGTGCCTTCATAAAGAACTTTAATAGAATCCAACCCGTAATGAGACAGTCTAAAAAAAGTAAACAGTTGACAAAGGCATTTAAAAAGGTCGATTTATCTTTTGAGAGTAAAAAAGCAACGCCTACCGTAAGGTGTACATCTGATAGGTGTATTTTAATTGAGCTACACCAGTGTGGAACCAGTGTTCTGATTTATGTGATGCCCCGCCAAAACTTATTCTCATTTCGCGGCTGACGGTTGGGAATCAGAGTTTGAACGATTATCTAGCAATGTGATATCCAGACGCTATCTCGTAGCACTTTTGAGCTGCCGTAGGGACTTCTGTCGTTTATCATCTTCCGATATACATAATGTGCAAATCGATAAATACAAAATACAATATTTAAAATATTATCACGAGTAGTGACATGACAACAGGCAGTCTCATCGCGAATGAGGTATCGAGATAACCTTTGGATGCGAACTTTTTGGAAATTTTAAATAGGAATTAAAATAATAATATTTTATTGTTTCTTTTACATAATTTGCGGGGTTTCTACACGTTTAAACTTACATAATTTGTGGCCATTAATCTAATGACCTTTGATTACCTGGCAGTTTTATACACATTAAATTGTTTTCTTCTCTATTTCTCAATTTTAAACTACTCATAAGTTATCTGAAAGAGATCGCTGTTTAACGGTAAGACCGCGTCATCCTTACCTCTTTCTTAAATCTTATTGTGTTCTATATATAATGTATCGTTTTAAGTACGTTTATTACCTGTCTCGCTTAGGTAGTCCCTGAATCCCTATTTCACCTTCTTGTGGAGGTATTTCCGGGATAAAAGGTATCCAATCTTAATAATACATATATCATCCAACATCCGAATATCCAAATATTTGAATTAATAAACTTTTTTATTTATTTGTAGGGTTTTGTGTTTATTTTGAAGATTTAGTTAGTTCTTATGGCTAAAGAAACGTTTGTAGAATTCCCACAGCTAGCTTTACAACCCTCATACCCGTGTGTCCCCGCTAAAGATCCCCACAGTCGATACAGCCTCCCCAGCCTCTTACAGTTTGTTTTACGTTCCATTTTAATGCGCTGCTAAAATATGGCCGTCGCGATTGAATTTCATCAGTTTCATCACCTAAGCCTTAGGCGTGATAGTTATTCATCAACGACTCGTATTAATCGATTTTTGGATTGTTCGATCAAATAAGAGATTACTTTAGAAATTAATTGCATGTAAAATGATTTTGAACATAAAAGTAACTATTATTTATTATAAGTAAAAATATCACTTCTCATTTATCTTTTCTTCAGGATACTTAAGTACAAGATTTGAGATAAGTTGGAGTTTATTTCAGCTTAAAAACTTTAGCAGAGTATTATTGTTACGTTTACGTTTATTTCTTTTAAATTAAGTTAGCAATAGCATCGTTTTAACTGAAAATCAAACCAAAATAATTACGTAAGCTGAGCTTGTCTATCCATTTGTGGCAAACTATAGGAAGTCAGTGAGATGTCGGCAATGAGTTTGCTCAGAAAGTGAATTCAGGCAACCAGAGTTGCTATAAAACATATTAAGGCATTAATATGACAACCTGCACGCCTAGCACATGACTGATGCGACAGAATCTCGCGCGCGAAATAGACTACCCGTCTCTTTTTAATTGACACAGTCAGAAAAGGATGGATAGACTATCTCGCACGCGAGATACTGACGTGTCAATCATGTGCTAGGCGTGCTGGGGCACGTAAACTAAAAATGAGATTGACGACTAAGGAGCAGATCAAAATGAAGATTCTGCAATAATTTGACAAAAGATTAGGCCTTGCGTTACTTATTTTACAAAAATGATAAGAACCTATGTAATAATTTAATCAAAGAATACACTTTGAAATGGTAATAAGCAGAGGAAATAAACGACAGCAGAAACAACCTTTAAAATGTGGCTATAAATCTCTTATAACTTATTGTCTGCAAAATAACAATAAATTATGTAATTTACCCTTCAATGACGCTATTTTTAACAGCAGATGCAGTTTTATGACTTTGTCATATATATGCCTATTATGAAGAAATTATGCATTTAGATGGGTAGCTAAATCGCTTACCAACATCTTCGTGACATCAAAGTTTCCTTGTTTGTCACGTAATTAATTGTAAATTAACTTGTCCAGTTATCAAATAGTAATTATAATGATAGCACTAGTTTTACTGTAATTTGTAATTAAACTACAGTAGCAGCATTCTTGAACTATAGTAGTAGCAAAATTCCAAGAACGGTGGGCGGGCGGATAACTCATGTTTTTGAGTTCAACCCAAAGGTTGCTGTGCTCCTTTTTCTTCGTGAGTTGTGACCCGATATACACTTCTGAGTAAGGTCGGTTTACATGTCGTTTTAAGATATAACTAAAAGCTCCCTAGGTTCTATTAAGAACTTTGATATAACTCCCTAGAAATGAGACCTAACTTAGAAAAGAATAAAGATATGTTTGCTCCTACAAGCATATCTTTGCCTGAGTCAGTTCCATACATTATTTATTAAACATTATTAACCACATGATACCATTTTCATTGCACCAATATATTTAATTAAAAAAAAAGTCGTATACGAGTCCATATGTAACGGTATAACTTATAAACGTTGCTAAAAAGCCGACGAAATGTTTTAGTCACTTTTTTTGGGAATTAAGACTGTGTGTGGAGACCGTCCAGTGGCGCCTTCATTGGCAGGATTGTATTTCTTAATAAACGAATCAATTTATGTATAATCGCTCATTGTTAAGTTGTAGTCCGTACTGATTATGCAACTTTTGATCTTTGTCACATAGTTTCACTTTGCGTATTTTTTGGTTTTTGGACAGTTTTTTTCCGTTTAGGTGATAAAGCCAAGAGTAAGCAATATAAAACTGTATCACATAGAGATCATAAGTTGCGGAACTAGTAGTTCTTAACATGATGGATTATACAGAAATTGATTCGTTTATTAATGAGGGCGCCACTGGACGGTCAACGCAGTTTTAAGAATAGCTTACATATAAATTCACTTTGCATCGGCAGTCCTCTTGGTGTTTCTACCATAGGGCACCGCTTGAACCACGTTATCCAGCAGTAACCCAAGGTCATATAAGCCGCCTGCTTCGGGTGTGAAATCAGCGCGATGATAAGCTAACGACCGTCTCTTTGCCCACTCCGGCGCAGCGGGTATCAATTAAATGGCCGACGCAATCTCTGGACGGATGGTCCAAGGGAGGGCCGGGGGAGGGAAATAAAATAAGATTTTATTTAGATAAGAAAGAAAACTGCCGAATTTTGCAATTTTACTCAACAATTTTACAATTTTCTTAACTTATTTAAGTACCAATCTATCAGGTAAAGAAGGAGTTTTTTTTATCTATCTGGTAACGAGTATGACAAACATTCATAAATAAAAAATTATAAATAGTTATATCACATTAACCTATGAAATTATTTTTCTAATCATCGACTGTAATGAATTAAGACTATAGACTGAACTACTAGCGTATATTTTAACTATGAAACTTTCGTGAGACTCTAACATATAAAAGACGTCGCGGAAGGCCGCTCGTGAAAATGATCATCGTAAATTGATCGAAACATGTCGAGCAAAAATCGACAAAAATTACGTGAGTAACCCGTTATAAATATTTTTAATATACTAGCGTATACATTTTAATAGACTTTTCATTGTATTCAATAAGACCGTCGCTGACAATATTGCTGTTACTAAATTGTATAGAGGTTGCAGGTTGTAAGGCGTTCGTCAAACTCTTTTTTACAAGCTCTTCATTATGTCACGATTGTATAATTAACTATTTAAGTTTTTACCTTTGACTTTTGATGAATATTTGATACATTTTAATATTTTTTATTTGCTACCGCCAACAAAATAAATTCGATATTTAAATCAGGCCACCTAAATGTGCGTATGACAAACATGTAATATGGATCCAAGTAGTATTAAAATCAAATGAAAATGAAAATTATAAACTGTCTGTTTATTATAAATTAAAGTTGCACAGAAATAAAGGGCGATCCGAAATTTCTTTTTTAACAATATTCTTATCGCGTAACGTTCATGGCTTGGACCTAAACTCAGAGTTTTAAATTGAAACCTGGTCGAAATGTTTGATTTTACCACGAGTAACTTTTTAATGGCCGCTCGAAATGTTTATCGTATTGTTTAACTTAATGTATTTATTTTTTAATCGAGTTTAAATGCTATAACGATGAGTTTTATGTGAAATTTAAGGTTTTATGGCCCGAGTATGACAGTCATCATTGGATGTCTTAGACTCAAGTACAGTGTTTAATATCCCATGAAAAATTTCACTTAAGAGGTTGCACTGCACCTCAAATGATGAGTATTAGAGTAAGATACGATGGCAACGTTTTACGTCTGTCTTTTTTTTAATAATGTGATTGTGATGAATGTTTGCTACTGGGATTATAATCTGAGTATCGGAGTGCCCTGGATGGAGGGCGATTTTTGAGACACTGGCGCTTGAATGTGACGTTTAAAACTTTGTCTAAATTGATAAAACTATTAGTACAAATATAGAAGTTAGCGTAGACAACTTTTTTATTTGGAATATTAAGTCGGCATTCAATATATATATAGGTGTAACATTTTGCCAACAATGTGCCAGTTCGTACAATAATATTAATGCGCTCCACTCTATATGTCTATATATTATGCAATGCAACTAATGCTCGCAACAGTCAGGGGCACAAGTAATTATTTCGAAGTTTGTCATATCAAGAAAAGTATAGAGGTATTATCGAATGCACTACTTATATATTATGGGACTATTTAAATAACATTTTTTTGTATTTTTAAACATAGTAAGTTTATTCACAATGTCATTATTACAATATGTAGTTGGAACAAAATCGGCATCTACCTACCCTTGAGAAAGTATCTTATATTTTGTTTAATTCCATGTTTTTACAATTCCTAATAGTCCCACTGTCGTACATTTAAAAATAAGACTAACTCATTATAGTCACAATTATTATACATGTTACTATAAAACGAATTGTATTTTATTCATGCCCTTTATTAGTTATATTACCATAAGAAAAAAACTCAACGTCAATACAAACGGAGATGCCGACAATCAACTCCAACACCGTGTTCGAAATTACATTATTATATCGCGCGGTATGTAGACATGATTCGATGACTATACTTACCACTAATTTTTAAAGTAAACAAATCGATAAAATTTCTCGCCGTCTTGCATAAATCACCAGTAAACTAAGATGTCTCAATATTCAAAGTTATTTTACGATTCTTGCGAGGAGCACAGATATACTCCAAGTTCACGATAATAGATTGGTTAGAAAGGGATGGCGGGATTACCAAAGTCCGTATTAACGTCTAAGGAGCAAAGAGCTTTTAAATCATTGGCTGTCAACGCTCCCTGTGGGAATCCCGGAGAGTTATAGGAGCCTTTATTCTAAATTTAAAATTACAATTTTGTAAACGTTTCGAATTATTCAAATGAGCCAGATCGGTCTCCAGAGTACAGAAAAATTTCGAAAAATATCAGTTCGTGTTTTAAAATTGAAATACCGTTTGCAAGTTAATACTTACCTACATTTATTACCTACTACTACAATATAGTTAGTAGTGTTATATTTGTGATTAGGTTCTCGAAAATCACCCCAGGAACAGTCACAAGCACAAAAAGTACATTTAGTTATTTAGAAGCAACAAATCCACGTGTTATTTAGTTGACCGAGTCTCGACTATCTAAATAATGACCTCGTGATGTTCCACCTACAGATATTTTACATAATATATCTAAGATAGAAAATGGTCTTATACGCCGAAATAAATGCAAAAATCCAAAAACTTTGACTGAGTAAATTGATGATTCATTTATACGTCACATCAAGTAAGTATAAAATTTGGCATATGCGGTTTTATATTATTTGAGGGTACTTGCTATTACTGACGGTGGCGGAGGAGCATTGAGAGCGAGCTACGAGCCGTAGGAATGAACTGGAGAGAGGCCAAGACGGTTGCTCAGGACAGAAAGGCGTGGAAGGATCTTGTGCGGGCCCTATGCACCTCCGGGGTGCCCTAGGAACAACAACAACAACAACAACTTGCTATTACTAGCTTACTTAATAGGTATATTTATTCTGTGGTTACAAAAATTCAAGAAAATTTCTTTTAGTAAGAATGAAACTCTATGCTAAACCGGTGCTCTGTACCTCCCCTCCCAAAAAGTAAAAATTATCATCCATTAAAAAAAACTGCGCGCGCCAACCCGCCTGCCATCAAGCGTGGCGCGTATGGCAAACCCCCCCTTTAAAAGGGGAGGCCTATGTTCAGCAGTGAAGCCAGTGAACGTCTTATGGCTGAGATTATGATAATGATTCTACTTTTTGTATAATTGAGACGTTAAAATACGAACTACTTTTGATGTTCTAAATGTAAATAGTAAACATCTGATACCAGTAAGATTGAAAGACAAATTATATCCATATTATTTCAACGTTTTCATAATGCTATTAATATTAATATCACAAAGGTGCAGCTAGCCCAGGCGCCCGCCGCCGAACCATTAAATTCATTAAGTTTTTGTTCAACTTACTTTTAAATGGTGCAAAAATTTACCACTAGCATGGAAATTCTCATTAATGAAGGACCACCGTGTGATGTCGGATCGTAAAGGTTTTAATTACTCGCATGGTTGCTAAGACCCCTTAAGTAACCTTAAAAAAAGGTCTTGTCATATCTTTTGAGGATAAGTATCCGAAGATATTTTTTCGTTGTGCTGTGCCATAACAATACTTTTTTTAAAGAATCAACCTGTATATACCGATTAACAATGAAAAGTACATTACTCTCGTAATATATTAAGTAGAACTGCTTGATGTGAGATTTTATTCTCCTTCAATCGTCTTTTCTGTTTGTGAGGTCCATTGGTTCATATAACACATATTGCATTATTTTATTGTTTTACTACTTATATATTATACAATTATAGTTATCAAGGTTTTATATATCTTCCTTATTTTTTTTAAAAACAAAGAAAGCTATTATTAAAAAGAAATAAATGAAATGTGATAAAAAACATGCAGCGATATAAGTACTATATATAGGTAAGTATATTAAAATTATTTATGTCTACTTCTTTCGTAATAGTATTTTATACAATCGTGACATAATAAAGAGCTTTTAAGTCAAGTAATATATTTAGTAAAGGTACGAGACTGAAAGCTTAATTATGTCACTATTGTGTACTTGATACTTTTTCTACTATAAAGGCATAAATGTGATTTATAATCGCTCGTAGGACTAATCAAGAACTATTTTATTTCGCTTTAGAAGAATGGTTACCTAAATCAAAGGAAACTGTAACCAAGCGGCAAAAATACGTACACGCTCATAGAAGAATAAACTGACCCGATTTAAGCTCCGTGTTAAGGAGTAATAAGTCATGGTAAGTGTTAAACAAAACCAGGCGGTTTTTAATTTTAAAGTGTCGTGCTCGTGTCATAATTGTGTTATAGTTTAGTTTAACCTGATCCTAAAGGCGTTTGGTCACGAAGGAGAAATTAAGACACGTGTTGAGGGTACTTTATCAGTCTCTCTACCAAATAGATATAGGTACTAGGCCCTCGATCACTATGAAGTGCTAGGCGTTAGGAATTAGTATCCACGTTATATGCTGCAGATAGATTTATTTAATATACTATTCATATGACACGACGTAACTGCAAAATGGTGTGGACGGTTTAACAACTTAACAAGTTAACTTAAAACTTACTTATAACTAAATATCAAATCAGATTGTTTTTTAATAAATATTAGACGATTGGCGAAATTCGCCTTAGCATTTACAAAGATTGAATATACACAGAAAAATTGCCGCTATATCGGCTAGCCTAGAGGTTGACACCCTAACCTCTAGGCTAAGCCGCGAATGCATTAGACGCTGCTTCGATTCCAACCCTCGGCACCGGAGGCATAGGTCACTTTTTCTTTTGTATATGCCATCTATGTAATTTTACAAGTTAACTTGTGGAACAATTTAATCGTCGCTTTCCTAATGTACTTACGTGTAATATTCTGGAATCTTTAAGGAAATTATTAAGCGTGATTCTAATAATACATACGTGAACAATCAGCAACAGAGTAGATTATGCATTATGCACCCCCGCACGGGTACAAGATTTTATAAACAGTTTATCAATTTCTTTCTTCAACTTGTTATGTTAACTTGTTCATTCTCCAAATTAAATGTAAATACCTATCTATAGTCACTACTTATTAAAAGAAATTCCGAATAGGAATTGAATACTTATTAAAATATTAAGCTCTTTATAGACAGCCAAAGCAAGGGATACTCGTCTTGATCTGACAGTATTGCCCTAATGACAGTTGCCTATCTAAAACAATATGGCCCCTGGTCGCACGGTCAGCGCAATTAAAAACGAATATGGCGCGTACGCAGATGTTTCAACCGTCCCGCATATGGCACGCGCGGCCAGCCACCGTGACGGGGGTTGGGGCAGATTTAGATACTGTTGTTGGTTAATTATACAAACTAGAGCGAATTATTAGGTGTTTAGTTCCTTTTAGGAGGGCTTTGTAGACTTTTTACGCGGTACACCGTGCATAGCTCAAAATCTTAAGCGAATGAAACAGTTAAAAGAAATTTGTAGACTAAGAAGAACCCCGGAAAACTATATTTTTAAGAACATTGTGAGCAACGAAAAAAAAATATTTTTTAAATTTAAGCTGTTTAATTTCATAAATCAATCAAATAGATAATTACATTTTCATAACTGCTAATCTTAATTACAAAAGATTTTTGAGTTAAGGAGTCTACTAATAAACTATATATAATAAACCTTTCTTGTTACTTTTATATACAACTATACTATATATCCTAATTACTAGAGCCGGATGTTAGGAAATTCAGAACGAACAATTGGCTATTAGCCCTCATACGAGATCAAGAAACTAACATGTTGGATTAAACAAATATACCAACCACGTCTCTAATATAGAAGTCAATAATACCTATTACTCGTAGTACTTACTTAACATTTATTAGCAAAATAAAAAGCACTTATTCATAGTAATAAGCTACATACTAATCAGTTCTTTGTCACGTGAACACACGACAAGTGACATAACTCGGCGCGACAGCGCGTAGTCGCCCCTTGCCTTTGTCACCACACGACTAATATATGGACATATTACGCGTTCAAGAAGGCAGCATGCTAGAACTAATTATGATATTTTATATTGTAACTTTACTTTATCTAATTTGCAAGGCTCTGGATTTCTACGAACAAAGCATCATTGTGAGGTCATAATAATTAATCAGGTACCTACCTAACTACTCTAAAAATAAATTAAAAACACAATTTTTCTTATTGGTGGTGAATAGGAATCGTAGAATCACAATCATAGTAAACTATGGATATAACTACTAAAAAGTTCTTTAAAAATTACTCGTGCATTATAAATTCAATATAATAACCGTTTCTCAAACTCCATTAAACTGTTATTCAGTATAAATATATTGTTCTTAAGGGTTTTTCTATTATTCTAACCTGGTGCAACCTCAACAGACTGCGCACTGGCCATGGTCGCTGCGCCTTATATAAGTACCGTTGCGGCTGGGTGGACTCGCCTGCCTGTCATTGTGGTGCAGAAGAGCAGAGTATCCACCATATATTTCTAGAATGCCCATCTACTCGTTACACCGGAGGCCCCCCGGAGGACCTGATCAATTTAAACGACGAAGCGCTTAAGTGGATAAATTCTCTGGAGTTAGATTTATGATCTCGCATCTGTAAATTTTCTATTGTGACTGTATTATGCCATACGAATAAATAAATAATTATTCTAACAAGTAGGTATGGTCAACAGCAGCAGTAGCTTAGCGGGTACGGTGTTCTAAATGACCTACACACGCTCTTATTCTTTTAACAATAAAGTCGTCTCCAGCTCATTTTGAACACCCTACCCGCTTAGTTACTTTTGCTGCTGACTGTTGTTTGCTTATAACGCTCACTGAGAGGCCAACCTGATTGGATTGGAAGACATCTGAAACATCCTTAGCATCCGCAAGCTGCCCTAAAAACTTCGCATGACAGTAAACTGTCATTTGAATTTTAATTGCTAACCGTACTTAGTCATGCGACAGCTGATTCCGAGAATCGCTGTAAATAATCGTTGTTACCTATTAATTATTAATATTTGCTAATTTTATTTATGAGGTGATGCTATGCATGGCTACATGCTTGATGGATAGACGTTGTGCCGATTTCGATTGAAATAGTGTAAATAAATACATATTATGAAAATGATTTCATTAAGTATTATAAATAGGTATGGACAGGAATATTTATATAATATTGACAATGAACCACAATGAATGACTGACTTACATTTATTAAAAAATAGCATAGAAATACGTAAAACCGTGTCAAGTGTTCTTATAACTGTCTCAAAAATATGTAATTTATTAATTTGACGTAAATACGATACTTACATTTAACAGAGCACTTTACTTTGATTTTACTGTATTTGGAATACTAAATAAAGAAAACAAGAAACAGAAAGTCTATTATATGAGCGCAAAAAGATTGTAGTTTAGAAAATAATTTAGATAAATATTCAATTAACAGCAAAACTAAGTATATGCTCCAAGGGAGCAATGACGATTATAAAGGGTGATAAAACCAGCGCGTTCAAATAGTGACGTATCTACGGACATTATCGATACGATCAATTGTCGATGGCTGCTTATCGATACATCGATCGATTGGCTTATCGAGATGGCGCGAAAACAATAACTCACGGATTTTTAGAGAGGGAATTATTTTACGATTTTGCTTGGATTGTTAAATGAAATAAAACATGTTTCTCCATTTTTAACTATGTGTGCGTACATCTTGTTATAATTTACAAAATACATTTTATGTTCACTAAATTAAAAAAGTAATCACGCATCTTTAATATTGATTTACCCATATTCCACAAAATGTACTTACATAAATTACAAATAGTTAAAGGCAATTCAGCGATGTGAGCATCGCGGTATTTTTTTAGATAATTCCAAGAATTTGAAAAAGCCTTAATTTTCACTGTGTGCAACTTTGGCGCCATCTGTTGAGATGTGAAACTTTTTTAATTTTTTTATGAATGGCTTGTACTCCTTACTTATATGAAATGTCTCTGGCTGATTCACTATTTTGACAGTTGACCGAGTTTAGTTATGTCAAATATTTAGAAATTTGATATTGACAAGAGCCCCTTGCAGCTTTATTTCTTATCACAGCGGATTGACCACAAGACTCACAAAATATCAGCCAAGCAATTAATAAAATAAAACAACATGTTTCAGTGTTCTACATTTTGACTGTGTTTGGCTGTTGGAATTCATTATCGTAGTTTTAGAAGAACATTCTACTCTGTGGAGTAGAACTTAAAATGGGATTTATGTCCTTTACGCACGACTTAAAGTTGCACTTTACGAGCATGAGAAATGAAAATATTCATTTAACGAAATAAAAAGCAATATTGAGTTAGTTATATTGAGTCAAGGAAAAAATAAACGTCGTGTCGTATCATGCTGTCAAGGAGAAGGCAAAGGACAGATATACATGGTAATTGCTCCATCCACGAGAGCCCAGCTCTTAAATAATTGATAATAATGATGATGATGATGATTGAGTTAGTATCTACGGCAAAAAAAATAAGCAAACAGGTAAAAAAAAATCATAGAAGTGCTTAGACTAAGTTAAGGTAGGTAAATTTAAAAGTGAACGTCATGTGCTATAATATAATTATAAATGTACTTACTTCAAAACCGCTTCACGGACAATAACCCAGCTCTTAAAAGAATAACTTTATTGGTATTATGACATTAATGTATGCAGACATTTATTGTGTACAAGATTTTTTATTAATTGAACTGAAATGTGCATGTGCGTGCATGTAGGTAATGTATATTGCATACTAAAAAGTTGATAGAATAATTGACATTATGCAATAATCATAATTTAGGTAGGCCATATAAACATCTAGAAGAATATTTTTTAAACTTTACTGCACCCACAGCTCGTAGAAAATATATCGATAAATAGTATGAACAGTTTGTATCGATAGCTGAAGTGCCGACCTTCTCCGAGCCCTAATGAGACCACATGGCGTATCCCACGTGAGGTAATTGCCCGGGCCATAACGACCGGCGGCACATAAATAACTGTTTGTCTGTTTGTTTGTTGCCAAAGCCTTTATATGAATTATTGTATAGGACCTTGAAAATAGGTTATAATAGATTATTGATAGGCTACCCTTAATATTTGTGTTACGTTTGTTTCTTAAATTTATCTAGTTGAGAAGCGTTTCTCGCAATTTTGCGATATTTGAATTTATAGATGTTTATACATATATTAGCTAGTTATAAATATTGATGAAAGTGTAGGTAATGTTAACAAGCTGTGAGGAAAAGTAGTAGTAACCACCGTCCATGGCGTGACTTTCTTTAATACGCTCTGAAGGAACTAAATACCTGAAAGAAAATTATAAACATCTGCATATACCACTAATGTGGGAAATCATTTTTTATAGGGCCCACCCACTAGCAGTCGGCCTGACGATATTGGCCTGTCGGATTCGGAGCTGTAAAATTTTTGTTTTAACTGACAGGCCGATATCGTCAGGCGGACCGATAGCCCTAACAAAATATTTGAGGGCAGATCGATTCAAAAGTTAACTGTTAGTAGGTAGTAAAATGGCAATATAGTATCTATTTAAACTTATACATATTGGATACTTGAATATCTTATTGCATAAGATTATTTCCATACAATATTTTATGCATGCATATTTTTTTACCCGTGTAGATACATGTCTACTCAACAAGCACCACTTTCTTTGTTCATTAATTAGGGCCAGTCAAAACGTGTAACTAATTCAATTTATCATACATTACATTCATACATACAATTATATTCACCACGTTTGACAGCACTGCTAGTTGTGAAGGTGGTTATTTCGTTCAGTTAATTATAACCTATAGTGCTACACTTAAAAAAGGGTTATTGTATGACTCTGTCTAGATCAGTTACTTTGAATTAGGGTGTCAAAGCAAACTTAATGGACCGATTAAAGGTAAAAGTAGAGGTGACCGGTGACCGTGTAGTGACGGATGTCAACAAGTCAGCCTTTCTCATTCTCGTTTTTATCATAAGTATTGCTACAATTTAAAAATGCTGTTTAGTTTATGGCTTAATACCTTATCTTAATTGTACACCAGTGTCATTTTTATAACGAATGAATAACATGTATTAATTTGGTGGAAGTGGTATAGTCAAAATTATTTAATTGTCTATGTACCTAATATAATTTTTATATATATTACAGTTAAGTGTCTAAGCAGATTGGTTGTCTAAGTGAGATAGAAGTAAATGGCTGGAACTTAAAGGAGGCAAAATAAAAGTTTACGATAATATTATGGATAACGTTAATCGAACCTACACTTAATTAGGTCTGTAAGTGATTCCCAGAATCTGAAATTACGCATTGATAATCATGAAAAGTATGAAATGCAATAAACAAGCACTAATCACCGTTTAATAGGTATCTGGAAATACTAATAACCACTGAGCTTAATAAGATGCGACCTTGGTATTAACAGTTGTTTACTTGTTTTTAATTCAAACGCACCGTTTCACCACGGGGTTAGTTTTATTTTATTACTTGCAGTCAGCAACTGGGGCCTATTTCTCGAAAGATATTATACTAATATTATTACTGTACGAACTTTCAAATCCAGGGATATATCCAGCGGGAGGGGATATATGGGACTTGCGTGGACTAAGCGTGTCGGCTGTCAAAACCTAGCAGGGGCTATACTTTCGTAACTGCTCTTAATAGGTTTTGATTTGTGAAAGCCGGTGTGAGATGTTTAAAATTACCTCCATAAGCTCTTATTCTCTGTACAATAAAGTCATGCTAAGATCAGTTTGAACACCTCACCCGAAAAGCTACACGGAAATAAAAGCTTCCGGGATATTCTCAATCCAATCTTGGAAATATTCCCTCGTGACAAGTATTTATTTCCTTTATATGATTCTTCGCTTAATAAAACCACGTTTTCTTAAAATAGAAATACAAAAATGTATTGTTTCAAGAGTATATTGAGTAAATAAGAGAGATTATACTTTAATCAAACAAGTATTATCTTAGGTAAAAGAAAACTAGAAAATCTGTAACAATATATTCGCTTCTTTATATTTAAAACTTTATTTTATTTTCGTTAAAGGAAATAAGTAAATACTTGTCACGAGGAAATATTTTCAACATAATAAAATAATGTCTTAGATTGAGAATATCCCGGAAGCTTCTTTTTCCGTGTACTCCTGCCGCTGACAGGTACTTACCTATTTACCTAAAATAATATGTTTGCTAATATCCTTCGAACAGTCGTGATTTGTCATATTTATTTTTCCACCCTTCTGTTGCATCCCTCGCAGTCCCTAACGATATAGGTTTATTATTATGGGCACTTGAAGGGGCGTGGCCTAGGCGCGACAAATCGCATCTCTTGCCGGGATGCTGTGCGTTATTGTTAGAAAATAGATCTTATTTTAAGGTATTATAGAATATACTTCCGTTAATGCATGGATTTAGGGTTGTGCAATTGAATATTAAATATGATGTAATTATATGCTTTAACTAGCAGTTGCCCGCGGCTTCGCCCGCGTACATTATGATTAATGCAGATTTCTACTCTTGAATAAAAGTTTTTCCCAGCGACTTCCTTTGCGTAGAATTAGTAATTGACCCCCCTTTTTACCCTCTTAGGGAATGACTTCTGGGATAACTATTATGTACCCATCCCCAGAACTCAAACTATCTCTATACCAAATCATCTAAATAGGTTCAGCGGTTATCAATTCCCCATATAAACTTTCAACCCCCTTTTCACCTCTTAAGGGGGTTGATTTTCGGGATAAAACTATCCTATGTCGTTTTCCGAGACTCAAACTATCTCTATATACCAAGTATTATCTAAATCGGTTCAACTGAAAATAATTCTATATAAAACTTCCAACCCCTTTGCTATGCACCCCCGTAAGCTTTGTTTTTCGGGATAAATACAATTTTGGCCCTTCCCGGGACCCAAACTATCTCCATACTAAGTTTCATCTAAATCGGTTCAACATTTAAAAATGCCCCATACAAACTTTTAACCTCCATTTCACCACTTTAAGTAACTTAACGATTTTAGAAAATTAAAAAAAACACGCAAGTACGGGTCTTACTTGCGCCTCAAAGGTTTCGTACGAACAACTTTTTTATTACATTTTTGAAAAACGACGCTTTCAGCATGATTTCATGAGAATTTATAGGGCAGCTGAGTGCGAATCGGACACGTATTCCGATTTTTTTTTGTCTTAAGTCGGACTGGTACTTGACTGCACTCTTATTCGTTTTCCTGTAATTTATACGTAAATAACTATTATATCTGTAATTTTTGCATTAATTATTATTGCATATTGATTAATTTACACCTTTTTTTTTACTAACTTCAAAGTTATGTATGTTTAAATTATACTAATTAGAGATCCTCACATTAAGCCCTTTTATTTGATACGCCACATAATAAAGTTAGTTGTATTTTGATTTCTCATTTACCTACCCACAAATCCCCCCCCCCCCCCTTAATGTTTAAAATTCATAAATTGGCGTTACATGCCTGCCTTTCGGTCACTGACTTACAAACAAAGTCGCACCATAAGGGTTCCTTTTCTACCATTTTGGTACGAAACCCTAAAAACATTCTTTTCGCTTCCCGGGACTCTCTATACTAAGTTTTATCAAAATCGGTTCAGCTGTTTAAAATTCCCCAAAATCAAACCTCCAGCGCCATTTCATCCCCTTAACCTTAGGGTTAATTTTCGAAATAAAAACTATTTATATGACTCTCGGGACTTAAATTATCTCTATACAAAGTTTCATCTAAATCGTTCACGTTTAAAAATTCCCCATGCAAACTTGCAACCCCCGTTTCACCCTTAACCTTGAGGGCTGATTTTCGAGGTAAAAACAATTTTATGTTCCTTCTCGGGACTCAAACTATCTGTATGCTAATTATATTAAGTTTCATCTAAATCGGTCCAGGTGTTAAAAATTTCCTGATCAAAATTCCAATCCCTTTTTCGTTCAAGGGATGATTTTCGGAACAAAAACAACCCTTAGTCATTTGCAAGGATTCACACTTACTATATACCAAGTTTCGTCTAAATCGGTTCAACGGTTTAAAATTCCCTATAAAAACCTGCAACTCCCGTTTCACCCTTAACTTTTTTACCTTTAAGGGTAGTTTTCGCGAAAAAAAATATTTTTTTTCCTCCCCGGGCCTCAAACTATCTGTATACCAAGTTTCATCTAAATCGGTTCAGCTGTGAAAAAATCCTATATAAACTACCAACCCTCTTTTCATCCCTTTACGGGTTAATTTTTTCAATGAAAATAACCCTTAGTCGTTTCCCGGGATTCAAACTATCTATTATATCAAGTTTCATTTAAATCGGTTCAACGGTTAATAATTCTCTATACAACCTTCCAATCCAATCCCCTTTTCACCCCCTTAAGGGCTGATTTTCGGTATAGAAACTACCCTATGTCCTTTCCCGGAGGTAAAATTATTTCTTTAACAAAAATTTCGAAATTGATGCCATTTTCGTACTTAATTAACGTCCCAAAATACCATAAATTGACTCCCATATTGATATTTAGTAATTTCAACCCTATCGCACCCCAACAGGGGGATGATATTTCACGTCCGCCACGTTGTATCATAAAATCATTGGTGTTTTTGTAATCAGCGACCCGATAAACCATAGAAAAGATACCCATGTTGATTTTCAGACTTTGTCAGCCCCATTTCCCCCTTTATGGGGTTGAATTTTCAAAAAACCTGAAACACGTGTTTACATATTTATTGTTAGGAATACTCCTGTGAAGTTTCAAATAAAACAGTCTAACTAATCTTGTTTCCCTATACAAACTTTGGACCCCCATTTCACCCCCTGGGGGATGATATTTTACACCTGACACGTTGTATAATAAAATGGTTGTTGTTTTCGTTATCAGCGACCCGATAAACCATAGAAACGATACCCATATTGATTTTCAGACTTTTTCACCCCCATTTGCCCCTTTAAGGAGTTGAATTTTCAAAAAAGCTGAAACACGTGTTTACTCATTTATTGTTACAAATACTCCGGTGAAGTTTCAAATAAAATAGTCTAATAAATCTTGTTTCCCCATACAAACTTTGGACCCCCATTTCACCCCCTTACGGGATGAATTTTGAAAAATCCTTTCTTAGTGCACCCCTAGACCTTATAAGGGACCTACATGCCAAATTTGGAAACTCTAGACCCAGCGGTTTAGACTGTGCGTTGATATGTCAGTCAGTCAGTCAGTCAGTCAGTTTCTTCTTTTATATATTTAGATAGTACTTTAAAATTGATTATAATGCACTGTGATGTGAGCCGTACCAACAGTTAGGTAGGAGTAGGGCCATATGCTAATTGGTCGATATTTCCTTAACTGCCGTTTTGAATATTAGTCTGACGTAAAGCTACAATTTATGACATAGGTAATTTTTGTATGTACAAACACGGATATTAATGTCTATTGATATAAGTACGTACATAAGGCAAATTAACGGACATAACTAATCCACAATAACTATTCAAGAATTATTGATGGTAAATATTTATACCATAAAGCGCTTTGATAATAATTATCTAATTTCGTATGCAAGCTTTATAAAATTGTTATTCAAACTTTGCATAAATATACATGGCTGAAAGCTTATTTATACGTAATTACTGATATCAGTTTACTTACACTGTTTAAAATTCCATCAAAGTCGGTACCAGATACTTATCAAAGAAAACCGTTAAAAATCGCAAATTAAACGACGTCTGAAACGCGACAGTCCATGCAATATAATACATATACCTAATATCTTAAGCGGAGTTACAATTAAATTACAACCTTATTCATAGGAATTTAAAGTTAACATTGACTTCAGGTGCCGTACGAAATACGAGGTTGGCAATATTATCGTTAGGTGCAAAAGGGCAGGTGTTTAGAACCTTAGTACTTTTCGTATACATTTATTAGCCATGTATGAGTATATTTAGGTAAGTACGCATGTTCTAAAGTGCGCCGGCGACTGTAAGTCTTAATTAAAAAGAAGCGGCTATTTCAAAGGAATAATAGCGTTATAAAATGTTATTTAACGCTATAATCGTTATCGTTATAAGTTTTTCATACGCGGTAACGTTTCTTTATATTTCAAAAGTGTATTTGGTCGTTATGTCAAAATATGTAATAAAAACTTTAAAAACATTATTGTTTCTTTTTCCACATTATAATGTCACAATATTATAGTATCTACTGAGCTACAATTCCTTATCCAAGGAATACCTATAAGGAATTATTGATCGATAAATGTCTTAAACTCAGTCAATTTCATTTTCACCTCACTAGCTCGGAAAGCCCTTTTTGTTTGTTTAATATCTATTGTGAAAATCGCTTTTTATCCACATGTGGTGAAAGAGTTTTGACATAAGTGACAAGTGGCTTAAGTGACATTTGACAGCTAACAAAACGTAAAACGTTAAAAGTGCAGAATTTTTAACATCGCAATTAATGAATTGCATCGAGTAAAAACACTTAATACAGTCTGACAACTTTATTTTAATTCATAAATATCAGCATTCAACATTAATCTTCATTCTTTTTGTAAAAACGGATAAATTGTTCTGACAGCCGAATAAGTCTACGTACGAACAAAACGCATCTGACATTTACTAAAATCTTGTACGCTCAAAGCAAGCATTAACTAGAGACCGCACACGTGTACCCCCGTAAGGGATAGATATATAGATGCCCATAATCACTTCTACAGCATAAAACAGAACAATTTACCAATGTTTTCCTTAGCCGACACAACTTTCTAGGAAAACTAACAGCTTTTCTCGTAGCAATCACAGAAATTCTTGAAGAAATCGCGCATTATATCTGTTTGTTACCCTCCACTGCTAGAAGTAACGCGTGGAGGGTAATAGAAACTATGACAAGGACCAACGAAAATAGCACCTCTCTGCCGTATCTATCGAAAGTGTAATAAGACCATCCCGTTCTATCTTGGTATTATTAGTTCCGTGTCAGATCTATGGGTGGTATATCTATGCTTTTACGTCAAAATTTCAATTCATCCATCATATCAACGTTAAATATTCGCATGTTTTTCTAGATTGTTTTGTTAAAAATTAGTGATTCGAGTGATGAAGAAGTATTAAACACCTGAGGAATTACGGGAAACCGAGCAAAATGCACCCTTTTTCTTATTTTCCTCGCTGTAGTGAGGTGAAAAGTTTTGTGTTATACGCGGGTGAAAGTTATTTTACGTCTCGTGTATTAAAGCACTCGCTACGCTCAGGATTCTATTTTTGAACCACTCGCTTCGCTCGTGGTCAATAATAGAATCCTTTCGCTAGCTCGTGTTTCAAATAACACTCGCACGTAAAATACAACTTTCACCACTTGTATAACAAATAACTATACCCTTTTTTTTCTGAATTTACTATAAGATAAAGTTACCTACCTTTTTGAGCGATGATAGTTGTTTCTGTTAAGGCAACATACCTATTTACTATTTACCAAAAGACAAAACATTGCCCGCTTATTGGATATTATTTGGAATGAGACCTTTATCGACGACCACGCATCAATAAGGAATAAATATGCAGTGGCAGAACACCGTAGAATTCACCATTGAGCAAAATAATATTTACCTACTTTACTCACATACTTCTTCCACTCTGTCAGACATGTACTAGTATCAAGTAGGTACAGGGAGTGGTTTTAGGTATATATGTTTTTAAATAGTGTTAGTGTTTGAGTGCCTTGTAAGTACAATAGTTATTTGTGCAACAAGAGAGGAAAGTTAGTTTTTCTTGCGAGTGTTGATTTTGAGTCCCGAGTAAGCGAAAGATTCTATATTTGAATCACAAGCGAAGCGAGTGATTCTAAGTTTGAATCTTGAGCGTAGCGAGGGATCTCAAGAACACGAGATGTAAAAACACTTTCCTCTCGTGTGACACATACAACTTTTCACCTCAGTAGTGAGAACATATTATTTAAAAAAAAACACATTTATTTACATTCCTGAATGAAAGGCATCATCATTATGACGAAAAGCTTCTAGAAACAAAATTTCACTCCCTGGAGTGAGGAAAGTCGCAAATTTCGTCACTCCCTGGAGTGATGAAAGTCGCGCTTTCGTCACTCCAGGGAGTGAGGAATGTAGGCTTGTTCGAACTGCTGAGGTGAAAAAGATTTGGTCTTGATATAAATGTAATAAAACGCAGGTCTTTGTCTTAGGTCAACGCAATAAACCACTTTTTCTTTGGGACTTGGGCAATGTTGTCGCAATCTTGAACCGCGCGCCCCGAGCTAAACCGCGCGTTCAGCTAAACCTAGCCTAAAAGTTGTTCATTTTTATAGACCCTATAGTCTGGTCTATTTATTCACCGAGCGGTCCGAGCGCAATATGGCTAATAATGGTCTAAGAGCTGGCCACGTCAGATATGACACAATAATGAGAGTAGTGTAACCAGTCCAGTTAGATTGCATAACCATCCTTATTGCTAGATCCGGGCATCTGGAAGCTTTTAATGGGTGGAGATCAGAGTGACAGACCAACAAAGTTTTTAAGTTGGAAAAAAGCTGAAGTTGTGTCATTTATAGAGGACAGGGCCTATATGTGACGTCCCACGGGTGAAAGTACCTTATGGCGGTTGGCGCTTACGTTGCGAAGCATCGCATTAGTATTGCAGCGTCGTTAGAAATAGCATAAGCCCCAACCGCCATAAGGTACCTTTTCTCGTGGAATGTCACATATTTTAACATTAGAACAAAAAACATTGTGTATTATTGCGGAAACAAAAACAGTAGGCGAGTAACCAAAAATTACATTATACATCATTAATTTGGGCACAGCTTCCCCCAACCGAAACTTTTGGATATTAAAATAATCTAATTAATTACATAATTTTTCATAATATTGGATCAAACCCAGAACTCTAGGATTTGTTTTCTTCAAGTTATATGCATTCTTTGACCTCCACCACTTTACAGCTGCCAGATGTCCGGACCTAGAAATAAGCATAGTATAGCTAACTAACTAGAGGGGTTTCGTTGCTCTCATTATTGTGTCATATCTAAGGGGTCTAATAAGGGTTGTAAAAACACCTACACGTGCATCTGCTAATAGGCTAATACCTGATCACTCTGAATTTTCTTAAAAGGCGTAACTGATGTTGTTGCAGTTGTGATGCACAAAGACAAGGAGGAGCTGCTCGGGCACCGGCGCGAGCACTCCGCCTACGACCATGCCATGCCCGACGGTGAGATGTTCCTGCAGGTAAGTACCGAAATAATATACATGTGCACCTATATACAAGGTGTAGCAAAAATGTTGGTGATCCTTTTAAGGGCATTGGTATCGTAAAAATCGCAAATTTTTAGCGCGAAATAATTTTTGGTTTAATATGGAGGGTCGGCCGGTTGGGATCACCTGTCCCATAGAAAAGAAAAATTTTTTTTCGCGCCATAATTTTTTTTCTCCTACTTTTTCTTAGTCGTAACACGATACCAATTATGCCCTTAAACGGATCACCAGTATTTTTGTTACACCCTGTATGTATCAGTCTACACAATTACTCATTAAAGTATGTGCCAGACGGCAGATAGTCGCAGATTCTGCCACGTGACCTTGATTGGAGCGAGTTGTTGAAGCGAGCGTTTACATGGCAGACATTCAACCGATGGTTGGCAGAGACGCCTAGCCACCAAGGTGTTTAAAGGTCATGTCGAATTTAACGGCTACATGGCAGAAAATCTTTGTTTTCTGCCAAGGCCTCGTGGCAGAGGGCTGCGGCGATCTGATAAAGCCCTTTAACAACACACAGTGTACCGTATTCTAATTTTAAAATACATAAACAATATATTAAAAACACAATTTACCTCAAACATAACTCCAACATACAACTAATAATCAACTAGTATTGAAATTGTATACAAGTAGCATCGAAATAATTTTCAAGCAAATTCTGATATATCTAATTCAGACTTTTAGGCGCTCGCTGTATTGTGTTATTATTGTTATTAATGCATGCATATTAGTTGTATTGAAGTTGGATCGTTTCTTAACGTGTTATAAACAGTGATCGGCGAAAAGGATTCCACACGGGGTGAATGACGTCAATCATTATGCTAGTATGGATATGCCGCGGCATTTGCGGGATAGAAAAATAAAATTACAGTAATATTCACAAACATTTGTAATTAAGTATTTTAATGAAATTATTTATTTCGCATATTATTTCTTGTTTTTTTTTTCATCTCTATAAAATTAAAATAACAAACCATTATTTTACTGGTCAACGAGCGAGTTCTTAGTTCGGGGCGGACTACTAGTTACCGACACTGATTCATTGTATTAAACATAATACAAACACGTATATTTTCGAGCAGTTTAATTGGTATCGCGGGCGAAACGGCGCATCCATAATACTATGTCTAGTTGAATTCCCGCGGTGTGGAATCCTTTTCGCCGATCACTGGTTATAAAGTTAGAATACGGCCCCAAATATCGTTCGTCAGCAGTCGTTTGCCAACTTTTATTAAGCATACCTACACTCGGAAGCAATAAAATTTCTTCGCAAGTGACCCGAATTCATAGTCTTTGAGTATATAAATAATATATAAGTCTTTGAGTAACACTTGTAAGTAAGAAAAGATATTCATATGCATATCGTGCAAACGTTACTTAAATAACTACGAGTATTATTAAATACTTTTATATTCTTGGAATTGGAACCGCCTTCACCAAAGTTTTGGAAAACATATTATTGTTAGAATTTTATTTTTTGTGGATTAATAAATCATGGATTATTCGCGAATAAATCAATCCAAACTCGAGCAATAAATATCTGTAGGTTTGCGGGAACGCATATTTTTAGTTTTGACCGAGAACGCGTTTCCATGGGCCTGTTTTGATTTTTCTATTTGGTTATCTATAAGATATATCGTAGACTACTTTAGAAGTAGGTACCTATTTCCATACTAGTATGATTTGATTAACATTTTAGGTTACTGTAGCTTTTGCAAAATATAAATGACAAATATGATGAAAGTAGGTACAGTCCAATTTATTGAAAATAATATTTTTAGTTACAAATTTTAAGATTTGTTTTTATAATTTGAATAATTCATATTTTCGTATTTAAGTCGATTCCACTAAAGCGTTGAAAATAGCAAATTTAATTTAAAGTCTGAATCAATAGTGCCCAATAGTTTATAGAATACATATATTTTGAATATCGTCCAAAAATAGGGAAGGGAAGTACTATTAAATAGGTACTAAATATCTTTTTTATTATACTTTGTATAGTTATTGTAGGTTAAGTTTTATCTCCATAAATGCTCCGGCAATAAACGTATACATCGTTAGTCAGTGGACAAGTGCTCGGCATTTCAGCCGGCATCATAACTCACGCGTCAAGGGAAATTGCCAACCCGTGCCTTTCGGAAAAACTCTCGGTCACCTTACGAAGCATTCCGCTGTAGTAGCGAAACTTTTTATTGCTACTTTACATATAGGAAACCAAAAGACTGATACGGTTGTCTTTAGGTAATAGACGCAGATAAATTGAACCACAGTTCATGTAGGTAGACCAAATTTTATTCGGAAATGAATTATTCGTATTGCATGATTTTCATTGTTTACTTATAAGTGGAAAGTTTAATGCTTAATCTAAATTGTGTAATATAATAATTTTCAGGCCCTGAACGGTTTTCTCATGATCCTCACGTGCGAAGGCGAGGTGTTCTTCGCAACCCACAGCATCGAAAGCTACCTCGGCTTCCACCAGGTGAGTAATCACTGCGACCACTTTAACATGATCCCCACTCCATACTTTACTATTAGACGAACAAGAGAATATCAGAATCATTTTGTTTCCATTGCCCGCTACTGCTGCTGCTATACGGCATTCCACCTTATCCGCGGCAGCACACCCATTATAACTATATATTCACTCTCATTGTGCCCGCGTTATACTTGGCACTCTGGCATATCAGTGTACTCGTAATACTAAGTCCAGCGAGTAGAAGAGTGCTAACTGCTGGTCCCGCGGGATGTCAAAAGCCAATTTCTGTTCGTTCTGTTCCTTAAGCATGAACTCTTCCGACGACCCTTGCTGCCTTTTTACATATTCTCACATTACCAACTGATGCTTTTTGAAGAGTAAAGGTGGATTGCAGTATGTATAATTCTTAATGGCAGTAGAGGCAGGATTTTCACATAAGCACATTTTTACGACGACGATGACGTTAACAGACAGGTTAACGTGCAGCAGGCCCTATAACCAGTCTACAGCCAGCAGCAGAGCTAAGCGGATTAGGTGGTCAAAATTAACTTAATAATAACGTGTCCAGCATCATCGTAATACTGTATAGTTCAAAAAAACGCCAAAGTTTTCCTTATTGTCCCCATGTACAGTCAAGGAATTTGATTCGCGTACCGTTTCGTTGATTTATTGCTTGAAATGTCAGAATATCATAAGGCTTATATTTCTTTAAGCAAGCGAAGAAACATAGCCCTTAGTACTATTAATTGTCATCAGTAATTTAGACTTAAGACGGTACGCAAATCAAATTCCTTGACGTACTTTAAAAAAAAACATTTATTGTCGCAAAAAATAGACACACAAAAAAAACAGGTAACATACACTAGAAGTAAACAGAAAAAAACAATACACAAGAATGGAAAAGAAAAAAAAAACAAACAAACAACTTAAGAACTATTAAACTACTAATTTCGCGACAATAGGCTCGGAGCTCAGCATTTGCTGCGAGCTTGGTCGGCTGCACAGCGCTGTTTTTCAGCCCGCGCCTGTCTCTTGGCTTATTCAAAATTAAAAATTAAAAAGCTGGCTATGGGGAGACATCGCAATTTTTTTTTTTTTTTTTTTTTTCTCTTTATTTTGGCACAAACAGTCATTACAAAAAATTACATATATGGTGTTACATTGGGTGTTGACAAAACAGTGCCGAAAAAGTTACAGTAATTACTGTTCAAATTTTGTTGCAACGGACCTGAATTTTTAAACATTACTATGGACCGGCCAACAGGGAAGTGACATATGTGATTTAAAGCATAATATGAATGATATATAAGGATGTGGTAAATAAGTACTACCCAGTTGGTCAGTTCCATCCCGTTTTAATTTAGTGTTGAAATTTAGCTTATAACTATAGGAAGATAAAAGAAAAAGTGTTACAATGCCGTATTAGCGTGGAGAAATTATGGGAGGTAGTGAAGAATAATAATAATAGTAATAGCCTGTAGCTTGTTACATAATTACTAAGAGTAGTTTTCATCTGCGATTAAAAAAAAAAAATTTTATTTTATTTTTTAACCCCCTGAGACTAGTGTTAAAAAGGTCTACGTCATTAAATTCATTATTGTACAGATTCATAGCTCGGGGAATGTAACTATTTCTAGTATATTTTTTTCGAATTACAGCGTGCATTTAGTTTTTATTACATACTACCTTACATAGCAATAAACATTAAACATTACATTACTATTATACATATATTACATTACTTACCTGTATATTTACAACAATTCCGCTAAGTTTCCACTGAAATTAGTCACATTACTCCAATTTTCAGTTATTTTCAGCTATTGACGACTGAAAACAACCTTCACTTCGTAACTGGTTTAATTTGTCACTGGTTAATTTGATTTAGTGGTAATTAACCTTAATTGTCGCTAATCACGAAACTTGCGGTGATTAATCTTTAAATAAGGAACTATTTTGAATAAATAAAACATTTTGCATTTACCCATTAGTTAGGTAGGTATATAAATTTTGTTCTTTTCAGTTTTATCTTCTCACAATTGTGTTTAAAAAATAATTAATACTTATGCCTCAACCTTATAATAATTATGAAGTAACACAAACTCGGAGATGTATAACATCGGTTTAATTATGTTATTTTTATTACCATATTTCACCGATATTAAAATAGTACTATATAACTATGTACTATATAACGAAATAAAACTGTTGTAAAATTTTATTTACCTATTATTTTAACCAAATATCGAGCATGAAAAGTACTAACACTTTTAATTACTTATTCACGAAACTTTTTATGGCAATAAAAATATTACATTCGACGATACAGGCTTTGCAGTAACCACCCCATTTTATCGGTTAAGCTTTTTATCGGACTAACATTAAAACGGAAAAAATCTCTTTAAGGGTTCTGTGGCATTTGTAGGTATTTTATTGTATTTCAGTTAATCATAAATTAAAAGCAATTAAGTACTTTCTTTTTTATATCCATTTCACGGGTATAAGGGTGTCATAAAATCTACAAGCGTAAAGTCTACTCTTTGAAATAAAGTTCGTAACCATGAGTTCTCTAGGTATGTCTCTTGTTTACAAAGATACTATTTTACTAAATATTTAATGAATAAAGCTTGAATAAATAGGCAGTAAAAATACTATATATAACCATTACTAGTATTACTGTTATGTTTATAAATAATGCCCATGCTAATCTATGTATTTCGGAAATCAAAATTATACTTATCGTATGGGTCGTGTTATATAAGTTATATTAGGCACTAATATAACATTTTTACTATAACATAGTTGCATTAGCTACCGAGATTATATAAAATGGAGAACATACCTAAGATTGTGGACAATACCACCAATATCTACTTGTAGTAATCAAAAAGCCCACTAAAAAGAATATCGCCACTAATATGTTAACATATCCACTAATATCTTTATATCCAATTCCCGGGTAAAACGGAATCCTAAAATACAACACGAAAAAAACGTGACAAAAAGGCCGCATTTTTAAAAACTTGCTCATTAATAAATGCCCTCCGCATTACGGCTAATAAAGCTCGCAGTGAAATATTGCTATCAGAAGTAAAAACCCCAATTTCGCTCCAAATCCGACCCCTTATAATAAAACTTTCACTAAAGGAGCATGGTATAAATTTTATTCCCCGCTTGCTTTTGTTTATGCTCGAGGCAGCCGAGTAATTTTGTTACCTGACTGACTATTTAGCATAGATTAAATGTTTATAGAAAGTCAATGCCACTCATAAAACTCAGAACTCTAAATACTATATGTTATTCTATGCAGCTTTTAATGTGTATTGTTTTATTCTCTTTTGTTTTACTTAGGAAAATTTAATATCTAAACAGTATTCATTTATGTTTAGCATAACGGTTGTTTTTATACAGTATCGTACCGTGGCACGTCACGGTAAAACTCTATGGTTTCCTTCATGAATCGACCATAGACTAAGACTTTACGCTATTTATTTATGAATGAAATCATAGATATTTATCGTGCCGTGGACGTCCACAGAAAAGTATAAAAACGATCCAGTATCATTATTACATAGCAGCTCTTCATAGATTAAATTGCTCAAAATGCTGAGAACGAGAACCTACATTAAAAATAGCTGAAAGCAATTTTCATTGCCGTTGGAGTTAATTCATTCACACCAGTTAGCGTCTACGACATTTATTATATTTTTAAAGACTATCTCTTCTATCGTATTAATCTTTGCCAGTAGGGGTATCTGGTGATTAAACAAATCGATTTTAGAATCATTAAATCGGCCTGTACTTGCTACTTCCTGGTGTGGGCACGTGCCAGGGTTACGAGGGGCAACAAATGGGCTCCGGGAATCCCTCGATCTATGTCTGTCTCCAATCATCCCTCTAACGTAGATTTAAAAAAAGATTAGTCTTAAAGTTGAACATTACATATTAATCTACTTTAGAAAGTTTAGGATGTAAATGTGGTATATGGCAATCATTAGATGCACAGCAGATTGGTACCGTCAGTACTTAATCTTAATGGTCCAAACTAGCCGTAAGTGTTTAGATACAGGTGAGCATGAGCAAACAAAATGGGTCTTTGAAGGAAATCAGAAAGTATTTTCCATTGTTGCTTTTTTTACTTGCTTACATGGCTGTGATTTCCAAAATTTAAAAACGTTTATACGGACCAAGAGTAAAATTTAATCATGGCTGGTTTTCTTAATTGCTACTATTTGGCACTAATTTTAAGTGCGGCCTTACTATTGCGGCAGCATTTTGAATACGCATATTGCGTTCTCTATTGCCTATTATTTATTCCCTCCCGTTTATTCTTATAAAACGACCAAAAAAAATGTTGCATGGCAAATCGATACAGCATTGACTTAAAGTCTATTTTGGCTTGATTGGAATGTTTTCTCTTGGTGGTATTCCTGTTCTATATCGTTCCTGAGTCAGGAGCGCACCAGGTGGTGTATCGATCTGCCATTTATACCTCCTAACTTGATGTTTCACTCTCTCGTATAAATGAGGTCACATGGTTCCTTTTGTGATTCTTTGTTATTTAATTTGTTATTTGATTTACTACTTACTGAACAATATTCTAAATAGTCACAAGTTTTTTGTCCTTGACCCGACCTACCAGTAGAGTTTTGTTTAACAATAAATATATTTTTTAACCTTTTATATGATTTCCAAACCGAACAATTATAAGCTTTGCTACTAGAGGTGTTTGCATATATTTATTAATGCAAATATATTTGTTAAGTAGGTAGACACATTCCTTAAAATTACGTCTTAGCAAGTTTTAAATCACTTCATAATAGGTGATATTCGGTTGAGTATCATTGAGCTGTTCCGCTGATAAGCTAAGCACGGTAAATGGTCAATGGCCATAGGAAACTGTGATGAAATAAATTAATCTCATGGGTTTGAGAACTAATGAGAAACGCAACTTGGTTTTGCAACCCGTATTAACCCAGTTGCTGCCCTTTCCCTTTTAATTTAAATGAATAATAAAAAACCCAAGTTGCATTCCTACTACTTACTTATTAATTCACTGGGTTGCGCATTAAAGGTGTAAGCAATGAAAACTATATACGTATATTGTTGATATATTGTCGGGTCCTCAAATAAATACAGCCATATCGAACTACTTAAATACAAGAATTACTTAAAGATGTAATACTAAAATTAAAGAAAAATCAATCAATAAACATTTAATCAATTTAATCACAAAATCCTGTTTTACACTATTTAAAACATATGGAAGACCAAAGCATTGACTTAGTAGTCAATACCCGGACAATATTACATTGAAAAATATTTAACAATTTCACATCGCTTCCGAAACCACGTCGCAAAAACAAAGGGATATCAACAAAACACGGCTATACTCCATAGCAACGGCTACCCCAAAAGCAATTACCCAACAAATCATCCTCTGACGTTTAATGCCTGCAATATGTTCCCCCACTCTCACTAACCTTTTGGGGTTTTGTGTATGAATCATTTACATGTCACCGGGCCCTAGTACCGTGCCCTGAGCGACCCCATTGATTTTCAATTAGTTCCTTGCAGCACGCTGCATTATCCATATTTACACGGTCTTTGTTACATGACGTGTTAAAAGCGATGTTTTTTTTACATAAACAGTCCATCCCCAATCAATATTGCACCCTAATTCATTATTGTTAAGATTGACATTTGCGTTATTGAGTATGGAATTAATATGTCCATCTTCGTTACAGATGATTTGATGATCGAGTCGTAATCGATTATTTAGGGCTATTCCGAAGTTTATTAATTTATGGTTTGATGATGACTAGGTTCTTTTTTAGGTTTACCTTGAGCCTATTGTTCTTTAATTGTTTTAGTGAGATTTTTGTTAAGTATAAAATAAAATCATAACATAAACGTTTTAAAGTAGGAAACCTTTAAGATTAGCGTTATATGACAATTTATGCTGAAACATTTTTTTTTCTATTTCAGTCAGACATAGTCCACCAATCGGTCTACGAGCTAGTCCACTCCGAGGATCGAGAGGAGCTGCAGCGGCAGCTGCTGTGGAATTCTTTTCTACCTCCTGAAGTCAGCAATCTGACGCTCCAAGATGTCCTGAGACCAGAGAGAGCGCATCTCCTGGAAAGAAGCTTTACTGTACGGTTTAGGTGCTTGTTAGACAATACCTCGGGATTCTTGGTTAGTATTTATTAAATTATAGCATGAAACACATGTTACGTTATGTTTTTATTTTACAGACTGATCTATTTTAGCTTAATATGCCTGATATTATCCATATTTTATAATATATTTTAACTTTCACAGAGGCTAGATATACGGGGCCGAGTGAAGATCTTACACGGGCAGAATAAGAAGACAGAAGAGCCCCCGTTAGCGTTGTTTGCAATATGTGCCCCCTTCGGACCGCCCAGCCTACTAGAAATTCCTCAGAAGGAGGTCATGTTCAAAAGCAAGCACAAACTAGATCTTTCACTAGTGTCTATGGACCAAAGGTAAAATTACTACTTACCTGTCTAAGGTTGCTTATTATGATTATTTATTCCAAATTCTGATTCGGAAGACAATATATTTGTACAGTGTAGTGATCTGAAAACTCTGCATATTTATGTTCATCGTTCATTCAATTATCTTTATTCATCTTAACTAGGTATATATGTTATGATAAACAAGAAAAACATAGAACACTGTTTAAATGCATGTTTTTGATTTTCCAGGGGTAAGATGCTGCTAGGGTACACGGACGCAGAGCTCGGCAACATGGGGGGTTACGACTTAGTGCATTATGATGATCTGGCATACGTGGCCAGCGCTCATCAAGAATGTGAGTATTATACCAAATTTTCCCATTGTCTGATTTTCTTGTAGAAGATACGAGTGACTGAATATAACGTTTCAGAAATAATAGATATATAAATACTTAAAAAGCATTAACTTAGAAACAAATATCCGTGATAAACACACAATTTCCTGACCAGGATTCGAACTAGGGACCTCCTGCTTCATAGGCAGGGTCACTACCGACTAGAGTATTAGGAGGCCGTTAAACTAATTAATCGAAGAAACGTTCATTTCAGTATTAAAAACGGGTGCTTCCGGCATGATCGCGTACCGCTTCCAGACCAAAGAAGGGCAGTGGCAATGGCTGCAGACCTCGTCGCGGCTGGTCTACAAAAACTCCAAGCCCGACTTCGTTATTAGCACACATAGGCCGCTAATGTGAGTGGGACGTTTATTGTCCTCAAATATTTTAACTTATTTTTGATGAGCATAATCTGTGTTTATGCGAGACTTTCATATCATTTACAATATGAAGTTATACTACTCCAATTAACTAGAAATTATTGTTTATTTACAGGGAGGAAGAAGGCCGTGACCTCCTCGGTAAGCGGACTATGGATTTCAAAGTCAGCTACCTAGACACGGGTCTTACAAGTCTGTACTTTTCGGAAACGGAACAGCTTTCAGGCTGCGAGTCTACCGTCACCACTCCTCCCCGAAACGCGCGCCGCTACAAAACACAACTTAGAGACTTCCTTTCCACCTGTCGGAACAAAAGACGTGTGCCTTCCACTCCCGCTCCACCCCCTGTAGACTATCTAGCCGCTGATGCCGTCGCAGCAGCATATACTAACTTAAACGGTGCCTACACTGCACCGTATGGAGAGTACCCTCCAGCTCCCGCCTTACACTACGCCCCGCCGCCTTTGGATGATAGATTTCTCACAACTGACAATATCTTCCATCAGTATAAACCATTATCGTATCATTACACTCCTTATACGCCCAATGGCTTCCTAGAACCGGCGCCACCGCCCGGATATGATGTGGCACCGACGTACCATAGGCCTCCTTCTAGAGAGTATACATACGTGGATACTAGTGGAAGGTATATGAGTCCTGTAACGGGGCAAGAAAGGAGATCACCTAGTATTGTGCCGGGGCCGAGTCCCGGTGGGTCCAGCGGGTCTGCGGAACATGAACGGATGCAGCAGACGCAGCCAGCAGAGGTGCCCCGACAGACTGTCCTCATGTGGGGTGCTGGCGGGACGGCACAAGAAGTACCTGTGGAGTACTCCCCTCCCCAGGTTTGGCGCTACCACCCCTCACATTATCACACCGCTGAAGCGACACAATGATTTTTTTGCGTGCAATTGTTTTATTTTAAGTAGGTTATGCGGTTTGATGAAACTGTCGCAGATTATTCTATGATTTAAGAAAAATGAATCTACTTTTTATATTAGGAGCGGTATGTTTAAAACATATTTAAATTTAATTTTGATGGTACGAACTTAAGAGATATCGGTCGCGATTTTGGCGCGCGCGGGCCGTAAACGTACAATAAAGAATGTTTCCTAGAAGAATAGTAAAGCTCGAATGAAAACAAACTAAACCTGAAATAAATGAACTGTAATGGCTTTGTATCGTTAAGCAATCATTCTCATAATTCACATTACTTTAGCATTCAAGTAATTTCGGCGACAGTTCCACCAAATTCGTGTTTTCAAAGTTTTGTCGCGTGACTTCGTCAATGAAATAATTAACTACGTTACTGAGCTATATTATTTTTTCAATAATATAACTATCATTACGAAACTTCCCTATCACGCGGTAGAACAACTTGTTACCAGGAGTTTATTTCCTTTAATCTTATACCTCGCTCACTCAAGTCTTAGTTTCCTTGCTAAGCCTTAGTTCAAAAATTGTAAAGACCAAGATACGACCTTTACACTCAATTGTATTTGTAGGTCAAATCAGACCAGAAACGGTCCTTCCATTTTCTTCACTGTAGATAAATTTCTTGTAAAAATTCGAATGTTCTATGAATGCGAGAATTATAAGATTCAATTAAGTAGTCCATTTTGTAGGTCTTTTATAATTTCATATTATGCAATGAGAGTTTTAGTAATTAAATGTAAATATCTATTGTAATTGATTATTAAATTCTTAGGCTTTGTATTTAATAAAATCGCCGACTATATACTTAGATGTGAGCATTTTTTCAAAATTTATAGTAAAAACACTGAATAGGTATGTTAATTACTTGCTTTCAAAATGTCTGCCGTTTTATGGCATGGCATACGCTAGATAGCAGTGTAGTCAAATACAAAATTAGGAGCTGATGAAGAGCTTAAATCCATAATTATTTTAATTAGAGTATAGTTGAAATGTCAACCTGGAACGATACATATCATATTATAAGTTTTTATGGCATGCGCCACACTCAGACTGCATTCTATAAATCTCCAGTTTTCGACGCAACATAAAATACAAATAAGTACGATACAATATTATGATGAATTCTGTTAGGGAGTCCATTTTAACTAAACAAGTGAACTAACATACATTCCAGTACCTAGCATTTTTTTCTTTCTACTAATATTCTAAAATTATTGAAAAACCACTACAGCATCAGGGGCCGTATTCTAACTTTAAAACACATTTAAAAACGATCCAACTTCAATAAAAGTCCAATGCATTAACAACCCTAAACGCCTGAATCAGAAATATCAATATTTGCTTTAAAATTATTCCAATGCAACTAAAATACAACTTAAATATTGGTTGATTATTTGTTGTGTTGGAGTTATACTTGATGTGGATTGTATTTTTAATGTATTTTTTAAGAATTTAAAATTAGAATACGGCGTTAGTATGTGTATGCGGTCGTCGCTACTTCGATTTTTGAGCTTTTACGGCCGAGCTTGTGCGCTGTCGGTTGAGTGTGTCTCGCGTAGTGTCGCTGTTCCAGCACTGCCTTGCCAACGCAACGTCATTTCAAATCAGCACCTTATGTACATACACTTTGCGTGCCTTTTTCTATCTTTTCCATTTATTAATTGTACCTTTATTGTGCTGCAGTGACCGGGTTGTCAAGGCAGCGGCTTCACCGACGACTAGGCATAAGATACCTAGTTTAAAATTCGTATTTTTCGAAAAACACTTGACGAATCGTAATACTAATAAAAGTTAAAAAGCTCTTTTTGAAGCGTCAGCTTCTTTGTTTAAAACAAAAACATATTAATGCCAAGTTAACAGACTTTAATTTGTACATGAGATTTCAAAACGATTTTTTCACTTACCTATGCTTATTATTTTTCTTGCAAAAACCATTACCTCCAGTCAGTGTATTTCGTAATTTACACAGAACTTTGTCTTCTTATTGTATATTCCTTGGAAACTCGTATCGAAAATACGAGTTTCATTAATTTTGTACTATTGAGTCAATAGATTAACGAAAAAAATATTCCATTTTATAATTTAATTCGTATATAATGTAGATTAAATAAGCTGATAAGTGTGGCGCAAAACCGACCACTTGAAAATAAAATAATTGTACACTTTGAATTCATAATATCAAATTGTAAAATAAAATGATTAAAAACTTAGGTACACAAACTTGTAAAATTTGTTCTATAGTTCAGTTGACTAATGGAATAATATTACCTAGTGGCTCGGCTCACTTTCTAATATCCCCGATAGGTACCAAAATTAGAGAGAAATGTATCAAATCTACAAATAATTAGCCAGCTTGAACAAACTATTTGGACTTAAAGTATATGACCATACCGAATTCAGAAAGCACGAAAATTATTGAAGAAGACATTGCCCTACTTTTGTTACTCAAATTGGCAAAAAGAAAGATTAAAGACATGTAGGTACCTATTCTGCAATTGATGAAAAGGTTGCTATTTTGACTCTTATTTCTATATATCTGGGACATAGAAATAAAGATTACACTATACTATTTAGTTTCTTATAACTGATATATATCAACCAGAAGCTTTTTGCTATAGGTACTTATAATGATTTGGTAGACACGGCTCTAACACACTTGACGTAGTTGTCCAAATATTCGTGTTAAGTTCCTTACATATTCAAAGACAATAGGTACCTATAGTAAAAGATAAAAGGACTAATAAGGCCAGGTGTGCTTGAGCCAACAGACCACATAACATTTCAACATTCGCAGCGGCTGCCGTTATTTTACACTTATTTTCACCAGGCATTTTCAAGTCAGGTTGCCCAAAATGCCTACTATCACGAAATGAAAATATCCATGTATAAAAGTAATAACATTATCTGTGTTCAAACATAATTAACCATAGAACACTTTAAATCCTAAGAACATTTAATATGCTCTAATTTATTAATTGAATTGTAAATAAATATTTAGTTATACGCTTAATTATCTGTGTAATATTAATTATTCTTAATTATTTAAATGAACATAATAATTAAGATCAAAATATCCAAACAACTTCTGTATTTATTTTAGCATAATATACATTATAATGTAATTAAAAGAAAATTAAATAAATTTTTCATGCCACTGACTTTGTTTTGTATTTTTCCGCTAAGGACTGAAGTATGAGACGACTGGTTGAAAGTTGACCGGCTGACTTTAGTCCCGTCACTAAACTTTAAATTGTTCGAGGAGATCACATTTAATCGTACCCTATTTTTGTCCTTGGGATCTGATAAAACATCATTTTTTGAAAATACGTATTAAGTTTTTCCCAAATAATACATTGTGCTTTTTTTTTAAAAAAATATTGAAAATTTAAATGTTTATTAACCACAAACATTAAATCCTACGCTAGAGATTTTTTATCCAAGGGACTACCTGAATATTTAAAACAGTATTTGAAATAGTCACCACCTATCAAGTGGAGAAAACGATAGAAAAAATAAAAATGTTTAGAAAATTCAATAATAATCAAACACTAATTATATCATCATCATCATCATGGTGATTTTTCACTATATTGTCTAGACAATTATTACGCTTAGTTTAAAAAAAATTACGCCGGTGACTTTATTATTGCTATTTTTTAAATGATTTTAATTGATTTTCGTATACGCGCATTAATTCTACGCTCATAATTTTTAATGCTTCTTTTAGCTATAATAATATGTTTCACAATATAAAAAAATCACCGATTAATACATTGAGCATTTTCGTTAATTGTAAAAGCAGTAATCAATAAAACAAACATGATTGCTGCGGGGCACGGGGCGGGGAGGACAAGGCTAGACGCGCGGCCGCCGGTACTTTACGCGCACAAATGTAGGTCATTGACCGTTATAGGTATCTAAGAAGCGAGGAAAGGCGTAACGTACATGCGTACTAAGAAAATATACAGGTGAAAAAAATATGATCTCCATTTATTTATTAGTAGTTAAATTATTTTTAAATTCACATTGCGCAGATATTGTTCTAAATGTTATTTTGATGTATATATGGTAGCGTATTTTTGTCAAAATAGTAAAATTGTTAAGTAAGTTCGTAAAAAAGTTAAGTAAGTAAACAAACGGAAGTTTAGGTTTGTATTTCACAATTAGCTACAATATTTAGTGCAGCACCATTTATTCAAAGGAAGTTTAGGTTGCCAAAAATGTACTTTAGTTCTTCTAGTGTTGTTTGTGACATAGGTGAATATAATAAAACAAATACATTAACATTTTCTGCATGTCGTATGCAGGCATATCTCGTCAACACTTTCGAAAAGCAACGACAAACCATCATTTCGTAAATTGTATTTTTTTTTTCTTCTGAAACCTATCGTGTGTGGTATCAAATGAAAGGGCTTTTTGAGCTGATTCTAAAAGTATATCACATCATTATATTTTAGTCACTTGTTTTAAATTATAATAATAAAAAAAAATCGAAAACATACTTACCAAGTTTAGGCTCCATCAGATACAATACCGTTGAATCAGTTTTAGTAAAATATACCTCAAATGATACTTAATACCCTCAAATATAACCCCAAGAAAGCAATATTGAAAATATTTACATTTAGTTTTTTTTATAATTTTTTCATCATCATCATCATCATTTCAGCCGAAAGACGTCCACTGCTGGACATAGGCCTCCCCCACTGAACGCCACAATGACCGGTCCTGTGCCACCCGCATCCAGCGGACTCCAGCGACCTTCACCAGGTCATCAGTCCACCTTGTAGGGGGCCTACCAACTCTTCGCCTTCCGGTGTATGGTCGCCATTCGAGAACCTTAGTGCCCCAACGGCCATCGGTTCTCCGTGCAATGTGCCCTGCCCATTGCCACTTAAGTTTAGCGATCCGACGGGCTATGTCGGTTACTTTGGTTCTGCTACGGATAGTATCGTTTCTGATACGGTCACGCAAAGAAACTCCTAACATAGCCCTCTCCATTGCTCTTTGGGTAATTTTTTAATTATTATTAATTACTCTATGCGGGTATAATATCATTTGGGTAAAATAATTCTCGAAGCATTGAAATTTGTTTTTCACCTCAGCAGTTCGAACAAGCCTACTTTCCCCACTCCCTGGAGTGACGAAAGTGCGACTTTCATCACTCCAAAGAGTGACGAAAGTTGCGACTTTCCTCACTCCAGGGGGTGAAATTTTGTTTCTAGAAGCTTTTCGTCATAATGATGATGCCTTTCATTCAGGAATGTACATAAATGTGTTTTTTTTACTTTAATATGTTCTCACTAATGAGGTGAAAAGTTGTATGTGTCACACGAGAGGAAAGTTTTTTTACATCTCGTGTTCTTGAGAACCCTCGCTACGCTCAAGATTCAAACTTAGAATCACTCGCTTCGCTCGTGATTCAATTATAGAATATTTCGCTTACTCGGGACTCAAAATCAACACTCGCAAGAAAAACCAACTTTGCTCTCTTGTTGCACAAATAACTATTACATATTCCTTGAGAGGCTTTAAGTCAAAAAAGTCCTGATGGGTGGGGGGTGACTCAGTTTTTCGACCGCCGAGTGAGCAGGAAAGGGAAACAGGTAGGGAGTGGGGGCGGGATCCATGCTCAAGACAAATTTCGAATCAAAAGCTAAGCAATAGCCCAATACTTCGTAATGATTGCACAGACACTAGTGTTTTTTTTTGCTTTTTTATGAATATTTAATTGATATATTAAATACATAAAACTTTGTTATAAATGTTATAATGAAAAATTAAAAAAAAAACTAAATGAAAATAATTAAAAAAAAGCTTTCTTGGGGTTTGACGATATTAAGTATGATTGGAGGTACATTTTACAAAAAAAATATTCGACGGTATCGTATCTGCAGGAGCCCGAACTTGGTATGTTTCGAAAATGATTTTTATTATATTGAAAAACAAGTGACTAAAATGGAATGAATTGATATATTTTTAGAATCAGCTTAAAAAGCCCTTTAATTTGATACCACACACGGTAGGTTTCAGAAGATTTTTTTTCCCCATACAAAAAAAGATGACGTCATAACTCCTCTCGGTTTTTTATTTTTTTTTACTGCTACGGGTCAAATTGATTCATATGGCCTAAAAACCAATCGTTCCAATTTTCATGCTTTTAACACCATTTGCAGCGTTTTTAGGCGTACCGACCGCTAGAACTAGTAAATTAGTATTTCCGCGCAGTAAACACTAACATGAACGCAATGAGGACACCGGCCGGCCGAAAACTTCAAAACAAACACTAGTCGCCCGTCGCCGATCGGTATCCTAGCAACGAAAATATAGGTATACGTCAAACGCACCACGCAAAGCATGCAGGGCAAAGATTACTCCTCATAGACTATGTATTATGAAGTGCGTAAGTACGATGTCTCATGGCATGAGCACCAAATCAGGTGTGAACGGCGTTACTCGGTTCTATCCGACACCATTTTAATTGCGTAAATGATAATTGTTGATATTATATTTGAGTAGGTATAGCGAACATATCTCTAGGCATGACTTATTTTAAGATTGACCAAACATTGGGCTTATATATGGAACGTGTCTCCCAGATACTAAACTAATAGTAGGACTGCATCAGTCGTTAGCTAGTCAACTGATATAGTATATTCAATTATTCATATCAGTACAAAACTACAATATGATCTGCAGTCTGCACTGAAATTACAGATTGGTTATATCTAACCAATATATAATTTCATATTGTAATATCAAAATTTCAGAGTGTTTATGATAAATATAACGACGTTATAGTATCGACAATATTGAAGTTTAAATAAATTAATAATCTCTTTACCGATCTGTGTTACTTGCAAGTCTTCGGATACGCTCTATCTAACAAAAATAGGTAAGGAATCTATGATGCGTAGTAACCTTGGCGCGGAGGCGGGAATTTTTAAAATGCGAACCTTAAAGTATTAGCTGTTTATATTGATTGCTCGAAAAGCACTTAGTCTATTTCCGATATTTTTATGGTTATGTATGTTAAATAAATAGACAATTTATGGAAAAAAAAATCACTAGCGTAGGTATCAATAAAGTGATCGTATACGCTAAATAAAATTTTAAAAAAATCTTATAATATGGATCTAAACGTGTCACCGTGGTGAAAAATTACTGTAACACTTAGATCCGTATTAGTACCATACTACCAAATTTTCGAATTGTGTTCGAATTTCTAAGTCACTTTTTTATAAATTAAAAGAAAAAAAGTCACTTAATGAAGCTTATCGACAAAAGCTCGGTTAAACAACTCGGGAAATCTTTAAGTTAGTCATCACTTATTTTAACAAATATAATAGTAATAGATCCCGAGCGTAGGATTTAGTCAGTGTAGTGTTCCAGACGTTGTCTAGAATGACTCCGATTTCCTGAAATGCACAATGACGTCACTGGGGAAAAATGTATAATGGGAATCTGAGGACCCTACTTAATAATCAGAAAAAGCTTCCAAAAGCGTACGATTTAATGTAAGGTATTTTTTTTCTTCCCCCGACTACTTGTCTAATACCAGCTAATACCTTACTTTTGAAAAGTGGGAACTTGAAACTTAGTAACTGCACTAGAAGGTATACTGCTAGCAACTAGTTACTAGGTTCACTGACAATTTGTAGAACAATGAAACTCCTTTAAAAAGTTTGCTATACGAGTAAGTACTATCTTTAATAGTCTGGTCTGGAGCCTATGCATTTATCAGTAGGTACAAGCCGAACTAGCAGGCCGATAAAGGAATCAACTAACGGCATGGAAGTTATTGTATGTACTCCTTTTTAAAACTACATCCAAGCATATCGTTAGCTGACAAGCAAAACTTGCGAATTACATTTTTTTTTATTAGAAATGATTTTTTCATATTCATAAACGTGTTTTAAACCTTATTTAACTAAAACATCGTTAATTCAATTCAATTTTTAAAATATGGCATTCTGTCCACAATATTGGGACAATTTTGCCAATATCGAAGTAGATACGACAAGTGTACGGTTCATTAATTAAAATTTCGCTCCAAGAGCTGGACGTTGTACGGTGAGGTTAGGCTTTTTATAAGGAGATAGCTAATCCCTACAAAAAGCACGTGGACTAACGGATATCTAACTCAAACAGGGGTTACACATGTTTCGAGACTAATTCTTCATTAGTTGCTCACTAGTTCGTTAAATCACTGCAGAATAAGCTATATATTACACATTGAATCACGAAAATGAACATAAAATAAGAAGTTTTTCCCGAAACCAAACCACCTTGTTCGACAAGATGGCCGCAAGTCTAAAACATCGTTGGTCCTTATCTGTCAATTTGACAGTTGTGTTTGTTAGAAACAGACAAAAGATAATTTAACTAAATGAGGTTTGAAAGCGGGTAGTATGACAATAATAACATTTTAAGTGATAATAACAGAGAAAAGTGTAATTATATCCTTAAGAAGTGTTTGTTTACATGATAAGACAAGAGATGAGGATGAATAAGGTATAGGGAAAGCCCGGGCAAGACGCATAATGTGGGTAAGAAGAATATCTAATTTTACCAAAGCTATACAACAGATAGCACATCTAGGCTTGCTTTAGTCGGTAAAGCAGCGATACGAGGACACCAGGACAGTTCAAACAAAGCAAACAACGTGTGTACCTGTCGGAGAGAAAAAATCAAAGTTTTTGACTGTTTTGTTGCGATTTTTGGGAAAGTAAGTATATCAACTTTTTGTCTTACGTTTCGTATATTTACGAATATGGTTAGTTAAAACTATAAATAATTTATCAACTTTGGCTTAAATTATGACTGTAACTTTTTATCCATCTATTAAAAGCATTCTTGGCATAAACAATTCGAAATATTTAGTACTTTGGGCAAGACGGATATGGGCAAAACGGATGGCCATGCGTGTATGGACAACTCTAAAAAGGCACTAAAAATTTAAAAAACTTTAGATTTGTAATTGCTAGGCTCCCCAGTAAAACTAACAAACAAAATTTACCTTAAAACAAAAAAAAACGAGAGAAATATTTATAGTGTTATTTTTGGTGGACGCTGAAAAATACATTGACCCACCAAACGAAGACAGACTCAACTGCTAACCAGTGAAAAAATGGGCCCATGAGGGTTGTACTTCTTATTCAAGGGTAGACAGCAATTTTTTTATGATTCCGATGCTTAATTCATATATTTGTCATTAGTGTATCCTTTTTGCCCTTGAGGTATATTCCTTTTGCCCGAGGAGGTGGTCGGGCAAAACGGATAATTGGACCTATTTGTTTAAATAATAATAACAATAAGAAGTTGTTTAAGTTTAGGGATTTGTGGTAACATTTTCCAAAGGTAACTGTACATAGTACAAATTAAAAATATAAAGAGTTATTTTGATTAACAATTGGGTGTCTTTATTTCATCATTCCCTTAACATATGCGTCTTGCCCGGGCTTCCCCTACAAGTTAATAACGAGATATCTTTTTTTTTTTCACAAATATTATCCCAAAGTTCGGGTCGCTTACATTTACTTACCTACATGATTCGGTATAAAAAGTATTAAGGTACGTAAAAAATTAACCATTATTTTTCCATTACCGCTTTAAGAAAACTATGCAAAACGAGTAACGGAATTTACAAAAAATTGAAGCTATAGTTTGGCCAGAGTTTGTTCCACTTCAAGCATAGAAAGGGAGAATCATACTGTCTTTTTCTAATGCTAGTACTCTCACTACTAAAAAAGGGATGGGTATAGCATGTTACTCTGACTGTTACTGCGCTTTTGGTTTGCCAGACTATATTCACTATGTGCGAAGTGCATGGTGGAGGTAACGTGAACGATCGCAGTGCATATGTTGATGTGCCAAGAAATTAAACGCAAGGGGCTTTTGTCAATATCGAATTTAAATATACATATTTGATATCACCTATCCTATGTCACCTTAACTCGATGAACTGTCAAAACAGTTCCATTCATAAAAAAGAAAAAAGTTTCGATCCCTGCCCAAGAGATGGCGCCACAATCATACACACACAGTGAAAAACTGTTATTATAATAGGGAATATTACGCAAAACTCTGCGTAGGGGGCGGCACTAGCACATACAGAGGGCCTACCATGACACACGAAAATAAAAATTTCGTTACCTGGTTCTCTGTCACTCTTTCATATTCGAGCGATAGAGAGGCACATGTCAAAATTTCGATTCTCTCATTTCACGATAGGCCCTTTGTAAACAAACCGCCTTGGTGCACAAATGACATATTTATTCGTTATTAATTATCTATGAAAACTTGTAAAAAACTGTTTAAGGTCTAGTATGTATTAAGAACTCTATGGTTTACCTACCGGTGTGCTAGTGCTGCACTCTGGTGGCAGAACTTTGCAGTAATATCCCCTATTATATCATTTCCATGACGTCACGAAGACGTAGTTTACGCTGAGAGTTCACGTAGTATAGCAATGCGATTGTTTTAAACGCCATCTAGAGAAGAATGTGAGACCTACGGTACCGTTCTTTCACTCGTTAACGTCGATAGTATAACTCATGCAAGACAGGTGGCGTTAGTATCTATCTATACCAAAACACAAAAGTAAGTATGTACACACACACAGACTACTTATATATTATGACATCATAAAATTGTAAATACCGTTAGTTTATAATCTAACTACCGAGATTGTAAACTATCAAAAAATTATGAACCGTAACATACACTGCTTACAATTTCACGCATTATTTTTCGTTAAACTATCAAATAGGATTTTTTTTATCTTTACCTACGTTTGAATATGACGGCATATTGTCAAACGTAAAGCCCCTCGCACGCTGATTGGTCGGTTTCCAGAGTCTAGATAGGTGCGACGACGAGCGAAGCGAGGAGGAGTGTGTAAGGTTAACCGCGACCAAACCAACCAGAACCAACTTTTTTTTAAATGGCACAAGTTTCTTACTGACACCAGTGTTTGATTGCTATGTTTATGAACACTTAACGACCTACTGTAAGACCGACCAATTAGCGCGAGAAGCTTTACGTTTGACAATATTACGGTTCCTCGTCGATAGTTTATAATCTAACGAAAAATAATCCGTTAAATTGTAAGCAGTACGTCACGGTTCACAATCTTCCGATAGTTTACAATCTCTCTAGTTAGATTATAAACTAACGGTTTTGACAATTTTACGGTGACATATACAAACTAATAGAAGTTATGTTAGTTACTGCAAAATAGTATCAAAAATTTTGCGAAATCGAAAAAAAGTTTACGGGACTCGTATAGCCGTTTTAAACTTATCTATAAAAAAACTTTTTCCATAGGCAGATACGACCATTTTCTATTAGTTTTTTTCTTATTCCATTGAAGGCACGATGCTCGGTACGACTGGTACACTTTTAAATGGGTGTATGAATGACATCGATGGGTTGTTGGTAAATATACACTGACAACAAGTGACGATGAGAGAGCGTGCAGGCGCGATCGCAGTCGGCTCAATACATTCTAAACGGGCGATAATACCCCCCGAGAATGTATGAAAGTATGTGTAAACAATAATATAAATATCCGTAACATTTTGTCATTGCCAACACAGTTCGGTTACATAATATTCTGTTGGATAAAAGGCATTTTGGATAAATTTAAATCATTTTTAACCTCGTCACTTTCACAGACACATTTTAGTCGAACTATCAGTAGATTTTATGGCTTTTCTGATTATTTTGATAAACTTCCTAACCGGAAGTACCATTTGATTACCAATTTTTAATATGTTCCTACTACAAATGTGTCTATAAATATATTTCAGAATAAACACTATAATAATAAATTCAAAAGTAACAAATATTTATTTAATGCAAAATATGTTATGAAATAACTGAATTTTGTCGTACATTTGTTTTGAAACAATTTTAAAGCAAACATAGCCAATAATGCACAACACCTAATATAAACAACACTCTGCATTCCTCTTTTCTTAAGTTCTATAGTTATGTCGTTCGTTAAATGATACCTACATATTAATAAATTCGTTAAGAGTCCGGTAAACTATTTTTTCGATTTCGCTCAAATTTTTGATATTATTTTGTAATAACTGACCAAACTTACACATTCTGAAGAAAATGTTTCTTTTTAAATTGTATAAATGGAACGCTTTTTTTATTCGACGATTCATTTATAAATAATTGACCCTAAAAGAGGTGAAAAGAGTAAGGTCAACTCGCCGAAGACCGCCGAAAACTTCACTTTATGCTTTAAGAAAAAAAAATGAGAAGCCATAAAAAATAATTACTAAAAATCAAACAACAAGATTGCACGAATCAACTTTCTCACTAAACAAGTTCTGTAAGAATTGAATTTTTGGATATCAAATTTAATATTATTATTTAAGGCCCAAAAGTACTTTTTTGCTAAGTATAACAAGACCTCAAACTGTTTTATAGCGATTCATGTGCGTAATTTTATTATTAGCGATTTTCGTTTTCAAATCGTTACCGGACTCTTAAGTATAATGATGTAGCAATTCAAAATTAATTATTTCTTAAAGCAGGTATAATTGGCCACAAAATGTAGGTGTGATGGAATCTCTTCGTGCTACCGGTAACATGTCTTATCAGTTTAACTTTCAACAAAAAAAGGAACACTTAATAGAGCAAACAGTACCTAAACACTTGTGTTGGTACCAACAACTATAGGTATGCAGAACGGACTATAGGTATGACGTTGCATTTTCTGCTACCGAAGTTTGATAATATCAGATGCCCCGGGTTAGGGGTCACAGGCTGACAGCCTCATGGGTTTTGCAAGACATTGATATTGATGATTGATCAACACTATTAACAGAAAAACCGGCCAAGTGAGTGTCGGACTACGCATAATGGAGGGTTCCGTAGCTAATATCGAAATAAAAACATATCACAAGGTCATATCTGCCTATATTCGTAGTTGTTTGGAGATAACTCAAATACGCCTTAACCGATAATATTTAAAATAATTTTCGTGGAAGAATATTCAAAGATGTATCTTCTTAAAGTTTTCCATAATGTTTGGACTTACGGTTCAAAAGTTACAGGTAGGGGACATAATTTTTTGACTTTCGGAGTGATTATTTCTAATAATATGTACTTAATCAAAAACTATAAAAACATCAATCTTATTTTTTTTTTAATCTATCGATTGATGTACATCATGTTGATATATATTTTTTTAACTGACAATTAGTTACATGTATGGATGCCCTCCATAAAAATATTTTTTTCAGCAATGACACCAATTCGACCACTAAACTAAGTAGCAGCACACAAAATACCCCTCATGTTAAAAATGGATAAAGATACATCTTATAGTTTCCGAGTAAAATGGCTGTGACATACGAACGGGCGGACATGACGAAACTGTAATGGTTCCGTTTTTGCCATTTTGGCTACGGAACCCTAAAAAATATACCTACTAACCACAATACTTTCAAAGTGGATACCGTCGTTGGCTATCTATACATTTTGTAGGTAACTGTTATTGTACTACAAAATGTACCAATTATGACTCCTTTGTCAAAAGGGAAAAAATCGATGGTCATCTTATAGACCGTAAGCAAGGAATAAGTATAGATGGTCGGTATCTTGTGAATTGGGCTATCTATAATGAAACCATTTTTTTTTATTGATTAAATGGCTGCCGTTCCTTAACCCACCAATGAAGCGGCAACTGACTATCACGAGCCTTATACATCGCCCTTAACTTAACCACTTTAAAAGTTATCGCCGGACACGATTGGTCACGAAATTTGTTCCTGGCTTACGGTCCATTAAATTTCCTCATCTTTGTCTGGTCATAATAAAAAGTCCTACAGGTAATACGACTAATGCGTTACTTCTCGTTTGTAGGTGGACTAGGTCGGTATTCCGTACTCGTACTCGTATAAGTATTAGTAAACAAGCGGTGTCAACAGCTCCGTGGCTGTCCCGTCACAGCCCAACGGCCCGCAGTCATCTCTCGCGATTCGCATTACCTACCTAGCTTTCGATCGGACCACACCACTCACTTGTATCTGTATTAATATGACAGTAATAATTTATTAATAAAAGTTCTAGTTGCAGTAGTTTAGTTTTGAGTGCGTGAAAGATGCTGTTATCAGACGTTCTCTGTTTTATTTTTTTAACGGTAAGTTTTTTTAAATATTTTTGCAGTAAGCTGTCACAAAATGTTTTTTCTTTAATAAAATCATTGTTTATTATTATATATGTATATATATATATTTTTTTATTTTATTTAAAATATGCATTCAGAAATACCTTCATATTTATATTTATAAGTAGTTAACTCTGAAATCAGTGACTAGATAGGTACGTCAAAATAGTAACAAAAAATTAATGGATCTATTTATTAACTTATATAGATAGATGTCATATACTAAGGAAAAAGTTACCTAGGCCTCGGGTGCCCAAGGCTGGTAAATCAAAATATATAATAACATAATTTTATATGTTCTTCAGTTGGATCTATTTATTGTTGAAAAAGTGATTAAAATTCTATATAATATAAATAACTTCAACAACGGCGCATATTTGTCAAAGAATAACCAACAACACGAAAATCCTTCAACCAAACAAACAAACAAAACAAATCAAAACGAAATTCCTAGTTAAAAGAAGTTGTAATGGGCTAACGGGAACCTGGGACCTTGCAGAGGGCAAGTAAGTTAAAGCACAATTTCGAATTAGTGAATTAGGTAAACTGACAGTTCCTGGCTTACAAATTGTTTTCCAAAGTCATACAAGGTGTAACAAAAATACTGTTGATCCTTTTAAGGGCATATTTGGTATAGTATTCGAATCGATGAAAAAGTAAGAAAAATATTTTTTTCGCGACACTTTTTTTGGATTTGTATGGAGGGTTGGCTGACTCGGACGACGTGCCCAATAAAAAAAAACTAAATAAAAGTTTTCTTATATTTTTCTTTCTCACCATACGATACCAATTAAATATGCCCTTAAAAGGATCACCAGTATTTTTGTTATACCCTGTAGAAAGTGCTGTCAAATTACTTCGCTCACTTATCTAGTTTAACTGTCACTGAGGCTGAGCCACGGCACACAACAGAGCTTAAGACAAATAAATCCGTCACGGACTAAACTTGTTTGAGGTCACTTTTACCGTTTCATAGAATTAGATTCGGTCTTTTCTAAATAGTTAAAAATATGAGAGTAAAGTTTTAGGAACAAAATTGATAGGTATTCGATTAAGTAATGGAAACTTAAATCCATGCAATGGTGTCGTCATTAAAGAATCGCAGATAAATCTATGTAATCAAATTAAATTTGGTCGGTGAACCATTGTGTACCCTTTTGTATATAATTTTGATCCTTACAAATTTTGTGCGGATGTAATTATATCATATATTAATTATATACAGAGATAAGAATATAAATAAAATATAAAAATATCACTTTAAAGTCTACCTCACCGAGTATCAACCAACCTTATGCCATTCGAAAGTACTAATCAACCCAGTAATAATAACAAATGGTAGCCGACCTTAAACCTGGAGCTTTTGTTATTCAGCCAAGTTTTATTTATATAAATAAATATAAATAAAAATAAATAAATAAAACTTGTGATTTACACCTATAAAGGTATAAATCACAACATGCAAATGAGTTCACGGGGTGGTTTGCCAAAAAATAAGAGGTTGCATTGCCCAAAACTATTAATGAAAAAAAATTCTTAAACTCAGATCTGTGTATGACTACTAAATACCATTTTTTGGCACTACTTGATGAAGACTATCGAATGGGCTGCGTGCCACTTGATAGTCGTTGAAGCCGCTTTTGTCAAAAAATAGAGTAATTGTTTGCTGACTGCTCCAACTTCGGCTCAGTCTACCAGGTACTCAAAGATTTAACCGTGCTAGGTTGCCTACGGCCTACTCTTGATCGTCGGCGTTGAAGCTGCGTCACTGATATACGAGTCGTTGGCGTCCAAAAGGTTAATAAAAACGTACCTAAGCACCTGCTGCCAACTGCCAACCTTTACCAATACAATGGCGCATATATTTTATTATATTTTAAATTACACTTTGACACTTCCCTTGTAAAGATGGTTACTATACAATCTGAAGATTCTGAAGCCAATATAACTTAAGAAAAGAACGTATGTACTCTTTTGGATAGGAAACGAAGTCACCAGAAAACTGACTTTGTAAAACAAGAAAAACCGAAGTATTCTTTTTTTAGAATTAGAAAAATAACGGTCGATTTCACCCAGTATCTTAAATTTTTCCAGCCATATTGAAGATGTTTTTTATACTTTATGATACTACTTATGTATTTCCATTATTACTGATGCTTAATTAGAAAATAACAGGCACATGGCGAATTTAAAAAAACGTTTTAACTGAAATCGCACGATTTTTCTAATATAAAAAAAAAACTAAATACTACAGACCTTACAGTGTTCAATAAAACTGACTTTGGTAGACGGGAAAACAAACAAATTCTGATATGGTTGGTAGTTTAAGTTATAGTGTCACAATTATTTGAGCATTGCTTTATTTTTAAGAGAATGAAAGCGCTATAACGTTTTTCTGCTTGTGACTGCTTCCATAGGCATAGGTCAATTTCCTCGTGGAAAGTCTGCACGTCTGTCTCGTTTGGGTCAATGGGTAAATCAGTGTTAAAATTAAAAAAAATACATAATATGGCAAATCGTACCACTTACTGACTATACTGACATACTTAGTCTTGACAGACTTTATTTATATTTCTTGAAAACTAAAATACGATAAAGATTTGTTATGTGCTGGAATTGTTTTCGGTATAACTTGTATTTTTGATGATTTAAATATTTATGTATTTTATAGTTAGAAATGTTACAATTGAATATGGTGCCTGGTCATTTTTTTTCATTGCAATCACTGGAGATCAAATTCTACCTACTAGTTCTTGAACAATTTTTCTGTGAAACACGTTGACCTTAAACATAGCTATAGGGACAGTTAACTGACACAATTTAATGTTTATGAGTTATTAGGTAATTCCATTATTCCATTCCATTTTATGGTTGTGTAAATGTGCTTTGCCAAGCGAGGTTTTTTTTTAACTTTGACCCATAGTTTTACTTCGTGATACGAACCGATGGAAAGAAAGCGCGTACAAACCAGATTTGGTACCTATTGCGTGAATCATATAATCATTTTAACATTATAATTTACGTAAAATACAATTTTGAGGGCGTTGTAAATGACTATAATGATAGATCATAATGACATGAATTTTCGAGAGGAAAATTATGTCCAAAACATGTTATACTTATACCTAACCTACCTATACCTGATATGAGTATCATTGCATAGACAGTAAGGTAGTTATAGTGATAGCCACTGACACAGAGGGACACACATAAATACTTTAACTTTAAGATCCCCCAAATCCCACAAATGTTCGTAGTCCGCGTGATATTAATTATGTCCTACGATCAGGAGCCATATTCGACATGGCATAATTGACATTAGCTGACGAGACCACTGCGAGATCACTTTTTTGTGACAGCCACAATCGCCATGGAATCACTCAAAAGTGATATCCACCTACGTCAAAATCAACACGTCTCGCTAGAGGATTGCCTCTATGGGCATGGGCGCCATCTTATTAGTTTTGACGTAGACGTCAGTATATTAGGGGAATCCCACGTAGCAAATAGTAAAGTAAGTAAAAGTAGGTAAAGAGAGCCAGCCCCCTTGAAGCATTTTATGAAAAGACATTTGAAAGCGACATCTATATGTACAGTGCCACCAATAAGAGTAGAAATTAAAAAGTGGCTACATCGTAGTGTCGTCCCTTTTAAATCAATCTAAAAAACGGGACGACACTACGATGTTGCCACTTTTTAATTTCTACTCTTTTTGGTGGCACTGTATTCGAGATTTGTATATAAGGGACGCGACATATGAAAATGGAAACACATAAAAATATGTTCGTCTCGTTTTAACTCACCTCTATATCCATAATCAAAAAGAGAGACGGGTATTTACGTAAAAACCCAATGCGGCCGAAAAATTCGCCATATTGTGCGCCCATGCCGTCATCGTCGGTCAGTTGAGTAGTAATTTTCATAGATATACTTACCATAGATAAACAAGATAATACACAGGCCTTGAAAAAACGAGCCGAGTGAGATGGCACACGGGGAGACCTTCATCTTCACCTCTTTCTATTAGGGTGACCACGTTAATTTCAAAAGTTAGGAATTCCTTGGGAAATCCTCGTTCAATTAATGCTAAGTATGTGTTATAATATTCAGTCCTAACAAATTTTTATTCGTAAGTACTCAACTCATTTTAAATCCTATAGTCATAATGATATTTTGTAGAAGTTCGGAAAGAGAAGTGTTGTTAGAATGCATGAGCTTTCATATCAGCCACGACACTTATCTTTCCGAACAACCATTCCTCTGCTACTTATCTATGTCTACGTAATGATTTTTCCCATTTTTGGGCTAAGGGTTTCGGTAAAGTCTTGGCAATTAGTCCACCTACGCATTCGCATCCGAAAATCACAACCAAAACAGAACTGACAAGGACGCAACTATCTCAACTTGCTGTAGAGTGAGCAGGCGGTTATTAGATACAGTCGCCATCAAATACTGCAATACTGTACTAACCACCTTATTGGCAAGATTCAGCGGCGGCGCGTCATAGGTACAGTCGTCATCAAATATATCGGACCGGCCAGGTTACTCAACATCTGAACATGCACTTTATCGCCTTGGAAGTAAGAGGCGTTGTTCAAATACTTGTGACTACCTTGGCCGCTCCGATATATCTGATGGCGACTGCACATACAAGGACTTGCAATCCGGATATTTTGAATAGTAATTTGTATGGAATTATCCGGACAATAAATAATAATAATAAATATTAGGACAATCTTACACAAATCAACCTAGTTCCACAGTAAGCTCAATAAGGCTTGTTTTATGGCTACTAGGTGACGATATAGATAGATATAGATAAATACTTAAATACATAGAAAACATCCATAACTCAGGAACAAAAATGCCCTGACTGTGATTAGCACACAAATAAATGCCCTGACCAGGATTCGAACCCGGGATCTCCTGCTTCATAGGCAGGGTCACTACCAACTAGGCTAGGAGGCCGTTAAACAATTGCAAGCCCTAGTAGGTACATACCCATTGGGAAAGCTGCAGTTAGTGTTGTTTGAATTTAGAAAACTACTTCTGCTACTGACTGGATGTGTGGAGGCTCCTATTATCTATTATCGTTGGAAAAATAAAACATAAGGAAATAAAACACACCATAGGTAGGTATTCTAGAAATATTTAAGTCGATTATCAAAATAATGCTGACAGCACAGCAAAATACAACTGTGCATCAAAACCGGAGATAGATGGTCTATTATTCTCATAAAGAACAAAACTCAAACCTTAAACTTGTCTCATTAGTCATATGAAGCGGACACCCTATTTCAAGATTTAAGATTTTTAACGATATTTTTACTTACTACTAGACGGACTACTAGTTATAAAATAATTATTAAAGATTTTTCGTGCTAGTTTATTAACTTATTAAAACTAGTAGTCCGCCTCGAACTGAGAACTCGCGATTTACTTGCAAACGAGTTAACCAATATAAGAAGACCCTAAGGAGGATTTTTTTTCTCCTTCTAGCTCCATAACCACTTGATGGATCCTGCTCATATACGAACTTACAAATTTTATGTATCTCTGCTACAGCCCCAAGAAATTTCACAAAGATCAGAAAAACGTTACTAAAGTTATCGTCGGACAAACTATCGAAATCAAAAAGCCATCCAAATGCCGAGACGTCCCAGTAGCCAGTTGACAATTCGGTCTGGAGTTGTTTGTAGGAACTCTCTTCGCTTACGCTTTGCGAGTTCGATAATTTTAAACAAAAATAGAACCGACTTCACTTAGGATCCGCTATTCCAAGAGGAAGTGGCCGAGTTGCTTTAAAAAATAGTGAAATCACTATAGATGTGCCTATAATAGTTAAAGAGTTCCCTCGATTTCTCCAGAATCCCATCATCAGACCCCGACTTGGTGGCAATGGGACCATCTAGGGGTTATACCTAGGGTTGCCAACTGTGATTCAGAGATTCGCGGTACATTTACGATCACATTGCGGGACCAGGCTTAAAACCGCGGGACACCTACACGCGGCCTCACTCTCACTGCAATAATGCACCCCCCCCCCCCCCTCCCCAAGAAGAAATATTCTTAAATTCACAAATCACAACCTTAAATAATAGCCGCCATACACAGCGACAGGGAGTGTCGAGCGAGCGAGTGAGCGTTGATGGCGCTAGCGCGCGTTACTCGCGGTATATTCAAGTAAAATTACACGCTTTAAAATGATTCTAACATGCAAATCAACGCTCGTTTTGGTGCTGAAGTACTGATGATCTAGTCTAGTCTGAAAACGGGACAATCGGCGTCCCGCGTGGACCCCTTGCGGGACGCATGCTCTAGGGCCCCAGAAACGGGATGTCCCGCATATAGCGGGACGGTTGGCAACCCTAGTTATACCCGTTCGATTAAAAAAAATATTTGAAAATCGGTTCACGATTCACGGAGATATCGAGTAACATACATACAAAAAAGTAATAATAATAAAAATTGCCCCGTTGCCGGCGGCACCCTAGGTTAGGTTTTTTATAATGTTCTTATTGTTTTTGTATGTTTTAGATGTATTTTGTATTTTACTTTTATAAAAATATTGTAAAAAACCTGACTTAAGAGAAATGACAAATAAAGAAAAATAAAAAAATTAAAATGATAAAAAAATAATAAAAAAAATTCAGTCGAATTGGGAACCTCCTCCTTTTTTGAAGTCGGTTAAAAATAAAAAAGTATGATAAGCATACGTAATTCTTGTAATCAAATATATTTAAAAACTTTTTTTGTTATTAATTTCACGCTAAATACTTTTTACCACAGAATTATTTTTTTCCGAATGGCAACGTTTAGAGAGGGACAGAGGTCTTTTTCCTCCTTCACCTATGTCGAGCGAAAATTAACCTTAAAGTAATCACATTAGAGTATATTTGACTTATTGATATTTTTGGCTGATATTGCTCCAGTTTAAAGTTTCTTCATGATTATATGTCAATGCCTAAAATAATTATTTGACATTTGATATACTTCACATAAATAAACATAATAGATACTGGAGCCTGCCATACTGTAAATTTATCAAAAATCTTATCGGTCGGCTTCCACAGCGATGTACAGCCAATCTCGGAGATCGTAAAAACATAAGTCTTAAAGACTTAAATCGAAAGAGATTAAAATTTGTTGTTTAATCACAAGGAAAAAAATTGCGCTTACGAACTTTTAGGGTACTCAACTCAAGTGATATGCCGTTATCGAAATTAACGAAAACGAAGAGAATTTAAGGGGAAAGTTCTCGGTAACATTCTCCGCGGCGGTAATTATCGAGAAAATAGTTTAAATTTCCAAATATTCTTACTTTTTCAACATTATATCATTTTAATTCTTAATCAAAATATTGGTATGTATGCACGATAAGTCAACATTATTGTTTATTTATTGATATATATATATTCTGTTTTAAACCGGCCCCTGTGTTCATTTTGTGGTATATTTGTAACAAAAAACGAATATTTGGAAGAAGACAGACAAAACGTAAGACTTTAAGAAAATAAATTATGCATTTAAAACCACACACAAAAATAAGTTATGGGGCTTCTAATAAGTATCAGATTTTGGGAAATTTAGGAAAATATTTTAAAAATCGTATCTCCAGAACGACCAAGGACGGAAAGGAAGGATATGACACCACCCACACCCCAAACAAATTTGTTGGGTCATGTCATGTGCCAAACACCCTGTATTTTCCCCTCTTCTGCCTGATATTGTGAACGCCAATCAGGCGACACTAAGATTTAAGTGCATTATGTCTTTGTAAAAATCCGCTTGTGTCGCAATTGACATCGTTCTAAACTATTCTAAAGATAAGCCCCGCCCCCATGTATCTTCCATTTCATTCTCGTCATTTTAGAAAAAATACTGCAAGAAGTTGTTTTTTTTTCGTACCTGAAGTAAAAACGTAACGCTAACTGATAACCACCGACCCGATCACATCGACATAATTGCAAATTATTAACATTATTGGAAGTTTTCCTTCACCAAATAGTAAAGTATATTTCGTATATAAGTTCCGAAAAACTCATTGGTACGAGCGGGGGTTACCCGAGACCTTCGAATTGAAAGTCAGACGTCTAACCGCCAGGCTACCAACGCTTTTCAACTAGACTCCATACATAAAGCCACAATTTAAGTATGTTTACATGATCTCCGAGATGGGTTCTACAACGCTACGGAACGCTATGGAAGCTAACCGGTAAGTTTTTTGATAAATGTACTGTAGGGTGGGCTCCAGTTCCAGTACTAACATGGTGTTATCTATATTCGTATAAAAAAAACCCGCCTTTTAGTCTCTGCCATGGGATTCCCAATGTCCTGTCAACATATCTAAAATGGTGTCTAATAGCCATAGACAAACACTCTAGCGAGACCTACTATGAATTTGACAGTTAGGCGTGTCCATCTGAGGACAGATGGATATCACTCTATCACCTAGCGATTCTACTGTGACGTCCACGTTTCGTTTTTTGTCTTGTCGAATCGCGCCCCCAGGCCCCTATTTCACCACGGTGACAATTGTCACAATTTCTGACATATCCAAATTACTGTCGTCAGGCGCCCACAGGCTACAGTAACCGAAAACCATCAAGCAAACTGCAGGCTTGTTTGCCGCCACCATGAATTTTAATAAAATTCAACTTAATTTATATTTTATCGTCAATAAATAGATACTAGTTAGGTGATAAGCTCGCGACAATTGTTACGGAATAACAAGTCTTAAGAAAAAATGATGATATTTTTTGACTAAGATGAGGCTTGCCGCTTGAGTCAGAATTTCGTGACAGTTGTCGTTTTTTTTTCGAGACATACGTCAAAACCTCGACTGTTTAGAAAAGTAGTTGTTTTAGTGTACGTGATAATGATAATAAATGAAGTTTTTCTTGAATATCATTATAATTAGAACTTAACGCATATTTACAACATAATCTTAGCGATACTTCAAACAATTTACGCATAACACTATAATAATCGAAAGTGCACACGCGTGGTATGATATGAGTGAAATTACACCACTTTAGAACTGTCACTCTCATAGCGATATCGTCACAGTTAAGTGCGAAGTGGCAGCTTTACTACAGATTCTAAACTTGATTTATTTGGTGTCCGATACCATAATCATGTCATACTCTCAGATGTCGTTGGTAACATATATAGATTATTTACTTATTTATTAAACTTTGCACATACAAAAGTACAATAGGCGAACTTAATGCGTAAAGGGAATTTATATCAATCATAGGGCCAAACAGAAAAAACGCGAAGGTGGATTCGATTTGAAGCGTTACACTTTCATTATACCTAATACCAAAGACTATAGAGATATAGACGACCACAGCCAGGACAGGTGACATTTCTCTTATATATTCGGTCTCTTTAGGGGGCTTTGACATAGATGGCGCAATCGACATGAGCTTCAAAAAGTTCTTAGGCTGTGGTCGTCTATATCTCTATAGTCTCTGCTAATACTAAATCATTATCAATAAGTAGCAATACCTAAGATACTTTTATATATAATATAATTTTTAATAATATAAACTGTGCACGTACAGTCGCCATCAGTTACATCAGAGCGGCCAAGGTGGTCACAAATATCTGAACAACGCCTTTCTTTATTGTCGAAACGAAAAAGTGCTTGTTCAGATATTTTTGAATGCCGACCGCTCCGATATATTTGATTGTGACTGTACGTTAAGGGTCCTTCTATGTAGGCTCGTTCTTGCATGTGCGTAAGAAGCAAGCGTTTGAAAGATCAAAGTGGTAATGATATCTTGGTTGGACTGACAGGTACAACCTAATGCTAGCGCATCTGTAAATGTTTCGACCGGCTAACCCCATTCAAGATTCAGAATCATTTTATTTTCCCTGTGGCACTCATCATCATATTGCATTAAAATCATTAACCCAAACCTGAGCGCAATACCCTACAGTTAGGGTTCATTTTACATGAATGCAGGATAACATGCGTATGTCACCGCCGAAAAATCGTACTCATTTCATTCATTATCCCCACCATGCACTTCGCACATAGCGAAAAGAGTTGTAACTATCTAAATAACTAGGTACCTATCTAACCATTGTCGGATACATATTATCGTGTAGCCGTGTCCACTATAATTACTCTTATCTGACAGCTATGCTTCGTGAACCACGTAACCCTAACTTATGCTGCACTTTTCCATAACTGGCCCGTACGTTCTCACTTTCGCCGAGAAAACTACGCGCTACGTCGATTTAACGAAAACATAAGCGGTGTGTTGACCGTTAGCGTTAATGGTTGTTGATCAACCGTGAGCCGATGTCTTAGAGGATTCACCCAACCGAAGCAGCTATTGCCAGGCGGGGCGTTACCCTCTGCCAAAAATATATGACCAGTGGTCACACTTATTGTTTGCTTGGTTTTAGCATAGATAAATGAGTAGATAGATTGCTAACTCCATACATAGCAAAACTACTAATTAAATAATAAGTCGTATGGGAGGTATGGTTAAACTCATTTTCACTAAGTTTTAAGCACACTTAAATCGTAACACGTACTAAGCTGTATTCTTTTGAATAATAACTTTTAGCAAATCGCGCTTTAAACTTATCATATTATACGCATTTAGCCATGTATGGAGAGAACACTCTAGGTACTTAATTCTCTTTGGTTTTAGTAAACGTTTCCTAGTTTTAAATAAACGTTTACTTGTGTTGTTTTTCCAAAGATTTTTTTTGGTGTTAGTAAATACTATTAGTAAAATTGGTTTATAACCGTTAGTATAATTTACTTGTCATGGAATTCACAAAAATTTTACTAATGATTAATATTTTTTACTTGTTTATACTAAATTTTCTCTCCGTGAAAATTGTCCCAATATTTTAGAATCCACTAACGCTACTTTTCCATACGCAGATTTATTTATTTTATTTGTTTAGGATAATTAGTACTTTTTTTACAAGAGTATCATTTAACCGGCGTGGTTTGACTGGAGTTGTATATACTTAGTGTACTTCATGAAAACTTTAAAATACTAGGTAGACAACAGTAAGCTTATTGTGCTCTAGTAAAATCAAATGTGCTCACGATTTTTGTGAAAACACTGATGTAAAATAACCAAAACATGTAAACATTAACTATACCTATGCCTGTTCTTGCACTTTCACTAATGAGATGAATACAGCTTCCCATCCTCTTTCATCCGTGTAACATCTTCTAATAGCGTCGCTACTCGTTACGACATATCTACATAATTGTATGAGATAATATAGTTACATTAATAAAAGTGCTTTGTGGATATAACTATGTATGTATATGTATGTGTATGCTAAATGAAGACAATGAGAGGAATACATCTACAGTATAATATTACCGGAGGAACTAAGTCGTGGTTTTCTTTCACAATACAAACAAGTAGTTTTATTTTAGATATTTATGGGCCAGATGCACAACCTGCAATAACATATGATAACTAAAAGTTTTTTTTATATCGAAAGGCCTACTGGTACTCAATGTAAAGAGAAAAAAATTACACAATTTATACAATGTTAAGGAAACACGCGTATCTTGGATATTAATACAATTTAATGGTACCATCCAGCTGGCCTAATGAAAGAAACTAAAGGTAATAAGAACTCTGAACAGTTGGACCTTATTTCAAAGGATTAAGTTGCAAAAGTATAAACATATTCTTGTCGTCGACCGTACATTTGCAATTGTGATATGTTTCAAATTCAAAATAGCCCCGAATTGAATTTAGGTGGACTAAACCCAACTGATCGGTGATCACCACATGATCACACCAGATTTTACCATGATTAGCGATTTAATAACCAATCCATTAATATCTAGAAATGTTTATTAATTACGTGACATATCATTTTAGGCTAACATCGTCACTAATACTGCAACCACAATTAAAGACGGGGTACCGTCAGTCCGTCACGTGCTACAACGATGCACAACTTTGTCTGAGTTGAAAAACATGGTTTTCTTCACCAAACAGAATATTAATTTATATCGTATTCCTGAGATGAGATGAGAGAGAGGCGGCCATCTCGAGAATAAGATATAAATAGCTGTTTGGTGAAGAAAATCATGTTTTTCAAGCCAGGAAAAGTTGTACAGTCGACGTCTAAGATATGTTTACACTTTTGCACCTTATTACAATGGAGTAAGGTATAAAAGTGTAAACATATATTTGACGTCGACTGTACATCGTAGACAAAGTTGTAGCACGTGACGTGACGGTAGTTTCCGTTTACTAGTATATTTACCAAAACAAATACATATATATACAAGGTAAAAACGTTTAATAACTACGAGATTTTGCGGAAGGGACCTAAAGCTCTAATAATAGTCTAATAGGTATGTATGACAACGATGTCGAGTGTTTTTATGATCTACAGATGATCAAAAACACTCGAACACTCGCCAGGATAACTCGGTCCAATTATCATAGCATATCATTATGCAACAACTATTGCTTCAAGCAAAGGTTGTTGCATACAATAAATTTATACTACAAGCCAAAGCCAAAATAGGAAGTAGGTACTTTTGAAAAATTAATTTAAGTGTGAAATGTTTTATTTTTAATATTGGGTGACCCCACACTGGGTGATACTATTTCTCGATTTCTATTTGTCGAGCCAAACTACGACACGTGGATACCCGTGCGAGATCAGATACTTGTTTAATATTTACTTGTACTTGAGCGATTCAAGGTGCAGCTCTCACCAGCGACTGTTAATAGTTTTCGGTTGCCATATTGGGACCCTGTATACGCCTTATGGAAAATTAATAATGATAATCGACTCTTGCCGCTTATTCTCCGCACTTCATGGTGTCCCTCCATTTTATTATAATAAAATCGATTTACATTGGTGATTTCTAATCTCCCACGCAATTACACAACTAGTGTTCAACTGAGGAAGAATCGATAATCTCTTGTTAATAATTATGTGAAAATTCATTGTAACATTGTCGCGAACCTGGAATGTCTCTAGAACTATAACTAGTTTTTATTTGGAGGCAAACTGTTAGTTTCTTTAGATATTTAGCGAGCAGAGAAATTAAGTGGAAGTTAGAAAACAACAAGGGCTACTTAAAAAACGCACTTCAAGTTTAGCGAAATGAACCGAGAGTTGCCGGAAATTACCGATGGTCGTAAAATTAAGGAATTTATGAAAATTTCTTTAGCTAACTATAAAATAAATACGCAGCGCAAACGGTAGTTTTTATGCTTTTGTTCTATTCTCATATTTAGTTTGAATAGTTTTTTCTAATGATACGTGCGTCGTATTTGAGAAACGTGTCAAGTTTTAAAAATTTGGTAAGGCACCATCTAGCTTCTTCCCTCGTTTTTTATCCCGTTCTGTTTTTTCAATTTTATTATATAGATATTTATTAGTTAATATTTAATTAACAGTTAATTCAATCTAAAATATAACATTTAAACCAAAATTTATTTATAAAAAAGAAAAAAACGTCTTTATATAAGATTATACAGATATGTTTTATTATTTGACGAAAATACCGACAGACGCCATAGTTATCCATGGCAAGGCGGTATCTGCTCAAGTAAATATAGTAAAGTGCAAAGAACAAATAACAGTTTAATTAACTGTCGTCGCTGCGGTTGCGGGTGCTTGAACCCATTTCCTACCTTTACCTTGAGGGGAAGTATTAAATTTGATTTCCTAGTACTTTCATCAAACCATGTCGTGTCATTTAGATCTTGGAACTGGGAAATTTATTTAGTTTTTATACTTATATTGCTTCTAAATATGAAAAAAATAACGTATAAATGTATAGCTAATTATCGTAACAAAACTGAGAAAATGAACAAAATTTTATTTTATCTTTTCTTCATTTTCTCAGTTACGTTAATTAACCAAACTAAGAAAATTAAAAAAAGATGGGACAAAAGTACAAAAAAATGTGATTGACCCATTTACAAATTGTAGAAAGGATACCTTTATTAACGTCACAAATACACACAGCAATAAAGAAAGAAACAAAATATTATAAAGACGTCAAATAAGATAACGATAATAACGAGGATAATTACTTAAAAGGACTGATACGACTTTGAGAAAGCTAATCAACTTCTAAACAGTTTCTCTTTATGTAATACAGAAAAGGGCGTAATTTAAACACAGAGAGGTATGCAAGTTACACTCATCTTCATGTCAGTAGGCGTATAGGTATAGGTCCGATGTCGCAATAGTGAATTTCTCCTGTTGCGCACTGACCCCCGGGCCGGGATCACAATTATCATACAACCATAGACAGATTCCGAAACTTGAAACACGTGCGCGTACCTACATGTTTGTTATGTTAATTTATTTGTAGTTACGTTTAATATCTACAGTCAGCCACAAAACTAAATATAATCAAGTAGGTAGTACTTGTAGTGAGAGTCACGTTTCTAGAATGATGGACCATCAACTTCCGGTACCCAGCACGGACTTCTGATTGAAACGCAGGGTTTAGACGTCTTGCGGATAGTTTTTTTTTTGTTTTTTGCTCATTTAAGTACTAATAAATAATATTGTGTGGTGATCTAATAAAAAAGTGTGCAGCTAATTTATAATTAGTCTGAAAACACATATAATCACTCTGTAGTTAAACGGACGGTTGTCCTGGCACTGCAGCCACATGTTGTTTGTAAGGAACAGCTATCATCTTTACAATAAATAAAAGTATGATTAACGTCGTCAACTCGTCACTGGCAAAATTCCCATTGCTATGTATAAAGTAAGAAAGCCATTTCATTAAAAATACTTATCCAGTAAATCGGCACTTTTAACTTTTAAGTCGCCCAAGTTCCTTAGGCGATCTTTGAAGCTACATACTCGTAATGTTTTGCTCATTTTAAAATAAAGACAGTCACCAATTTTAAATAGGTAGGTGTTTGTAGTAAACCACAGTATAGCACACGTACAAGACCAACAATATTAATTTGAGCTCTTTGCCCGCTGATGACCATATACTATTTGGATCCTACGAGTATATTAAAAGGTTTGATAACTAAGCAATATGGTCATAATTAGTTGTTCAGAGATAGGGAGAATAATCAATTTCGAAGCTTTATGTTGACGATTTTACCCTTCTTCTACCAATCATAAAATTCAACTTATATGAACCGTCAGTTTGTTTGCTACAACAAGTATTCGTATATAATATAAGAAAATGTATATATTCAAACCTCATGGCATGGCTGATCAGTGATGAGTTATTTCTCAGTAAAAACCAAGTGTATCATAATATCCATCTCCGTAATCGTAAATACATAAAAACTGAAACAAATATGGCAAGCTAGCGACGAATGCAGAATGCCACATCTAAAAGTGAAACTGGGCCGTTGCTGTCACGCACCTATTGCTAGTATTGCTCTATCAACATGATAAGTTTAAAAACAAAGCGCCCTGTGGTTACGACATTCCACAAATGAGCTATTTGGTGTTCTTTTTCCTTACCTAAGTAGGTACCAACCTCGTGAAAGAATTATTTGCCAAATTTCAGAAAAAAATATTAGCCACTAAAGCAGCTTCGATAACGATCGATGGAATATATTAAGATCCAGTTTTTATTGAGCATTATAACTACAAGCTGCTCTGCTGCTGTTCTTGTAATATTTCATCCAGTTCCCGATGCCTGATTGAATTTGGTATACATCCGTGTTTTACATGAAAAGGAAATAATTTTGATCTGATGATGCAGTAAATAGAAGTACATGAAATACTAATAACTATGATATCGCTTTATATATATTTGGTGTGTATTTTCATCAAAAAAAATAAGACCTGTTTTGCATGTAAACACAAAAATAGACATAAATTTGACATTGCCTTACTAGAGACGAAAAAGTATGAAAACTTTAGACTTTAGTTTGGAATTAATATAATTATAATGTATAATTTTCTAAATAAAGACGTACGAGAATGTAATAATGTCAATGAAATTCTAAAAAACTACGATTATTTTTATTGATATGACCGTTTTAAACTTTGGATGAATATTTTAAGATTTTAGATTATTCTGTAAGATTTTGCATGCCATATTGTGGTAGACCATACACTACTCTCATTATAATAGGTACAAAATAATACTATAACACCCCATTGATATGTACCCATAACACCTGTACGTATATTCCTTGCAAATAAATAAATTGAAATTGAAATTAAAGGTAACCTAATGACCTCCTGAAAGAAGGAATGTAACCATACCAATAGCTAGGGCTCATTAGAAGTATTGATATTGCGGACGTGCAAAGAATAAAAGGTAAGTACCTACTGTCAGCAATAAAAGCGTGTCCCTTTACAAATAGAAAAAAAAAATTGTGAGCTGCTTGTTGAATCTTTCTTTACTATGGAAACGTGGACTTCGCAAAGTAACTAATTAACTATAGATAATTATATAATATTTACTGAGAATAAACTTTTAGGGACCCAAATTTGATTCTTATTCCAAAATTGTAATTGCTATACTTACCATAGTAATCTAATTGTTGTAACTGTAAGATTGTAAACGAGCACACTTTCTGTGGATCTCAATTAATTACACGACAAAGACGCATTCCTGATACGGTTCTAGAAACAAAAGTAAATCATAAGCGTAGGCGCAGGCGTGTGAATGCGCATAGCTGTCAGATTTGTTTTTGTAGGTGTAGGTTCCAACGTCTTACCTCTAAAGGCCTGGTTACACGTAACGAGTACAGTGGCGAGACAGCAATATCCCACTCGGCCGAGAGAGTAAAATGGCCAAGTGACTGTTAACACACTTTATTGAATTATGTGGCGAGTCAGTCAGCTTGTTCAGTAACAAAGTGCAAGAAACGTGAGCTTACTCAATAATTCATCGCAAACATATCATTCGAAAATATATAAAATTGCTAATACCATTCCTCATAGAGAAATTGATGCACTTGATAGAGAGGTAGGCACTTTTTGACTCAGTATTTTTTTAATCTTATTTTTAACATCTTGTAATGAAAAACCCACTATGTTTAATTCTTCTTCAACGGCTAGACGTGCTACGTCGCGTCCCCTTTTCGTTTATTTTTATAGTCCATCGGACATTGAGTAAACAGGTGATGACCCGATGCCATCCTTATCTAAGAATTTCTTGACCCAATAGTTGTCGTGAAAATCTCTACAAGTCTATACTAATATAATATTTGATTCAATCGCAGCTGTCAACTGCCAAACACGGCGCACAAATTTGTTCTAGATATCATATCTAATAGAATATACCTATAATAAATCAATGTCCTAGGACTGGAAATTCCACAAACATGGATGGAATTTTTTACACATTAATGAATTTTGTTGTTGTTATAGCAGAGCTCGAATTTGTAAAAATTGTGCGCATCGAGAAAAAGTTGTGAATTTTTGACCATGGATAGAATGGCCCACGATAAATATTTTTTAGTATTGGAGGTCCGTAAAATTTTTGGACCTTCACGTCAAAATCAGGGGTCCTGTGAAATACGTTATTACTCTATGGTTAAGGCTGCTAGGGGTTGTGTGGTATCATTTCCGTGTAAAACAGACATGCGGAATTCATTTGTGATATTAAAAATGTAAAATTTCTTATTAAAAAAAAAGTTGTGTGGCGAGGAAAAACACAATTTTTTATTTTTTTTAGAACGTCATATAACCAATATATATCATTTTTTTCTAATAATAAAAAATATAATAAAGGAGCATATTTAATGTAGTTTCTAAATATATACAATTTTTAGGCTTATAGTATACAAAAACTACGCGAAAAAAAATTATTGCTTCGTGGTGTATATGTTTTCTCCATAGTAAGTATCGATAATCAATGTGAACGTGAACATCCGTAGCGTATTGACCTTAAAATGCATGTATTGCTTGTTATTAGTAAATTTTATTCATAATAACTTCACAAAATGCAGAAATAAAAAAATACAATAAATAAAAACATATTTTTCCTCCTTAACTTTAACATAAACCGTCACAATTCAAACTACGCGACGTCTGTTTTCCGTTACTCAACTTAAGTAAAAAAAAAAACCAGAAGTTTTTTGTATTAAAGGTGTATAAAATGTATATATTTCTATAATCTATATTAAATATGCTTCTTTAAAGTATTTTTTACTATTTGAAATAAAGGATATATATTAGTTATATGACGTTCTAAAAAAAATAAAAATAAAATTGTGTTTTTCCTCGCGGCACAACTTTTTTTTTACATAATATCTTCTACGGTTGCCGCGATAGTTATTCATGAAATAAAACAACTTTGAACGGATAACGGACTTTTTTTTAAATTAATTAATTAAAGTTTGTAGTAGATCGATAATTAGCTATTGTAGAACTAGCTTTATTTGCCCTTCTGGCATGTACACTCACCTTTATTTGTTTGCATTTAATGTTATACATGTGGGTAGTCTTTTGTACATTGTAATTTTAGATGTGGGTAAATATGTTTTTCCTCAGTCGACCCGTGACCACGAACGCTGTAAAGTGTTCGAAACGTCGGGATGTAATTTAAAATTCAGTATACGCGATATAATCCGTTCAAAGTTGTTTTATTTCACGAAATTTTACATTTTTAATATCAGAAATGAATTCTGCATGTCTGTTTTACACGGAAACGATACCAAACAACCCCTAACAGTCTTAACCAGAGAGTAATAACATATTGCACGGGACCCCTGATTTTGACGTGAAGGTCCAAAAATTTTACAGACCGCCAATACTAAAAAATATTCATCTTTGCTCACTCTATCTATGGTCAAAAATTCACAACTTTTTCTCGATGCGCACAATTTTTTTCGCATTTGTACTGAGACAAAACCCTACTATTAGCCATGTTTTTTGTCTCTAATATACTATTATAAACAATGACTACTTACGGCGAGCGAGTCGGCGAGTCAGTGCGGGGAGCGCGGGGTGCTGGGCACTCGGCCTAGTAAAATGATTGGGGAGCGAGTGACTGTCTCGACCATTTACTGGGCCGAGTACTCGGCGATGTGTTTAGACCTTGCGCGTACTCGGTCGAGAGTACTGACTCACCACTGTACTCGGTAGGTGTAACCAGGCCTTAAGCTACAAGACAGTGAGCTGAATTCTTAAATTTGTCTACAAGGTGAAAAATGCTGGTGAGCGTTTTGTCTATGAATTTGCCTAATTCAGCTCAGGTGTGTTTTGAGCCTTACAATTATAAATAAATTATTTCTAAACGAAATATGATAATTGATGATCAGTAATCGGCACGACCCGTGCCACATGGTGTCAATGACCTCAATCATTATGTTAATATGGATATTCGCCGGGACGTCCGAACTTAATGAACTAAAGAACATAAGTAAAATTTACTGATAAGGAATGCAACCAATTTTTAACAACAAATATGTTTACTTGTTAGAAATTGGTTGCATTCCTTATCAGTAAATTAGAGAAGGGTGACATCAACTCTGTTGATATTACTATTAGCTGTCTTTTTCGCACCAGTTTAAACTATGCGTTTGGTCATAAACGCAAACAATAGAAAACACAATAGTGACCTTCGGCTTGCCAGGTAGTAGTAACTAGGTAGGGAAAAGGGGTTTTATGCACTTCAAATGATTATATTTTAACATATTACATATTTTATATGTGCACGTAATATTTTACGCAGTATAAAATAAAACCAAAGTTTATCAATATTTTCTTTAATCAAAAATTAAACAATTTATAAGTGTATTAAATATTCTGACTTCTATTTACAAAAACATTACTCTTAATTTTTGCGAATCATGTCAAGTCCATATTATTATTTCCCCTTTGAATCCCGCGGTGTGGCACGGGTCGTGCCGTTCACTGTATGACATACCATAACGTTACTGATTATAAACTTACCATTGTAACATACCATTGTTGAATTTAATAATATAATTCAACAATACAATATATATACAATAAGATGTATATCCGTCTGAACAATTTGAGAGTGTCTGAGATATTTTCAACTCATAGGTGATAGTCTAAATCAAAAGGTACCATTTGTTGGCAGAAGCTTCCGTTGTACCGTCGACTACAATAAAATGTATCCACTCTTGAACCTTATTAAGTTATTACTACTTAATAAAGTGAGAAAGTAAATACATATATTTGTAGTCGACTGTACTATGGGGTCAGAACTGCATGGCCAATGAATTCATTCATACAACGGTAATACAATTCTGAACCCGATGGTACTTACATTATCACTCATATTCGATAATAATGATTTGAGGGACACCTCTCATATACAACTGAAGAACAAACCGAATTACTTATTTTAAATCAAATAATTTTAATAAATATCTTGATTTGTTTATTTCAAGTAAACCTGGGCACCGGAGGCCTAGGTCAGTTTTTCCTATATGACACCTATACACGGTGGGAAGGAGTATACCGTCAAACTATAACCACGCATTCCTAATTGTTCCAACCGTGTATAAGTTTATTACCTATCACATGTTTTCATTCTACAATTCTATTCTATTCTATTTGGCTTTGATTGTTATTTTTCTCTTTACAGATAATGGTCACTGCAACATGTTCAGAAATAAGGAGCACCAACACTGAGCTCGTTAATAAAAAAACCAGCCGGCGAGCCATAAGGGAAGCCTTATTGATCACTGGGTATCCACCTAATGATCACAAAATGAATAATTTCAATCAACGAGCCTCTAAGCTAAGATACTGGCATAAAAAACCAAAGCGTGGCTCCCTCAAACCTATGTACGGGCCACCACCCGCTGCACCAAATCGAATAACTGTTAAAAAGTATAAGAAGACACAGTTACGGTCCAAGTATAATAAATATAGTGGTAAACGAAACGCAAACCCAAGATACCCAGTACTAAGACCGTATTACGGTCAACCACAGCAGCGGCCACCTAAGAGTCCGTCTCAGCCCTATTACCCACTAGAACCGGTCGGCTTTGGTGAACCTCCAAAGGAGTTAGCTCAAGAATACGTGCAACCACCGAAACAAAGCTACGGAGAACCCCCAGTAGATTCATACGGAAATCGTTTGACAAACAGCTTGTCCACAGACTTATTACCGTTTGAAAACCCCAACCCCAGCCCCCATTTTGATGACTTTGACCAACAGCCGTACCAATCACTGCAGAGCTACCAGCATGATGCCAACATAGATACTATCAACGCCTACTCCAAACATCATCCGGTTTACGCTAAACCCGAATATGATCCGGTAGATGAATATGACCATATAGAACCCCAAAAGAACACAGAATTTAAATTAGTCTCCTATGCTGATGTGTTTAACCACAAAAGTAAACACCATGAGTCACAAAATATAAAAAAATACAAACCTTGGAAGGGCAAGCAGAAAGTGAACGAGTACGACTCTGACCATGTGGTTGTAGGAGGCAAGTACGCGGAACCACCTGGCCGTCTCGTGCCGAATTACCCACACGAGACCCAGCAGTACGGGCAAGAACACCCCCAAGACAGTTACATTGAACCGGCGTTAGGTTCATCCACCTCTATATCGCCATATATTAACTACAAACATAGTAATATGGCATTCAGTCCACAAAACCTGAACGATGCCTTTAGTGCATTTAACAAGTGATAATGCAACCGAGGATGCTCACTGTTCAAGCGAGGTAACTTGTCCACGCCGGCTAGCTAAATTACGTTATTCAGGAACTTTACAGAAAAGGAAGTTATTTTGATTGCAGCCACTATTTGGTGTCTTTCAAATAAACGAGACTAGAAAACGTGTTACAAATATCGCTCCCAGCTTCATCAATAATATCAAAATGAAAATCGAAAAGTAAGATGAGTTCGAAGAGTTGTGAGTGTTCCCACTTAACTGTTCCCTTTAGATATATTTTGAAAATGAGTCCTGGCTTCCGACACAGTTGACTCGGCCCTGTGGAATTTCCCGCATCATAAATATATTTGAGTTTGGGCGTGGACCCATGTCTACGTCACCGTGTAATGTCGCGGTGCCGTCAACGTTGGACGGCACCGTGTATGGCGCCGCCCACAGTGTGATTCACGGCGTCCCGCCGCGGCACGGCGCCGTGAACGGTGCCGTGTACGGTGTGATACACGGCGACGTGCACGGTGCCGTGTACGGCGTGACGGCACCGTGGACGGTGCCATGTACGGCGCAACGGCAACGTGCGCGGTGCCGTGTACGGTGTGACGGCGCGGCTCAGGGCGCACCGCTCGGTAGTTGTTTGTTTTGCTGCAGCGACTGTGGTAGAAGAGCCCACCGCAAAATTTCGTACCGACTTGATACCGCGATGAAATGCATAATGGTTTCCCATAAAAGTGATGCTGATGCTTGCTCGTATTTGATAGTCTGCCACGTCGGAACTTGTCGGAAGTCAAAACGAGAAGGTCACTTCCGGTGCGAAAAAGGAGACGGTATTTAACCCATCTGATACCGAAATAATAGTTATGGCATCAGTTTGAAATTTACTGAGATACAGAGATATGCGAAATTTGTCAGTATTTTTGCCGGAAGTGCTTGGCAGACGCTCTCACTCTCCGATAGGAGGAAGAAGAAGGTGGCGTGATAATTACACAATACATACATACTCATACCAAATCAAGTTTTCTAGTACTAATTATCACTGAAGTAGGCCGCGAATAGACAGACAAACTTGTAGATATTTTTATCATTTAGGTCTAGGTATATACTTACCTAAAACAGACCTTAATAAATATTATACATGAATACATGCAATACAATAAGCCTACAATAGTTAAAATATCCGTAATCTGTATAATTCCAAAATATGAGCTCCACGCATCTTGCTTACATATACTCGTCTGTCAACGTGTTTCGGCAGAAAAATCTTGGCAGACTTCTATATTCCTGAAATGGGGATTAATACCTACCGGCTGAAATTGGTTTCATGCTGGTATCAGATGGGTTTATTTAGGGGTCCCGATGGTCACCTTTGAGAGCGTCTGCCAAGCACTTCCGGCAAAAAAATACTGTAAGATTTCGCTTTTCTGTATCTACAGTAAATTTCTAACTGACGCCATAACTATTATTTCGGTATCAGATGGGTTAAATAACGCCTCATTTTTCGCACCGGAAGTGACCTTCTGGTTTTGACTTTATTTCGGCAAGTTCCGCCGTGGCAGACTATCAAATTCGCGCTTAGCATCACTTTTATGGGGAAACCATTACGCATTTCATCGCGGTATCAAGTCCGTACGAAATTTTGCGGTGGGCTCTTCTACCACAGTCGCTGCAGCAAAACAAACAACCACCGAGCGGTGCGCCGTGAGCCGCGCCGTCACACCGTATACGGCACCGCGCACGGTGCCGTCACGCCGTACACGGCACCGCACACGGCGCCGTGCCGCGGCGCGACGCCGTGTATCACACCGTACACGGCACCGTTCACAACGCCGTGCCGCGGCGCGATGCCGTGTATCACACCGCGGGCGGCGCCGTGCACGGTGCCGTCCAACTTTGACGGCACCGCGACGTTACACGTTGGCCGGTGCCGTGCCGTAGACATGAGTCCACGCCCTTTACAAAAATCTTGAAACTGTTATTTTAGTCCTAGCGGTAAGCCTAAGAACGCTGCAAATGGTGTTAAAAGCATGAAAATTGGAACGATTGGTTTTTAGGCCATATGAATCAATTTGACCTGTAGCAGTAAAAAAAAAATAAAAAAACCGAGAGGAGTTATGACGTATGGCCTAAAGATCAATCATTCCGATTTTCATACTTTTAACACCATTTGCATCATTTTACCGAATTTCGGGGTGTACCGCTAGCACTATTTAGCTTATATTACACTGTCGTACAATACCTATGTTCGTTTTATGGAAACTTGTCAGCAAATAAATACACTAGGGGCCCATTTCTCAAACGTTAGATTATATACCGCCAACTGCAATAACTTTGCCTACGATGCACAACTTTGCCTGGCTTGAGAAACATGGTTTTCTTCCCCAAACAGCTATTTATAACTTATTCCTGAAACGAGAGAACGGCGGACATCTCCATAATAAGATATAAATAGCTGTTTGGTGAAGTAAATCATGTTTTTCAAGCCAGGCAAAGTTGTGCATCGTAGGCAAACTTGTAGCAGTTGACGGTACCAATGTCATAACATATTATTAGGGTGTTATCATGTTAACTGATACTGTTCGATGACAGTTCGTGAACGACTATTAGTCTAATATCTTTTCAGAAATAGGCCTTTAATAATTAAGAATTTTTTAGTTTGAATATATTATTCTCCTTAACCGAACAATTACGTATTGATTCGTGTGTTACCCCCAAGAACAGCACATTCAAGCCAGGGATAGTTACCGGTATTATTAAAAATCAAAATAGCGCCCGACTCACGCAATATTTACGTGATATTATTAAATATAATTTAGGTGAACGTAATAAATTATCGGGTAATCCAAAACATATTCAAAAATATTCAATAACCACCGAGATACGGAATACAGGTTAATTTGTATGAAAATACTTCCGTTATTCTATCCCTGATTCAATCAGTAGGTATTTCCAAAAGTAATTGTTATTTGTGCAACAAGAGAGGAAAGTAGTTTTTCCTGCAAGTGTTAATTTTGAGTCTCGAGTAAGCAAAAGATCCTATAATTGAATCACGAGCGAAGCGAGTGATTCTAAGTTTGAATCTTGAGCGTAGCGAGGGATCTCAAGAACACGAGATGTAAAAAAACTTTCCTCTCGTGTGACACATACAACTTTTCACCTCAGTAGTGAGAACATATTAAAGTTAAAAAACACATTTATTTATATTCCTGAATGAAAGGCATCATCAATATGACGAAAGCTTCTAGAAACAGAATTTCACTCCCTGGAGTGACTAAAGTCGTAACTTTCGTCACTCCCTGGAGTGATGAAAGTCGCATTTTCGTCACTCCAGGGAGTGAGGAAAGTAGGCTTGTTCGAACTGCTGAGGGGAGAACCATATTTTCTACGGGCGGGGCGCCACCGCCACCGAGCATCAGCAGGCAGCAGTTTGTGCAAATCCATACAACTCCACACAGTAAGTATCCGGCGATATTTTATTGCACACATCACATCATTCTTTGGAAATACATTCGGCAATTTCCGGCTCGTTTGATCGTCGTCTAGACTCAGATACCTATCTGATGTTTGTCAGTCGTTAGACGGCTAACCGATAATCTAACTTAACTTTTAACTGTATATGTCTCTGCTTTACCCATATTACAAGCGACATTTAGACAGTTAAATTAAGTTTTGTGTGTGTTTTTAACTAATACACTAAAGACAAAATATAGTAAAAAGAGTGCAAGGCTTTCAAAGAGCGGCTGATCGAAGTATGCTGGGCCTTAGGCTACGAGACGAGGTATAAAACCGGTCAAGTGCGAGTCGGACTCGCGCACGAAGGGTTGCGTACCATTATCTACTCGTATAAATTATTGTTAAATTAATAATGACTTACGTTAATCATAAACGTTTCTCGGGTCTCAATCACTTAATTTATATTTTGGCCTTATCTGTCACATTGACAGTTGTGTTTGTTTAGAAACAGCTAGACAAAACAAAAATTAACTAATTGAGGCCTGAGAGACGTTTATTAATAAGGGGGTTAGTATTTTAGCCAACGATGGCAGGAGTTTACCAACCAATTAGCACGCTATGATAGGTTAGTTCTACAACTGAGCCTGCGCTAAATTTGAAAGATAGCGGAGTTATTTAATAATGGCATACACTTTAGATAAAGATTTAGTGCTCACAATGTGTCTTAACATTTGTAAAGCACCGTCAAACTCAAAGCGCAGTTAGCAGATTGAAAACAAATATTATAAATATAACCGCCTAGATTGATATTAATAGCTCTTGTTATTTATGAAATAAATTTTGCTATTAAATATGCTTAGCCGTTTAATCGTTTCTAATTCAAAATTACACTTATATATCGGCTACACGCTAATTCTGGCACCAGTTCAGTCATAATTATCTCTTCATTCTGACCAGAATAATGAATAATTATCGTGTAACCCTCGGACTGATGGGTGAACTGATGAAATGACATATGATAAAATGATAAATAATATTCGTCAGTCCGTTATGTATGAATGACAGAAATGGCTTAACTGACGCCAGATAAGCGTGTAACCGATGACTTAACCCGCTTACTGATACACATTGAAAACACCTACCTCTGGTAATAATTTTAGTCTTGACGTATAAATTTAATAATTAGCGGTAACTGTGGATAAACGCGGAGTTTTATATTAGACTTTTGCCCGCGACTTCGGCTGCAGGGATTAACATTCGCCATAAGAGAATTAATGAAACGCCTGAGTGAAATCTCAAAGTAAATATTAAATTAGCGGGTATACTATTTCAAGTCAACCGTGTATAAAATTAGTATGGTATAGATAAGTTATAAGCATTTAAATATAAGTATATACTGTATACAAGTAGGTATGGATATGCATTGGCGGTCAATTTTATTTTTTTAAATAGTTTCGCTGTTATGAAAAGTATATGGCTTTAAATATTAGATCAAAATGTACCTCATCGAGTAGCAAATTGAAAACTATGCCATTCGAAAGTACTTATCAACCTGGTTATAATAAATTATAGTCTTCGACCTTAAACCTGGAACTTTACTTATTCAGCCAAGTTTTATGTTATAAGGAAAAAATCAGCTAAATGCAAGTACGACGTATAAATGAGTTCATGGGGTGGATTATATGCAGTTTTACGCGCCTCATAAGACACTACCTACTTATCAACAAGTGCCAAAAAGTGGTTGCATGGCCCAAAACTTGCAACTTCATGACTCTACCTTATTAAAAAATATTGATATAATGAACCTAATACAAGATAAAACTCATGCCATTCGAAAGAACGCACCAACTCTTAAAGAAAAAATCCTAAAATGTCAGGTTTGCGTGTTGCTACCACAATTTTTCGACATACCTCGACGAGGACTATCAAATGGGTTACGTACCCACTTGCTAGTCAATGAAGTACTTTTTGTCAAAAAATAGGGTAATGTTTTGCTGACTGTACAAAATGCTCCAACTTTGGCTCAGGCTACCATGTACTAAAATGCATAACATTTGACCGTACATTGCCCTACATACGCCGAATTCTGCTACTCGATGAGATAGCGTTACCTACCACCTACTCTTGATCTATACGGCGTTCATTTAAAATTCATATAAAGTGCTTACATATTCTTAGCGTTGACTGTTCATGGGAGACTAAAAAAACGGTGAGATAGTCAGCAGAAAGTAGCGTTGCTCCCTTGCTCGGTCTAAACTTTCAGCCTCGCTTTTTAGAAGCGGGCCCTCCACATTATTTCTGTATGCAGCTATATGAGTGCAATGAATACGAAGTCAATTTATTAAAAACTATTTATTAAAACACTAAATAGTTACATCTTAACACTGGACCTCGCAAAATTATGGTAAATTAGTTGTTCTAAAAGTATTATAACAAATTCAACACATATCAACAGTACAATAGATAACAACATTATATTCAGCATTCGTAGAGATGACCGGGAAGATACAGATAACTTTTACTCATTGATAGACCTGACTGCACTAAAATAATGAAACCTACTTACGAATCAACCTTTTATGGACTATAACATTTTAATCGGTTAAAAACAATATTCAAGTCAACACGCAGGCTGTTAGGACCATTTAGCCCTATATTAAAAGTATCCGTATATGTTTTCGACTATTTACTTTTTTGAATCTCTTAAAGCGAGTGCATTCTGAATACTCCTACGTCTCTTCCTCCTGGCGTTGCCGCAGGCCGCCCGCGCAGCCTCGCAGGCGACGTGCGCGGCTTGCTTGGTCGCGGCGCAGTCCGCGCTTGCGCACTGCAGCTTGTGCTGCAAGTGTGACAGCCTCGCTCGGGCTTCTGCAAGATGTCTGGACTTCTCCTGTAGACCAATCTTGGTCTTTTCCAATACACAGTTAGCGGATTTTTCCACTTGTGCTGCTAGGTTGACCGCTTGAATCATCAATTTGTGCTATGAACGGAAACAGTAAAAAAAGTCATAGGCTATTTAATTCATCAAGTAGTACCTAGTTGCATAACTGAGTCAACGTGCATCACTTCGATATAGTTCTTTTATTATTTCACAAAAGGATAGTTATTCAGTTACTATTTTAGTATGAATGTTTCACAATGCTTATACTAACTAAACCATTACGTTATTACAGATAAATATAATAATTTTATCCATTATATATACTATTTAGTACTGAATCAGTTTTGCACCGATATCGTTAACTGAAAATTAGTTTGATAAATCTACAGAGAAATATTGAACTTTTAGGTGATATTTGTTTATCTCAGTATCAGCAATGTATCCGTATGTGAAACTGATTCCTATTACGTAATTGCATACACGAACTTGATTTTTTCGTTCGCCATATACTTTGAAGACAAACTGTTAAATTTCCTTTTTTTGAACCACCCTAAAATTTATATTTTTTCTTAGACACGTCCATTTTAAATAGTTATAATAGTACATTACATGTCCTTTATGATGTGGTAAATGAATTTTATATCAATGATGTATTTTTATAGTTATCCCAGAATGTAGTTCACTCCAAAAATGAATTAACAACAAATTTATTAGGCGATTTGCCTTGACTTAGTTTTTCACCGGGTACATCACCAGTAACAACTACAAAAATAAGCCTGATTGGAATGATTATTTTTAACTATAATAATATTACTAATGGTCATAGAACTCCTTACTTTAAACGAGATACTGAATCGGGAATGCCTGAGATAAAAATAAGTAATCCGAAAAATTAGTTCTAACTAATTATTTCTAATAATTAACAGAGCTTTGCCTACAAGATACTCCTTGTAAGCAAAGCTCTGTTCCCAAAAGAAGAACCATGTACACTTGTCAGTTTTAAAAATTGGGCTGTTTTTTTTTTTACTTTTTAATTATTTTCTTGAATTTAGTCTTTGCGTTTTATTTGATTTTTTGGTAGGCTATATACATATTGAAACTCATCACTTCAAAAAATATTGTTTGAAACTTTAGTTCAAATATTTACTTGAGCTTCAAAGAGTTCTTAGGCCGTGGCCGTCTATATCTCTATAGTCTCTGATACTGCGATCAGTTATAATTTTTGGTTGGACTTGACTTACTCATATTAATGTAGGTACCTCCTAGTGTTGTAAAGGACTCGAGTTTTGGGAGTCCTTTCATTTGCGACTCGGAACTCAAATAACGAGACTCGACTCAGTATAAAGGACTTAATTTATTTCAGAACTTCTAACCAAGTAAGTCTCGCAAACTAAGCGAGTGTCGCATAGGACTCGACTGACTCGAGCCTCTTTTCTACGTTCAAGTCCTTTTGTGTACCGAGTCATGTTCAAGCCTTATTATTATACATTGAGGTCACCTTACCCCAACGGTTGTGACTTAGATACTTGTTGTATAGGTATTTGTCTTGCGCTCAAAGTTCAGGGTTGTCAAAAAGATGTTTCATTTAATTACTAAGTGTTTTTGAGATTTAACATAATGTTAATATTGAATCCAGAGTTACAAATTCTATAGGCCTACTACATGTATTAAATTCAGAATATTAACTTTGGTACTTCATGCCAAAAACTAACTTATATTGTCGCTACCGTGACTTTGTCGTAAAATTATTTGTGCCTATTGAATAATGAGTGATGAAATAACTATGTTTTTGCTATTTGGGGACATTTAATTTCGTTCATACAAGTAATTAAAGCAATCCTGTAAAAACATTGAAACAAGAAAGGTATCATTTTATTTGTTGTTAGTTTTTGGCATGAAGTACCAAAGCTAATATTTTGAATTTAATATATGTAGTAGGTGTATAGATGGGCAATTTATGAAATAAAAACTGTAGGTGCCGCTATACCAGAACACCAAAAAAAAATCAAATTATAGTTTCCATTATTTTCACATATATTTGAACTAAAGTTTCAAACAATATTTTTTGTAGTGATGCTGATGAGTTTCAATATGTATTTAGCCTACCAAAAAATCAAATAAAACGCAAAGACTAAATTCAAGAAAATAATTAAAAAGTAAAAAAAAACCGCCCAATTTTTAAAACTGACAAGTGTACATGGTTCTTCTTTTGGGAACAGAGCTTTGCCTACAAGGAGTATCTTGTAGCCGTAGCTCTGTTAATTATTAGAAATAATTAGTTAGAACTAATTTTTCGGATTACTTATTTTTATCTTAGGCATTCCCGATTCAGTATCTCATTTAAAGTAAGGAGTTCTATGACCATTAGTAATATTATTATAGTTAAAAATAATCATTCCAATCAGGCTTATTTTTGTAGTTGTTACTGGTTGATGTACTTTTGTAGGTGATGTACCCGGTGAAAAACTTAGTCAAGGCAAATCGCCTAACAAATTTGTCGTTAATTCGTTTTTGGAGTGAACTACATTCTTTTACAACACTAGTACCTGAGCATTAGCCTGCTGTGCCAGCTGGCTGGCGGTGGCGACGGTGCTCTGCTGCTGGTGCACGGCCTGCAGGTTCTGCGCCACCGCAGCCTCCGTCTCCCGCACCTCCTGCTGCAGCTGCTCCACGACAGCCTGTTTCCCCGCGAGCGCGGCTTCCGCCGCTTTCGCCGCTTGTAGAGCCTTCTCCGCTAGTTGAGTTTTCACCTAGATTATTATTATTGTGTTATCGTAGGCCTTTGTATTTATCAGGGAATACAAATGACGTCAGCATATTCCATTCCTTGGCAGATTATTTAAAATATAATTGGAGTTTCATTGTTTCCTCAACCCATTATTTATATTTAAATTTACTTTCAGCGCCTTTATAAGGCGTTCATAGCTGGTTTATAATGAAGTTTGAGACAGTTTTCTTAGTCAAATATCTCCCCATCAATAGCAGACCCGCTCACCATATGCGCGGCTTGAGCGCCTGCCGCGTTTTGAGCAGCCTGCGCAGCTTTAGCCTCCGCCGCCGCTTTTTGAGCGATGCTTGAGGCGCATTTTGTCTTGCCGCAGTCACGCCCTGACGCTTCATTTGGATGTCTTTCATTTGACACCTAATTCGGGAAAATCAAAAATTATCGTTTAATAAAGGTACATTTCTATAAACTTCATAATAAAGTTACATAATATTGGTAAATTTTAAAGGCATAATAGTAAAATTAGTAAATTTCGCTTTACAAAAAAGAAAACAATTGTAAACTGAAAAATCATCGTTTTCTTAGCACTTAATTAATCTATTATAAATATAGTAAATTAAACAAGATTGGAACATGTCTACTCAAACAGAAAATATTCTAATTTATAAGTACTTGGTAGAATTTAAGCTAATCTTAGACTGTAAACTGCTTGGGAAAAAAATACGTTTGAATCACAGACAAATTAATAAAAAGCTTTGAATAATCTGTTTATTAGATTGAAACAATTATACTATCAATTTTCCTAATGTCATAAGGAATAAAAGTCTGCTCTTCAGTGGAGCCAAAACCTCGGACCTAAATATTATATAGTGTAATATCATGCTATTTAGAGACTATATTCATGTTATTTAGCATTATATATGTGGAAGCTGGTAATTTGCATTTAGTTGATAAGTCTATATTAGGCAGTAGGTAATACAAACACAATAAAATAAATAAAATAAAAATACTATTTGAAGATTGTGATTTGGGTAGGTATATTCTCATTTCAAGAAGATAATTTTAATTTTATTCATATACCCATAGTACAAGCTTTACTTAGTTTGGTGTTAGATCTTAAATCGAGTCGCCTAATTTTAGGACAACTGATGCTCTTGGGGGGTTCTTTGGGTCCTATTAAAATCATTAATAGCAATTATAACCCGAGGCGAGGAAATGAAAAAAAATGTATGAAAAATATTACATAGTCGGTCTGAAAAGAAAAGTGTCGTAGAATGTATGAGCTTCAATATAAACCACGACACTTCTCTTTCCGGACAAACTCTACAAAGTTTTATACTGTAGAGGATCCCTCCCCTTCCCCTCTACCCCCCACAAATTAAGGCGACTAATTTAAGACTTACCGTTGACTGCATCTTAACTCCGTCAAACTTTGAAATAGTTTAGATGGACGACCGCAAGCATAAGGCCATAAACATAACATTTCAGAATGACCAGAGTACGTCTAGCATGACTTACGTTGCGGCGCGACTCGAAGTATGGAGTCGCGCGCGACAACGCATGTCATGCTAAGCCGCCTGTGGGCTAGCATATCTTACGTTGTCGCCTGTCACTTCATACTTCGAGTCGCGCTTGAAGTATGGAGAGCCGTGCAACAACGTAAGATACCCGTGCTGCCGTGCTGACTAGCCGTGCTGGTAACTAATGTTAACATAGCATGTAATTGTGCCACCTAATCTACCTATGCTCTAAGCTACGAGATTCGAACCCTTGGCCTTTAGGTACATTTTCTGTCTTAAAGATTAATTAGTACCTGATTTGGTAGACGTTGTTGTAGTGGTTTATCCTGCGGCAATGTCCATACTGAAGTCGCCAAAAGTACTAGCACACACAACCTCATTATACTATCTTAAACACATAAATAAAATAAAATAGCACAAGATTCAAATTCCAAGGAAATTACTAAAGATTGTTCTGAATAAATATTTTAATTAAATGTGACGGAAACAAAATCAACTGCCATCTTACAAGACTTTTTTTTTATGTACGTCATGTATGGCATGATGCCAGTTGCTAGGAACTTTATTAGAAACTTAAAAGAAGGCCCAATTAAATCGTACGATTATTCATGACAATCATTTTTACTTCCGTTCATGATCCGACTAAGTCTTTAAGATTTTTGAACTCGGAAATGTCCTTAAACTAAGTCCGGAGTCCGGAAAAGGGTACGTCCTTAAACTACGTCCAAAAGAGAGGTATGGGTACATTGGGTACTGCGATTGTTATCTCGCTATGTGTGGTAGGGCACAGCACAGCGAATGTCATCTCGCTCAAATATGGAGCAGAGCCCGACTGCGGAACTACCTCCACCGTACAGAAAACTCTGTGGTCCGGCTATCCAAATAGCACTAGACCCTACTCATAGTGTTGTGATCCTGCTGGTGAGTAAGGTTGCCAAAGAGCTCAAAGAGGACCCAGTATGTTGACGATATATGAGGGGACCCTCTTGTTAAATTCCTGTAGCCGTCAAACACAGTGAATCCTACTTTTTGTAAAGGGTCGGCAATGCGCTTGTGTCACCCCTAGAGTTGCAGGCGTCCATAGGCTACGGTAGCTGCTTACCATCAGGCGGGCTGTATGCTTGATTGCCACCAACAACATAAAGAGCGAAGAAGTGGGAGAAAGTTTGGCCTTTTGTCCCGTATTAAGGGCGTCAACATTGAAGGCTTTCAAGCCGCCAGCCTCTTTACTTGTGGAATTTCGGATTCCCTCTTTAACACACTTAGGGCCAGTTGCACCAACCACTTTTGACGGACTCATCAGCATCAACCGGCAGATTATTATGAAAATTTCCATACAATAAAATTTAGCGTACGTTTTAACGGTGACAGACAGTTTGGTGCAACCGAGCCTTAATGTATCTACAGCAGTTGAACTAACGGTCAGGGCTGCTATAGGCGTCCAAATTTGTGTTAGCAAAAAGACACTTTGATCATAGTTTAATTGTTATTTACGCTACGTTTTCAATCATTATGTGTGTTTTCTAATGCCTGGCTTTTCAGTATATGCCTTAAATTTGAAAGTCACGCCGCCGCCGTAGATTTTTGCGGTGCGCCGAATTTTTGTTCACCGACGCACACGCCTAAGTAGGTACATGCCTAAGGCACTTTTTCCTTCGTATATGACATCCATATAAGTTTATAAATGTTGTTATTATTTAGAAAATATTGAATATTTATTGATGAATCGGAAGAACACCGAGTTTATAAATTATATTATTTTGTGTTTTCCCTATTATTTCCTGCCCCCTACACGCAGGTTCTCTGAGTTTTCACTTGGTTTTCGATCTCTTAAAATACTCCTAAAAATTCTCCTTAAACCACCGAGTAAATAATAGTACATAATTTTTAAACAAAAAAAGAACCGACTTCACATAGTATCCGCTATTCCAAGAGGAAGTGGCCGAGTTGCTGTAAAAAATATTGAAATCATTATAGGTGTGCCTATAATATTTGAAGTGTTCCCTCGTTTTCTCCAGGATCCCATCATCAGACCCCGACTTGGTGACAATGGGACCATCTAGGGGTTATACCCGTTCGATTAAAAAAAAATTTTGGAAATCGGTTCACGATTCACGGAGATATCGAGTAACATACATACAAAAAAATAATAATAATAAAAAATTGAAAAAAAAAAAATCAGAACCTCCTCCTTTTTTGAAGTCGGTTAAAAATAAACTCCTATTGCCTATATCAAAGAGTAAGGAGTATCAAAAAGAAAGTAGGTATGTTATTTAGTCTGAAGCAAAGAGTAAGTCTGTTAGGTAGTCTATTATATTCTCTTTGGGTAGTCTATTTATATTATAATTATGTCAAAGTCATTTATTTGTCATCGTGGATTTATTGTAAATTATTTTGTGAAGATGATAGCGCAATTTAGAAACATATATGGCTAAGGAATGAAAGGTTGGTACGACATTTAACTGCTTACAAACATCTAGCAAACACTACATTTTGAATACATAAATAAACATTACTGGACAATTTTAATCTTACACAAAACGACCTAGGCATAATATTTACTATGGATGGGTTATACTCTAAATAAAATTTGCATAAAAAATACTTCCAAAGTTATTTCATAACCTAGCAAGAGGCCCGACGGCATGACACTGGTGCCTCGGAGTAGGTATGGGACGGCCGCTAGTTTGGGACGCTACTTGCGTTGATACCTTGGCACCGTCCCATATTACAGACACCAAAAATAATGCTGGCGCTGCGGCATCCTCGGCCGAAGACCTCAAGCGCCGCAAGTATGTTGCTCTAGGAAGTAGCTACATATTTGGGGCGTTCGGGGTTGAAACTTTGGGGCCGTGGGGGCCAAGCGCGCGCCGGCTGTACAAAGACCTATCGGCGCGCCTAATACTCGTAGAGGCCTCTGGTGATCAGAGGGCTGGCTACTATTTTGCGCAACGAATAGCCATCGCGATTCAGCGTGGCGATATGGCCAGCCTTCTGGGCACCCTGCCCGTTAACAGTGATCTGGGCCACATTTTTTTTCTCTAGTTTTAAGTAGTTTAGATTGTTAGGGTAGGGAATTTTTTTATAATGTTTTTATTTAATTTACTGTTATTTTACTTCAATAAAGAACTTATTTACCTAGCAATGATTCTGTTATATTTATCTATTTTTACAAACATTACATCTTTGACCTTTTTCACTCTCATTGTTAGAAAAAGTTTGTCTCTTTGTCACGCTGGCGACGGCAGCTCATTGGCACGTCCGCATCTCTCGCTTGCCAGTGCGCGACTAGTTAAAATTGTTTGAATTCACTCATTTTAAGGGCTTCACTTTTGGAGCGTTATGCACGCCATGAATGTTCTATCTCTTTCTCTCATTGTATGTGTCTCTCTCTTATTGCATACAATCTGGAACAGCGCCCTCTACAAAAAGCTTTCCTCAGCCTTCCCTATTATTTGTGTTTTGATTAATCTCGATTAACACCCATTGTTGTAACTTACAGGTTCGGAAGATGGTACTTCACATTTCGTATACATTTTTGGCACTTGCAGCACTTGTAGCTTGTGCGTCAGCAATTTTAAAAAATACTGCTAGCCCAGGAGAGTTCATTAAGTGCCTTAGGAAGAAGAAATGAAAAAGACATGAGTTGTCTATCATTCTTCCCAGCGGTTATAGCTGTTACTTGTTTAGTCTTTCTGCGCAGCTTCTATACACACAGAAAAAAGCCTTGTGAGCAAAAATTATCAACCTGTAAAAGTCCATGCTGTCCTTCTTAAAATTAGTCCCTAAAATCTCTTGAATAAAGAATATTAGGAAATAATTACCTTCGTTTTTATAATACATACGTAATTATAATATTGTTTATACAAATTGTCACAAATGGACGTCCTTGTATACAGGATGTAACAAAAATACTGGTGCGCTTAAGGGCATAAACGGTATTGTATTGCGACTAAGAAAAAGCAGAAGAAAAAATTTGCAACCGTAACAAAAAATTACGGAACATTAAAATGATTACCGGCAATGGCACTTTTGTTACATCTTCTATTGTATTTAATGTTTATGAGCCAAAGTTGGAGCTTTTTGTACAGTCAGCAAAAATATCGTTATAAAATCTACCTAATCGATCGAGTAGCAAATTGAACTCTATGCATCTTATCTTAATATTTTAGTACTCTTATTTCAAAAAACTAATGTTTCAGATGTTGTTGACGTATTTTCACATTTATGTCATCAAATTCTTATAAAGTATTACAATTTTTTTTAATACAGGGTGGATAATTTCTGAGATTTGGTTATTACAGTATCCACGGTGAATGTAGGTGACATAGCTTAGGAAGGAGGCGCACTGGAGCTACCATACTAGGGAATCACATATAGACGTTTCAATTTTATAGTTAAGTTTATACTTAGTATACATTTAGATGGCAAAATACAATCGAGCAAGTGTGTCACTTGCCTTATCCGTTAATCAATCAAATTAACCTTGGGCACTACAGTTCCCAGTTTTTACTGGTAGTACATAATTTTCAAATTTTGTTTATCAGAGTAATATTTAAACTAATCGGCACAAAAAATAACATTGGTTAACAGAAAAATCCACAATATTATACTACCTTCATAATAAAATGTTTCGTAGTTAAGCTCGAAACAACTGCATTACAGGTGCAATATAAAATGAAAGGGACAACCAAATTCCATGAATTGGCGTAGGCACTCGTTTTTACGAAAGCGACTAGGCCTTATCGGGATTAGGACTTATTTCCTTCACGGAAAAGCGACTGATAAATATCAAATGATATTCCGTATATAAGTTCCGAAAAACTCAGCGGTACGAGCACAGATATATATATATATATATATATATATATATATATATATATATATATACATATAATAAAGCTGAAGAGGGTCGAAAGTCTGTACATGGAAGATATTCGAAAAAAGTTGGCTGGGGATACAAAGAATCGATAACAGAACACGTTCCAACAGTTTTTAGAATTTTTGTCTGTTTGTCTGTATCCGTTTATCTGTTTGTCTGTTTATTTGGCCGCGCATCACGTGAAAACGGCTGAACGGATTTTGATGCAATTTTGTATAGTTTGAATGCCGGGAAAGGAAAAAGGATAGTTGTCATCTCGAAAATCAACCCTGGAGGGGGTGAAAAGGGGGTTGAAAGTTTGTATGGAGATTTTTTTATCGCTGACACGATTTAGATGAAAATGACTAAGGAGATAATTTGAGTCCCGGGAAACGACATAGGATAGTTTTCATCTCGAAAAATCAACCCTAGAGGGAGGGAAAATGGGGTTGGAATTTTGTATGCGAAATCAATAAACGCTGAACGCTGGAAATACTTACGAGCTCTGGGGAAGGATAAAAAATAATTGATATCCAGAAGTCATTCCTTAATGGAGATTACTAATTCCACGCAGACGAAGTCGCGGGCAAAATCTAGTAATATCTAATCTAATCTAATCTATCTAATCTAATCTAATAAAAATGAATCGCCGTTCGTTAGTCGCGCTAAAACTCGAGAACGGCTGAACCGATTTGGCTAATTTTAGTCTTGAAATATTCGTGGAAGTCCAGGGAAGGTTTACCCGGTGAGAAAGTATGAAAAAAATTCGAGTAATGTACTAAATAAAAAAACTAAGATATTGTTCTCCCATACAAACTTATCAACTCGAAAAAACAGTAAGCGCCGCAGGATTTCAAACATTTTACGCGTTTTTGTAAGTGATCTCTGCTTTCGTTCGAGAAAGACGGAAGCGCCGCAGGATTTCATACATTTTACGCGTTTTTGTAAGTGATCTCTGCTTTCGTTCGAGAAAGACGGAAGCGCCGCAGGATTTCATACATCTTACGCTGTTTTGCGAGCAAAATAGGTACTTATAATATTATTCCAGCACTAATGTCGTTAAGGCGATAGTTTCTTACAAATTGTTAATAAATTAGCCCTTATTCCCTAAGATACGGCTGTCAAAATACACAGTCAAAATCTGACACTGCTGAGACACTGGCCACCTTAGAGCTTTAAACCAAGCGGAGCAGCCATTGACAGCCGTTCCCCTCTGCCGAAAATGTATGAACAGTGGTCATACTCATTGTGTGGACTGACGTTTATTTGACGTGGCTATTTTGACGTTTCGCATACATTTGACGTTCCCCTCCCCCGCAAAAATCGGCAGACTTTTTTTGTATAGAAATTGTCAGACGTGGCCAGTCCGGTTGGTTGAATAGTCAAAGCCATCATTTTAGCGTGTGACAACTCACGTACAGGTGATATCTAATCTTCTGTATAAATAAAAAATGATTCGCAGTTCGTCAGTTTCGCTAAAACTCGAGAACGGCAGAACCGACTTGGCTAATTTTAGTCTTGAAATATTCGTGGAAGTCCAGGGAAGGTTTAAACGGTGATAAAATATGGAAAATTGCGAGGAAAATTTCATTTAATCCAACATAATAAAACATGTAAAATAATCTCATTAATGACACTATAGTGAGACTTGGTTGTTGTGTTGGGTGGGTTCAGAAATATACTTTGAAATAGTAAAGGTCGCTTTACACGATCTGAACCTGTATATGAACTGTCAAAGGGTAGACATATATTCCGACCAAAAAGTGTAGAAATTAAAAAGTAGCAACATTGTAGTGTCGTCCCGTTTTCTTAAACCGGTATTAGACATTGCAGCCTGCAGGGCCCAATCTGTTGCGTACCCTGCCTCTCCCTACTCCTCTTTCAGCTCCCTACTGGCCCTACCTATAATTACATTTACCAACCCGACAGATTGGGCCCTGCATGTTGCAATGACTAATAGCCGTTTTAGATTGATTTGAAAGGGACGACACTACGATGTTGCCACTTTTTAATTTCTACTCTTTTTGGTCGGAATATACACCGAGTATATGCAAAGTGCACACTGAATATAGTGCCACTGCAAAGTGCCTTGAAACTATATAACGCTAAAAACAAAAACAAAAATGATTTGTCATTCTATGATTTGTAGTAATGATTGGCTGAGTGAACGAGCAATATTGGCGGCAAAAAAAAATGACGATGATCTCAATGCGACAATTCAGAATTTCCTTCCTGGACAGTTGTTTACTTACAGGCGTGCAGGATGATGTATCAACTATCCCACAGAATTTTTAAATTCATTGGAATTGCCTGGACTACCACCACACAATTTACAATTAAAGTAGGATCAGTTGTCATCATGCTGCGTAGCATAAATCAGCCTCGACTTTGCAATGGAACGAGTTACGAGACTGGCTGTAAAAATAACACCATCGAAGCCAAGACAAGGGTGTCCATCTCCACGAAGTGACAGTTACGGCGTTGGAACGTATCGGATACGTTTTTGGGGTTGTCAAAATCCTTTTCGTTTATTTGCGGCATGACTAGATAAGATAAAATATTTAAGTAGTAGTTTTGTTCTAAAATAACAGTTGTTCTAAAATCGGATACATCTTCTTAATATACAGAAAGTTGTTACACCATTTATAACCCAAAAACGGCTGGACCGATTTTAATGATTCATGATTTGTTGGATTTGTCTCCCTTTCGAATAGCAGACTAACTATTAAATGTGAAATTAGTAATCCACCTATATTTTTACCACCCTTAAGGAATTACTTAGGAGAAAAGAGTATCCCATGTCCTTCCACAGATCTAAAATCTTTATTGCAAATTTCATTTAAATCGGTTTTGCGGTTATTGGTTCCCCATACAAACTTCTACCACCCTTTTCACTCCCTTAAGGAAAAGAGCCGATTTCTGTGATAAAAATTGTCATATGAAGGGGTTTTAACTATCGTCATACCAAATTTCATCCTTATTGGTCAAGCCGTTTAAGTGGGAATAGGTAACAGACACAGACAAACTTTCCTATTTATAATTTTAGTAAAGTTGGTATAGATATAGATTGAAGACATTTATTTATTTATTATTTATTTATTCAAACAAAATTTAACATGGTCTTTAGGTCTTTACAAGCGAAGTAAATGTCGCTGCATGGGACACATTTAATAGGAGCGAGTGAAGACAATGGAAGCCAGTGGAAATGAAATGAAAGTCGATAGGATTGAAGCAGGAGCCGGTAGGAGAAGGGTGAAAGGGAATAGGAGAGGGTGGGAGAGTGGCACGAGTCAGTAGGAATGGGGTAAGAGACTAAACGACTCGCTTAGGAGTGAAGTTGAGGACGATGGGAATCGGTGGAAGTAGGCGGTACGAAGTCAATATACGAGTAAATGTGTGGAGACAATGGGAGTGGGGTGGAAGGCGGCGAAACTAGCGTAGGAGTCGGTGGTAATAAGGTTAGAGTCGATGGGAGTACCGTCGGTGGGAGAAGAGTGGAATACAGGACGAGAGTGGGAGATGGGTAGGTATGGGTAGATGATAGTGGAAGAGTGGTGCGAGACGGTAGGAATTGGGGTAACAGACTGGGCTGACGTAGGAGCGAAGTTGATGACGACAGTCGGTCGAAGTTGGCGTTACGAAGTGCGCCGGGTCAGCTAGTAATAATATAATAGCGGAACGAGCCGCCCATTGAACATATTTCCATAAAAACTCTTTCAGTCTCTGCTACCTTAAATGTGTCAATGACAAAAACAAAAAAACATTATTAGAACTATCACTTCAAATTCTAGTCTGTCATCATTTGTATAGAAAATTTTATGTTTAGTAAAATAATGTTATAAAATTCTAGTACAATGTATTTTCATCGTGGAATCTATAGGACTAATTAAATGAGCACTAGTGAGCGCATCTCCTTTGCGTATCCTCGTAAGTACTATTTCACAATTTTTTATCATTACGTCCATATATCAAATATCAAACTGGGCCTCGCCGCCGTAGGTATCCCTTAAACTTTAAAATAACTCTTATGTACTTACCTAAAATTATTGTAGGTAATCATATTTCATTTCCTGATTGAATAATAATCATAATCAAAACTTCTATTTAAAAATATGCAGTGTAATGGAAATACACAAATATATAGTCAAGGCACAAATTACGTTATAATGTAATGTAATATTATAACATATAAGTACAATAAAACTCTTACTGTACGATCTGTTGTACTGGTATCTCTCTTGTTTACATTTCATTTCTCTCAAGTTTAGGGAGCGTCCATTAATCGGGTCATATTGTCTATACATGTACTTATAGTTATTTTTTATACCCTTCGTGTATACGTAAGGTTCATATGTTAAAAAACAATTCTTTAGTAAGCAAAAATGACAAGTCAAATTTGACGGGTGGCTTCCTGAAAATATCACCAAAGATCACCCCATGGTGATGGGACTGATGGGTAGGGGGGTCTAAAATAAGCCAAAAAGTAAGACGCGATGAATGGACGCCCCGATAGGTTTATATTAGTCCCTACTGGCTACTATGAGCACGTTAGAAAAAGCCTGTTAACCAAAATACTTACGGAAAACGGGAATACTATAGATTGCAATGCAATGTTCGGTAATTATTTATTTATTTAATTTCGCACATTAGAAACTTAACGTACTTACGAAAGGCGGACTTAACTACCAGTCAACCTTAGGGCAAAACCGAAAAGATAATAAGGTGGTGCGTCTAATAAACTAAAAACGAAAAGTAATTGTATTACCCTAAAATACACTTAAAATAATACGTGTTGTTCAGTGATAATTTATCTGAGGGAGCCTGAGCGATTGAAGAATTGTTCCGGTTATTCCGGATATTTGTCAGATAAGCACATTTCTTTATTCGTTCCGGTTATAAACCATATTAAACAGAAATTCAAGCTTTATTTTAATTTATTAGACTCGGACAATGTTTGCCACATTAATGATATTGCAAAACTATAGTATAATCCAGTGAACCCCGTCATGGTAACTCGTATTTTCATGTCAATTTCTATTGTTCCAGGTGCACCCATGTCAAACTTTTACCCTGGGGCTGCATGATTTGCATATCACTACTCACGGTAATTGGGGCTACTACTTTACTTTTATGCGTCCCATTCTACACGAGGAGCTTATTTGTTCGCAAGTGTTCGTGTGCGTCCGATCCAATTTGCCCTGACTGTGGTATGCCATACTGAAATCCAGTGGCACGCAGATCGCACATGATGCTTTGCGTATCGTACGCGACCGCCATCGCGGCCGCGGTTATTGTTGCATGTGGCCCAGTGTTTTGTGATAGATTTATTAAATGTCTCTTTTGTAAAAAGAAAGGTTAAATAATTAATAAACGATAACTAAATACATGCATTTCTAATTTTCATACCAAATAAGTTGTATAAGTACCCAACAGGAATAAGAACCTAAATAGAGTAAAACAAGTTGGAGTTCAGATAGGGTAAAGATCCATGAACTAAGTTAGCGTCAATTGGATTTGGATCGTCATTATACTTGACATCCCTATCCAAAATGTCATGGCATATTGTGGGTAAACAATCAACCCGTCACGTTTCCTCATTCAAGGAAAAGCAAGCTCCAAGCGTTCTGGTAGGTAATGGGGCCACCCACTATCAGTCGGCCTGACGATATTGGCCTGTCAGTTATTCGGAGCTGTCAAATTGTTGTTCTAACTGACAGGCCGATATCGTCAGGTGGACCGATAGTCGGTGGGCCCCATAAAGCTTATGGTGGGCCCCCTTACGAACCTAACCTACCTGCCTATTGATTTAGTTTGATATCCGTGAAAACATTACACTTTGGGGAAAAAGTGTAGGTAGGTAGGTTAGGTTCGTTAGGTAGGTTCAGATGCCCGAAAGTATGACAGATATGCCATTTTGGCGGCAAAATATGTACATTAATAAGATCCTTATTTCTAGTGCCAAGATAGAGATATAAAGCAAAGGTTTATTGATGTATATATTTTGTCTTGAAAAATATGCAATTATTTCTGTACAGTCAGCAGCAGAAGTAGCTAAGCTCTAATTCTCTTAACAATAAAGTCGTGTTCAGCTCATTTTGAACACCCTACCCGCTTGGCTACTTTTGCTGCTGACTGTACTATGCACGCCCGACACAAAGTCACAGATTTTGCAGTCGATGTCCAAAGTCGAGCATGCCCGTTCGAAGCGCGCGTTCCTGGCTCTGGGATTACGATTATATCATTATTTTTTTACCGACTTCAATTTCATAGAAGGAGGAGGTTCTGCATTCGATATGGTGTTTTTTTTAATGTATGTTCACCGGTTGCACCGAGACCTGTGATCCGATTTCAATAATATTTTTTTTGTTTGAATGGAACCACCTCCAAGTTGGTTCCGTAGATATTAATCTGGTGCTGTTCTGATGATGGTATCCATGAGGAATTGAGGGAACTCCTCAATTTTTAAATGCACATGTACTTAATGGTAATTTCGGAGTTTTCTTAAGCAACTCAAGCATTTCCTCTCAAAAACCACCAATTTGATGGAGTGGACCTGATGATGATGATTGTTTTGATTATAAAGATGATGTTTTTTTTTCAATATGGCAATCGCTGAGCACAGCGATTACTCCGAGACCCGTGGTCTGTTTTAGCAATTCTTTTTGTGTTTAAACTACCACGAAGATAGTCGCACAATAATCTGATGCTGTTCTGATGATGGGATCCATGAGGAATTGAGGGGACTCCTCAATTTTTAAAGGCGGATTTGGATGTTTTTTTAAGCAACTCGAGCATTTCCTATCAAAAACTAATAATTTGATGGAGTGGACCTGATGATGATGACTGTTATGATAATGATGAGGATTTTTTTGAAATGTAGGATGTTTAACGATTACTCCGATTCAAGCAATTTTTTTGAATCTTAAAACAAATCGAATTATTTTGTTGAATATTTTATTGATTTGCAATTTTTTTAATAACTAGTAACACACTACATACACCATACCAGGAAACCGCATCCGAACAGGCATTGGAAACTACGCCCACCAGTGGTACAAGTGGGGCTGGCGCGACTCCCCCCAATGCGTATGCGGGGCCTCCGACCAAACTCCGGACTCATAGTTTTTGAATACTCGATCACTAAGTTCAACGTACAAATTGAAGACCTCGCGAAACTTAGCGACAAGGCCATCGAGTATTTGAAGAAGGCTAATCTTAATCTGTAGTTTAGCCTATTATTTTTATCAAGTATAAATATTATAATCCAGTGACTTGTAATGCCATACGATAAATAAATAAATAACCATACCATTTGACTTCAATGCGTTGGTAACGCATATATGAATAAAAAAAACCGGCCAAGAGCATATCGGGCCATGCTCAGTGTAGGGTACCGTAAACTGAGACCATTAATTCAAAAGGTCGTTTCTTACGGGAAATTTGGCGGCGCTTACGTCATTTTTACTTACGTCCTTTCACTATGGGTTTTTGAATGATAACTCAAAAACGGCTCAACCGATTTATTTCAATATAGTTTTCATTGAAGCTACTCATTGGGCCTCAATTTCATGATTTTTTTCAAAATTTTAAATTTTAGGACCCACGCAAAGAGAAATAGAAATTTTAGGGACGCCCTGTTTTAAACTTTCGGAGATATTATTTCCGAGAGTATTAGTTTTATCCAAAAACTGTTTTAGAAGACCCTAATTTTTTTTAAAAGACCTATCCAACAATACCCCATACAACTTGGATGGAACGAAAAAAAAATTCGCCCCCCACTTTACGTGTACGGGAGGTACCCTAATAAAATATATTTTTCGCGTTTTTATTCTACCGTTTTGTCGGCTTGGTTAATGCACATATTCAAACCAAATTTCAGCTTTCTAGTGCTAACGGTCACTGAGCTAGACCGCGGACGGACGGACGGACGGACGGACGGACGAACATGGCGAAACTATAAGGGTTCCGTTTTTGCCATTTTGGCTACGGAACCCTAAAAACGGTTGTAGGTACTAAATCTTCATTTCGCTTTGGTCAGCTAGATTAGGTTTGTGATTTTTTTGTTGTTACGTATGGTTTGTTTACTAAATCTAGAGCATTCACTTTTAAATTAGTAAGTGAAAATGGAGCGAGTTTAATAGAGTGCATCTAGTGCATTATCATGCACCAGACTAATATTTTACATAGAAAAGTACTTACCTAATTTCTTATTTTTAACCGACTTCAAAAAAGGAGGAGGTTCTCAATTCGACTGTTTTTTTTATATTATTATTTATATTATTTTGTTGTATGTATGTTACTCGATATCTCCGTGAATCGTGAACCTAATAACCCCTATATGGTCCCATTGTCACCAAGTCGGAGTCTGATGATGGGATCCTGGAGAAATCGAGGGAACTCTTCAACTATTATAGGCACGCCTATAGTGATTTCACTATTTTTACAGCAACTCGGCCACTTCCTCTTGGAATAGCGGATCCTAAGTGAAGTCCGTTCTTTTTTTGTTTAAAATTATTATACTACCTACCTGTATAATCTGGCTTGTTACAGATGTACCGGCTAAGTAGCAGAAGAAAAGAATACTACGTAAATTGTTTACCCGCAAGCAATGCTTTCTTGTGCAGATTACGTTAACGTAATCCTGCTGATTATTGCTGTAATGTTTTTTAGTTGTATGCCATTTATTTAATGTTTTAACCTTTATTTTGAACGTAAGAATATGTCTCTTAACTTAATTCTATAAATAATGAATTTAATTACCAAGGAAAACATCGTAAGGAAACCGGACCTAATCCCAAAAAGGCCTCTATGCCCCTCTGCGTTGGAAGATCAGATGGCAATCGCTTTCGTAAAAACTAGAGTCTACGCCAATTCATGGGATTAGATTGTCAAGCGGACCCCAATCCAGGATAAACGCTAGGAGGAAGAAAAAGTGAATTTAAATAATGTCGATTTGTCTTGATAGCTGAAGAAGTTTAGGAGCAAAACTAAGAAATATTTATGATACTATACCGTCGGGTTGTAGGTATTCTTAGTGTAAGGCCTGAGGCCGCCGGCGGGGCGGGCGGCGTGCATGTCATGGCTCCTCTACATGATGGCCCATCACACTGGCCCACTATGATGGGCCATCGTGTAGAGAGGGTAGTGGCATCGGATGGCTTATGGCGTGGCGAATGGCGCTGGGATGGCCACGGTGTCGGTTTTTTGACCGCACATCAAAGGGACTGGGCCAGCGATGGCAGTGCGCATCCACACGTGGCCCATTCCTCAGTGTGTGCTCGAACGCGGTTGGGTGCGGACGTGCGTGCGGTATCCTGCCTTTTCGCCGAAAATTGTATTGCCGAATTTCACTTGCCAACCAACTTTTCGCAGAAGTTTCATTTGGCCGAATAACTTTTACCAAATAATTATTTCGCAACCATTTCATTTCCCAACCCCATCGTTGGGAAATGAAACTCGCCTACTAGGTTGGGTTAGGTTAGGTTGGATTATGTAAAGTTGGGAAATGAAATTCGGGCAAATGAAACTTCTGCTAAAAGTTGGTTGGCAAGTGAAATTCGGCAATGCAATTTTCGGCGAAAAGGCAGAGAACCCGTGCGTGCGCTCTATTATCTCTGAACTAATTAACGATTTTTTAAATAAATAAAATGACGAGTACGTGGCCTTATCATGAAATTATGAAGTTCATAGAACTATATCGGGGATGCGTTATATATGGCTTTTATTTTGAATTATAGAGATACTAAAATCAGAACCTAACTAATAATAAGAATTTAAAGAAAATCAAGTAGCTTTTCAAGTACCTAAGTAAATATTCTTTATTGCACCACAAAGAAAACAAAACAATGTAAATAAAGACAGCAACAGGCGATCTTATCGCTGTAAGCGATCTCTTCCAGACAACCTTAGGGTAGTAGGATATAAGAACAGAACGTACCTATTATAATAACTGGTAGTGCACGCATTAAATTTATTTTTAATTAATTAGAGGAATAGTAAAATTACACATACATTACGCAGACAGTACATACAGTACATTTACATACAGTACAACTTAAATAAATAAATAAATAATTATAACATTAAATACCAATAGTAAAATATATACATTCATACATACACAATAAAAACATAGCGGCTCATTAAGAAAGAGATGAGTAATGTTTTTTCAGTAGGTTTAAAAGTTTTTGCATAAATTTAAATTTAAGCATTGGATAAATAACATCCGTCATCTTCTACGCTATTTCTTATTAATAACTTTATTATCGTGTACGAGTACTACGAGTACATTAAGAAAATGGTGGTACATGGCGCATAAATAGATTGCTGCAGCGGCTAATGCTTCCTCGTCCATCTTGGAAAACGTATAGATCACAACTGAATGTCGCCATCGTGTAGATGCGCGCATGGCCATTGCGCTGGCCCAGCGCTGGCCCAGCGCTGGGCCATCATGTAGAGGAGCAATCAAACAAAGGACACTCGTACTGGTGTCCTGAGTCGACGCTGCATAAAATGTATGGACGCTCGCCCGCCCCGCTGCACGCCCCGCTGCACGCCCCGCTGCACGCCCCGCTGCACGCCCCGCCACGAGCGTCCACTCAGGCCTTACACTTACGCGGTTACCACACTGGCGCCGCAACTAGATTAGCCGAACGAGACAGCGCTATACACACTCAGATCGCTATCTCGTTCACACATCAACGTCGCATGCAGAAACCGCAGCTGTGATAGCCACCTAACGAGTCATAAGGATTATTTTGAATCATAAGGATAAAGCTGTATTTATTAACCAACTTCAAAAAAGGAGGAGGTTCTCAATTCGACAGATTTTTTTATCATTAATATTTTTTGTATGTATGTTACTCGATATCTCTGTGAATCCTGAACAGATTTTCAAAAAAAAATTTTTAATCGAACAGTTATCGACACCTAGATAGTCCCGTTGGCACCAAGTCGGGGTCTGATGATGGGATCCTGAAGAAATCGAGGGAACTCTTCAACTATTATAGGTACAGCTATAGTGATTTCACTATTTTTACAGCAACTCTGCCACTTCTTCTTGGAATAGCGGATCCTAAGTAAAGTCGGTTCTTTCTTTGCTTAAAATTATGAAAAATTTTGTATCATAATAAATAATTTCGTTTCAGACGGAATGTGGCAGGTGCTACCAAGACGCAGAATCCGAAACTCCAGAGTTTTGTGGTCGGTGCTTATCGTAGGAATAGTATTCTGTGTGTCGGGCTCCCCATTCTTGCAAAAGTGTGGGTGCCCCAATGTACCGATTTGCCCCGAATGCGGGATACCTTTTTAATCAATATCGCAAAATCAAACATTATTTTGATGAATCATTTTCATAAGTTATTATAATATAATTTTGATTTAGATGTTACAATAAACAAAATAATAAACCTTTATTAATTGAGTAATGGCTTCATTATGTTAGTCATTAATTCTTTCATGCAAAATAATTAATTTTTAAACGTTACTTAGCTTAAGTTGAAGACAAAACCTTTTAGTGAGAAAGGTGAACAAATTTTAGCAACCTTTCTTTAATTGAATTGCACTGTTAGGTAGATAGGTAATATATGATTTGTGAGTTGTCTTAAAAGTTGGGAATCATTTATGGGGTTAAGCTACAATTAGGTTTAAGTACCATCTTATGAAATTTCATATTGCTACATACATACTACATAGCAATACTACAATGATATCTTTAGAAATCTGATAATAGTGATCAAATAGCACAACCTTATTGATATGCATTGGTAAAAGTTGCCCGCACCATGCATAAAATTATATAAATCTGAATCTTTTCTCAAATACCTCTACCTAGTACAGTCGGGTTCCCCAATATCTATACGATTAATTGTACAAAAACATATGAACTGTGACCGTCTTTGTATGGGTTTAGGACCCTAAACCATGCACACGTATTTTTGCTCAATTAATCGTACTATTATTAAAGAACTCGACTGTACCTGAAAATAACCAAACCAATGCTGCTTAATATTAACCGAAGATGTTTTTGTTTTGAGTTTACAATTACAAGTCTTTACATTTTGAGTTAACTGTAAAATATAGTTTAAACAATGTTATATTTATGTTTTAAAGTTTTTGGCCTCTAAGTAGAATGATAAATGACAAACCCAAATCAGGAAACATGTTTAATTCTACACTAAAACATACACCGTAATATCACTTGACTGAATCCTTGTCTAATCTAACGTATAAATTGAGCAATACGCTAAGTCATCTTAAGAAAGTATGCACAAACTTGCGTACGCTTTATTGCTAACATTAACAGTATAATATATGTTATTGATAGCCAAGTGACTGTTTATAATGCCAAGACAATCTACCGTGTCAATACCGTGGCATTTTCTAACTTCTGTCAAAGAGTACCATGTTGTGCATCTTTCTGACGGTGACCACACAACACAAGTTGTGAACATTGGCTTCACCACTAACACTTATGCATTCGAAGTGAAATAAATAAATAGCAACATTTATATGACACTTAAATTAGTTATTGACTAAAATTCCATGTATACTACGTCCGTTCTTTACTTCTAAAGTGTTTTTCAGGGGTTACAATAGTAACAGTTTCTTTCTTTACTCTCGTGTTCGATTTTCCTAGGATCGCCTCATCTAATTTCTGAATAGTGGCTGACTGAGTGTGATATTCGCCTACTAGCCTAGCCACGGACGTAGGTCTGATAATTTGGACTTTTTCGTTGTTCACTATTGCCATTTCCGTCTTTATTTTTTCCGCACTAGTTAATTCTGCGCTAGATCTGTAAAATCTCTTAACGGGCGGAGAGTGCTCAGCTTCTTTTAAAATAGAAGAATCAATTTTAGCTAACGTTTCAACCTCATCCGTCAGTTTCTCCTGTTTAACGCCACTATTATTCAATTCCTCCACAGTTTTAATTTCTTGTTTGATTATTTCTATGGACGATGTTGTTTCTTTAGGCTTAATTGTGGTAGTAGTAACAGTAGTAGGCGATGTAAATGGTTTAGCTGTTGTTGAGTTATTTCTTCTTAGAGACATTTTTCTTTTATACTTTCTCTCGGTCGATTCCGAAGAAGTTACTGTAATATTTTCCGCTGAAGTTGCGTTTTGGTTAACATTCATATCAGCATTAACCGTGACAAGATGATATTCTGAGCTGGTTTTTTCATTTGATTGTCTGTTAATTACGGGTCGAGGTCTATTTTTTCTAGGAGTATTGGTGCTGTTAGATGGCTTGTAATTCCTTGTTCCTCTGTAAACTGGTGCTGTTTCATTGTTATTTCGATGGTTACTTCTTTCATCGACAAAAGGCTGCGGAGTTATTATTTGTATAGCATTAGGAATATTTTCAACCTCCACTTGAGTATTTTGATTATGATTCTGATTTTCTAAAATAGTGATTGCTTCTTTAACGCCTTCTACATCTTCAGGATTGGTTGGGCGACCTGTGACAAAAAAAAACAACATTAGAACTTTCCAATACCATATTAACGATGTTCAGAGAGCTGAACCATTTTAGCTCAGGGAGCTAGTCTTCATATGGACCACAACCCAGCAATAAGTAGATTTGTATGTCCAATGCAGTGACCCAGTCACTCAATGCCGCTGGGAGGAAACGACAAATCCAATTTGGACCTAGCTCGAGCTCTATTAGACATATAGTTTAACCTTAGTCAGCTCTAATGTATTTATGCTGACAAAAAAGACGAAATAAAGATTTATGCATAAATCTTAGGCCTAAAAAATTCACAACGCCGTTCTTACTGTTTTCGTCTTGCATCTCCTTCTTATAACTAGAGAAGAAAGTGAGTGCTTTCATGAGCTGGTAGCTTTTCGAAACAGGGATGTTGGTATCATAAAGTCGACGGGTGCTCGGACAGTCCACGTAGAACCACCAGTTGCACTTCAAGATTGTCTGGTCGAAGAGGGTGGACTCAGGGCAGAGAAAGGACTTCATAACTAGACCGTCGTCCGTGAGAGCGCACACGTGGAACACCTGAAATTGAAATGGAAAGCTTTTTTCGTATTTTCTCAAAATTCGTAGGTTACTAAACTAAAATTAGGCTCGTAGGACGTTTTGAGTAAGGGGTTAGTATTTAAATTAATTTCCCGGCCAAATGGTAAGTACATAGCGTGAAATGAACTCAAAGCTAACCAAATTACTTTTGTGTTCTTAAAAGATGAAACGTGTGTTTGGCTTGAATATGGCTTGATATGGCTCACTGGCATGACAAGTTAATTACACACTTTAAACTGGACGCGTGCACGTATAAAAGTTGTCAGAGCTGTAGCTCATCCGGTCATTGCATTTCTCCGATTGTAGATATCTGACGATCTGTATTTGATCATTAAACATTCTAGTTCTGCTATTCGTACAACTTTCTCATGTGCACTAGTATAGACAGACAGTGTAGCAAGGTAGATTGCCATCTCTGATATTATTTAGATCAAAACGTTTGACATACCGAGAGGTAAAATAAAATTACAATCATTAAAACAAAACAATGATAAAATAAATACTCGTAGCTACAGATGTAATTCATAATCCTTTATCTACGCACATATCATTAGTGCTCTATCATGCGTTCAAAAACCTACGTACCTCGTGACGAACTATTTGATCACTTTGGCTGTTACAATTTATTTGACGGTGACTGTACATAGTTTTAATACGGTGGTCAAAACATCTCTAAATATGTGATACACCGTCAACTGCTACAACTGTGCCTACGATGTACATAGAGTTGCCTGGATAATATACTTTAATATAACTTACCATACACCCAAGGCTCTCATCGCCGTACAAACCAGGGAAGTACTTTTGGTCACCGCAGTGGAAGGTAGTGTCAGGTAGGTCCACCTTTGATTGGAAATGATCGTCGAAATTCTTCTCATAACCAATAGGGTAGTACTCTTTCGGGGCGTTCATGACCTTTCCCGCTGTGAATCTGCGTGGAACAAATGTAAATAGAATTATTGCAAGAACACTTACGCGAGGTAGGTTATCATTGGGCAGTCGGGAGGTTCGGGGATCAGCTTGAAACATGTGGAAGATGATCCCGAAGTTCCCAACTGCCAAATTCAAATGAGTATAAAAGTATTTAGTTATTTATTGCTAATACCTGGTAGGTTTTTGTTTAACTTGTGGCACAACGATTTCTGGCTCCGGCTCCGATTCGACCTGAAACACGATAGGCGCTTCCGTTGTCGTTGTCGTGGTCGTCGTGGATGTCGTCGTTGTCGTCGGCAGCGGTACATTCGCGTACTTATTCAACAGCTGCTGCTGCCGTAACGCTATTGCCGCCTCCACTGCCTCCATCGATATGTTACCGGCTTTAGCTATCTCAACTATCTTCGCATTTATGTCTTCCTTGTTAAATTTTAGGGTGACGTCGTCCCCGTAACCGGTTATAGAGTTATAGTCGTCGACCTTTTTTGTATTGTACACAGGATAACTCGCCAGATTTTGGATTTGTTGAGGAGCAGGGTCTACAAAGTTAGAAATAGGATTGGTTTGCTGGAATGATTGAGTGTTTTGGTTGAAAGAATAATTAGGCGCTTTTGAGAATGGAACAACTTTAACAGAATTCTTTAGAACTGGTGCAGGTATGATCGTCATAGCGGCCTGAGTAGGCGGAGCTGCAATAGGCATGGGAATGAATGGGTTCAGTGTAGTAGGTATGGAGTATAGTTTTGGAGTGTTGACTATAATGGGAGTAGGTGTGATTCTGTAGAGTGGCTGAGTCATATGTGATGCGGTCATCTGTGATACCATTTTTGATACTTGTTCGTGTGATACGTGTGGGTAGTTCTCACTTGGGTAAGCCATTCCGGCTTTCGCTTGCGGCACTTGCAGGGGAGTGTAGACTTTGGTCACTGCAATCGGGAGAACGCTCATATTGTCGTCTTTCGGTGGCAGTGGCTTAAACGGTGGTACGCCCATAGGGAGTGGTTTGGCCATAGTGACAGTAGGGTTGACCCTGGTCAGTTTGGTGGGTGATTCAATGGTAGGTCCCGACACTATAATAGGCCGCATGGTGCTCGATGCTCTGCGGTGTAGACTGGTGAGTTTGTCCATTGCCGATTGATTTGGCCGGCCTGGTGGTGCGGGTGGCCGCATCATTATTCTGTTTTGTTTGCCACGTTTCTGAAATGTTATCAAGATAAAATAATGAAGTAATCGAGAATCAAACATCATTTTCTTCCAACTTTTAGAGGTTAGAGTAACGACTAACTTTTGTATACCTATATCATTCACCTATAATACATGTATGTTTGTATTCGTAGGTAGGTCTCAAGGGTGTCAATCCATAGCGTGCAACTTCATGGCCCATTTTAGATGGTGTTGGCATTGCAATCAATTAGTTTTTGAGAGTTTTGTGGTATTAAACTAGACTGACACATAAATGGAGTGGTTACACTACGAAATTCGTATAGTCAATCTACAATAGTATCACAATAATAGTATCCAAGAGTTTATTCGTTGTTACCTCTTGCTTTCCCGCTTGTCTCGCCGTATCGGTGACGAGATTAGGGGGCACTCCGTCCTTCACGCTGACTGAGCGACGCCGACTCGGATCCAAGTTGGTCAGAGACTGCTCAAAGCCAAGCTCGTCACCCAAGCTGAAGCCTGAAATTGAAAAAAAAACTTCAGTAAGTAACTACATTAATTACAATTTCACATTACATTGCAACACAAAGTTTAAAATCGAAAAATGGATATTAATTATGCGGTATGTAACCTATCATTTAGCCATTTTCATGTAGGTATTTTTATTGTACTTTATATTAAGTAGCCACCGAGCTTGAACCTTAAAGAAATCTCAAAGTTGGTGTAGTACATCAATGATAAAAGCATGCAATTGCTGTAGAAAGTCCGCTGAGTCCCTCTAAGTATTATGATCAACCAGTAGGTAAAAGGTATTAAATCGAGTGTTCTTGAATGTTGCAAGATGTAAATTTTATCCTTAATCGCCTTGACATGCTGAAAACAACACCTTATAATAAGAGGAGAGCTATTGATACACTTCATTGCAACACATGACCTTGTTATTTAGATAATAATGCCCTTCTTGCACATACCATTTGCTCTCATGATTCATAAAACTTTAATTGAGCTTGAAACTTGAAACGTTAAAGATTGTTACAAACGCTCCCAAAAACAAAAGAATGAGTCTGTAAACAATTGTATATACCTAACTAATCATTGAAAAAGATTAGAAAATATGGATGGAACATCTAGGTAGGTACTGCTGTTAACTATTAACCATTAGTCTGCTTGCTAAAACATTCTTAAACCACATCCTTTCATATTTTTAATACTCAGTCGCGTTCAGCATGGATCAAATGAAAGCCCACAAGATACAGAACATAGTGGACCTCATGCAAGAGTAGGATTTGAAAATGATCAAACATGTATGGGAAGATCTGTGGATCCTCGTCCGGGTTGTTTCATACTTTTCGGATCAGAATTGTAAGCCCTACTCAATACCTAGATACCTAGATACCAACTGGAAACATTGAATAGTAGCTAGACTATTAAGTTATGGTCAAAACGGAGCTAGTTTGAGCAGCATAGATAAAAAATCCGCATAACTATTAATTGTCGCTGAACGTACATGGGAGGTCTTATCGGTAGCTCTTGTGCGGCCCTCTATTTTTGATATTCCTTTGATCCATACTGAACGCGACACTGTGTATAAATATTAAGAAGTTACTCTATTTCGCATAAAACAACCATTTTACGTATGGGCACAATAATTCACTCGCTTTTTCGAGCTCAAGCTACATGGGACCACTAACTGCAGCCTTAAAGACAACCGTAAAAGGTTTTAAAACATAAAAAGGCATGTTTGTACCATACATTTATACGGTGCCACTTAATACACATCTAATAGTATTCGATTAGTTAAGCTTGTCTCAAGCGGTGCGCAATATTGGCACGTTCATTTTCGAATAAATATGTAATTGGTTAAATTGTGCAAATTGTGAGTCAATGCGCTGCGCTACAGCCATTTAAAAAGAAAAAAATATATAATTGTACAAAGTACTACCACAATAACGGTCTTGAAAAGTTTACGGCTATGACAGTAACCTAATTATACAACACAAACAACCAACCAACAAACGGATATGTAGATACTTCTATAAGAGTACTACGAGTAGGGACCTATAGTTTACCAACACCAGGGGCCCATTTCTCAAAAGCTTGTAACTTGTAATACAAGCGGAAGTCCCTTTCTAGTAACAGATATATTATCGAAAAGTGACATCCGCTTGTATTACAAGTTACAAGCTTTTGAGAAACGGGCCCCAGAAATTACTCAAGCACATCAGTTAAACTCGCTTTAAAAGCTTTACTACTAAAGTTATTTTTCGCATGAAGGGTGTTAAAGAAAGGAGTACAGCCATCAAATATGCATTGGTAACACCTCTACTTAAAGGTATGGTATACTATGAAATGAAGAACTGAGTGCATAATGTGCAGGTGTTTTCTAAAGGCAAGGTCAAAAACAGTTAAGGCCATGGTATAAGCAAACAGGTGATCTAAAGGTGTTTTGTGCAAGTTTTGGGATGACATCACGTGGAAGTGTGGTTGTTGCATATGAATGAATGAATGAATGAATAAATACTTTATTGCTAATAAGCGATCTCTTCCAGACAACCTTAGGGTAGCGGAAAAGATAAAGTAGAAGAAATAAATAGGAAACGATATTCTGAAGGAGTCAGGATTTATGCTTTGATATTGAAGTTATTGTAGTTAATATACGATGCGACTTTATCATAAGATGAAAAGTTTAACAAAGTTGATGAAAATAAAAATATTATAAAAAGGTTTAGATCAAATCAAACAAATCATCGGTATTGTAGTGTCCAAATGAAAAACACATAGGTACAACTTTTATTGTGTGAGTGACCAACTCTAAAATCACGAAAAGAAGCTTTGGCTGTTTCATATATTTCGACCGATCAAATGTCGTTTACTGCGGGACAATAGTTTTTGTGCACGGAGAGAAAAAAATTACTAGAAATAAGTAAAAAATAGTAATTCCAAGGACAAGTAAACGTTTACGAAAAACAAAGTAACTTTAACTAAAAACAAGTAAACGTTTACTAAAAACAAGTGAACTTTACTAAAAAGGGGGAAACGTTTACTTGTTTTTAGTAAACGTTTACTTGTTTTTAGTAAATTGTTTACTTGTCCTGGGAATTACTATTTTTTACTTGTTTCTAGTAAAATTTTCTCTCCGTGTGACTTCGAGGTTGACCCCATAGTAAAAGTTTTTCAGTATGGCCTACCTAATCACATCGCTCAATGTGGTCAGTAATTACAATTTCACCCCGTACATATATTTAAACATTTACCTATGCTAGCGTGCGCTTTGACACCGCCAAGATTCCTCACCCTGAAGAGACCAGATTTCTTGAACGCACAGTTGATTTTGAAGCCGAAGTCTGATTCTAAAACGCATGTTGGCTGCACGATTTCTGAAAAAAAAAACAGAAAGATATAAATGTGATGTTAATTCAGTTACACCAATGGCAAAACTAACTGCTTAAATCTTAATAGACTATTCAACTAACCGGACCGGCCATGCATGCCTGTCATTTTCAAAAAAAAAGTCTGCCGATTTTTGCGGGGGAGGGGAACGTCAAATGTATGCGAAAACGTCATTCAGATAAACGTCATTCCATACAATGAATATTGGCCATATATTTTCGGCAGAGGGGGACGCTGTCAATTGTTGGTTAAATGCTCTATAAGGCTTAAATACTTCAATAGTTCGTTGTTGCCGCTATTACAGGTTTGGCTTTTATTAGGCATGTGTAACCGTAGCAACTTACCTAATTGTAGAATATATGGACTCTTACATCTTAATTGCATCACAAACTGATAAAACCAAAAGGGTTGATCTTTTGAAAGATTATGAATTATTTAGTAAGTGCCTACCTACTATTTAGATGCGTACCTTACCCCCTGCTGATTTATATAAAATTTGTGAATAGTCTAGTAGTAAATCTCAGTAGAATAAAACACGAATATCGAAATATGCGACGGACTTACCACAAGCACATAATAAATAATAGTATTTCATAAAGAATTGCCGCGGTACGCTACGCATTGCCACGATTGGAATTACTTCAAAAATTGTAAAAGAAAATACCCTGTCATTGGCCCTAATATCCGTAAGTAACCGGTAAGGCGATCTAACTAATACTCGTTAAATGGGTAGGTATCCTGTGTTTATTTTGAAAAAAATCTGACAACACTTAGGTACTTTCTTTGAACATGCAATAACTACGCACCGAAAATATTAGGAATGCTCTTAAGTCACGAAGGCTTTTAACGGCTTCACAGTTTCGTGACCCAAATATCGCTACAATTCTCTATAATGCCTATGTTCGAAGTAAACTAGAATACAATTCTATTGCTTGGGATCCTCGGGAAGCCATATATTCCACCATGATTGAACGAGTCCAGCGAAAATTTGCTAGGTTTTTATACAAAAAGTTCTATGGATATTATCCCTTCTTATTTCCATCATCTTTTGTTCTGGGAATGGTTGGGTTAGAGTCTCTAGAGTTGAGGCGCAAACAAACGCTTGCTATCCACTACTCTCTACTTTTAAGAAATCAAATTGACAACCCATCAGTACTCGAACGTATGCGCATTTATATCCCAGATAGATATACAACTTCAGTTGGTCGAAGCGTGCGCAAACCAAAAAACCTTTTCGCTATTCCAAATGATATCCGAACCTGTCAGGCCTCAAATGCACCCACACACCGAGCAAAAATATTACTAAATGAATTTCTAGCCTCCATCCAAACTGCCGATATATTCACAGACAATTTGACTTCCTTAAAACGTAAAATAAAATTTCACCTGAATACCTACTCCTGTACATCATAATTTGTAATTTGTAATAATAATTTAACTACTTAAATGTATTTTAAACCGTATATACGTATTGTGTGTTTAAATGAGTTTTTCCATCATCTGGTTTGTTGCAAACTGTAATAGCTACCTACTATAGAATATGATAATTTATATATTTTAAGTACCATATAAGTGTGTTGGCGTAGCTGTAAGCTTTTATGGAGATTAAATAAAATAAAGAATAAAGAATAAAGAAGTTGAACATTTCTTGCCAAATTAAACAATACGCAACAATGTTTTAGAAACTCTAAGTGGTTAGGACAACACCAACTAGTGATTGAGGTAAACCCTAAATAGGTATCTCTAAGATTATACTTACAGAAAACCCACCGCAAAAAGATACATACACCCGAAATCCCGAACATACAAACTCTGCCTTTTCGAAAACGGTTAAAAATAAATGTGACTGACTGAGTGACTGGTCCAGGACACAAAACACAAGGCTCACTAAATTGACCTAGATTTCACCAGCCTACGCGGCAAGGCCTTAAAGAACTAATGTTTTGTTTGCCTTTTGAGACAAAGACAGAATTCACAGTAAATAGTGTTCATAGCTAAATATAAATAATATACTTGAAGCAAGGTTTACGCAGGTCAGTGCTAAAGGGAATGGGAACCTTAGGCGATTATCACACTGGCGACGGATCCGCATCGGGCGCCGGTGCGCGAGCGAGATAGCGCTATACACATGCAGAGCGCTGTCTCGCTCGCGCACCGGCGCCGCATGCGGATCCGCAGCAGTGTGATAACCGCCTTAACCTACCGGGTAAACATGTCTATGGGTCAAAAGCATCTTTTTCATATGTACTTTAAAATATGATAAGCTTGTAAAACGTCTCACAGAGCGTTCTGTTTAACGAATTAACGCTGAAAATATTTTTGACGAATGTTTCCATTCCCGTTTCGAAGTAAGGTCAACTCGGCGAAGACCGTCAATCGGCGAAAATCGGATAGCAAGGAATTACAGCAAATTCTGTATAGCTTTTTTTTACGAGACGATAAAATTGTTGTAGAACAGTTTTAGCATTTCGTAAAAAAAGCTATGCAATATTTGCTGTACTTGCTTGCTATCCGATCGTCGCCAACTGATGGTCTTTGCCGACTTGACCTTAAGTAGTAATTTGTTCGACTTTACTTAATTTTAATTGAACTTAAATCAGTAGTTGTAAACCTGTGGTCCGCGAATCCCTGAGGCCAGTTTTATAAAGCTACAAGTTACAATTTACAAGTGGAAGTCTCTTTCTAACACATAGGATTAGAAAGAGAGTTCCGCTTGTAAATTGTAACTTGTAGCTTTATAAAACTGGCCTCTGGTAGTCCCTGTAAGCACCTGAAGTAAACCACAAACTATCAAACAAAACCGGGTGAACAACCGTGAGTTTTCAGAAAAAAAATCTTTAAAAAAAACGACATACGACAGCTATTCTCAGTTATGTCACGGTCCATGCAGAATGTATGTAAAAAATGTATCACAAAAACTGACAAAAAATGTGATGATGCTATTTGATTTTAAATCGGATAACTGACCCGGATGATGAGTAGTTGGGTATGCAAGCAACACTGCATGAGGATGTTTTAGCATATCTCTCTCCGCCCCTTCGTGCAACCCATTCACCCGGACCTGGTTTCAAGTTGGATAATTACATCACACTTCTTACTCAACGCATACATTCCGGAAACACACTTAGAAAAGCGGAACCTATGTGACTACTAAGTAAATACTGTTAATGAAGCTCACTGACATTATAATTCTTACTTGTTTTTAAAAACATATGTCCCAAAGGAGCAGTGGTATATGCGTAACTTAACCTAACCGTCAAAAATGACACTGAAAACCACGAAACAAATTCGTAAAATCCAGCGTTTATTTTCTCGGTGGCTTAGCTGTTTTTATAACATTCTGTATATCTCGTCGCACGTACGTAGCGGAAACCATACTTAGTAGCAAATTACCATGATTGTAAAGATGGTATAACTCTACGTGATATTTCTGCACAGTAATCTTATATTACGTCGGTTACTCAACGCGGTTTCTACTGGACAGTTTTCACTAGAAATGGTTAAGCTATCCAATTTCACCCGACTTCATCATCAGGGTTAATTAAGACAAAATTGTGGGAACAATCCCAAGTCGTGGAATATTATTTATATGTAATCTTGTCATTATAATTTTTCAAGATTATTTTTAGTTATTAACTTATAATTTAAAAGAAGTCAACGATTTTATATTTATAAAAAAATGTGGCAGCAAATATTGTTTCTTCCTGTTTCTGTGCGTTAGAACATGCTCCGCAAACACTGAACAGTTTACATTATAAGTATATATGAGTACTCAAAGCATCTAAATTTATTGAAATGTCGCAAAAAGTTAAGTATTCATTGACCTTCTCTTAATCACACATAATTTAGACATCTTTGCACAACCGTATTTTAACAGACAATGCAATGATAGGAACCATGCAATCGACACTTTTAAAAACCAACATTTCACGCTAACAATGGGAAGACGGCTACACAAGGCAAAGCAAGGAATTATTTGAATATTGGTCATCGACTTATAGATAGATAGGTAATGCAGAATGTATAGAAATTACCGCTTAACTGATAAATCACTACTATCACCAGTAATATTCATGCAAAATATTACTGGTGGCTTTCCTACTTATGAAATGAAAATTTTGCTAAAATAATGACCTTAAGCAATGTAAACGTCACATTGGTTGGTAATTTTTAAATAAAGTGACTCGTTGTTATATCATTTTAGTAAGTTTATACCTCAATACATGTTAACTAAAGATCTATGGAGCTAAAGCAAAGCTATACAAAAAATATTAATTTCTTTAAATTCTGTGTTTTGAATTTCACTTAAGTATGTAACTAATTGATGATGGTAATAATTATGTTATCATTATGAATCAGCCTCTGCGTCATATCATAAACCTTTTGATGTGTAACAGGCGGATGCGTGACAATTTGCCGTCTCTTCCAGTTTTTTAAGTCTGTGCCATGCTGTAGGTACACGATAGGTTATAGATATACGTTTGGCAAAACTTAATATTCGATTACTTATATTCATGTTCCTTCTATGCTAAAAGTTCCACTTTTTGCACCGCATGTGCTTGGGTCAATTTTGGAATTGTATGCCTAAGATTACCGATCAACAATCTAAAAAGGTTTTTGAAACCTGTAGCTGCACTAATAACACTATCATTGATTCTTACAACTCACGCTCAATGACAACTTCAATAGCTAGTGCTGTCCCGTTCATTGAACCTACGTTAAACAAGGTAAACAATCGTATGTCACGAATGTGGTCAGCCGGATGTTTGGGAGAAAGCCCGGGCTACTTGCGGACAGGTAGCGTCGGCAGCGTGAAGCAATCACTCAAATGGTTGTTGAATTTTTATTGAGAGTGAATGATCATGGTTTAAAAAAAGGGCTGGTACTAATAGGTAATATACAGGGTGGATTTTCTTTTTGGGTCAGTGAGGGCAGCTACCAGATCCCGTGCTGCTACGTAAAAATGGTCTTAGAAGACCTTCCCTCTATTTCAAATTAATGAAGGATCGCATTTACAGATTTTGGAAAACACATACAGGATGCGAGAAAAAGGTCTTTTTTGGCGAACTTTTTTTATGATGCCATTTGATCCCATTCCTATCCAGGACCAAAACCTTGTATGGGACCAAAAAAAAAATTCCGGCTAGAAAAGGCACAAATTGAGGAAACATTTTCCCATTTTATGGAAATGTTTTAAATTCAGGTACATTTATGTTATAAAATGAGTTAATGGAATTTTCATCTGTTTAAAATATAATTATGATGTTGATGCTTTTCACAAAATTTGTAGTAAGTAAAATGAATTGTTTTTTAAATCTTTATACAAGTTTTGGTGACGTTACCTGTCCTTTACCTACTTTACTGTTTCGTGTTGTAACGACAATGTAATTCTTGTGGGTATCATGATGCTAAATTGCCCAGTTAGAGATACTTAACTTATAGGCCTTACAACTGGATTAACACTAATTGTGTAATTATTTTGGCGAAGGGACCATTTGGAGGTTGGCGTTTACACTTTTATTGTTGAAATACAATATTGAATGGGTATAATGAACTACGTAAGCTTCGAACTTCAAATGGTACCATCGAGTTCATTATTGCATACCCAATTAATTAATTCATAAATTGGGTATGAAATTATGAAACCGATCGTACCTTTGCCAAAATAATAGCACTTTTTTGTATAATTGTCATGTTTTATCCTTTTTTATGTTATAAGGACGTATAGGTAATCTGTATCGTAATTAAATTTAGTTACTTAATCTCGAAACTGGAATTCAAGGCCAAAAAATCTACGACAGATACGTCACTGTCATAACCATCATTGTCGCTTATGTCACTGTCAAGTAAACTTTTCAGGTTTCGCCAACCTTTTTATAATATGCTGCTTTATATTGGCCAGCATTATCATATTATTTATTCTGTGACATTATCTAAAGAGTGGAGCGTAAGCGAAGTGAAGTACTTACAGACGTACGGATACAACGGAACTGTCACCTGGCTACCTAGACGTCTCTGCATTTCGATAGATTTTTGATTTTAAATAATTGTTCCACGATAACTTTATAAAATTTCTTGGGGATGCAGCATAGATAAATAATATAATTTGAGTGTTCAAATATGACCAGATTGATCAAGGCGTTATGGAGCTTAGAAGGCGCGAAACAATTATCATAAAGTGTCTTGTTATATTGGTCCACTCGTTTGCATGTAAATCACGAGTTCTCGGTTCGAAGCCGGCTACTAGTTAAAATAAGGTTTTTGTAAAAAAAAGGTAGGTATGAACTTTTGTCGCCGACTGTACTCTACTTTCAACACTAAACTAACACGGAGACAATTCTAACGAACATATTAAACACGATAAGGTTTCGTTTTTGACTTGATGTAGTTCTTAACTTAGTCGTAAATTATTGTACCAAATGTTATGAATACCCGAAGTAATACAAGTGCAATACCAGCTTTGCAACCAAAAATCACGGATGTTTAACTTTTTATTAGGGCGTCTTTTATTTATGTAAAATAAGTAAATACAATTACTTCTTTAAATTATAGGATTGACATTACCAACAAATAAATTATCTTAGCGTGTTTTTAATAAAAAAGGGAATATACCATTGTACAAACATGTTACTGCAGTGGCAACATTGTAGTAACTTTTTTGGCCTTGAATTACAGTTTCGAGATTAGTCTGAAATATCTGATTACTGTTTGATTACTTTTACAATGCCTTTCCTATATCGTTCCTACAGACAATAATATTATCTATATGTAAGTAGCAATAGATGAATCGCCTTATTTTTACGACTTAATGTTTTTATAATACTAAATATGCAGCAAGGTTTTTATAGTGAAAGACTAAAATGTATTATTTCAATGTGGATTTGATTACACTTCTCTCTATACCAAAGTGAGTGTCAATAATTTCCAACTAGGTAGCACGGAAAAACTAATAAAATTATATAGAACAAACAGACAAACGTAACACTTATACTACTTTATTTATCTGTTAAATTGCATGAAATTGTGAGTTGGACAGTTATTTGTAGAAAGAAAAGTGAAAATATCCCGAGCTAACGAACCGTGGAACAGCAAGCGTGTGCAAAATGTAATGGATAGCACGTTGCTCGACATAGTAACAAATATACCCACTTATTATTTATATGACGTGCTTTTTATATACCTACGTTCATGCAGACCAACACGTTGCGATTTCTCTATGGACGCATTTACCTCTAGGTTACCATCACATATAAAACTCGACGTATTTATGTATAATTGCAACTTTATATTTTATTTATCAATTCGACTGTCTTATCTCTGTTTTTCACTTAAACTTACGTAAAAGTCATAAGTAGTGGCATAATTATTGATATACATATAATTCTTAGTTTTTCACTAGCATTAATTTAATTTTATACTACTTATAAGCAATTGTTTTTCACTTAACGCGTTTGAGTAACGGCATCAGCGAAACAGCAATCTGATTGCGACTAAATCGCCGTGAAATCGCTCAGCGCCCGACCATCCACATTGTAAGCACATTACTTACATTACACATTGTTACGCTTGTGACGAGTTATCGTCGATTCGTGACATCGCTTTCGTTTTTGTTTCGTTTCATCGGATCCATAACAAACAGTGTAGTACAACTAGTACAGATCAGTAGCAATGTAGTAGCGCGCAGTTTTGTGGTTAATTTGACGTGAGGTATTGTAGGCCACATTGCACGCAGAGCAGATGGCCGATGGGGTCGGAAAGTGCTCGAGTGGAGACCACGGACTAGCAAGCGCAGCGTAGGACGTCCACTCACAAGATGGACAGACGACCTTATAAAGGTCGCCGGAAGACGCTGGATGCAAGTGGCTTCCGACCGATACTTGAGGAGGTCCAAAGGGGAGGCCTATGTTCAACAGTGGACGTCTTATGGCTGAGATGATGATGATGATGATTGAACCCATTTTATAATACTGTGAATATCTGGCATAATAACTGCCATCAAAAGATATGAACCATTGAACACATTAATATGTTCCGTGTGGCAAGCTACAATGTTTGCAACTCCGGACTACCTAACCGCTTAGAAGGACTAGACTATACATAATACAGACTATGTTTAAAAGTTTACCTACATTACCTATATTACCTACTTAATCTAAGTAGATATAATGTCAAATATTACCTTTGATATAACCTATGCGAAATATTATTTTGGAAACAAAAAAAAACAATGAGATATTTATATTATGACGAAGCTTTAGGGGCAAAACACATCTGAAGCTGAATGGAGGAAGTAATGTATGGAGGCCATAGACAAAATGTAAGCTACCATCGACAAATTTGCCTATGAATTTGCATTTTGCGGTTGACTGGTAGATAATGCCTTATGGCATTAAGTCCGCCATTTGTACCTTTTTGTAATGTGAGTAAAGAATAACTAAACTAAACTATTCGGTGAAGAGTCTACTTTAGCATACAGTAAAAGCGTAATGTCTCATATTTACAGTTATTGTAAGAGTAAAGACCTAAGAAGTTATTTTGAGCACTGCAAGGATGGGATCTTTATAATTCGTAGCAGGTGCATAAATGTTGTTATATCAGTCGAAACTAGACAGACTAAGCATTTCACATGCCGGAGCAGTTTGGCGCGGTTTTTCCTGCACTTAGGTATCATTTAGAACACGTTTTGAATCTAGCCGTTACACCAATTATGGTTAGACGAGTTACCCTGGGAACTTCAGCGATTGATTAATTTCGTACTGGTTTCGTTAATGTAGGACACATCTTTCTTTGTAGTATCAGATTAACGGACAATTGCTTCTAAATAGCGTTGCTTAGCACCAGTAAACCAATGCACTCATTTTTGTATGCACGAACCGATGACATTAACTTTTTTATATCAACGGCAATTACTCTGCTTATAAAAAACCTTAAAATTTAGGATTACTAACACAACTTTACTAGTTAACAATGTTTATATATTGTTAGTACCTAACAATATAAAAAAACACGGTTCTTTTCCTCAAGAGTGAAAACTGAAGAGCAACGAAATCTCTGTTCAGAGAAAACTGTCCATTTATATTTGATAAGTGCGTCGTACTTGCTTGCTGCTTTAACTTATATACAGCTTTTAAATTTATTTTTACCTTTATGAAACGTGAATATAGGTATTCGCGTTTCATAAAGTTTCGTATTAGTACATTTAGTACTATGACTTTTAGTTTACCTTCACAAGAAAGGCGGATTCAGCCTCCCTTGCGGACCTGTCTGTAAACTATCAAAGGTCACTTTCGATTTCATAGGGAAAGTTACTGGTTGGCTTGGGTTGGCTTTTATCTTGACCGTGAACATTTATAAACGTTGTATAACCCCAAGTGCGCATAATCTGCTTTGTAAGATTATTAAAGCGTGTAAAATGCGGATCTTTTGCTGTTTAAAATAAGTTAAGTTAGTTACTTTGAGTTGTTCTTTACATTTAGTCAACAATTCCTTCATAAAATAAAATAAAAACATTAAATATAAAAATCACAGTGCGTGGTATGGGCATATTTGAATCTAATAAATTGAAGTTTTCTCAAGCAAGTCATTTATTGATTTTGTGACGCTTTGCCAGATCACTTGCATAAGTAGCATAATACATACGTATATTTTTAGTTTCTTTTCTTTAATAATCTACATTCGATTTTGCTATATTTTCTAGAATAAAGAAATAGGTATAGATGTAGTAAATATTAGTGGGATTAGTGTAGGTACTAATGGTAAGTCAACGGCCTGATCTTGACCTATCTCAACTGGCGTCTCCTACTGAGCTCAAGCCAGCGGATATGTTGCGTAACAAAGTCATTATAAACACATTATTGCACACATTGACTCGACCTAGTGATCTAATGGATGCAATAAGAGCTACGATACGATTTAATCACGTAAAAAAACTAAACTTAAAGTATTTAACGCCTACGAGCCTAGTCTCGGGTTTAAATTAAATCCTGCTGGTTGAATTAATTTTTGTGCTAATCGCGGATATTTTTGTTCCTGAACTGTGGATGTATTCTTTGTATTTATCTATTTTTATGTAAATATTATATCGCGGCTAAACGACTCTCAACACAAGCCTTATTGAGTTTAAATACAAGGCCGATTAGGTAAGATTGTCCTTTAATATATTTTATGTTAATTCACGTGTCTTGCTAATGGTTCTTAATTAATATCACAAAATGTAATTGGAGCTAAGCACACAAATCAGTTATCTATAATTTCATTTAATTCAATTACTACTGTGATTAAGAAAAAATCTAAATTATTAACAAAAACTGTAATTTATAGTAATGTTAAGTGATTGTAAAAAACGTTGCAAAGAAAAGCCTTGTATAATTATTATGAAAATATAGGCACAGTAAGTAAAAACTTTTAGGAGTGTTTACTAGAGATAGCTAGAATATGTTCTACTGCTACGATTTCATAGCATGTGTATAAACTGTATAATGTTATTAATGCTACACAAGACACATGTACAATAGGCTAGATGAATTTTTTTCATGCGTGGTATCAATCGATTCGTTTTGTTGTGAGGATCAAATGTCTATATGGGACCGATTGCCTTAAATCAACATAAAAGACAGAAAAGAGACTTAAAGTCTAAGGGGTAAGGAAACCTCTGATCCCTACTGCTCGTGAGAACGCTGTGGTGTTTTATTTAATTAATAGTCATCCGCATGGCGGCGATGCGGTTCGCCACCCATCACGTCTCGTTCTTCACGGGGGCGAGAAGTGGCTCACGGAGAACCGTTTCGAAATCCGTGATCTCTGCCTACCCCTTTTGGGATATAGGCGTGATTGTATGTATGTGTATATGTATGTATTTGCTTTTGTTTCTCAAAACACTCCTAACAAAATGATATGAAGCCGTGACGTGACGGCTTCATGGTTGTCCTGTTTAAAGTATGGAAAAATTATGAAATTGCTATGTTTACAGTGAAATATTGCGTTTATGTGTATGGTTGCCATACAATTTATTTCACAGTAAAATGTTAGAAATCGAATGGTATCATTGGTTTTTTTAAATTTCGTACTTTCAAAATTCAGAAAAAAAATTAAATTTTGAAGCCTGATATCTTTGCACCATTTCAATAGATTTTAATGTTTACTTTATTTGGATATTTTATCATTTTGCATCCTATCAACTAAATTTTATTGCATAATTCAACATGTGTCATCAATGTCATCATCCCTATTATGAAGCTGCCCTCGTCGCCCATCGACATAAGTGTGAAATACTTTTAAAGAAATAAGTACATTAGTTAACATATTCATACTTTCAATGGGTACCTAATGTTCATTGAAACCAAGAAAAGGTCAAAAGAATATTTGATTTACCATTGACAGAAACTGCGTGTTAAACTCAAGCCAATGTTGTCAGACTCTATTTCAACAGGAACCATTATATTATAAATTGTCAGTAGTGAGATGTTGGTCAACAAAGAAGTCGACACCATCTATTGCAGTCAATATTACCCATAATAAGCTATTAGCAAGTTTTCGACACCACACAAGGGTCAAACTATTGTTTAGCTTCAACATGAATTTTAAGGAAAAGCTTGTTTTGAGCAACAGTTGAAGGTTTTGATCTAAGTAACGTGCATTGACAAGTAGATGCGTAAGTGTTAAGTAACGCGTTACGACCTAACTTACTTAGTTGCTTGATTAGTAACTTGACTAGATTGTTAGATGACTGCACAGGTTAATAGTTGTGATGTGACTATCCCGCCTAATAACCGTATCTAACCTACTACATAATCAAACAAATTTAGTCCTAATGTATAGAATCGTAATAAAAAGTTCCTTCTCATTTTTTGAATAGGTACTTTTTAAAATGTAAGGTATTGTTACCTAGATTATAATTGTTATAAAAACTCCTCTCCTCTCCTCTCGTCATTCATCAAAACTAACTCAGTAAGTATTTTGACGGTACCTTGAATTGAAACTCGCGACACAAAAATATAGATACACATAGTGGGCGTCAAAGATATATTTACACTTTTGCACGTTAATTACAAAGCAGTAAGGTCCAAAAGTGTAGACATATCTTTGACCTCGACTGTACATATGCAGACTTTTGACTTAGCCGTAATTGAGTGAAAAAGCTTCTCAATCACCAAACTTGACTTGACAATGACTATGTACTCTATGTAGCTATGAAAAAAGAATAGAAAACAAGAAATCATAAGAAAAAACGCATTGTATAAGACTGTCAGTTAAGTTAATATATCAGTTCCAAGACTTTCACTAGCAACGATACAAAAGGAATATAAATGGCGTCTTAATACATTAAATTAATACAATAACTTTAAATGACAATGCGCACATCTGACTGCTTGTGAATAACATATTTAATGGATAGGCATTAATTAATACCCATATAAAATGTAGGTACATTTAGTAAACTTTCTTTTTATTATTTTTACCGTGACTAAACGAAGACGTTACGATATCTGCTTGTATGTTTGTGCACTACAAATGAATGCTCCCAGTTTGCTCCAAAACCGCTTGACATCTGGTTGTGGTAGCGGTGACTTTAACTATAACATCTGACCTTATCAAGTCAGAAGAGAAATAGACTTTTCTCAAACATGCAATGAAATATTGATGTTACGTTCCTTATAATAGGCTGCGAAGTATGACGTTTCAGGTGCGGCTAGGACAAAAATCTTGCAGGTCTAGACCGGCAAAGTCCTCTTTTTTAATTCCCATTCCACATATGTTTGTGGCACAGGATCATGGCGTTCAGCCATTTAAGGTTATAAGCGATATTTACTTTTTGGTTCATTTAAAATTCTGCCACTACTTACGCCTATTAAAAAAAAAACAAAAAACAATGTGATATATTTTGCAATTTCGTTTATATATAAAATCGACATGAAAATAATAATTAAAAGATTATTAACAAATTCCTATAATTTTAAATTGTAAAGATGGAGGCAGATTATACAAACAGCTGATTTTGTTTCTTTTTTATTGTTTTTCGTGAAAGGTTGGTTATCAGGCTAAAATATTAGCAGCAAGTGTATTACACACGAACTGAAATTATGAATTAGGATCTCTATTGATACGAAATAAATTCGGAGGGTTTTAATTCTTATGAATATTTTCTATAATAAAATTAATAAAGCATAAACTGAGACTATAGACAATGTTTGTAACGTTCTGAATTTATTCAGTCACCATTATACATTTTTCTTCTTAATTTCAACTCGTGTAGAATGGCCTTAAGTTCAACCTCTCGAACAGCGCAGATACTGTGAAAAAAAAACTTTAGTGGGAAAATTTTAAAAAGATACTCAATATTTTATTATGTTGCGCATATTGTTGTGAATTATAATGCCGCTTTGTTTTATTCTATAATAATTTGGTTATAGGTAATATAAAAGTGAAATATGTTTAGATGTTGTTCAAATGCAAGTGAACAATTATACTTAAATGGCTGATGTACGTAATAGTTACACATTTTTAAAAGCCGTTCAGTGACAATGGAATGCAAAGTCAGAATTTAGCAATTCAGACTTCATAACGTAATGTTTTTACTCATGTTTTTGATAAAGTGGTAAGTCTAATTAACGTTTATTTGTTGTTGATAGGATATATCATTAATAACAAGATGAACATATGTAATTAGTCGTAATAGTGAATAGACTTTTGACTTACGTATGTCGGAAAAAAAATAGATAAGTTTCATATTTATTTCATTGCATGTTTGAGAAAAGCACTATACATACCTCGGCGTGAAAAGGGGTTGCCAGCCTCGTAACTATCCGGCCTCGCTACGCTCGGCCGTATATATGTACTCGACCGGCAACCCCCTACTTCTACGGCCTCTGTAGTAATGTACTATTTCTCAAACATGTAATGAAATATTGATGTTATGTTCCTTATAATAGGCTGCGAAGTATGACGTTTCAGGTGCGGCTAGGACAAAAATCTTGCAGGTCTAGACCGGCAAAGTCCTCTTTTTTAATTTCCATTCCACATAATATGTTTGTGGCACAGGATCATGGCGTTCAGCCATTGAAGGCTATAAGCGATATTTACTTTTTGGTTCATATAAAATTCTGCCACTACTTACGCCTATAAAAAAAAAAAACAAAAAACAATGTGATATATTTTGCAATTTCGTTTATATAATAAAATCGTCATGAAAATAATAATTAAAAGATTATTAACAAATTCCTATAATTTTAAATTGTAAAGATGGAGGCAGATTATACAAACAGCTGATTTTGTTTCTTTTTTATTGTTTTTCGTGAAAGGTTGGTTATCAGGCTAAAATATTAGCAGCGAGGGTATTACACACGAACTGAAATTATGAATTGGGATCTCTATTGATACGAAATAAATTCGGAGGGTTTTAATTCTTATGAATATTTTCTATAATAAAGCATAAACAGAGACTATAGACAATATTTGTAACGTTCTGATTTTTTTCAGTCACCATTATACATTTTTCTTCTTAATTTCAACTCGTGTAGAATGGCCTTAAGTTCAACCTCTCGAACAGCGCAGATACTGTGAAAAAAAAACTTTAGTCGGAAAATTTTAAAAAGATTCTCAATATTTTATTATGTTGCGCATATTGTTGTGAAATTATAATGTCGATTTGTTTTATTCTATAATAATTTGGCTATAGGTAATTTAAAAGTGAAATATGTTTAGATGTTGTTCAAATGCAAGTGAACAATTATACTTAAATGGCTGATGTACGTAATAGTTACACATTTTTAAAAGCCGTTCAGTGACAATGGTATGCAAAGTCAGAATTTAGCAATTCAGACTTTCATAACGTAATGTTTTTACACATGTTTTTGATAAAGTGGTAAGTCTAATTAATGTTTTTTTGTTGTTGATAGGATAATTCATTAATAACAAGATGAACATATGTAATTAGTCGTAATAGTGAATAGGAATAGGAATGTTGGTTTAGCATGTTTCCTAGAAACTAATGCAAATTTTGGTTGTACGTTTGTGGCTTATTGCACTTTTTACATAAAAACCGAAGTATGAAGGTGTTTGAAGTGCATATAACATACAATATATTATTATTAATACAAGTTTACGAGTAGACTTTTGACTTACGTATGTCGGAAAAAAATTAGATAAGATAAGTTTCATATTTATTTCATTGCATGTTTGAGAAAAGCACTATACATACCTCGGCGTGAAAAGGGGTTGCCAGCCTCGTAACTATCCGGCCTCGCTACGCTCGGCCGTATATATGTACTCGACCGGCAACCCCCTACTTCACGGCCTCTGTAGTAATGTACTATTATTTCTAAATGTTTTTTTAAGATATTGCCGCCTTATTCACAACCGACAATTATGTACTTTTGACTTAAAAACGTCACATATAAATGTTTATCTACACCCATATCATAAACCCTCCATGATGCGTTCAAAACCCGCACGTTATAACCACCATAAAAATAGATTGTTTCGTTAGTAGTTAGAACAAATGTCTTATCTGTAACGATGTTATTATTATCAAATAATAAGCAAAAATTCGATATCATTATGAAAATCCGGGTGCGGGCATGCGCCGTCCAACCGCCGACACAATCGAGTTGCCATGGCGACGGCGATGCAATCCGTGCAATTGCAGTCATTCAATCATCATTTCGGGTTTATAATATGTGTGTAGATAAAGCAGTGTATGCAACTGTACGTAATTAGGCCTTAAAACACTCGTGTGATCTTATTATGTTTTAAGGACCCCTATTACGTAACATTTACATAAACTACTATTTAACTTGCCTGCAGCTTCCTCCGCCCGCGACTTTATTTGCGTAGAAATCTTAAAATTTTAGATCGAAATTCCCACAACCAACATTGTCTTTAAAACAAGATCAATCCATTTGAGGTCAGTTTAAGAACCGGGTGGGTGTTGTAGTGCCCAGGTACAAATCCGTAATAAATTTAGCAAACGTGTTGCGAACACCAAATATATATTATAGTGGTACTTGTTAATGCGGTCGAGTGAGCTTAAACCAAGGTCCGAGTAATACATAAAATACATTGATTTAAATCAGATATCTATATCACGCTAGATATAATATACATATACAACGTGTTACACGACCCACTAATAACCTGAGACACCCCAACTAAGTTTTATTATTTACAATTGATTTTGTGTATTTATTCTTTAATCCGTTAATTATTGCGAAAAATATTCGCATGTTAAATTTTCGTTGCAATTCTATTCGATTAGTAACTCTACATTCGTTATATTAAATGTATTCAACCTCCTCGATTCCTGCATGACACTTCGTAGTAAAAAAAATGTCAAAGATGCCAGCCATTATTAAATTCAATCTCTATCTCCTAACCTCTCGATAATTGTAAATTGTAGCATTAGAAACTTGTAGACTGGACACGTTAAAAAATAAAAAATAAAATATATATAACCCATGTTAAGATATACTGCAATCGATTCTGCTTTCGATTCTGAACAAACTGTTTTCTGGTTTTTAGTGGGTCGGGTAACACGTTGTATAGTTAATGCAAGTTAATCTACATGCGTTACCTACATATTATGACGCGCTGTTATAATATATTTCTTTCTTTCACAGCAAGCGCGATAGACGGTTAAACTATTTGTAAACAAATTTTTTAATACAGTTGCTCAAAAAAGTGCTTTTCTTGTAGTGGTTTAGCGTGCGGAAAGTTTGAAATCGCGCACTAGTGCTTTTTACTTTTCCAGCCAATCACAGCTAATGACAGTGACAGACAGCCAATCACAGCGCCGCACCGCACCGCGCGGAGCGTTCGGATACATGTACTAAAGTAACCTCAAAGTGAATAATTGACAATTTTATAATTTTTTCGCAACTGTATTAAAAAACGTCGTTCGATACTCGTGCGTAAATGTCATTCTTCACTCGTCCCGAGTCTTGCCACTCGCCCACGGCTCGTGGCAAGATATCTCGGTGCTCGTGGAGTAATGACATACTTTCCGCGCTAATATCGAAATGTACTATTATTTAATGGCTGCCTAATAAAAAAATCTTGTTGTTAAGGTTTACGCTACATTTAGTAGGTACCCTAGTACCTGTCTGTTTGATAAAGAGACTCTTGTTTATCCGATTATTGTCCATATCACCCATTTTATCTATATAGAAGATCGATGTCAGACCTCCCCAGAAGGAAGAGATGATATTAATCATCTCTTCCTTCTGGGGATTTTAATAAGAACTTTCCATTTTTCCACTGCAATCAAATAAATAGACACTAGCGGCACTCTTTATATCAAGAGAAAGTTTGCACTTGCGAATGCGATCGGTAGGTAGTGACCTTGTTTGGAAAGAGTTCAGTGCAAGTAATGGCTCGATGCAATGAATATTCGCGATCACACTTTACTCGTATATGTAGAGTCTGTGCGGTAAGAGAAGTCTCTTAGAATGTTCGGGAGGAATTTAATAGATTGGTGGGGGAGGATTGGGTAAATATGGCGGAATATAGAAGAAGACTTAGTGTTGACGAAACTATTCTTCTTTAAAAAAAACATGGGACAATCTTACACAAATCAACCTACAAGTAAGGCTTGTATTGTGGGTACTAGGCGACGATATAAATATATAATAGATAGATATAGATAAATACTTCCATAACTCAGGAACAAATATCCGTGATAAACATACAAGTAAATGCCCTGACCAGGATTCGAACCCGGGACCTCCTGCTTCATAGGCAGGGCCACTACCAACTAGGCTAGGAGGCCGTTAAATAACTCTAGGACTTATTAATGTTTTGTTTCAATGCACATATATATGAACATAGTTTGATACGAACATTTTACCTTGAATGTATAGTGCATATATATGATCACGAGTTTTCTGCTTGAAGTGTCTCTAATTAATTACCATCACATCATACATTGTTGGTGCCGCATCGACTTTCCCACGAGAGTCATTTCGTGTGACATTGACCGCTGCAGTCAAGGTTGTACTGACATATGCAGTACAAATGCAGTAATGTATCCGGCTTGGCGTATCTTGTTTTTGTTCATTGAAATTTACCCATTTCTCTTTTTACGAAAGCAATGCTATGTGTGAGATAAATATATTCAAATGAAGTTTAGCATAGGTAGGTACTATTGTAACTTGTAACATTTGTAGCTTTTAATTTAAAAAAACGTGCTCTTACCTAGAAAGTTACTAGGTCGAAGCTTGAAAAAAAACAGGTAGGTATATTAGGTTTTAATTGTTACATATTCTGGCCCTAACACTATCTTCGAGCCTGCAGCCTGCCCAATATTGGTACCTACACCTGATGTAGAACTAACGAGGCTGACTCTGACGAAGGCTTGCAACCAGTTGTTGGTACTAAATCTAACCACACATTTGCTCCTAAAAACTACCATTCAAATATACAAGGTTCCAAAAATAAATTAAACAGACCCTGGGCTCTAAAACAAAAGCTAGGATGAGCTACTTAAATTGTTACGACATAAGATTCACTCGTTAGAAAATCTAATCGAAACGGCAAATTGGCCTCAGTTCACCTGACCTTAAGAAGATTTAACTATGAACAAATAAGTCTGTAAACGTACGCAAGGAGTAATTGTTTACGAAAATGCATGAGTAAAGTTATTACGCCACGGAAACATTTCGTTTACTAATTACTTTTAACTATTGGTAATTATTGGGAACCTACCTCAACTCTCATCCTGCTCATGCCCAGACAATAGTATATTACGCAATTATTTGTATGAAAGTTGAATAAACAGAATATGTGAATGTATTGAAATCTGAAGGTTTGTGGTAGAGAATATCGATACCAAATCAATAAACTGGAATGAATAAGAATTATTCGTAGGTATTTGCTACGTAGGTGCTGCTGGGGCCCTCTGTTTGTGCTGTAAACAGGTTACTTGGCAAGTGCGAGAGGTACGCGGTGGCCCATGGACTTAAGTACAATACGAGTAAAAGTGAGGTGCTCGTTTTTCAGGCTCGCGGTCATAAAGTGGACAGAGTCCCGGAAGTCCTGCTGAATGGTGTCCCTCTGAGGAGAAACACGAAATTTAAGTACTTGGGTCACTGGGTCACGGAGTCCCTCTCTGATGATCTTGACATTGAGAGGGAGCGTAGGGCGCTGGCGGTTCGGGGTAACATGTTGACCCGCAGATTCGCGCGATGCACGAATGAAGTTAAAATAACCCTATTTAAGGCGTACTGCCAGTCTTTTTATTCGTGTAGCCTATGGGTGAACTATACTCAAAGAGCAGTTAGCGCCTTAAGAGTACAGTATAACAATACGCTCAGGATGCTGTTGGGACTGCCTAGGTACTGCAGCGCATCAGGCATGTTTGCAGAAGCGCGGGTGGACGGTTTTCACGCCATCATCCGAAAGCGAGTTGCCTCGATCATGTGCCGCATACGTGGGAGTGACAACAGCATTCTGCGCGTCATTGCCAATAGCTTAGACTGTCCCATTGCTCAGCATTGGAACAGTCTACACGTAAACTTTTAATTTGAAATAAGACAAAAGTAATAATAATAACAATGAAGAAATGATTTTAATGTATTTTAATTGTGTGTGTATTGATTAATTAATTATGTGGTTTTATGGAAATTTTGCAAATTAATTGAATTTTATTTTAATTGAATGCTATTATTATTATTTTTATTGACTACCTATTAATTTTAATTTTAATTTAATTTAATTTTACTGATATTTTATGTTCTATATGTTGTTCTTATTTAAATATTGTTTTAAAATTACTATGGATCTTGGTTATCTGGAAATAAATACAAATTTAATTTTAATTTAATTTAATTTACGCTTAAATAAAAGGGTTTCCCTTCATCCTACCATTATCTTCAAGCATACAGCCTGCCCAAGTTGGTCTTGGTACACTTGATGTACAGTCAGCATCCATTTTATCTTCCTATACACGAATATATCTTCCTATATTCCTATGGCTCTACGAATTAGAGCTTGCCATATATTTTTACGGCATTCGTATAGGAAGATACTATTGATGCTGACTGTACAAGTAACGACGCTCTGACGAAGGCTTGCCACCAGTTGTTGGTACTAAATCTGACCACATTCGCTTCCAAAAACTGCCATTCAAATATACAAGGTTCCAAAAAGAAATTAAACAGACCCTGGGCTGTAAAACAGAAGCTAGGATGATCGAAATTGTTACGACATAAGATTCACTCGTTACAAAATCTAATCGAAACGGCATATTGGCCTCGGTTCACCTAACCTCAAGTATTTTAACAATTGCTTACCTCTAAGATTTAACTATGAATAAATAAGTCTGTAGACGTACGCAAGGAGTAATTGTTTACGAAAACGAGTAAAGCTATTACGGCACGGTAACATTTCGTTTACTAATTACTATTAACTATTGGTAATTAGTAATTACGAGTATTGGGAACCTACTCTACTCTCATCCTGCTCATGCCCAGACAATAGTATATTACGCAGTTATTTGTATGAAGGTGGAATAAATGGGCCGTATTCTAACTTTAAAACACGCACAGACACGATCCAACTTCAATGCAAATCCAATGTAATAACAACACAATATGTACAGTTAACGCCTACACGTCTGAATCAAAAATGACGGAATTTGCTTGAAAGTTTCTGCGAAGCAACTACAACACGACTTCAATATTGGTTGATTATTGGTTGAGTGTTGGAGTTATGTTTAAGACAGATTGTGTTGTTAATGTGTTGATCATACATTTTAAAATTAGAATACGGCACCAGGATATGTGAATGTATTGAAATCTGAAGGTTTGTGGTAAGTACCTAGGGAATATCGATACCTAAATCAATAAACTGGAATGAATAAGTATTATTCGTATTTACGCTTAAGTTAAAGGGTTTCCGTTCATACTCTCTAAATATTTTTCTCGGAACGTATATGGACATCATATGGCGAATTTTAATTTATCCAAAGAAATATTTGTCTCATAACAGTCATAACTCAAGTTCATAACGGACACAAATCTAACCTCGAGAGATAAAGAGTTCCACATGAACAATTAAAATGATTACAAAAACTATTTAAAACGGGATATTTACCATGTGAGTTTTTTATTATGATATTTTTTTTTAAATAGTTTTTGTAATGTTAATGACCATGTTAGCTTAAAATCATATAATGAAAATGATTTTAAATTCTCACATTCGAATATCCAGATCAATAGCAATGCCACAAATACTCGTAAGATCCAAGAACTGAACAACGTGGCAATGCGGCCAGCTTGTTGCATGCTTTTATGCTTGGCAGCGATTTAGGAGATATTTTTGTAGGCACCTATACCTTACGTTATTGTACCTACTTCTGATTGCAGTGTAAATTTTTCTAAGTAAACCTTTAAAGACGCCGTATACAAAGGAAAAAGTAACCTCAGCCTGCGGTGCCCAGGGCTGGAACTGAACCAGCGTCTTCTGCATTCGCAACAGACGCCTTAACCACTTGGACTGGCCACCTGGATCACAGCAGCACCGGTATCGGTATTCCCGTGTATATGCAATGTTTGTAAAATGCTAAGGCGCATTTGACCAATAATCATCATAACTTTATAATTTACACAGTAGTGTGTCTACTTAAAATAAACAAAACAGAATTGTTATTAAAAATAATTTGTTCTTCAGTTAAACCATTCAACGTTCAAGACCGATATAAATGAATTCTATAGTAGATAATCAGTATAATCACATACCGTCACAATACAAAGATGAGCCAGCTTTACGGAACCTTGCTTAGGACATTCAACCCCTGAAGTCGTTTTCATAATACACTATTGTTTACTTTCCGTATGCCATACCTACGGCAGGGTCAGTTTACTAGAAAATACCTAAATTGCCAATTGCTTTCACTGGTATTGTTCCCAGGCACTCTCTAGCTGTAAATATTGACTATTGTGCACAGGGAAACGGTGGAAATCTTTCATAGGCGAGGAAACTTTCGCGACACAAGTGATGTTTACTTTTTTAATGTTATGTTATTAATGGCTATTAATAACAACGGTAACAATGTCATAGTGAGCGCATATTGATGGGAAGAGTGCTGGTAAAGCGCGCTTTTCCTTTCAAGTATGAACTTGTAAGATAGAAATCCATCTACATAATATTATAATTGAGAAAGTATTTTTGTCTGTGTGTTTATTACCTCTTCACACTTAAACGCTTGAACCGATTTCATCGGAAAGGATATTATGGTAGTTTTTATCCCATATATCATCCATTAAGGAGTTGAAAATGGGCATGGAAATTTGTGGTTGCGGGAATCAATACCCGCTCAACTAATTTAGATGTAATTTTAGGCGGAGATAGTTTGAAATCTGGAGAACGATATAGATTAGATTACACACATACATTTATATATAATACATAATATTGTATTGACTGACGAGTCTCCAGCAGAATCAATTAAAAATAAAAGACATTATAATAATTCATTAACATAACGCATGTCCATTGTTCAGTGAATATTTCATAACCTGATGAAATAGAATGTGATATTTTGATAGAAATACTTAGACTACCTTGTAATCATACGGCGAAGGATTAATTTATATGATTTGTGTGCCTCATAATCAGTGCCCATTAGAATAGGGACCTTCAAGTTAGATTTATTACATGATATTACTAGCTTATAAGCGTGGTATTCACATCCATCCATATAAAATTATCGAACGAGCGGAGCGTAAGCGAAGATCGTTCTTACAAACAACAACTGTCACCTGGCTACTGGGACGTCTCGGCATTTGGATGGCTTTTTGATTTAGATAGTTTGTCCGACGATAACTTTAGTAACGATTTTCCGATCTTTATGAAATTTGTTGGGGTTGTAGCAGAGACCAACAAAATTTGCGAGTTCGTATATGAGCTGGATTGAGACGGGGGATCTGAAATTAGAAGGCCTAAAAAGGTTTTGTAAAGGGGTCCTGTTACATTGGTCATCTTATTTGCTACTTTTACGATCAAGTAAGGTTGAGTTTGGTATCAAACGAAAGGTATTGATTAACACTCTCGTCAAATCCTTATTAACTGCTTACTGTTTCATAACAATTAGCAACATAAAATTGATTTCAAAAATATTTTCAATTATATTTTGATTTCAGTGTAAATATTTTGACAACCGACTTTTTTTAAAATTTATTAGAGCTTTGGCTGCTAGGGCCATCAGCATACTGACATTAACACATTAGTTAGAGAGAGTTACCATAGACGCATAATGATGGTGACCGAAACCTATGTAGGTGGTCAACAGATGAGAACGACATGTCAAAGCAACAGAGTGAGAGGCATGTGAGAGGTGGATTTAAATTTAGATGAGACAAAAACTGTCAAATCTGAAGCGATTTCGTCGCGGTAAAATTTTGCGCATCAACCGCACAATTTAATATGGACGTTTAGTTTCACCGTGATGGTTAGTTGAGAAAAAAATACCCGATACCTATTTTTGGTATTTGTAGTAATTCTACTATTGCACATTTATGGCGAAACACAAGATTCGCGAGTTCATAGTTCGGGGCGAACTACTAGTTTAATTGTAAATCTGTGCTATGTGAGTACCTTATAACTTTACTTAGGTACTTTCCTAACAAACGTGTCCCTGGTAGAACTACAGATAGAAAATATAATTGATAAACGGACGAACACGAAGAGCATAGGAATTCGTAGCAGTGTTGGCACCTTGGGTTTGGGAGCCTAAAAAAACTAAAAATTGAACGCTGTGTCATTCAAAATGAAAGCATGTGATATAGGTAGATAGGTACATTTATAATATTCAGATATACGATTTCAAAATGATTTTATTAGGTTATTCATTTCTTTAGAGTGATGACATGAGTCGATGGAAGCAATTCAAATGATCCAGAAAGTAGTATGTGCAATTTACAAATATGAAGGAACGACTACAGAGAAAGGCATTCGGACCAAAAGGCCACTCCTCGGTTGGCTCTTAAAATTTAAGGCCAGCGTTGAATTCTTCCTTTTTTAAAGTTGCCAATGGATAATGCTTTAGTGTAGGTAAGTATAAGTATGCTTTGCTTTCACGTAAGCAGTGAAAGGTTAGTATAAGTAAGTAGTCTGCATTCTTTGAGTCTTTAGGCTAAAACTAGTGTTCAATTAGAATGAATTGATGATGATAAAATATTTAAAATCCTCTAAATGGTTAAATTTTTTGAACTCGTTAGTTATTTAGTCACAAGTAATATATAGTAAATAAGTAATGTAATTATGTGTTTATCTAAACAGTTCGGAAGGCATACAATTTAATAATTTAATATATTTCGTAGAATTTAAGACACGTGCACATACATAATAATTCACAGTGTTCAAATACGAATTCACTCTAAATTTACTTATTTATTTATTGATTTATTTTTATTAATTAGTAGAAAACTTAAATAGGTACAGGTAATACAAAGAAAATAAGCTATGGCTTACTCATTAAATATGGAACAGAAAACCTTTTAAAAGATTTTTTTGTATACCTTGTTGGCTCACAAAAAAATATACTTATTTGTTATGTCTAACTTTTGGTATGGCTCGTGCGCGATGCGATGTTAGGCAGATGGTATCCACCGCAGCGCCTGCGCCGATGGGTTATTAAGATTATGGGCACGCGACTTTAACTGTTCTTTTATAACAGCTGTCTTACTAGTCGGCTACAATAAAACTAAAAATGGAAGTGATTGTATTTTCTACATCCATGTTAGGAAATAAAAGTTCATTAATTTGGACTAACCGTGTTATGCCAGAGTTGCAGGCACCAATATCATTAAAAAAATATATAAGTATAGTCGCCAACTCGCCATCAGACCTATCGGAGCGGCTAAAATGGTCACAAATATCTGAACAACGCCTCTATTGTCAAGACGATAAAGCGCATGCTCAGATATTATTGAGTACCTTGGCCGCTCCGATATATTTGGTGGCGACTGTACATACAATACAATACAAATACTGTTTATTATTATAACAGGTCAAAAAGAAACACAGTACTTATAGAAAATGCTTACAAATAATTAGAGGCAAACAGCAGGCAGTCTTATCGCTAAAAAGCGATTTCGTCCAGACAACCTTTAGGTACCTACATATATTAATATTTAACTTAAATTTTAATCATTTCAATATTATTTGATAGTAGCCTGGTAAATGAATGCTCTAAAACGGATCTAGCTGGAAACGTCGAAAGCAGAAATTTTGACTTTGGAACTTTGTTAAGACTAGTTAGGAGACTAACAATTTGAATTTTGAATTGTCTATGACGCATGGTTTTAAAGATGTAAGCCTAAAACCAAAAAATGGGACCTTCTTTGCCTCCCCCCTCCTCGGACTAACCTCCGGGGGCTTTTTTAGTATGTTAGTCTCCTAACTAGTCTTAACAAAGTTCCAAGTTTCAAAATTTCTGCTTTCCACATTTCCAGCTAGAATCACTCGTTCACCACACTATAGTTATTCTAATAATGTTGCGTTACGGTCGATTGAGTCGATAAAAGTCTTACACGCCTGTGATGAGAAAACGGATGTTTATGTCATAAAAAATATAACCATAATTTACCGCAAACTGGCCATAATTCTGTAACGTTCACGTATAACGGAGCCGGTTGTGTCACCGCGATTATATTGTGAGGATATTTTAAGACTGGTTTAACCGGACAATACGACTGTTACGAAAGCGGGAAACTTTACATTGAACTGCAAAAAGCTTTCAATCTCTTTAACATTTTTGTTGAACATTCGTAGGTATTTTACATGTATAAGTATAGCTTGTGTACCGTAAAGGTTATGGTAAACCAGAAAACATATTAAGGCTCTTAGTAAACGACAACTAAGAGCCTTAATATGTTTTCCGGTTCCAAGTGGTTGTGTGCAAGTTAACGAACTTGCTTTGTTAAGTAAATTACTGTTTTAGTTGATTTCCATAATGTATGCTTAGCCTTTCTTTTCCAAATATTCGCAACAAAATGACCGGTTTCGGCTCCTCTTAAAAAGTGTTATTAATCTGTACCGACAGTGTTTACCAACATTTTAACGATAACTTCCATGCCATTAAAGTTGTATACTTGACCAGGTTTAAAAAAACTTAGTGAAGGATAGCGTAAGTACTTAAGTATTTCTTTTTTGGGTTCTGTACTCGTAGGATGCCAACAGAATCACCTAGTTAGGGTAGAGATGGGCTTCAAATTTTCCTGTCCCATCATTATCAAAATTTTGCTTTGTCGGTGGAGTATGTTTTAGGTTTTAGGTTTTTAGGTTTTTGGTTTATGTTTTAAGACACCCCTGGTTTCCTGTCCCATTTTGATTAAATACTTTATAAATCCGATAAAATTCACCCCGTCATTTAGAACTAATATCAAATCATACACTTTGTATATCCAGACGAAGGTGCAAAATGTCACCAACCGCGACATATGTCGTCAAATTAACGTCAATTGTCGTCATTATTTATCATTACCTGCGGCACAGTCATTAAACGAATCGGTGTTAGATGGTTATCCGACCACATATAATGTCTATCTTATTGTTTTATTACGTTACTCGCGTTAGGCTTTTAATTTTGCAACCTCTTATTTGTTTTAAGTTCATCTTTGGTCTAGAGGTGGTAGCATAGCAATAGTATTAAAATTTTAATTCAGATAGTGATAGATCAAGAGAAGATCTTAGGCAACCCTACCATATCGAGTAGCAGAATTTGGCTTATAAATTTACCTATGTAGTGTATATAAAAATGTGGTGTCATGTCATGTGTCTCCCTACTTTAAAAAAATAAGTCTCGGAATCAAAATAATGTGAAATCTTACATGTAAATGACATATTACAATAATATGTGGGTACCTACTATGAAATTAAGTACACTCGAGAGCAAAAGTTTCGGGGTCCCTAGCATTTTCTTGAATAACTTTAAAATGAATATCATTAAATTTCTTTTGAGATATTCAAGAAAATGCTAGTGACCCGAAACATATTTTGCTCCCGAGTGTATTTGTTTGGTTGTAATACCTACAAATTTAAAAATATACGATGTTATTAAAGTCCAGGAAAATTATCCGAAAGATACAAAACAGTTTAAAAGAGAAGCAGGAACTCATTTGAGGTTGAGGTCAATAACTGGATCGACGTCACAATACACGTACTGGAGACGGAAGCGTTAAGAGGTTGCAAAGGGCCGGGCCGGCCGAGCTATGCTGTGCTGCAAGTGGTTCGCAGCAACGTCGCTTGGACTAGGTCACATATGTCATCTAGAACTAACTAACCAGTTGGTCTGATTGAACACTAAACCTGATGCATTCTTGTGGACACTTTCTTAGTCTAGACGTCCGATGATTACTAATAATATCCTGTCTTAGAAAACTACTTTCTTTTTTTAACGAAATGGAATACCCAAAAGAGGTATTGGAAGATAAAATCAGTCTGGTGAACACACAGCTTACATTACGGTGAAAGCATATCGAAAGTAAACAAATTTATATTAGGTACATAAAGAGCTAGCATAGTCATTTTGAAAATGGCTCACATATACATAAATAAGAATTCAAATGCCCGACCACACCTTGAATGGCCAAACGTCTGCCAATATAAGGGATGAAGTTATGCGTTAGAGGAAATATCGCGATTTCTTTCTCGCGTATATAGGTTGGCCTGGTATACCCAATGGACGAATGTCTATAATATAGACTCTATATAGATCAAAAGGCGAAGTATATTGAACCGCCATACGACCAGATACACGGAAGCAAAATGTAGGCCAGTAGGCGGGTAAGTTTACTCGTAAAAAATAGTCCATAAATAGCCTATACTTATTATGGAAAGGTTAACTTTTAATTACTCAGAAACATAATACACTGATTATAAAATTTTCAGCCAAATTATGACACTGACTGCTCCTTTTATTTAAAAACGGAGGCTCTACTATTCATGTTTATAATCCTGAATTATTCGTCAGTCGGTCCACACAAAAAAAAACCCTCAGTGTAACGGTAGAGGTTAAGTGTCAGCACATCAAGTTAGACTAACTGCCTAGTCATTTACCAATGTTGACATCAGTAACCGTGACACCATTATCTCGTAGGACTCTTTAGTATTCGCAGAAAGGTGTGAGTTCACACGATTTAAAGCCTTGCAGGCGCTATTGAAGGTTCTTAATTTGGCATAAACGGCATAAACCTGACTTACATTTACTTTTACACATATTTCCATTTAAATGAAACCTCCTGAAATTTGCAAATTACCTGCTTCAGACATATCAAATATTGTGTATAATAGCAATCGTTTATATAGACAGGTTGTCATTTTCCTTGATCGTATATTATTTGATTCAGAATTAACAGAATCGGGACTTCATTAATAAAAATACATGTACAATGGCTTGGAAAAATAGTGGACAGCACTCATTAACCGTATTGATTAACATATATAACTTTGCAGCCCTCCCTCTAAAATCAATACTATTTAAGTAAAAAAAAGATATCAACACGGACTTTGTATTATATAATATTTGGGTCTTTAACCTACTAAATTAAATTTGTAAAAGTGAAATTCTTGGACTTCTGAATAATTCATTCATTATTAAATTAACATCATCATCATGCAAAAATCTTAAGCAGTTACACCTTTTATAAAATTACGAAATCCTTTCTGAGAGATTGCTATATAATATTATCAATTTTTACCAATCGATAAAATATGATATGATTCTATAATTATCGATTTCATAAGACTGTTGTTTGATTCATACGTGACACTTTTTTGGAAAAGGTACCGTTTAGCGGAAGGTGCTTTGAAGGTGAAGGATTTAGACATATCACATATATTACATATATATAACTATAGCTGTTTATAATAATATAGTATTCGCTGTGTGCATGATAGTGGCGCCATCTCTTGGGTAGGTGTTCAATCTCTTTTTTTTTTCTTTTTTATTAGTAGGTTGTATTCCTTGCTTATATGAAATGTCACTGGCTGATTCACTATTTTGACAGCCGACAGGGGCATTTGCAGTTTCATTTCTTGTCACATTGTGCACTGCGATCGTTCTCGTTGCCCCCGCGATGCACTTCGCACATAGCGACCACCGATACACCGATACACCGATTAGTACCTAACTAATACCTACCTACCTGCCTAGAGTAGCAATAGCAGCTCTAAAGTCCTACGAACCTCGTGATAATCATGATTGACATCGTTCCTGAACTGGACCAACAAAGCCACTGTCTTCACTGGAACCGTTTATGGAGAAACTAAACGACGTTATTGGAGCGGACGGTGCAGCCTGTTAAATGACAGGTTGACAGGTGACCGCGGGCAGTCCGATTGTCTCGGTCATTGTTTTCGAGTAGGTAGCTGTTGTTGGAAAAAGAAATTTGTGACGTTGACTGTATGTGGACATTGTGGACAAACACTGTGTACAGTGTCCATATTACATTACGTAGGTACGAATAAAAGACCCGAAAGAAAGCATTATTTTTACGAGAAATTCGGTAGGTACAGTCGAGGTCAAAGATATGTTTACATTTTTACATCTTAGTCCTTTGTAATAAGATTCAAAAGTGTAAACATATCTTTGGCGTCGACTGTACAGTAATCTGACAACTCATGTCATACAAAGTTAAACCAGCTAAGTCGATGCTTACTAAATAAAATATTAAGCGAATTATTAAAAAGAAAGTCGACTGCTAGGAAAAACCACCACAATATTAAGGTAAGGGCGGCCACCGACTATCAGTCTGCCTGCAGTCCGCCTGACGATATCGGCCTGTCAGTTGTTCGGAGCCGGCAAATTTTTATTCTGACTGACAGGCCGAGATCGTCAGGTGGACTGCAGGCGGATTGATAGTCGGTGGTTGACTTAACTTCACTGTTTTACCAAAAGAGCCAAGCGCCTTTCCTTAGGCACGGCGTCTTAATATTTCATCCATTAAAAAACTGGTTTTAACTGATTTGACGCCTTTCGACTTTAGAATTACCTTCGACGTAAAAAGAACGATATTGTCACCATGTTGTCCCGAAAAAAGTGTTAAGAAGTCACTTTTATACCTATAGAAATGTGTAGAAACCATGAACCATTGCAAGATACTTGACTAAACTTTTAGATAAAATTACCATCAGTCTTGCCAATAAATAAAATACTCAAATAGAGAGGCAATTCTTAACACGTAATGTAGACGCTAATGATGATAACCTTGTCTGCAGTTGCACCTGTGTGAAATCATTGAACATCAGTTCTGGCGACCAATCATTTGACACCTTTCACACTGAGGACGGTCACATGAATGTCTATCTAAAAGATTTAAGAGTTTGAGAGGTGAAATAAATAAAATAATTAAGATAATAAGTTGTATTCAAAAATGTTAAATTTTTACCTACCTACCTACCTAGGTATATTATCAATAGTTTATGTATAATTACGATCAGTTGATTTACACAACCTACTTGTGTTAACCCTACCCCAGGGGTCGGCAAACTTTTTTGACATAGAGCCTGTTGGCGGAAAATATGGAATTTTTGGAAGCTCATATAGCCGCAGTGGTCGGTTTTATGATTTTCTACTGTAATAAATAATTTAAAAAAAATCGAGGGGAACTCGAAGAGTCACAACCGACCCTTCAAAGAGCCGCGGTTTGCCGACCCCTACCTTACACCATCAAGCCTTACTATTGTGAGCGAAACGATATTAAATTGCTCAAACTGTTGGTAAACTTGATGATTCAGCATTTAAATTTTATCTTCCTAAAAAAATTGATTGCAATGTCACGAACAAATTTTTGTCCGAATCGAAAGCTATATGTTTCGAGTAAGGGCAAATGGCTTATTTTATATTACTCTTTTTATGAGAATATAAAATAATCTCTGACATTATGGACAAGACAACTTTATCAGAAATTATCACCAGAAATTATCATAAACTAAACGACTAAAACAACATTTCTATTTCGGAATTTATTTAAACAATTTGCACGCTTTAGACAGATACACCTGTTATAGCCGTGTAAATATAAAATGACACTTTCACAACACACGTGCGTGAAGTAGACATGAGAGAAATTCCACAATAGCCAAGCAAATAGTTTTGACATTGACTTTATTGGATAAATACACACGTTTGCTAACTGACCAATTGGTCACGACAACAACTTATATTTGTTTTTGAAGAATGTATTGTACATTGATATGTAAGAACAAACACGCTTCAAATGTTTATATCATTGGCATTTAAGCCTAAAGCGAAATAGTATTTTATGCAACCGTTGTATAAGAGAGGTCAAGAAAGACGAGTAGCCTGGGTAACAATTTGAGCCGTTAGGCAAAATTTTTTTTAATTCGCCACTAGTATTTTTTGACTTACATAAACCACGTTGCTTACAATACTTTTTCTATTACGACTACAATAGGTAAGATATATTCGAATGTATATATTATTATAATCCTATTTCAATAAAGTTCAATAGGAATTAAATAACTCCTATCTATTGAATCGAAAAGTAAAGATAGACTTCTCCGTAGACCTATGTGTAGGTTGAAAAGTACTAAAGTAAAATTGCTATCTACTGAATTAGATCCATGGATCTCCACAACGATCAGTCGTGCAGTTCTCAAATGTGACAGTTCCCTGCGGTGTTTAATATTTACCTTGTTGAGAGCCTTCTTTTACTGCGTCATTAATAACTAATTATTGCAGTTTTCCAAGTTTGTATTACTTACTCAATCGAAACGATACGAAAATTAGCGATGTGACGGGCAGAAGCTTTGTGGCGACTGGCATTACCAACATATGTCGAAATCTCTGTCTTAATCTTTCCAGTGTATTGGCTAATTTGGCAGCCTGAACTTACGCAGCTTTTAAATTATTTAGAAATACAAGTATATTGGAAAATAAATATATCGCTACAATCCCGCAACATTTTGGGGCCTCTAAGGAAAATAAAATTTCTACCTTAACTACGCTTTTACTACTTATGTACTTCACTTTGAACAACTGTAGTTATTGCCGAACAAACGGAACAAACCGTCAAAGAAACTTCAAAATGCAGAGACATGCCGCTAGCCAGCAGATAATGATACTAGTAATGTTTTTCAAATCGTCTTTATTTGTATTAAATATGATAGATAAGCATGACCCATATTTTAACGAATATTTCTCTTCAATTATGCTGGTTAATCGACCATGAATAACCTATAACTTGTACCGTATGCGGTGGAAGTGTGGGATTTATATAATTACAATACAATCGGACGTTTTCATCGGGTCACGCTTCAGCGGTGCCGCGAGTAACTTGATGTATTTGAGGTAACCTGATGCATATGAGTCCTAATAAAGGATATAATTTTTATTTTTAGACTGCAAAAATGCATTATCACATTTTGAATGAATTCAGTCACAAATTGGGTATGCAATTCTGCAGCTGGTACGAAAGAATTCTAAACATACCAACTCCAGACAACATAATGGGTTTACATATTTCCAAACCTTTTACTTTAGGTACCTATCAGCTTTTATTGCGATCAGCATAGTCTTATTTTGCATTTTTGGCTCACATAATGCTACGTACAAAGTGACTTAATTGCTCTCGAAGGACGATTTCCTTACAACATTAACGCCCAAGGCAATAAATTCCGTTATTAGTTGTTTAACTGGTGTATGTAAGGTGAGGTCAACTGAGCATATTTAAGGTTATATGGTAAATACAATACTTAGTCATGTCCCAGTGAATAATAGATACTGCCTTAACAATAAACTAGGTACTGATTTAAATATAATTGTTACTAAATTCTGTTGATTGCGTTAATTAAATATTATGTAGTTATATATGTACAGTCGACGTCAAAGATATGTTTACACTTTTGGACCTTACTGCTTTGTAATAAGGTGCAAAAGTGTAAACATATCTTTGACGTCGACTGTACAACAAAAATCCTTCCGTCCTTAAACATTCCGTAATTTCTTAAAATATAGTTTGGTACTTACCTATGGACTCATTCATTACTATCATTAGGTGATTTTTTTATCTGTTACAACATCTACTACTCTAATATGATAAGTTTTCATTTCCTATCGATTTTCGTATGCATCTATGACTGTGCGCTTCTTATGTCCCAAATAATTATGTAAATTCGAACGCCACTAGAATTTTAAAAACTTTCTTCATGAGGGAAAGTGGTCAGATTGGTACTTACGTCGTAAGTTTTATTTAACTTTCAATCATTTTTAAAACTGTTGTTCTCTCGTTATGATGTAGAAATTTCGGTGATCGTTCTCACGGCGAGAATTGCGCATTCATTGCCACTTAGCTAGTTTACGTACTTAGACTATTTCGTTGTATTTTTTACCAAAATAAAATATCTGTTACAATAACATTGCAATACGTGCGAAATCTTGTAACGCGAGATTTGTCTTGAATTCATAGATTAATTTGGTGAACTATGGCGAATTGTATGGTAGGTATCTATCTAATTCTGATAAAAGTTCTGATATCGAGTTTGGTATTTCATCATCATCATCATCATCATCATCAGCCCTTTATCGCCCACTGCTGAGCATAGGCCTCTCTTCGTGTACGCCACTTGTCCCGGTCCTGTGCCAATTTCATCCAAAAGTGACCCAAGTAAGTTTGGTATTTAGATACCTATATACTTACGCATACCAAAATATTAAAGAATCATGTATATTATACTCTATATGTACTTATTTATATAGTACGCTCTGGTTTCGTAATAATGTAAACAGCAAAATTTCAAAATACATCTTAGTCCGGTAGTGTCGCTCTAGTATCATGAGAGGTCATGTTTAGGGTCGTAAATAGAAGCTGCTGGGATTCGTAATGTCCACCTAGCCTATAAGGGTCGGATTTTCACATGTCATAATAGCTGTCTCGTTATAACATGTACTTATTATGTTATGACGCACATAGGGTTGCCACCCGTACTATAATATATAGTATCGACTATATTTTGGCTTGGTGTACTGTTGAAAATATGCAAAAAAGACGAAAATACTATATTTTTGGAACGTTTCATGAGGTAACAACAAGGTGTACTATATTTTTTTGATGTAAGTTTGGAAAATACTATATTTCTCTCAAAAAAAGGTGGCAACCCTAGACGCACAACGGGATAGGTGATAATATGGGAACCATCCTAACCGGCCAGGAGAAGTAAGTACCGCCTGTATCTGATCCGATTCACATTATTATTGATTTGGTATGGATCGATCGAATCTATGCTAATGCGCCGGTCGTGTCGAACAATCGCAAGCGTATCGATACCACTGGGCTAAGCGTGTGGAGTGCGCGTCCGTCACACTTGCACCAATTAGGTCCTACCGTCATTGAGGTCCATAAATTGGTGGTAGGTATTTATTTAGGTACAGATGTAAATACTTACTCATGACTCGTTGTATACGTGCAAGTATTGTCTATGCAGTTTCTCTAGCGAAGTACGAGCAGGTATGTCTATTAAAAATATTACTTGAAGCCAAAAGAAAGAGTAATGATTTATTTAGTTTTTCGGCCGTGAGACCGTGACTGCGTGGGTATGTTGATAGACATAAACGTAACTACTAATATACACGTATAGGTAAATAATGATATAATGTAAGAAGAAGATGACGATTGTATGAAGTTTTCGGACATTTAATAATAATAATAAATGATTTATTTATAAAAATATTTTTACACATTTTAATATTGTAAGTGACCCCTTACACTAGGCTAGGCCTGTCTCGTAAGGCGACACTATAGCATGATTACTATGACGATATTCGTAGCCAAGTGTGGACCCAGCTTTTAAACTATCTGTTAACACCTGACATAGATGCGGAACCGGCCAACCGGGTCCGGCGAACGCAGACTGCCCTTCTCAATGAAACACTGCCAATAAAGGTAGGTACCGTTAGTTGTAGAGTGCGCTACATACTTGTGGCCTTCAAACAGTTAGAGATCAAGAGTAGGTCGTAGGCAACCCTACCTCATCGAGTAGCAGAATTCGGCTTATGTAGAGCCGCACGGTGAAACGTTGTGTATTTTAGTACTTGGTAGCCTGAACTAATCTGGGAGCATTTTGTAAAGTCAGCAATAACATTATTATACAATATATCTCATCGAGTAACAAATTTAACCTTATGCCATTCAAAAGTACTCTAATCAACCTGGTAATAACAAAAAATAGTAGCCGGCCATAAACCTGGAGGTTTTGCTATATAGCCAAATTTTATATTTTAAGGTGAAAATCGACAAATGCAAGTTCGTCGTGCTAATGAGTTTACAGGGTAGTTTAAATGCAATGTGATACATAAGATACTGTTTATAAAAAAAGTGCCAAAAAATAAGAGGATTCATTGTCCAAACCTGGATCCTCATATTTTTACCTTATTAAAACATATTGAAATAATAGAAGATAAAAGCTTTGCCGTTCGAAAGGACTCGTCAACTGTTTAAGAAAAAAATATCCTAATCCTAATAATATGTCTCAGGTTTGCGTGTGGCTACCACATTTTTTTTTGACACTTCTCGAAAAGCACCACAATGGTCCACGAAAACCACTTCAACTACTAGCAAGTGGGCTAGTAGTTGAAGTGGTTTTCGTCGAAAAATAGGGTTACAAAATAATCCTAAATTTGACTCAGGCTACCAGGTATTAAAATACGTAACATTTTATCGTACATCGCCCTACATAATCCGAATTCTGCTACTCGATGAGGTAGGGTTGCCTACGGCCTACTCTTGATCTATTACTCTTGAACTACTTATATTAATTAACTGATATGTAGTTAAGTAAACCTTTTCATGTATTATTCGCAGTACAATAGATACTATGGGTTATAATATTATATGTGGGGTTTACTGATGTGAAATATGGAAATATCCAATAATCGACTTCAAACACTAAATTAGCTGGCTATCGAATGCAAATGCTTGAATTACAAAACAAAATATCAAAATCACCGTGCATATGCCATTGAAGATAGAGGAGACCTATCTGTTACTAATTTGAATATGTATTACCCAATACGTATTTTCCCGCTATTTAAGAAAGTTGTGATTGATCATGCGCGGAGGTATTAAAATAAACGGCTCGCTGTCATAGCTTGTATGCTCCGCCTCAGATGGCACACCAATAGCTAGGGATACACGCACAGATGTGTCCGCCGGATTTGTCCGACGGATGTGCCCGGCGGACAGATCCGTCCGTGTATGGCGCTATTGAGATGTGTCGGTAGACAAATCTGTGTCCAATTCGCGCCATACACGAACGGATCTGTCCGCCGGGCATATCCGTCGGACAAATCCGGCGGACACATCTGGGCGTGTATCCCTAGCTAATAAAATAACGTGGGGTCCTCTTGCAGAGCTAATACGAGCTCTATACTTTTATTTCTCACTAGCAGTACCTAATATGTTAGACTGTTATCGTGCTGGATTCACCGCTCTCCTTAACAGGTTACAATGTTAGGGCTGCTCTACTTGATGGGCCATCATAGAGATGCAGCTATACGATGGAACAAGATCGCAATATCGTTAGCTCCCTTTAACGAATCGCTGCGTCCCTATGATATCCCATCATGTAGAGCACCCAACAGGCTATAAGGTTTATATTTAAACATTTTGTACTTATTCAATTTTAATCGTAGGTATTCAAAGCAAAAATACACAGAATGTACTATCCTAAAATGTATAAAATTTAATTAAGCAGCCAACAAAGGGCTGTGGATCGACCCTTATATACTCAGAAATAAAAGTCTAGCTCAATCAATAATCATAGGTAATACAGGGAGTAACAAAAATACTGGTGATCCGTTTAAGGGCGTAATTGGTATCGTATTACGACTAAGAAAAAGTAGGAAAAATTTTTTTTTTCTATGGGACAGGTGGACCCAGCCGGCCTACCCTCCATACTAAACCAAAATTGTATTTCGTGCGAACAAATTTTTTTCTTACTTTTTGTAATTAGAATACGATACCAATTATGCCCTTTAAAGGATCACCAGTATTTTTGTTACACCTTGTATGTAAAATCGAGAGTGATATTAATATAATCTGTTTACAACCTGTTGCTTTAACCGCCGGATCTTTAGTGTTAATTGGTAACCACTTTCTCTCGCGAAAGTATTACATTCGATATAGCATAGTATCGACAGGCGATCGTTAACGAGCTAATATGGCACTTATTAATGACCGATAGAGTTTAAAATCGAATTAGAGAATGTTTGACACGAAAAATTAGTTTGGAATGAGTAATACAGATTAATAAATTAGACTCATTAATAAATTTTATACGAATGCATGGGGACTCATTAACTGGAAGTAGTTCATTCGTATGGATTAGTGTAATTTATTTAATTTAATATTACAATTACAGTAAAGCTATCAGCTGAATTTATATCACAGAAAAATATATAAAAAATTTCATTACAATATAAAAACTATACTTACCCTGAACGGAACATGAGCATTGAGCTAGTCCGTAGGAACGTAACCAAAGCCTTTATTCAACTTGTTTTATTTAACTTAAGGTCGTAGGTAAACGAATTTATACGTGCACGATTAAAACAACCCGATAATTACTATTTAAAAGGCATTCTCTACCAGTCAATACTATTTCGGTAACGATTTGTTAACCTTTAATCTACAAGTATAACTTTCCCAATTATTTGAATTACTCACCTATAGTAACAGCCAGTAGAATCAAACATGCAACGCATGTGTTGTACAGGAGCTTCATTATTAATTCCAATTTACACTTTCTTTAATAAACACACACTTTTCACTGCATTACTATGAAAATTGTGAAGAAAAACACTTAAATAACACTAGAAAATAAGTTTAAAGCGGCACACACGAAGAATGAAAAAAGTTAGTTTTGTTTTTAAATTCGCAAACGTCAAAATACGCCGAGTGATGGCGGCAAAAGTTTGACAGCTACGTTTTTCGCGCGCATCGGGCGCTCGTTCGAAAGTCAAACGCCAACTGCGTTCACCGGCCAGTGTTATTCAGGTGTGCAGACAACCTGCTCACAAACGGCACTAACCAGCAAAATTGGAAAGTAATTAGCTTACTTACAAACGCATGGATTGGGCAGCCTTCTTAAATGTCTTAGGGCTTAGGTCTTAGGGCAATGCATGCGATTTTGTGTAAATTGGACGTTATTTTAATTTGCGTCGAAACCAGTTCCCTTGAAAATTCTATCTGCTAAATTAACATTGAACTCACAGATCTGGTATTTCTGAGTCAACGTCTTATTTAACTTATAGTTTTTCAGTTGCGCTTGCACACGACATAAAAAGAGTCAAATCAAATACGGCTTTTCGTAAACATACGAGTTAAGATTTCCCCCGTCGTGATTATTTTATTCCTTAGGACGAATAGATTTGAGAATGAATTAATAAAATAGCTCTCTAAAGCATTTTTTTTATTTTTTCATGATTCATAGTATTTATTAAGTTATGATTTTTTTCCTTTTGAAATAAGAAATTCCAAATTAAGTATTTTTTTTATTTTACATATGGTATTTGCTTCGGAACGGTATCAAAATGATACCTTAAATGAATTCGGCATCCCCGATATATACGAAAACGATACCAAACTTGGCCTAGTAGCTTAACTGATGTAGATATCAAGATAAAGATGAGAAAATTTACATCAAAAATCTTGATGGGTCCACTTCTCAAATCCATCCTTGTGTCCTAAGGAACAGTCATGACGAGGGAAAACTTTTGTTCACGAAAAGCCGTATTTTTATAGCAACACCAGTCACTATTTCGATATTAGGTACGACAGAATCTATTGATATCACTTTTTTATGTTGTACCATTTTAAAAGTTAGATGAAGGTAATAGAGCAACATTACTTGAACGATATGCAATAAATAGCATCAACTTAGAGCATCTTGCTAAAACAAAATAGAAAACAAGTCGAATTAAAAAAAAATAGGAAAGCCGACTGTGATATGGATTCGCAAAATTTAATTTTTGACACAATTTTTTAAGGGGCATATTTGGCCTATGGGCGTATGGGCGTACCATAGAAATAGATATTCTTACAAACACATACCTGCTCTACATACCTACTCTCGAAAAATATTAAGCCTCCGGAATAAGGGACGGTAGGTATAACTTTATTGCTAGCTTTGGTTTATGGCTTTTCTTCTGCCCTAAACTTGGTTGGAAATTATTGGAAATTAAACTTTTTTTACCTTGTTGGAAATAGGGTCGATTGGCATTAATTGTCATTGTAATTGGTTTTGGAAATATAAATAAGTAATGTTTTTTGTAAACTACATTTTCCTAAAATATAAATGCAACATAATAAAATGGGACATGAGTCCCACTTTAAAAATAAAAATATTTTTTCCTTTAACATAAAATAAGCTATTTAAAATACCTATTCAAGGCGGGTCTCCGCCTCCAGGGCGAAAAAAAGTGAAAACTAAATTTGTATGCAGTTTAACTTTTTTTCCAACCTATGTAGAGTTTTAAAGACAAAACTTCCGTTAAACTCAGACATATTAAAGTGTATAGTTATATTATAAGTAAGTATATAAATTATTATTTTGTTACTTTGCATGTACAATTCTACACTATGCATGTTAAACATTGAATGGTAGGTATTTAAATTATATTCACACTTTCAATTATGTAATGTATCTACAGGAAGGTTATAAATAAATAAATATAAATATAATATAAATTATCTTTTAATGAAAAAATATGTCCCACTGTTGTCATATTGTGCTCACGCGGGAGGAATCGGACTAGCCGCCACAGTAGCCGCCGGCCACTATGCTGGCCCAAAGCAGGTGGTTGAGTTTAGTTGAGACACTTGAGACACCAACCTAAAAGTACAGGTTTTCTCACTATGTGTTTTCTTCATCCTTATTAGGATGCTTAGATTCAGAAAATACATGCATCAACAGTCTGCACTTTTGGTTCAGTTATTACTACTCTTTCATGTGAGTTTTCCTATTCCTGGTCCAAATTTGTAACAGGTTAGTAGGTAGTTAGGTACCTACTCAATACATTGATAATTTACCACCAGGATCTATTTTGCGATATTCCTAATTTGTAGCGGATGCAATATTAGAAGTATTAGAACACTCATCTCAGGTGTGGTTTTCCCTGCGCCTACGCAAGTTTGCTTTCGAAACTGCGGCTTAGTCAGCAACTAATAATTACCTTACAGATTACAGCCGAACTTGTTATATTTTTTTAAAAACAAAACGTATTTATATTTATGTAGTACTGTTACGTTATGCACCAGGCCGTGACGAGTGGCGGTAGAGAAGGCAGGCCTTTGCGCAGCAGTGGGATACAACATAGGCTATTAAAAAAAACTGTTACATTGTTGTATAAAATATGTAGGTACCTACTGCGTTTGTAACGCGTACGATGCCCGTTCGAATGAACGTATAAAAGCAAAATCCAAAGAGAATATAACACTACGTTAAGAAAAATCTTCGGACACAGAGTATGAGTATGTATTGGCTATGTGCGAAGTGCATGGTGGGGGTAACGTGAACGATCGGAGCGCACAATGTAATTGATTTAAGAAATTGGGCTCTTATCAATATCACATTTCAAAATATTTGACATCACCCGTAGGGTCAACTGTCAAAATAGTGAATCAGCCAGTGACATGTCATATAAGCAAGGAGTATATGCCATTAATAAAAAAGAAAAAAAACCGTTGCACCCCCTGCTCAAGAGATGGCGCCACACTCATGCACACAGCCAATAGGGGTTACGCGTACGCGTAGCAAACGGGGTTGAAACGGGGTTGCACCCCGATCAGACACCATTCTAACGTCGTACTATGTGCCATGCATAGACCGGCTCGGCACCTACAAAATATAGGTCTTGGCAAGAATGCTAGACGGCCCGGCCCGATCATGGCACGTTACGGTGTTGGTTTGTATCGGAACGTCTATAGTGGGCAAAGCCTCTTAGCTATTCGTCCAAAAATACTTTTCACCACTCCACCTCGGAAACGCGCTCTTTATCCCTTGAAAGCGGAGGGAAACACGCATGTAGGGAAAGTCATGTTTTATCAGTTTGGGCGGAATAGTGGGCACAGACCTTTATTGTATGATTGATTATGTTATGTTGGACTTAATTAAATTAAGTATTTTTGTTTTCTAAAGGCGATTAAATACAAACGATTTCCAAAATATCGATATATTGTTGAATTTAATCAATCGAAATGCCGCAGTGTAGTATCGAGAATCGTTTGTGTTGTTGTCGTCATAGTAATAGTAATTCTTTATTGCAACCATGGTATTTGTACAGTTATTATAAATATTAAAGTAACAGTATCTCATGGACCCTGACTAGGGTGTAGCAGACCTTATTATTAATAAACAAAACAAATTATACTTAGCCTATAGGTTCTTATAGATCATCGTCCATAAATTCTGATACCGAATAGTAACATTTTTCTGTAAGAAAACTTTTTAATGAGTTGGTAAAAAGACTATGTTTTTTTATTTCTTTTAGAGTGTTGGGTATTTTATTGTATATTTTAATTGAGCTATAAAAGGGACTTTGTTGATAAATACCTATCTAAGACGGATTCAGGAAACATTATTTGATCTATTCGTCATCTATAGTCATCGCTTATCGCTTATTATTTTAGTAGATTTACTCATGGCTGATGCTTACATGGGTATTGCATATTTTAAGGACATAAGAAGGAGGAGGTTCTATATTCAACATCTTCAGTTGGAAAGTCAAATCTTATTATAGTTTACTAAAGTATGATATGTTCAGATTACTCTATCATTTGTATGTTAAAAACAGCGAGTTAAGTGTTCGTCTCACACCAAGGAATACCTTGGTGTATTTAATAGTTACCTACCTGCTTCCCAAACTCTATTATAAACCTTAATTAGAAAAGATGTTTTACAATATGAATAATCGTAAGGAAAACTTCCCAGAATGAGTCAGTGATTTCGCAAACTACGAATGAGTTAAGACAATCATGTCGTTTGTGCGTTGCACAAAGCTTCACAAAAGTACGGTACAAGCAATATCATCTAACCGCTTTGTTTTATGTAAATGCAAACTCTACCAACTTAGGTATTTAAAGCTTTGGCTAATGCCTGGAAAAGTCAAAATGTACCTAATAATTCGAACGATGGATAAGTAAGTAATTGGACAAAAAACACAATTTGTTTTTTTTATAAACTAGGTAAGTACCTACGTTAAATAGAAATCAAACTTTCGTAGAGCACAAGAAGAACTCTCATTAGGGAGAAGACGCAAAGAATTGCCTGAAGAGGAATTTCGGGTCAGGCGGCTACGGTATCAGGGAGGAACAGGAATGCCGCTGTTCTGTGTAAAATTGCAGAATAAATTTATTGCAGGGTTGGAAGTACTGGAAGTAGAGTAGCCTCTGCTGGCAGTGACCGTGAGGACCACACCTCTATAAAAAATCGCAGCTAAAAGCAACCTGAGGGGATAGAACCCGGGGGTTTTCTACGTCGTGAACGAAAACCATGGCCATAAGAGACCAGCGGTAAGTGTCGATTGCACATGCACGCTGCCTTCGAGAGAGGAGGCCCGAGGGTCTCAGCCCAAGTGAGGGGCTCTTCAGCTGTCACAGCAGGCGGTGTTTGCAGTTGAATGTTCCGTATGCGGTATCATTTTTTAAGGAGCGTTTTGTGCACCACGTGAGATTTTGAAACATGAGATTTTGAATCTCATTTCTGACTTTTGTGTTGCTTTAACGTAATTGGCCCCATATACATAGACATTTTGATCCTCACAACAAAACGAATTAATTGATATACCATCCATGAACAAAAAAATCATCATGCCTATATGCTTCAAGGCATTCTTTGACGCTTTATTTAGATAGGTATATCGGTTGGACGTAGCCGGGGAGCTTATTTCCAAAAGCTATACTATTAGAGTTCAGGTGCAAACTGGACTAGATTAGCTTTTGATTCTGCAAATTAATTGAAAATATCTAGTCTATCTCAGTTACGAATGTCACTCAAATAGATTAGTTTTTTGCCGGCATATTTACAAAGATTATGTATCAACAATACCTAGTCGAGTTGAGTTCACGAAAGTTTACATTGTAGAAAACAAATTATGCATAAAGTACAAGTAGGTAGCAAATTTATTGGTTCTGCTAAAAAGTGGGTTAGGTTAGGTTAGAACTGCGACCCTTAACCAACTCAAACAGCTGCTCAAAAAGTGGGTTAGGTTAGGTTAGAACTGAGACCCTTAACCAAATCAAACAGCTGCTTAAAAAGTGGGTTAGGTTAGGTTAGAACTTTGACCCTTAACCAAATCAAACAGCTGCTCAAAAAGTGGGTTAGGTTAGGTTAGGTTAGGGACAAAAAAAAAAAAAAAAAAAAAAAAGGTTAGAACTGTGACCCTTAACCAAATCAAACATCTGCTCAAAAAGTGGGTTAGGTAAGAACTGTGACCCTAAACCAACTCAAACAGCTACAAAAAAGTGGGTTAGGTTAAATCTTCTACTAATTGGGTAATGTACTATTTCTAAAGATCATAGCAGTCTAGCTTTTGTAGCTGCAATATCAGTATGAATTTTATTTACAAAGTCTATGCGATTTAAGTCAATTTCAGGACTGTAATCGGTTAGGGATTTGTCAACTTTTTGCAAAATTAAAGCTAATCCAGTTCAGTTCGCATCTGAACTCTAATAGTATAGACTTTGTAAATACGCAGCCGGGGACTACAATATACATTCAATACGCCATTCGTGCTTACCTATTATTATAAGGTGAGCAATAAAGTACAAATGAATAAATTAAGTAAAATTCTTTAATTCATGACAAACGAGAGAAATCTAACACACCGGTTGGCGTGTTTTGCCTTGGTGGTACGATTTTACTGAGGATGGTAGTTTCCGCTGCACGAATGATTACGGGTGATAGGAACTGCTCGGAATTTAAACGATTAATTATAATAATTTTTAGACCGTAAAGATGCCTCCATGTGGTCTTGCTTATAATATTATATTAAATATGGTTTGTTATTCAATACAACTATCAAATAAAAACTAAAAAGTTACTAAGAAATAAAAATAACATTTGTATTTTACGTGCGGAAAGTACTAATATTACTCAGTAATATAATATTTATAATATTTCAACTTATTTTGTGTTATAAAAGATTTTAACCTGTAACGTGAAATCTTGTAAATATTTATAAAATCAAATTAGATACAAGTTGTATCCTACCTACAACAGCCAGTTTTTAAGTAATTACGCCATCTATCGTATAAAATAGTACATCATTTTGGTTCATAAAAACACTAACAGAGGGCAGTAAATTGATTGATATCAGCGCCATCTTAATTTTATAAATTGATTTACTATGAGGCTTTGCTTGCCCATGAACAACGTCCAGATAAAACGTAAGAAAAAATAGAGATGGCGCTAAAAGCTTACTACACTGCCATCTATCGACGTTTTTAGAAGCCAAAATAGTGCTCACGTTATCTGCTAGATGTCGCTATATTCTATTAACATTGACATGCCTTAATTTGAACGGCATGATAATGGAAAGCATTATTTTAACAAAAGTTTAATTTAATTAAGTTAAAATTTTAAATATTAAAAATTGGTTTGAACGCATACGCAGCAATTCAATTGATGTTGCCCGCATACGGTATGTGTTTCGTTAACAGTGAACGGAACGCAGTGTCCGTCGTATAGATCGCTGGCTGGCTGTCTGGCTGAAAATAGTGAACGAACGAAGTATGAGTTTTCGAATATGTTCGATTAAAAAGTGAATTTAGTGAGTGACTGTCATCCAGCAAGATGGTTGATGACGTGAACGTGAATGTTGTGGAAACCGCTGAAAGTAAAGGTACCAGTGCAACAAAAGTTAAAATGTGTTGTTTTGTGTAATAAGTGTTTAAATACCGTCTAACCCTAAACCGTGTCGTGGCCCCACGTCGTGGGTCTGTGCACCGCTTTCGAGAATGTCCGCAGTGGCTCGCCCGTCGCAAGTGTTATGTTTTGTTTTTATCTTTATTAGGTGTCTTTTTAGCGTCGTGGTATGTTCTATTATTAGCGAAATACGTGCCAGACGGTTACAAGTGCGCAGGAATGTGCTAAAAATGAGTACTAATGTCATTCTATGTAATATTCATGCCCCGAACCTAAGTTTTGATCAATTGCATGCTTAAAATGCAGTTATTTGATCATTTTTACCCGTGTAGGAAGCTATTGCGTGGATATATTGCCTTATGTAATGTATATTTAATCATTTGTTGACCTAATGATGTGATACTTGAGTCATATGCACCATATGATTGTTCTGACATTTCTGTACGTACATACTTAGACAACTGTAGATTCTGCTGTCTGTACTGTAACCGTAACCGTAAACGTCATGATGATGACTATGATGAGTTTTTACACTTGCTCTTGTATTTATGCAAAAAATTGCTTATATTATACCCATAATTCTTATCAGATGTAGTTAGGTACCTAGTTTGGGCAAAACAAATTTCTATCAAAAAAAAGTGATTAGTAGATGAGAAATATAATTTATCTCTATAGAGTATAAAGATAAGCGTTAGCCCCATATTACGCGAATATATTACTTTCTTGATAATTGGATAACAAAGGCTACTTGTGTACTAAATCAAGTAGATATAGATAGAGTCAGAAGAGGTAAATTACGTCAAACACTTTTTGTTGTTCACCAAAAAGAAATGACAATGTAAACAAAGTAGACATCCAGCAGTACATATATAATGATTAGATTTATATATGTATATATAATATATATAAGTACATACCAATATAATATATATACCTCTATATTATATATAAGTACCACTACCACCTTTTATTGAAGTGAAAAATAAGAAACTATCATTAAAACTGATGAAGTTATAAAATAGGAAATTTAAAGTTGATACATTCAACAACAACCACACCACAACAAATCTAACTTTAACATAAATTTCGTTTGACATAATATTTGATCTGACACTCCTCATTTTGAATGGCAACAATCAAGGCAATCTATAACTTTTAATATTCTATTATAGCTTGACCACAACCGCTGTACCGCTCGCGCCAAATGCGAGCGTACCGTTACAGCGGTAGGTACATGCATTTTTTTTGTTTTTTATCTTCTAAAGTTTGTGCTAATGTTCATAACCTTGCTGATTGTAAGCATTGCTTACTTCAATGTGTCCAACTAATTGTTCAAACTTTGTGTTCATGCTTAATAGCTGTCTATTTGATGGAGTGCTACCTTCATTTATTTAGTAAGTTTGTAAAACTGAATATGTTGAATTAAATGCTGTAAACTATTAGGAGAGCCATAATCATATATTATTTGAAAAGTGTAAAATGTGAAACTGTTGGCACAGGTTTCCAATATGAAAATATCTGGTGCATAACATGGTAATTCTCCCTTTCTTATCTTGGAGTGTTTGTATTGGATTAATAACCTGCTATCAGGCTGATAATGGCCACTTCAACCTCGAACAATATCTAAAACAGCTCCATGCAGATTGCACATGATAATTTGCATTATTTTGAATTCAAAGAGTGCAATTTCTTGATGTATATTTTGCAGGCGCTTGTTTCTTGGCCTTTAATCATGTTATGGTCTACTTATAGTATGTAAACAACTTTAAAACATTTAAGTAGGTGCTTATTTTGTTTGGTTTTGAGATGTTTGATGTGGTAGAGTTAAGGATGGCTGATTTTGTATCAACTCCATTTATTATAAATTTTAGTGTTACATACTATATCAAAGTGATTAAATTAAATCATACTTTTACAGCTTAAAACAGCTCATTAAGTTTAATTGAGGCTATAATTGCAGATAACAACAGTATTGATATTTCAGATATTTGAAAGGTCACTATGCATATTCGGCTTACCAAATTCATAATATAATTAAACAAAATATACATTAAAATTCAATCTCAGATTAAATTTTATTTCATTTATATATTACAATGTCACTTACAGCTAACACTACACATGACATACAGATATAGCCTTTATTAGCCTAGCCCTAAAGTTGGGAACTAGGCAGCTATGTAAATACATCATACACAGAAAATATTAATATCTCAGGAACATGTTTTATAAACGAATTCAAACCTGGAGTCTCTAGTTTTATAGGAAGGGTCTTTGCCAACTAGGCAACGGGCTACTGAGACTGTTAAAAACGGTACCAGCCAATAATATATCAATATCACCTTTGTGTTTTTGTGTATGAGCATGTACCGATAGAGTAAATTTACAATGAAGATTAATTTGTAGATTGAATAATTTACTAGTCATTTATACAAATATATGATGAATACTGCAATGAAATAATATTGTGAATTACAACAGGATACTATTAAGTATCTTACTAAAAAGCTCGAGGTAATAAAAATGTAGGTAGTTGCCCATATACTAAAAAATAGCCCATGAAAAAACTACCTATTACATGAGGCTTTTTTCTTCAGCACTCAAAAAACGCTAAACTAGACTACCTAAAGTAGTGAAGTGGAAATCACTTACAAATATAAAAAAAGTTGTACCGTAAAAACATGGAGGTAATATATTATTGGCCGGTACTGTATATACCAAGGTTTTTACTGTATGAAACCAAATTAATTGAAAAGGATGAAATGTGATGAGGATCGGGGACTACCTTATCCTTTTGGCCATCTACAAAGTAACTCCTCCTGTATATAAATGGGTTGGCAAAGCGAATCTGGAGTCTCAAGCATCTATAGGCTATGTCTCTGCTTAACATCAGACAAAATGTTAGCTTGTTCGCCACCATTGTTGTAAAAAATAAATATATTTGAATTCACGCTAGATCAATTCAAAAGTAGAAATCTTAACGCATCAGTCCATTCTTGAGTGTTGACTTCTATGCATAATTCATTAATGATGTCATGAGTCATTGGCTGAATAGACGTGTCATCTAAATACACACTGCTAGTAGGTATAAACATTTCACTAATAGAAAGTACCTTCTTCTATTAGTAATGTAGGTATGATGCTTTTATGACGAAATGCAGTTTTTCATTTTGTTCCCAAAAACGTGTGATGATTTGAGTTCAATAAAACCTATCTATTCATATTTCTGAGCTTACTGTGGGACTAAGTTGATTTGTGTAAAATTGTCCCATTCAAAAACTGAAGTCTGAAGTAGTCTGAACCATTAACTATTAGTTAGGTAGCTATTGTAGGTACAAAATATACCTATATCTGCATTCTGCTAGAACCAACACACGGAACATCAACAAAACACATTAATTAGTCATTTTCATTTAAAATAGGTATTATACTCATAAACAAAAACATTATGGCCGGTAGTCTGGCTCAACTTACATCATACAACTAATCAAATTTTAAATCAATAAACCCATTCTATGACCAAATCTAATAAAATGTCAGCATATTAAAATCGATTCATAAACAGGAGTCTTTGGTAATATAATCAAATCAGCATAATATCAATGGTGAGATATAGTGACCTTGACTTACCTTAAACTGATTCTGATCTTTATTTTCTAAGAAAAAGAGTTGACATTTCCATGTTGTAACCATTGTTAGTGCTGATCAGAAGTGCACTCTATGCCCAGGTGTCAAAATTGTGAAATGCTGTGGGTGTTTTGGTATTTCGGATGTAACCTTATGTAAAACCTACATGTTCGGATTTGGGTATTTGCTTAGTAAGATTAACCTTAAAACTCAATAGGTACAGTCGACCAAAAATGTGGTTTACCACCCTACGTTTGAGGTTCTTTTAAACGTCATGAGACTCATGAGATGAGACAACAAGGTCGTGCATGTTTCATGGCATGTTTTAAGAGTCCGGTAACGATTTGAAAACGAAAATCTCTAATAATGACATTATGCACATGAATTGCATTTGGTAAGATAGCTTGAAGTCTTGTTATTGCAAAAAAGAAGGTACTTTAGGTCAATATATATTAATGTTTAGTACCTTAAAACTCAATTCTTAGAGAGCTTGTTTAGTGAGGACCTGAGGACGTTGACTCATGCAATTTTGTCATGTGATTTTTAATCCCGTATATTTATTTTCTTTCTTAAGTTAGGTTTTTTACAATATGAATATAAAATTAAAATAGAATATACCATGCAAAACAAAAACAATATAAAACATAAACACATTATAAAAAACCTAACCTAGAGTGCCGCCGGCAGCAGGGCAAGGCCCAGGCTGCCGGTGGTCAGGGCCGCAGAGAGAGGAACCTTCGGACTATACGCGCCGTGTCCAGGATTACCGCCTTCTGTATCTGACCCTTGATCCAACCACAACCTCGTAGCGAAAGCCTCTCAAGATATTGGTCGAGACTCTTCGCTATGAGACCGTTCGCAGAAACAACTATCGGCACAATGATCGCCGAATCGACCTCCCACATGGCGGTTACCTCGTGAGCCAAGTCTAGGTACTTGCTGGACTTGTCCTTCTCGGCTTTCACGAGGTTCACGTCACATGGGACGGTGATGTCAACGAGCATGGCCCGGCGTTGCGGTCGATCTATTACCACGATATCAGGTTTATTGGCTACAATAGTCCTGTCCGTGATAATAGATCGATCCCAATAGAGCGTGGCACGACCATTTTCGAGAACTGGCGCAGGTGTGTACTTGTAGTACGGCACTTCGTGGTCCACAAGACCGTATAGGAGAGCAAGCTGCTGGTGTATGATCCTGGCTACGAGGTTATGTCTGTGCAAGTACTCGCCGTTAGCAAGATGGGAACAACCGGAGATGATATGCCTGAGTGACTCTCCGGGACGGCGGCATGCCCGACAAATGTCGACCGTACCGTCCTTCAGGATATATCTCCGGTAGTTATTCGTCATGATAACTTCGTCCGCAATTGCACAGGCAAAACCTTCGGTTTCTCCAAAGAGGTCCCCGAATCGTAACCAGTTCACCGACGCGAGCAGGTCTACGTCGGGTCCCGTGAGGGCCCCGTAGAACCGCCCGTGTAGCTCCTTGCTCTTCCATACCGCCTTGCGATCCTCGGTGCTTAGCACCACAGGTTTGCGCCAGTTCTCGTTCGCCAAGGAGAGCGGCGTGAGGCCCTTATCTATTGCCACCACATCACGATGCATCCCACACTCGTTGTTAAGGAAATAATTCCTGAGATTGTACACCTCACGGTTGTGGAGATTTTTGGCATTTAAAAAGCCGCGACCTCCACACTTCCGTGGGATGTACAATCTCATAACGGACGAGCGTGGGTGAAGCATACGGTGTGTGGTGAGCAATTGACGGACCCTCCGATCCAGGGCATCCAGCTCGGTCTGTGTCCACCTTAGTATGCCAAAGGAGTATGTGAGTAGGGGCATCACCCAGGCGTTGAAGGCGCGCACCTTGTTGCCACCTGACAAAAGACTATTGAGTACTTTTGTCAGCCGACCGAAGAAGCGCTCCCTCAACGCCTGTTTAATACCCGCATCCTCAATACCCAACGACTGTGACATACCAAGGTATTTGTAGGTTTCTGATTCAGAGATAGATCTGAACGTCATCGTCTCAGAAAGCTGTAAATTTGTTGAATTTACTACTTTCCCCCGCTGTACATGCATAACCGCACATTTATCAACACCAAATTCCATCTTGATGGAACTACTGAAGACTTCAGTGGTTTTTAGTAGCTCCAGCAAGTCCCGGTTATTTGGTGCAAATAATTTGAGATCGTCCATGTACAGAAGGTGAGATATGACTTCACCCTCTCTCCGAAGCCGGCAACCTAGCCCCGAATCCTTCAGCAGGGTGCTGAGCGGATTTAGAGCTAGGCAGAACCACAAGGGACTCAGACTGTCGCCCTGAAATATTCCTCGCTCGATCCTTATAAAGTCCTGCCGGCCAGGGGGGTCATCCCCGGCTCCTGGTTGACGAAGGACTGTGGTCCACTGCCTCATACACGCGCCAAGGAAGGATCTTAAGGCTGCATCAATTTTATACAGCTCTAAGATCCTCTCCAGCCATGAATGAGGCACTGAATCATAGGCCTTCTTGTAGTCAATCCAGGCGGCTGAGAGGGCCCCCCTGTTCCGCCGGACTCGTTGGCAAATGGTCATGTCTATGAGGAGGAGCTCTTTAGTACCACGGGACCCAACCCTACATCCATTTTGAGCGGAGGCCAAGATGTTGTTTGCGACCATATGCGCGTTTATTTTTGCTCTCAAAATGGATGTAAGGAGCTTGTAGAGTGTAGGCAAGCACGTGATGGGTCGATAGTTCTTCGCTTCCGTGGTACTACCGGACTTATAGAGCAGGAAGGTTACACCAGTTGTTAAGGAGGGCGGGAGGGAGCCAAGTTCGAGGGCTTGCTGAAATTGCGTTGCCAGCCGTGAGTGCGAGCATCGAAACCATTTTAGCCAGAAGTTGTGCAATCCATCCGGGCCAGGACTTTTCCAGTTCTGAGCCGTACGGATTGCACAACTTACGTCATCGGGGCTGATGGTAATAGCCCCCATAGGTTCGATGGTCTCGCACTCACGTTCGACAACGCTCATCCACTCGCCCTCCGTGTGTTCAACGGGCGCCGACCAGATGCTACGCCAGAAATCAGACATGGCAGTAGCATCCGGCAGTCGCACGTCGGACACACGGGGGTCAGCTTCCTCCCACCTTCGGTATACCTTCCTTTGGTCACTTTGGAAAAGACGATTCTGCCTGAATCGGTCCACACGCTCTCTGTAGCGGCGAATACGGCTTGCCCATGCATAAACTTTCTGCTTCAGAAAGTCGATGCGCTCTGTGACGTTGGCCATGTAGTCGCGGGGCTCGATATCCGTCCCCGCGAACGCCTGGTGCACAAAGCGCATTACTCGGGGGCGGTTGTTGCCCCCCCTGAAGCAGATCAGCTTTGCAATGAGAGTCCTAAATGAGTTGATACGTCGCTCAATCCGCACCTGCCATGCGGGGACACCCCCGGCGGTCCTAGGTGCACGTTCAGCGTCCGGAAACTTGACTCGAGCAACACGGCACGCCGCGATGGCTCCGCAGTACATGATCGAGTGCGTATCATCTAAGTCTTTACTAGTCCGCAGGAATGGATCTAGCAAATCATTTAGGGCTCCCATTAACGCTAGATTGCGTCTATTCATAGGCAAGCGTGGTAATCGTGGCCTAGGGATATTTGTGGAGCGATACTGCGTAATTGCCTCTTCCAAAGTCCTCCTCAGTTGCTCATTGGCTGTACTACTCACACTCTGAGTCGCGATCTCCTCCTCGTCGGCGCTGGGATCAACCCGCGGCGCCCCCGATGCCAGGTCGGGTGCGGGCATCGGATCCGGCGCCGTGGCGGGTGGATCCCGCGCCGAGGTGGAGGCCGCGTGAGCAGAGAGAGCCTCCAGGCGAAGCCGATCAAGTGTCGAGTCATCCAGCCGTTTATCCCGTTGGATGACTCGGACCTGATCCGATAGTCGCTGCGCAGTCACGTTGGTGGTCGGTTCAAGGGCCTGAAACAGAGGAAGCAAACGAACACGATACGCGCATAGATTTGTTCCCCCCTCTGTAGCCCCATAGTATGCGCGCATGACGTTCTCATTCATTGTTTGAGTCCATCTCATGCGACGCACTATACCACCGGCAGCGGGGGCCCTGGGCGGGGCAGGATGTCCCGCAAGCCCCAAGCGTGCCGGCAGCGGTGGCCGCCCTCGTCGCGCAGGTGGTCGTGGCGGCGGCGGCGGCGGCCCGCACTCGTCGCTCGACTCGCTGGTGTCGGGCGCAGTGGCGAACTCATCGCCCGACGACGATGGTGAGGAGACGGACGAGGCGGGCGAGGATGGTGGGCGTGCGTTTGGCGGGGACGCTTGCTGTTGTCGTGATTTACTTCTCGTTATCATTTATTTCCTTTGACTTGTTTGACATTTAATGTCCGGGATTTTATTTACATGTTATAACCATATTTGCGGTTATTTACGCCCTTGCGAAACAGTCGTGAGGTGGCGGGCAACTTTTCCGCAAATAATCGTATAAAAATAGCCGTAAAAATGCCCGTAAAACCATTATTTATCAAAAATATTCGGAAATCAGAAAAGAAACGCGACTGACTTTGACTGCGTCATTTTTAATTATTATTAGCAGAGCTCGAATTTGTAAAAATTGTGCGCATCGAGAAAAAGTTGTGAATTTTTGACCATGGATAGAATGGCCCACGATAAATATTTTTTAGTATTGGAGGTCCGTAAAATTTTTGGACCTTCACGTCAAAATCAGGGGTCCTGTGAAATACGTTATTACTCTATGGTTAAGGCTGCTAGGGGTTGTGTGGTATCATTTCCGTGTAAAACAGACATGCAGAATTCATTTCTGATATTAAAAATGTAAAATTTCTTATTAAACAAAAAGTTGTGTGGCGAGGAAAAGCACAATTTTTTTTTTTTTTTCTAGAACGTCATATAACTAATATATATAATTTTTGTTTCTAATAATAAAAAATATCATAAAGGAGCATATTTAATGTAGTTTCTGAATATATACAATTTTTAGGCTTATAGTATACAAAAACTACGCGAAAAAAAATGTTTGCTTCGTGGTGTATATGTTTTCTTCATAGTAAGTATCGATAATCAATGTGAACGTGAACATCCGTAGCGTATTGACCTTAAAATGCATGTATTGCTTGTTATTAGTAAATTTTATTCATAATAACTTCACAAAATGCAGAAATAAAAAAATACAATAAATAAAAACATATTTTTCCTCCTTAACTTTAACATAAACCGTCACAATTCAAACGACGCGACGTCTTTTTTCCGTTACTCAACTTAAGTAAAAAAAAAACTGAAGTTTTTAGTATTAAAGGTGTATAAAATGTATATGTTTCTATAATCTATATTAAATATGCTTCTTTATAATATTTTTTATTATTTGAAATAAAGGATATATATTAGTTATATGACGTTCTAAAAAAATAAAAATAAAATTGTGTTTTTCCTCGCGGCACAACTTTTTTTTTAATACGAAATTTTACATTTTTAATATCAGAAATGAATTCTGCATGTCTGTTTTACACGAAAATGATACCAAACAACCCCTAGCAGTCTTAACCAGAGAGTAATAACATATTGCACGGGACCCCTGATTTTGACGTGAAGGTCCAAAAATTTTACAGACCGCCAATACTAAAAAATATTCATCTTTGCTCACTCTATCTATGGTCAAATATTCAGAACTTTTTCTCGATGCGCACAATTTTTTTCGCATTTGTACTGAGACAAATCCCTACTATATTTGTTATGGACCCTAATATGTTTTATATTATCTGAGTAAAGCATGAAGCGAAGTTTATTTTTGCATTATTATATTTGTAAAATACTTTAATATCTTCCCAAAAATATCACCTAAACTTTCGCAATTTTTAGCAAAATTGCTCTAGCAAAACATACCTACTCTCTCTTAAAAAATATATATTAAAATGAAAAAAACTTACATTTATTCCTCAGGCGACTCATTTTCCAATGTATTTATATATTTTTGACGTACTTGTATAACTTAATTTTAATCAATAAAAACCTTACTCTTTTCACCTCTCCAAGCAAAAATCGCGAAACTGGTGTTAGATTAGGGTGATTTTTTTAATAAATGAAGCATAAAATTAAAAAATCGTTGTATTTATTCCATCCAAAAAGAAACGATCTTTCATAATATGTATACGTGATGATGATGTACGGGCACGGGCGACGTCCAAAATATGTTTACACTTTTGCACCTTACTCCTTTATCGCTTGATACTCCACCGGTCATAAAATTTGTTCCTGGCTTAGGTATACGGTCCATTACAAATTAGGTTATTAACTAAGTAGGTACCTACATAATTTATTTGTAAAGTTCAAAACTTGATTTTTTGATGAAGAAAGCGATGCTGCCCTGGTATTTTGTGCAGTACCTATTATTTTATTTCTTCCTTTACACTGTTCCAGCAGAAGCTCCATTTTGTTTGAAACAAAAAGGACACAACAAAGACGAAAGGAAAGCGAGAAAATACAACAAGTATTTAACCGCTTTCAGATTAGGTTGGTACCTCCCTACTTCATTATCTGATATATTGAGGTACCAATGTAAACATTATTGACCCGATCGATAGCTAAGTCTACATTCCGACATCTCGCTTATCAGCAGATAGCGATATCGCTAGATGTCGTAAACGGATCTCTATGTTCGATGGAGTAGGTAGGTACCTACCTAACTACCTATAGATAATGGATGAGATGAGGTACCTACTAAATGGCTGCAAGATGTATAAGAAAATGGATATGAGTAGGATAAGATACTTAAAAAGCTTTAGTTCTTATACGTACTTATATAAGTAGAGACTTTAAAGCCCGTCACGGGCGTCTGTGACGGGCTTAAGTGTGTTAAGTGTCAAGTCAAGAAAGCTGATTAGTGATTAATATTCAATAAGCTAGGTCCTCCTATCGGCAAGGAATAAAAGCCAGGGGGGAAAGAAAAAAAAGTAAGGTAGGTCTACCATGACCAATAAAATTGACCATGTTATGAAGGGAAAAAAGAAGAAATAGGTAACAAGTTACGATTAAGTTTAGGATCAATGTCAATTAGAATAATTAATGATTGCTTTTTTTTTTTTTTTTATTGATAAAACTATTTTATTTGGTAAATATAAGCGTTAAAACTAGGTACAATAATAAATAAAAATTTAAATATAAATTAAAAGCTATCTTAAATCAAAAAACACTAAACTAAAAAATCCCCCCGCTGCATGGTACCGTAGATACTGGCAGCATTTCCCCTTTGTATGGCAATACTAATTCGTTGGGCAAGGAAGCTGCCAGCTCTACGGTCACCAGTGGCATCCACTAACCTCTTAGAAAGATCTCTGAAGATGATTGCTAAATTTAAACTTTCGTGAGACATAGGTACTAACAGTCTAAAATAAAACGGTTACACTCACGGCATTTTGTCACTTCGCGCGACATGTTTCGGAGATCGATCGATTAATGATTGTGCCTAAAAATAAACAAACTTTTTCTCTGTAATGTAATGTTATATAACTACTCAATCACCATACATCTGTTAACTTCGCTATCTTGATAATGATCTCAGACTGCTGAGTTGACTCACTGGCCATTGAAACACCTACGCACAAACACCTTAACAGACTCCATTACTTACACACTTGATACAATATACCTAATATCTATCATATGTACGTCTCATGCCAGTCTTGTTCCGATCGTATTACCCAAACTGCCTTAGTACCTACCTACCTATAAGTTATAAAGACACTTGAGATTAGAAAGTTTACGCAAATTAACATGGGTACCAAAAAAGTGTTTGAAACGGTACCTATGACTCAAATGATTAAATTCACGAAGTCTTAAAGTGCTTAACTAGCACCCATAAAATTAAAGAAATAAGAGCCTCCCCTGGAAAGGTACCTATGAACATGCAAATGGTTGGAACGTTCACGTCATTATTATATTACTAGAAGTCCGCCTCGAACTGAGAACTCGCGTTTTCCTTGCAAACGAGTTGACCAATATAACAAGACCCTAAGGAGGATTTTTTTTCTCCTTTTAGCTCCACCACTTGATCGATCCTGCTCATCTACGAACTTACAAATTTTATGTATCTCTGCTACAGCCCCAAGAAATTTCATAAAGATCAGAAAATCGTTACTAAAGTTATCGTCGGACAAACTATCGAAATCAAAAAGCCATCCAAATGCCGAGACGTCCCAATGACAGTTCGGTCTGGAGTTGTTTGTAAGAACTCACTTCGCTTACGCTCCGCGAGTTCGATATGGAGCCTGACGTCTCCCACAGCAGAGGCAGAGGCCTCCCCCTAGTTTTTCCACTGATCCCATGTAAAGTGCAAAATGCCTAATTACTTAATTAGATTAAGGTGGGCCAATAAAAAGATGCATGAGTTTTGTGGAAGTTCTAAGGAAAAGGAAGTGATTGAGGAAAATACAGGTAAGTTAGTTACCCAACTTACTACAGAGATACTGATTTAGACTTTCACGGTTTTTACTCATAATTATTTGTAATAAACGGGACTTAACCGCGTATATAATTTTTAAATTACCTTCGACGTTTCGAGGACGACATTGTCCCCGTGGTCGCGAAGAAAGACTGGCTCCAGTTGACATCAACATCTTCTAGCTGCGCGAGTTTTTCGAACTACCCGCACTTGGTCTTGATTATCAACTTGAACGTTTTGCACACTAGGGATGTCACTCGGTCGACACACAAAACTCACAATGTCCGGCTTTCGAACCGGCGGTATTCGTTGACGCCTACATTTACTAATGACAGGATTCCATGTAGATGAGATCCTAAAACCATCGTCCCGATTGAAATTACAGGGTTTTTTGATTTCAATGGCTTCACGAACTTTTCTACTATAAAACCGACGATCCGTAGAAAGGATTTTAGGATTATGAAGCTCTATCCAATGGTTCGGTCCTGACTCTAGCAAATGCTCAGCAACGGCTGACTTGTTCACCTGACGATTTTTGACAGCTGCCATATGTTCCTTGACTCTTTCTGCGATAGTTCTCTTTGTTTGTCCTATGTAGGAACTACCACAACTGCAATCGATCTTGTAAACGCCAGGTGACTGGAAAGGTATAACGTCCTTCGGTGACCTTAGATTTTCCCCGATTTTAGACAACGGTGTGTATACGGTCCTTATGGAGTACTTCTCAAGTACTACACCAATCTTATCCGTTATCCCTTTTACATAAGGCATAAATGCCGGTTGTCTGGACACATTTGGACGCTTCATTCTTGCCTTCCGTCTGGGTTGCCACTTTTTCACTTTATACCCATTCCACCTAAGTACCTCCTGAATATGCGATATCTCGCCCTCCAAATATTCAGGGTCACACAGATCATGTGCTCTGTTCACTAATGAGCTAATCACTGATTGTAAATGGCGGGGATGGTGATGAGAAAGAGCGTTTAAATACCTATCTGTGTGTGTCGGCTTCCTGTATACAGTATGCTTTAGGGTTCCATCCGAATGACCAATCACTTTGACGTCCAGAAAGGGCAAACTGCGCTGTGTTTCCAACTCATACGTGAAATTAATCTTGGGATGAATTGAATTTAAATGTTGGAGTAATTGCTCCACCTCCTGCTTTCCACCCTTTATAATACAAAAGACATCATCCACATACCGCTTCCACAACTTCACTGCCCATTGCTGTAAGTCTATACCGGCCTCGATATCTTCCATCCAGATATTTGCCAAAACCGGTGCTACAGGGCTTCCCATGGCAACTCCATCGATCTGGAGGTAATGTCTTCCGCAATACAAAAAGTAACTACCCTCTAAGCAGTTTCTTAGCAACACCATAATTGACTCCGACATGCCACAATCGCTCAGCTTCTTTCTGACAACTTCTAGACATTCTTTCACTGGAACATTGGTAAACAGCGACTCCACGTCAAAACTCACCATTATGTCCTCCGGTTCCAGCGTTATCTCCTTGAGAATGTCTTTAAAGTGACGAGAGTCCTTCATATAAGACGACGTTTTACCTACAAGAGGCTTTAGTACCGACGCAACATGCTTCGCAAGGTCGTAAGTAGGAGAAGAGATTTGACTCACGATTGGCCGCAAGGCACATTAGTTTTATGCACTTTAGGTAGTCCGTATAATTTTGGAGGTAGCACGATCTTTGGTTTATACAATCGGTTGAAAACGTCCTCCTCGAATGACTCTCTGTAGTCTCTGTTTACAGCCCTAATGCGACGAGTGACCCTAGCAGTAGGGTTGTACGACACAGGCTTGTATACTAGCTTGTCATCAAGTAAATGTCGAATTTTGCTGTCATAGTCAGCTGAGTCCATCACTACGGTGGCGTTTCCCTTGTCCGCCTTAAGAACCAGGATATCCTCATTTTTCTTCAGATCCTTAAGAGCTGATCGCTCCTCCGCAGTGGTATTACTTCTTGGCAATTTGGCTTTTCTAAGAATAACGGCAACATCCTGCCTTAACGCATCCGCGTCACACGGCGGCACCTTATTACGCGTTATTGTTTCTTCGACACTACATATTACAGCCTCATACGGAACCCGCTTTGGTGTAATTGCGAAATTTAACCCTTTTTCCAGTACGCTAACAGTTGCACTATCCAAACCGACACTCGATAAGTTTACAACTGTGGTGGTGGTGGTGGTGGTGTGGTGTGGTGTGGTGTTGTGTCAACAAAGAGAACTATCGCAGAAAGAGTCAAGGAACATATGGCAGCTGTCAAAAATCGTCAGGTGAACAAGTCAGCCGTTGCTGAGCATTTGCTAGAGTCAGGACCGAACCATTGGATAGAGCTTCATAATCCTAAAATCCTTTCTACGGGTCGTCGGTTTTATAGTAGAAAAGTTCGTGAAGCCATTGAAATCAAAAAACACTGTAATTTCAATCGGGACGATGGTTTTAGGATCTCATCTACATGGAATCCTGTCATTAGTAAATGTAGGCGTCAACGAATACCGCCGGTTCGAAAGCCGGACATTGTGAGTTTTGTGTGTCGACCGAGTGACATCCCTAGTGTGCAAAACGTTCAAGTTGATAATCAAGACCAAGTGCGGGTAGTTCGAAAAACTCGCGCAGCTAGAAGATGTTGATGTCAACTGGAGCCAGTCTTTCTTCGCGACCACGGGGACAATGTCGTCTCGAAACGTCGAAGGTAATTTAAAAATTATATACGCGGTTAAGTCCCGTTTATTACAAATAATTACTACAGAGATATCTGGGTGAAATATTTAAATAGAGTTACTGTACATGTTCCGATCCCACAAGATTCCAAAAGTTAAAACTTCCTTGCAGTTGGATTGCCCCCAGCTGTACCTTATGGCTACTCTACATGATGGGCCATCAAAGGGACGCAGCTATGCGTTAGAGGGAGTCAACGATATTGCGATCTCGTTCCGTCGTATAGCTGCGTCCCTATGATGGCCCATATTAGGTATATTTTGTAATGGGTTGGCCGGTCGAAAGTTTTTACAGATGGCGCCAGCATAGCTGGTATCTGTCAGTCCTACCAATTGTGTCAAATTCTTGTTTTTTTTTGTAATTTTCTGACCTGGATGGGCTAGCCTTTAAGCCAAATCCCATACTTACAACAATACTAGTGACAGCTATAGCTATGCTGGCGCCATCTGGCCAAACCGTTGACAGTTGCCAACCCCATTGTGACTAATTACTTAAATTAATTATGCAACCGGTTTTTTTTGTATCTACGTATGACGAACGTCATAATTTTGACTCCTACAGGTGACTACTTCACGTGTGACCTTATATTTCTGCATAGTACCTACTACCTACATTATGTTGCATTGTTAACATGACAATATTGCTCAAAATGACGTTTTAAGTCTTCTCGATAAGATAAGTAAATATCATCTAAGAGGACAAATATCTCTTCATTTATTTTCATTATAGATAGTATAGATACTACTAAATAGGTACTAGAAGTAGGTAGCTACTAACAATACCCGGTGTAACATGAGGAAACCGAATAATTTTAACAGCGTATTCCTGATCATAATTGAAGACTAAAATGTCATACAAACTTTCCTGAATTTTGCCTAGTTTCCGAGGAGTTCCAATTAAAAAAGTAACTCATTTCTCATTGTTACTCAGCGAAACACGATTTTTAGATGGCGATTTCACCAGTATGGGGCCTAGTCTAAAAAAGATGTCAAAGTGACAATAAACATTGTGTACCTATAAACTATTTCTTAAAAAGAAAAATTTAGAAATTCATTTAAACCGATAATTTTACCTATGAGACTTACTTATTATGTATAAAAGCATTAAAAAAAACGATAAAACATACAAAAAAAATATTTTGTCGGTTTTGACATAAACTCTCTTGATCTCAGAAATGCGTGGTTCAAATCTTTCTGTTTCCTCGTGTTACACCGTGTAGGTATAATGACGTTCAAATTACTATTATCAATCAAGTTCCGAAGTTCCAAAACAGCTGTTTCTTTATCTCCGGATGATTAAGCATGACAATAGTCTCATCATCTTTGTGATTATACGTACCCGTACCTACCTCGTTTTCCGAAATGATTTCGAACATCAACCTTACTTTAAGCGTAATTAAATAGCTTTTGCAATCTTTGGCAACGATAGACTTACGAGCTTATAAAATCTATCGATGCCATTCATCAAGTTAAATTCGTCCGATAGCTTCAAGGTTAGCCATGCCTAGTTGAAGAAAAAGGTGCAGTAGCCGTTTACCGGACGGGTTTTTTTTAAAAGGACGTAGGTAAAACCTATGGAAATTTCGCAGTAGGGTAAACCACCCTAATATCGGCCCCGTCAACGTTTTTCTGACTTCAACTACACATAATATGTAAACCAGTTAAATTTCGTGTCATGTAATTTTTTTTCCTAGTGTGATATTTAATTGGCTTTCTTTTTGTTACATAATATTAAAAAATAACTTCGTCACATAATTATTATGATTTATTTTATCAAGCCACACCGCTTTTCCCTAACATCGGCCCACGTGTGCCTAAATCCGGCCAGATTTTTGCCTTATATCGGCATATGCCAACAGAATGGTGACACACTGGTTCCAATAGTGGACAAAATTGGAGATTCAAATTAAAAAATGTGCGCTGTAAATACAATTGTTTATTTTTACGCTGTATATAAATCAGTCTTGAAAAATTCTTGGTATTATTGAGATAAAAAAAAAATGTCAACAAAGTAATGTTTCTTAAAAAAATCAACAAGAAAATAGCTTTACATTATTAATACAGAACACTAAGAAATAATATAGAATAATATAATTTTAAAATCAGCAACAAATAACCGGTTTTATATTCTAAAATGATTGAGATCAACAAAAATACGCATTAAAATTATAGGTACGCAGCATATGTTAAAATTATCGATTTTCATAGGAACAAAATATGTCCCCTCTAAACCCAGGGGCCTCCTTTGATTTTCAGACTTTTTTTACCACACTGAACTACACTGGACAAATTTTTTGTCTAGCTTTGATTAAAATTTGAACACATAAATTATAAAATAAAGATACAGTACGATTATAATGAGTTTGGTCTTCGGCATTTCTCGTTTACCTTCGGGTGTGATCGGAAATGACACGGCCTACATTGTGCCACATTTTCTAGATGGTCGTTTTCACGTAACAGTTTCTAAGAGGCAATGAATATCACCTGCCATGATGACAGTTGTTTACAGTAGACCTTTTTCACACAGATTTGACTTTTGAATTTTATTGAGCCATTTTCAAATCTAACTTATATTATAAATCGTAAAATTTCAGAACATAACCTATGTATGGGGGCGGGGTCATGATTACAAGAAAAATCTTGATAGCGTGATGTAATGTAATTGATAGGCAGCGCCATCTATCGAAATTTAGAAGCAATGTTTGGATGTTTGATCCTCAATCACGCGATAACGGCTGAACGGATGTCGATGAAACTTGGCATACAGATAGACAATGATATGGATTGAAACAGGATACAACGCGGGCGAAGCCGCGAGCGGCATCTTGTCTTTAATAAATATACAATTGTTTGTTCTTAGTAGGTACCTAATTCAAGGTAAGGGACAGATCGGCAAGCGCAGCGTTACGTTAAGTGAAAACAAAAAAAAAAGTTGAAAACTTATATTAACCACAATTATCTATTTTTAATATTGTTTTTTAACGTTACCAAATAGTATTACTATTAAACAAAGATCTTGTTTTTATTATTTTATTTTACAGCTAAAGCATACAAATCAATATAATGTATCTAAATCAAATTTATTACATATTGTATTGTAACCCAAAAAACAGCAACGAAAGAAGAAAAATATGATTTTGTCCTCAAGTATTCACTTTGACCCACTGTGCATCACAGCTGATTATTATTGCTGTCAAATATCAAAGGAAGCCGCCCCTGCCGGTTTTAGGAATCGTGGGAAAAATATGAATTTCTAATACCGGCCGGGGCGGCCGATAATTAGATTTAGTACCAAAAACCGAGGCCTAAACCCGGCCCCTTAAAAATTACCATTTAGCATGAACATTTTAATGAATTTAGTATGTCAAATGATTCTTTGTTTCAATATCTATCGAAAACAACCAATAAACACCACGTCAAAAGAATATAATACAGCCAAATCGCTTACCCAAGAATGTCCTGCGCAGTCGGGATAGAGGTAAAATTTTGGCGAATTATGACATGTACGCACCGGTTCACGTTCAACGGCCGACTGAATTGTCGTAAGTGCACCGATCGGCCGCCGTGCCGGTATTGTCTATCGCGTATGAAATAAGGTCTATTTTGGTACATTAATAGCCTAACATTATTGGACCTTTTATAATTTATGCCACGATTTGTGAGACACGGCCGGTATTAGGAGGGGGCTGGATTTAGGGTGGTTTACCCTAACTACGTAAAAATCATTTACTTGGTGAGTAATAGGTTTTATTTAAAAAGCGGTTATCGATCTATATAGCGGTTCTGTTTCGAGCTCTGAATTCTTTCATTTAGTTATAAGATGTTGCGGAATAAATAAATTTAGGTTTGTACCCATTTGCATTTGCCTGGTAGAATTTTTCGAATTATAACGGGAAATATATAATTACATAATGTTTGGTGTCTGTCACTCCATAAATACTAAGTACCTATACAATACATACATACAATACATATGGGTCGAGACGATAGGTAGGTTTAATTTCTTCAAAGGAAGCAACGTGTGACTATAATATTTGTTGAATTCCCTCGTTTTCTCCAGAATCCAACAAAATTGGAATAATAATAAAAAGAAAAAACAATTAGCTACAAGTACCTACGCCCTAAAAATGTTTTTTTTTCAGCAATGTTTACTAGCATATAAACAATATAAAACATGTACCTATCTTAATGAAACTCACGGTCTAAATACAGTGCGTCCCCTTGTATGGGTAATCACTGGGACAGTGGTAACGGTCGTGTTGTGACACTCCACTTATTTACTTAATAACGTATAATTTTTGTAAGCTAGAAAATTGCAAGATATGATTAATAATTTGTTAGAAATGGAGACAGGTAATACGATAAACGATATTAATTGAGCTTTTCGAATTAAGCTTGATCAAGCTAGTCTGATAATAGAGCTCGAAGGTAGCCGAAAAATAACTGAAATCCATTGAGTTACGGAATCTTACAATTGTCTTTTCGAGCAAAGAAGACTGTCTAGTACCTACAGTAACTTAATAAAAAAGGGTCTGGCCGGACCGCCATACCAAAATCGCCCCTGGCTGAATTTGAGATATTGTTATGCACGATTATTCGTTTTATTATAACATATACTTTTGGTGAATATTATGCCTTAAATGATTCCCGTTTGCGAAAAAATTAAAAAAAAAAATTTCGTTTTTATTTTTTTTCTTCAAAACCACGTATTCGATTGACTTGTTCTTTGGATATTTTATAGATATATTAGGGATACATCAAAGAAAAAAAATTTACTTCCTGACTTTATTTAAAGTACATAATTTTTTGAGTTTATTTTTAAAATGTTTTTTTTATACTACATATGAGTTAGCGACACCTACCATATTTTCATATAATATGCGCATTTTTATACTCTATTAAATATATTTTTTTCAAAAATATTGGTTTGGATCAACAACTTGAAAAAAAAAATTTCATAATTAGCATACGTCGTTATCGCGGGTGCAAAAACAAATGTGTTGAAGAATGTATATAACAGAGTGTCCGTTTGATATAAACAGAGTATTTCTACCTACGCGTCTTAGCCTCTAAGAAGTTCTTCATATCTAGCACAATGTTTTTGCTGGAAATGATCAATCAAACTCTTTTCAATCTTGCGCCTTTTCTACGTTCCTTAAAGTGCGCCTTTTTGAGTTGAAATTTCGTTTCACATTTTTTTAATGAAAATAACGAGTAACCGTGAATTTAGGGGGAACCAATTGTTCCTAAGTCTAAAATAATCGTTTATCTACAAGTCTACATAAATCGATCAAGAATGAAAAATGTTTCGAATAACAGGTGACAGAAGAGATTGCCGTTAGGACTGCGTGGCTAATCTTTTTAACCGACTTCAAAAAAGGAGGAGGTTCCAATTCGACAGTTTTTTTTTATCATTATTATTTTTTGTATGTATGTTACTCGATATCTCCGTGAATCGTGAACCGATTTTCAAAATTTATTTTTAATCGAATGGGTATATCCCCTAGATGGTCCCGTTGGCACCAAGTGGGGATCTGATGATGGGACCCTGAAGAAATCGAGGGAACTGTTCAACTATTATAGGCACACCTATAGTGGTTTCACTATTTTTTACAGCAACTCGGCCACTTTCCCTTGGAATAGCGGATCCTAAGCGAAGTCGGTTCTTTTTTTGTTTAAAATTATTAATATGTACTAATTATCAAGTCAAGTACGATATTAGAAAAAAAAATTGAATAATTTTGATCTCGTAGGTACAACCGTTTTTTATACTACTGACACTTCTGTTATTTCTTGTTTATCATAATCTTTGAGTTCTGTCAAATCGTAGTTGCACCCGCGATAACGACGTATGATAATTAGAGTGGACAAAATTAACCTTTAATTAGTATTTAATTGTCTAACACCGGGAGTGGCCCTTTTTTCCTCAATTGAAACGGGTTATTATTAAAAAAAAAACATAAATTAAGAATGATTTTTTTTTCTTGCGCTGCTGGCGAATCGAAGCAATCATATACAGGATGGATTTTCTTTTTGGGTCAGTGAAGGCAGCTGCCAGATTCCGGGCTGCTACGTGAAAATGGTCTTAGAAGACCTTCCCTCGATTTCAGAATAATTTCAGATTAATGAAGGATCGCATTTACAGATTTTGGAATAAACATACAGGGTGCAAGAAAAAGGTAATTTTTGTGAAACTTTTTTTGATGCCATTCGAGTCCATTCCAATCCAGGATAAAAAGCTTGTACGGGACCAAAAAAATTCCGGCTAGAACAGCCACAAGTCGAGGAAAACTTTTCCCATATATTTTGTATGAAAATGAAAACTTTTATTTTTCACATGCAATTATTTTATGCCAATAGATTCCATTCCCGTTCAGTATCAATAGTTTCCATGGGGTCAACTTACGGTAATGTACCAAACAGCCACAAATTGAAGATTATTTTTCCATACATTTACTGCTTTAAAATCCCCGTTTTTTTGATATTTTGAATGATTTGACTGTGATGTCCTCAGTATTATTGTTCTTAAACGTAACGGGACTGATTGGCGTGATTGAAAAATGAAAATTAATTTTCACATTTTTTTCCATAGTAAATGTATGGAAAAATAATCTTCAATTTGTGGCTGTTTGGTACATTACCGTAAGTTGATCCCATGGAAACTATTGATACTGAACGGGAATGGAATCTATTGGCATAAAATAATTGCATGTGAAAAATAAAAGTTTTCTTTTTCATACAAAATTTATGGAAAAAGCTTTCCTCGATTTGTGGCTGTTCTAGCCGGATTTTTTTTGGTCCCATACAAGCTTTTGATCCTGGATAGGAACGGACTCGAATGGCATCAAAAAAAAGTTTCTAAAAAATTACCTTTTTCTTGCACCCTGTATGTTTATTCCAAAATCTGTAAATGCGATCCTTCATTAATCTGAAATTATTCTGAAATCGAGGGAAGGTCTTCTAAGACCATTTTCACGTAGCAGCCCGGAATCTGGCAGCTGCCTTCACTGACCCAAAAAGAAAATCCATCCTGTATATGACTGCTTCGATTCGCCAGCAGCGCAAGAAAAAAAAATCTTTTTTAATTTATATTTTTATTTTTTAATTTATGTTTTTTTTTAATAATAACCCGTTTCAATTGAGGAAAAAAGGGCCACTCCCGGTGTTAGACAATTAAATACTAATAAAGGTTAATTTTGTCCACTCTAATTATGAAAATTTTTTTTTTCAAGTTGTTGATCCAAACCAATATTTTTGAAAAAAATATATGTAATAGAGTATAAAAATGCGCATATTATATGAAAATATGGTAGGTGTCGCTAACTCATATGTAGTATAAAAAAAATATTTTAAAAATAAACTCAAAAAATTATGTACTTAAAATAAAGTCAGGAAGTTAATTTTTTTTTCTTTGATGTATCCCTAATATATCTACAAAATATCCAAAGAACAAGTCAATCGAATACGTGGTTTAAAAGAAAAAAAAAAAACGAAATTTTTTTTTTTTTTTTTTTCGCCAACGGGAATCATTTAAGGCATAATATTCACCAAAAGTATATGTAATAATAAAACGAATAATCGTGCATAACAATATCTCAAATTCAGCCAGGGGCGATTTTGGTATGGCGGTCCGGCCAGACCCTTTAATCAAAGCCTACAGAGGCTGTTACGAATATCGGAGCCCCTAAATTTGAAACTGTAAATAAATACACATGCAGCTATTCCTTTTCTCCATTTACATTTAGGATGGGCTTTCCTACCGTTTTTACCCAGGAATCCGATCCGATTCTAAGTCATCTTATCCAAGAGAACACTGTACTCATTAGAAGGTAAACGTCCTCATCGTCACTGGCCTAGTAAATGACGTAAATGTCATTAATAGCAATAGTAATAGAGACGACAGAGCACTGTACCAACGATTGTGCATAACATCTCGAGCAAAATGTTTAACCTTGAAATGTTTCGAATATACCTTGCACAGAAAAAAATTAGCTCGCTGTAAGTAAACCCCTTTTGCTAAGGGAGACAGCATAATTTAGTAACCTAGGACTAAGGACCTAGTAGGTAAGCATATCTACAAGATATAATAATATCAGTTCATGGTGCACGTATCTAACTCTAGTAAACGTTTCTCATATATAAACTTGTAGTATTGGCAATTAGTTATTATAGGGAAAATACCCGCAATCAGCTTTATAGTTTAGCTCTGAGCTGTGACTAGTATTTAGCTCTTTATTTTGATTAAAAGACGACCCAAACAAAATTCCCAGCCCCCGATGTACTATTTACAAATAAAATCAATAAACCTATTGATCTCTATGTTCAATGAGTTGTGACATTCCATTCCTTCATTAATTGTAGTATGTGTGTCAACACGCGTGTGTGCGTGCTTTGCATTAATTGGGTCAAAGCTTTAAGGGTTTAAAGTATTTAGTCCATTTGCCTTCCAAATGTACCTAACAAGATTATAAAAGCAATCTTATACAGCCATATCGTTAAGTGTTTTATAAGAACTTCAGGCTGACAAAATGTTATATACTTATGTATTTGAGGGTTTTGAGTTGGTAACTACGCGACAAAACAGATTTTTTTATTGGAAGCTATTAACACGCTACTAGGGTTAATCAATGTTTAGATATGATCATGTGACGTGTAAATATTATCATAGTCATTGCATGGCATGGGTTATATTATCCTAAATTCGATTTTCCGCCCTTTTGTTAAATGTTTCCACCACAAGTTATTATTACTTTGTCACGTTTTGCCCAAGACTTGTTGATCGGATTTGTGACTTTTTGCAGCTTTTGATTAATTTGGCAATGTAAGGAAGATAGTAAAATTGTAGCACATCGGACAGGCAATCCGAAGGATATGTAGATATATATCTCGCTCTACACTTGTGCGGTACGTCGCGGGAAGCTTTGGCTAAATAAACTAGCATATAATTATTAGTAAATACCCGAGCTATGTTACATAAACATAACCAGAGGGCACCGCGAAGTTCGAATATCGACGAAACGATGGCCCCGTCTCTATCGCTCTTCCTATACGAAAGAGAGTGATGCAAATTAACGATTCGATGAACGGAGTGCTTTGCGGTTATAGGCCAGTAACCACATACATAGGTACATTGAAAGAAGCACAATAAAATTTGAACCGTAACCCATTAACACTTTCGCCTGCCGCGCGCATGCCCGGCGCCTATAAACCAACCTAATGGCCGATAATCATTGGAATTGGACCGCGCCGAATCTTGACTCTTCTGCGGGAGAAAGGGTCGTTATGATACACGTTAGTTGCTTTACAGTATTTATAAATGATATACGGTAGTACTACGAGTAGTACGCTTTTTATTATGCGCGTCAACTATCGAACTTCGATTACAGAGGTCAATGCGACATCTCTACGTGAAAGATAACAATCTTATACAAGAACCTGCAAATGATGTTATTGTAAAATTATGCACTCTAATAAATTGGAATAGAAAACGCCACATAGGTGGATTTCAAGTAGATGGCGCTGTCAGACATGAGCTTCAAAAACTTTTTTCACCTCCCTAGCTCGGAAAGGCCTTTTTTATTCTTTAAAAACAGATAGCAAAACTGCATTTTATTCACAAGGGAGCAAAGAATATTTGAAATTCGAACTTGTTATTAGTTAGGTGTTTTGGAACGAAGTTCCTTATCAGACGGTTGGCGGAGAAATAAAAAAAGTCAAAATAAGTAAAAAAAGTCAAAAGCCAAAAAAGTGAAAAATAAAAAAAAGTCAAAAAAGTAAAAATAAAACAAAAAATTCTATCTCTCAGTTGCTTAAAGGTTAGCTGGAAGAGATCCCTTAAAGGGATAAGTTCGCCGTTGTACACACTTACTATATTTTTGTTGGTCATGTACTTGTTTTGTGCAATAAAGTGTTTTACTACTACTACTAAAAGTCAAAAAAGTCAAAAAAAGTCAAAAAAGTAAAAAAAAAGTCAAAAAACGTTGAAAAACTCAAAAAAAGATGAAAAACTCAAAAATGACAAAAAAGTAGTATTTTCCTCGCTTTAGTGAGGTGAAAAGATTTGTGTTACACACGGCTGCAAAGTTATTTTTACGTCTCGTGTGTTGCAACACTCACTACGCTCTGGATTCTATTTTTGAACTACTCGCTGCGCTCAGGATTCTATTTTCGAACCACTCGCTTCGCTCGTGGTTCAACCCTAGAATCCATTCGCTAGCTCGTAGTTCAACCCTAGAATCCATTCGCTAGCTCGTGCTTCAAGTCCACACTCGCGGTTAAAATACAACTTTGCACCCTTGTATAACAAATAACTATTAGACTGTGCTGCTCTACTCTATAAGTTACTCTGTGCTATAGCGTATCGAAAGCGCTTTATCCCCGTATGCAACGCGCGTTTGTAATGCATATGATGCCCGTTCAAAAGGAAGTAAGTACAATAATAAACAAAATCTTCGTGGAGCATACGCGGTTAGAACTCGTTGCAAATGCGAAGCAAACGAGAACCGTACCGGGCCATGCAGAAATTGACCCGGCACCTGCAGGCTGCAAATTGCAATACCTACGTTCTCGATAAGAATGCTGGACGGCCCGGTCATGGAACGTTACGGTGTTAGCCTGACCGGCCGGAACGGTCTAGTGGGCAAAGATATACGAGTATACACAGATATAAATAATATCTTAATTCAAAACGCAAAACTCTCTTGCACGCGGTTTCTTAAAGAGAGAAATAAATACCTTAGACCATTGAGTTATAATATAATAGAGGCGCAGACACAAACAAGATTTTCCGAAAATATAGCACAAAAAAATGTGTAGCCGGCCAGTGCGAATTATTTAACATCGTTAAGGTTGTATTACAATTTAGAAGAAAGATATGATAAAATGTCACCTGTCATTTATTTATTATTTATTTATTTAAACTTTATTGCACAATAAAAAGAGTACAAACGGCGAACTTAATGCCAAAAGGCATCATGTCATTCATCTGGCGTTCAAAAATCACATGGCACATAAGAGCAATGGAGTCGCTCTTGGATCAATTACTTTATTATGTATACTTAATTGTGACCCCCTAACCTTTTTAATTCTTTTTGGGGTTCTGTAGACAACTAGGGACATAGTTCCAACAGGTTGAGTTTTAAACCGTTTTTGGTGTATTGTGTATTGTGACGGGCCGGCAAATATGGAACCCAACATTGAGGAGGGCCCGACATGCTCTCGGACGGATTTTCTACCTAAGTTTGTGAGGCGAATGTTAAAAGTTGTAGGCAAACATCAGGTATAGTGGAGTACAACAACGCCTTTTTAACCTATAAAAATGACAAAACTCACAAGTCCGATTTTATATTGTGCCCCGTTAGAATACGTTAAGTACTAATAATGACAAATATTTTCTAACAATTGTGAGCATTGCGCTAGGTATAATACACGTATTTGTTTGCTACATAAAGAAAAGATTATGCAAGTTTTATTTTTCTCTACCAGACTATCGCTTTTTATTATTGCTACATAACTTCACATTTTATAACGGTTTTGTCAATAGCATTCGTCGTCTTAGCCATTTGTCGTTCGTTTAGAATTCAAGGTCACGCATATTTTTACAAATTGTATACGAATATGCTCACATAATCTATTGACCAAACTGTTATAAAATGACAGATGATATTGAAATAGTTGAATGCAATAGTATGGTAAAGAAAAATGTAATTTGGATAATCTTTTCTTTGTGTTATTAACAAATATCTATATAATACCTAGCGCATCGTCAATAGCTGTTAGAAAATATTTTTTACTATAACTAATCATATTATATTCTCTAACTAAAAATGAAAATCGCACTTGTGAATTATAAAAGTTCAAAACTGTTCCAGTACCGTACTAGTACCCAGATCGGTTGCCTGATTCGACTCCAGAATGGAATGAAAACTGCACACGGTCGGTTATGTTTACTTGTTTGCGTTCTGACCTAACGTATTCTTGACGGTGTAAACCGTACGGGCACAATGGGTGGCGGGTGAGGGTTATTGAGGTTTTCGGCCGCCGAACAAGCAGAAAGGGAAGCAGGCATGCGGCCCATGCGGGGGCGAAGTACATGCTCAAGACAAATTTAGAATCAAAAGAAACACAATAGCTCGGTAAACATAGTATTTCATGCTTTCTTTTTAAATCTTTAATTCAAAAATTGACAGATCACACTTTGAAATAATGAAAAAATAATAAACGAAAATATTTACATAATTGCTTTCTTGGGATTAGATATGAGGATATTACGGTATCTTTTGAGGTATATTTTACAAAAAACCGGCTAAAGTTCGTGTCGGACCACGCATAACAGAGAGTTATTTAAAAAAATCACAAGTTATATCACAAGGTCGTATCTGCCTATGTACGTAGTTTTTTGGAGATCACTCAAAAACTCCTTAACCGATAATGTTCAAATAATTTTTTTAGCAATTTCACTAGTGGCGCCTTGTGTTAAAATACACCTTGTGTTAAAATGTTATAAGGATACGTCTCAAAATGTCTGTGGCATACTTACGGAAGGACGGACGGACGGACAGACGGACATGACGAAACTATAAGGGTTCCGTTTTTGCCAATTTAGCCACGGAACCATAAAAAATGATTCAACATTATAAAATATAATATAATAATAAAATTTACTAAATAAGATTTAACAATTTTCTGAGTTTCGTAATTTAAAAAAAAAACAACAACTACTCCACTAGCCTTATGCCTCAATGCTGTCAGTTCGGTTTAAATTTACGAAACTTTTACTTCCTATCGCCGATTGTGCCTATAGTTCGTTGACCTTCATGCTGTAGCATTTGAGCTTAATCCCTAGTCTCACTTACACTGGTAATATTTTAACGAAACGTTTGTTAGTCCTTTGTAAATATACTCGTCGGAACGATCGGGCTTCGCTCGGCTCGGGCTCGGCTCTCTTCGGCAAAATTAGATGCGTTGCACCGTCTTTTACTGTGCCACATTTGGAGTGCTGATTTCTTATCTAGTATATATAAAATCATTGCCTTAGACCAATAAACATGACTTGAGTTAAAAATATCATGATTTTTAAAAGAAGAATTAAAATTATTCAGCTTTAGCTTTACCCATTTTTAAAGCGAATAGTAATGATTTGAGTTAAGATAATAATTATTTACGGCAAAAAAGCACCAAAATTTTCCTTTAAGAGTTTTATGTGTTTACGTCAAAAGCGATTAGTTCTTGGTTTGATGTTTTCAATCTACAGCTAAGAGCCAAAGCTAATTCAAAGAAGTAGCGCCAAAAGTTTGATTTGAGATTTTTAAGTTTTTAGGCAAGAGAGATTAATTTTTGCTTTGATGTTTTAAACCTACAATCAAGAGCCACAGCTATTCCAAAGAAGAAGCACATAATTTTTGCTTTGAAACATTCAAGTTTTGGACGTTAGTTACCCTGCGCATCAATAGATGTCTCTGCGTGTAGGTTAGAACACGCGAACGTTCGTTCGACGTAACTTCATGACCCTCGGCGCTTTACCCGGGCTCATTTGAGATTCACAATAGCAATCTCAGCTCTAGTTAATACGATTATAAATTGTGAGTATATAAATAATCATAATTTATATTTGTATTATCTACTTTTAGTTAAACTTCCTTTCTTGGGATTAGTCCCGAGAAACACAGTTTCTGCTACTAGCTTTTAAAGTAGTGCACTGAGACACTAAAGCGATTATCACACTGACGACGGATCCGCATGCGGCGCCGGTGTGCGAGCGAGATAGCGCTATACACATGCAGAGCGCTATCTCGCTCGCGCACCGGTGCCGCATGCGGATCCGCGCCAGTGTGATAACCGCCTTAGAAAATGTTATTGTTTGTTTCAAGTAATCGATTTCATACGCCAAGAAATTTTAGATCTTGGTGTGAAAATATCAAATTTTACATCAAGTAACACATGCTCTTGAACTAATGCGATTTCTTGTTTCCGTGGAGAAATTCAATTCTCAATTTAAACTATGAGTCTTCATCCAAGAAACAAAGTTTCTTGGCTTAAGTTCTTTATGTATTGCACTAAGACACATAAAGTTCAATTTAAAAAAAAATACAATACAAAAACAAAATTCAAACGCTCTTCGTGAGAATATTAAGCTATTTTAAAAAGAAGATTTTTAAATCTCGGATAAAGTATTGAATTTATTAGGTTAAGTAATAAACTTTGAAACATTTTATATCCTAAAATAAAGAATTTTATTTTTTCCTTATATGGGAAACTGGATATCTCTTGATTCAAATAGGTTTCTTTGGTTGAAGAGATTTTTTCTATCTGTGTAGTGTTGGTACGGGCACGGTCAGGTTTGGACGGAATGGTGGGCACCTTTATGTTAATGGCGAAATTCAGTCGCATGGAAGAACACCTGGCACTGGTTGGGTTATGTCTCATAACTACTACACATGTAATTAATCCAGTTTCATGCCATCAAAGTTATTGTTAGTCTTGCGCCTAAAAATAGCCACTGCGGTAGATTCATTGTTAATGAGCCAAATAATATGGATATCGATGTAACAAGTAACCTACAAAAAGAATGAACATACAATCATAAGTTAATATATAGATTCAGAAGATTGGGTGCTAATTTTACCTAGCCCGCCTACATAGAACTTACAAAAAAGACTAAAAATAGTTTTTTCCTTGCAGCGTCTGCAGAAGCTCTAGACAGAGCCAGATTAGCGCGCGAAAGACGCGAAGCGGAACAGAGGAAGCGGCTCGATGAACTGCGAGCACACGCAGCAGCGGCGCAAGCGCAGCGGGAGAAGAGGGACGAGGAACGACGGAAGAGACAGGCCGAGCAGAGAGCGAGGGATGACGACCGAAGGGTACAGGTAAGAGGAAGGTGAAAACTAGTAGGTATTTCCACTGGAAAAGTATTCCAATAGGTGGGTCCATACCGAACGAGCCGCCTCGCGAGGATATTGCCGCGCGAAGCAGCTCGGCAAGTGTAAACGTGCCTCTGCCTAAAACACGTTCATTTTTTCACACCAGTGGTTTAGGTGCTAAGTAAATTTCAACGATTGCTGCAGTATTGCCTGCAGAATCCATTAACACATCTCGATAACTTCTTGCATCATTTAACGGGCTCATGATTTTACAATTTATTATTTTCGAACATAAATAGTTCTACTATAAAAAATATTTTGATTTATGTCAATGAAAATAGTTTCCCTTTGTTTTTAACACTTGGACATTTATTAAGTGCATTCAATTTCATCGAAGAAAATTAACTTGAGTAGGTAAAATATTCCTTAAATCCACCGATAGATGTTAAAACGGTGTCAAAGTCACATGCTGACATATTTATGTAAATTCGTTTTATCATTGTCGTCATTTACCTAAGATGAGAGCGATTAGTATATAATTTATTACAAATATGCTAATGGCTTTTTATAAAATATTATAAGGCATGTTAGTAAACAAGGTAAAACATTGACGGGCATGCAGCGCTTGATTTCGCTTTAGATAATGAGTATGCAAAACTCTCAAAGAAATAATTTTGCGCGTATATTTTCTCTTAAACATTCCGGCGTGTAAAATGCCAGCGCAAGGTAATTGCACGCTGTTTTGCCTCGTGACGTCACGGCCTCGCTCTGGTGATGTCATCTCAGTTCCCACTTGTTTAGCCATTTAGATTTGTCTTAGGCTTATGGCAGCGCATGGTTTGCATTCTTGCAGTAGATTGTCTTGCATTCTCGCTAAGATTCCGTCTTGTTAATCATGTCCTAATTATGTAGTATTGATACATGCATATCTACTTATGAGTAATTCATTAAAAAAAACTAAACGAGACTAGATTATGCAGATTTAGCTTAAGGTCAAAATACAATAATACTAGCGACTCGCCCCGGCTTTCGCACGGGTGCAATTCTACATATAAACCTTCCTCTTGAATCACTCTATCTATTGAAAAAACCGCATCAAAATCCGTTGCGTAGTTTTAACGATCTAAGCATACATGCAGACAGACAGCAGAAAGCGACTTTGTTTTATACTATGTAGTGATAGCATAAATTCAGATTAAATTTGATCGCTAAAAAATTCAACAAACAGGGAGACAAACATTTCAGGAAATAAACAAAATCAATTCTGTCAAATTTCATACGAAGTTCCACGTTTAACGAACAGATCTCACACCGCGCAAATGTGATTAAAATAGATATTATACCTACTTATAAAACCTGCTTTGAGAGATGTTATGTTTATTTGTGAAGTTATTGAAAAATAGGGTAATATATAGAAGGGCAGGTATTTATCACCAATAGGTACCACTGTTAGGTGACCAGGTCAACGTTACGTAACGTGTTTATTGTCAATTACGGCTCGACGCGCGGTCCGGTGTGTTTCTACCAATTGTAGTGGGTACCTATGTACCTAGTACAGTCGCCATCAAATAGTTCGGAGCGGCCAAGGTGGTCATATATCTAAACAACGCCTCTAATGTCAAGGCGATAAAGTGCATGTTCAGATATTTTGAGTACCCTGTTCGCTCCGATATATTTGATGGCGACTTTACGCTAAGTACGTTTAATGGTGTCCTTTGACGCATGTGTGAAGGTATCAAAGAACTGCGTTGATAATTTATAGGCGATTCGTAACTAATATAATATACCTAAGCACAAATATTTAGTTCGATCATCAAACTAAGTAAATTGAACGTTCATTAACCTCGGCCCATTGGCTGATAAACATACATGACGATACAAATAGGTAAGAAGCATCTTTTTCCAAGTTTACTTCAGAAAAAATGTAGATAATTGTTTGTCCAGTCAGATAAACAAGGTTGAATTTTAGGTATAGAAACCTACATTTAGTTAGATCTATGTGTTTGTTCTCATTGACACTAATTACAACGTACGAATGCGGTCAAGATCGCTAATACAAAACCGACCAAGCCTTTTACAAGAAGGAAGAGCGTATCTATATTTAGACTTTTAAATATTTACAGCCATCCATTTCAATAACAATCCACATATCAAATCTTCTAAGCAATTTCGTCAGCTTCCTGTAAACGAAATAAAATACCAAACCCTCTCATACGTTAATGGCCTATACGGAAATAATCCCGAGGCGTTCTGTTGTAGTGCATCAAAAACATTTAATTTTAACTCGCACTGCGTCAAGGAGTCGTGACAAAAATACACTTCCTTCAGGATCACGTACCAATCAAACTTTGCCGTTGACAAAGTCATAGACATAACTAACTTCCTGAGAAACCCCTGTTTGTTGATTCCTGGATTAAGTTGGCGTCATTAGTTAACCCACGTTAGCTTTACCATTGATGAAATTAAGCTCTCGTCTGATTTGTTAGAAATTAGTGAAGAGTTAACTGTAATATATATGTTGGTGTTAGCGGCTGCATTCTAGAAAATGGGCGTTTTTTCAATCAGCGCTCGCAATCGAGCGAGTGATAGTTACTGAATCATATTGAAAGTGTTCGGTTCTGTTTCTGTATCTGTGACGGTACTGATGGGTTCGGAATGGGATTACGTGTTTAAAATAAATATTATATTCAGTATATAGATTGTGATCCTAGTGCTATTGGAGAAATGTCGGGGTTTTCACTTGACTACACGGAGGCGCTAAAGAGGGTATGTGTTCCTCGAGTTTCTCATTTAACAAGCAATTACAAGAAGTAAACCTTCCGTTATGCTGGCTCGTATTTAGTTTCTGATTTTACTATTAATCAAATATTATGCTTCTACTTCGGCGGCGGAGCCCTGGGTTCGCTCCAGTTGAAATTATAATACCACTTAATTACCTACATTACCTACATACCCGGTTATTAAATTTAGTAAAGGGCAGAAAAATAGTCCTTTTTTATCACTGATTATTCTTTTGGAATGTTAGTATTCTAGGAAATTTGATGTTGACTATGCGATTATTATTATTAACAACGCCACCAACAAACAAGTCGTGGCATCTCACCGAACTGAAAATAGTTAGTTCTCTCAAATCTAGGGCTCAAATTAAACTAGTGAACAAGGCGGTAGATATAAATCAGTACTGACAGAAGCTTCGCTGAGTAGTCAACCTGCATTATACGATGTAGTTTTCACACATGTTGAAAGTAACCCTCCTATTTTCGAGTAGCTATAGGTATACTGAGTAAGCTCATACTGCACTTAAAACGTAAGTCTGATAACGTCTATAAAATTTCCACTACATATTGTCATTAGGAAAGTTAAATTCTACTTAACTCCGTAGGGTTGATCTAAATCTTCTAGGACTCCAGTATTCATGTTAAGTCTATTTTTTGTCCACAGCTTCAAGAAGCATATTATTTGACTCATATTTTTATACTTCTGCTACTAGGTACTGATTTGGCTGTAAATATAGTAGCTATTGTAGTTAGTGTAAAAAATAGACTAAAAGTAAATATCTAGACCAGCGTGAAAACGTCCGTTAGTGAAAGCGCGCTCTTGGCATTGACACCATTACAGATTTGGGTTGGACCGGTCTAGAAAATCAATGCTTGTTGGTCTAACCTGCATGGGTGAAATTTTCTTATATTTTATTATGATTATAATTTATATATGTACATGAATTAAGTACCCAGAAATTAGTATTTTTACCACGAGAAACCATTGAATTCGAATGACTGAATTTGGGCACAATTTATACCGCTACAGTTATACGATTTCTTATAATTGACTTCGGGGATTAAAAAATAACCAGGTATTTAGTTGTGATTTCTGATATACATATAGATATGTGACTCTGCAAGTTTCGTTAAACTATTACTTTTTGAATTCAACAATACTGAGAGCATAATCGATAGACATTTTCTTAATATTTTCGTAGCGCTGATGTTATCACTAATCATAGTCTTAATGAGAAAATGTTAATACTTTCAATGATAATAAAATTAGAACAATTTTTAGCGTATTGCAACATTTGCAGCTAAATAAATGCAATAATTAAAGCACGCTAATTCCTTATTTCCCTTTTGGCTCTTAAGACAAAACTTCTTTGTTCTTTCTTCCATTGTTTGAAACCATTTTAAAGGAGACATTTTCGCTCGTAATGACTTCAACTGACCTTAAAGAGTTTCATAAATAGCATTATTGTTAAATAGAAGCTACAAAGAGAAACCTTACAAATAAATATTGAAATTGGGATAAGATTTAAAAGCTCGATAGAACTTCCATAAAAACCATGTAAAGTTTATCAATATTCAATTTATTGAAACTGCATTAACGCAAAAGGTGTGTTCAAAAATATAATATTACGGCACGAATGGAACATTCTAATTAACACATACTTACAATTAGTTAATTGAAATTCCCATTAAAATTATCAAATTAATTGGTTACGTTAACAAATGTTTACTACTCTTTGAAGTTTTTTCCATAATTCTTCCTAAGTGTTATGTTTTGTTGAAACCTCATAGTAATTCTTGTAATTAAACCCCATATCAACCAATATTTGTCTCTAACTTTGCGTGACATTATAGTGACGCTGCGATAAAATGCTTTTCGTATATTAAAATGTGATCAATTGATCATTCGTCGGCTCGACGCGGTCGCCATTAGCAAAAACGGCCTCCTTTCCTTTGTTTTGTTTGCTATGTCAGGGGCTGTCATTCAAAGTCCTGATAATCCCAGCAGTTTATTCCCCTCTTCATCTCAATTGTTTATCGAATGTGGTCGTAACGATTGGTACATGCTGCGGGCGCTGCCAACGATCGATTTGGTACCGCTGACGTAACAACTATCTTGTAGCATTGTATCTTTGCAATGTACTAGTACCTATTTCCATTTTCTTATAGACATTTCTTATAGAAGCGTGCGATCATTAGGTACTTCACAAACAAATATTTTCTCGAAATTAGTAAAAGTATAATTGTCGTTGATTATTTCCAACTGAATATTTCTCTATGTACAGTATGTACTTAACTTATAGCATCTCTACATTCTCTACATAAACATATATGTATATGATTATGTTTTGTTGTTGTTCGGCAAATTTCAAGATCACGATGACTATCATGGCCTTCATTGCGTACGAATGAATGAACCAAAGCGATTAGAACCCGCTTTGTGTTTGAAGGAGTCATTATCATTAGTCTGCTTTATTCCTGTGAACTGAATACTAGTAAAGTGTATGGCTGACCTGGCTTGAGAAACATGGTTTTCTTCACCAAACAGCTATTTATATCTTATTCCTGAGATGGCCCCATCTCAAAGTTGAGCATTGTAGGCAAAATTGTAGCACTTGACGGTACGTAGACTTAGCCCACGACGGATTATCGTCATAGTGTCGAACGCTACCTACAAAGGTTCGGCATTCGGGTTAAACTCTTTAAGTGGATTTGAAAGAAAGTACACTTTTCATGTATGTGTATCTATCAATTTGCAAGGCTATGGATTTCTATGACACATTCCTGAATACCTAGGTATTCAAGAATGTGTCATACCTACCTGCATCAATGAGGGTTTCCGCGATCGAGTTTTTCACTATATGACATCACTGTGGCGAGAGTCATAACTCATAATCCACCAATCATGTTCAATCATCCTTTTTTTGATCTTGCTTGTTGCTTGCGCTTTGCATTGCATGCATATTTTTAAGGTAGAACATAAGGATGTTTATTATAAGACCACCTATGTAAACACATTCTAGCGATAAATATTTCATATTTGGTATAATGGTACAACTACTGTCAAAAAGACCTCGTCGCAGGGCCGCCACCTAGGATTCAGAAACCCTCATTGCGGGGCATCAAAAGTATTCGTAGAAAAGCCCAACCTATTTGGGGTTTACTTTTCTGACACAGACACACCTTACATTTCAGAAAGTTAGGCATTTCGATGAGAATCGAGCTCTATGAACGCACCGCCCCCGCCGTAAAATGAGGCTATTTAGAATTGAAAGATTATAAATTTTGAATCTGTTCTTTTTTAATCTAAGTATATCACATAATTGCAGGCTTAGTTTATATTATTTAACATATTCAACAAAGTAACAAATTATGATGTGTCGGTTATTAAGTGTAAATACTTAATAATTTATTACGTATTTACACTATTATGCGTTACGGTATTTGAACTAATAATTTTCATAATGTTAGTATATCTACTCAACTGAGCAAAGATTCTTCATTTTCAAACAGCGCCGGATATCCTCGCCAACTCAAGCTATTCTTATTATGGCAATGAGTCTTAGCAGTTTCAGTGAATTATCAACTCATATTATCATTTTCTTAACAGATAGCGAATTATAATCGCAGTTTTTATCATTTATTTTTCATAGATGATGGCACATAGTCGTTAGTTGGGTAATCTCAGTTTACATGGAACGATGCCAAAACAAGTGCACTTTTGTCCTTGCATGGTAATTATTGCTTTTTGTTTTAATTAGTGATCATAAAAATGTGGTGCTCATTTAAAAAGTTCTTCCAACTCTTTAAACAGATAACGGACGCAGTGGTGCCAAATTAGGTAAAAGCGAGAATTATGAGACGCCTTTATTACAAACTTATTGTGGATAAGGTAGTTGTTCTAGTGATGTGATGTCGATGCAGTGTTAATATGATAAGATAAGGGCAAATTATTAATGCCCCATAATAGGTAAATATCGATTTATTCGAAAATTTAACACGTACGAACTTCGCTTCCGTCATTTATATTTCCCTACACAAACACGTTTCAGGACTTTTAGGATACCCTCAACTTTATGTACAGCTTTACACGGATCCCACTAATTCAATACAGATTACAGCCCGTACATTGAACGTCTAGCCATCGCCATAATCACTTCGTAGTTCGTACCTATTCGTATCGATTTGTGTTTTTATTGTGGAGGCGAATGACCAAATTTGAATTGTACAGAGGTGTTAGTAAACGAAATAAATTTTGAAGATGTTTTATTAGATGTGTCGTCGTGTAGGCAAAAAACTGGCATATAAGTGGTTAAAAATACCATTTAATAATTTTAAACAAAAAAAGAACCGACTTCACTTAGGATCCGCTATTCCAAGAGGAAGTGGCCGAGTTGCTGTAAAAAATAGTGAAATCACTATAGGTGTGCCTATAATAGTTGAAGAGTTCCCTCGATTTCTCCAGGATCCCATCATCAGATCCCGACTTGGTGACAATGGGACCATCTAGGGGTTATACCTGTTCAAAAAAAATTTTGAAAATCGGTTCACGATTCACGGAGATATGGAGTAACATACATACAAAAAAAAAAAAAAAAATTCAGTCGAATTGAGAACCTCCTCCTTTTTTGAAGTCGGTTAAAAATAAAGAGCATCTGTGCAGTACTATATTAGACGCACACATCGGGTTACCAATGTAAAGTTTGAAAATCATTCCCTTTTATAAATGTAAAACTGCCTACAAAGGTGGCGTCTATCGATTCCACTGCGCACCACTTGAGCTGCCGCATTCGTCCGATCAGCATTCTCGGAATTAACATCCGATACCTTCCGAAAGAACGTGTGTGATGACTTCGTGATCCCACCTTCAAAGAGGGGTTATTCAGTTAGATAGTTGGCCAGAGTGCACATATGTCAAATTAAATACTTTAAGACTCGAATAGGCTTAGAAAACTTAATTCATCTAAATTCTAAAAATATACTTGATATAATTTCTTTGATCGCTAATTATAGTTTTAGGTATAAACAGTTGCAAATCGCATAGGTATACGATACGCTAATAAACTCAATAATATTTATAATTGATCATACCTACCTAGATCCTACACATAAAATAAGGGAGTTTATACGTGTTAAGCCCGTCACAGACGGAGCTATAATATTTATATACAGCCTTGGCCAGAAGTATTGAGCACCAATGGGATTTTCATACAAAACTGGAAAGTTTAGTCCATCGTTTCCATCTTTGTTTAAGTTATTTTGTCAATTAATTTAAACTAATAGGCATGTTTTGTTGAAGTTAGTAGTAACTGCGTAGAATATTTGCAATATGTCGCACCGACTTAAATTTACATTTTTGGTACCTTCTGTTTTCATATTTTTTAAGTACCTTGAAAGTGTTATTAAGTGAAGTTTTCTATATTTATAAATAAAATATAACATTTACCGTTACCGTACATTGTTAGGATAGGGAAATAATGCTTAACATCAAAATGGCTTCTGGCCATTACTTCTGGCCAAGGCTGTATTATAGCTCGGTATCTTACGATATATTTTGCGTACTATTTGACAGAGTCCCCACACGGAGCTATAATATATATTATAGCTCGATAAATTACGATATATTTTGGGTATACTGCCTTCCTTCTCTGGCGTGACGTACAACCGATATATCTTTCTCTCTTTTGATATCTTTCCCGTGTGGGGTGCCGAGCTATACGATAATATATATCTCGGTATCTTACGGTATATTAATATATATTATAGCTCCGTCTGTGACGGGCTTTACATTCCTTAATATTTTTTTAAAGAATAATCATAGTTATACTTAGGTACAGTCAGCAGAAGAAGTAGCTAAGCAGTTTTGGTGTCCAAATTGACACGGCTTTATTTTTATAAGAATACTTAGTATTTTTGATTCTAATTTAACTAGCTAAAAAAACTCAATCTTTTTATCAACAGGTAGAAGAACGTAAACGTGCGATATGGGAAGCGTCAGTATCGCGGCGCGAGGCGTTGCTGCAACGGGAGCGCGAGCGCACGGAGCGCCTAGAGCGCGCGCGCGCTGCTCGCTCTTCCCCCCGCTCCGCATTCGCCTTCGGGTCGTCCACCCCCCGCCTCCTCGAGCCTCTCGACTCGGGAGGATTCTTCTGGGCCGCGCGCAGGTATGTTCGACGAACGGTTGCTGTAACGTATTAGGGCTGGGTTTTTAGGGACGTTGTTTAGCGAAAAAGAACCAAAATGTTTTATAATATGATTGTATTTAATTAAGTCATTTTTCGTTTTAATCAAACTAAAAAATTACAAAGATAGGTCAGAAAGTGGGGGTTCTTATTCGTTAAACCACTGTTAAAGTTAGGATGTTCATTATATAAATTTTCCCAATATGCTCGGTTTTCAAAGTTTGAACCCCGTTCATTAACTTTTAAAGATTTATCGTATCTCTATTACATTTTTTTTTTATAAAAAATCGTGCAAGGACATAAATATTTTAAGTTTATTTGTTTTCATTAGTACTCGTCTACCCGTTTTGTATTTTGAAGTGTGAGAGCTATGTTAAGAATAGTACACTTTTATTAGCTAGAATAGAACCTTTTTAGATTAAACCAAAACTGTATGAACATGCCTTTTGCAATTGAATTTAATAAATAGGCTAACATAAGGGTGGATCAAGTATTTCTTGTTATTCTATCCCGTCAGCCAAGGGATAATAATAGCAGACTTTCCTATAAGAAATGTTACGCCTAGTTCTACAAACTTGCTTGATACGAGAAGATGGTCCATTATGAAAAGGGCTACCTACCATTAAAAACGTATGTTTGAAGAATTCCACTATAATCTGGGTTAAATGTATGACCTAGGGGAACGTAACTGTGCATGTGGCAACGAGTGACAAGAAATTTTAGATTCACCCATATGATTGATCATAATATATCTTTTAAGTTACCTATAATAATTTATTTTATACCAGCTTTGCTTATTTCTTTTGGGTTATAATTATTTCTTTTCCTTTATGGTGACGGTTCTATTCGACTGTTATCGGTGCACCTCAGTGGATAACAGGACAACCCCTGTATACTGATTTTTATGTTTCACCGTTTTATTTTACACTAATTTTGTTTTTTCGTGTTTCCCCACTCCAGTACCAACCCCATTGATCAGATGAACTTTTTTGAGTCACTGTAAGCAGTTTTTTTTATTTGTTTTTCAACACGTGTTTAGAAAATAATTAATACCTACTAATTTAGTTTGATTTTGTCTCCTTAACTGTACTAATTATTTGTTATGTGTGCGTTTGTAAATTGAGTGTAAATGTTTTTTTTTTTTTAATTTTACCCTTTATTGTGAAAGTAACAGTATATAAGTGCACGGTTCTTTTTTGCATGTCATGGACATATAAGTAATACATTTATAGATTCATAGATTTGCACTTTCACGAGTATAACATTTAAGAAATTGAGACTAATAACACGTGTTCTATATACATTGTTATTTCTAGTGTTACAAGGTCAAAGTAGATAATCTAATCATACGCGTACGTGATCAACAGATCTCGTCCCGTTTTCTTAAATAAAATGTGCCAGTTGTCGATACTTTCACTCTTATAACCACGTACGACTAACCATCATTGCATTCATTTGCATCTGAAGTATTTCACTCGTGTAGTTGTGTAGATACTTGTTTATTCTTTCCTATCAGTAGTTGTCGGAAGATAATATCAAATTACACACCTTTTCACCATCGGATTTTATCTGAAGTTGGTGATTTGCGCGCCTGTTTTTGACGATTTTCTAACAATTCTGTCTTTATCTGCATTATTATACTTACACGACATAGGTATTTCTAGTCCAATTGATGTATTGTTGTTATGTACTAAGAGTGGCGTAATGAACGTGTATTTATAGGTAGCTAATATTTTAGAAAACGTACATAACTACTCTGTTCAGCTTCTACCAATATTTGTGATTAACCTGCTTTGCACGATGGCAACTTTTTTCAGACTTCAGAACTGTCTTTATATGAATATTATATTAAGTTAAGTTTTATTATTATATATTATATTGAGTTCTTATTTATTAAAAATATATTGTCATATCATATCGCATGATTCACGCACACTGCCTATCTATAGGCCTATTTACGGGGCAACGGCGGCGGCTCAACGGCCCTTATAAAAGGGTTATACAGTGGCCTAGGAATCAAATTCAAACGTCTTGTTAATCATTCCCACACTATACCGTAAGATCAACCATACCTTAATTGTTGGCATAGTATGACGCATATTGTGTGGTCCTAGCACCCATTCCAAAAATATTCCCTTCCAAATTATATTTATAGCAATTTTTTATTTTAGATCACTTACCTTAATTCGTTAAGCATAAGCTTGAGCATCGATAAGCTAATCGTAATATTCGTAATATCATCTCTAAAGAAGTATTTTCCATTGAAAGTAAAACTAAAGCATGTTATCGTACTGTACTTGATACTGTACTCGTTACGAGTACAATACGTAATAGATATCCCATAAAACCAATGCCTTACGGATGTAGGTAAGCTTTTAGCTAGGCTAATATATTCACATCCTGCCAGGACCCGGCAGATGACATAATTGCCATGGTCCAGCGACCCCGTGACGTCAGTTCCTATTGTCTCAATCCCATTGTTTCAAAACGGCGACCTTAGCGCGTCAGATATGACAATGGTGAAATTTTTATGTAACTCGATTGTGGTATATTGCTGTTTTAGCAGTTCCTGTCTTATGTAAATGATGCTAAAGGTCGGTCCTAAAAATAAAATATAAAGGAACGAAGGAAGAATTTCTTGCTCTGAGTTAGTACGAGTAAATTTATATTTCAAGCTTGAATAACTGTTTACTTAAATATGTGAATAAATTACTACTACAACGAAAATTTTAGGTAAATAATATTCGTAGTAGTTTAACATTGATTCGAGCAACCATTTTGTTTGAAAACACTCATAATAAGGGTAAACTTTCAAAAATTTGCTTAGCAAAGTCTAGACTAAGTAGAAGATTTAATTAGTACCTTTATATATTAACTAGCGACCCGCCTCTGCTTCGCTCGGGTGCAATTATACATATAAACCTTCCTCTTGAATCACTCTATCTATTAAAAAAAACCGCTTCAAAATCCGTTGCGTAGTTTTAAAGATCTAAGCATACATAGGGACAGACAGCGGGAAGCGACTTTGTTTTATACTATGTAGTGATTAACCAAAAACAAATACGGTAATAGAACACAATGCAACAGTTTGGACCGTTTTGGATTGCTATATGAATAAATTTGCTGAGAACTACACCTAATTACAAAATAATTTCAGTACATTACCGTTTTTAAGACGGTTTTATCTATTTCTCAGTTGTAACAGTTTTGGAATGACTTATAGTCTGTATTTTTAGGTATTTAAATAAAAGTAAACAAAATCTACCCTCCAATGGCTCCTTAAGCTAGTTGAGGGTAGATGAAAACATTACCTGATCAAATAATGTAGGTTAAAGTCAGGTCATTTGTTCAGTGACAGATCTAGGCGCTTTTGTATATGGTTATATAATACTCTTTTTGGTTGGTTAACCAATAAATGTTATAACTACCCGAGAATGTACAAATTGTTTGTTTACTTTTATTTAAATACCTAAAGATACAGACTATAGGTTGGTACGTATCCGAGCTCTGGTGGGGAAATTGACGGTTCATATAAGGTGACGGTGGAATTGGGTGTTCCTTTGAGGAGGATTGTTTTGTGTTAAATATGGTTCCATATTTGGTTGTGTTGGCTTATTGACTGAACTAATTATGTTGATTTTTAAGGAATTTTACCTGCAGTGTAGGATTAATTACAAGTAGGTACAGTCACCGGCAATAGTATCTTCCTACACGAAGGCCGCAAAACAGTCCGGTCAAACAATAAAAAAAGGCCGGTCGGTGACTGCATTAATAATAAAATTAGGAAATAATATTGTAATGTAACGAATAGGTCACTTATAAATTAAATTCAGACTTATTAAATCATCAACATCAAGCTATAGCAATGTTAAAATTATAATCCGTAAATCTTACTAGTGTACTAACTTTCTAGAATTTTTCTACTTTCTTATAAGCGCAAACTGAAGAAGCACTAGAACGAAAACTAAACGTTTTTTGGAAAAATATAGCAATAGCATGTATAAACTGGCTTAGCATTTGTAAAGATTGTAGCTTAAAACTAACTCTTTATTTTACGTCGACTAAAGTAGTAATAAAAGGCAACTGTTGCGCACAACCTGTACAGTTGTTGAAATGTGTACCTACAGCTAAAAATCGTCAAAAACTAACCAGCTACTTAATCGCATAAATAGAACAAATATGTTTAATTTAATTACCTTAGCATGGTGATGGAAATGAAGTTCAACAAGTCATTCATACCAGTAACGCTAAAGTTTGTTTGTGTACATTACAGGGCGGCATCAACAACAAATGTGATGTTCGCGTCTGCGCCGCTCACGAGGCGTGCGTCCGCGCTGCACCTCGACTCAGACAATGATAACAAAGGTAATTGCATCTTGTTCATGTGAGTCTTAATTTACAGCAGGGCCCTTTATTTGAAACGTAATGGTTGGTCCCTTTGCTGGACTGGTGAACAGTACCGGCAATATACTCGGAGAAATGTGGGAGATAGAGCAACTATTCTGCATGAGTATTTGTGTACCTTTTAGCTTAGCGGTGTGGCTATAAAGATTAGCGTACACATTCAATTAAACAATTCTTCAATTTATTTATATTCTACGATACATAAAATGAACATAGTTTTAACTTCGGTCTTTAGTTTAGTCCTGTATTGGTATCCCCATCACCAATATTGATTGAAGTATCATTGTAAAAGATTGAATTGAATGTGTACATGAAACTTAAATGTAACTCTAGAGTGACAAACTGTATGAAAAGAAAACCCTTAATATTCTTACTGTAGAGCGCTTGCGAGCTAATCGTGTTTTTGCTGCCTTAAGTATTTAACATCATGGGATCAGAGAATCCGCTCGATCTAGACGCAAAGTCGTACAATGCAACCTGCACTAGCACCTGTACTGTATGCACCTGCATAATACGTGTGACTTCTTTATCAACTAAGGAGAGGAATTCATTGCAGCAAACATATTACCTGCTAAATAATATAATTCAAGGCTTCCTAAATGAAGAGTGAACAGACACTTGTTATAATTATAATCATGATTCATTCTCCAGATTGTGGTCAAATGTTTACCTATTTTATTAGGGTTCCGTACCTCAAAAGGAAAAAAACGGAACCCTTATAGGATCACTTTGTTGTCCGTCTGTCTGTCTGTCTGTCTGTCTGTCTGTCAAGACCATTTTTCTCAGGAACGCGTGGAGGTATCAAGCTGAAATTTATACCAAATACTTAGGTCTATTGTCCCTTGAAGCTGTGGAAAAATCAAACTTAAAAGCCAACGCAATCAAAAGATACAGTCGCTTATGCTGCAAATTTTAGAGTTTTCGGCACTCACAAAACCTACGGGGTACTTCCCATGAACTCAGAAACTTGAAATTTGGCACGAAGCAACGTCATATAACATAGACAAAGGAAAAATTATAAAAAGTAGACATTTTTAGTAAAATAATACAAAAATATATATTTTAAATTTTAAACTTACTACCATTTTCCTCGTAAACGCGTGAAGTTAATAAATTGAAATTCATGTCAAATACTCAGGGCTATAGTACCTTTCAGATGTAGCAAAACCAAATCTTTATGTCAACGCAATCAAAAGGAATAGCAATTTAAGTTGCATATTTTGAAACTGAGTACTCGCGAGAAACTCAAAACCTAAAGGGTACTTCCCGCAAGCTCAGAATCTTTAAACTTGGCACGAAGCAACGTCATATAGCACAAATAAAGGAAAAATTATAAAAAGTAGACATTTTTAGTAGAATCATACAAAAAATATTTTTTTTAAATTTAAACTTACTACCTTCTTCCTCGTAAACGCGTAAAGGTATTAAATTGAAATTCATATCAAATATTCAGGTCTATTATACCTTTCAGCTGTGGCAAAAACAAACTTTCATGTCAACGCAATCAAAAGAAATAGCAATTTAAGTTGCATATTTTGGAGATGAGTACTCGCAAGAAACTCAAAACCTAAAGGTAAACTCAGAAACTTGAAACTTGGCACGAAGAAACTTCATATAGCAAAGACAAAGGAAAAATTACGAAAAGTAGACATTTTTTGTAAAATAGTACTTAAAATATTTTTTTAAATTTTAAACTTACTACCTGTTTCCTCGTAAACGCGTCTCTACGCGTAAATATTGAAATTCATATCATATACTCAGCTCTATAATATCTTTCTGCTGTAGCAGAAACTTTCATGTCCACGCAATCATAAGAAATAGCAATTGTTTTAGATTTTTACGGAACCCTCGGTGCGCGAGTCCGACTCGCACTTGGCCGGTTTTTTTTTAATTAAAATACGGTTATCTGACAGTCTATAACAGCTCTTTACCGTGCGATTTCTAGACCTATAATGAATTACCATAAATTCACCATTCCTATAAACTTTTTAGGAGGCGGAGTTTGTCAAAGAGATATTTAATGAGTTCGTTTTACTTTAAATGTAGTATTTTATTTATTAATACAGGTAGGTGTAGTAATTAAAAATTTAAATATATATAGGTACTCGGTGTCGCACAAAAATTGTGCAAATGGCGGACTTGATGTTATAGAGTACCTACATTGGTATTTTGTATATGCTGTATAAACACATTATATTATACGCAACTTGTCAGGGCTTCAGTACAGTATAGTTATTGCAGGTTGCAGTATTCCTTGAATGCGTACACGACCCGGCTATCGACTCGCATTCGTTGTAAACCATGAAACACAACCCCCCCCCCCTTTATATTTTTTGTCTCTGCTGTTGCTAATTTTCTCATTGTATTTTGGATGCACATTACCGTTCCTACAATTTCTGTACCTAAGATGGGTCTTCTTATAAGCAGTGAAGTGGTTTTGTGATGAATTGAATATAGGAACTAGCATTGTACAATGTATGCACAATCTTCAACAAATGGGCTCCAAGCATGTCTGAACTGAACTGTCTTTACTAACCATTTATCGTGTAAACCCTTTATTTCAACGCAGCTTCTATAGGATTGAGGATGTTTACAAGTTTCTGTAAGTTGATACATTTTTACTTGTGTGTAACATAACTTTTGAATAAGAATACATTTTTGTATAATAGTCCTGTATAGTATGACGTAATAAATGTATAGAAGCGCCCGTTTCCGATGTTAATCGGGCGCGGCCTTGCCATAGATTAAAAGAGATTATACTAATTCGTTGTAAGATGCAAGACGTCTTGCACATGTGACGCATGCAATGCGCAATAAAATACAAATACCTATGACATATCTATGTAACTCTTCAAACATTTTAAAAATATGTAAAGTTTTCCGTCGTTGCAAATCGGCATACATATATATGTTAAACTATAATATTTAAAAAGATGTTTAATAAGTTAAATTGCTGGCAGACCTTTGCTACGGATCATAGATTAGATTAGATGTTTTTGGGAGATCCGTTATTTGTGGATTTTGTACCCCTTTGTTGATATTTGATTCAATAAGACGTATTATCTATCTCGTGTAATGTTGATAACAGATAAATGGTAAAATTACCTTTAAACGGATCTTTACGTTTTAGACTACCGTTATCATTTATTTAAAGCTTACAATAATTCATAAAATATGCATCTGTTGCAAACATGCTTTTCAACCGACTTCAGATTTCGAAGGAGGAGGTTCTCAATTCGTCAGGATATTTTTTTTTATGTATGTCTATGACTAATTATTCGAAGAAGGCTGGACCGATTTGGAAAATTCTTTTTTGTTTGAAAGAGTATACTTCACAGTTGGTCTCATTGTCACCAGATCCAGATCTGATGATGGGATCCTGGACAAATCGAGGGAACTTCATCTATTATAGGCACACCTATTCACTATTTTTTACACCAACTCAGCCACTTCCTCTTGGAATAGCGGATCTAAGTGAATTCTGTTCCTTTTTTTGTTTAAAATTATTAAAAGGATGCATGAATGTAACGAAAAGTTCCTTTTTATACTCGGCGACTGTAATACTTGAATTGAGATGGTGTTGGAGGAACTACTAGCACATACTTTTCGATAGAGCTTTTATGGTCACATATTGTAGCATCCATAACAATGACAGAAAGGATTTCCATACAATATTATGACACTGTTGCCGGGCCCCGCGCTGCGCGCCCCGTGTGTCGGGCGGGCGCCGCCGGCACAATCCAACGGGAAATCGAAGTTACTCAATTATATAGAAGCAGCAGGTTGTGCACGGCATACGTCGAACTCAATTCTTACCGGCTTGCTTAAGCACTCTTAGAAAAACTATTGTGTGCATACGGTACATAATTAGGTTTTAAAATTCTCGGGTCTGTTTTTACAAAATTCGGCTTCGCCTCATTTTGTAACTTCGACCCTCGAATCTTAAGAACCCTTATTATGTAACTGTTGCACAAAATACTATTTTGATGAACAATATGCCAAGTTTCTTCGTTTGTCCTAAAACTTGCAAATAAACCCAAATAATCCATATTCCAGACGAACCCGACCGACAGCCCCCCGTAGCGATGTGGTCGAGCGTGGCGCGGCGGCGCACCGACCTGGTGCCGACGCTGCCCGCGCCGCGCGCCCCAGGTAGAGCCTACTCCATGACGAGGCTGGACAAGCTGCCCTCGCGCCCGCTGTCCGGCTCGCCCTCCATGCACCACCTCAACAGGACCCGTAAGATTTCAGGAGCTGAGCTTGGCTGGGTGTGGAGCTTCGCTTTGGTGACGCTAGGATAGGGTGACGCTAAGATGGGTTCTCAATGCTTTGCTGTGGTGACTGACGCTAGAATAAGATAAAATATGCTTTGAGAATCTGACGGCGTGATAGTGAGGCTTCGGGAACTGAAGCTAGGACATACAGTAACTTATATAGTGGAGCAGCACAGTCTAAGAACTTTTTGAAGCTCAAGTCAATTGCGCCGTCTGTCCGAAAGCCCCCTAAAAATACCCAAAATGTAAGAGAAAATGTCACCTGCACTGCTACTCCACCTAGTAGCTAATTTGTTATGGCTAGGATATTGGTCATAGAAAAAAATACTTCCAAATTTTCATGCCTACATTTTTCGTACCACCGATTTCGTTACCGTCATGCAAGTGCAAGTTTAAAAACCAAGGACCTGATGACTTTTAAAATATGCTTTGGTTTGGTGTTTGGCGTTAGGATAAGACAATATTTTTTATAGTTTGAAACCGCTTCAATGAAAAGCGAGGCTACTGGTATGTTATGCTGTCGAAGATGCTTTATAAAACATATTAAGTTTTGTTTTGGTGACTAACGCTAAGATTTGACTATATTTAAGTTTTTGAAACATTTTATAACCTGCTTTGCTTTGGTGACTGACGCCAGTTTAAGACATTGATACGAGAATCAAGACGATATACTTAGATACAGGAAAGGCGTCTTTGCCTTATTGTCTGACGAGATAAAGCCACCATGTTGATTACTTGTTAGTAATTTTAAAACATGGCGACATCCGCTAGAAAAGAGTAAATAATGTCTAAAGATTTTTAAATTTTTCATAGAACTACGCTGTTTATAAATGAATAACGTAGTAAGCGAAATTCTCACTTGTCATGTTGGACAGTACGTGTTTCGACAACCGCAGTGTGATTGTAAATATTTATTAAAAGTAAAAAATGTAAAGTCATTATTGATTAACCTAACTAAACAAACTAGCTGATATAACAAGGGAACAGGTTTCATCTTTTCATCTCATTTCCTTCAATCGGTTTTAAGGTGTCTCCAACTTTCTTCTATTTCAACTGTTAAGGGTCTGATTGTGATCTCTTCACTTCAAAATTGTGATTCTGTATATATTTATTGGTCACATTTGGGTTGTTTTATTCGGCACCTTCACATTTGGTATAAGGTGAGCATTCATATTTAACTCATTTATCTCTCTTGAAACACGTAACTTCAAAACACAGGTAAGTTGGGATCTTAACTTATTCTTATAACGCACTGGGTTCGTGGACAGCACTTTCCTTGTAAATTATATAAGTGTGAAAATTAATTTAAGATGTAAAATAAAACCGACCCGAAATCCTCAATCCGTTTTTTATCTGCTTCCTTCTCTGCACAGGTTCAACCAACTATTAAAAAAAGTTTATATTTTTACAATACGCAAATATCAAACTGACGACGATTCATAGTCACTTGCGTATCCTACATCCTTTTCCACTATCCAGATTCCTAATAATGCGTTTCCTCGCTTGTAAATACACCACAGGCCACTGAGGCAAAGGTAAGGCGAACGTAGGCATAGGTAAGGCAACACCTGCTTCCATTATCTATGCGTGCTAGTTCGCTACATGCACAATGCGAGAACACCTGAAATCCCACTCCTCGGTCCTCTTCCCCATCAAGTCAACCTGATGCGTAGCGTATAGTCATCACGTGTAAATACGCAACAGAATCGCGCTCGCGCGACCCGACGCCTAACTCGTGACCCGCGGGCGCGCTGTCACGCTGCGCCCGTGCTGTGACATCGGCCCGTGTTCAAGCCAACAGTCGCTTTCGTTATCTATATTAGCGCTATGTTCGTGACATGCACAATACGGGAACACCTGAAATCCCTCTCCTTTTTCCCATCAATCAGCCTGATGCTTATAGTAAGTTATAGTACCTAATTCGAGCCTCACGTGTAAATACGCCACAGAACCGCGCTCGGGCGACACGACGCCAGGCTCGCGGCCCGCGAGCGCGCTGTCCAACGCCGCGCCCGTACTGCGACAACGACCCGTGCGCAAGCCCAGACCCGCTTCCATCGCCGGCACGGGAGTCAACACGCCTAGAGGTGAGCCTTATTGCCGAGTGATAAGATTCAATTCTTATATTGACTTGGTACACAATACAGGACAGGGTTCATTAGAGAGCCGCCATATAAATAAGACGAGAATAAAATTGAAATCGTTCAGGCGTCGACCAGCAACATTAGCATCACACTTCACTCGAATATATGATTTGTATGAATGAACGCCGCCTCAGTGTAAAGATATCATCATTTTTTTGTCTCAATGTTACAACCCTTGCAATAGAGACTACTGTGTGTCGGTACTGTATTGTGTCACCGAGTCATCTTGTTTCGAAGTTTGTATTGACCGTGACAATTAATCATCTTCATTCACTTCATGTTTCAAGAGGCTAATCCTGCGTTGGATTTAGTTAAGTTTTAACTTAGTTAAGTAGCCCTGCCCTAATCATAATCCCTAATCAGACAATAGTGTTCAATGTTAGATGTGCTTTAGCTTAGCTGTGTAAATAACACGAATGTTGAATGTTGCCATGTTTAATGTTGGATGTTGTATCACTAAACATTACTATGGTACCCAATACCCTTGCTAGATTTACCTACCTATATAATTCTTCCTAAGTAATACAATTGTCTTTGTGGTATGAAGCATCTTTCTTCTTACTTTCATTTTTTGATAGTTGAAAGCGAGTTTATTTCATGTATACTTTTATATACCCCACATTTCAACGAGTATTTAAGGCGTGCTGCGATATCTCATACATCCCCAATGCGGAAGAAAATCAAAATCATAGATATCATAATTAGTGTTTACTAATAAAATAAAATCCCAGTAGGTACAGTATTCCAAAACGTTTGTAAAGTCACCTGTTTATGTGTGATGTAATGACGTGTAAGTTAACCGGTTCGTGGAGCACAGGCGGAGTGGACACGAACAGCCAGAGTTTGGCGACGACGCCGTCGGTGTCGCGCGACAGCACGCTGGTGGCGGCCGCCGTGCCGCGCCGCGCGCACACCACGCCGCGCCGCCCGCGCCCGGCCTCCATGCACGTCTCCCGACCAGGTACCTAATACAATACCACAAGTTAGCCGAATCCAGTACAGGTGGAGTGAACACGAATAGCTAAGGATTTGCAATCTGGATGCGAAATACAAAACATACATCGTATCTGAATCTAGATGCATATTTTGTGGACCCGGTTTGCAAACCCTAACGTATCTCAAGCATTTGCTAAGCAGTTTCTTTTTCTTCATTTTTTGCAAAAGTGTGCCATCTGAAAATACCTTGCTTTCATTTTTAACACATGGTGATCAGGTAGTAAGGGAATGTACCCAAACTACGTGACCCATTTTTTTCAGTTTTTGACCCCCCTCCCCCCCTCGGTGACCATCCGTAGTAATTGCCAAGACCCCCCCCCCCCCCTAGTTGTCACGTAGTAAAACTCGCACATATAGTTTAGAGTGATGTTTTGGACATAGAAAGCAAAAAAACATAATTTTGCCTACTTATTGCCTTTTATTTACTCCCCCCCCCTCCCCCCTGTGACCTAGAGTAGTATTTTGACGACCCCCCTCCCCCCCTAAACTGGTCACATAGTTTGGGTACGTTCCCCAACCTGATCCACAAATAAAATGTGTGATGCCCCGGGGCTAGGCAAATAAATAAAAGCTAGCATAGCGTAGGCTACGAAAGTCTTAAAAAAATGAACATGAAATATCTCCATTCCAGCGTCAGCAGCGCCCACGCCAGCCGCGCCCGGCGAGGGCAAGCCGCCGGTGCACCGAAAGCCAAAGCCCTCCAAAGACCATCCCAACCGCAAGTCCATGTCCGCGTCGCCCGGCCGCGCGCTCTCCCCGTCGCCCTCGCCCTCGCCCGCGCCCGCGCACTCCAAGGAACCTAGCCAGGACAAAGAAATTGTCAAAGTGAGTGCATGTGCAGAACGCAACCAAGGTGACGTCACGGACGACACTCCACGACAGTTGAATTCGACATTTGAAAATCGGTGACGGTCGAGATAACCGCTGCCGACATTTAGTTACGAAAAATTACAACTACCTTGCCATTACTACTCACTTACTCGTAATGTTCGCTCTTACCTTGTTAGTAGGGTTCAAATTCAAATGGCAAATTAGTAAGGCTATACCGAGCGGCAATTCCGCTCTGGTTGTAAATAGTCCCAACTCGGCACTGTGAATACGTTCTTAATCCTTATAAATAAAATCTTCAAATTGTTTTATACACACTTGATTTTTCCAGCAAAAGCCGAGCGATAGAAATCACGTCAACGCGCAAGAAGTGAGTCAGAAGCTGGAAGCGTTGCAGATACATAATGGAACTGAACACGCTGGACAGCCACTAAACGATAAGGTACGACTAATCATTTATAAATTGCATGCTGACTCAGCTTAACTGCTAACAGCTACAATGGAATTTACGTACTTGCAATAAGGTTTAAAATAAGATTTAACAATTTGAATGGTGCTACATTATCAGAGCTCGGATTTTTCACGGCAAAACAAAACACTAGCGTAATTTAGCCAGTGCTTGAAATATTATTTTATCGATATCGATAATTCAGAACTAGAAGAAATAAAAGTCACCAAATAAAATTAATATGTAATAAAACTAATAAAAACATTTGTATAAAGTTACTATATATTAGAAACAGACGCAATTTCTTCTTTAAAATCTACGTCAGTACACACAGCAGCACAAGACATTTTATTTGGGTAATAGTGATAGGAGTAGATGATCATTATCTTTTCAACATTCTCTGGGAGTAAACAGTTGCGTTTATCACTATAAATCCATTTATGTACACTAAATGTACGTTCAACTTCAGTTGACGTCAAGGGAGCAAATTTATAGAATTCATTATCAGTTCGGGTAATAATTTCAGATATGTCTCTTAAAATTTCGTAATCAGGATTTCGTTCGAGCACGGCTTCAAATTTACGTATCACTGGTAACAGTTTACTTCAGTTTACGTAGCAACGAACAGTATCCAGAATGAGGAAGGATTCCGCAATGGATAAAGTCGAACATTGCAATTGTTCTATTGAAGAGGCTATTACTTCGTAGTTGTCGCGAATGAAATTTAACTCCGGTCGTAGTTTGCGTGTTTGAAAACATTTTTTTGCAGCTCTTATAGCTGCCGAGTCATTAGCAAGTATGGAGACGACATCACGTATTTGCTCATAGTATTGAGCGTAATATACCGCAGCAGATATCCAAGTTCCCCATCTGGTGATAATTGGCTCGGGAGGTAGGGGAATGGACGGATATTTTGCCTTAAAAAGGCGTACACGCTCTGGAGATTTTAGGAATATCTTTTTGACATTCGATATCAACCCATCCACACCTTTGAAATTATCTCGCACTTCTTCGGCAACCCGGTGCAGACCATGAGCTAAACACGTAATGTGTTTCATACGAGGAAACGTTGCTTTTAAAATACGACCGGCTTTAAGCATATATGCGGCACTATCTGTGCAAAGTAAAAGCAAATTGTTTACGTTATCATTGAAAGAATTTTGAAACAAAAATTTTAATTGGTTTATTATTAGGTTTGCTATTGTTTCCCCATTTACCTTCTCTAAAACCTTCGACCCCAAAAGATAAAATTGCTTAGAACAATTTTTTTGCAAAGACCGAATCACCACGTTTGTCACACATTTTCCCATGAAATCTGGTGTTTCGTCTATAGATATCCACAAATAATTGGTTTTGTTTACCTCTCTTATACCCTGTATAGTTTTTTTGTACACGAGATTTAAATAAATTTTTCGCAGGGTCGATTTGTCCGGTAAAGAAGTCATAGAGCAGTCGCAACATAAATACTTGTTAAAAAAATGACGAAAATTATTGTTGTTGACTGTTGCCCATGGTATGTTGCATGAAATAAGAAAAATAATTAAATCGAAATAAAATGGATGTTTCCTATTTGGTTGCCCCGAACGGTAATTGTGGCGGTTGCTTTTCACATGATTCTCAATATTGCATTTCTTCAGTTTTAGATGCATATCGCACATAGAGCAGTATATAGTGGAGGTCACTTCATTATAGACTAACTCAGGGTGATTTTCAATCCACGTTTTGATCCGATCTTGTACATTACTCATTTTTGTATTAATTGATACCTTGCAATATTAAGTTATTATACGTATATCCAACACGTCGGATTCAATGCGTTGCGAAATAAATAATACCTAGATGCAATTTACGTTTTATACGTAATGAAATGACAGTTAAAGTGTGAATGTCATATGTCATGTGAGATGAAATTTGCAGTCGTTTCTATCATTTTAAATGAGGTGGTATAGTTACTTCGTTCTAAGTTGTACATGCAGACCTACCTCTTTGTTGCTCGACTATGGCAAAGCTAAAATGAAAAGTTATTTTATTACTTATACAGGATGTCCGGTAATTAATGCACAACCTTCTAACCCCCAGTAGGTCACCTTAGACTGGTCAAAAATATTGATTTTGAGCTCTAGTAAGTCTCCTGTTTTTCGAAATTTTCGCACGTTTGTTAGTTTTTAAATTTTGACATTCACACTGATAGGTGTACCATCGAATAAAAAAAGAAAAAATGTACTGAGGCAATACCTGTCATATACTCTAGTAAGACTCGATAGGTGTCGATAAAATAATATTTCAAGCACTGGCTAAATTACGCTAGTGTTTTGTTTTGCCGTGAAAAATCCGAGCTCTGTACATTATATATCAGCGAATGTTTTTATTGTTGTAAAGTTTATGTTCTTTTAATTAATTTACTTATTTTTTAGGTTAATGAAAACAAAGAAAACCAGAATACAAACATAGTCAATCCACCGGTTGCGGTGAATAAAGTAGCAGAGGCCAAGCCTCAAATAGTAGAAGTACAGAAGCCAGTCGAAGTGAAGAAAGTAGAAGATAAACAAATTGTAGAGGAGAGGAAAGAAACTGTAGAACAAAAGGTAGAACAAGTTGTGGAGAAGGTAGGAAAAGTAGAGCAAATAATTGAAAAATCAGAAGAAAAGAAAGAGATAGTCGTAGAGAAGAAAGAAAAATCAGAAGAGAAGAAGGTCGAAGAAAAGAAAGAACCGTCCCAAGAGAAGGCTGAAGAAAACGAGATGACAGGTAAACTATTAATTGTTTTTAGATAATTATATCCATTTTAGTACCCTTTTTAACGTCTTGCTTCGCTATTTGGAACTCATGGAGATGCGATTGAGTATACTTACTACTTTTGTCTCAGTTAAGGTAAAAAGTATAAGGACTCAAGACCAAACTTACTCACAGATTCCAAATAGCCCCACAAGACGGTGTCCCTAATGTCTTTAACCGTAGCTCTAAATTTTTTAAAATTAAAAATACATAATAGTAGTTTATGTAACTGTTACGTAATAGGGGTCCTTCGTTCGTTTCATAATAAGATCACACGAGTGTTTTAAGGCCTAATTACGTACAGTTGCATTCACTGCTTTATCTACACACATATTATAAACCCTAAATGATGATTGAATGACTGCTATTGCTCGGATTGCACCGCCATCGCCATGGCCAACTCGATTGTGCCGGCGGTCGGAGGGGCGCGTGCCGGCGGTCGGAGGGGCGCGTGCCGGCGATCGGGGAGCAGCCCGAATTTTCATAATGAAATCGAATTTTTGATTATTATTTGATAATAATAACATCGTTACAGATAAGACATTTGTTCTAACTCCTAACGAAACAATCTATTTTTATGGTGGTCATGACGTGCGGTTTTTGAACGCATCATGGAGGGTTTATGATATGGGTGTAGATAAAGTCCGTTAAAGTTCTGCGTAATGACATCACGAGCCTCACTCCCAAACTTTGACGCGCCTTATCTTTGGCTCCTTTTGTTGGATAGTCCAATATCTTTTGATAAGTACCTTGGTACTCTATTGAAGTGCAATTTGTTGACAGCGTCCATGATCTCGCGCCGCATCACGACGGAGGAGGAGGCCAAGGCCGCGCTGGCCGAGCGCCGCCGCCGCGCCCGCGAGGAGCTGGAGCGCCAGGCGGAGCTTGAGCGACAGAGGTGACATTAGCATTTTCTGCTACGCTTACGTGATTCTTCGTAAAACTTTGCAAAACTTTGCACAACATTTTTGTTGTATCTTCTCTTTCTAACGTGAATAGCGACAAGCAATGATGAACGGCAATGCAGATTTAAGTGAAATAATGAATAAATAAATTAATAAGATTTGACAGAGATTTATAAATGACCTCATTACTCTCATTAGTTTAGATTAAACATCAGCGTGGAGCAGTGGAAAGGAGTGAGTAGCGGCGCAAGCGATTTAGTTTATAACTTGGAATACAAGCGAATACGCCGCACTTAGCTCGAATGCAAAGGTGGATGCGTAGGCGAACGAAAAAATATCCGAACTGCGAGTACCGTCTTGAGATTATATCATTAAATAAAAACCACATCAGATGATAACCTTGTACCAGAAAACCCAATATACCAAAGTATTGTTTTATTGCTTACATTTTTTTACCTTATTTAATAAAACACAATTTTCCAGACTTCAACGCGAAGCTGAGGAGGAGGCGGAGAGGCAGCGCCTCGAGGAGGAGCGGCAGCGGCGCGAGGAGGAGGAGGCCAAGGAGCTCGCGCGTCTCCAGCGCGCCGAGCAGGAGGAGAAACTTAGGAAAGCCATCGAGGTAGAGTACCGGCTGATACATTACTTTTGTACTTATTGTAATGCGGGTTTAATTGTATTCTTTTAGTTGAGTACAGCTAGTCAGTAATTAAAAAAAGGTATTATGTGGGTTTTTCTAATTCTGACCTTGGATCTAGATCGAATATTACTATTCAAAGCATCTTCCTTAAACGTCGTCGTAAAAATTATCTCTTATTATAATATTGCACCGAGCGGGCGCATGCGTGCGAGAAGTAATCGGGTAAAATAGTATGAGCGGCGCTAACTGACGCGGACGCATGCGACGGATTCTTCCTTGAATTGTACCCGCGCGCGGGCGTCCACTCAGCGCAACCGCGCCGCCTAGCGTACGCAGTCTGTATTGGCGTATTAGTAATTCAGGATCTAAAATGTCTGATCACACGCTTCAACGTACTTTCAGGCGCAACAACAACTAGAGCGCGACGAGGCCGAGCGTAAAGCACGCGAGGAGGCCGAGCGGCAGGCTCGCGCCGTCGAGGAGAACGAGAAGCGGCGCCAGGCCGAGGAGGCCGAGCGGCTGCGGCGCGAGGAGCTGGAGCGCACCGAGCGCGAGCGCGTGGCGCGCCGGCAGCGCGTCGAGGCCATCATGGCGCGCACCAGGCTCAGGAAGGTACGTCACATACATGCTCGCACCGCCGAGGAGGCCGAGCGGCTGCGGCGCGAGGAGCTGGAGCGCACCGAGCGCGAGCGCGTGGCGCGCCGGCAGCGCGTCGAGGCCATCATGGCGCGCACCAGGCTCAGGAAGGTACGTCACATACATGCTCGCACCGCCGAGGAGGCCGAGCGGCTGCGGCGCGAGGAGCTGGAGCGCACCGAGCGCGAGCGCGTGGCGCGCCGGCAGCGCGTCGAGGCCATCATGGCGCGCACCAGGCTCAGGAAGGTACGTCACATACATGCTCGCACCGCCGAGGAGGCCGAGCGGCTGCGGCGCGAGGAGCTGGAGCGCACCGAGCGCGAGCGCGTGGCGCGCCGGCAGCGCGTCGAGGCCATCATGGCGCGCACCAGGCTCAGGAAGGTACGTCACATACATGCTCGCACCGCCGAGGAGGCCGAGCGGCTGCGGCGCGAGGAGCTGGAGCGCACCGAGCGCGAGCGCGTGGCGCGCCGGCAGCGCGTCGAGGCCATCATGGCGCGCACCAGGCTCAGGAAGGTACGTCACATACATGCTCGCACCGCCGAGGAGGCCGAGCGGCTGCGGCGCGAGGAGCTGGAGCGCACCGAGCGCGAGCGCGTGGCGCGCCGGCAGCGCGTCGAGGCCATCATGGCGCGCACCAGGCTCAGGAAGGTACGTCACATACATGCTCGCACCGCCGAGGAGGCCGAGCGGCTGCGGCGCGAGGAGCTGGAGCGCACCGAGCGCGAGCGCGTGGCGCGCCGGCAGCGCGTCGAGGCCATCATGGCGCGCACCAGGCTCTTATATTTATAATTCCACTTTATTATGAGTAGGTACATACTAACGCTTGTTTGCTCCCCAGGCCGAAGAAGACAAGAAGCAACAAGAAGAGAAGGAGCAGCAAGGCGGCGCCGACAACGGCAACGCCGACCACAGCGCGCCCGAGCCGCCACAGGTACAGTCACAAGTCAAAGGTGGTCACAAATATCTGAACAACGCCTCTATATTGTCAAGGCGATAAAGTGCACGTTCAAATATTTTTGAGTACCTTGGCCGTTCCGATATATTTGAAGGCGAATGTACGACCTACGTGCCTCTATCTACACTAGCTACATAACTTACTGGCGTTATCTGCCAATTATCTTTGCGGGGAAATAAGTCTCATTGAACACTTTCCCTGATATGACTATATACCGTTATTTTTTTTATCTATGTAAACAAGGTATATATTATTGCGTCGTTCAAGTTACATGAACTTTGCATTAAAGGGTTTTGACTCTGCACTTGAGGCGTCTTTCACACGGCTGCGGTCTTCGTATGCGGCGCCAGTGTGGTGATCGTCTTAGTCTCATGCAACGCCGCTGGGCATGATTGTTCCTCGTGTCAAATTGATTGTTGCCAACTTTATAAATATTAAATACCAATAATAAACTACCTCTCAGTGCACCATTGACCTGTAATGACTAAATAGTTTGTGTGGTACAGCAGGCTACCGAGGCGTCGCCGGCGGAGGAGTCCCCGGCAGCGCCCGCGCCCGTCACCAACAACGGCAACGTCACCGCCGACCTGCTGGGGCTGTCCGACACACACCCGGTCAGTACAACACGATACATATGTACAAACATTCATTGTAAGAGTGTACCACTTCTGAGGGGGTCCACCGACTGTCAGTCCGCCTGACGATATCGGCCTGTCTGTTAGAACAAAAGTTTGACGGTTCCGAACAATCCAGGCCAATATCGTCAGGCCGACTGATAGTGGGTGGACCCCGTAAAAGTAGTTATGCCTTTGAAGATGTTAGTAGTTCCATAGTGTATGTATTATTAAAGATTTTTAACAAAAAAATCTATGTGACGCGTTTAGACGCTACTCCAAAGAGGTGTAAACCTCATTGGCTAAATGACATATACACGTGATTAAACGTATTTGATTATGTTTTTCACGCATAATTGTGGAAATACCTACTATAAATAATGCTAATCCATTTATTACTGGCGACGATAAAATGGACTGTTTTACAAACAGGTGAATTGAAAATAATATAGATATTATTAAAAGTTAGTTTATAAATATTCTTTTGTGCGAAGAAAAAATGACTATTCAATCAGTTATCTAAACATTCTATTGCAATATACTATATCGCTATAATACCGTGCATCATATTTATTCAAGATCGAAGACAAAACGCAAGAGCAGCCGGCCAAGAGCCCGTCCAACGACGTGAACAACGCCAACACGGGCGCCAACAACGGCAACAGCAACAGCAACAGCATGGCGCACATCTCCGCCTCCTTCCTGCAGGGCGAGCGCGCCGCCGAGCTCGGCGCCAAGCCCGCGCCCGCGCCCGCCTCCGCACCCGCACCCGCGCCCGCACCCGGCGCCTTCGACGACGACTTCTCCACGCACAACGGCCACGGCAAGCTCAACCACCCGCTCACGCTGCAGAACGCTATCTAAACCATGCCGACTAACAATGTCGACCATCCTCTACTTGATAACCTCTTTCGTCAGATATTTAACCGTGCGAGATTATCGAAACGGGTTCTCAATGTCCAGGGTGACGCATTGAACGAATTACAATGCCGGTTCAGCGTGCGTGTGAAACTTATCGACGTCATAAAATGTTGACGGTTACAAACAACATTTAATTAGTCCGCTGAGAACGCTGTTTTATATTACGTTTAATATGTCACCCGGTATACATATTGGCTGTCTGATTAGACTGATTAGGCAATGCACAAATTGCTTTGTAGGTTATGGAATATTAGTATGTCTACCGTCGCCATATTGAATTGCTATAAATTCAAACTAATTTTTAAATCAAAACAACAATCTGATAGCTATTGCCCCACAAAGAGATTTACTGTGTACGGCAGGAGCTGTGTATGATTACTGTCTTGAATTTAAAATATTACGTTGAGTAAAAAAATACTATTAGTAACGTTGGCATGTACAGCATTAAAAATATCATTCATAAACATGGAGTTCACATGTATAATCGGATGATGCTCGCTTTAAAATTGACTAGCATTATGCGCTCTGCAATGCGTAATCACAAATTATAATACCATTTGAATTGAACATTTCAAACAATTATACCTCCTCTAGAAACAGATGGAATCTTAAACCAAGTCTTTAGGATAGGAAAATATGTGTAAATCAGTTTAAAATTTTCTTATTTGTCGTATATGTTGAGTATGTGAAAATATGGGGTGCCTTGAATAGTAGGTTTATATTTAGTTACTATTTCGGTGCTACAATACTTTTTTGTATTAGTATTTGCAATTATATTGGTTAGTGGTGAAATTGGACTATAGATTTATATTGCAAAATATCCTATATATAAATATGAAATGAACTTCGGATTAAGTATTGCAGTTTTAACAGCCAATATGTATGCCTTGAGAACGGGTTGTGGGGTATCTGCTTCTCTTACATACGAACAGGATGAAGTAACGTATTTAAAGCTGGGTTATAAGTTGTGGGGATATAAGAGTTGTTGTGGAGGAAATAGTACGTTACTATACTTTGGGCACTTTGGCCAACCATTCAAATCATTAGGAAAAGAAGTAATCAAACATTCAATTCGTGGAAGAGTTACCTACCACACCACGCATGTTTTCTCTTTTTCTAATGGCGGGAATGGTTAACTAAAGTATTAATATAGTGGTATAGATATCTTATCACTTTGAGTACGTGGGTTAAATGCGTCATGAAAGTATACCACGCCACGTTAAACGGATGGTAAAATTTAAATATCGAATATTTGAATTTGAGAAGCAGACTGTTAGTATGAATATAATAATTATTAATGCATTTATATTGCAAATCCTTGATTCTACTAAGATGTTTCCAAGCTTATCATCTTGCTAACTTTAAGCAAAGATAATATTAGAAATAAAATAACAAATATAATCATTAATCACTGCTTAACATTTCGTGTTATGGGATAATGAAAACATATTTTCGTACATTAATCATTGAAATTCATTTAGCGTAGTCAAGGCAGTGAACGAGTATCACTAGGATCAGGGACTAATGGAATTAATGTCATTAATTTCTATAAAATATTATTAATTGTTCACGTTTGATAGTATCTTTGATAGGTTGTGTATAAAATGCTGTTTTTGCAGTGCGTATTACATTTTGTGTAAATTATAATTAGTTTTTATTTATTGTGATGTTTTATTAATGACCCGGTTGTAGGAAATATATATGTATAAGGAAATCAATTTATTACTTCGAGACGATTGCCGGATGTGTTAAGAGCGAGGCGCTTGTGTGGGAGGTGGGAGCGAAGTAAATATCTAACCCCTTATTCATAAACCTCTCTCAGTACTCAGTTTCCAACAAACAGAACTGTCAAAGAGACATATAACGATAAAACATAAATTAACTAATTGAGGCCTGAGAAACGTTCATGAATAAGGGGGTTAGTTTCGTACTGATTTTGGGCAATATCTCCAGCCTCGTGGACCTTGTGGTGCACTAATAAATTACCCCAAGTCAGTTTCAGTATCGCCCAATATGGAAGTGGTATCGTACATGTTTCTGGACACGCGAACATACAGCTCATTTCGAATACGTTTTTGAGCTCTAGCCCTTTGATATATATTATTGCCACTTTATGTATGCATTTAGCAATCAATATCATCCCAGTTTATAACAAAAATTAAATGATACCAGTGTTAGCACAGTAAAAAATCATGAGGTGAAGGCCGACCTTTTTAGCAACCGGCTAAATAAAATCTCTTCATTTTGTAATTCGAACATTTGTATCATCATCGTGAAATTCAGTGTCTGCCAATTGGAAAGTAAATAGTCGATAATAATTTAATAAACCAATCTTATAGTCTATTTCTACTACTCGATACATGGGCGACGGACGTTCATTATAAGATTGGTTTTACTCCAATACAGCATGTTTTATTTATCTTTAATAGCTAACAGAGCGCTTTTGGAACTAGGCGTAGACAATCACGCGAGGCGGGATTGGCACGTATTTAACACTTTGTAACCATGTGTATGTATGGTCAAAGGTTCAAGTTAAATACGTAGAAATAATGCATTCATAATTTGATGTTTGCTCCAAGTACGGTCACGTCTGAAAATATGGATACGTTTAATGTGACAAAAACGTGTATCCAACACTACGCCAAGAAGCTACTCGAGAGTAGAATCGTGGTTACTTTTTGCCACATTAAATGTATCGATATTTTCAGACGTGACTATACCAAACGGGGTCTCTAGGCCAGGGGTCCAAACTTTTTACGCGATTTCTTTCGCGGGCCAGATTGTATGGAACTTAGTTTTTATCCGTGGCGCGATTGACAGGTTCGCAAGCCGTCATTTGAAGACCCCTGTTCAAGACCAATACCTACCCATAATAACAATAATAAAACTAGCCGTGTACTAATAATTAGGTAATTAAACAAATTTTGTAAAATAACTACTTAGTTACTTACCTAGTTAGCGTTCAAATTATTACAACCTGTTTCCTCATGCTTTTTTTTATTTATATTAATTCATTTAAGATTTAGTGGACTCACACAGTTTTCAATGTTTTTCATGTAAATTCGCCATCAGACATCGGAGCGGCCAAGGTGGTCACAATCTGAACAACGCCTCTATTGTCAAGGCGATAAAGTATATGTTCAGATATTTTTGAGTACCCTGCCCGCTCCGATACATTTGTTGGTGACTGTACTGCGTTTTTTTTTATTTTACTGTTCTAAGCTTGAACACGATAAATGTAGAGTAACTGTATTTAACCTAATAATTATAATAGTAACAAATTATCTTATATCATAATATCAGGGACAAACGTTCCAAAACTTGTATATTCCATTCATTTTCAAGGCTCGGATATTAGTTTAAACTTTCCAAAATTTATAATGTACCTTTGTTTGATTCTGGATTCTTTCCAAAAACAGTTTCATTATGACGGGTTAAAATGGAATGTTCGGTCGAAACCGAAGTTATCCATTATTTTCCGGTATGTGTAGCTTGAACTTATTCCGAGCCTTGTTCATTTCATTATTCTATAATAGTTTAAATAATTTCCAACTATCTTCGACATGTACTTTGATACTAGATGGCAGTTTTTATACATACCTACTGTTCCCAACAGTTTTTGTTTGTTTTGATATCTATGTTTTATGTTCTTAATCTTTTGACCGCCATCTGACTCATATCTAATCAGCCACTTTGGAAGCATGAAGGTTGTATAGCGTGCTCTAGGGCACTCTGCAACGAGACCTTTAAGGGTTCTTAGCGTTCAAAAGGTTAAAACATAGTTTTGCTTTTGTCTAATTCACGTAGTCCAATAGACACTTTATGTGTTCGTGAATTAGAATTAAAATGATAAAATTCATTACTTTTGTAACACTGTTGTATTTAATTTTTATGGCCATCATATGGTCATTTTAGCCTTTTACATCCGAACAATTGTGCCTAATATGAAATGTATAGTTTGTATCTATTTTTCTGAGATCGTCTAACAATCATGTGTTTTACGTTTACAGCGTTCCTTTTGTTAGCTTTTTAAATCGCATTATATTTTAAGCACAGGGTGTTTTGCTACTAAATCGACAGATTATAAATACCTACTTAAATCAAAATCTGTTCAAGATCTTGTTTTTCAGTCCCCACAGAAAATCGGTGACAACAGAATTTTTACTATAAACTATTTCGCAGCTTACATGCGTCCGCGTAATATTTTTAGGGAGCTGCCATAATTATAAGATGCCACTACCCTGTGCTTAGTTTCAGGATGTTTTATTATAAATAACATAACTGTGCTACATAATAGTTGTGATATTGTGGCGAGTTACAGGACAAACAAGAATAGATACTTATGTTAACCGTGACTCGTATGTGTCGTTTTTGCCGTCTAAATTTGGGATACGAAAAACTTTTTTTCTAATAAAATATGACGGCCATAGGACGGTATTTTGTTTATTATATAAAGGTTGTTTTCATTATCATTATCACCCATTATTATGCCTACCTGTAATTGTATTTATATGTATATCACTCGAGACATGGCTTCTATGTACGATCTATTCTATATTATGTTAGCAATCGATGGATTTATAAGGAGAAAGTTTTAATAAAAAATATTATGAAATATTTACTTATGTTTCTTTTCCTCAATACTATGAACCACAGAAAAACATGTACGGTAAATCGCCAGTAACTGGCCACCGTTCAATTACTAGCCACCTCATATTAAAAACGACCTCTATTCACCTACAAACAGAATTCATTTTAGTAAAGGTTTTAATTACTTGCCAGCCTTCAATAATTACCAAGTTATACTAAAACGAATTCTGGTTCTAGGTTAATAGAGTTCATTTTTAGTATGAGGTGGCCAGTAACTGAACGGCGGCCAGTTACTGGCGATTTACCCTATACGGTACCAAAAAGTTGAAAACTTTATATTTATCGACCAGTAACTTAGACGTCTGTTTGGTAATTCTATCAGGTTACATGTACAGTCGACCTTGACAAAAGTTTCTGCGAGATCTAACGATCGCTAAGGTTGACATTTCTAACGGAGTTTAAAACATGCACGACCTTGTTGTCTCATGACGTTCAAACTTCAAACGAACCTCAACCACATTTATGGTCGACTGTACCTATTTCTCACTAGTTTTTTTTTAGCAACAATGTTTCACGAGTTTGACTATGGAATGGATATAGGAGTAAGTACGGTTACGTTTGAAAATATGGAAAATATGGATACATTTAATGTGATGAAAACATGTAGGTATCCATAACTTTACGCCTTGGTAATAGAGTTGTGGCTACATATTTTTTAAGATCTATATTTTCAGACGTCACTGTACTTACTCCAGTAGCCATGACTCAAAACATATTTTAAATCAACACTATTATTGTGTATTGTCTTCGGTTGCCATGATAAGTTATTCAATAAATAATACAAAAATATTTAAAAAAAGATCTTTTTTTACCTTTTGAACGCCAAGCCAAAAAATCGTGCCATCTCAGCGCCAGCGCGCGCGAGCGCGCAAGGCAAACCGATTATATGTTGCACGTGATATCACGTCCTGGCGCTGACAGCACGACTTTGCGTGCGCGTGATATGAAGGCTTTGGCGGTCAAAGGGTTAAATTAAACGGCATCCTGACTTTTCGCCGAACATTGTATTGCCTAATTTCACTTGCCAACCAACTTTTCGCAGAAGTTTCATTTGGCCCAATAACTTTTACCAAATAATTATTTCGCAACCATTTCATTTCTTACTCCCATAATTGGGAAATGAAAATTAATAACTAGGTACTAGGTTGGGTTAGTTTAGGTTGGATTATGTAAATTTGGGAAATGAAATTCGTCCAAATGAAACTTCTGCGAAAATTTGGTTGGCAAGTGAAATTCGGCAATACAATTTTCGGCAAAAAGGCAGAGAACCAAAAAAAATAAATTATTCATGGTATTAACACGTCACGTCAAATATTTTTTTATAAATTATTATAAAAAACTCAACCCGACTTAGGACTTAAGGGACGCTGGGTTTCAAAAACTGCTTTATATCGGTAGGTACTTATCTAAGCTTTTCATTGGCTTACGTACCGGGTATCAAACTAACCCTTTTAATTAATTCAGGTACCCCGGCAAACGCTTACCGAGTAGGTACATACCAGATTTTTAAAGAAACTGTACAAGAGCTGACATAAAGATACAACGGAAATCGTGATGAAGTAAATAACTCATATTTTGATCTTGTCCGTATTATAAAATAGGTAGTCATATTCCAGGTATATGGCTCAGAATTGACGGTATCCTTTACTTATTATTTAGAGGCTTAATATAGAAATTGGATAGTAAAACTGAATGTGAATGTAGATAACAATTTCAAATATGAATACCATCTTTATTACTTGATCTGGGAGTCTGGAAACAGCTGCCATCGGTCAGAGATTTATATGGTGAATTAATTTAGGTTATCTACTCTTAACACCTTCAGTACCTAATGCGTCGTAGTTGACGTTGATCTGGTTAATTTATTCGGGTCCATCCTGTTTATTTATTTAGCCGACATAAAGTTGTCATTTAATATTCATCATAATATTCCTCAAAACTTTTTTTGCCCTTCGTTGGTTCAAATCCTGAATTGTAGGCAAATCTTTCGATTTTCTCTTTTTTACTTCTCAAGCTCTTAATTTCCATCGGTAGTGCGTTTTCTTCAGCTGTTTCAGAGTTAGATGCCTCCTTTTGAATAGCCGTTAACGTGTCTAATAATCGAGCTAGCTGTTCACGGTTATTCATGTTGTAATATATGATCGGTATATTATACATTTCATCTTGCAAAAATTCATTGCTACCGAAGACGTCGGGAAGCAATGACAAATCATGATTCTTCTTGCCTCTAACTGCGGAAAAGCCTGCTATATTTTTAATGTCTCGTTTCCCGACATGCTGTTGGAAGCCGATAGTTGACACTGCGTCAGGCAATATCAAAACGAGATTCTTCTTGCCTCTTACTGCGGTAAAGCCTGCTATGTTTTCAATGTCTCGTTTCCCAACATGCTGTTGGAAGCCAATGGTCGCCACTGCGACAGGCAATGACAATACGAGATTCTTTTTGCCTCTTACGGCATTAAAGCCTGCTATTTCTTTAAGGTCTCGTTTCCCCACATGCTGTTGGAAGCCAATGGTCGCCGCTGCGATGTCAATCTGGCCGACGTACACGCAGAAGATGACAAATAGACATAAGCTGCGCGTGTTCATGGTGATCTGCAACAATGGACATTCTTAATCGCTTGTTTAAAGAAGAACAGAAGAAATATTAGGGAGGTAATTAAGTTGTAAGACGTGAAAATATTCATAACTTCATAAGTATTAATTGATTAGGCCGGAATTGTAAGCGACGACAACGCACGACATGAGAAATGTTAACTTACATAGAAAATAATTTTTAAGCGAGTTCAAGATTTCGAAGAAGGAAGTTTTTAATTCGTCGAGATTTTTATTTTTGCATATGATTTTTATGTAGGTATGTTCACCGATTATTCGAAGACGGCTGAACCGATTTGGAAAATTCTTTCTTTATTTGAAAGAGTATACTTCACAGTTGGTCCCATTATGACCAGGGGGCCAATTTTTGACCCAATTTTTGACTTTCGAGCGCCCGAATTAAAAAAGTTTAAGTTCGAAAATAATTGCACACAAAAGCTTACCGCTGATTTTTTCGCATGATTTTAATAGTTTAAATACTCATGATTTTAAATTCCTATCGATGTTATTTTTAAAACATAATTTCATCGTTTTATTCTGAGTTGTAAATGTCACTTTCGAGTGCTCGAATCTCAAAAATCACCCCCCCAGGTCAAGATTTTATGATGGGAACTCTTCAAATATTATAGGCACAGGCACACCTATATAGTAATTTAAATATTTGTTACAGTAGGTATTTCGGGCATTTCCTTTCGGAAAAATGGAGTCTAAGTGAAGTGGGTTCTTTTTGTTTAAACTGGTTTAAAGTTATGATAGTAGTTGGGCAGTTTTTATTGCCGTTATTTAACCTAAGAGCCACGAAACCCACACTCCTGGCGTGCACGCTTGACGCTAGACCATTTTATGGTGGTCGACGTCAAGCGTCCGTTTCGGGGCCGAAGTGTAACGTAATCCGTTCCGTACCCGCCGAGGCGACACTATTGTCGCGCTCATAGTGAAAAGGCGAATCTCGCTCGATTTCAAAGAAACGTATTAAAAATCTTTCCTTGTGCCTTATAAAATTACAATTAAATTACCTAGCGAGCGCATAGCGCGAGCCGTCGTTATTTGAGCCATTTTTATTTCACTGAAATATTGTGGCAAGTTCAATAATCTTATGGATTATTTTTGTCAAAAAAATTATAAACTGTGGACATATCATGGAGGTTAAAAACGTAGAAAAAAAGGCAGATTTGCGAGGTCCTACTGCAAGTTCTACCGTGTCGTCCGTGTTCCATATAATATAGAGCTTGTCCGGAAAGAGAAGTGGTTTTAGTCTGCTAACCAACTTTTCGCGAGATTTCATATGGCCGAATTTCATTTCCCAACTTTACATAATCCAACCTAACCTAACCCAACCTAGAAGATAATTTACATTTCTCAACTATGGGGTTAGAAATGATATGGTTGCGTAATAATTATTTGGTAAAAGTTATTTGGCCAAATGAAACTGATGCGATAAGTTGGTTGGCAAGTGAAACTCGGCAATACAATTTTCGGCGAAAAGCCGGATACCTGTGGGGTTTATATTATATGGTAGGGTATCCATTCTACGACACTTTTATTTTCGGACAGACTCTACGCCGACCGGGTAATTTTTGGGTCGTGATGGGGAATCACTTTTTCTGAAAAGTATTTTCTGAAAACAGATTTTTTTTGTTATTTTTCAATTAAAATTAACCTTAAAAATCAGTACCTACCTACTTCACGGTGACTATGACTTTTATTCTGACGTCTTGTTGTTTCCTATGCAGCGTAAATATGTATGGGAAACGACAAGACGTCATAACATTGAGTAGGGTGACCAAACCATATGCAAAAATGGCTTTTTCTTTTTATCATCTGAAAAAGAGTTATCAATATTGCAATATTGGTGATAAAAAATAATGAGCACCATCATTTAGGTTCATCTTTCAGGTCTGTATCACGCCTTGTCCTCTTGCTCCACGACCCCAAATTTACCATGTATTTATTTATTATTAATGAGACGTTTGATTGCCACATCTAAATATATAAAAGAAGAAACTGACTGACTGACTGACTGACTGACTGACATATCAACGCACAGCCTAAACCGCTGGGTCTAGAGTTTCCAAATTTGGCATGTAGGTCCCTTATAAGGTCTAGGGGTGCATTAAGAAAGGATTTTTCAAAATTCACCCCGTAAGGGGGTGAAATGGGGGTCCAAAGTTTGTATGGGGAAACAAGATTTGTTAGACTATTTTATTTGAAACTTCACCGGAGTATTCCTAACAATAAATGAGTAAACACGTGTTTCAGCTTTTTTGAAAATTTAACTCCTTAAAGGGGGAAATGGGGGTGAAAAAGTCTGAAAATCAATATGGGTATCGTTTCTATGGTTTATCGGGTCGCTGATTACGAAAACAACAACCATTTTATTATACAACGTGGCAGGTGTAAAATATCATCCCCCAGGGGGTGAAATGGGGGTCCAAAGTTTGTATAGGGAAACAAGATTAGTTAGACTATTTTATTTGAAACTTCACAGGAGTATTCCTAACAATAAATATGTAAACACGTGTTTCAGGTTTTTTGAAAATTCAACCCCTTAAAGGGGGAAATGGGGGTGAATAAGTCTGAAAATCAACATGGGTATCTTTTCTATGGTTTATCGGGTCGCTGATTACGAAAACACCAATGATTTTATGATACAACGTGGCGGGCGTGAAATATCATACCCCTGTTGGGGTGCGATAGGGTTGAAATTACTAAATATCAATATGGGAGTCGATTTATGGTATTTTGGAACGTTAATTAAGTACGAAAATGGCATCAAATTCGAAATTTTTGTTAAAGAAATAATTTTACCTCCGGGAAAGGACATAGGGTGGTTTCTATACCGAAAATCAGCCCTTAAGGGGGTGAAAAGGGGATTGGAAGGTTGTATAGAGAATTTTTAACCGTTGAACCGATTTAAATGAAACTTGATATAATAGATAGTTTGAATCCCGGGAAGGAACATAAAATTGTTTTTACCTCGAAATTCAGCCCTAAAGGTTAAGGGTGAAACGGGGGTTGCAAGTTTGCATGGGGAATTTTTAAACGTGAACGATTTAGATGAAACTTTGTATAGAGATAATTTAAGTCCCGAGAACGGACATATAAATAGCTATTATTTCGAAAATTAACCCTAAGGTTAAGGGGATGAAATGGCGTTGGAGGTTTGGATGGGGAATTTTTAACAGCTGAACCGATTTTGATAAAACTTAGTATAGAAAGTCCCGGGAAGCGAAAAGGATGTTTTTAGGGTTTCGTACCAAAATGGTAGAAAAGGAACCCTTATGGTGCGACTTTGTTTGTAAGTCAGTGACCCAAAGGCAGGCATGTAACGCCAATTTATGAATTTTAAACATTAAGGGGGGGGGGGGGGGGGGGGGGATTTGTGGGTAGGTAGGTAAATGAGAAATCAAAAAACAAATAACTTTATTGTGTGGCGTATCAAATAAAAGGGCTTAATGTGAGGATCTCTAATTAGCATAATTTTAACATACATAACTTTGAAGTTATTAAAAAAAAGGTGTAAATTAATCAATATCGGAAACTGTTCGAAAGAAAAATTTGCAAAAATTACAGATATAATAGTTATTTACTTACGTATAAATTACAGGAAAACTAATAAGAGTGCAGTCAAGCACCAGTCCGACTTAAGACAAAAAAAAATCGGGGTAAGTGTCCGATTCGCACTCAGCCGCCCTATTAATTCTCATGAAATCATACTGAAAGCGTCTTTTTTCAAAAATGTAAAAAAAAAGTTGTACGTACGAAACCTTTGAGGCGCAAGTAAGAACCGTACTTGCGTGTTTTTTTTTTATCTCCTAAAATCGTTACTTAAAGTGGTGAAATGGGGGTTAAAAGTTTGTATGGGGCATTTTTAAATGTTGAACCGATTTAAATGAAACTTGGTATGGAGATAGTTTGGGTCCCGGGAAGGGGCAAAATTGTATTTATCCCGAAAAACAAAGCTTACGGGGGTGCATAGCAAAGGGGTTGGAAGTTTTATAGAGAATTATTTTCAGTTGAACCGATTTAGATGAAACTTGGTATAGAGATAGTTTGAGTCTCGGAAAACGACATAGGATAGTTTTATCCCGAAAATCAACCCTTTAAGAGGTGAAAAGGGGGTTGAAAGTTTATATGGAGAATTGATAACCGCTGAACCTATTTAGATGATTTGGTATAGAGATAGTTTGAGTTCTGGGGATGGATACATAATAGTTATCCCAGAAGTCATTCCCTAAGAGGGTAAAAAGGGGGGTCAATTACTAATTCTACGCAAAGGAAGTCGCGGGGAAAAACTTTTATTCAAGAGTAGAAATCTGCATTAATCATAATGTACAACTGCTAGTATGATTATAACAATTACCTGTGCAACCGTATACAGCCGTGCTACACCGTAGCGCGTAATGTATTGAGTCCTGTTCAGCACACAATCGGCGTAGCGCGTTGACACGCTCCAAGCTCAGGCGTCACGCGCGTTGAGCGGGTTGATGTAACTGAGAGGCGTCCACATCCATTTGATGGCCACTACTGACTGAATACGTCTCACTGGAAGAACCGTCATATAACTGATAAGAGCGAATTTTATATGGGTGACCTGCATACAATTAATTTTGGTAAATTAAGCAGGTTTTGCCTGAGAATGCGTGATAGCAAACAGCGTAGGTAGACAGTAGGCCGAAGGGTCAGAGGTGGGTTGGAATGTTCTTTTAGAGTATTTTGTGGGTTCCGTAGTAAATAATAAACTGTCAACGTTTGTACATGTAGGATGATTCAGAATACGTGAGCACGACCAATCCTATGCACGTAGGTAATAATTAGTAGATACCTACGTTGAGCGGCGGCGGCGGGCTCTCTGTTCGTAGTTTTGGCAGATTTCACACTGGTGCCGTATCACGCTCCGATATGTGAGCCGTATGCGCCTGTGGAGCCTCTCTACCGTATGATTTTCTCCCCATCTCCGTCTAGATTTCCGATACATGATGCACCGCGTTAATTTTTGTCCTGTTGAGTTACCTTGTTTTTAACCAACATATAAAAAGAGAAGGTTTTCAATTCCATGTATTTTTGGGGTTTCGTACCTACCTCAATAGGAAAAAATGGATCCATTATAGGATCACTTTGTCTCAGTATGTTTGTCCTCTACCTTCTGTTAGTCTATCAAGAGCCTTTTTCTTTGTGATGAAACAACTAAATACTTAGTCATTTTTGGACGTTTTCCTTTGCTTGTGCTGTGATTAGTTGCGGCTTGATTTCTTTATACAAACACAGCTTCAAGGGATCGCAGTCATAAGTTTTGATGTTAATTTCAACTTGATACCTCCACGCATTCTTGAGAAAAAAGATCTTAACAGGCAGACGGGCAACAAAGTGATCCTATATTTAAGAGATTCCTTTTTTTTCGAGGTACGGAACCCTACATAGCCTACAATTTACCAAATTTATATAAGTAGATTACAGGAAAGATAGTAAAGTAACAAGTCTACGGTCTAGCATGAGTAGGACTTAAGATAACATTGTATAAATTGTGTGATGTATGGAACCCTTGGAACGTGACTCCAACTCGCACAAGTTTTATTTAGTTAAGCTTGAGTTTAATTATTTACAATCATGGACTCCCTACAATTTAAAACTAATAGCAGATGTAGAGAATAATCATTTCCGATAGTGAAAACTCAGATTAACTAGTTCGTGTTTGTCAGGCTTTTTAAGTCTAGTTGAGTAAATATAGAGATATAGTTATTAGGTACTTAATTTAGATATTTGAGGCATTCCACGAGCTGTCCCGTACAAACGCATCCTGTATCTCTGTCACTAGGGTTATCTTTGCAATTTTAATTGGAATATTATAATTCTGACCATAATTTGACTCTTTTGACGCAGATAAAGGATCTACAAAACCTACCAATTTTCTGAAAATTCGTGTTCGTACTGGACAACGGTGGACTTTTCCGTGGAATGCTCTATAAGGGGTCATTGATTAATTACGCCACACGTTAGAGGGGTATTAGGGGCTCCCTTGAATGTCGAAAATAATTAAAAACATTTTGTGTTTATATAAACAATTACATTAATCTGACTAAACCTGATACGAAAAAGTCAAATAAAATACAGTCCGTAGGGTTGATCCTGCTCTCCTCTCCTGAATCATTCTGTATGTAATGTTACATATAGTTTGGCGGAATTGTTTTACTTCAAGCATAGACAGAAATAATCATAGATACTCTCTATTCTTACGCTAGTACCCTCGAGGATGAGTATAGCTTATTACTCCTACTGTTACAATAGTCTACCAAAATAAATTTTCACTGAACAGGAAAAATGTATTGATAAATTAAAAACATATATAATTAATCATTGCTTTTATACGCTGCAAGAATTCTTTGATGTAAATAAATATCATAAGTAGTTCCAGTTAAGATTTATTTTGTTTGTATCCTAATGGGTATTCAGGTACGTCTAGAATTATTCTGTGTTATTTATAAATTATTTTATGTAATAAAATATTGCAATACCCTGACAGCGTCTCATGTTGTGAAACAAATTTGTACTATGTATAACTAATTTGAAAGCAATAAACGTATTTAACTACTTACTTACACGTTTTGGCCAGCCAGACTATACGGCGGCCCGTCTGCGGTTTAGCTCAGAGAACTTATGAACACAGGAATAAAAAATATTTAGGTAATTCCTTACATTACATAGTCACATACGAGTATTCGAATTTTTTTATAACACGACGGTGGCAAATAGTCATACGCCCCGACTTATGATAAGCAGTTACCGTAGTCTATGGAAGCCCGTAACTCCAGAGGATTCATATGCGCGTTGCCGATACGTTTTTAACCGACTTCAAAAAAGGAGGAGGTTCTTAATTCGACTGAATTTTTTTTTTTTCATTATTATGTTTTTTTTTTGTATGTATGTTACTCCATATCTCCGTGAATCGTTAACCGATTTTAAAAAATTTTTTTTTAATCGAACATAACCCCTAGATGGTCCCATTGTCACCAAGTCAGGGTCTGATGATGGGATCCTGGAGAAATCGAGGGAACTCTTCAACTATTATAGGCACACCTATAGTGATTTCACTATTTTTTACAGCAACTCGGCCACTTCCTCTTGGAATAGCGGATTCTAAGTGAAGTCGGTTCTTTTTTTGTTTTAAATTATTTAAGGACCTCGTAAGTACTGTGACCTCTTTGGAAAGCCTGGGCAGGGAATTCATTCCACAGCACAGCAGTGTTTGAAAACGGGTGTTCTAATTGAGCACGTGTTGCAGGCAGGTTACCCATGATAGGTTGTACTGATTGACCTTTTTGAGCCTGGAACATGTGGTACAACTATCCATGGTTTTGCGCGCCAAGTTCCTGCCGCCTAGATGCCAATAAAGCTGCTTGACGCTATTGAGCAATAACTGGGGGCCTGCGTGTAAAAATTGCAAGTGAAAATGAACAAATAACAATTTTGTGAGACGATGCTTACTACATAGTAGGATAACTGGATGCTTGACGTCATCACTGTAGTAGGTGTTGTCAAGCCTCCCGCCTACCTTTAAAAATCACCAAGGTGGCGAATTCCGGCTGCTAAATTTCGTAAAAAAAATAGTTCAATTTTTGTTCTAAAAACCAGTTTCTATTATTGACTAACTTATTTTCAATCGATACCCAAATGGGCCACGCTTAATTACAAATTTTTTTTTTTGTTTTTTAATAAGCGTTCCCGAAATGACGATACTGCATGAAATTTTGGTTTTTTATTCAAATATATACGTTAAAATTCCTTAAATTATCTGTTATATCTTGTAAAAAGTCCAATCGCAACGTTTCATAACACAGATTATACTAATTAAATTATTAAAGTACTAAATTCGTTCCAAACATGTAAATTTTAAATTTATGTTATTTTAATACATAATTATTAAAGTACCTAATTTAATGCCAACTACTTACATTAACTTTTTTAAGTCATAGATTAGGGAAAAAACCAGATTTTTTAAATAAAACATGCTTTTTTTCATTAATAACTCCCAAAAAGTCATTCCGGGAACACCGACATGTCCGGGCACGTTCCCGGAATTACGCGTTCCGGGAATGGCGTTTCTATATAAAAGTGTGTAAAAAATAAATAATAGTCGTAAGAACGGGATTTTTTGACGCTAATGTAGAAAGAGGTCCCAATAATCTCGTAAGAAATATTGTACTAAGCGTAAATTATTTTTGTTTTCTAACAATTTTTGGCATTCCCGGAATGACACTTAATTAAGGTACGGTGCAAAAATTTCAAACAAAAACATGTTTACGTCTTCGAAATTTCACATTTTAATAAAAAACACACCAGGCATACATTTGCACTCAAGTGCTTTAAATAATTATCCAGTAGTGTTATTACATGCATTTCGCGGACAAATTATATCTTTAAAAATGTATGCGTTCCCGGAATGACGCACAAATTGGCGGACAGACTTTGAATAAAATGATTGGAAAAGATAATTGTATTTAATACTTAATACTTATAAATATCATTTTATTATAATGCTAACTAAGATGAGAAGTACTTTTAAGGCATTCATTTTTTTTAAACATGCATTTTAACTGTTGTTTTCGGCGGATTACGACTTGAGGACGCGTTCACGGAATGACTTTTTGGGGATAATTTTTGAAAAAAATAATAGTTATTCAATCAATAAATTAAGAAAAGATGTTTTAATGTACTGATTAAATAAGTTGATTTGAATAATCTTTGAATCATTATTTCAATAAAAAATAATAAATTCTATGATTTATTTTACTCGAACACGAATTTCCCACCTTGGTGATTTTGGGCCTTAATACCTGTACGCGTTTACGAGGAAACAGGTAGTAAGTTTAAAATTAAAAAAAATATTTTTTTATGATTTTACTAAAAATTTCTACGTTTTGTAATTTTTCCTTTAACTGTGCTATAATATGAAGTTTCTTCGTGCCAAGTTTCAAGTTTCTGAGTTTACGGGAAGTACCTACCCTTTAGGTTTTGAGTTTCTTGCGAGTATTCAGCTCCAAAATATGCAACTTAAATTGCTATTTCTTTTGATTGCGTTGACATAAAAGTTTGGTTTTGCTACAGCTGAAAGGTCCTATAGCTCTGAGTATTTGACATGAATTTCAACTTAATAACTTCACGCGTTTACGAGGAAAAAGGTAGTAAGTTTAAAATTTTAAATATATCTTTTTGTATGATTTTTCTAAAAATGTCTACTTTTTATAATTTTTCCTTTGTCTATGCTATATGAAATTGCTTCGTGCCAAATTTCATGTTTCTGAGTTCACGGGAAGTACCCCGTAGGTTTTGCGAGTGCCAAAACTCTAAAATTTGCAGCATAAACGGCTGTATCTTTTGATTGCGTTGGTTTTTAAGTTTGATTTTTGCACAGCTTCAAGGGACAATAGACTTGAGTATTTGATATAAATTTCAGTTTGATATCTCCACGCGTTCCTGCGAAAAACGGTCTTGACAGACAGACAGACAGACGGACAACAAAGTGATCCTATAAGGGTTCCGTTTTTTCCTTTTGAGGTACGGAACCCTATAAACGCATAGTTTTTCAATGTAGCCATTAAAAGATTGGTGCATTAATTTGTAGTGGTACTTATTTTTGACTCTACGAGCTTCAGGCGAGATCTAAGGCAAGTTTAAACACTCCCAAACGTCATATTAGAATTAATTACCGGAGTTAATTGGAATAGGAGTGTCTTTGAGAAAATTACTTAATTTATGCTCGATAATATACGCTTGATAGTAACAACTCGAAAATGATAATATATAGTATATTGTCAGGAAGTGGTTTTGTTAAGTTAAAGGAATGGCGCGTAGTCGTAGTGTCCGAGAGGCAACTGGATGGCTCGCTGTATTTAAGCTCCCTATATGTTTTGGATCCAGTAGTCCCGTCATACCAAACTTGATACCGAACATTAAAATGGAAAGCTAACGGCTAGTTCTGACTTTTTTATATATTGTTAGGATCCCTACCAGCTCCGTATATCCAAGTTTGCAGCTTCGAAAGACCTGTGATAACTTTGCAGCACTCGAGAAACCACGTTTCGAACTTTTTTTGGTATTCTTAAACTATGCGATTTACAAAAAAACTATATACTACTTCGAAAACTGACAATCTTTTAAATTTTCGGAGTGATTTATGATTATGTATGAAAATATTCACTCAATCAAATATTTTTTAAAGAAACCTATATGTTATTTTTGAAGACCTATCAATTGATGTGCATCATGTTGATTTTTTGAAAAAAAATAATTTTTGCCAATTAATTTTAAGTCTCCATACATGACCTGCCATACATGATTTACGAAGCTGCAAACTTAGATACATAATGCTGGTAGTGATCCTAACAACATATCAAAAAGTCAGAAGTCTCAGAACTAGCCGTTTCAATTTTAGCGATTTCTGGTGTTAAATATGACTGGACTACAGCCTGCACATCTCGAAATGACTCCCGTTGGACTTCGTTTTTCATATGTCCCCCTAATTTTTTTCTGACTTCCAACTCTGACTGATCGTTAACCGACATACATCTTCAACACATACATATTGGAAATTGAGGGGGGGGGGGGGGACAAAGTCCAACGTGGGTCATTTCGGGTTGCAAAGGGTGGTTCCACAACATGTAAGGAGCTTAAATACCGCGAGCTATCCGGTTACCTCGCGGACACTGAAAGCGTTACGCGTTATTGTTCTGAATATTAGACAGCGGTCTTCCTCTAACTTTAGTACAAGTTTATATTCTATGGTACGAGTAATAGTTAGCAGGGGAATAATTATGAAGATTTCTAAGGGAGCGATTCCGAAAATTAATTCGTGAATCGAAAACAAGTCTCAATCCTAAATTTTCCGCAACCCATTAGTCTGAATAATAAGGTTTAGAACGAGATGAGATTACAAATATCCTTACGTGACCTCCGAAGTAATTGGGGTTCTTTATTGTCGTATAAAGGCCGCTTCTGAGATGGCTAAATTTAGATGATGAATGAAGAAGACTGCAAAGATTACAAATGTATAGAGCAGCTAGACTTACATGCAAGTTTAAGGCTTCGGGAAGCCTTAATTTGGTTATGATAAAAAATCTGAAAACGGCTTCAAAATATGTTGAGTGATTCTTTATACAATGCCCGGGATTTTCCTGTATTTGAAAAGAGATACTTCTGTAAACTCGTATCCAGGATAAGAAAAGTACTTACACTGATGTTCGCAAGCTCGTACCAGCTCGTATAGTCAGCATCAAAAATATGTAAACATTTCGGCACTTATGTCTGTGGGATAAGACTCAAATTCGTATACATATTATTGATGCTGACTGTACTTTCTTTTAACCGATCTTAAAAAAAGAAGGAGGTTTTATACGCTAGAACGCATTCATTTATAAACCTATTCGGAATTATTTTTTTTATTAAAAGGATATTATGTAGTTGCAGATTAGGCCCATTTTCATCAGGTGAATATTAAGAAATCCTGGGCCAATCGAGGGAACTCTCCAAATATTATAAACACACTAATAGCAGAGAGTATATATTTAATAGAGCGGCACAGTCTAAGAACTTTTTGAAGATCCGAGTCTGAAGCGCCATCTGAACAAGAGAAACAAAAGGTACTGTAAAATGTAGGACAGATATTACAGCGCCATCGTGTAATCGATAGTGTTACTATTGTTACGGTATTACTACGGTAACTTTTGTTCCCTTTCGTTCAGATGGCGCTTCAGATTCCGAGCCTCAAAAAGTTCTTAGATGTGCCGCCAGTGCCGCTCTTGGTAACAGTGATCGATTTGAGTATTTATTATAACAGCTCGGGAATTTGCTCTTGGAAAGGTGGAGTTAGGTCTTGGCTGTATGGTAGAAATCATTAGCGATTACCACAACGGATCTAGGACAGACTGTATTTTACGTTCGGCGGTCAGTTTTACTGGCCTACTCTTACAGTAAATAGTAGGTTTAATGCTTACATGGAGGTACGGTCAAGGACTTTAATTGTTGAGCCATAGGGTTCACTTTACACTGGACTTTTCATAGAGTAAGTATTAAACAAAAGAAAATAGCTTGACCCGTAAATGGCTCAACAATTAAAGTCTGTGACTGTACATTAATGTCTATTTTAGAGGTGAAGGTTAACACTTTCCGTACCGCGTAGCCAGGTATTCCTCGTATGTAGCGCGTAGTAGCTACGAACAGAGAACCCGCCTAGCGGGTTCCTGGTCGTGAAAGTGTTAAATAAACAACAGACCATAGGCAACTGCATTCATTTAATTTTAATACTTACAGTGTTCTGTAACATTTTGCCAGCCTTAACAAAATGTACAATACATTACAATATTAACTAAAATAATTATAAAACTTCGTTAAATAACATCTCTTAAAGTCGAATCGAGAAACAGGTAATTTAACAATTATTAAATTATTAACTATAGTATGAATACGAATAGTTTTATTATAATTTATAATATAACAATAAATAATTAGAGCAACTACTTCACTCTAGATAAAAAAAAAGTTTCGTCTAACTACGTACAACAAACATTTATATTTTAATTTCTGGTAATATTCTGAAAGCAAAGGTTCCGTCAAATGGCCCAACTTTGCCCGTTTTTTTCGGAAAAACATGAATTTCTCAAAAAAAATGTATGACAACATATTCTTTTTTTTAGATCACTAAGTCCATTGGGATCATATACATCCGATTTTTTGGCAAAATAATTTTTTAATCATGATTTTACCAACTTTTTTGGCGATTTTGAAGGCGGGTAAAGTTAAGTCGGGTTGCGCCCAACATTGACCACGTCGATTTTGCACTTAAATACAGCTCTTATGGTATTGTAATGTAAGAATCACAGCGAGGTTTTGAGTTATCCTATCGTTCCCTGTCAATAACTACGCGATAAGTACGTAAACTTTTGTACAAATCGGGTGGGCAATGTTAGGTACCTATTTTCACTCTTTTCCATACAAGGGGCACCCAAGCATTTCCAAAGTACTAGGGTTGTCACTTTTGAGAAAATTTCTTCAATTTAGTCATGCAATTTTTTTCAAGGCATCAGTTCAATTATTAAATGAAACATAGTTTAGTAAGTTAATTTTTAATATTTCTAATAGAAAAAAAAATAACGAGCCAGTCATAGTAATGCTTGGCATGTTGTCATTTGTAATAATGGATAGATTGAATACTATGGTTTTTCGTTACAATTTAATTTAATAATCAATTAAAAAAACAGTTCCAAAACGGTATATATTTAAAAAACAATAACCTCCTTTTTTCGCGCCGAGTGGTTAAAAGACAAAGGTGACAACCCTTAGCCTTTTTTGGTCGTGGGCAAAGTTGGGCGTCAGTGGTTGCTACATTACTACTTAACATTGCCCAACGCCACAACTCCCCCATGAATTATAATTTTTAATTGAAATACAGATATAAACAATCTACAGTTCCTGCCTTATTATAAGTCATAGGTGTTACTCACCATCAGCTTCCCTATTTTGTGATATGAACTTTAACTTTTCATAAAAAATTGGCCCGCTAAATAATGCCCCGAACTCAACGAGTTCTGACAAGCAACTGAATGAAGTTAGATACAAATGTGATAGGCTATGTTGCCACGCCTATAACCTATTTTCTACTAAAAATAGTGGTGTTGCCAGAAAGCTATTACATTTTCTACAGTAACAGATTTTCTTTAAAATTGTCATTTTGGGCAAAGTTTGGTATGGGGGGGGGGGGGCAAAGTTGGGCTATTTGATGGTTTTAACCTAGAGCTATTCGTGTAAGTTACCACTGCCTAGGTATAACTTGACCTATTTATACTTTGAAAGCGGAAAGGCAGATTAATGAATAAGATATGTGGGTAGTAGAAGTCTTTTGGAGCAAGAACTGATCGTTGCACTGGGGACACTCTCTCGTCTTAGTTTACTTGCTCTTCTTCGAAACTGGCCTCTGGAACAAAAAAAAACATTATTTTCCGTAGTCAAACCCAGCGGGTTGCATACCTACATCATCCTTCTCATACTGATAAATGTAAATAGAGCTTACAATATAGGGTATTTTCAACTCTTAGCCATAGCAGAGTATATTAAATAGAGGAGCATTGTCTAAGAACTTTTTTAGGTTCCAAGTCTGAAGCGCTATCTGAAGGGTAATTACTAGATGGTGCTGTACCGTAATGAATATGCCTGTAATAGGTACGCCTACATCATGTGGTAACTTTCATTTGCTTTCGTTCAGGTGATGCTTCAGACTTGGAACCTCAAATCAGTCCATCAAATGTCAATATAACTATTTTTCTGACAGGGTTGCGGGATCAAATTTTAATAATCATGTCAATATAAAAATATGTACCCAAATTTCTGCACTGTGGCACCGTGTTTGCCGATCACTGTAAATTAGGTATTTTACTTGTTTTATACGGTTTGCTTGACTACTACTCCTTGGCTTAGCTCAGAGACTTATTAGAAAGTAGTAATTTGGCATTGATAGGTATTTGTACGGTTGCAAACACGTTACTGATGTGAACCACCTACTGAAAACGTTCGTTACACTGGAAATCGAAACTGTTTAGTGGCCATAAAAACTTTCTTGTTAATCTCGGAGTTTACCCTGTAGTAGCGTCTATGGAACCTTATACTGAGCATACTCACTAGATACGATCTTGGTTAATTTATTTATTTTAGCAGGATAATGTAAATTACTTGGTAATAAATAATAACTTTTTTACTACTCCGTCTAATAAATCGGACTGCGAGTAGGTAATATTTCGCTAAATTGCATGCAATTAAGCAAGAAGGTATATTTAAGAAGGTATACCTACTGAGAATCGTTACTTCAAACCATCTCTGTTAGCGTTCGCGTAAATTTTGTTAGCGTCGCGTAAGTTTTCTGTTAGCGTAAATTTTGAAAATGTTTAAATAATTTTTGAACGTTAAAATTTTCATACTTAACCATTGTCGTCTGTGAATATGTCTTTAAGGGGGCTATATCTCAGGAACCGTAATAGGTACAATACATCGGCTTAAGCGAGTCGATGTAGATTTTGAAGCTAATTTGTACTTTCGCAGCTATAGCAAGTAGTAACAAAGGTGGTTTACCGTCAGCCCATTTCTTGCCGCGCATGCCAAAGAAGCCCATCTGCGCCTTCCTTTTCGGCCACGGCCCATTTTGCCCCAACAAAAACTTGATCTCCTGCGCGTCGTTGTTTTTCATATCCCTTTTGCCCCTCACCGCAATGAATCTGCCTCGAAAGTTGGCTTCAAAAGGCTGGGCGGATTTCTTGCCTCTCACGCCGTAAAATTGATTCATTTTTGCCGCTCTTTTGTTTATCGCGTTAGACATGTCATCTTCCGCAGACTCGGGCATGGAAGCTTCGTTTTCTTCGGACGCTCGCAACCTCTCTAATAATTCATTTAGCTGGTAGTTCTGCAATTGATCGCGCTGTTCCAGCATAGGGATCGGTGAGTAATCTATTTTGCCTCTGAAATATCCAGTATCGTCATAGAGTTCGGACGAAGAGTGAGGTGGGAGCAGGTAAGAGTCGGGATCTTTTTTGCCTCGCATTCCAAGGAATCCCATCGGAGCTCGCTTGACTTCTTGATCGAAGTCAAAAAGATCTTTTTTGCCTTTGACGCCAATAAAGTGGTACTGCGGTTTCCGCTTGAAGAGCTCGGGTTCGTCGAGGTCAGCGAACTTCTTGCCGCGCATGCCGACGAAGCCCATAGGCGCGCGCTTGTCCTGCGCGCTGGTGACGTGCTGGCTGAGGTGCACGCAGGCGACGATCAGCAGACAGTATACTCGGGCCGTGTTCATGGTGGTCTGTAACAATAACAATCGAAGTATTAGGTATCTAAAGAGGACTACGTTTAAACTGTTCAATAATAAACGTATCAACATTATTAATCCTATCGTGCCTAAGGGTGTCGGATTGTAACAAGTTTTCGCAAAAAAACCTATTTTCAAGACGCAAAATGGAGATGATGAAAATACCAGATTAGATATGTGTGAAATTGTGATTAAGTACACCTGTTTTATAAGATTGTTCATACCTAATATAAAGTTACATAAAAAATATTAAGTATTCTTTTTTTGTTTCACTACTAATAACTAAATTAAAATAAAATATGTCACATAATAAAAAAAATATAAACGGTGCGTCGCCGTCGCGCATATAATGTCGCTTGTCTAAGTTAATAAGCAAGGTGACGAAGTGTACAACGGCCCCCGGGGGCCCCAGGGCCGACGCACCGCACGACCGAACACAGCCTAACGAATATCCGCGGGCCAAGAGTACTTACCTACTAATAATTCTAACTAGTAAGAAAGTCTGTATGTGCCAGCAACTGATCGCTGGTATGTGCATGTTAATCATTGTTGCTGTTTATTCATATGTATATTTTTTTCATACATACAGGCTGTTTTTTAATAACTAGCCATATTGTGAGAGGTGATTAGGTACTGAACAACTTTTTCTACAGGAACAACCCCGAATCCCCAAAAAAAATTTGGCCACCCATACAAAACATCGATGTATGTTCGGCCAAAGTGTATGAAACAGCCAAAAAAATTTGGAGTTGGTCCCATAATAAAAGTTGTTTAGTAGCCTCTACCATATCACCTCGCACAATATGCTAATTAACCTATTTAAAAAAAATATCCTGTATACAATATTGGGTTGACCTATATATCTTAGACACAGATTATTATACCTACTGTATTATACCTTGTGTAAACTTAGATCGCATTGAAATATTGAATATATGGAACAGTCGCACTCAAAAGTCGTATGTTGAACAAAAATTTAAACATACTTATTTATGACGTTGAATGTATCATGCAGAGAGCAAATAATGAGCTCATTAGAATAATGTTAAGAACTGTATCTATACTGCTGAAAACAGAGGGGAGTCAGGAGTACAGCTTTGTTGTTTATAAGTAGAAATTTAATTTACATCAGTGACCTTATTACCAGACACGACATGTTGCGTAAACCGTATTTGAAGTCACATAAAGCTAAATCCTTTGATTAGACTGGAAAATGAAGATGCTTATTTGACTCCTGGTGCCATATTCTAATTTTAAAATGTATAAACAATTCATTAACAACACAATCTTTCTTAAACATAACTCCAACACTCAACCAATAATCAACCAACATTAAAGTTGAATTGTAGTTGCATCGCAGTAACTTTCAAGCAAAGTCCGTCATTTTTTATTTAGACGTGTAGGTTTTAGCTGTATTGTGTTGTTATTGCATTGGAGTTGCATTGAAGTTGGATCGTGTCTGAGCGTGTTTTAAAGTTAGAATACGGCCCCTGGCTTCTTATGTTAGGTTTAGGTAGGTATACAGGATGTGGCCTGTAATTCGAGCAAAAAATTAAAACGAAGATTGTACTCCTTAAACAATAAAACTATTGTTCAACAACTTTCAAAAATAGGTAGTCTTAAGATTGTCTCTTTTTTATACAAACTTGATATTATTTTAAATAAATATACGTTAAAATCCGTCTAATTGACATTGCTTGTCAGGCTTGTCACCCTACCGACATAATCAATTTCGCAATACATTGCGTGTTCAGGTAAGCTTCAAAATGTACATAAAAACAAACCGTAACTTTTTTTTAAGTCGCTTTTTTTTAAACCTTGTTTAGTTTGAGGAGTAGAATCTACGTTTTAATTTTTTGCTCGTGTTACAGGCCACACACTGTATAAATTGGTAATACCTAACATTAAATGTTTCTATATATAAGACTGGTTAAAACTTTTATTATGGTATGATAATAGTGTTTTGTTTCACCGAAATGCGATTAATCAAGTGACATTTCATACATCAGTTTCGAAAAACCAATCGAAAAACTCATTCGTACGAGCCGGGGTTCGAATCTATGGAAACGCACGCCTTTCCGCTAGACCACCAAACCAAGTCACGGAAATGTACACCTAAAGGTCCACGCTGTAAAGTCCCGCTTTCTACACGACACTTCCGACACTTCATGCACTTTATGTGCAGATATTTTTGAGTAGGTACCTTGGCCGCTCCGATATATTTGATGGTACAAACAGCAACACACTTAACTGACCATCGATAGACCTTATGCTGTTACAATAGGGATTAAGTACAAAAGGTCGGTTAACAGTGTTGGCGATAGTACAGTTTACATAAAACCTGAAGCTCCAATAGGTACTTACCTTTAAATTCATAAAATAACCAATACGAGTATTGTGGGGATTAAAATTAATTAAACAGTTAACCCTTATTAGCCTGTGACATTCAGATAACGAATTTAACTAGGGACCCCAATAAACGGCATAGGGTCTGCGATAAACTACTTATATTAATGCCTACTGAACAAAGTTTCCGAGTAAATACTACTTAAATATTTTTATAGGACTTACAGAATACACGTCTACTTACGGTTACGGTTTAATACAAATAATCATAATTAAGAAAAAAAAACTGGCTTCAGTGGGGTAGGCCGGTGCAAGATTATTGATGGTGCAATCTTAGATTCCATACAATTAAATGAAAAATATCTGAGTATGCACTTTATCGCCTAGACAATAGAGGCGTTGTTTTTTTTGTGATCACCTTGGCCGCTCCGATATATCTGATGGCGACTGTACATAAAATATACACGAAGTACAAATTAAAACGGGTGACTTTCTGTGAAATCTCTCGTAACTAGATGAATGACCTGTTTTAATTTATCTCGTTTAATTGTCTTAATTTATCATATTTGGAGAGCTCAAAGAGGACCCAATGTGTCAACAACGAAGTGTAGTTTTAGCAGCCGGCTCTTGTTCCTTTAGCCGCCAACACAGTGACTCCTAATTTTCAAAAATGGTCGGCAACGCGCATGTGAGACCTCTAGAGTTACAGGCGTCCATAGGCTACGGTACTTGTTTGCCACCCTCGTGGTATAAAAAAGGCACGGAACCCTTCGTGCGAAAGTCCGATTCGCACTTGGCCGGTTTTTGTATTATTCCATTGTATTTATAAATTGTAATTATCTAGATTCTACCTATTATTTAATGATATTTTGAACGTGTAATATTGTTTTAATTTATTTTTAATACGCTATTTTGTCGTTGAAATTTGGATTAATTATTTCCACTACGTAAAATTATAATCTGTTAAATAATTATCTACACGGAAAAAAAAGCTTCCGGGATATTCTCAATCTAAGACATTATTATATGTATTTAACGAAAATAAATTAAAGCGAATATATTCTTACAGATTTTCTAGTTTTCTTTTACCTAAGATTATTTGTTGTATACTCTTGAAACAATACATTTATGTATTTCTATTTTAAGAAAACGTGGTTTTATTAAGCGCAAAATCATATTTTTGGTAAAGGAAATAAATACTTGTCACGAGGAAATATTTTCAAGAAAATAATAATGTCTTGGATTGAGAATATCCCGGAAGCTTTTTTTCCGTGTATTTATTTTATAAAGAATATTCAATATTCATTGAACATTTATAGGTAACTAATATTGTTCATTTGCTCAAAAAAGGCTCATGTCATGTCTGTTATCTTACAAAACAGACCAAACATTTATTCAAATGTATATAGCTGCGATACTAACCGTTAGTTTTTAACGTTAACTGCCGGCCGGCACAAATGCCAATTTAGTTGGTTAATTGCAAGATCATGCTATTACTTATTATGTTATGATCTAGATTATAATTATGTTGTGGTACCTAGGTACATTTCGTTTGTAAGACATACTCCTTTTAACTTACAAAACTTAAGGTAATTAATTCATTGTAATCTCTACAAGCATATCAAAAGACAGGAAGTTAATGATAGTGTGGCTGTCCAATATCCAGTTTTCAAAAACCAATCCGTTGCTTTCCACAAAATAGTGCAATTTTCAATGACTTGGTAGATAACTTAAGTAAGCATAATGACAAATTATAATGAAATAATAAAATCGTACTGGTACCCAATTATGATTCTAAGATTTAACAAGAAAACATTTAAAGTTATAATTATCTTAGAAGGAATCATCAAGTTCAGAAAGGTTAATTAATCGGGTGCTAATTAATTTGTTAGCTTATCTACGCAATTATTGTTGGTGACGGTGTACGTTGTTGGCAGACAGGTATTTTGGGAGAGACCTACTTTTAACAATAATATCTGTGTATTTAGAACAATTTTCCCAAGAAGATATAAATTGAAATTTATATCTTCTTGGGAAATTTATACTTCGGAACGAAAGTGACGTAATCAATATTGCAAAAAGCCAACTTACAATATAATATACTGTACCTTATACAAAAATCCAATGCATCTTTTGGTAAACAATTATTTATCAGAAAGCATTTAAGTAGAACATTGGAACCTAACTCTTTTTACTAATATGAAGATACGCTCAACTGTACTTTTATAATGGTTCGGACTAACCGTCACATGTCAACATATACAAAAAACTTCTTCCACACGTCTATGACGCTGTTTTAGCCCTGACGAGGGCTGACGGCTCATTAGCAAGCTCTACCTCTCTTTTCTCCACACGCAAAGCTATACCTGTGTTCCCTTCGCACACCACTCAGGTACACTGTTGTCTCTTGTTTAATTATTTTTTAATTTTAGGCTGTGCCTTGACTGTTTGTGTGACGTTTAAAAATAAGCCATTACAAAGTGTCAGCAACAAAGCACACGAAAAAAATATATCATCAAAAAACTGTTTACAACATTAATTATAACAAATTAAATAATATGTGAAATTAGTCTTCGTACAGTCGACCAAAAATGTGGTCTACCACCCTACGGTTGAGGTTCGTTTGAACGTCATGCATGATACAACAAGGACGTGCATGTTTTAAACTTCGTTAGAAATGTCAACCTTAGCGATCGTTAGATCTCGCAGAAACTTTAGCCAAAACTGGTAGACCACTTTCTTGGTCGACTGTACCTATACAGGCGGTAACAAAAATACTGGTGATCCGTTTAAGGGCATAGTTGGTATGTTAAGAAAAAGCAGGTATTTCTTTTTGAGACGCGAAAACAAGCTAACCCCTTATTCATAAACGTCTCTCAGGTCTCAGACCTCTGTCTCTCTCAGTTTAGGAATACAGGAGTAATCATTTAATTTCTAATGGGTTAAAAAAATGTAAATATATAAATTGTAATAATAAAGGATTGAAAGTTTATATTACTAACAAAAAATTACACGCGAATGTAGTCGTCTAGTATTAAAAAGAAATTAGCCCGCGTCATGACCACAGCCTAAAGTGCAAAGGTTTTAGGTCAAAGTCAAGCCGGCAAAGCATTTGCTTTTTTATATTTAATTATTACTTACGCTTTTCTGACTATGACAACCGTAAAACTAGCTCTCTGCTTAAAGCAAACTCAGCTATTATAGGTAAGCGATATTATTATTGACGATAAATGTGTAAATATATGCAAAATGTGTGTGTAATGTGTGTTTGTAAATATATACAAGTACTTATAGTGTGTTAAAATATATGTTATACAAGGTGTAACAAAAATGCTGGTGATCCTTTTAAGGGCATAATAATTGGTATCGTATCCTAATAATGAAAAACTAAGAAAATAAACTCTCGTGATAAAAAAAAATTCGCTTTCTCCTACCTACATTTTTTTACTCACAATACGATACCAATTATGCCCTTAAAAGGATCACCAGCATTTTTGTTATACCCTGTATAAAATGTATTTTCTCTCTAGAACCTTCTAAACTCCTACATTAAAAAAAGGATTAAAAATAGCCAAAGCAAGCGAGCAAAGTCCCTATAAATATGTATCTAAGAAACACACTTTAACACACGCATATAATATATTTACAGGTGATGATTTTGAGGGCGAATGTTACTTTACATACGACCAGTACAGGTAAGCAAATAATAACAAATTCCTATTTATTTAGTAATGCTTAGATACCTACTTAGTTGAAGCTTTCATTTATTAACATCAAATATATTATTTACCGAAAATATGAAATGGATATTAAAATTGCTAATAAAATTTGACGTACCTATTTCCGATGAGCAGACTTCATAATTTATTGCCAAAAAGGCGTTACAAGTCTTCTAAAAATTTAGTCCCGGGAGGCACCTGAGAGGAAGTTGAACTGGATGGATTTACCCTAAGTCCATTACAGGGATTTGGAGGTATATAACTTTCAGTGAAATCCGTGTTTAAAAATAATAAATATCTAATCATAATCAGCCTACGCTTAGGGTTCTGTACCTACTTGCATTTAACGGCCTCCTAGCCCAGTCGGTAGTGACCCTGCCTACGAAGCAGGAGGTCCCGGGTTCGAATCCTGGTCAGGGCATATATTTGTGTGTTTATCACGAATATTTTTTCCTGAGTTATGGGTGTTTTCTATGTATCTAAGTATATATTTAACTATATAAGTAGGTATATCGTCGCCTAGTACCCATAGTACAAGCTTTGCTTAATTTGGGACTAGGTAGATTTGTGTAAGATTGTCCCCAAATATTTATTTATTTTATTTATTTACTTATTTATCATGTCGATTGGTAACTAGTGGTTACTTGTTGCTGGTGGTGGTTGGTTTATATTATATGCATATTTCACAAGACGGAACCCTTATTAAATACTTACTTGCAATTAAATATGCGTAATACATATTTAAAGCCTTCAGACCAAGAATTAGTTCGAATAAACACAGCACTTTTTTTATGTGAAAACCTGCCCGTTTTTTGAGCTTTTTGTCGCTGTCATAATTATGTAAGTAGGCACGTAAATTATATTAGTAAATAGTATCCTTACTCACCAAAAATACAATAATACACGATCTTGCTCTTAACCTAATATACCTAAGGTTGAGATATTACGGTAATATTTATTTATTTATTTAAAATAAGTACCTAACGTAAGGGAAGTTAATTAATCAATCATCATCATATATCGTGTATATTGTCGCTTAAATAATATTTTCCTCCTGTTTTTTAATTTTAAATAAACATATTTTAGAACTGTATTTGTGATTGTCAAAAATATCCCTAAAAACTAAACCTTAAAAATTCAAATACGTAGCCTATAAACTTAAACACTACCTCTAAATATAAAACACCTCGCCAAAATCCCCCACCTCAGGCACAGACCCCAAAATACTGGCGGCGTTATCCCTCTGTACCGCCAGACTAAACCTCCTGTTTTTTTTTTTTAATAAATCGATATACATATAAACAAATGTGCCATTTCAATGCGATTCTCGCTTCGCTCCGCAGCACTCTTGTTTTGTGGCATGACGTTAACGACAATGCAATATGTCGACCTACTATCGCGCGGTGTCGGAGCACTTACGGCCATTCACGATAAATAAATTTGTGGCACCGCACCGTCCCGGCAATTGTCAAGCGATAAGCGATCGATGCGTGTTTGACGTGTATTTTTTGAACACATATTTGGGGGAACATATTGTAGCTATTTACAGTAAAACTCACTTAAGACGATTTTGAAGGTGATTGTGCCAGTTTCCCCTCCAGGTCCAGTTTACAGTCCACATGATTAAACTGCTAAAAATATATGAGGAAACCTATATAACGTCAACAAATTCTCTATTTATAGTTTATTCTTTAGTAGATTTTTAAAATTTTAAGCTTTTATTTTGAGGAAAAGTTGAGTATAAAGGCATAAATAAGTGTGAATGGAAAACTGACACACGTGGACGAAAACTAGCACAATCACCCTACTTTGCCAAATCTGTAGAGCTACAGAATTACACGACATACTATATTATTATAGCTACTTATTGTAGGTAATTAATTTCCATCAAACTTTTCTTATATGACTCCATCATAAACATCACCTCTTGTTGTGATTGTGCGTCTTGCGTCGCAATCATCTAGGTAACTAATTATGTGTTATAAATTTTATACCAATGTGTTTTTTTGTTGTTTTAAATAAGTATTTATAATCGTATCCTGATTTTAGGAAATAAATTAACTTGACACAAAAGAGAGATGAGTTTCAAGTCCGAAATACGGTAAATGTGGTTGCATCTGATGTAAAAACGTTGCCGTTAAAGGAGTTAGTCCCATCATTCGCTGCATTTGCACGTCGCGCAAATAAGTAATTTGCTTACGGTACCTATGACCAAGAAAATAGGTAAAGTTGCTAAGAGTTCGATCTGATATCTGATGAAAAAGGTAAAAACACTAGGTACTAGATTTTAGTACACTGGTAAAGTATTTTACATTTAAGAAAATAAGAGTTACTCCATTTAGATATTTTCAGATACTTGCTTATACAATTATTGTCAATATATTTATACGTTGTACTTAAGAGTCGCCAGGACGCTCGCGTGAACTCGCGTCCCCATACAAACGTCGTAGTTCAGCTCTCATTTTAAAACGACATGCTTTAGAACCCCGAAATTTGGCATGGGCATTCTAGCAGTACAGATCTATGTCGGTAATTGGTTTTCGTTGCTAAATATTGTAATACAAATAAAATACAGCAAAAATAATTTTTTTATGTAAATCTGTATCTGGCTATATTTTCTATGTATTAAAATTTTTAGCAACGAAGACGAATTACCGACATAGATCTGTACTACTAGAATGCCCATGCCAAATTTCGTGGTTCTAAAGCATGTCGTTTTAAAATGAGAGCTGAACTACGTTTGTATGGGAACGTAAGCGCCCTGGCGACTCTTAAATCGTACAAAAAAATAAGATTTTAAAGTCAGTCAGTGTCATTAATACGAGTTAATAAGGTTAATTTTAAATTCTTATTTAATATCAAATATATTTTGTAATTTTATTTATTTTTAATCAGAAAAACTCGTTTACATGACATTACAGTATAACTAATGCGCCATAAAACAAATAAAATTACCATAATGTACAAAAATAACATATTTTTATAAGTATTTTACCACTTGGTCGAACAGCTAGCCGTGTTTGAACAAAAAATGGTTACTTAATTTAGCATTTTTGTTTTCTCAGCAGCCGCAAATAATAATAAAAAAAAACAACTATTTTCATAAATTCATCAATGGAACAAATTCAACTCGTGCACAAATAAACAACCTGGCGTTGAATTAGTTCCTTCCGCGCAAATTGTATAAAAAGGTAATGAATGAAAACAAAATTTGGTCGCCGGCGGGCGGAATAACCAAATGCTTTATGGATTTAGATAACATCCTGTAGATAACGAAATGAAAGTTCTATTTCAACGAAAACTCCAATAAGATCGCTAAAACAGTACGAGTAGATAGTAACCTATTACTTAGTCTTATTGCCTAAAATATTAGTAAGGTCCCCAATTTAAACACATAGATAAATATACTATATGTAAACTAGGTGTCCGTATTAATTAGACTAGCGAGCGTTAATGCTACTCGTTACTAGATGTCGCTGCGATGCCCTGTATTTTTATTCTACTATATTTAACTAATATATTTTTAGGTTGCTCTCGGGTAGATGGGGCTTCAGACTAGAGCTTCAAAAGTTCTTAGACTGCGCTGCTCTATTATATGAATTGCTGATGCAACAAAGAAAATCCATGCGTTAATTTTTAACTAACTAGGTACCCGTACAGTATGAATAAAAGAATCGTCAAAAGAAGTCAATTATTTTGACGTTTGCTCTGAATGGCTTCTTTGACGCAGCTGAGGTGAGAAGCAATTTGCGAGCTCACGTGCCCAGTGATTGTCATTTTATATTTATCGATAATTGTGAAGACACTTATGAAAAAAAAGAGTACGTTATCGTATAAATAAATTACGTATAAATAGCCAACATCCAAAATTTTATGCTACGCCAAATAGGTATGCCTAATATAAAGATCGTATTTAAATATGAAAAACGTTTTTGTCATTCTGGTTTTGAAAGACTTAACCTACACGAAGTACTTTTTTCAGGATACTAAATACATTGAAACTTTTATATTACCTACTTGAAGTTTAAATATTACGATGAAAAATGTCCTTGGCTTTTCCTTCCAGTTCTTCACTATTTCCCCTATAAAAGACCCTATATTAAGTTGTCCATTCCATTCCAAAGCGTATGTGTGTAAATCTTATTTATATTATGAGTGCATACTACCAATCATTTATGAACTTTTTTTTCTTAAAAAATTCGTTACCTACCAAAAACCAATAAAAATCACCTTTTCTTTTGACCAAATTTCATCATATTTGTATAGGCAGAGACTATAGAGATATAGACGACCACAGCCTAAGAACTTTTTGAAGCTCATGTCGATTGCGCCATCTATGTCAAAACCAACCTAAAGGCTGTGGTCGTCTATATCTCTATAGTCTCTGGTATAGGGAAATTCAGACGCAAGTCGGCACGGTTCGCAGTTACAAGAATGGCCTGAATTTTTTTGTTGAGTATTTTGGGATATGCATAAGTTCTCAGAATCGCAGTACTAGGTAGACCCTATAGGTAGTGCAACATATTTTATCCTTTTATAGTCTATCAGGTATCTACCTACAATACATGTGTCCTTTACGAAGGACATAAAATATTAGGACGCGATGACATCTTGAAATTAAAACAAAATTACATCTGTATTTGATATTGTTAGTGGTCATTTTTTTTTGGAATACGAAGTGAGACTTCTAAATAAAAGGCTGCAGCAGAAACGATGGGGTTGCCAATAACCAAAGTTAGCAGATTTTTTCTTTTTATGTCCCTTGCAAAGGACAAATGTAGGCACGAGGTTGACTTCATCCGTAATTCGAGCCTAATAAATCCAATAATCAATATAACCATGTCAGGTGCAAGCCCTTACATAATAAACGTTACGAGTATAACATGCGAGTTTAGTGACTTTGATGGTAGTGTATAATGAAAAATCATATTTATTAGGACACTCATTCATAGCCTAGATTTTTAGACTAAATCTCCAAACTTCCAAAGTTAACAACCTAATTCTAAGCCCAATAGCCGTAGTAGTAATATGCATAACTTTTTCTAATTTGTAAACAATTACAGCTCATTTGCCAAACGACTCTACTTCATCTGACTTTTTATTAAAAAATCCAACGGGTATATTTGTACAAAATCCCGGTGAATTCGTGACCGGCATATTTTCACATACTCCTGCCGTAGAACGTACGTAATACTGCGTGATTGAAACTTTTAAAAACAAATATTGCATTGCATTGAGCCAACAAATCTAACCAGGACGTGCAGCATCGGCCAGGACTATACGGAGGTTTATTACAAAACATCTATTTTTATTTTAAGTACATGATCGGAAAGTCTATTTACATAAGTTTAAGCTGTTTTTAGTAGGTATTTCTAGTTTATTTACTTTCGTGTTTTAATACATCATAAAGTATGTGTTAAGATTTTATTAACAACATTTTTCAATTAATTTATTTTGTTATGCAAGCAAGAGCGATATTTTCCCTTAAAATCCGAAGTTGAATTTTGCGAGCCTATGTTTAGATATATTTGCACGTCTTGCCAATGTTTTTAATCACTGGTCATGTGTGCCGTTAATTTAAAAATGTGAATAAATTCCGTTTTTGCTGATGATGATGCTAAAAAACATTTAGCAAAAGTTACACAAAATTTGAATATTTTTCAATCATGCGATCTTGTTTTGTATGAAAACAGATAGGCCTCAACCACGCCCTAAATAAAAAGTCATATCACCATGTTAAATAAAATGTGTCAATTTTAAACTTACATCATTAATCTTGGTACAGTCGCCATCAGATATATCGGAGCGGCCAAGGTGGTCACAAATATCTGATCAAGGCGATAAAGCGCATGGTCAGATATTTTTGAGTGCGCTGGCCGCTCCGATATATTTGATGGCGATTGTACATTCACACGAGTAAAACTAATAAATATGAGTAACACACTGATTGATACTCATTGATTAGGTGCACTAAAGCTCAGCGACTCACTTAAATACGTCACGAAAAACCACGCGTACAGTCGTCGAGAAAACGGTTGAAAGCACCGGTAAAGTTTTTTTTTTATTTTGCTCAATTTTTCATACTATTTTGTAGTAACTACCAAAAATTCTATCTGTTTTATACATATTCTGAGAGATCGCTTCTTTTGAACTGCATAAAGTGAACAGTTTTATGATTTTGGCTTGGAGAGGTGAAAAAGTATGATTGTTATTGGTTAAAATTATGTTATAAATTGAACAGCTATATTTTTTAATTTGTCTATGTTTTAATCAAATAGTATATAACTTATTAGGGGACATAAAAAAAGTATTCAAGTGAAAAAGTTCGCACAAATCAACGCCCTCACTAAATAAGCTCCGCAAGAATTGAGTTTTCAGGTATTAAATACTAATATACAGGGTGATTTCGGGGTCGTGGAGCAAGCGGTCAAGGCATGATACACAAGCCCATACTGAACAACTTTTACTATGGAACTTACTCTGAAATTGCGAAAAAATGTTGGCCTTCCCATAGAAAACGACAACATGTGATCGGCCGAAATGTATGAAACTGCCAATTTTTAGTTTCGCGATTTCGGAGTTGGTTCCATATTTAGTAAAAGTTTTTCGATGTGGCCTTGCGTATCATGCCTTGATCGCTTGCTACACGACTCCGATATCACCCTGTATATGGACCAACAATTTTTTTTTCAATACCAAGACTTCAAACTATCTTATGATATGCAATTCATGTACCTACGCTATTTCATTATTAGCGATTTTCGTTTTTGAATCGTTACCGGACTCTTAAAAACACCACTCGCGAACGCATACTTGTACACGGCTCCGGGTGCCATATTGTAATTTGTCATTTATTTAATACATTTAAAACACAATTCATCTCAAACATAACTCCAACACACAACAAATAATGAAACAATATTGAAGTTGTATTGGAGTTGCATTGACACACCATATTTAATACTAAAAAAGTAATATGATACCTAATTAATGTAATTATTAACCCATCAATATTTGAACATATATTGGCACTTTACTGTACGCCAGTACACGATAAACTTTGTTAGTATAAGATAGTAATACATTACATACTCTATCCATCATATCAGATTATCCTTTTTGGCGTAAAAAAGAGACAAGTCCGAAAGTTTCGGCGCTTTTGATAGCTGCGTACCTACTCGTTTACACCATATTATAAGGTTATCAGCAGATTAAAGTTGATAGTATAAAGGCAATTAGCGTCGTTAATTAGTAGTTTTCTTTGTTCAGCTTATATTAGTAATTATCATAACCAATCATCATCATCATACATTACATTACATTACATACATTACATGAATCCTGTGTGTGTTCTAATTAAAATATATGATGTCAATCTATTGTTTAGCAATAACCGATGTTTATTGTAACTAGATGCTATGCCTTTTGAAATAATATAAAACAATAAATAAAAGATGAACATATTTATTTAGGAACATACAAAGACTACCAACAACAAACTTAGATATAAAACTAAATAAACAAACTAAAATAAACTTAAATGTAAACTTACAATAAACTTATACGGGTGTCCCAGAAATCGACGTCAAGCCGTGAATGGATGATAGACCAAGTTATAACAGTTATCAGAAAATACAAAAAAAAATCTATCACATGTTTTTCAAAAATTATGGTCACTTTAAAAATTTACTAGAAATTAAGAGACCAGGGCGTGAATATTCTAGTAAATTTTTAAAGTGACCATAATTTTTGAAAAACATGTGATAGATTTTTTTTTGTATTTTTCTGATAACTGTTATAACTTGGTCTATCATCCATTCACGGCTTGACGTCAATTTCTGGGACACCCTGTATATAAAACTAAAGCCAAGGAGTGTATAAATAAAAGTAAATATTTGTGTCTAAATACCTACCTATTACCGCCACCACGCAAAATGGGGTGTTGCAGTAGTGTATAAATAAGTAGTTAAATAAAAATGTAATGAACGCCATAATTATTTTCAAGACAAGGTTTATCCCGGAGACTATTGTTTTTAAAAGATTCATTATTTATATTTCCTCGAAAGTAAAAAAAAAATGAGAGGCTCTTTTTGCGTTTCTCTTCATTCAACTAAAATGTCCGGCCATTACCTAATTTTATGAGATTAAATGATGTATATTATGATACTAGCTTCTGTCCACGATTAACTGCCTAAAAAGTACCCAGCAGGTACCTACTCCGGGTGTTGTTAGGGATTAGGTTATTTACTCAGGTTGTTACTATTTGTTAAAAATAGTGACAAACTAATTGAAATAGCATCTACAAATATCGCGATGGCGCAAAGCATGATTAATAAATAACATGTTAATATTTTGTATTTGTCCGTGCGTCTAAGCCACGTCATACCATGCTAAAATTGCTAAATGCATGAAAGGTTTGACACAGTTGATTCCGATCGCACACGAAATATAAGATAAGAATGTATATTTAAGAATTTGTAGGTTCATGGTAAATCATTGTTATAAAACTTTGAATATGCCGTAGAGACGGGATAATAATTCTGCTTCCCGTAGACGCTTATTTTTTTGTCTAAGCGCGCAAATTGCCAGCAAGTGATAATTTTTCCCGACGCAATTTCGCCAGCCAACGAGGTTAGTGCACCGTGTTAGGCACCGTAATTACCTGGATTTTATTTTAGAACCTTATGTAAAATTGTAGTGTTTTTGAAAAACAAAATTCAAATCTCGAAAATGTAAGTATGTAAGGTGGAATTCATAAATCCGCGGACTGATTTGACAGCTCTTTTTATACATTTGACAATCGCTTTGTATGCCAGGAGCTGCCAAATCAGTCCGTGGAATTGTGGATTTTACCTTAGTGGAATGAAATAGGTCCATTTCTCGTAAATAAGTATTACATAAATTTGAACATACTCGATATGAAGATGCTATGTCACATTTTTGAAATGATATCAGCAGGTAGACTTGAAGCAGAGAGGAAGTATGAGGTTCTTCAAAAAAGGAGTATGCTTGTTTGCCACCGCCATGGTATAAAAAAAAGTAGGAAAGCCAAGGAGTGTATACATAGATCATAGGTGTCGTATCAGACTAAGAAAATGCAAATGACGCACATACGGGGAAATGGTCCACCGACAAATTATGATAATGATGATAACATGCGACCACATTAACAGCGATAGTATATATTAAGTATACTTATTGTCAAGAACAAACTTGCTATGACGTAGGTACTTACAGATTTCAGTTTCAATAGGTAAACCTACATTATACTTACTAGTGCCCCTTGTATACAAAAAGAAACCGCAAATCGATGTACAGTTTAGCTATTTGGCACACGCATACTAGAGGTCAAAACAAAATTTTTCATCCGCAGTTCTTAAAAAAAAATCCCTTAGGAGGGAAAAAATTAAAACAAAAATAATTTTCAAAACATACCAAGTTTGGGCTCCCCCAGATACGATATGGCTGGTTTTTTTTTTTGGTACTTTATAACAAAAATGATAATAGATATCCTCATATCTAACCTCAAGAAAGCAATTTTGAAAATAATTTCATTAAGTATTTATTTTTTATTTTTCAATATTACAAAACAACGCAGTACAAAATGTACTGAAGTAGAGTTCTACTATAGTCCTACTCCATTTTTGTTTTAATTTTTAAAAAATGGCTGAAATATAATGATGTGGTATATTATTAGAACCGCCTCTATTAGCCCTTTCATATGATACCACACACGATAGGTTTTTGAAAAAAAAATTTTTTTCCCATACATGAAAAATGATGAATCAGCACCCCCCTCCTAAGGGAATTTTTTTTAAGAACTGCGGATGAAAAATTTTGTTTTGACCTCTAGTATGCGTGTGCCAAATAGCTAAACTGTACATTGATTTGCGGTATTACTGTAAAATTAGACTCGTGCAGCGTGGACTATACGTAATGTACCTAAACGGCTTTTCTGTTAAGGTACGTGAACTTACCCAATATTTGTTTTCATTTTCCGAAAAAAGGAGGTAATCATTTACCTAACCCAAAATTTGTCATATTTTCTCCTTAAGAATTTTCCAATACAAACAAGACATTATACTTCAACGAACAATATAAATATATGAAAAGTTTATTCTTTCCTTATGTTCGGCGGTAAGTTTGATATAATGATGTTTATTTAATAACCAACGTCTCACTCGAGCCAATGTCTAGTGGGAAAAAATCACTCTCACTTCAAGTTTCACCATTGCGATGCTAAATTTGCACCTTGTACAGTCGCCATCAATATCCAAGCTGCCAAGGTGATCAAAAATATCTGAACAATGCCTCTATTGTCAAGGCGATAAAGTGCATCTTCAGATATTTTTGAGAAACTTGGGCGCTCCGATATATTTGATGACGACTGTAAAGACTATAACTGACTATAGCAGCTGCCAATTTCATTTCTAATTTCTATGTGGCATAAGACCGGGAAGGAGATTTAAGCTTGAACACGTAACCGCACGGCACCGAACCGGCGCCGCCTCACTAGCTTGTGTCGAGGCGAGGCGATGCTGTTCCGCTGCCGATGCCGATATCTTACAAAGAATACCTACTGGACGGCTCGAGTTGAGGTGGCGCCGGTCCGGTGCTGAGCGGTTACGTGTGCGACAACCTTTAATAAGTATGTCGTAAGCGACATGTTGTTCACATGTTTTGCTCATTATTTATTACAAGCAGTTTACCTAAAGTAGCTCGCCAAGCCGCGTGGCAGGGGCGCGGTCCCATTCCATGAGGTGTATTCCAATTTTATATGGTTTTGATTTAATATTACTCGTAATCTCGACGCATGTTACTTGCACCATAGACTTACTAGTAGTACACTAGTCGTTACTAGGTGGCGCTGATTTTATCTCATACATATTGGCTGTTTCGGTGGCTCTGAACTGGATGGCGCTAAATACTCGGAGCCTTAAAAAGTTCTTAGGCTATGGCCGTCTACTATATATTTAAGTCTATGCCTGCACTAATGTCTAATACGGGTATAAGCGCGAGCTAATTTTTCCAAGGCTATTTTATTTATTATAGCTAGTATTTAAAGGCACAACAAAATAAATTCTTACATTTATTTTTTGAAGCCTGAAAAAGGATATCTTTAGCCAAGAATATTATTGTTTACACATAAGTAGATATTGTCTAGGACTTATTATATATCTTTGGTCCAATATATGTATATTTTACTGGAATAAAGACAATTTACTAGAATCAAGACCACTTTGTAGGCAAATTGTTTCCTAGGGATTTATCTTCGATGAAGACATTTTTTTTCCGTGTTGGGAATGCTCATATGTTTATGAACTCAACTGTACTTAAAACATTTTAGCTCGCCTATAACATTCTTAACAAACACATTATTTCAGTATATTCAATAAAAAAATCTAAAATCAAACTTCCACTGATTTGTGAAGAGAAAATGGCAAGTAACAAGTCCACATAAACGATTAAATCAATACTAAACAATTATTGCCTCTTAATGAGAAACACTTTACCTCCAGTCATTAAAATTGTAAAGTGCACATAAAGTAGGGTTCCTTTAGAAAAGCGATGTCACGTTGGATTTAATGGGTTACGTTAAGATTATTAAGACCTAGCAAGTCTATGACTTGAAATCAGAGACTATAGATATATAGACGACCACAGCCTAAGAAATTTTTGAAGCGCCATCTGTCCGAAAGCCGCCTAAAGATACCGAAATTGTAAGAAGAAATGTCACCTGCGGCGGCTTTGGGACAGAGGGCGCAATCGACTTGAGCTTCAAAAAGTTCTTAGGTTGTGATAGTCTATATCTCTATAGTCTCTGCTTGAATTAAACAAAATGTGACTAATTATATACGTATTATAAGCTTCACCTCCACCCACCAGTACTTTTAGTATGTTATTTAACCCATTCACTGCTAATGACGACACGTTGTCGTCACGGTTCTACGAAGCGTTCTCGCTACACAGGGGGAATCCCATGTTATCGGCTACGGCGTAGCGCTACGCGCGTAGCATAGCAGTGAATGTATAAGACATCAAAATACAAATATACACTGATTATTCCCTCTAAGTTTTTCTTCGTCAGGTGGGATAAAAGCTCTATTTTAATGCATGAAAATTCATTAATTTTCATGCATTAAAATAGAGGGGGGGGATGCCTTATCCGGGGTATGTTGTAATGAATATGTTTTTAATTAAAATGCGAACTGTATGTAATATTTTACAGCGTAAGGCATTATTTTTCAAGCATTAAAATAAGAGTTTTCCACTAACAAAGAAAGTAGTACAGTCAACATCAAATACCGGAGCGGCCAGGGTACTCAAAAATATCAGAACATGCACTTTATCACCTTGACAATAGAGACGTTGTTTAGATATTGTGACCATCTTGGTCGCTCCGATATAACTGATGGCGACTGTACAAGTGACTTTCGGAAATATTTTTGACGTGATAACGTCTTGTAAATCGATGAAGACCAATGGCATGTTCAGACAAATGTAGCGTTCCGCTGGGACCACGTGGTCAAAAATTTTATGTTTCGATTGTACTAGGGCATAATGAATTCATAGGAGTAGGTGTAAGACCGTAAATCCGCTTGACATCTAATCTAATTTCGTCGAGTCTTACAAGTCGGGGCGTGGCCTAGTGGGAAGAAATTTGTCTGCTAAACGATCGGCCTGGGTTCGATCCTCGCGTATGGGAACATTTTATTTTGTTTTTTTATTTTTTCTTAATCTTGCTTTTATTTTTGTTATTTTTTTTATTGTTGCTTGTTAGTTTTATGTTTAAGATATTATCTTGGATGTTTTTACTTTTATTTCTTTATACATGTTACCTTACGTAATTACTTCTTTGTACAGTCGCCATCAAATATAATTTTTTCTTAATCTTGCTTTTAATTTTGTTATTTTATTTTTTTATTAATGTTGCTTGTTAGCTTTATGTTTTAGATATTGTTTCTTGGTTTTATTTCTTTATAACAGTGTTTCATCACTTCTTGTATATTTTTACTTTTATTTCTTTATACATGTTACCTTACGTAATAAACTAGAACATTTTTATTTACATAATTAAATATACAGAGGGACTATAGCACAAATATTAAACTAAATTAATAACTAGCTCAAATCTAAACTAGGCCCTTGCGGCATTGTACCCTTACGTAATTAGTTCTTTGTACAGTAGCCATAAAATATATAGGAGCGGTCAGGGTACTCAAAAATTTAGAGAACCAAAATGGAGAGTTATAATTAAGAGTCATTTGTAGAGTCGAATAGGTAGAGCCCAATGTAGAGTTTTATGTATGGTTGAGTTGTACAGTCGCCATCAGATATATCGGAGCGGCCGAGGAGGTCAAAAATATCTGAGCAACGCCTCTATTGTCAAGGCAATAAAGTGCATGTTCAGATATTTTTGAGCACCCTGGCAACTCCGATATATTTGATGGCGACTGTATGTAGAGTCAAAGTCAAATGTCTAGTGCCAAAATGTAGAGCCATAGAGTACAAAGGAAATGTCACATCGTAAATCCGATTGACAGCGCCATCTATACATATTAACTCGAAACCTGGATGTTATGAGATCGATGGTATGAAAGATGGATTATTAATTCTTTATGTCACCGATAGGTGGCATTGTAATCAGTTTTAAGTAAATCTTGTACAGTCAGCAGCAGAAGTAGCTAAGTGGGTAGGGTGTTCTAAATGAACTATTATTATTTTAACAATAAAGTCGTGTCCAGCTCATTTTGAATACCCTACCCGCTTACCTACTTTTGCTGCTGACTGTACTATATATATATCTAGGTAGCAATAAGTTGAACCACTTTTCAAATATACAATTCTATTTCAGTTGATAGATTAACAGAAACATGACTGTTCATTTTATGGAGGGACTAGGGTACCATGGACGTATAAGAGGTGGGTTGGTATTTCACAAACGTACGGTCTGAGAGCAAGAATATAACTAGAGACCGCATACGTGTACCACCGTAAGGGATAGAAGTGTTTCTATCCCTTACGGTGGTAACATCCGCAACGCGACTAATTTGGAAACGCATTTCAACTTGCGTAACTAATCTACATAATTTAGTCGGTTTCATTGTTACCCTTCAAAGAGCGGTGAAGGGAAACAAACGTTTCTATTGTACTTAGGGCCTTTTGGAAGTAATCAATAATCACAAGGGTGATTCTATGATAAGGATCAACGATAATAGCGCCTTCTCTGTCATATCTATGGAAAGTGTAATAAGACAATCCCGTTCAATCTTGGTATTATTATTTCCGTGTCAGGTCTACGGGTGGTATGTCTATGAAAATAACGCATACGCGATGAGGGACAGAGAATCATTGCTTCTCATTTGCACGCGTACGAATGTCTATGCGCACATCTCTTTCATGACTGTATATGTGTGCGTAATGTTAACCACCCTGGGTCCGGCAGGCACTCACACACTTGTAAATATGCTGCTATATCTTAAATATGCTATATCTTGATGTGCATCATGGGTAAAAGAGATACACCAATATACTTAAGACAGGCGTGTAAGCGAGATTTCCATATTTTGCGCATTGCACAAAGTGTGACAGAGACCAACTAATACCATTTAGAGTAGTGTAGGCGAGATAGGTAACGAATGATCGTTTCAATAAAACCAGTATAAAATAATCTACGATTACGCATAGTTGTTACGAATCTAGGGGTCTCTGCAATAATGGTTTGTAAAAGAGACGCGTTTGGTAAGCGACTCACTGAGGCCCTGGTACTTTAATTTCGATCGCCTAACAAGCGCGCGACTAAAATACACCAATGTAAAGGTGACCTCTGATTATGCATAGTTATAATGGTATGAAAGATTCACTTATACTGGACAGCTTGTAAGTGTCGGGAATCAGCAAGATGCCTATTTGGTAATAGTGTTTTTCTTTTTGCCATCAAACACGCCAGCGCCAGCGCCGGTCATGAACGCGTGATAGACAATGGCACGGCGGACGAAGCGAAACCAGCGTTTCAGGACACAACACACCTCAGCTGAATTAAGGAAATTCATAGACAAAATGCTAAAATTTGTCTACGGTTGCTTAAATTTGTCTATGGCCTGCATACAAATTTAAGCAACCATAGACAAAGCATAGACAAATTTAAGCATGTTGTCTATGAATTTGCTGAATTCAGCTCAGGTGTGTTTTGTCCCTTAGCCAAAACCTACGATCGTCATTGCCGACTAGTCGGCCGATTATCCGGCAATTTGAAAACCGATTAGTCGGCCGATTGTGTAGTCGGCAAAAACCCTAGTCGGCCCATCTCTAATTTTCCATTACGTTATCACGCAAAATTATAGTCCGTAAACCGCCTTTACAGACAACCACTTTTTTTCAGTTTAAAAAAAGTTGCTTGTCTTAATCTACTCCGGCCAGTAGCTTGGTACTTAGTCCTAGCATAGAGTAACTTACATAGTAGAGCAACCCAGCCTAAAAGTCATTCGCGCCATCTGCCCGAAAGCCGCCTAAAGATACCCACAATGTAAGAGTAAATGTCACCCACTGGCTGCACTGCCACTCCATCTAGTAACTAGCTACTAGTGTACGCTATTCGTTACTATTAGATGTAGTAGTATGTTGTAGTTCTTAGGCTGTGCTGCTCTACTATATAAGTTACTCTATGGTCCTAGTCTTGTTCATAGTCAAACCACTCGACATAAAGTTTAGTATGCCTTTGATTGCCTCCATCTCGGCGGGAGCAGAGTGGATGGTGACAACTCCTAATAGGGGCCGTTAAGTGTAACTGTTTAATTGCGATAAACATTTCAATAATAGCCTAGATAAAACCAAGGACTCCAAAACATTTGACGATTCAACTTTTATTGTTTAACTGGTATGGTTTGTTTGGGCCGGGACTCGTGTCGAATTGTAAATATAACTAGTAGCACGCCTCGAACTGAGAACTCGCGATTTACTTGCAAACCAGAGTTGACCAATATAACAAGACCCCAAAGAGGATTTTTTTTCTCCTTCTAGCTCCATAGCCACTTGATCGATCCTGCTCATATACGAACTTACAAATTTTGTGTATCTCTGCTACAGCCCCAAGAAATTTTATAAAGATCAGAAAAACTTAACTAAAGTTATCGTCGGACAAACTATCGAAATCAAAAAGCCATCCAAATGCCGTGACGTCTCAGTAGCCAGGCGACAGTTCGGTCTGGAGTTGTTTGTAAGAACTCACTTCGCTTACGCTCCGCGAGTTCGAATAGCTAGATCAGTTGATGTTCTGTATCATAAATATATGCATATAAAAAAAATGCATTCGTAGCTTACCTGCTACACCTACGCTATATCGTAGCTCGTAGCAGTATGTTGCAGTGCCGTGTAGAAAACTTTATACCGCCTAGTGGATATTTTTTACACGAGATGTTTTTTGACCTTCTGGGAGGTAAATATATTTAAAGATAACTTTTACTAAATATAGGGGGACCAACACCGAAATCTTAAATTAAAATTGGGTCTCTCTCATCGATTGCGGCTGACCAGGAGTTCGATTTTTGAATCTCACCGGTGCCTTTTTTTTGTATGCAGCCGATGACTATTTAGTACGAAATAAGTCACCCGGTGAGATTCAAAAATCGAACTCCAGTATGTCTAGCATGACTTACGTTGTCGCGCGACTCTCTATACTTCAGGCGCGACTCGAAGTATGGAGTCGCGTGCGACAACGCATTGACATGCGTTGTCGCACGCGACTACTAAGCCGCCAGGCGGTGGTGTTTCCTATTTATGGGGTGAATTTTTTTTCGCATATTTGGATGACATTTCTTTAGCAAAAGTTGTTGCCTACTTACATTCACCTTGCAAGGTATAAAAGAGTAAAAGTAAAGGTTGAATGTAACCACCCTATTAATAATTACGTTGCTATAGTCAAGGCTATATTTACTTACATAATTCTAGAACCTGTTGGGCAACAAAACTGGACGTACAAAGCATTTATGAAATATGCTATTTATGTCAAAGTTAAGAAACAGGCCATAAAGCAACAGGAATCGACGCAGAACAAGTTTCAAAGTACATAACTCACACCTGTCCAGCGCGGCTGGGGTTTACGGACTTGTTGATACGAGCTGGAACCTACTACCTACGTTTAAAACTTACTTCTGACGAGGGAATGATCGGTATTTTAAAATACCTGGTGGTGTACAATAACGGGTTTTATATTTTAAGCTGCTAAATACCGATCATTGTCAACCGAGCATCAATCACATTGTCACTCTTTACGGCTCTTTTAATATTCTCTAAGTACTTATATAAATATACTGGGTGTTTTCCGTAATAGGACTAATAAATTAAGGTGTAAGTAGATTCTACTTCTCAAACCTGACATTTTCGTCTTATGAGCCTTTTACACTGCGTTACTACCATTTTTTACACAGTTTTGACCCCGTATATTTGTTTATGTCATTATTATACGCATCAAATCTTGTAAGTAAAATTTCAACCATTTCCCGGTGTCTGATTGAGCTGAACTTTGGTATACTTCCGTAGTTTACATGACAATGCTACTAAGTACAGACATCAGTAAAACTGTGTACCTACCAAACATTTTTGGGAGTTACTTGTTTGTAATGAATAAATACGGGTAATTTTTTTCCAATCAATATTACGTATTAAAAAGCAACAAAGACATTTTTAAGACTAGAGAAAGATTTTTTATTAGATTTTTATAATTTGACTCATATGAGTCGCGCGCCAAAATCTTACTTTTCCTCATGAAGCAAAATTTTGCATTTAATATATTATCCTAAAGAGTATTTCAGATCACTGTTATTTTAATTCAGATGTCTTTTAACACACATGAAAAACGAAAGTACCCTCGTATCTGCCCATGGGCACGTAAACACCGGGTACTTAGTTACCCATCTCTGCCTCAGCGTCCGTCACCCGGCAAGGTACTATGAAAATTTCCGTATGGGAAGGCGGGGTTGGAAGTGCCGGAGGTAGGTTGTGCCGACCTCAATAACTTTTTAAATAAAAGAGATAGCGTTACGGTCAAAATGCGCAATTATAGCCTCAGATAACGTGCCATATTGGCAACAATTTTATTTTCACGAATCATGACGGTTGAGCGGGTGGGTGCGCAAACATCCAGAAGCTATCAAAATAATACACTTGTACATTTTTTCGTGCTTAAACTATTTGGTCTGTATCTGCAAACTTTGGACCGATTCAATCGTTCCTTTGCAAAATTATAATGATATTATTTAGGTATCTGATTGTTTAGTTATTTTTTTTTATTGATCGATACGGTCCCCAGTACGCCTGTTTTAGTCGGTAACCCGAACTTGGGGCTCAATGTGCCCTTTTGAAGGGACAGGTTGTTCCCAAGAACAGGTCACCCCGATCGACCTCAATTGTACTAAAAAAATTTTTTTGTCGAAATCTCATTAGATACGAAGCGTAACCATTAAAATAGGACTAAATAAGGTTAAATATTTAAAATAAAAGCTAAAGGAGTAGAAACCAATGAAAACTGTGACTTGAAAAATGTAACTTTTGTACTTGACGCCCAAAAAGAATAGGTAGCACTTAGTCGTGCAGTGCATAGATATTTATGGTCATAAGAACATAAATCGTTTGTTTTATAATAGATATCCAATTGATTCTGACAGTTTTTTGACATAATCTATCCGGAACAATTTGCCCCACTGGGGGCACAACTTACCCCACCGGGGGGCTAAAAGTGCCGCTCCGAAATTTGTCGAATAAATGCGTGTATAAAAAAAACTATTGCGATTTTCGTTGAAATTACTGCGTCGTTTCAAAGAAAAATAGACATTCTTATAATATTGCCACATTATTACATTGAAACTCATTATTTTTATGGAAAAATCTTATGATATTTGTAAATCGGCACGTCGAACCCCGCCCTCCCCTACATTAAAATTTTGCGAACGTTGTAACGTTAATTTGGTGAGTCCGTCAAAACTGATTGGGTGCAACTGGCACTAAGGCAGCATCAACACTCAATTTAAAAATTGAAACTTATCTTCCCTTGTTAAAACAAAAACTGGCGTCTGAGGCGATGCAGTTCATAGATCCGGGACAATGGCTGCTTATCCGACAGTTAAATAGGTTATCTGCCACCTGTCTGGGTCACCGGCTTTAAACGTTTTGTTTTCGGAGAAAAGCGAACTAACACAGTGAGGAAAAATCTGTAATGATAACAACGAATGACAATCAAAAGAGTTCTTGCCTGTTCAAATCTAGACGAACTTGAGTTGGGTATTTTTGGTAATATTAATAAAAAAAGAAATCATATAAAATCACATAAAAATCCGAACGTTTATAATATAATATTAATTAGGCATGAACAAGTAAGTAAATTGTTGTGCTTCGTAAATGAATAGCAAGATATTTATGTTAATAAAAACGTTTTATCAAAAGCTCTGATCAAGTTGCTGTAAAATAGAATTGTATTATTATACAAATCAGGTTGTCCAGCACAACGCGTGGAATTCAATCAATCAGGTGTTAGTGGTATGTAGCCGCACTGTCGGACTTGAATTGAATTCGATTTTTGAATTTACTCGATTTCAAACGTAATAACTCAATGTCGCATTAAAGTAGTTGAGGGAAGATTCTGGAACATTTAAAATGCACGTATATAAATAATAAAAGCCATAGGGTTTATTTTTAATACATGATTTGAGTTACTCTCCTTATTCCGGTAAAATATGTTATAACTATTATATGAATAGGTTTTTATTGAATTTTCTTCGTAGCCCGTTACTGGAATGTTATAAGACAAAAAACTAAATTTTACTACACTGATTTACTCGTTAACTATTGTGTGAGTCACTAACAATAGAAAACCCCGGCTATGATATACAGTTTTAGCATATTTATGAGATTATTAAAAAATATCCTATATACAAATTTTATGTAAGTAAGTAATACTAGTGGTTATCGAAATTAAAGTTTACAAATTGTATGTTGGAATGAAATAGGTTTGCTAATACTTGTTCATATTATTTTATCGAACTATTTAACTTCTTATCCCAGATATATGTAAAGTTTAATTGCCATACAGCATGTTGTTCGAAATAAATTTAATAAAAGTTTACGCGGATACAATAAGTTATAATTTATTGTTCACTTCGTTGATGTACTGAACATCCGTAACCTACAGAATCTCATGTATATGTGTATGGTGATACTCAGGAGTGCTGCTCCCATGCATCGTCTTAAGTGGTGATGCTTTGAAAAGGAAGGATCTTAACCGAAATATTATATTTTAAAGGAGTAAAAACTAATTTTCGGAGGGTCTAACTTTCAACTTTCATTATTATAATTCCCTAACTCTATTGGTTGCTAACTAAAAAACAATAAATTTAGAATAAAAATCCCTGGCTAACCTAACCTAACCTAATATGTGGTCATTATTGTATTAACGTTACGAGCTATGTAGCAGCGCAACCAACTTGCTATCACCACTTTATGTGTTTTTGAATAAGTCAACTAAGCCATTCCGCATTTTATTCAAATTTTTATCTCCATGGGTTATGGTTACCTAAACGCTGTTTATTTTGTCATTACGTGCTGAGAGTATGAATCCTACATCTAAGCTTCACATAATGGAGCTCATCCCACATTTGAATAACAAGGCAGACCTCTGTCACCGCTGACACACCGTGGGGCGTTATTAAAAGAATCATCCTTGTTGCGATGAGATGGATGCTTTGATTACCTAAATGTGGGTTCTCAATTTTTGTTTCGTAAATTTCGAAGATTTTTGCATACCATCAACTGCTACAACTTTTCCTACGATGCACAACTTTATCTGGCTAGAGCAACATGGTTTTCTTCACCAAACAGGTATTTATAATAGAAAGAAATAAGATAAGTAAAGACATTGTGTAGCGGAATGAAGCGCGTTCTGGATCCAGATTTTTGTCTCATCCTCCCTCTTGTTGGTATCTGTGACGATGCATCTAAGATATGGATAATTTTATTGAAAGTACCCTATAGTAACATCAAAACAAAATTCCCTTGACAGTAGCCATGTATTAGACTACTGTCAAGAGAATAACTACGGATGGTAGAATCCATAAGAATTACCCTGAAGATAAGGTACGCTATTTCCAACGTGACGTCATAAAACGGTTGAATTTACGCCTCAAACTTTGCTTCTACATGCAAACTTCATAGATCGTAATCTCCTTGGGAATAACTTAGGAGTTATTAGGGGGTAGTTGAGCAATCACTAGCCAGCTCAAGTCAAGACAATAGCAATAAAGCGGCGAAGTTATGTTTTCCCGCCATTAACGGGCTCAAATCAAACAACGCATGGTATCCATTGCCATATTCTGCTATCTACCAGTATCGCAGCGAATATCGGACTTGATTTCTACGGTCTTGACTATTAACCAGTTAGTGGAGAACTTTTAATGAAGGAAAAAAAGGATATTTTTTGTTTGCCTTAGCAATATTTGCCAGTGATACACACAAAAATACATAAAACGCCGGCTGTCGACGACGTGCCACGACCACATACTCACATACTTCGGACACCTCTCACGACGTTCCTCGGATAGCTTGGAGAGAATAATCATGACGGGAAAAGTTGAAGGCACAAGACTTAGAGGCCCTCCCCCCGCAAGATGGAGTGCCCAAATCACTGCACCCATGCAATTAAAACTGCAAGAAGCCATGCGCTTAGCGAGGGATAGAAGCCTATGGAGGAACCTGATCTTCAACAGAAGGACATGATGTCACGATCCTCAGCTCTGAGGGAACGACTAATGATGATGATGATGATGATGACACACAGAAATACTAATATAGAACAACAAAAAAATGTACTAAAATTTAGTATTTTGCCTAATCCAAACATTTTGTTTTTATTTTGTGATTACCCACATTTAATCAATTTAGGTACCTAAGTACTTAATAAAAATAAAAACTGTTTTGGAGTATTTTTAAGTGAACTTGATATTTTAGTGTTATGAAATATTAACACAAATATTTTCAATATTTTTATAGCTATATGTAACTAGACACCGGAAACAATTTACATAATCAGATAGATTAAATGCTAGCACTAATTGTATAGACACTTCTCAAAAGTTAACTATGAAGTAAGGTCTTACTGATGTGATTTATTTATGGAAAGACGTGACGGCTTGAATAATGGTAAACCAGTTTCTAGCTGTAGAGCGATAAAACAAAATGCAGACATAACAGGTGCTTTACGGTCCCGTTTATAGCTCGCCAAATATTTATTAACAAGAATAAAGCAGAGGCGATTTGAATTAAAATTCAACCTCGCTGTGCCTTTTGGTTGGGTGGCTCGTGGGATTCAACTTTGATTATAGACCTTTATCACACTGGCACCGCAACTGCATCCGGCGGCGTTGTGCAAGCGTGACAGCGCTACACACACGCAGAGCGCTATCTCGCTCGCGCACCGGTGCCGCATGCGGAAAACGCAGCAGTGTGAAAGCCGCCATATTATATCAGTTTTGTAAGAGTTTTAAAGAACAAGTGAATAGTGATGGGCAGCGGGTACGTTCCCCATTCCCGGAAACGTTCCCCACGGGCACTTTCCCGGGAATTCCCCACTTTCCCGGGAACGTTCCCCAAACAGGGGAATGTTGCATACAAGGTCAAAAACTTACATTAACCTCGTAGAGGCCCTTTTCAGGTGGTTAGTTGGTATATATATGTTTATTATGTGTGTAAGTTTGTTTGTAAGTAACAATGTTGTACGTTGAAATGTTTCAAGTCAATTTTTTCTAATTTTTAGTGGTTTGTTCGTGTTGATACTTGGTTGGTATTAATAAAATAAGTGAAATCTATAAAAACAAATAAACTAAAATGAAATTAAAAAACCATAATCATCAATAAATATTTATTTAAATTAAGATTTAACAATTTATTGAAAAGCAATAAAAGTAACTAGTTAAAATTTTATATGTAGTTAAAGTTTTATTTCTAAATTTTATTTTAATTAAAATTTAAATTTATTTTAATTTTATTTTGTTTTATATAAAAAAAATTATTAGTATGTTTTTTTTTAATATTATGAAATTTTAATTTTATATTTTAACAACTTTTTTTCAAATCTTTTTTTAATTTTGTTTTTTTTATTATTATGTATTTATTTTTAATTTTTTTAATTTATGAAATTTTGATTTTAATTTTTTACTACTTTTTAGTACATTTTTAAAATTTTGTTATTATACTCTTATTTTATGTAACAAAACAATACTAATAACAACAATCATTTCCCTTGATGATGATGATTATTACGCTTATTTTATTTGTAACGTCACGTAAGGATTCCCCGGTACAATAGGAAATTTCCGGAAACATTGGGGCATGTTCCCCAACTTTCCCGGGAAAGTTGGGGAACGTTCCCCATCTTTCCCGGGAAAGTGGGGGAACGTGCCTTTGGGAAAGAGATATATTATATATTGTCATGCTAAATATTGTTAATATTCATTTAATAGTGGATACCATAAAAAAAATAATGTAGACATACACAAATTCAACTTTCCCCAACATTCCCCAAAATGGGGCACGTTCCCGGGCACGTTTCCGGGAAAGTTGGGGAATGGGGAACGTGCCCGGGAACGGCCCATCACTACAAGTGAATAATCTTTACAGGATTATCGATTGTGATTTACTTCATTTAGTAGAACGTTTAACATGAAGTTATATTTTCAACACACCTGAAATTAAAATTTGTATTATAAAATTCAGGTTTGTACTAATTCATAAATGTCTATTAAAATATAGGCCCTTGATTCTCTTTGTTCGTCTATTTTTAAAATGAAAAAGGTCGCTGAATTATAAATACACCAGCTGTGTACCTAAGCCAGCAAAAAAGAATTTTGGTCCCTGGTATATTTACGATTGAAAGACATTGCCCTTTAACAAAATCGACAAAAAAATTTTTGAAAGTACCTAACGTTATCCGTTTCTTATGATAAACTGTGAAAGTAAGGATTATTACATTAAAGACACAACCCCTCCCGGTTTTCTGGAAAAATGCAAAGCTCCCAATCCCTTTGAGTCAGAAAGTTTTTAAAACAAATACTTAGCGTGAGGTCCCGAGAACCCCTAAGTTAGCCAGGTATTCACTTAATTTAAGGAAGGTCCACCATTCAAGTTTAATCGTAAACCTTTCAAGTAAACTTTACATTTTAGCTATTTTAACCATCTCAGGGGTTTCATAAATAGTGTAAGTACCTACCGACTTTTGAAAGTTTCTATCTATTAAAAGAAAAAATCGTTACATCATGATATGATTTCAACGCATTTATAGTTCATTATAACCACATATCTAGTTACAAATGTCAAAGATATTGAATTCAATAAACTAGTATATTAACATCTACCAAATTTTAGTAAATTTATAAAATTTGTGCGAAAATATATTATTTAAGCATTAAGCCAAGTTACCTTTACCTAGTAGTGTCTATAAAAAGTATTTTTATAAGTTATTTTATTATTATACATATATTATACTCAATAGCTCTTAAAGTTATTTTAACTTGTTATTTGTTATATTAGTTGTTAAAATTTATAAATATATTAGCATAAAGTTTTATCCATGTTATAGTTGTCTACCTATACCCCAATTGTTTGCATGCGGTGTTTACCTATAAGTAATTGTGACATCGGTCCTTAAAAGTGTTAGCATGTAAGTTTTGAACAATGTATCGATGTCAACAATTGTTGGTGAACCTTAATAAATAAAATAAAAATAAAAAAATACCTAAAAGTAATAGTGATTAACATAATAATGATGAAGAAATTACAATATTAGTGCAGTCATTAAAATATCCATGGGTTTGTTAGTTTGTGACCTCCAAACAAGCAGGAGGCAACGAACCAAGCGAGCGCACCCTTAAGATATATGATCATTTAGACTTATACCTACGTTAGAGCAATCATTGTTTACGACAAACTACGGAATCCTTCTTTTCCTCTTTTATTGAAACGTCTTTTCGTAGGCTTTATTAACTTGATTTTTTATGTTACAAGAAACGAAAATAGAAATTGATATTTTATACACCACCCGAAAGTTAATATATGAGTAAAAAATGTGTCAAATAGTTCAAATACTGGTAAGTGCATTTATTTGTGTGTTTATCATAAATATTTGTTCGAGAGTTATGGGTGTTTTCTATGTACCCAAGTATGACATTTATCTGTATGTATTTACATAGTACAAGCACAGAGTAACTTATATAGCAGAGCAGCACAGCCTAAGAACTATTTGAAGCTCAAGTCAATCGCGCCATCTGCGTGAAAGCCACCTAAAGATACCCAAAATGTAAGGAAATGTCGCCTGCACTGCTACTCCACCTAGTAACGAATAGCGTACTAGTAGTACACTAGTAGCTACTAGGTAGAGTAGCAGTGCAAGTGACATTTCGTCTTACATTTTGCTTATTTGTAGGTGGCTTTCACGCACACGGCGCGATTGATTTGAGCTTCTAATAATTCTTAGGCTGTGCTGCTCTACTATTTAATTTGCTATATGGTACAAGCTTTGCTAAGTTTGGGACTAGGTGATTTATGTACATATACTTGTCTCCAAATACTTATTTATTGAAAAAAATAATTATTATTCAGTTTCCTTAAGACAGGAAGATAAAAAGTGTTAGTGCAAATAAAAAAGAAATATTACTAAAAGTGACGATATTATTTATCAGTACCTAATACGTCACTATTGAGTGCCTGTGCCTGGTATGCTATATTTTAGGATTTTTAGGTTTAGAACAAGAATAATTATATACTCGTAATACTGAAACAAAACAGAGTAATATTGTGAAATAGAACATTTGTGTGCACGAATAGAGGCAAGTGTTTAGTTATTCCCTATGAGGTGTTCAGAGATCGAAAATACAGCAACCATGCCGGTAGCTTGCACAGGCCTTTGTCTGCTTAGTCCATAGAACGGTTGCACGTGCAATTTTGGCGTTGAATTTCGCCAAACTGAAATACGAGACCGTAATTTTAAAAAAATTAAATTAAATTGATTAAATTAAATTAAATTTGTCTTCTTCGTGGCCCTATCCGACGTCCGATATCGGATCGGATAATGTGAAAGCGCACTAAGGTCGCAATTTTATTGTAATTTGGCCAAATTCAATAATAAAAATCCTAACAATAACAAACGATATTTTATCAATTGTGAATGCTTCATATTCAATTATTATACGTTTTATTAAATCAACGTATACACCAGTATATACAGTGTGTGGCCTGTACCACGAACAAAAAATTAAAATATAGATTCTCATAGAGACTCCTAAAACAATAAGACTTTTGTTACACAATATTAAAAAATATGTACTCTTTAGATTTTCTCTTCCCATACAAACTAAATAGTATTTAAAATGTACGTCAAAATTCATCTTATTGACATTGCTTGACAGTCTTTTCACTCTACAGACGTAATCAATTTCGCAATGCATTGCGTATTCGAATAAACTTTAAAGTGTACTTAAAATAAAACCCCAAGTTATTTTTAAAAGGCGATGAACAAACGTTGTCTAGCTTGAGGAGTAAAATCTACGTTTTAATTTTTTGCTGGTGTTACAGGCCACACACTGTATATAGGTATAAGCTGTATCTTATACCTCTATAATTTCTTATTTGTACATGTTATTGGCTTGTATCTATTTTTCTTTCCAATAATGAATCGCGATCCTCAGCAGTGAAGGAACGAGAAAGAAGAAGAAATAATCATCTTACTGAACTGTATGACAAGATATTTAATATCTATGATAAGATAATATAAATTGGTTTTCCAAAAAAAGTAATATATTACGTACTGCTAGCCTAATATGGTCGGGTTTTTATCGCCTGTCACCATAGCTGTCACGTTCTAACAAGTATGTAAGTGCGAAAGTGACGCATGACGCGATAGGGGATAAAATGACAACCACGGATGTTCTGCTGTTCGACTACTAAATATTATATTCATTTATCATCGCAATATCTGTAAATACACTGAAATATAGTAAAAAGACACATACTTTTTTATAGCGACCTATTCATAGTTCATTTAATATACAAGTTACCTATTAAAATATACTGTTGAAAAGAGTAAAAGCTGAACCAATCAAAAACTACGTTAATAGTCGATGATGGAGCCTAGGCGAGCATAATGAGGTATTTGCAGAGCTGAAAGCTACGGCGGGTAGATTTTATTCGAGATAAGGTTTACGTAGAAACGTTGGGCCCGACTCAGACTACACGAAACATTATACTTATATTAGATTTAGTTTTATGTTTACCAATATCCTGAGTAAAATAACACTTAAGAATAAGTACCTATATGTCTATTCAGAATAACTTGAAATAAATGATTTACCAATGGAGCTTGAAAGCTGTCTGAGTCTGAATAATTGTTAAATTATTATATTTTTCTGTTACATCGGACCGCAAATAAGGTCAATAGCGCCAGAATGTCTGTTTTTGCATTTAATTCTACTTGGCTTGGTACGGCAGATATAACAGATGCATAATCGCAGACCGAAGCCAGACTTGTTATTTTTGTAGTTACCAAAATAATAATCATTCCTATAATAATAGGTTGCATATTCAGTTTGCATTACAGTCGCATCAATCTGAATGCTACTAAACTGCACATTCCGATATCATGAATCATTTATAGAAACCTTACGCTTTTGCTTTTCATTGCTATGTTAGGATACTTGGGATTAGCTGGTTTTATTTCATCGGGATAAAAAGGAGTCATATCTCTATATAGTACAGTCGCCATCAGATATATCGGAGCGGCCAAGGTGATCACAAATATCTGAACAACGCCCCTAATTTAAAGGCCATAAAGTGCATGTTGAGATATTTTTGAGTACCTTGGCAGCTCGGATATATTTGATGGCGACTGTAGGCAGCATACATCTTCCTCAGTAGTTCAAAGTGACTTGCGGATTTTAACCACACGGAAAAAAAAACTTCCGGGATATTCTCAATCCAAGACATTATTATTATCTTGAAAATATTTCCTTGTGACAAGTATTTATTTCCTTTGCCAAAAATATGATTCTTCGCTTAATAAAACCACGTTTTCTTAAAATAGAAATACACAAATGTATTGTTTCAAGAGTATATTGAGTAAATAAGAGAGATTGTACTTTAATCAAAGTATTATCTTAGGTAAAAGAAAACTAGAAAATCTGTAAGAATATATTCGCTTCGTTATATTTAAAACTATAGTTTATTTTCATTAAAGGAAATAAATACTTGTCATGAGGAAATATTTCAACATAATATAATAATATCTTAGATTGAGAATATCCCGGAAGCTTTTTTTTTCGTGCAAATCCCGCTGGACAGAGAACGTTGCTAATATTATGTCTGAGCTATTGCACCGTCTTAGCAGCGACAATGTATGGCCAAATCATAATATTCATAATACCTACATACTTATATATCTAAGTAAACGTTAATCTGGAGGTAATGAAGTCAGGAAATGAGTTTTATGTTTCAAGTGCCGTGAAGTTAGGTCTATATTGTTTTGAAAAGCTAAAAATATTTTATTTAGGTTTATAACATTTCATAGTTATTGGAACAATGAAAACGTGGCACCTGTATGCAAATTACTATACGAAGCAATACCCTTTATAATTTTTATTGAATGTACCTACAGTAAAAGTTTGGCCTGGAACTTGCCCAGTACCAATAATAGAAAGTAATATACACACACAAATTGCACGTGGTTCTAAAAAAATGTAAATTAAAATCAATGAATAAAATAAATGTTGACAGCGGATTCTAAATGTGTATGTTTGATTTATGAGTTTGCATTCAATACCCGGATCGAGTTGTACATTTGGCTGAGCCCTGGCGGACATGAACCGATGATTACCTATTGCGTTACATTTATCATTTATGAATTAACCACACCATCGAGTAATGTAGCAATATATAGTAGCTCTGGTGTTACAGGCCACACACTGTATATAGGTATAAGCTGTATCTTATACCTCTATAATTTCTTATTTGTACATGTTATTGGCTTGTATCTATTTTTCTTTCCAATAATGAATCGCGATCCTCAGCAGTGAAGGAACGAGAAAGAAGAAGAAATAATCATCTTACTGAACTGTATGACAAGATATTTAATATCTATGATAAGATAATATAAATTGGTTTTCCAAAAAAAGTAATATATTACGTACTGCTAGCCTAATATGGTCGGGTTTTTATCGCCTGTCACCATAGCTGTCACGTTCTAACAAGTATGTAAGTGCGAAAGTGACGCATGACGCGATAGGGGATAAAATGACAACCACGGATGTTCTGCTGTTCGACTACTAAATATTATATTCATTTATCATCGCAATATCTGTAAATACACTGAAATATAGTAAAAAGACACATACTTTTTTATAGCGACCTATTCATAGTTCATTTAATATACAAGTTACCTATTAAAATATACTGTTGAAAAGAGTAAAAGCTGAACCAATCAAAAACTACGTTAATAGTCGATGATGGAGCCTAGGCGAGCATAATGAGGTATTTGCAGAGCTGAAAGCTACGGCGGGTAGATTTTATTCGAGATAAGGTTTACGTAGAAACGTTGGGCCCGACTCAGACTACACGAAACATTATACTTATATTAGATTTAGTTTTATGTTTACCAATATCCTGAGTAAAATAACACTTAAGAATAAGTACCTATATTCAAAGTGACTTGCGGATTTTAACCACACGGAAAAAAAAACTTCCGGGATATTCTCAATCCAAGACATTATTATTATCTTGAAAATATTTCCTTGTGACAAGTATTTATTTCCTTTGCCAAAAATATGATTCTTCGCTTAATAAAACCACGTTTTCTTAAAATAGAAATACACAAATGTATTGTTTCAAGAGTATATTGAGTAAATAAGAGAGATTGTACTTTAATCAAAGTATTATCTTAGGTAAAAGAAAACTAGAAAATCTGTAAGAATATATTCGCTTCGTTATATTTAAAACTATAGTTTATTTTCATTAAAGGAAATAAATACTTGTCATGAGGAAATATTTCAACATAATATAATAATATCTTAGATTGAGAATATCCCGGAAGCTTTTTTTTTCGTGCAAATCCCGCTGGACAGAGAACGTTGCTAATATTATGTCTGAGCTATTGCACCGTCTTAGCAGCGACAATGTATGGCCAAATCATAATATTCATAATACCTACATACTTATATATCTAAGTAAACGTTAATCTGGAGGTAATGAAGTCAGGAAATGAGTTTTATGTTTCAAGTGCCGTGAAGTTAGGTCTATATTGTTTTGAAAAGCTAAAAATATTTTATTTAGGTTTATAACATTTCATAGTTATTGGAACAATGAAAACGTGGCACCTGTATGCAAATTACTATACGAAGCAATACCCTTTATAATTTTTATTGAATGTACCTACAGTAAAAGTTTGGCCTGGAACTTGCCCAGTACCAATAATAGAAAGTAATATACACACACAAATTGCACGTGGTTCTAAAAAAATGTAAATTAAAATCAATGAATAAAATAAATGTTGACAGCGGATTCTAAATGTGTATGTTTGATTTATGAGTTTGCATTCAATACCCGGATCGAGTTGTACATTTGGCTGAGCCCTGGCGGACATGAACCGATGATTACCTATTGCGTTACATTTATCATTTATGAATTAACCACACCATCGAGTAATGTAGCAATATATAGTAGCTCTGGCGCACATTTACTGACATCATTGTGGTTTAGTAATATTGTATACAGTCAAAACGCGTATAATTCTTTTTGTGAAAAAAAAACTAAGATACGGTGCGTTAATGTTCGGTAGATTGTGACGACACTACGCAGTGTAAAAAAAGTCACGGCAAGACGGCACTTGGAATTTTTACGAGCTGTATCTTTTTTATTTTTTTTATTTTTATTTTTATTTATTAGGAGAACAAACAGAGTTAAATGTACACAATGCTTAAGATTAATTAAATACATAACAAACATGCATTTAGCTCCTCAACAGTCCTCACTGAGATTTATATGTAGATGAGTTTACTTAATCTACTTAAATTTTAACTTACGGTACACTGAGAGAAATTTGCTTTGTGAGTCCAACAAATTCGACTTGTTGCGTGTTTATTAGTTTGAAACTAAAGTATTTTAGTAAACGGAATCGATCACCAATATTGATAATACAAGTCGAATTTGTACGAACAACAAGGTTAAACTTGTTAAAAGATTAGGATTGAATCAGCCAAATATATGTTTAAAACAATATGTGCCATGTTGGTTTTATATAATCGAGTTGTTGATTTAAATAACACTTAAACTAAAATGACAAGTATCTTGTAGAATGAACTAATTAAACTTAACAAAATCGAACTTGTAGTTTTAACCAAAGAGCTTGTAGGCGCTATTTTAAAATGAGAGTTTGGTTGAACGAACGTGAATTCTGGTTGTTTTTTCTCTCAGTGTAGGTACACTGAAATTGTTATACTACTTATTCAGCAAAACATTATGGAAATAATAGCTTAAATGTAAAATGTACAAAGTTTTATATGAGTACAATAATGACTTGGCTTATTATATACATACTGACTTATTTCTAATACGAACTTCTTTTTTTTTTTATGATACACAAAAAAGAAACAATTTAGGCTTACCTACTCAGTAATGCATTTCTCAATCTTCTTGAATTTTTTGAAGAATTTGCTTTTTGTATTGGCTTTTGGACGTATTAAAGAAGTAAGTATGTTTTTAATCAATATTTGTTCAATAAAAATACGTGTATTCCCCAAACTATTCTATCACCTTACCTATTAGTTATCTGTATGAAATATTTCTCAGAAAAGCTATCTGTTTTGTACTTAATCGACCTCAAAAAGCAAGGAGGCCTCACTCATATTAAAATGGTGGAGTTTGAAACAGAATAATCTAATTTACAATCATATTACCCTGATATAACTCAGATAGAAGTAGGTGGCAGTGTAGTTAGATTACCAGATATGGAACCTTACCGCAGTACTCTAGAGAGGCGAATAAGTACATTAATTTTGTAATCACGGTTGTGACATATGCTAATATACTTATAAGCTCTTCTTACTGGTAATGAATTAGCACTTGCCTATACCGTATTTTATACAAAATAATGTAAGTACCTACTTATTTGAATATAGATTAGATAAATAAATAAATAAATCACTAACACAAAAAACATACTTACTTCTTCTTCATCCTAGCGTTTATCCCGGTTTTGGAATTCGCTTGACAACCTAATCCCATGAATTGGCGTAGACACTACTTTTTACGAAAGCGACTGCCATCTGCCCTTCCAACCCAGAGGGGAAACTAGGCCTTTTTTGGGATTAGATCCGGTTTCCTTACGATGTTTTCCTTCACCGAAAAGCGACTGGTAAATATCAAATGATATTCCGTACATAAGTTCCGAAAAACTCAGTGGTCCGAGCCGGGGTTTGAACCCGAGACCTCCGGATACTAACACAAAAAACCTAAATTACATTAATAAAAGAAATTACCAAAATTCTGCAATAAAATCAGCGAGGCCGCTGGTTTTCAGTCCCAAACCATAACTTAATTCTAAAACGTACTAAGTACTATATATCAATCAGTTACAAAATACGTAAAAGTGTAATTTTTTTTAATACCGTATCGATGCAAACAAGCACACCGATGGCCCATCAAGATCATATTTTGTAAAAGACTAAAACCCACCAATAAACCTTTACAAGCCTTTTTTTATTAAAATCGGCCCCAGTAAGGAGATAATATAATAAATAGGCCATAGTATAATAAATCTCTTAATTTACGGTATTCATATCTGAATAAATTATGAATTAAAAGTTGTTTATTCATAATTTTAATATTTCTGTAATTTAGAGTATACATGTTTACACGTTTAAACACTTAATAGATACTTATGATGAAATTTTATGAATTTTATAGGTAAATACAATTGAGTAAGTAGAAGAATCTTGGAAAACATCTAACGTTATTTGTCCACGGCGAAATCGGAAATTGCTAAGAACATATTCATCACTTTTTTCTACTTATTGTCGATTTTGAAACTCGAGCACGATTGAAGAAGATAAACAAGTAACTTCCAAAAAGTTTTTTTGGTACACAGTTTTATTGCTGACTGTACCTAGTAGCATTGTCATGTAAACTAAGGAAGTACCTATACCAAATTTCAGCTCAATCAGACACCGGGAAGTGTTTGAAATTTAACTTACAAAATTTGATGCACATAAATAAATAAATAAACAAATAAATAAAAGGGCTAAATAAAACTGTATAAAAATAAAAACAATAGAGTTTACATCTCTTTTCCCGGTAGAAGAAGAGTTTATCCACCCGTGACCGTGATTCATGATTTGTCTCTTTCTGCAGGTAATTCTATTTAAAGTTAACGTGTATTAAAGTTGAATTCGCTTGACAGCGACTATGACAACTTGACGTCATGCTCATGAAATGGCCGCATTTTGCGTTTTAAAGTTTGTTTCTTAGATACAAACTTCATTTAATTCTAATCTTCTTGCCATCGATTAATGCGTTAACAGCAGTCACGGATACCATTTATGCATAAATTACACACATGATTACATTACGTTGAGAGCTCCTGGGGTTTGACTGCTCCGAATAACAACTAGATGTTAACCTGATTACTTTATATGTCACTTAGCTTTATGCATATGCCTCTAAGAAGTCATTTATAAGGGACTTTTTTATTTAAAAAGTAAGTAACTTTACTTAAGTATCTTACTTGCACAAGCCGTCACAGTCATCCGTTTTCTTAAAAAATAACTGCTATGGCATGAGTATTATTGTATATAATAAGATACCTGAAGAACTGCGGGAGTTAGAAAAAAGATTATTTACAAAAAAATGGCTAGTCAATAAATGTTTATTTTTGAGTGTGTAATTATGTAATCATAATTTATGAATGTCATTGTACAATGCTTTTATTTTAATCAAGGACTAAATTGTTATAGAACAAAGAATTATTTATTAAAAACGTAATTGCCTATCGGAAATAAAATGTACTTTAAGGAATTAGTATGTAAATAATTTATTTAATGTAAATACTTTATGTAAATAAATTTAATGATAAGTCTAATTTTAATTAGAAAATGTATTTGCATGCTGAAATCGGCTTAACATATGAAACTATTATTTTCTTTGTCAACTTATAACTACCATATTAAAGAAAATAAATCACTCATTAATTCATTCATTCATCCAAGTTCCACTAATAGGTTTTAAGTATTGCGTAACTATGCAAGACGTAGGAACTAGTAACAAGACTGTGACATATCATTTAGTACAACTTGTGATTTTTATTATTCCGTTTATTTAGAAGGACCATTCCATATATTTTAAATGTAAAGTTCATTAACTCAAAGAAATTGATTTTCGCAATTTGCACTAAGTATATGAAGTTGAAGATGAAGGCATAATAGATTATTGGAGGTTGTCCTAAAATGTACGTTAATTAGTGTTTTTACTCGCAACGTATAACTGATTAGTATAGGTAAAATAGCTCACCCTTTCCGAGCTCTGCTTATGAAATTTATTTTTTCGCGGAACCTAAACAATATCGAATCTTAAGATCAGGGTGTAAGGGATGTACTTCATCCTAAATAAAGATAAATTAATGAACCGATTGTTGACAATCCCTGGAATACAAAGAAAGCTAACACACTTGTTAACCGCAGTTGAGTGTTGGCGGACCACTTGAGCAACAATGTTCCGAACCCTGCCGAAAGCGTTTTGCCTGAACCAACAGTTTGTGCCGTGGGCTTTTCGGCGCACAGGTATTCACACTTCTCTAAATATAACGATAAGGGGCTCTATTCTCAGTCCATGAAAAATAATTTAATTTGAATTAGAAGTTATGTATTCACGTTTATATAGGTACAGCAACCAAAGGGAAAAGAGCAGAACTGTAATTAAATGAGTTTCGTGACAATATTATTCAAAAATACAATTTTTAAACAAAAATCATCTTAATTTGCAAAAAAACCAACAGCGTTCACACTTATTCACTACTCACACCGCAGTTGATTGTTGGCAATTTACTTCGCTACTTGTCTTAGAAATACACTACTTCCTCATTATATTTGCCTGTTACTTGCCTAGTTAAGTCCGTGTTTGTTATGGCATGTTTTAGTGAGAACGCCTAAGGAAGGACCTGTGTTTACTTTAAAAAAAAATTAATATCACGTATCTAACTCTTATTGTTACATGCTTCTGTTGTTTCTCCAATAAAGAAAATAAAAATTATAAAGTCAAGTAATAGTGACCTGCAAGGCAATGCAATAATATCATCTCATCTATAATAGTAAGAGACATTAGGAGTTGGAGGATGGAGATACCTAACACCCCTTTTGGTGTAAGTAATTTGTGGACGAATAATGAAAGGTTCAAGGTGTCGGTTCACATCTTAGAACCAATGCTTCAGTAACAGATATCGTTTATTGTATAGTTTTAGGAAGTACTCATAAATCTACATCGGCAAAAAATTAGATTTTTTCCTTGCACTGATCACATTTCAGAAAACTTTTCCATTATAAATATGTATTAACTATAGACATACCTGTATAGTGAATCAAATCTCACGCTGCAGTATTATTTTACCCGTATTATTTTAAAAATAAACCCAGATGCCTAAATGCCGCGCCAATATACAATCTACAAGAAATTATTTTGTAGATTGCCTCTTTTTCATACAAACTAATAGTTAAGTGCAACAAGAGAGGAAAGTTGGTTTTTCTTGAGAGTGTTGATTTTGTGTCCCAAATAAGCGAAAGATTCTAAGTTAGAATCTTGAGCGTGGCGAGGGATTCAAAATCACGAAATGTAAAATAAGTTTGCTCTCGTGTGTCACATGTAACTTTCCACCTCAGTAGTGAGAACATATTGAAGGTTAAAAAAAATTAATATCTAGGGAGTGAGGAAAATAGGCTTGTTCGAACTGCTGAGGTGAAAATAGTATTTTTAATATACGTTAAATTCCGTCTCTTTGACATTGCTTGTCACATAATCAATTTCGGAACACATTGCGTGTTCGGAAAAACTTTATAGTGTCCTAAAAATCACGTATAAGTTATTTTTCTCAAAGATGCTCGGAAATGGCCGCATTTTATTCCTAAATCGAACACGGAAAGTGCTTCATTTTACTCCTAGGAGTAAAATGAATGTATGAAATTCCATATTTTTCCGCTGCGTTAAACTTTTAAAATTCTAATATTTGTATATAAATCTAATGTGCCAAGGCAAAAACGGATTCAGCCAAGCAAAATAATTCATTTAAACAGCCGTGTGTAGAGGGCTTCACAAAGTGCGCGCGCGAATACGCATGGGCGTACTGTGTCGGGCTATCTTGTCTATGGTTTATTAAAAATAAATTTAAAAAGCGGAAAAGTTAGTTGGTTATGATAATTTACTTCGTTACGTTGTTTATTTACTTTACAGTACAAAATAAACTTAAATAATGATTTTCAGAAATGAATGTAGTGCGGAAATTGATAGCGCTCTGCCTAATTTGAAAGAATAATAGTGGATTACTTGCTTCCTGCTAGGTCAAGAGACAAAGGGTTTATATGTTTATGACGTATGTATGGATTCGAAGATGAGCATAAATGCTAAAATCTTTTCTGAAAATGTGTTTTAGCTTATTTCAGTTATCAAAAAACAAGAAGCCAACTATGGTGGGGTTTATTTATGCTATGCGTATTACCTATTATTATAAAACACAGTATCAACACAACTTTTCCAATATAACATACTTGTAGTTTTTCCTAAATTTTTTCTTTATTTCCTCACATATTTGAGAAAAGCACTATGTATACCTCAGCGGAAACAGGAATTTTCTGACTCGGAACTAGTGCCAGGCCTCGGCAAGCCTCGCCCTGGCACCCAAGTACCTCGTCAGAAAATTCCTTTCTTTCCGTACCTCGGCAACAATGTACTATTTAAAAGTCGCTGAACAAACATTGTCTGGTGTGAAGAGTTTAATCTACGTCTTAATTTATTGTTCTTATTACAGGAAACACCCGGTATAAATGAAACAATCACACTTGAAAATTTGAGGTTAAACAAAGAAACCGTGATTTCCTTTTTAAGATCCTGTCAACGCCGTTTTGGGGTTTTCTTTTCAATTATTTTACTAATGGCGTAGACGGTTGCATTAATGCCTCGACACAATTATTAAAAAAAAAGGATTTTCCGATTAAATAGGAAGTTTTTATTTTGAAGATTGGAGTGGGTTGTGATTTATTCAGAAATATTCAACAAAAGGCATAAAGGTTTTTAGGACTTATTTTCAAGATTTTTTTAATTCTTAGTAGAAATTTTTTTATAATCGTCACCAGCTCAGCAGGGCTCCTAAAAAGTATATCGCATAGTAGTTTTTATTCCTATTTCACAATTTGGTAATTTTCAGGTTTTTGTGTTGCCCCACAGTATTGGAAACTTTAAGGATCTTCCTTAACAAACTACACTTTAAAAAAAAACAATGCCAAGCAGTCCGCAAAAGCGTCGTCAAATCCCTAGTTCTGTATTATTCATATGTACCTATTTATCATCATCATCATCATCATCATCTCAGACATAAGACGTCCAATCACAAGATGGACAGACGACCTTATAAAGGTCGCCGGAAGACGCTCGATGCAAGTCGCTTCCGACCGATACTTATGGAGGTCCAAAGGGGAGGCCTATGTTCAGCAGAGGACGTCTTATGGCTGAGATGATGATGATGACCTATTTATAAATTAACTTAAACACGAACCTCGGACGCTTAATTATTAAATTGACCGTTACCGACCAATTTGCCCGAAGCATTAAGCACTATTTTAATCTCGCTGGTTACACTTCAATGTAATCTAACCGGGTTATTTAATTTACCCCAAGATTTTAATGACACCTTTTTGTGTAGGCAGCTAAAAGTATGGCAACGGAGATCAAGGAAAAGCCAGCCATTTCAGCTATTAAATACTTTGCTTATTTATTATTTTGCCATTTTATATGGTGCAACAGTATAGACACATGTTCTGGAGCTCTTTCAAGCCATGGCTTATAGTAAAGTATTGAAAATATCATCTTCCCTACCTTTATATTGTTACTTACATAAATGTATACTTACATCAAACAAACTGATGAAAATAAATAAAAAAGAATATTAGTACGTGACTTATAGTAGAAGAGCCCATGACACTGAACCTAGTTCGATAAGTCTCCCGGATCATATATATATAATTAGACGCGTTTTTAATAGCAGAACACGAAATGCCTATGCTGCAATGCAAAAAAATGGGCGGCATATTAAAAATTTTTTTTTGAAAAATTAAAAAAAAATCGGTCTCTAGTACGATAAATCTCCCAGGTTTCCTTTGTTCCTCGAAGTAGAGGAGAGTTAGGGCTATACGATAATGCGGTGCTGCAAGCCCCCATGACAGGCCTTGTCAGTTGCTGCAGCATTATAAGGGATCGATTTTTTTAGGTATCTAGTACGATCGATCTCCTCTAGAAACTAATGCTCATCTGAAAGATCATTACTTTCTGTGTAAGAAAAACCACTGCTGCATTTCCCAAAAATGGGTGAAGGTGGTTGCTGCAGTGATTGAAGGTCGCCCTCCGAGCAGTTCCATACGGCGTTACAATTCAACCGATTTTATTCAATATAGTTTTCATTAAAAGTACTTATCAGGCCTCACTTCCATGACTTTTTTCAATTTTTTTGGACCCACGGTTCCAAAGTTAGATGGGGGAACGCTCTTTTTTTAACTTTCAGAGCGATTATTTAAGAAACTATTAGTTTTATCTAAAAACTGTTAATGAAAGCCTGTATTGATTTTAAAAGACCTATCCAAAGATACCCTACACGATAGGGTTAGAACGAGAAAAAAAAATCACACCCCACTTCATGTGTAAGGGAGGTACCCTAATAAAAAATATTTTTCCAGTTTTTATTATCCCACTTTTTTGGCGTGATTAAAGCACACACTTATACGAAATTTCAGCTTTATAGTGCTAATGGTCACTGAGCTAGACCGCGGCCAGACGGACCGACGGACAGACTACGGAACCCTAAAAAGCGCTGGTAGCCTGGCGGTAAGACGTCTAGCTGACTTTCAATCTGGAGTTCTTGGGTTGAAACCCCGACTACCACTACCACTGAGTTTTCCAAAACATAGAGAAATAATAAGCCTTATAGAGTGCTCACTCCATACAACTGGCGTGAATACCAAGGGTTTACAACGGGTGCCCTAATCACACCTCCTGCCCGCTTCTCCCTCGACCCCTTAGTCGTCTACCTTCAAAATGTCAAGCTTGCGGGCTAATAACCAACTATATTGAATAAAATCGGTTGAATTGTAACGCCGTATGGAACTGCTCGGAGGGCGACCTTCAATCGCTGCAGCAACCACCTTCACCCATTTTTGGGAAATGCAGCAGTGGTTTTTCTTACACAGAAAGTAATGATCTTTCAGATGAGCATTGGTTTCTAGAGGAGATCGATCGTACTAGATACCTAAAAAAATCGATCCCTTATAATGCTGCAGCAACTGACAAGGCCTGTCATGGGGGCTTGCAGCACCACATTATCGTATAGCCCTAACTCTCCTCTGCTTCGAGGTACAAAGGAAACCTGGGAGATTTATCGTACTAGAGACCGATTTTTTTTTAATTTTTCAAAAAAAATTTTTTAATATGCCGCCCATTTTTTTGCATTGCAGCATAGGCATTTCGTGTTCTGCTATTAAAAATGCGTCTAATTATATATATATCATCCGGGAGACTTATCGAACTAGGTTCAGTGTCATGGGCTCTTCTACTATTAGTTTTATACATTGTTTTGTTATACAAAGATATCGTATTAGTTTATATTTCATCATCGGATAGGATAGTCGTTTTTTTAAGGTTTTTTCTTTATATAAAAAGATCATAATCAGTGCACAAAGCCCACATACAATTAATACTTAGGTACATACTCATATGAGTTGTTTTTAAAGTTTTTTATTTAATTTTATAAAAGGATCCTAAATGGTCAACAAAACCCGGATACCCGCGTCTGGCAGCGGAGAGAAAGCCAAACATCCACTGAAAATATACATTAGATATTATGTATTTTGGGATAACAAAAATTCGTTTTAGAATAAAACATTTTTCCGGTGGATATTTTCTTTGGTTCACTTTGGTTCACCAAATCAAAAATAATTGTGCCAGCTACATAAGAGTACGTTAATAAATACTTAGTGTTTTATTCAAAACCCACCGAATTTAGTAGAAAATTAGCTGAGCCTAAGATTTCTCATTATTAACAATCATAACTAGAAAAGTTATAATAACGACCTATATCTAAAATAGTTTTAATTTTGTATTGCATTAGCAGTTACTACCTATTTGATTTCAGCTCATTTTAGCGGCGGGAATACCAATTTTAAGCGCTTGTAGTAGTAGCCTAAAAAAGTAAAGAACCCAACTTACCGAAACGACGGCTGATAAGCATAGAAAGAAAAACATTTCTGATAACACAGAAAACTTTGAGAAGTCAAATACGAACACTTTTTTGTTAAGAAGCAGTTTTCTACTCGTAGTGTTTTGGTTTACATCTTTATTTACGAGTGTTCGTTAAAAGTGAACAGTCAGCAAAATCAGAATGAGGCCAAATTGGGTATCTAAGGGTAAGTCAGAATAATATTATTTACTGATCGAGTAAATAGGTGTATTGATTGATTATACATAACTACATAACTTACATGAAACTTTTGTTGACCACGGACATGCTTAAATTGAATTATAGGATTACAAACACATGAATTGGTTTTTGAATGGAAATTACCTACAGTTGATTGCTGTGATAAGGGTTTTTTATTAGTCGTACGTTTAAAACCCTTCTTCAGCGATTTTGAGATGAACACAATGCTGGCCATAACGAACACATTACATAAGTTTACAGCAATAGCGTAACATGCAGTTCTTATGAAGCAATGTTTCTCTCAACTTACAATCAAATAACTGCAATATCAGCGTCTGGGGAAAGAGCTGACTCAATTTTGTTCTAAATAAGTTTATTTGCTATTGCACCGCAGTTGAGACTCCAGTTCGATTTGTATGTTTAACTTGCCAATTTGTAAAAAAAGGCAAGTTAAAATAAATAATTACCTACTTGTTCATAATTCTGTACCTACCTACAATAACATCTACTTAAACTGCTATCTGGCTCATATATTAGTACAGAATATTTAATCTGATGCAGCGTAACAATAATTGTTAGGTAAACATAAAAAAATATTGCATACTATTTGCGTGTCAATATTTTCAAGTAATATTGAAGAAAAGCAGAAATATTGAAGTTACTTCGATATGCAAAAATTGAATGGATTAAAAAAGAATGTTCGAGACTTCGTAAGCTGCCCTCATTACCGATCCCCGCGCTGGAGGCTTTTCAGGAAAATAACGACTGGAACAAACTTACTAGTAAGTATCGTTAGTTTTTTTAAGCAAAGGTTTTCCGCTACGGTGGTATTTAAAAACAGCCTGCGGCCAGGGAGATGCCCATTGTGCTTACAACGTTGGTGTGGGACGTTAGTAAATAAAATATTTTAGTGTTACCGTTTTAAATACTACGTATATATGTATGAACATTTGCGATAGTCCAAATCCAAATCAAAAGGGCGAAACCGTTTGGCGGCAGGTAAATACGTTGTACGGGTTCAATATTGTCTTTGAACAATAATAACGTAAGTAGGTAACAAAATAAGGTATTTTGTACGTTTCAGCTGTGTGCCACCCTCCTATTTATTTTTCTTGTGTTTCTTTATAACTTTTTAACCGACTTCAATTATGAATACATATAGGGGATTTTTAAAACTTTACACACATACTTAGCTAGGTAATGTTCTCCTGTTTATAAGTAAAAGTTACTTATTTAGTCAATTAAACTTTATAACGTGTGGGTTAAAAAAAACGTATCACTAACTGTGTACACTCAAAATCATTCCCAGTAGGTACAATTAAATATCGAACAATACCTTGGTCCATTAAAAAACATGTACTTAGATACATAGAATTAGATTCAATCACCCCACCATCAATGAATTCACATTACACTACATACGAGCAAGCCGCTGATGCAGCTCTATCGATAAACGTTCGTTGCATCAAGCGATACCGATGAGATGCATTCTGCGGTTGTTCTGTAACGTTGGATTGTCGGCACATCTGTTTTATTGAATACTCAAATATACTAAGTACTACAGCAGCTCTGCTGCCAGTAGGAAAATGGGCGCAAGTAAGGATTCGATCGAATGTTTGTGATTATTCTACAGAAAACTACTTAATGTGCACAATTGATTTTTATTGAATGTCTGGCGGATATGCCCGGCGGACCGATCCATCCATGTATGTTGCGAATTGGACACGGATTTGCCTGCGCACACATCTAAATAGCGCCATACACGGACATACCCGCCGGACAAATCCGGCGGGCAAATCTGTGCGTGTATACCTAGCTAATGGGCTTCAAAGTTTATGAGAATATAAATATTATGCACCATATGATACGTTTTCGCGTAAAGACGACGCGTAATAATTTAAACCAAGTTTTCTTGAAATAACATTTTTGCAGATAGACGGTATTTGCAGTAATAGAACGAGCAGAAAGTTTACTACCTATCTGGAGTTTCAATATTTATATTCTTGTTTTCAACTTTTCTCGATTGCTCCCTTCTTCATACTTGCGGCAGAACTGAACTGCTGAGTATGGCTAATAAAATAAAAAATACAGGCACATAGGTGGGTAGTATTTATTAGATTCAGATCAAACGATAGATACTGTACCTACATGTATTTTCCTTTCAAGCTGTGCCATACCAACTAAATAAATTGTGTAGGTATTAAACTAGAATCAGGTAAACATATCGAATATACCTTACTGAATGATGAATAAATTGTTTGTTTAATGTTATGAATAATTTATCGGATTAGCAATATCTATACAGGCTAATCTAAATATGTATATTTAAAACACACATAATATATCGCGAAGGCAAAGTTTTATTACATTATACCTAGTAGGTTCTCATAAGAAACAATTATTAAATCTATGCTATGGGATTATATAAAACCTGCATTACATTGGATAATTATATGCTGCCAGTCATAGTTCGCTGGGGCAAATAGTCCAACCGCGATTATGGCACTGCACCGCCTCACCGCAGTTCGCAATGCAAGATATTCGCGGGTCCTCTACAACGTGACGATCGAGGCAGCCGAACACTAGGGTTGACACAATACTTCGAGTACCGCGCTATAAAAAATCATAATATACTTAGGTAAGTTAACGAAATTTGCCGAATTTAATTTGAATTGTCAAATCAAACCTATAACATAATTTATTTGACAAACACATACGAGTAGAGTGTATGAAACAACAATATTTATGCTTCGGCAAATGTGTAACGATAGTTATTCCTGTTAACGGTCGGGTTTTATACAATCTTTTGTGTTTACTTTTTATAAATATGTAATAATTAGAAACATGGATAGAGATATAGGTACTTATTACAACAATAAAATAAGAGGCCGGGGGAACCTTGAAAGTTACATCCAAATTTCACACAGGTTACTTTTTATTGTATCGCGGCCATATAGCGGCTTTTTAATCTAATTTTAATACCTTAATAAGTTCTACAATTAATTAGCGCGATTACGGAAACAATGAAAACGATATCTGTAGACTTTAATGGCTGCCGCTGGCTCAAGATTTGCGGCTATCAAATGTTAGGATTAAGATTAAGGCCCTTCAAGGTCGATTGGTTCATAAAATTCATCCAAATGAAGGGGTTAATTTACTTTTGAGCCTTCGGACTTTTAGGTACCTAGGTATGATATTATCATGTCATTTGGGAAATGCCTTTCTGTTTACAACTAATTATACGTGAAATTACATAATATGCCTACCTACAGTGAAATTATAATAGCTAATGCGTTGGTATTCCGGAAAGACATCCGAAGATCGCAGGTTGAACACACACACACCATATCGTTTTATATTTCGTCAGTTTTCGATAAATGTTATACTTATTGTAAGGAAGCCTGCGTACATTCATCTCTCCCACTTTGGGCCAGTGCGTGTGGAGACCATAACCCAACCAGTCTTATGCATATTAAGATGACTTTGTCGAACAGTGGGATATATTAATTATCATTATAGTAATGTATATACAATACAGTATAATATAATTAAATTTAACGGCCTCCATAGCCCAGTTGGTAGTGACCCTGCCTACGAAGCAGGAGGTTCCGGGTTCGAATCCTGGTAAGGGCATTTATTTGTGTGCTAATCTCAAATATTTGTTCTTGAGTTATGGATGTTTTCTATGTATATAAGTATGTATTTATCTATCTAAGTATGTATATCGTCGCCTAGCACCCATAGTACAAGCTTTGCTTAGTTTTGGGTTAGGTTGATTTGTGTAAGATTGTCCCCAAATATTTATTTATTTTATTTAAATAGAAAAATAGCATCAGCCCTGCTTATTCTCATCTCATTTTGTTACATGTCACGCATGATTCTTGCACCACAAGTCGATACAAACCGCAAAAAACCAAGCTGAGCGGAACTTACGGAAGCTGGAAGGGGACTCACTTTCTACTTTACCTTTACGGATTCATGAGAAGAAACATTGTCGAAATTTCAACCATCTAAGTATTGTGGAAATCATATATTACATTAATCAGCTCTGTGAAGCGGTGAGACTGTAGTCATATTTAATCATAAAGTCGGACTTTACGACAAAATTACTAAGTCAACAGTATCAGTCAACCCTCGTAATAAAAGGTTTAGGCTTACGTATCCAAAATTCGTACCTAATTCGTAGGCTAATTTGAATGCTTCACAGCGATCTAGATTTCAGCTCTGTCAAAGAAGTACAAGCAAAATACATCTTTATGTGACTCCTGACAAGGCTTTAAATAAGACCAAAGACTAAAAGAAGCGTACGGCCTAAATTAATGCGGATACTAGTCTAGGCTAGGAATGAAATGACTATTACTTACTCAGAATCCCTTCACATACTTGAAGCAGCGATTAGTCCCTAGAAGTCCTTCGCTTCATTGCCAACCGTTAAGTAAACCCACTTTACCCACATAAGTAAATTGCAGTATAGTTACTAGATTTTGTTAACTATTTGAATTGGTATAATATAATTCCCCTTGCTAAAAAAAGCTTTATTTTTGAAATGTTACGATTATAAGTATTTATAAGTTATATAAGTATAATGAATAAAATAGTAATGTTTTTGGGAAAGTAGGAGCCCTATACTTACTAGCATCCCTACTAAGTATTTGCTAAGTACTTGTACATCACATCATACTTTTAATTTTTATAAAATGATTGCAGACATATTTTTAACACGGACCTAATACTAATATAAATGTATCATAGACCCCTTCTTTTGCATTATTCATAAAACGCTTAATACGTACATTTTTCATAACTTGACCGAGATGAAATAAATAATTATGAATTCCCTCAGCTCAGGCCCGCATATCGTGGAAACCGACGAACCAGATAATCGTTTAACCGTGAATAGAAAACTTATATTACCAACCAATAATGCGATAGAGAGATGATCCTTTCGTTAGTATATGTATAGTTTTATTAGCTTCAAAACAGGAAAAAAATGCCTACTAAATACTAGAATATAATTGTAGGTATCTAATGTCGCCTCCCACCTGGTCCGAAAGTGCCAAAAATGCTGGCAGCATTACCGCGTTGCACAGCGAGTGAATGTATAGTGTATACCATAAGCGACCCACACACAGATTTTCTAAAACAGAGTCATGGTCACAAAGTATTGTTATTGCCTCCCAACCTGTGGCAGCTTGCAGGAAACTCCTAACTCCATTAAGGCTGCAGTCTTCGAGGCACGTTTTGAAGCCCAAGTTTGATGGGAGATTTACATCAACTTAGATAGAAATAGAATAACTTTAAGTATGTTTTGGATTACTGCTGTCCCGTGACGCCACAAGGGCACTGGCTATTGCATTGTAGCTACAACGTCTTTACATTTGCAACATAACAGTTTGTAAATCATAATAGTAAAATATCGAACATTACATGTAGTAGATCAAATATGCTATCCGATATAAAATAATATTTTGAAAGTTGGAGTGGAAATGTGATTTAAATAAAGCTATTTGGTATAGACGTCGGACCTTTCTGAAAAAGTATTATTTTTTTCGCTATTGCGTAGGTTACTAAAAGTATTAGTAGGAATTTGTGGCATTTAGCTCTTACGTCTGTGACAACTATGTAATGTAACGGCAGTCCATGCCAAGCTCTCAGCAGCATAAAACCGCAATACCATGAAACTAACCCTATTACAGCTTATAATTTCCTCCTGCATCCGTGCATATATTTTGATACAATTTAGGTGTCGTGTGTATTGTCGCAAGCGAATAAACAGTTCATCTATTTTATACTATACACCGTGTTTTATTGATTTCCTTTAATTTCAGGATATGGTTAGGTACGATTAAGTAAACAAATTGGCATTTATATTAAAAAAAAAAATAGTTTTTTTTCTTGGAATAATTGTTATATCGATCACTAATGTAACTAGGATATTAAGGTATTATGATTAACTCAACCAAATTATTAATAATAATGACATGTCAATGTAATTTCGAACATTACAATACTGCGAGATACAAAGGGAGCTTATTTTATTAACGTAACACACAAGTGAATCATTTATTGCGGTGTCTCAAAATACAAAAACAATTTATGTAGGTTGACGCAATCCGAAAGGTAAACGTTAACTATCTATTATCTTAGAAGTGGAGCTAATGAGAACACTGGTGTCTTTGAGAAATATACTTAATTGAAGCTCAGGACTACATCCTTCCAATTAAAGAAAAAAACACGGTGTATATTTATATATGTAGGTAAGTGAACTCTTAAGTGTCAATTATATCAGTAATAGTGTGATATTAAATTGTGGTAAATAACTTAAGTGTATTAATGGCCGTATGGCCATGATAGACCGACGCCATATCAAAATTGTGGGTTACCTTATTTAATATACTTATAAGTAAGTTAGTAAATGATAGTTTGTATGATCATTTTGTGAAACAATAAATAATACGATATATGTTTCGATATATATAACGACTGTGAAACGAGCAAGTTGTCGATGCGTGTGATTTGTTTTGTACGTGTCCGGGAACGTAGTTATTTACGCGGCGACTTCATCTCGCACGCTCAAGTAGGTACAATAGAAAATTAACTGAACATAACGTCTGTCATTACTTTGCTAACAAACTGCCCCAAAGTTTGGTGAGTACGTATACGTAAATTATATACAGTGTATGTAAATTCTACTCCTCAAACTAAACTACGTTTGTTAAAAAATCTTACGGTTTTATTTTTAGTACATTTTAAATTTTACCGAACACGCAATGTATTGCGAAATTGACTATGTCTGTAGGGTGACAAGACTGATAAGCAATGTCAATTAGACGGATTTTGACGTACAATGAAAATAATATTTAGTTTGCATGAAAAAGAGACAATCTTAAGACTACATATTTTTTTAAAGTTGTTGAACAATTGTTTAAGGAGTACAATCTACGTTAAAATTTTTTGCTCGTGTCCTGTAATCCACATCCTGTATAAATATATATAAATGACGCAATTTTAAACATTAAGGACAATGACTCAGTTTATAAATTTGTATAATGAATTTGTAAAATATTAATGTTTTAAATATATCATATATAAGTCATTTTTATCGTACGCAATTTGAAGTTGAGACATTAAATAAATAAAACTCCATATCTCAAAAGTTTTAACACAAACAATTAAACTTTAGAGCAGGGAAAGAGAACATAATTTTCGTCTTGAAAAGAATTCTCTTATAACATCGGAAAAACATCATTTAGCCCGGTAACCGACTTATTGTTGGGTTCGGTTTATGCTAGAATTGAATCACATTTGTTGTCCCAAGGGATGTCCCCCGCAGTGTGGTTGTGGAGTTAGTAAGGAATCATTATATTGATAATCTCGTCTGAGGTCAAGTATTTTCATTTCAACATTACAGTAGCATGTCTATTGTGATAACAGTAATCTTATCACTTCAATCGTAAATATCGAGCGCAGGGCGTTATGCGACTTATGCGACCCATCATAGTGCCAGGTCAGGTGATGTCAGAGGCAAAGGCACGTTGTTTCAAATGGAAGGGGTTTAACAGTTTTGTAAAAATCGTCACATTTCAGCAATGATAGCGTCACCGCTGTCACGTGTTCACGACAGAAAAATGTTCATAGCTGGAAATGGGCTATTCTCCATATATAAGGTGTACCAAAAATACTGGTGTTTTAGAGCATAATTGTCTATAGTAGGTATCGTAATCTAATAATGAAACACAACAAAAAAATGGTTTTGTATGAACTCTGGAGGGTAGGGGTGGCCATCTATGATGAGAAAATGGTAGCTGAGACCGACAGACCCATACAAAAAATTTTTGTAGCGTCAAAAATGTTTTTCGTTTCTTTTTCTTAGTCGCAATACGATTCCAATTATGCCCTTTAACGTATCACCAGTATGTTTGTTACAACCTGTAGGTAAACTGTATTTATTCGGTAATGCTTTGCTGAAAAAAAACGGCGAATGTTAATAATGGTCTCTGAAAACATAATATTAAATAGTAATTTTCTAATTGTCCGACATTCGGCATAACCCCCTTACCTAAAATGAACACATTTTTCTCAGCTCTACTTGATTTAACGATATAAGATCAGCGGTGTCCGTGACTCTTTCCGCGCAGTATCCAACTAGCGTCCCCTGGTGCTGTTGAATGTCATGAATCCTTGTTGAAACACTCTTAGAACACCAGAAGTTAAATATTATAAACTGATATTGTTTTACTTAGGTACGTAACACGCTGACGGAAACAGAGTAACGACAAAACACTTGTTTTGATATGGTTTTGATTCCTATGACATACCAATTTATTTACACTATAAAAACATTTCTGGCCAATGGTAAATGGTAATAGTACGAGCCAGTAGGTAGTGTAGGTACCAAAGATGTCGATGGAGATGCACCATGCAATTAGGTAGTTTAATTGGAGAGAGCCTCTAACTACGTAATTCTTCCATTTCCCACGCCAAGACATTACTTCCGATTAACCGCATAGGGGTTTTCAGGGCATATCTGATGTTAAGCGATCAGCGCAGAGTATGGGCGCTTGCAACTTTAGTGCAGTCGAGCCCGCGTTGCCGATTCTTCAAGTATAGAAGGATTTTAACCATTAACCGTTTTCCACTCAAACCTAACCTTGTACATTTCAAATTAGCACCTAAATCTTGTTGCGGCACATGACAATACACAGAACTCATTGTGATGCATTGAAAGCCCCACACAAAGAGTCAACACAAGTTGTCCGACCAAGTTACGTGATAACTGTGTCCCGGTTGCCTTTGTCTAACGCAGCGGGTTTTTTAGTTCAGATGCATTGCCTTTCTGTTACTTGAACATGCTTAGAATGTGGGGTTTCAAGCGTAGGTATTTTTTGATTGAAGCGCGTCATTTTTAGGGTTCAAATGGTAAAAAAGGAACCCTTATGGTGTGATTGTCTTTCTGTCCGTCCGTCTATATGTGACTATGTCAATTTGCTCCGAAACTACTGAACGGCTTGAGTTTAAATGTTGTACACATATGAAAGCGGCAATGCAAGGGCGGACGTATAACGTAAATCAATTAATCTTAAACTTGAGGTCACTTTTGGAGGTTTAGATAAATAATTTTGCAAACTATATCGTGTACATCGAATACTTAAAAGGTCTTCTTGTAAGAATCTCATTTTTTTTAAATAATATTATGATAAGCAAAAAAACTTGTTACTGAAGTGTGCATCAGATTCAGATGACCAACAGAAGTACTTGTAAAGTCGCGAGTGGGCGATCAGTTTGGACAGCTCTGCGTAGAGTTCACATTCACTCGTAATGTTACACGTTCTTCCTTTTATTCACTTTGTACTTATTTGGATTTCCTGCGGAGATAATTAATCCACCTGTGAATCCAGACCGGACCAGTTGTCTGTCAATAATTTGTTAATGACGTAGTTGTATCACAAGGTTTATGTTGCGTTTTAACTGAATAAACAAGAGCAAATTAACCGTGTTCCAATGTATTCAATGACGATGGTAATTATGTCGTTAATTGGCAACACGAAATCGTGTTTGTGGAAAGGAACTCTGTGCAGTCTCATGCAAATTTATAGAAGGAATTACAACTTACGCCGCCGGAAAAAATAATTACAATTATATGGGAAGACTACATATAAATTAATTATTACCATTTGACATGCCAACGCAGGTAAGATATTATTTTCGCCAAAGTATTTAATATTGAAAATTTGTTACTTGTTATTATTCAGTTATGCGTTCAAATTGAATACCCGCCAGTTGGAATAATGCAAATATGATTTTTAACATGCACTGGCCAGTACGTACTATGTTGATGTTATTCTGAAGCTTTTAAAAAATATATTTGCTTTTTAGCTATATTAAAAATTTTGTTCCCTAAAATAGATAGAACGATTTGGTGGAAATAAGAGTGACAGTAGTTAGATACTTGGTTTGGTAGTTACAAATTGTATTATAATGGATGAGATAATGCATTTTGAAATTGTTGCCAACACCTGTGGAAACTTCCCTTCATTTAAATTTTTCAGTTCCAACATACATACCTACCCTAACACTTTGCAAATAACATTAAGTACGTACGCAATGTTTCCATAAGCGCCTTATGACAACATCTTCCTGCTATCATAGAATAATGTAAACATAGCGATCCCTGATAAACGAAAAGGTAACAAAAACAACGACCGTACATTTGATATTCAAAAGAAATTAAAATGTTTCGCCAAAATCTGTTCAATAATTCATAGCGTATATTATAATCTTTTGAACACTTTTTGTGAAATTGCCTGTGAAACGTTTCATTTTACTTTTCATTTGTGATAGTAGGAGGAATTTCGAGTTTGTTTGCTTTATTGATTGTGTTTACTTGTGTCTGTGGCTATCCCGATATTTTACTCTAGTCGATTGTACACGTGTACACGTATTGACTATTTACCACGTGTATAACAACTGATACTATTTATTTATAAGCAGTTTATCCCTGCACGATACAGTAGTTGACAGGATCAAATTAAGAATAATAAGATGTAGGTAGTTATGAAATTGAACACAGTGTGATTACTAATTTCGCAGACATAGATGTTTTTGTGGCAGGAATAAATATATCCTAGGGACTAGGGACTTCCCAACGATAATACTTTATCGATAAAGTCTTATGATAGTTATAATGTTCATAAAATATAAATTTGCATGTTTTATATATCATTACACAACATTTAGCATAAAGTTCTTATAAATCGTAGAGGAAAGGGTTTTTATTTGTTACGTTTTAGTTGTAATTTTTTTGTTTAAATTATTCTGATAAATGCTGAAATATAATTTGTGGTATTAACTTTACATAAATTCGATAGATAGTTTTCAGCATACAGATAATTTTTACTGTACCCGTAAAAAATCACTTGGATATTGGAACACATATTGGAATTATGTCCCTAGTTAATTTTCATTTTTGCCACTTAAACTTCTGTCTGGTAATTAGACATGTATTTATATTTGACGATTTTCAAAAGTATTACAAGTTAATAAATATCTACTGTTGAAATAGTTTGAAATATGATTTCAAGTCCAATATGTTTTTATTTAAGCGTGTAATTTATTGAAGTGAAAACATCTTTAGCCACGTTGCGCACTTTTTTGTAACAAACATAAAGTTAGTGAACAATAAAAAATACTAGGTATTAATGGTGTTAGATCCTGAAACTTTCATACTCATCCATAACAATACGGTCATACGAATTTGATAACTTGAGCTTTATTCTCAACACAAAAAAATCTAAAAAGGGTCATAAAAATCCCAAAAGTATTAGTTATAGCAATTTATAAAAATGTGCTGAAGTGGTCTTAAGTTTAAGCATAGCAGTTTCCGGAACACTCGCGGCATCGGCACTTACACTTTCAAGACTTGGACTCGTTATTATTTACTACCATGACAGCTGGTGTAGCTTGAAATTGTATAAGTAGTAATTATGTGTCAAAATTTGGCAGTCATGCTTTGTTGAATTTCAAGCAAGAAGTTGTCGAATTAAATCTGTCGAAAAAAACCATTGGGGTTCTTTCAAGAAATCTTTGTCTTCAAATTGTCTAGGAATTCAAATGATTTACGATATAATATATGTATAGTTTTAGGTACCTAATTAGCAGTGGCGATGGGTCAAAAATTTTCTTTGGCAAGCTGGTGCTGAATATGGCTAAAAATTTCTTCATGAGCCTTGAGAAAACTGCTCAGGCGCCTGAAACTTAGGCAAGCCGACGGGAATCGTATTCTATAGACGCGCCGACACTGCTAAATAGTCTTAATATATAAATAATTTAGTCATAAATAGATCGAAGGTATGAAAAGAACACAGTTTCTGGTCCAAAATATCTATAAGTATTCCGTAATCATTATTATTTTCACCTAAAAACACAACAAAAAATGTCATCGCTGGTTTCATGAAGGATACAACAGACATTAAAATTAAGCAAGTAACCTAATTCCAACCCCGGATATTGTCTCTAGGATTAAGGACAGGTGACTTAAGGGCGCAGAGTGGAACAATCGCCTCCACTTCATCCGGATTCATTTTATATCGACTATGACAATCTATAAATCCATTATTGTAAGGTTTTTGACAGTACCTAAGTATGACTTTAAGCTAACATCATCAATACAAAGAGGTAACTCGGCCAGCGTTATAGGTTCCCTGCCGCAGGGGGACCTCTTGGAGGGGGTATTCTTTTTGTAACTGGGATTTTAGGTAAGTGTTTAGGTAGTTTTATATATTTATAGTTGTATTTTGTTTTCATTTAATTTATTTTAATATTAGTTTAGTTATTTTAATTTAATTTTTGTTACGTGTTTATTAAAGCATTTTTACCACATGGTCATTAACATTACAAAAACTATTTAACATGTGTATTTATTTTGGCGAGTTTCCGATATTTCGGCACACTTCCACGCGCCATTATCACGGAAACTCACCAAAACAAATAGACAGGGTAAATACCTTGTTTTAAATAGTTTTTGTAAAGTACCTAATTAATACATTTCATTCTTAATTTTCTGTTTTAAAGCCGCATTGTTCTTAAGAAATCATTGTTTTTTACTACCCAAGGTACACGGAAAAAAAAGCTTCCGGGATATTCTCAATCCATTACATTATTATTTTCTTGAAGATATTTCCTTGAGACAATTATTTATTTCCTTTACCAAAAATATGATTCTTCGCTTAATAAAACCACGTTTTCTTAAAATAGAAATATAAAAATGTATTGTTTCAAGAGTATATTGAGTAAATAAGAGAGATTGTACTTTAATCAAAGTGTGGGGATACTTAATAGAATTACGAAACGACTTAATAATATAAATAGTCTTATTGTGAAGATTCTTTTGAATGAGAAGTTTGCGTGTGAAGTTCTTACGAGAAGCTGATAAAATATCTTCCGCGTATTTCGGACACTACCGCTAAAGTCCGCGAAGTTTGGGCTCAAATAAATTACAAGATTAGTGGCTACAATTGGATCTTCAACTTTTAACGGTGAATCTCTGTTTTCCTGGGATTATATAAGAAAGCCAACTTGTACATATATGCAGTAAAATTTTACTGCTAGAGTTAGAGTTAACGTGGCCACGTGGCTAATAAAACATTGTTTAGGTACCTTCTAAGTATTAATTCTGAGCACAAGCATTAGATGCCAAACCCAATGTTTGTGTACACATAAACTCGTGTTTAGAACTAATGAGTTATGACGTCTGCGGGCTTGTACGTGTAGGTATTTTAAGTAGGTACTTATATAAATATTTTAGCTCATTTTGGTATACTCGTAAATCAAGTTACTTTTATAGTTAACTTAGCTTCCTTTTATTAAAAACGTATGACATTTCTTTAAAAAATATGTCAACTCACGTCACACTTTTTTCAGTTTACTTGTACCATAGAGTAACATAGTATAGCAGCACAGCCTAAGAACTTTTTCAAGCTCAAGTCAATGGCGCGATTGACTTGAGCTTCAAAGTTCTTAGGCTGTGCTGCTCTACTTTATAAGTTACTCTATGCTTGTACCTAATCCTGATGGATTTAGAGTGATTATGTGTTCCATATGGTTCCATATTGATAGCTAATAGTAAGTAAGTAAAGTAACTATTAAGGACTGGAGTTCTACTCCGGTTATCAGTTTATTTAGCTAATTGACTCGGTAACCTGCGCTTTGGCTTAGGTTGGATGGGCGTGGCATCATGCTGAATGGGGATCTTTTACATGATGTTTCCTGTAATAGGAGCAGTAAATTAAAACGTAGATTCTACTCCTCAAACAATAAAACTTTTGTTCAACAACTTAAAAAAATACGTATTTTTTAGATTGTTTTTTTTTTCATACAAACTAATAGTAGATTGTACAACAAGTGCATAAAACGCACCATTTTACGCGAGGCGTTTATCCATACGAGCGAGCTTGCGAGCGAGGATCGATATAAAGCACGAGCGTAAAATGGGTTTTATGGACGAGTTATACACTCTACTTTTTACTTCGATTGTGAGGAAATAAAAAGAATAGGAATTTCTTTCATAAGAAGTTTCACTTTATGCTGGGTATAGGCGGACTAAAACTCAATTTTATGCACAAGTGCATAAAAAATTGACTTCTTCTAAGGCTATTTTGACAATGGCAATTTTTTATGCACTTGTGCATAAAATTGAGTTTTAGTCCGCCTACACCCAGCATAAAGTGAAACTTTACGAGCATGAGAAGTAAAAATAGTATTTTTAATGTACGTTGCTTATCAGTCTTGTCATCCTACAGATATAATCAATTTCGAAAACATTACGTGTTCAAATAAACTTTAAAGTGTAGGTACTAAAAATCAAACAATAAGTTATTTTTTAATAGTCGCTGAACAAACGTTGTCTAATTTGAGGAATTGAATCTACGATTTAATTAATTACTCCTATTACAGGAAACACTCGGTGTGACATCTCAATGTAAACTTTAAGATTATTATATAATGTATTACTGTTTTGAAAAAACAAGTCTCGCCGAGTTTCTAGCCGATCATGAGTAATAATACTTCTCGGGTCAGACGTGTAGGGTTAGAACCGGTGGTAGCTTCTTTTTTTCTCTCTGGCGTTCATAAGTGCATTACAATGTGCCTAAATTCAAGATTAATATCTTTTATCTTTTTTTTTAAACTTGAAATTCGTAATTTTAAAAAACATTCCTGTTTTTAAATTAGCCACGTGGCAGTAGATACACGCTACTTTTATGGACTTAGTAACGCTGCTAGTTATCATTTATTCATCACCTGCTTTCATGTCTGCTAGATACACTCGTATAAATATAGGTTTTTTTTCCTGGTAAACTTTGTAAGTAAGCACATAATTATGGCATACATTTATTAGTAACAATAATAGTTTTCAAAAGAAACTGAAGAATAAGTGAGCTAGGACAAGTTAAATTTAATCACAAATAACTCAATGAGCCGTCCTATAACACCGACATAATTCTCATTATTGAGCTATTTCACAACAGTTCTAAGGATCTTTTTTTAGAAGTGGTAACTAGTAAGTAAATGCGACACTCATTTTAAAAAGGTGCCATTTCGCCGAACGCGCTTACGTTGTACAGTTTGAATATTGTATTAGAGCAATAAAAGCCTAAGCCCTGGCCTCCTAATGGTATCTTTGGATCTACTCTATCATGAATTTCGGACATAGACTCAGTGAAATATTAGACAACGGTATTCATGTTAAACTAATGTAAATGTAAACAAGCTGCCTCATCGCACGCTCTAATACTTTTGACACTAGACGCCATGCCTATCACTCCGACTTACGCGCCGCAAGAAGCTCGCGAGCGCAAGTAGGTACGTACTAGTAAATAATCAACAGCAAATAAGACAAATATGTGTCTACACAAATGAGACAGTTATAACACTGAAATAATGTTTATGTGTTCACTCTCCGTACAGCGTAGCGCTACGCGCTACGCTCGTAGCGCGTAGCCAGGTATTCCTCGTATGTAGCGCGTAGTAGCTACGAACAGAGTACCCGACAGTCGGGTTCTCGGTGCTGAATGTGTTAACATTAGAATGCCGCACCCTGCATTATCCTGCAATCTGTAGCAGGATTCTTCACTCTACACCATATTAACTTGCTACGGGCTACGACGTAGCACCTCGTAACGATCGAAGAATTAACCCATTCACTGCTAATGACAACACGTTGTCGTCACGGCTCTACGAAGCATTTTCGCTACCTACATAGCGGGAAACCCATGTTATCGGCTACGGTGTAGCGGTACGCTCGTAGCATAGCAGTGGATGTGTTAAAAGTGAAAAGTCAATGACAATGTGGTCACTTTAAAGGTAGAGGTTAAAAATAATTTTGAAATTAAGGATATGTTGTAACAATTGTGTCAAAAAATAAGCAGTTAATAAAGGCAATGTAAAACCCTCGGTCTATCTAAAAACATCTCACTATTTCATCCATTTCAGCTAATATTTTCTATCGCTTCGTGTCCTTATTATCCAAATCATAACAACCAATAGCATAATAGTGTTTAATAGTTGGCGTCTAATATTTTAAGTACTTATCTAACGATTTCGTTTTAATTCATCCAATTCAATTAATTTTAGTTCGACAATCGAAAAAGCTGAAATCAAAAGATATAGATGTATTATAATGTCTCATTTCACTCGGTGGGAAGTTAAACTCATAGAATGATATATTTACCAAAACAGATTGCCATTCCTAATTTAGCACAGCGTTGCTTGACAGAGAAAACGTTAAGATGGGTACTTTGTAACTGCATCTCCTTTGAAATGTGTGCTGTTGTGTTGATTGTAGCTGGATAGCACATACCTCTGCATTACGTCTTTAAACTGTAGAAACTACCCGTTTTATCCTTGATGATGCTAGTTGTTATTTTCAACCGACTTCAAGATTTCGAAAGAGGAGGTTCTCAATTCGTCGGGATCTTTGTTTTTTTTTGTATGTTCACCGATTATTCAAGACGGCTGGACCGATTTGGATTTTTTTTTTTTTTTTATATATTAAAGGCACACTTATTGTAATAGTTTAAGTTGAAAATAATGCTATGTATGCTAGTCTTTAAGGTAACGTATTTATCTATGGGCCACTAGTTGCCTGAAATAAACGTATTTCATTCATTAATTTCATTTCATTTCGTTCATTAATTTCATTTCATTCATTCATAGTGATTTAAATTTGTTTTTCTGTATTTTGGGCATTTCCTTTCGGAAAGGTGGAGTCTAAGTGATGTCGGTTCTTTTTTGTTTAAAATTATATTAAATGTTTAAAACCTAAACTGAGGGTAATGTAATCGTTTATTCCAAGCAACTCATTTTTACGATCAAATGTCTTATCGTTCTGAAGTCACATACCTTAACTGCAAGTGCTCAGTACTTGTTCGCCACAACAGTGATTAAATGTGTACAAAAGTCATACAAATAACCGAAATGTTTTAGGTTAGATCTTTTACATGCAAATAGTGACGAACGAACCGATTTCTGAGGAATACTTTTCCGATGAAGGCTGTGTAATGAGCCACTTTCCTAGTTTTAGAAGGTTGACCACTTATCATATAGTAAAAGGCTGTTCCGCTAGTTTGCTGACTGACTGGTTTTAGAAAAGGTTACAATATTATTATATTTTTTTTACCGAATAGAGAAAGTTTATTATCTCCAAGTTCAAACCCCAAGTTTTATGTGACTCCGTTTTTGAAAGCAAAAGTTATAAGATAACCGATGTAAAGGAAATTTTCATAACATTACCATCTGAATAAATTTTGCTTATGGTTATTTAACATTCCTCAAGTCAATATTAGCTTATACGATATATTATTACGTATTTTCTGAATAAACTTTATTCTTTCTGCATAAAAAGCAACTTTCATCTTCGCGTGAGAAAACATAAACATTTTTACGGTAAATGAACAAGAAACATTTAATATTGTATCATAAATGCTCCCTAAATGTATTTTCCAAAAAAGTTAGATTTTGAAACGTATTAATTTTTCATATGTCATATGTCAAAAATATCTGAACGTGCAATAAAGGCGTTGTTCAGATATTTGTGTCCACCTTGGCGGCTCCGATATATTTGATGGCGACTGTGCCTAGTAGATGCGGGTTTTGTTTCATATCTGACGGCAAGTACCTATGTTACCGCTGCCCGTTTAGGGGTCAACATATAAACTAAATAGCTTCGCCCGCGTGCGTTTGGGAGGTTTTCCCATTTTCATTTACTAAATCTAGGCCATTATTTGAAAACTCAACATACACACACACACACACACACACACACACACACACACACACACACACACACACACACACACACACACACACACACGAGACAACAACACACAACAGTCTTTCAACGGTAAACTCAAAGATAGTCCTTCAATTTAATTTTTCTTTTCGTTACTGTAATATTCGGTGATTGTTAAAATTGTATGATTTAAATTGCAGTAAAAAACCATGGATTTTCAACAACCGTAAGTTTTAAATTGTTATTTTGATTTCATGCCACAAGTTAACTTCCACTAAAAAATTAAATTAATCGTGAGTAAATTAATGATTAATTATCTTGTGTCTTAATTTTTGGTGGCTCCAACATACGTTTCTTAGTTACGTATTTGTTATTATGATACTTTGGTAAATTTCCTTTTATATAAATACATTCTGAAATAAATTAGGCAGGATTATTATAATGTGCCGTAGGTATTCAAATTTTTAAATACTTAAACAATACATTAAAAACACAATCCATCTCAAACATAAATCCAACACACAACAAATAATCAACCAATATTGAAGTTTTATTGCAGTTGCATCGGAATAATTTTCATGGAAATATGTACACTCGAGAGCAAAAGTTTCGGGTCACTAGCATTTTCTTGAATATCTTTAAAATCACTTTAAAATTAATATCTTTTGAGATATTCAAGAAAATGATAGTATTGATAGTGACCCGAAACTTTTGCTCTCGAGTGTATTACTATGTAATATTTTTGATTCAGGCTTTTGGGCACTCACTAGCTGTATTGCGTTGTTTATACATTGCAGTTGTATTGAAATTGGATAGTTTCTGAATGTATTTTAAAGTTATAATACGGGCCCATGTTGTGGGGGTAGTTTTTACTTTAACTTAACTAATGATTAGATACTGCCAATAACAAATGCCAACTTTCTCCAATTACTTGGAAACAATCTGGGAAGTCTGAAGTTTGAAATGTTTACGGTTGTTCTGCGTTGTGGGATTATGAATGGCAGATTGATGGACACCGGTATTCTATCTTGGTATGTCGGTATACCCTAATAAAAGTTTGCAATTAATTGGTAGGTTGTTGAAGCTAATTTTAGACTAGCCAATTTATTAATTTATTTTATTAAGCTAATTTTAGGCTAGAGTTTTTTGTTATTGGTAGGCAGAAAATTAGCAACGTTTTTATAATTTTATTCTTTATTTGCATTTCAATAAGTAACTTAAGTACAAAAAGAATTTAAAATATTAACCTAACCTAACCTAAATCGAATTAAACCCATTTGGTAGAAAAAAAAATAAACCTATTTATGTAGACGAGGATCAAAGATTCGGTTAAGTAGGTACCTAAATGCTCGGAAATTCAAAATAGCAAAATTAATACGGCAAGATCTTCATTTCGACGAACTAAATATTGACATTATTGTGCAATTATACGGGACGAGAATACGAGTAGGTACCAAATTTTTTTCACTGCGCTCGCGCGTTCGGTAATCATAGAAGTCACGACTTTTTTTAACTATTTTTAGGGTTACGTACCCAAAGGGTTAAAACGCGAAACTAAGACTCCACTGTCCATCCGTCTGTCCGTCTGTCACCAGGCTGTATCTCATAAACCGTGATAGTTAGACAGCTGAAATTTTCACAAACGATTTACTTCTGTTGCTGCTAAAACAACAAATAATAAAAACAAAATTAAATAAATATTTAAAGGGGCTCCCATACATACAACAGACATGTTTTTGCCGCTTAAAACCGGCTTCAAGATTTTGAAAGAGGAGGTTATCAATTCGTCGGGATCTTTGTTTTTTTTTCTATTTTTTTTATGTAGGTATGTTCACCAATTATTCTAGGACGGCTGGACCGATGTGCAAGATTCTTTTTTTTGTTTGAAAGAGATCCAGATCTGGACCTAGTGGGCGTCCCCCCCCCCCCCCCATCTAACTTTTGAACAGTGGGCCTAATACTTATTAGGCCTTCAATGAAAACTATATTCAATTAAATCGGTTGAGCCGTTTTTGATTGTGATAAATAGAGAAAGATGTAGGCCAGGTGTAGGCCAGTCCGCATACTTCTGCCAGTTATAATTATACAGGGTGTAACAAAAATACTGGTGATCAGTTTAAGGGCATAATTGGTATCGTATTGCGACTAAGAAAAAGTAAGAGAAAAAATTTTTGGAAGCGAGAAAAAAAAAATTTTTCTATGAGACAGGTGGTCCCAGCTGGCCGACCCTCCAGACTAAACCAAAATTTTATATCGCGCAAAAAAAAATTTTGTATTAGTTTTTCATAATTAGAATACGATACCAATTATGCCCTTAAAAGGATCACCAGCATTTTTGTTACACCTTGTATTAAATTAAAAGTTGAAAGTGTTTTCAAAATATGTCAACTACAAAGTCGTAGTCCAGTCGAAGTCGCTTCCTGCTGTCTGTCCCTAATGTAGATCTTGAAAACTAAGCAACGGATTTTGATGCGGTTTTTTGAATAGATAGAGTGATTCAACAGGAAGGTTTAATTGCACCCGTGCGAAGCAGGGACGGGTCGCTAGTACCTTATAAATAATAGCTTAGACTCTATTTGGAATGAGAACTCTCCTGCAATTAGTGAACTCGAATTAATAAACCACAACAGTTCATTTTCCAACCAGACTCTACAATTTTATGTTTTAGCAGTTTAGTAGGTACCCATAGGTACCTATGACTTCTTTATACATACATTTCTCTATGGCTTTCAATTTTTTTTAATGTTTGGAACTCTTCGAATACCGGGTGCTTCCTGTAACAGGAGCAATCAATTAAAACGTAGATTCTACCCGTCAAACCAGACAACGTTTTTTCAGCGATTTTAAAAATAACTTATGGTTTGATTTTTAGGGCACTTTAAAATTTATTCAAACACGTAATGTATTCCAAAATTGATTATGTGTGTAGGGTGACAAGACTGACAAGAAATGGCAATGAGACTGATTTTAACGTACCAACATTGAAAATACTATTTAGTTTTTACGAATAAGAGACAATCTACAAAAATTACATTTTGTTTAAATGTTGTTCTACCAAAGTTTTATTGTTTGAGGAGTAGAATCTGCAATATCTGCATTATAATTTATAATTTATTGCTCCTATTACAGAAAACATCCTATATTAATGGAATTTGTATATATTATTGTCGGTAAACTTTTTACTAACAATTAAGGTATTAACTTCGCCTTCCATCGTTTAATGCCTAATGTTGACCAGAAAAGTCAACCTTATAGGACATTTCGAAAAAAAATTTTTTAACCCTTTACCCGCATGAATACTTGTCAACAGAGTTGAAAATAATAATGGTCATATATGGCTTCGTAAGCGGTAAAGGGTTAAGATGTTCATACTTGTACAACTATTAAATCCTTGCAATTAATTCACCACAATAATACTGAAGTTACCTCCATTTTGGGTGCATTTTAAGTGAACATCAGTTAGGTACCTAACTTACCTACCTACTTAGTTGTTTAGTTTCTATAAGTATTTTATAAAATAGGCGTTGGATTCTGACATTACCTGCTATTAAATGTTACTTAATTTAACGTTAATATTTTCCATGTACTTATTAGGTGATATTTAGATACATAATGCTTTGTCATAATTTGCCAGGCAGGGTTACAGTAGTACTTACTTTATCTTACGAAATTTAAATTATTCATAATACCTATCTTTCATTTTATTTGTTTGTATCGCTGTTACTTTTGAATGCATTAATGTATGTATTATTCGTCACAATAAAACCGTTAAGAAACGGTAAGTATATTTTCAACAACCCTCCTTTTAATCAAACATCAGCATAAACCGCCTTTAGTTTTTTCTGGGCAAATAGAGTATCAACAGCATTTTAAATTTCACAGAACGTTTACGAAAAATGGCACAAGTAATCAAGACTTACTGTGAACAAACTGCAACGCTGGAATCAGGCACTCGTCATAACTTTTGTGACTCGCAAAACGTAGCTGGCAGCTACGCGCGGGAAACTTTACCGGCAACTGATGGAAAGCCCGCGAAAACTCCTGTACTTAGCGAAACCGTCGACCAATCGCAGTGCTCAGACGCCTCCGCGCAAGCCGACCAGCCAATCACGTTAAAGGCGATACTGTTAAAAGTTTAATTGGTTTTTCATGTTTGCATCGAAGTGCGTAAAAATCGTTAATTATAGGAAACACTTCATGACCCTATCAGCGACGAGTTACACTATTCGCCAATGTGTTAATTACATAGGTAGATATTTTTTAACAACGTGATAATAGACGCATTGAGATTAGATTAGAATCGTATTGGCGATTGCGTCTCGTTTTCGCTGAAATAAGTGCGGGAGAAAGTCCACGCCATTTCAGTTCGTAATCAGTTGGATATTTATTTTAAGCACTAGATGCAGATAAACACATTTCTTTATAACTATGACGTGTAATTGACTTAGAAATAGTTATTCCGCTCTCTATATTTCCATGCTAAAAGTAAAAGTCGTTAGTAATACTTATAGCATTAAATAAATAAATATCACGGTATATTTTTTTTATAAAAAATAAACCTAGTCAGTAAGTAAGCTCAGTAAGGCATTGTGGTTCATGCAAGTCCACGATATATATGTGGTGTGATAAATCAGATAAGTACATAAATACTTAGAAAATTATTTTAAACAAAAAAGAACCGACTTCACTTAGACTCCACATTTCCAAAAGCAAATGACCGAACTAGCGTAAACAATACTTAAAGCGCTAGTTATATGTACATTACAATACAAATACTCTTTATTGAACACATCATAAACAAAACCAGTACAGATAATATAGGTAATATGTAGGTGTGCCTTTAATATTTGAAGAGTTCCCTCGTTTCTCCAGGATCCCATCATCATAACCTGATCTGGTGACAATGGAACGAACTGTGAAACCCTTTCATACAAAATAATATTTTTTTAAATTATTCTCACATAAAGTGTGACACACTTTAATTATCCCGGTTTGGGGTTCTGTACCCGAGGGTGCCAAACGTTTTCTCCTTGAAGTCCTAAGTACCACTCCGTCCATATTTCAGGCAATTTGTCAGCGAACTTTATTTCATGAGGCAGAATAGGTAGACAGTATACACTATATAATTATAATGTAAGTTTTTCTATTCGCTATAGGAAAAATACCCAACAATAAAATTAATAGATAAAGGGCATAAGAAGGAACAACCTTCATTTTACGCGGCCGAACGTGGGCCGAACACTCATTTTCCACATTTTTATTTATTTATAGTCTCATCATTTTAAAGCCAAGTATTTAAGTATACCTATTTTATACTTTTATGATTTATTTTTATGACGTTAACGCATGTATATAGGTACTTACATAATAATCAAGCTTGAACCCGGAGGTTCCGATACAAAATGCTTAAAATTACCAGCTTTATGAGTACAAGGTTTTAAGGTAACTCCTAAAGCTCTTGTCACTTGCCACAAAAAAATAGTATTCGACTTCATTCAAACGAAGCGGCGGTAGCGAAGTGTACCTAAGTCATAAAGTATAGAATCTTACTGTACGAAATGCATTTAAAAGCCAATAAAATTGTATATTGTTTGGGCTCATTAAGTATTACTCGTATCGGCGTAATGGGATGTCACAAGGAAAGCGATATCACGAGTCGGAAACTCATCGCCTAACATCTATTTCATCCTTGACAATAGAGGCGTTGTTCAGATATTTATGACCGCCTTGGCCGCTCCAATATATCTGATAGCGACTGTACTGCTATGCCGAAGCCTGTAGAATGATATAAATATGCATGTAGCAATGAACTTGGCGTAGAATCTTGACGATTATAATTTGTGATTGGTATCATCAGGTTTCGTAAGCTTGGAAGTGGATTTTCATAATCATACCTATATAGTTAACTAATTTTATACTACATTACTAATTTTGACTATTAGGCTAGAGTACTTTCCTAATTTTATAAAAAAAATATGACCAAGTTTACTTACCTAAAGATACCAGTTCAGTTCAGTTGCCAGTACTTTCCTATGATGCAACTTTTTGTTTGTTTTATGTTAAGTATGTGGCAATATTTTTTTCTAATTCTTATTCAGTTAAGCCGGCAACTTTGTCTTTAGAGGATGATTAAGAATTAGAGATTCAACTTTGCTCAATATGCCGAGACGGTCTTTATTGTTTGTCGTTTAGCCGTGAAAAGCTAATATTAAGTAGTCACACTGAGCTAACTTCATATAGTTATATGTATAGTATTTAGTACTATTGATATTAAGTAATATTAATTACGTTAGTATTTAATAATTGGTGCCGAAACGGAGAGATTTTAAACCGTACATAATTCGTACATAGATAGATCGTATAAACTTTTTTGCAATTCACCTAGACTCGGAGTTAATACCAGTTTAATTTAAAAAAATGCTTAAATGTATTTCAGTGCAAAACGCCTTTTTAATTTCAATTTGGCCAGTATGGGCAGGGTACAACTCAAAGTAAATCTGTCAAAATATTTGAGTTTGACACGACGTATCCGATACGTTTGCATAAGTGCGAAAAAGAACTTGTCATGCGTTAAGAAGGGACAACATGATTCGTTATGTGACATTACAGAGGTCTCTCTGTATTATACTATTGTTTACTCTGTGGTATGGGGCCTAGTCTAGACATCCTTATTTACAGATAAGACAATATGACAACTCGATGATTCAAAGTGACAAGGATCACTTTGAATCATCGAGATACCTATTTTGAATAGACTACTAGTTTTTACGAATAAAATGTATAATAATTTTTTTTTGGCGGAATAAACCTAAATTTGTATAAGTAATGTTTTTTCCTTCTCATGACATCAGGAATGCGGTTACATTTTATCCGTTTCCTCGTGGGGACCTTGTATAACTGCCACCAAATATTTAAAATATTTATAAAAGCTTATCATCATTAATACAATGGCTGTTTTTCACTACTTAGACGTTTTGTTTGTTTATTTGGCAACAATTCAAAACTTGTTAAGTCGATACCGTGCTTAGACAGGCATTCATTGTATCCTTTATATAATGACGTATCCGGGTCATACGAAAACTAAAATGTAATTTATTTTGTTTAATCTACTTTGACATCAAATTTCTGGGAGGTTCTCATGGGTCATAAAAAACACCTTTTTAGGTTTTTGTCGACATTGCTGGTGATTCACGTAGAGCGTAGTCATATATGTATACCTAGACCCAATAATGATGACAGACAACGCAAAACCTAAACCGTTTAAAGTAGACCTCTAAATTTGAAACATAGGTAATCATATTCTTGAAAGATCTGCAAACTAGAGTTTTTTTTAATTAAACCTCTTAAGAGGCTTGAAAGTTTTAAAGATCGCCACTAAGTTAGCAAAGCACTAAGCGAGGATAAGTGATTGCTAGGTAATACATAATTCTCAAAAAACTTCTTTATAATAGAGACGAAGTATTTAGTAAGACTCATCGATTTCTAAAAATGCGTTTAATTGTGACTCAGGGTCCATAATTTAAACATGTTAATGCACTCGCAAAGGAGCCAGCCTTTCGTTTTATTTCAATATGCAATACCTACGCTATGAATATGTCTTTGGTGTGTGAAATATTACCAACGTGGAAGGTAATAAATATATTATGAAGCTAAGAAAAATAATTTACTTTCTTCTATGTTCGAATCTAGTCGTATCATGTTGCTTTCATTTGTCATATTAGGTACCAGTTTCATCCGCCAGTCGCAGTAGGTATACCCCCCCTGGACACTTCAACAAAACAAAAGCTTCTTGCAAAGGACTATCGCTATGTGCGAAGTGCATAGTAGGGGTAAACAGAGCAATCGCAGTGCACAATGTGACAAGAAATGAAACTACAAAAGCCCCTGTACGCTGTCAAAATAGTAAATCTGCCAGTGACGTTTCATATAAGCAAGGAGTACAACCTATTTATAAAAAATAATAAATAGATTGGGCACCTGCCCAAGAGATGGCGCCACAATATAAGGCTCCAAACCTAACAATCATTTTATTGTAATCGAAATCACAAAACACAATTTTTTTATAAAATTTATTTGACCTATAAATAAGCATAGTGTGCGTATCGGATCCAAACGGCGGATTCCGTACCTTTGGTGCAATTAGAAAAAAGTAAAAGCTAATTAAGGCAGTATCTACCAGGCACTTGCGTTCTTTTGGACCGAGAGGTTTTTGGATAATACCTACAATCTACATGCATACCTAATTCAAAACTGGCTTGAACGAATTCCAAATAATTATCATATGTTTTTTATATATTTAGTTCGGGACTATTTAAGCATATTATTATGGACTTCTGGAGCATTTATTTTCCAAACTATTTTTAATTGAAAAACTTACTCGAAGCCCTCAGTATTATTTTCATATGGAGTACCACCAAATTTTTTGCAGCCACTTATTTTATTTATTTATCGAATGGCCACACGTCACTGGATATAGATCTATATCTGCATGCCTATCTATAGGCATTTCTCTCAGATGGTAATAATAGTGGGAAAAAGTAGATGGTGAAGAAAATCCAGTGAGTGCTGCGAGGTCCAGCTACATAATTAAGTAGGTAGGTAGGGTACCAACAAAAACGAAACAATGTCCACATCTACGAAAAGTTAATTTATTCAAGTAAAGTCCACTACTTGACTTGTATTACAATATGCGGAGGTGACAACTATATAATAGATAATATCGATATCGTGTGTTTGACAATGGGTAGCTAAATGCCCAAGGCGATGTCCAAAAAAAACAGAACGGAGCAGCGTATCCTGCGTGTAGATACAGGCATAGACTTAAAGATATAATAGACGGCCATAGTCGTAGAACTTTTTGAGGTTCCAAGTTTTTAGCGCCATCTAGTCCAGAGCGAACTAAAGATGTAAGAGGAAATGTCACCTGCTCTGCTACTCCATCTAGTAACGACTATGGCCGTCTATTATATCTTTACGTCTATGATACAGGTATTCTTATAGGTACCTGTACCTACTTACCTGCAATTTTACCTAGCTTGACATTTCAGTAAGTATAAATAACAATTTTTTGGTCTCTTTCGAACGGTTTCTCGTCCCACTCGGTTTGTGTGGGCTTGATTGCTTTACTTGGGCATCTGGGCACATAAATGGCTAGGCTATGTAACTAGTACCTAAGTATTACCGAAAGGCGTCACTTCGCGGCCTGCGTAGGCTGGAGGGCGGGCTAATAGTCGGATGTAATACATACCTGACAGACAGCTAAAGTTAATAAGTCAGGTGATGAGTTTTTACTGCTTAAAGTTAAAAGTTAAAAACGAACTATAACGCAAAAAATAAGCAAATGCCTACTCTACCTTGACGAAGTAAAATTATATTCATACAAATTGTTTAGTACCTATATAGATTTTAAATAATATAAAGGCCGTCCTTAGCCATTGCACAAAGACGAGACGTAGGTAGTACAATATGCTTTAGGGTATTTAGAACCAGTATGCCTTACCTACCTACAAAGTGTCATAAGAACTGGTGCACGGTTACGAAGAAATTAGAAAATTACGATTTCACACTTTGGTGGTGCCAGTGACAAACATTGCGTTGCCTTGACGTGGCTTGTCACTCATATAGTCATATGCTGCTGTCAAAAACACTTCTAATGACTATACCTACTTACCATCCTAAAGTACTCTTGCTTTTTTGTCAATTATTGGAAATAACTATTACCGTCAAGTCTGGCGACTTTGCCAAGGGTTACTAACTTTGCCACCAGCAGAGTGCATAAGGGTCGCCACACACCTAGCGGTTTTCCTCGCGGAATTACCGGAAGTAGCGGAAATTTGTCTATGGTAGCGGAAATTTGTCTATGGTAGCAGATTTTTTGTATGGAAGCCATAGACAAATTACCGGAAGTAGCGGAAATTCATAGACAAAATGCTTAATTTGTCTATGAATTTCCGCTACTTCCGGTAATTCCGCGAGGAAAACCGCTAGGTATGTGGCGACCCTAAGGTAATCCTTTCATACCACCGACAACGTATATTTTTTAGTGTTGTGCCTACTTTTAGTAGAAAATATGGTTATCAATTGGCAAAATTATTATGAATGAGACAACACCACGGCAACCATTTTCTTACCATTTCAGTTCCAAATTCGTCACTCACATAATCATAAAAGTTAGTGCTCAAGAACTTTAAAAAGTTTAGAGTATAAACATCGCATCCAGGTACGTAAATTTTAGATATTATGTTATTTAAATGGTAAGGAATGAATTGATTACATTATAAATGCCGTAGTGTTTGAATTGAGTCCCATAATTGTTTTGGCAAAGTTACCAGACCACGCCGACTAATATGGGAGGGCATCTTTGCCATGTTTTGTAGCGGCCTAGGGTTGGTACACAAGCAAAAAATTTAAATTACATTTTTCATAAGATAGATACTTTTTAGGGTTCCGTAGCCAAATGGCAAAAAACGGAACCCTTATAGATTCGTCATGTCTGTCTGTCCGTCCGTATGTCATAGCCATTTTACTCGGAAACTATAAGACGTATCATTATCAAATTTTTACATAAAGTGTATTGTGTGTGCAGCTTCTTACTTTTGTAGAGAAATCGCTAAAAAAAATATTTTTAGGGGGGCACTCCATATGTGTAAGTAATTATCAAAAAAAAATTTTTTGCCAAATATCAACATGATGCACATCAATCGATAGGTCTATAAAAATAACAATGTTCAAATAACTGAGATTTCTTTGAACATTTTTTGATTAAGTGGATATTTTCAGAAATAATCGCTCCGAAAGTCATAATAAATAAAAAACTTTTAAAAACAAGCTTTTATGTGAATGCTCTAAAAAGAGAAAATAAGCTTTTGAGTCAATCAAACTTTTTCTATAGGAATTTTGTACAATTTTATGACATAAAAGCTTGTCGCGAGACTTTCCCGTGTAAAAGAGATTGCACATTTATATCGAGGAAACCTTATGTAAATATTGAATATTATAACAAAATCATTGGTTTCATTCAGTCCGATGTTGAGTACTTATTCTTTGAGTACATTTAATTATTGTCATTAAAAATAATTTGATTTACAATTTTATAATCCACGCCGCAGGCTTCGTCAGACAGATACAACAGTAGGTCAACAGGCTTCGACACATACCAATATATTGTCATATAACTCGTTATTGACTTCAAAATTCACTTCGTGATTTGTTATTGCATTGCAAATTTGTGTCGCTTTCGTTTGACATATTAAAAAGATGCAACTAGCGTAACAAAAACAACTCATTAACTCAATGACAAATGACAAACCGCCAGGTAGCACTATCTTATATGTACTATATATACTACATCCAAAACACGTAAATAACACTTGACGTGAATTTGTTTTTTAAGAAATACATTGATAATTACAATTTTAATTCATGAATAATGGGCAGAACACATTACATATTTTAATTAATTTTACACTACCGTCATAGGATTACTTGGCTACATGGTTTCACCTAAAATATGTGCAATCTCTTTTACACGGGAAAGTCTCGCGACAAGCTTTTATGTCATAAAATTGTACAAAATTCCTATAGAAAAAGTTTGATTGACTCAAAAGCTTATTTTCTCTTTTTAGAGCATTCACATAAAAGCTTGTTTTTAAAAGTTTTTTATTTAAATTTATTTTTATGTTTTTAGTTTTTAAGAGACATGTTCCGTAGCCTGTATATTTCGACTAACACATCGTTTCGCTGTGTTTCTTATTGCTTGTTAATTTTAGCTAATAGAAATGGTCATTGGGTGTGTTACCTGATATCAAAGTAGGCAATAGGCATCAAGGTAAGCATGCTGAGTTTTTTTTATCATAATAGTGATGAAACACTTATGGGTATGCTATTTCTGACCGCTAAACCATATCAGGTAATTTAAAAATTCTTGAAAAACAAACATTTTTGTTATATTTCAAAAAGAACATTATGTTACGGAAAAATCCCTAATGACACATTAAAGTTGCAAAACAATAAGCCTAATTAAGTTAACATAGACCTCATAATTTTGAGAAACAGCTACTAAAAACCCAAACTGACAGTTGTGTCCGAGGTTGAATGATAGAACTTCGCGTCGCTGCACTCGCTCGTTCGATAATAGTTATGCACGTATAATTTTCTTTTGACAATCATATACTATTTATTTAGACGGTTCTATTCTAATCTAACAGAACTGGTGGTCCGCCTCGAATTAAGAACTTGCGATTATAATAAAACCCCTCAACAAAACTGTTTTAGGCCTTCTGATTCCAGAACCCCCTGGTCATTCCAGCTCATTGAAGTCTCTTATTATATACCACCGATACAACCTCAACAAATTTCATGAAGACCAGAAAAACGTTACTAAAATATTCGCGAAACGAACATTCAAAATTATAAACCCATCGGATGTCACAGTAGGCCCAAACAGCATGAACCTATGTTGTCCTAAACTAGGGATCCAGTAGGTACCCCCAGGGTTAAGCATGAGCTATATTTTCTGATACCGGTCCCGACTACTCATCAGTACAAGTCAAATAAGCTCAAACAGCATGACTCTATGTTGCCCCAAACCCGAGATCCAGTAGGTGCCCCCAGGGTTCAGCATGAACTCCATCTTGTGATACCAGTCCCAACTGCTCATCAGTACAAGTCGAATGAGTCCAAACGGCATAAGTCTATGTTGCCCCAAACCTGAGATCCAGTAGGTGCCCCCAGGGTTCAGCATGAACTCCATCTTGTGATACCAGTCCCAACTGCTCATCAGTACAAGTCGAATGAGTCCAAACGGCATAAGTCTATGCTGCCCCAAACCTGAGATCCAGTAGGTGCACCCAGGGTTCAGCATGACCACCATCTTGTGATACCGGTCTAAACTCCTCGTCAGTACAAGTCGAATGAGCTCAAACAGCATGAGTCTAGTTATGTTGCCCCAAACCTGAGATCCAGTAGGTGCCCCCAGGGTTCAGCATGAAGTCCATCTTGTGATACCGGTCCCAACTCCTCGTCAGTACAAGTCGAATGAGCTCAAACAGCATGAGTCTATGTTGCCCCAAACCTGAGATCCAGTAGGTGCCCCCAGGGTTCAGCATGAGCTCCATCTTTTGATATCGGTCCCAACTCCTTACCAGTACAAGTCAAATGAGCCCAAACAGCGACTTATTAAGACGATTCTAATTCTAGTATCGGTTAGGAGAAATAGGTACCAAATCAGCTTCTGATGTTGTGGCTGACTGTACTTTTCTTTAGAAAATCAAGGAATACTCATCGAGGCGTTTCTAACAAACCTAAACTCAACCTGGTTGAGGTATTTTATGGCAGAGTTCTTATGGCCACCTCCTGTCTCCATCATCAGACCAGCTCGATGGTATCAAAATATTGTATTGTCATCCAAGTTACGCAGGTATGCAAAATTTTAGCTCAATCGGACATCAGGAACTGGTTCAAATCTGGCTCGCAAGATTCTACCTAAACATCTAACACACATACTGACAAACACTGTGAGTTAAATAAAAGCTTGTAAAAAATTGTGTCCCCTCCCTCTGTAACTTTTGAACCGTAAGTCCAAAAATTATGAAAAAAATCAAGAAGATACACCTTTTCATATTCTTTCAATCAAAATTATTTTGAGCATTATCGGTATAGGCGTTTTTGAGTTATCTCCAAAAAACTACGAACTTACGCAGATACGACCTTGCGATAATAATTTATTCGATATGGTCTAAGAGCTGACCACGTCAGTTGTGACACAATAATGAGAGTTTTGTAACCAGTCCAATCAGATTGCATAACAATCCCTATTGCTAGATCCGGGCATCTGGCAGCTTTTAATGGGTGGAGCACAGAGTGACAGACCAACAAAGTTTTTAAGTTGACTGTGACATACTTATTTTATTGGTAATAATTACTACATATAAGTGTTTTGTTTCGATAATACTTTTGTTAAGAGGCGACGAGGCAGTTCGTGACGAAGCCCTTTTTTAAATATCTATCGTCAAGTTTAAATAGGTACCTAGGTAATCACAATTATTTACGAGTGGACCTGTGATAGGCCTCAGAGTTTTCTATGTTTCGTTTTTGATAATATTTTAATTAAGGTGTCTTTTATGTTTTTCCTGAGTACTTATGTAACCTGATTACTTGTATGTAACAAAATAAATAAGTACTTAAATAATTAATATTTTTTCATTTGTGTCAACCCTGACCACATTCACTGACTTTCTATGAAATTTTCTTAAATGGGTGATCAACTTTGCCACTTTTGCTGTATCTTTTTTTGTAATAACATATCATTAAGGATCAAATTCCGAAACTATTGTATCCTAAATACTGAATATTCTTTACTAATATTGTAAATACAACTAAATTACTATACAACGTAAAAATGCAGTTGGCAAAGTTGCCACATGGTATAGGTAACTTTGCCAGTTTTTTTTTTACTCGTAAAAGCTTATTATCCGTCAGTTAATTTATAAACCATCTTATTTATGCACTCGTTGATAAATATATTATGTGTCGCGTCATTCATACCTCAGTGGTTTCATATGAATTTTGGTTAAAAATGTACTATGACTTTTCAACACCTGTGAAAACTGGCAAAGTTGCCAGACTTGACGGTACTTATTAAGTATTTTTCTGTCCTAATAAAATAATTGCGACACTAAAATAATAAAATAAAGTACCTACCACAACCTGTACGGCCTATTAGACTCAGGTAAACATCGTGAAGAAACCAGGCCGTCGCTTTCACAAAAAGTAGGGCTACCCACATCAAGATTATATAGCTGGGCAGACCTAAGGCTCTATTGAGCTGTGGCAAAAGCTGGGACATCAATACCTTTTTTATAATGCATCGCCCACTTAGATAAGTACCATTTGCAGCTGGCTGTATGTAATTGTTACCTAAGAAGCGGCTTATTTATTACAACGCGATAGGTAGGTAGGTACAATATATGAGCTCCGATGTACTTAAACCACAAATACCACAACACTTTCAGAACAAATTTTAGGAACTTTCGACGTGGCACGTGTACTTATGTACCAAATATTAACAAATCCATCAACCAATCAAGATCACACGAAGCTCTGACCTATCGACGTGGAGAATTATGGAGGAGGCTGGAATGATGGCGTCGACTCGAAGAAAGAAGCAGCATTGTATCTATGTAAATAAAAAAAGTGGAATTGTTTTTTTCACATGCACCTACAACCTGTAATAGTATCTTCCTCACCGAACGCCGAAAATATCTGACACCGTCTTATTTGTAGAGCTATAAAAGCGTGTCATAGGTATACCTATTTTTTTTGCGGCAATCGTTGAGAAAGATACTATATATGCAGGTGACTGTACCTAAGTAATTACATTTTAAGTAGAGGAAGATTCTATCTACTTTTATGTTTACACTCAGGATCAGAATATACTCGTAGATAAGCGGGAGAGTTATTCAAAATGAGCTTGACATGACTTTATAGTCGAAGAAACAAGAGCATGGGGCCTGTTGAGATTATTTTCAATTCCTAAGTGCGCTCAGCCTCTTTCTACTGCTGACTGTACTTGCATAATGTAAGTGGTAAGCAGGTAGTAAGGTAACACTGCATGAGGTCATTGTTCTTGTACAAACTCATTAAAGGGAGTCAACATTTCTGTGATATACAACATGAAGGCGCAAATGGTAAACACTCCGGGTCCGAGAGCTGGTAGGTAAACGTAGTTAAACTATTGAAAGCCAGTCAGGAATTGGCGACGCAACTGTAATAGGTAGGTATATTATATACATATATACCTTTAGGTAATCCCTACTTTAATATGAGTAGGTATATAGGTAGGTACCTCCGTACCAACTGAGGCATACTTAATTAATTATGTTAATTCTTCGAAAGGCACTTACATTTAAAAAAAATCGTGTCTCAATCAATATTAGCTCCATCTGTTTATTATGTCTACCAAGGAAACTTGTTTGTGCCACTTTGGTACATACGTGATAATAATAACTAGTTAGTGCTTAAGTTACACGCTAGGTGTCTTATGTTATGTGACACCACACCCCAACGCTTCAGTCTAGCTAGCAGCTCGTCTAGCTACGATTTAGTTTTGTAAAGCAGAAATAGATGGCGCTTACCAGCATCTCACCACAGATACTGGCAGTATCCTCAGTTAAAACCCTATTTACACTCTCTTTTTTTAGTGTCCTAACTATTGTCCTAATAAGGATCCTAAATTTACTTGTAAAATTACACTTGACTAAATTTAGTGACTAAATCATCTAGGAAGATAACTAGGACAAACAAGCACGGATCCAGAATATCGTTCAGGGGGAGGCACTTTTCTACCCAAAAAATCTTGCGGCCCGCACCTATTAGGTCCCCATAATATACAAAACTGCTAACTAGGTAAACTAGGACAAGTGTAACGGGGCTTCAACACATTGTGTGGCAGGCTGGCAGGCAACACTGGCAACTGGCAAGTTGGCAACACTTTCCCGCTACTGTCAAACCGACGAAAGCGCGTAAACGCCGTAAACTCCCACAAGCTGTTGTATTTTCTCTTTTGAAACGTATTTGTGATTGTTAATCTTTTTGTTCAGGACTTTCTGCTTCATTTGGAGTATACCAGGTAAGAATCCCATTTATTATTATTGTCATAAACTTATAAACTGTGGATTACTTCACCTCCGGAAGGTTAGTTTGTTTTGCGGCTCACATTTTGTATGTAAACATTCACCAGTTTATTAATGTACTTACTTACTATATTCCTGACGAACCAAAGCTTGTTTCCTACGCCGCACGTTGCATCAACATTTCCAATTTACGTATTTTTAAGCCTTGCCATTTTATTTAGAAGTATTGAGAAACAATACACTGTCAATCTATTTTGACGCGTGACTGTAAAATTTCATTCATTCTTATCGCAAAAATAAGCCCATAAACACTCAATATCAAATATTGTATAAACTGTGTTTACCAAACGCAACCTGTTAAATTATTTGTAACAATCCACCACAACCATGCGCAAATATTCCAGAATGTCACAAGACAGCGACGCGCCGCTGCCCGAAGGTTGGGAGATGCGAACCAGCCGCTCTACCGGCATGACGTATTTCCTCAACAGTTACACTAAGAAGTCACAGTGGGAGAGACCTGAAGCCCCAGCAGACCCGGGTGAGATCCGATGCTGCCACATCTTGATCAAACATGCTGGCAGCCGGAGACCATCTTCATGGAGGGATGAGAAGATAAGTCGTTCTAAGGAGGATGCTTTAGATGCCCTTAAGGGATATCGCAAGCAGATAGTTACCAAAAATGCTCAGTTTGTGGATATAGCATCAAAGTACTCTGACTGCTCATCGGCAAAGCGAGGTGGGGATCTAGGAATGTTTGGGCGAGGCCAAATGCAAGCTCCATTTGAGGAAGAGGCCTTTAAGCTTAAAGTTGGACAGCTGAGTAAGCCTATTGAGACCGAATCTGGATACCACATCATTTTAAGGACTGTTTAAGCTAAGTTTTTCTTTTGTTTGATGATAATGATGATGGTATGTTCATGTGTTGGGTTAGTGAATAACATGTCATATCTCTATTAAGATCTACTTATATATTTTAAGTATGAATTTTCCTCAATGTTTATTGTGTATGTCAAAATAATAATAATTAGTCAATAAAGTTATTTCTAAATATGTTGTATTTACTTTATTATGCTTTGCAGGGCTGGATTAACCTTTAGGCAGAGAGGCTCCAAATTGGGCAGGGGCCGGGAAGCGCACTCAAAATTGTCTTCATCATCTTGATGAGAGGTGATCATTTTCAGATGTTTGTAAAATGGGCCCCGATAATTGCAATTGCCTAGGGGCCTCAACATGGTTAATCCGGTCCTGATGCTTTGGTTCACCTGGAGATAGTAAGTCGTTTTTGTGGAATTAAATGGCATTTTCATACACAAAATGTGACATGCAATTTCACAATTTTATTTCAATAGAAATAATGTGTGTTTTGCTTATGTGAAAAATTTATATTAGGTATTTGTGTGGAATTGGTATATTAATATACTGGTGACATCTGTATGACCATGAACACCATACCATACTAGCCCAGCCTCCTTGAATGTTAGTTTTTTTTTTTCAAAATGGGTCCCATCAAACGGGAACCCTCCATTCCACTAAGAGGTCACATACTGCATTATATTGAGTGCCCTAACCCCTCGTATGCTTAGACACGGATCCGTGCGTGGGAATTTAAGCTATTAGTTATTTTAACACTTTCCATACCGTAGTTCGCTACGCGCTACGCTCGTAGCCGATCCTAGCGTTTTCCCGCTTTGTAGTGGAAAGCGCCTACGAACAGAGCCCGCCTAGCGGGTTCCTGGTCGTGAAAGTGTTAAATGTCAAGGTCACTTTTTCAATGATCAAATTTGACAGGCAGCATACGAGGGGTAATAATATTGTTATTATTAAGCAATAGGGTTAAAAATATCCTATCACATAATTATAATAAAATGTAATTTAATCATTATCCTCGTAGCGTCTGTCCCAGCATTTGGCCATGGCTCATATTTGTATCTGAACTTCCAACATGTAATTAAATTTAATGGAATAACTTGGAATGGATGGAATAACTTTTTAAGAAATACCCAAATTCGAACCTGTCCTTTACTTCACTACAGTCAGCAGCAAAAGTAGCTAAGCGGGTACGGTGTTCAAAATGACTTACACACGCTCTTATCATCTTAACAATAAAGTCGTGTCCAGCTCATTTTGAACACCCTACCCGCTTAGCTACTTTTCCTGCTGACCATACTTGATAAATACCGTTACCAACATACATTTTTGATTTAAGTAGGTACCTTATCTGAGTGTGGTAAATTGTGGGTTTATACCTTTAGCTTATAAATGTAAGACATCAGAGGACACTAAAACAAAACATCAAATTGATGTTTTTTATTATTCTAACAAGATACAATACGACACCTTAACAATGTTGACTTATTTAGTGCATTTTCAGTTCGTTGCCATCGACAAACCCAGCCTTTTTGTCGACGACAATATTTGTAACTTCCGAACTTCGATTTTCTGATGTCTTCGTTTTAATTATGGCACTATAATATTTTATAGAAAGCTAGATATAACACTATATAACGCAGTGGAAAGTTTAAGATGCCGCCAAGAATGGAGTCCATTTTTTTTTTAAATAAGTAGTCTGGAAGTTACGTGACTGTTGCTCCATATTACCTACAGTGCTCTCGTCGCTTCTTTCGTGTCATCAATGTTGTTATTCCTGATAAATAGAATGGCATTTATAGCGGTCTCATCCATCGTGCCCGGAGTTGGTTTCCATATTGGCCCGATTATGGGTGCCGTTCGTTTCCCTCCCCACTGACTAAATATGACCTTCCTTTTTCCATCGCTTTTCAAATTCAGGTCTACGTACGGATGGCCCGGCTTAAACAAAGGTGGCAGCGAGAATACGTAGTTCTTAAATGGCATCGCTTCGCGTTTTTGATTCGCTTGGGCGCCTACAGGTAGAATTTTAATCGCATGTCGCTTGTCCAATGACGGTCTAAATTGGTAATCACTCGTGTCTGACTGTTGGCCAGTGGGCGAATAGTTGGATAAGATCCGAGTAAGCGCCGGTATGGAAGTGGAGTAAATGACCCTGTTGAGTTTACTGCCAGGCTTGAATACAACTTGGCCGCTCCTTTTGCCTCCCCAGGGACTAAAGCGCACCCTTTTGGGCATACTGGGCTCCCCGCTGCTACGAGTGGCACGCTTCCAGGTCCACAACTGGTCGACATTGACGCCTCCTGCACGCTTGCCACCCCACGGGCTAAAGCTCCTTTTCCGAAGGCTCAAAATTTCCGAATTAGTTTCGTTATCCAATGTAGATCCTTGGTACATTTGGGGCGCGGTGGTTTTCTCTTCAGCTCCAGGTTGTTTCTCGCTGTCCAATGCGTTTGGTAACCAATTTTTTGATTCGTCTATGGTTCGTCGTCTGCGACTGGCGGCCGGATAAACCCCGCTAGGGTGAAACCGATGGTATGTGTCCATGCTGTCGACGGGGTTGCTCGGCACGTTGAAGTCTGCTTGGGGCGGGAGAGCGAAAAAGTTGATGTACGGATCTGGAGCGTCGAATTTTGAAAGCAGGGGGGTCATGACCGCGTCTGGGGCAGGCCCCATGTCAATGTACTGAAGGCTCGCGGTGCCAAACCAGGACAGCAGGAGCCAGTAGTGCAACATACTTCTGTAAAGAGGAAATAACTGTGATCAATTGCAATTTAAGTATGACTTAATTTTCGTTTAGCTAATAGGTACGTAATGGTTAGGGGCAAGGGCGTTATTATTATGCGACATTACCTACATATAAAATAAGTCAATAATATCGCTTTGTTATTCTGCGCTTTAATAACGTGCTAGTTAATTATCATACCTGGACAAGTTCTAGGGATTTCATATCGATAAAAATGAAGTCGACACAAATTAATACATGTCCTCATAATAGAATAGAAATATTCTATAGGTACCTATTATCGATATCATGTCTGATATCAAGCCTATTAAGATAATAAAATTATGCGGATATCATTTCAATCAAAATAAGACAATTTTCTGTCACTGCCATTCATGTGCTAGTAGCCAGTTTTTTAGTACCTATTTGTTGTTATAGCGGCAACAGAAATACATCAACTGTGAAAATTTCAACTGCCACCACGATCACGATTCATGAGATACAGCCTGGTGACAGTGGTGACAGACAAAAATGGCAAAAAATCATGTCTGTTGTATGAGAGCCCCCTTAAATATTTATTTTATTCTGGTTTTATTTATTTGTTGTTACAACGGCAACAGAAATACATACCTAACTACTAAAATGGCAACGGAATGGAAAAAACATATTTTTACTCTTCCGTACCCAAAGGGTAAAACGGGACCCTATTATTAAGACTTCGCTGGCTGTCTGTCAGTCTGTCTGTGTGTCTGTCCGTCTGTCACCAGGCTGTATCTCATGAACCGTGACAGTTAGACAGTTGAAATTTTCACAGATGATGTATTTCTGTTGCCGCTATAACAACAAACACTAAAAACCAGAATAAAATAAACATTTAAGTGGGCTCCCAAACAAGACATGATTTTTTGCAGTTTTTATAGATAATGGTACGGAACCCTTCGTGCGCGAGTCCGACTCGCACTTGACCGGTTCTTTGGCCTAATAAAATCTAAAGAGTTCGTGATTCTGAGTTGAAACTTGAACTCACTTAAAATTTAAAAAAAAATCTACTTTATATTAATTACTTTAATTACAAACATGCGTGAAAAATATTTAATTGAATTTGTTGAATAAACACGTTCAAGAACACCAAATTAATATAAAAAATGTAATCTGTAATAATTTTCTAACATTTTTGTAAACATATTGCGAAATGAAATGAAAGCGGAAGTACGAGCCGGGGTTAAACCTTAAGAAGAAAATCGGACGTGTTAGTGCCAGGCTACCTACCTGCCTACAAAAAAACATATATTAACAGTGCTAAACGTTAAGATCCCTAATTTACCTACAATCAGCAAAGCCTTCCAGGGAATGTCGTTATGTGCCATTTTCAAAACATCTTCCGATCACAATAAGCAGCAATCTCGAAAGACGTCAATATTGCTTGTTTAGCGAAGCCGCTGACAATGGCGGCTATCGGAATATTAAAGTGCTATAAGAATACGAGTAAAAGTCTGATCAAACATTTTAAACCCTCAGAGACATAAATTTGCAACATACATCCTCGTCACAAAGATGTTATGTTAGTTATGGTTTTGACGATGATTTTCTTCATTAAACACTCACTGGGGATATTGCCGATTTTAGTATGGAGGCTGGGCCCGACCACAAAGTCGCAGTACAAAAAAGACATCCTATCCTATCTAATTTGAAGTTATTGAAGTCGCAGACGGGACAGGGCCTATATTTTCACATTAGAATAAAACATTGTATATTATAGCAGAACCAGAAACAGTGGGCGAGAAACTATGAATTATACGGTCACGCTCGCTCCGTGATTGTTGAGCCATTAAGGGTTCTAGCTAAATTGGTTGTACAATACTTGCGCTATGGAAGGTCCAATTTAGCTAGAACCCTAAATGGCTCAACAATCACGGAGCGTGACTGTGCGTCGTTTGGCACTACTTTCCCCCAACAGAAACTTTATTTGGTAATGATAAAATCGAATATAATTACTCATAATATTGCATCAAAACCAGAACTCTGGGATCTGTTTTCTTGAAGTGGTTTGCATTCTTTGACCTCCACCACTTTACAGCTGCCAGACGTCCAGATTAATAAATAAGCATAGTATAGCAAACTAACGAGAGGAGATTCGTTGCTCTCATTATTGTGTCATATCTGCCGGGGCTAGTTCTCCGTCTATTATTATTATTTAATTGTATGGCATACAGAAACAACTATAAATAAAAATTAAGACCCGTCAGCCACAAAAAAAAACTGCGCGCGCCAATCCGCCTGCCAAGCGTGGCGCGTATGGCAAACCCCCCTTTAAGGGGAGGCCTATGTTCAGCAGTGGACGTCTCATGGCTGAGATGATGATGATGATGAGCCACTTAATGGTCACGTCGCTAAGGGTGATCAGATCTTCAGGAGGTCCATCAGCATAGCGGGTTATGGGGGTCCGTCTATTACAAATGGTTTTTCATCCATCAGATTTAAGTAGGTATACAAAGTTCGAACTCATGATCTCCACGGTTGGATTGGAGTAGACATAGGAGCAAAGTTTTTTTACTATTTGATCGTAAAAAGAACTGTAAAACTCTAAAGAGCTTGCTAACCCATATAGGTAATGTTAGCCTAAATATCAGTGATCTAGTTCTGCCACTATTGATATGAAAAATGGAAAAGAAACAAAGGGATGATCTTCGTCCCGATTGTCCGGATCCAATTATGCCTTACGAGTACGTAGCCGCATGTGCGGGCAATTGAACTTGGCGGCCGTTTCATTCGGACCCTCTTTACGGTTCTTAGTAATTTAATTATATGATAACGGTGAGTAATAGTATCTCGACTCATGCATCACCAAAATAATATATCTGATACCAAAATGTGATCACCAAACAATATGATAACGGTAACCTAAAAAACATATTGACCACAAAAAAATCGTCGTTTTTTGTGGTATTTTTATTTTTTTAATATTTGGAGGTAGGTGTACTATTTTGGTTACTTATACCACCTTATACAAAGGTGATGTAAGTTTAAAATTGGGTGCAATTGTTCATTAATTTGGTGTTTCTAAGTTGGTGACCGTTTCGATTAAAATGTTCACAGATATAATATATGTGACCTTTTCAAGCAAAAGGTTGTCATTGTCGGTGGTTAATATAATAGTTTATTTCTATAGGAATTATTATGGAAGTAATGCCTTATTAACAACCGACAATGTCAATAAGGAGATAAAAATTTGGTGGCAGATTTAAATATTGGTAGCAGCAAATAATATATTATAGTTGCCTATTTTAATGTGTCACAACATTTTGACAATCGTTTATCGAAAACTCGAATCGAAAAGTAAGAACGGTAACTAACTAAATTACATATTTTATGCCAAAGATCTCACGTTCAATCACCGTCATTTTAAGCTTTATTTTTGCTGTATTTTAGATAACACATTAATTGTTTGTAACTACTACTCATTAATGATTGATTTAGTATAGATATTGATAATATGTGTGTACTTTGTCGATATGGAGTTGCTAATACTTTCTAAAATATGTTAGTGAAAGTAAAAAGTGTCCTTGAAAATCGACAAAGCGGTCCCTTGCACTAAATTCGTCCACATGTTTGTAGAGAACCTCTTGAACTTCCTGGCAAGATTTCTAAGAATATTTAAATAAATAAAATAATATTGTTCAAAGGAATGCTTCGGTTACATAGGTACCTATCTAATTAAATATTTTCGTGCTCAACTCAACAACAACAACAACTTCGCTTTCTATATAAATCTTACTTGTGGAGGTGGATATATATATATCAGAGACTATAGAGATATAGACGACCACAGCCTAAGAACTTTTTGAAGCTCATGTCGATTGCGCCATCTATGTCAAAGCCCCCTAAAGATACCGAATATGTAAGAGAAATGTCACCTGTACTGCTACTCCAGCTAGTAACAAATTGTAGTGTGTGTACTACACCTCACACACACAAGCATAGCCTTAACGTATATAAGCGCATGTAAGTGTTAGTGTGTGTGTTATATACGTTAAGGCTATGCTTGTGTGTGTGAGGTTTAGTACACACACTACAAAATAGCGTACCTACTAGTAGTACACTAGTAGCTACTAGGTGGAGTAGCAGTGCAGGTGACATTTCTCTTACATATTCGGTATCTTTAGGGGGCTTTGACATAGATGGCGCAATCGAAATGAGCTTCAAAAAGTTCTTAGGCTGTGGTCGTGTATTATATACATGGAGCTAACTCGGGCCAATATTTTTAGAACTTTATTCGCTGCCTATTATATTCTTGCCTCCCGTTCAAAACTTAATAACCAGTAAGAAAAAGTAAGGTTACGTTTTCATGTGATTTTAATGAGTTTTGTGATTTATAGGTAAAGTTTGCCAATATTATTATTTTGGAAAAATAATATTGCAGTGTTGATTGACTTTGTTTGGGATAAAGTTTGCATGGTAGGTACCTATGTATATTTAAACTATTTGCACATTATCCAATTGTGATAAAATTAGCCCTATAACTATAAGTTGAGATCGCGGATTAAGGCACTGGTCCCACCGCGAGCTAGTAAGCTATGAGCTATCGGCTATAAACACGAACAAAAGATAATTCGTGTTTATAGCCGATAGCTCATAGCTTACTAGCTCGCGGTGGGACCAGTGCCTAAGAGGAGGTAATTCGCCGTAGGAATTATTGTTACCAGAGAGACGACCACAGCCTAAGAACTTTTTGAAGCTCAAGTCGATTGCGCCCTCTGTCCGAAAGCCGCCTAAAGATACCGAAATTGTAAGAAGAAATGTCACCAGCACTGCTACTCCACCTAGTAGCTACTAGTGTACTAATAGTTCGCTATTTGTTACTGCAAATGCAGATGACATTTCTTCTTACAATTTCGGTATCTTTAGGCGGCTTTCGGACAGAGGGCGCAATCGACTTGAGCTTCAAAAAGTTCTTAGGCTGTGATCGTCTATATCTCTATAGTCTCTGTTGTTACTAAAAAACTAGTCGACCTATTTAATCGAGGTTAATAGTTTATGGGTGATAAATTAATAAACAAATAAAGTAAACACATAAATATTATGGGACAATTTTACACCAATTGACTTAAGCTTACCGAGGGACTAATATTTAAGTATGTTTAACAGTTAGATATTAATAAATATTTAAATACATATAACATAATATATACACGGATAGCTACAAAAATCTGCCCAAATAAATGCCAAATTACAAGGATTAGAACCTGAGACCTCCTGAAAACTCACTTTCTACTAGTCTAACATTAACTTAGCGCAATTAAGTTTGCTGAGACGGTTAGCATAAAATGTTCAACACATCACACATCACTAACTTGTTTCTCCTACATATTACCTGCCACTGACGGCCCAATTAACTTGCCACTCCGCCGGATATTACATTTTTATTTTTCCCAAAAATTTCAGCGTCCACAAGCACAAAATTATTTTCTAAGCATCTAAAAAAACTACAATACCTATGCAGCACCCTTTTTAGGGTTCCATAGTCAAATATGTCCGTCTGTCCGCGGCTTAGCTCAGTGATTGTTAGCACCAGAACGCTGACATTTGGTACCTATGAATATAGTATATTTAGTGTATGAATCATGCTGACAAGTGGTAAAATAATTGTAAAGTATCTTCAACCTTATTGTGTGGGGTGTATTGATTAATAAATGGATTATGCAGCTCTTCAGTTCATAGCACATCTGTTAGACAAGTACTGATCGCGTATCTGTACCGTTTTCACTCGTTTTTATCGCATGCCCTCCACACCAGCGGTATGGTGGTACCTTTATTGTCGCATGCATTGCATATCAGTATCAGTTTGTCATTCGAATAAGTCCCTAGAACTTTCTACCCGAATAGTTTTTTTTCTAATTTATATTTTTTCTGATAAGTGATAATCAATACATAAGTTGCCAGCTATCTCGGAAAACCTTTAATAACCTTACGCAAAAGTATTACATTGCAGCGTAGGTAAGCATAGGGAAATAATATAACCGGCGGCGGCGAAACTTAAGTATATTATAAAGTTATCAAATTTACGGATCTCTATTTTATAAGTCATCCTTTCCTATATCAAATATGAGTACGTGATGTGAACCTTTTCACGGCAATTCGCATGGTTAACCTTTGATCAAATTACAATTTTGATGAACGGATCAAACAAGCTGGGTCTGTAGACCGCGGGACTGGATATTGTTGTATGATCTTATAATAATATAATCAAGTATTTTTTACATTAGAATTAGAAGGTAACTGTAATAACACGATTTATGAAAAGTAAGTTAATGGTACCGAAACAAACACTCTTCATCACAATCTTGATGTGTTTCACTGTGCGGAATGATATCTAGATGCGTTTTAAACTTTAGTGCTTGTAATACTTAAAGCATAGGTTTGAGTTGTAATAATATTATGTTATCATTTTCAGAGAGAAAAGAAGTTTTTCCTGGTCGACGAGTGACATTTAATTTCGAAATTTTTGGAAAAAAAATCTACCAGTGAAAGGCATTTCTCGGCCACTTCTTTCTAATAGGTACCTAGTTGATATTATTCTGACGACTGTTTTAATGTTTTGGCACTCAGGGGAAGGAGATAAAATGTGTATGTAAATTTAATAAAACGCCTAATTCTAACTTGTAACTAAAGTGCTTTCTTAAGCGTTCCCAAGATTCCCTAAGGGGCATCGGATGGTATCAATTGGCGAATGTCTTGAAATTTATCAGTCGGTTCATATTATTTGTAGACTTATTAAATAATACAACGGCCTCCATAGCCCAGTTGGTAGTGACCCTGCCTACGAAGCTGGAGGTCCCTGGTTCGAATCCTGGTAAGGGCATTTATTTGTGTGCTAATCTCAAATATTTGTTCCTGGGTTATGGATGTTTTCTATGTATATAAGTATGTATTTATATATCTAAGTATGTATGTATATCGTCGCCTAGCGCCCATAGTACAAGCTTTGCTTAGTTTGGGGTTAGGTTGATTTGTGTAAGATTGTCCCCAAATATAAATATATATAATAATGAAAACGATTCACCTTGTACCTATGGCAATTTATATTATTTACATTGTGACATTTGTGACCTTTATTAATTGTCCTTTAAGGACACCTGTCCAGTGGATTGGTGTATCTACATAACTATATTATAAATTTGAAATGTAGAAGAACTCCCGAAACGGCTGAACCATTATTGATAAAAGTTGTCTAAAATCACTCGTTAGATCACTGCTATCAAATAATGGAGGTTAACAATAGTTACAATGGGTGTCTTCGCCTGGTTATACACATATTTTTTTTGTACATAATTTTGTTCTAATTCTATCTAACCATTTTTATTTGGTAAAAAGCCGTTTAATAAGATTTTTTTAAGTTATACATAATTAGGAGAAACAGACGATAAAATACCCGGACCCTGGAACGAAATCAATCGATAGATCAAAAACCGCAATGTATTAAAAATCGCAGGTGACTAGTCGCTTACGTTTGTGAGGCCTTTAGTTGTCATAACAGGAGTGAGGTTATCAGACGCTGATTGGTGGATTAAAACACGTTCCGTTTCACATGACTTCAAATCGTAAGCAAAAAGAAAACAAATCTTCAGCTCTATGCACGACATGATGCGGAAGGAAACACGAAGGATGCTGGCGAGTGGTGCATTACTCCATGTGATCCATCATCCAATTCCTGGTATTCTTCCATAATTATTCGGTAAGAGTTGTTCAAGATGATGAAATTCATCTGAATGATTCTTGACTCAATTTAGCTTCACAATCTTCGTTCATGGGTAATCTAACTTCAAATCTCCTATCAGGCGAGCTTGTCGTAGTCTCTTTAGACAATTGCTCGCAATATTGTTCTTGTTGTGTTGCAGTACTTTCTTGTCCACTAATCTCTTCCATCTCCCAGTAGTTTGAAATTTCTTTCGGAGGTCGTTGATTATAACGTTGGAGTTATGCAATTGTACAGAAGTTGCGTTTATACCTCCTGAAATTATCCAACCCAGTAGGCTCTGCTGAGCAATTGGGTGCTCGTCAGTTCCTTTAACCAGACCGCCCATTATAATTTTAGAGTAAATCCTTACGTCTAACAAGTTGTAATCTGGGTCGGCCGGTTGAAGGTGTTGAATATGATCAGCTTTGGAAAAAATTGAGCATGAGTGGCGGTTTGATTTGCAGTTTAGTTGAACCTTCCCCTTAATCTTCCTCATACTTTTGCCGATTCCTTACACGGATGCATTTAGAGTTTGGCGGGGTAATACTAGTCGGTGCATAGCATCTTGGCTTATCAGTGAAATTTGTGACCCTTGATCTAAAAGGCAGCGAAATGTCACATATGTGTTGTCATACGTTAGTACGCGTATTTGCACGGTAGTCAATAAAGTTTCGCCCTCGTCATTAGCGATTCTCGGCTGTGGCGCCTGTGGCGCTGACGTGGTTGTTGCCTAGCAGCATCTGTCGGTGTCCTCTATTCTCGTTCCGCGGGCTCATTTATCGCGTCCTGAAGTATATAATGTGTTATGCTTTTCTTGGCAAATTTTACATGTTTTCTTATGATGCATGCATACATTGCGTTCATGAACGTAGAGACAGTTTTTGCACATTCCGTGTTTCGAAACTGTTCTCCATTTTACGTCAGGTGACATCAATTCAAACTTCTTAAATTAATACAATGCGTGATCAACATTACGCAATACGTATTGCTGTTGTAGTTAAAGGAATCTGATTTTGTTTTGCTGTAAGATATCTTTTTTATGCCGAGCAAAAGGTATCCTTAGCTTGGACGAGAATTGTTTTGATGCTGAGGGTCCTGCAGGTACACGATCTCTCTTACTTAAAGGGTCCCAATGCGATGAACTTGGTTTCTAAAAATGCTATGAATTCATCCAAAGTTGGCAGGTACCTGGGCGCCTAACGTGACGGTATTATACCCATTTAGTCACGTCACACCACACCTCATCTCAGCACTTTCCTTCTTGCATCTTTAAACGTATAAATATGTCAAGAATTATTGCAGCAGGCACTGGTTTTAGGGTTCCATTACATACCTACTGTCGTGCCATAATGGTAAAATATATGCCTTCTCTTATCTCAGAAATAGCGGTGCCTAACATTTTGAAAAAAAAATTTAGAATTATTTATGATGTTAACATTAAAGTTACTTTAGTAAACGTCGTTGTCTATGTACATATTATTATGTAGTTGTGGACTTCATATTTATTTACTTATAACATTATACTGTATAGTCATTAAGAACTTAATTATAGTACGGTGCGTAATATGACGTCCGAAAATATTTTTCAAGATTTGTTTTGAAAAGGAAGGTTATTTAGAAGCCCAGTTGCCAAAAATATTCCATGTTCAAAAATTTATTTAGCTTTGAATTCTGTCTTTTGAAGGCATCCTTTGTGAATCCGTAAATAAGTTCAAATAAAAGCCTTATAGCAGTTTGGAATGCTTCGCGCATGTCCTGTCTGGTCGCCTGGAAGTTTGGTGACAAAGGGGTATACTTGGAATGCTTTGAATGGATTTGATTTGTAGTGCCTGTTGTCGTGTGCGAAATGTCGAAAATAGAAGGAGTGTTCAGCAGTCAATAAAAAAATAAACGAACCTGGCAGATCCCGAAAAGGTTGGTAGGCAGCTGCAAGTAACTGCCCCAGTGATGCCCAGTGATGGAAGGTTACAAGTGTCTTTTCAGCTTAGATCCGGTCGTAAAATTTGTCTTTCAATGAAAAATTGGTAAGGCCTATTCTACGTTAGTACCTATAAATTGATTTGTTATAGATAAATATGATAACTATTAATTGACCCCTATTGATATGCGCGCGTGATACAATTACAAGTAATTAGAAAGTATTTTTTGTATAGTTAAGTATACGTTTCATATTGATAACAAATTTATTTCGTATATTCCGCCTTTTTATAAGAGTCATTTAAATGTTTAAAAATAACACATACTTACAGTAAATAACAAAAACAAAGGGTAAAATACAAATTAATATACGTTTTTAAGTAAACGTAAATAGTACCTAAGCCTACACCCCCCCCCCCCCCCCCCCCCCCCCCCCCCCTCCCATCGTTTTCTTATCGTGCTTGAGAGAAGGCCTTGTCCAGCATTGGGACATATAATTAGGCTTAATTATTAACTTAACTTCTAAATAAAGTGAGGAATAAATTGAGGAAGTTTATATTTTTAATTGAAATGGATTCTTCGTGTCTGATTTATACGAAAATGATACCATACAACCCCTAGCACCCTTAACCAGAAAGTATTAATATATTGGACCCCGGGTGTTTGGTCATAAAAATGTAATAACCTCCTAAAAACAGTCATCGAGTCAAACTCTATATACATGGTCTACAATTCACAACTTTAACTCAATGGGCACAATATTCCTCGCTTTTATAATGAGTTAAAACTATAGGTATAGGTACAGTCAGCAGCAGAAGTAGCTATGCGGCTAGGGGGTTCAAAATGACCTACACACGCTCTTATTCTCTTAACAATAAAGTCGTGTCCAGCTCTTTTGAACACCCAGCCGCTTAGCTACTTTTGCTGCTGAATTTACTATCAACTATTTTACAAAAACACAAACAAACCAAAGAAGTTGTGTACTTTGTGGAAAATGTTGTTACATTCCTGAAATAGGTCAGGAAACGTGTAAAGTTATTTGTTTTCAAATACGTAAATTGCAGTATTAGGTGTGTTGTTGGCGAATAGTCGCTAATATACTTTTAGCCTAGGCATATAAGGATTAACCTAGGAATCCCAGAGAATAAGCTAAAAATTTAATAAGTTGGTTCCTTATGGTGTTCTTAAAGTTGTCTAAAAATCGAATATATGTATTAATAGAAACTTTGATATTTGCAACAAAACGATTTTTTTGACGTTTGACTTTGAATAACTTCTGGCCCAGACACGATATTTTCCGGCTGTATCCATATAATAATTATCAAGGTTTCTATTAATATATTAATTTTTAGACAATTTTAAGAACACCATAAGGAACCAACTTATTAAGTTTCCAGCTTATTATCTAGGATTCCGAGGTTGGTTCCTTAATTCGGCTAATTTAGCTGCACTAATTGGTCCCATTCAAACCGCGGTCCTGTCGCGGTTACGCTGCCTTACCAGAGGGTGACGATGACGGGAAAAACGCACCGAGCGATGCCGCTCAACGCTCGCAACCACCGCCATGCCATCCATTTGTTTTATATAATGTAAATCTAATAACTGGTTGTCCATATCTTTGTCATGATACGTTTGCCAAAACTATTTACAATATCTAGGTTTCGTGAGGCCCCCACCTAACATGGTTTAATTTTGCTAGAGGTTGGTTTTTGTTCTATTGATTCAGATTTGACAAGGGCGACATTTAAAAATAATAACTTAATAAAATAAGTAAAACTGAAATCTAACAAGACGGACGGTTCACAAGGTGGGGTACAAATAAGCCCTGGAGGGTGATTTTTGAGATTCGAGCACTCGAAAGTGACATTTAAAACTCTGAATAAAACGATGAAATTATGTTTTAAAAATAAAAGTGATAGAAATTTAAAATAATGATTATTTAAACTATTAATTCCATGCGGAAAAAATGGCGACAAACTTTTGTGTGCGATTATTTTTGAGCTTGAATTTTTTGAATTCGAGCGTCCGGCTGTCAAAAATCGGCCCCCTGATTTCGAAACGGATTTGCCAAGATCAGATTTATTTTTTATTAAAACTATTTTCTAGCTTACTTTATACCGGGTGTTTCCTCTAATAGGAGCAATAAATTAAAACGTAGATTCTACTCCTCAAACCAGACAACGTTCGTTCAGCAACTTTTAAAAATAAGTTTATGTTTGATTTTTATTACACTTTAAAGTTTATTTGAACACGCAATGTATTCCGAAATTGATTATGTCTGTAGGGACAAGACTGACAAGTATTGTCAATTAGACGGATTTTAACGTACATTGAAAATACTATTTAGTATGTATGAAAAAGAGACAATCTAAAAAATACATATTTTTTTAAAGTTGTTGAACAAAAGTTTTATTGTCACTCCACATTGAATTATTTTTTGAAGAAGTCCCAACTAATAAAAAAAATAATTAAAGTGAACGCCAATAATTACTTAGGCGCCAAATTGCTGTCAAAAACTTGATACTTACGTGTAGAAGGAACTTGCACATAACTAATTTCTAACACAACCTGTTACCCCACGTTATGCCATTGCTGAAAGCATATTTTTTGGCAAATTTCATGTAACAATGAGAATGTAGACGACGTCCTACACCCGTCTACTAGACGTGTCTCCAAATATCTGGTGTACAGTCTGCAGCAACAGTAGCTAAGCGGGTTGGGTGTTCAAAATGAGCTGAACACGACTTTATTGTTAAGAGAATAAGAGCTTGTGTAGGTCATTTTGAACACCCTACCCGCTTAGCTGCTTCTGCTGCTGACTGTACCAGGGATTTAGTCGATGGTGTATCAGGTACCTGGTATTGGTTACTTTTCTATAGAGAAATCTATGCCAACAATCACTAAAAGAAACAGTTCGCAGAATTAATTTAATAATCCAATATAATGGAGATGATCCACGAATTCCACGATGGTTATAAGGCCATCAGCTTGCTTAAGCGAATGCCCTCTAAATCGATCCTAAAAACATGATTTAACAAAATCCCATACAGTATTTACTACACACAGTACAGAATTCTTTCGTTAAAACGACAAGAATGATATGCAAAAAAAAAAACATTATCTTGATAGAAATTTAACAAAGAATGTGTCAAAAAACACTGTCGAATGGGCTTTGTGGTCAAATGAGCCCACAGAAACTTAGCCCGCGGGCTGAGTTGACCATTTCTTTTTTTTTCGTGGATGACTCGACCCACACTAATCGGACAACTCGTCCCACGGGTCCAGTCGACTACTATTTTACCGGTAAGGGTCAACTCAGTCCGTGGGCTCAATCGCATACTACCTACCGCTTAAGGACTCACTCAGCCCATGGGCTCAGTCAACCACAGCATACTGCTTTAGGGTCTACTCAGCTCGGTAAGCGGTTACCGCAGTATTTGGACGCGTGATGGAAATCCAGTAACGGCGATGTTGAAAATTATTACACCTATCACCAGGTACGGTTTTGAATAGGTTCTTTGTAAGGGCTTATTGATACTTGCTTACTATTAGGGTGCGTTGGGGTTAGATGAAAAATGGGGGGAGGTAAAAAAACCGTTTGTAGCTCCCAACTTCTGGCACATATTTTGTTCCTGAGCCCTTTTTTGAGAACTCCATTTTGTTGTTCTGTTCCCCGCCCTTCAGTCGGTTCCGTCCGCTAAGTAAAGGTGGGAATAAGATTGGAAACTTTCGACAAGGTGTATTTTTCGACATCAAATCCTGTTTTTTTATCTTACCCCATGTTCTGTAACTTCTTTTTCAGTGTAGCTATAAATATTCTGAGTTGATACGTTTGCTCGTTATTGTTATTTTATTCACCTGTCAATGAGGATTTAAATTATCTTTATTATTTACTGAGTTTTTATCTTGACCCGGTGACTTTTCGTGGGATAAGACGGCAATACTTATTTTTTTTATCTTAACCCGCTTTCAAATCTCATAGTGATAGCAAGTGGTTCTCAAACTGTAGAGGGATAACTGGTTGCTTTCAATATACCTGCTGTAGCGTTACGCTCCGACTTTCTTTGGAACTATCGGAGCTATTTCGGCAGCGTCATTGTGAAACTGGACCTGAAAAACGCCTTCAACATGGTGGAGAGGTACGTTTTATAGGGCGAGGTTAAGGAGAAAATTCCTGCGCTCTATCCTTATCTTCATCAAGTCTATTGTTCGCCTTCTAACCTTTTTTATGGAGTTGACCCCATTTTGTCCCAGGTGGGCGCTCAGTAGGAAGATCCACTTGGTCCACTCGCTTTCATCCTCGCAATCCATAAGGCTATTGCCGAGCTAAAGTCGCCTCTCAACGTCTGGTACCTCGATGATGGTACCATTGGGGGCAAGCCAGAGGAGGTGGAGCAAGACTTGCTCGTGTTGCTGCCGCGCCTGAAGGCTTTGGGGCTGGAAGTGGATTCCTCGAAGTGCGAGTTTTTTTCCTTGTGGTCTGCAGTCATCTTCCGTGCTTTCCTTCTTCTCAGCTTTACTTCCTGGCCTCACGAAACTTAGCACCGACTCTTTTTGTCTTCTGCACCCATTTTTCCTTCTTCAGTTCCTGAGGCCCTTAAAACTCGTAGGGATCTCCTTATTCTTGCTGGCAAACGTCTCAAAGGTTTAAATCCGCACGTTGCTTTAGTTTTGATGTAGAAGTGTTTTGCGGTCCCAAAAATCCCCTACCTGCTGCGCACGGCACTTGTTTGGTTGTTTCCCGAGGATATTGGGACTTTCGACTTGGTAATTAAGGCAACCATTGAGTCGGTGGTAAATGTTTCCCTTAGCGATGGCCAATGGGCGCAGGCGGATCTGCCGAGTGGGGGACGTGAGCCTGCCGGCCTTCTTGGCGTCTGCGCATGGGGTAGCTGACCTGGTTGCTAAAATTCTTTCCTCAAATGGCGACCAGGTAAGCGTACCGTATGTGGCGGACACCGTGAGGGGTGGTTAGCTGTCAACCCAGAAGCGTCCGTTCCGGAGAACCCAAGACACCAGCGCGCGTGGGATGACGTAGGGTGTAAGGCCATTTTTAACGATCTAGTGGGCAGTGCGGCGGGTGTAGACCGTGCACGACTTATGGCTGTGTCGCGGCCAGAGTCAGGGGCGTGGTTGCAGGCGTTGCCATTGCCTCAACTTGGCACTTTGCTCGATGGTGACACATTGCGGGTGTCCGTTGCTCTCCGCTTGGGCTGCGATGTGTGTCAACCACACGTATGCATCTGCGGTTCCACGGTGGAAGCTGACGGCCATCATGCATTGAGTTGCAATGTGTCGGGAGACATCCGCGTCACCATGCCCTAAATGACATAGTCCAGAGGGCGCTTAGGTCGGCTGGTGTCCCATCTGTACTTGAGCGTCCGGGCCTAAGCCGCACAGATGGCAAGCGACCAGATGGTCTAACTTTGGTGCCGTGGGAGAGAGGACGGTGCTTGGTGTGGGACGCTACGTGTGTCAGCACCTTCGCCGCCTCTCACATCAGCCAAACGATGCGTGCAGCTGGAGCGGCGCGGCGGCTGAGTCTCAAGCGGTGGTAAAGCGCCAAAAGTGTGCTCCTCTGGGCGCGGGTTACATTTTCGTCCCTTTTGCGGTGGAAACAGCGGGCTGCTGGGGCGCTGACGCGAAACAGTTCGTGCGCGACATTTATAGTATTTATTAACTTTACCATATTAAATGTCCGAATAATTTTCGTGTGTGTATTATTAATCACCTATATTTATATTACATACACGAATCTAACCAACGGAAAAAGTAGAAATTGCCCGATTGAGCTTATGGGCTGAAAAAACCTATTTGCAGTATGTTCAACTCAACCCGCGGGCTGAGTGCCCAGTGGGCTCACTTGACCACCAAATCGTAATAGGTATACTGATTGATTGAGCCCATAGACTGAGTAAGCCCTTAGCGGCAGGTAGTGGCCGTTTGAGCCCACGGGCTGAGCTGACCTCTAACTGTAAATTACTGGTGGAATGGGCCCGCGGGCTCAGTTAACACATTGGGTCGAGTTCAGCCGTAGAAAAAAAAAATGGTCAACTCAACCCGCGGGCTGAGTGCCCTGTGGGCTCACTTGACCACCAAATCGTCGAATGTATTACGTCAGACACTTGGACTAATAGCTGGCCACGTCAGATATGACACAATAATGATCGAGAGTAACAAAACCTGTGTGGTTAGATTGCTGTTCTATCCTTATTGCTAGATTCGGGCGTCTGACCGCTTTTTATGAGTGGAGGTCAGAGTTACAGACTAGCAAATTTTTTTGAATTGGGAAACCAAAGTAGGTATAAACTGCCGAAGTTGCCTCACTTATAGAAGACAGGGCCTATATTTTCACATTAGAATAAAACATATTGTATATTATTGCGGAAACAGAAACAGTAGTTGACAAACAATACGGTGTTTGATACTACTTTTCCTTACTATAAACTTTTGGCAATGATTTAAATCTAATTATTTTTATAATTTCTCATATTACTGCATCAAAACCAGAACTCTGGGATCTGTTTTCTTGAAGTGGTTTGCATTCTTTGACCACCACTTTACAGTTGCCGGATGTCCAGATCTATCAATAAGCATATTATAAAAATAAAAAAACTTACTAGAGGGGTTTCGTTCCTCTCATTATTGTGTCATATCTGACGTGGCTAGCTCTCCGTCTAACTCATAACTACCAATATGCTCAAACAAGAAATAATTCAACAACAGTAATATTTGTTGAAAAATATATAACAAAGTTTGCTTCAAATCTTTTATCAATCATTAGCAATACTCATTTAAGGTGAATTCTAGGAATACGTGTGTAATAAGAGTAAAATAAATATTGTTCATAGGTCAGACTTTTTTCTGCAAAAATGTGACTCAGTAAATTTTTTTTTCTTCTTAAAAGCCAAAAAAGATATTTATTTTTCAATTTATGTACATTACAATGCACTTATGTTATGATGATGACACAGAGAGAAAAAAGAAACTACCACCGATTCTTACCCTACACCTCTGACCCGAGAAATATTACTTGTTACCGGCAAGAAACTCGGCGGGACTTATTTTTTCGAAACAGTAATACATTAAATCTTAAAGATAATATGTATATATGTACCATAATGCGTAGTTCATCAAGAAGACATATCAAAACAGCTTGAGTTGTTAACCTTTAATATCGATTTGACAAGCACAATTTAGTTGTTTGATCACCAATTCAATTAACAAATGACATGCGTGTAGGATTTACTAATCAAGAATACAATTTGATGGGTGCTAAAACAATTCATGTCCTGCATTTGTACCTACCTGTAGGTGTAGGTACTTAGTTATGAATATTTTTTTCAGAAAATACAAATAATAGGTAGCTACCATTGGATTTTTTGACACAGATAGTTCATAGTAGGGACTGCAACACTGGTTGTTTGTAGAAAAAGACCGGGTAATACCCGAAAACCCGGGTTTTAATACAAAATTTACCCGGGTTGGGTTGCATTCCCTAGTTCATAGCCTGGAATAGCATTAGTATTTTTTTTATCGCGAAAATCATTCATTCGGCGTGAAAATTTGTACAATTTAATGAAGTCGCGGCCACCTGTTAATTGAGTTGTGTTTAAACCAGTTCGATAAAAAGTCTCACAGCATCTTAGATATGGTGTTTCATAGGAATGTCAGGATTAAGACAATTTAACATGACCTATCTAGCTAGACGTTTCGCTTTAGGGGTGATACGGTTAATTCTCACAGAGATTTCCGTTTGGCATGGGTTAACAGGATACCCCTTTCATCGCCAGATTTGAGTTACTAAAATGTTAATTTACACTTGATAGTTCGTGTACATATTAATCAGCTATAATACCTACTGAGGCGTACGTAGTTTCAAAGGCAAAGATTTACCAAAATATTTTTGATATGATAAATAGGCTAATACAAATAAAATACTTGTCCAGAAAAAGTTTTTTTTTAAATATATATTGTTTTTTATATCTTTATATCTGACAGATTTTCAGTAATTATTTATAACCGGAAAATGGTTTATTTTGAACTCGGGCCTAATCATTTATCCTATGTTTCCTATAAATAGACAATACTAAAATACAAGAAATGCTAAGTATGAACGCACTGACCTGTTTGCGCGAAGTCCGCTCATTACATGGGTGCTGTTTACGAGTGTGGTGTGACGGTTGACAGCCAGGGATGTTATGGTTTCGACGCTGCGCGAGGCCAGCCTTATATAGATCCGGACCGGAGCGTTAGCAGGAGCAAGTGTTTCTGTTCAAATAATACGGCTCGACTGGAGTGCTCCTGTCTGTTTATAAAGAAACCATTATTTGTAAATTATTATGATGGTTCCTGTTTAAAACTACTTCAGTTTTTTTTCATCGGATAGTCAATAATGCAACTCAATGGTAGCTATGATTCTAAGTAATCGATTCTAAAGACAACCAGCGAGCTAGCCTGATGGATCGTTAGCTAAGAATGCGCTTTTGTTGCACTGTGCAAAATTTATGGACATTGTATGTATTTATGGAGCGAAAGGAAATCATATTAAGAATGCAAATAAACCTTAGTTTACATTTAAAAATATGCGTTCTAAATTATACCACGTGTTACTTGAGCGACTGAAAACCCCAGACACTCCCACTGATTTTTGTTATTACTGATTGATTTAGAGTATTTATTCTTAAATTGGTTATTTATTTGCAAATATATTCGTATTTTTAGTTTTCCTTACAATTGTTTTCGATTATTAACTCTACATTCATCATGGTGTTTTGTGTATGTTCTGTCAAACTATCAAACTACTACCATAATATGGTAATAAAAACAACACTTTGACAATGACAACCTACATGACACTTCGTACTGTGAATAAACAAATTTTTCAAGGTGCCAGCCATTATTAAATATTCAACCTCTATCTCCTAACCTCTTGATACAATGATAAACTGTAGACACAATAAAAAAAACAATGTTAAGATATACTGCAAACGATTCCACTCTCGATGCTGAACAAACAGTTTCGGGTTTTCAGTCCATAAAGTAACACGTTGTATATGCATATTATTTAGTTGATTTATAATAGTGTCTGTACCTACTTACGTTGTATACGATTGCCTAATCAGAAATAGAAGTTAACGAATAGTTTTAAAGGTCGGTTCTACTTTTTTATAGATTTTTCTTTAGGGGAGAGGTTACGTTACCTGAAAGACCAAAACACTTTAGGAATTACGCAAAAATAATACGATTCATATTAATGCCTGAACAACCTAGACATTCTAGACAAGCGATGTGGTAGATAATAACACCACAAACCTGTGTATCGCTCTAGCCCCTAACAAATTTACTAAATCTGGTCCCATCCGGAAGAAAGCATAAAACTTTGCTTGCACGCAGATTATACTATATTAGGTACGAAGAAAAATAGAAGTGAAAACAGGTCGTCTAGTGATAGTTTCCTCCCCCTCCCCCCACTTTTGTATTATTTACACTTTATGAAAACGGTAGAGATTACAAAACATTCTTCATTAAATTCTCTACAAAAATTGTTAGGTATAGAAGTATGTGCAACACACTTTAAAGGCAGCTATTGGAGATAATTAAGAACATAGGTATTCTTCATTGGAAATTATGTGGTAGCTTTTACAGTTTTTATTACATAAAATCTACAAATTGGGACTCTGAAAAGTAGGGGCAGGAGGGAAAACACATACTGGACCACAAACACATACTGAAACAGTATGTACTTCAATTTTTTTTCTTATTAATGTAAGCTACGTACATACAAAGTTTCATGCCTTTTTGGACCACTTAAATTCAATCGACCTGCAATACCGTATATCTAAGCTAAAAGCATGCATACCTACTACTTAATCACCTACTTATAAAACGTTACGTAATGTTATATTTTAAACCCTTATTTTTTGATAAGGTTTTAAATGTTCTGAAACAGGAAGCGTTGGCATTGGCACGCAGGGCCGTAGCCAGAATTGCAATTAAGATAGGTCAGTTCTAATGCAAAATTAAGGTAAGCCATGGCTAATTCGTACGTGGAAAGTTATACGTACTAAAATACAAATCATATCGCTTGATTGTGAAGGAAAGAATCGTAAGGAAATCTATTTTCTCGTTTCGGCTCAACGATCACATGCCAGACGCGTTAGCAAGAATATGCCTGCGCCAATTTATGAGCAAATAAAATTAGGGTGCTAAAATTAAAATAGAATTATTTATAAGATAAATATACAAAGTAAAAACGTGGTAAAAATCTGCAATATTAAGTTTTGGTAAGTAACATATATTGAACTTTTGTGCTGTCGGTACCGTTGAGCAACTGTTGAATTACAATGGCACCTTCGCGCAGCGTCGTAGGACGAAATGTCCCTTGTCCGCTTCATTAGTAACTTCATGATTTCCTGTTGCAGGTTGCAGGTGATTTTAAAATGGCGCAAAATCAAATTCAGTTCTATTCTTGTGGCTTTTGGAATATAAATGAACAAAAAATCACTCACAACTTATCGCAATTGTTTATCCGTACAACTGTGAAAAAAATACACACATACAGGGCTCGTAACCGGTTAACGGTTAAAGAAAAAAAAACCGAAATAACCCAATATATTTATTTTATGGTTTTCATGTAAAACTCGATATTGTATTGAGGTGTTCACTTCATATTATAGGATTTTTCGATTAAATATAAAAAAGTAACGAAAGAACGAAAAATACGGTTTTTACTATAGAGCAAATTCCGGTTTCCGAGCCCTGCACACAGAATAATATAATACTTACACTCGTAATTATTTACGATAGTGCAAATATTGTTGGATTTAGATAGATTTTAACTCATTAGATGGCGCTGTTATCTTTATGACGGGGTTTTTATCATTAGGGTTCTTTACAATTATGGCTTATGGTGCGACTCTGTCTGTCTGTCTGTCTGTAAATTTGTACACAGTCAAAATTGACCATTCCCCCTTATCTCGGAAACTGAAATCTTAAAAACAATTACAGATAATAGTTCTTTACTTATAGATTACAGGAAAAATAATAACAATGCAGTCAAGCGTGAGTGTGCGTGAGACATAAGCAAAAAATGTTAATATCGGGGTGCGACTCCGACTCGTACTCGGCCACTCTATAAATTCACATGAAAATATGATGAAACGTCTTTTTTCAAATAAAAAAAATTTCGCACGGAACTCTCGGTGCGCGAGTCACACTCACACTTGCCCGATATTTTTTAAATTTCGTCTTTGTCTGCAGTGTTTATCTTGCCAATGAATCCAATGATAGATGAGACGAGTTGCTTTGCCCTTAACACAAAGTAAAAATTCCGCCCTAAACATATTCCTAATTAAATGAACTATAATAGTTTTTGTTCAATTCTATAAGTTAATAACTATCAAGTTTTGATCACGGGAAATGGTGACTTATAAAAAAGACTAACGCGCAAAGCACTCTATTCAGTCAAGTTAATCATATTGAAATAACAAAAATAACAGCCCAAGAACCTCCTTCGTTAAAGTAATATTTTTCTTGTATGTAAGTTAGTCAAAACAATGTTAATACCTACTCAGTTGATATTAACTTGAATATGCTCGGTAGGTACCTATAGGTATACTTGTATAGTCAAGTTCTCCAATATCTGTAAACACGAAAGTTAAAAAATATATGGACACAACCTTATTACAAATTGTATTTTTATTTGTTGTACAATAAAGTGTTATACTACTACTACTATACTTATTTGTATGGGCTTAAAGTCGTGTAGGTACAGACATTTTTGAACGTCCGCGTGTAGGGGATGATGGGGAGGCTTCGTACACTTTATCTCAGAGCCTTGTAAAACAAAATGTAACAGCTATTTTACAATGAAATTAATGCTACTTTATTGTCCATTTATCTGCCTAATAATAAGCATTTCTGGCTTGATACAATTAAAGCAAGTTGGCTAATAAGCTATAACGACTTTTCACCTGCCGCCACCAAGGCCGCTAAAATATGTGACACGCTGTAATGGCTCTACAAATGAACGTGTCAGATATTTTTGCACCCTTGCGGACTAAAGAATTGACAAATTATCCATAAACATAGATCTTATATGGAATGGATAGCTCTAGAATGCGCTACCTGCTCCGATGTAATATTCCGCAGTCGTCGGCGCGGGGAAGTTTCTAATGGCTCCTCTACATCATAGGGACACAGCTATGCGTTAGAGGGAGCTAACGATATTGCGATCTCGTGCCGTCGTATAGCTGCGTCCCTATGATGACCCATCAAATCAAGCAGACCAGCCATAATGCCGAACCATCGCCCAAACTGTTAACGTAGTAATAGGGTCCACCGATGTACAGTTAAAGAGTGTTGCTGTTTATACATGTAAGGCTGGCTCTACATGATGGGCCATCATAGGGACGCAGCTATACGACGGAACGAGATCGCGATATCGTTAGCTCCCTCTAACGCATAGCTGCGTCCCTATGATGGCCCATCATGTAGAGGAGCTATAACACCACAGGTACCTCTTACATGAGATTTTTTTTTTGTTCCAGGCATTGTATTTATAGGTATTCATATAGGTAGCTAAAATATAACAATTGGACTACACCGGTTGGAATAGGCTACCGTAAAACCTGCCAACTATAGTCCAGTACTGCTGAACTATGGCCCAAAAGTTCAAGATGTAATAAAATATGAAGCAAATTTATTTTTTTATTTATTTCTTAGATTTTCCATTCATTCATGTACATATTTTGTCATAGAACTGCGTTGTGTAAATAGAATTCACACCTGAACGAAGATATTTAAGTATTTTTTGGACCATAGTTCGGAGCTTTGGACTGTAGCTGGGTGGTTTTACGGTACTATAATTCATTCGGTGTAAATTGAATGAATACTTAAATGTTCAGTAGTAGCAGGTACTAGGTACTTTAAGCCTTATTCGAATAAGTTATTAGGGTTCCCGCCCTCGGCTTTTAACTGTAACTGCTTCTTTTGCTTAAGTTACAGGATTTACGGGTATTGAACTCGCAAATAGGAAACGCAATACATTAGCTACTGCACGCAACTTTTTACGCGCATAAATAAAATATAATGACAAATATTAAATAAGAGTACATATAAAGTTCTCCATCCCTTTCACTCTCTTAAGATAATTTACTTTATAAGAACTATCTTATTTCCTTTCCCGGGACACACTTATATTCATACATATTTTCATGTAAATCGGTTCAGTTTCAGAGCACATTTATAATACCTGTTAGTAGAAATTATATTATACACTATGCAACAATGAAAAGCAGTCAACGGTTCCTTAGATATCTGTTTTTATTGCCCTTAAGTCTAGTACCTACTTAAATATACATAGTCAGGAATTGTTTCAAAAAACCTAATTATTTACGTTCTTTCTCCCTTAACACATTCGCCGCTACCCTACGCGCGTAGCGCCGCGCTGTAGCCGAGAACATGGATTTCCCGCTATGTAGCAATAATGCATCTACGAAGCACGTGACGGCATCGTGTCGTGATTAAGGCTGCGTTTCCACCAGAGATGAGCGAGGAAAAGTTGCGAGGAATGTTTCTTAAGCACCAGTAGAATCACCTTATTTGTTTATCTACACCCATATTATAAACCCTCCATGATGCGTTCAAAAACCGCACGTTATAACCACCATAAAATAGATTGTTTCGTTAGTAGTTAGAACAAATGTCTTATCTGTAACGATGTTATTATTATCAAATAATAATCAAAAATTCGATTTCATTATGAAAATCCGGGTGGGCCCCGCCCGCCGGCACGCGCCCCTCCGACCGCCGGCACAATCAAGTTGGCCATGGCGATGGCGGTGCAATCCGTGCAATGGCAGTCATTCAATCATCATTTCGGGTTTATAATATGTGTGTTGATAAAGCAGTGTATGCAACTGCACGTAATTAGGCCTTAAAACACTCGTGTGATCTTATTATGAAACTCACTTCGTTCGTTTCATAAAACCACACTCGTGTTTTGAGGACCCCTATTACGTAACACTTACATAAACTACTATTATCCTCGCACAACGATTGGATTGTTATAATATCCTCTAGGATTGGTTCTCAAGAAATACATTCGACGAAATGCATCCTCGCTCATCTCTGATGGTGGAAACGCAACCTAAGGCTGGCTGTACAATATCGTTAGCTCCCTCTAATGTATAACTGCGTCCCTATGATGGCCCATCATGTAGAGGAGCCATAACGCTGAATGCATCAACGTACCCCTTACCTTACACATTGTCGTTACGGCTTGCGTAGTATTTTTGCTACATACGTAACTACCAAAAAAAACCTATTTCTTACCTATCGGTTACGTCGCGCTACGACCGTAGCATATATAGTCCGTACCGTAGGCGCGTAGGCCGTTGATGCCTACTGGGGCCGTATTCTAACTTTAAAACACGCACAGATACGATCCAACTTCAATACAAATCCAATGTAATAACAACACAATACAGCAAACACCTATACGTCTGAATCAAAAATGACGGAAAATGCTTGGAAATTACTGCGATGCAACTACAATACGACTTCAATATTGGTTGATTATTGGTTGAGTGTTGGACAGATTGTGTTGTTAATGTATTGTTTATACATTTTAAAATTAGAATACGGCAGCTGCTTGCCTAATATGGTCGGGTTTTTATCGCCTGTCACCATCAGCTGTCACGTTCTAACAAGTATGTAAGTGCGAAAGTGACGCATGAAGCGATAGGCGATAAAACGGCGACCACTGGACGCATTACGACTAGGGGCGGTATTCTAACTTTAAAACACGCACAGACACGATCCAACTTCAATGCAAATCCAATACAATAACAACACAATACAGCTTGCGACTACACGTCTGAATCAAAAATGACGGAATTTACTTGAAAATTACTGCGTTGCAACTACAATACTACTTCAATATTGGTTGATTATTGATTGAGTGTTGGAGTTATGTTTAAGACAGACTGTGTTGTTAATGTATTGTTTATACATTTTAAAATTAGAATATGGCACTAGGATAGACGACAGAACTCGTAGAACACAAAAAAGTAAACACCAAAGCATGGGACGACAGATACATACTTACTTACATTGTATGAACATTTCTAGAACGTACCTATACGTTTATTCAGTTTCGAGATTAATCTGAAAGTTGGGATAAATGTACTTAAAAGTTCATTCGACAATCGAAGCGTTAACTTCTTTAAAGAATAGTTCCTGAATTTTCTCGACATTTTAGTTTAATAGGGTGTTGAGCGCACTTGAACACCGAGTCCTAAAAGTTTCCAGCTCGATACTAATGGAGACAAGCAATAATGATTCATAATGATATAACTATAAGGTTTTGCTTAGATGATCTTGTTGTGATAACACTCGTTAACTCGTGCTTTACCCCTTTGGAACAAGATAAAGCAAATTAAATCTACGTATAAATATTATACATTGCTAGCTGTAAGGTCCATTTACCAGTAGAATTTTACTTCGACTGGCCTATTTGCACATGGCAAATTTAAATCGTATTATAAACTTATATAGATGCCATATACAAAGGAAAACATTTACCTAGGCCTCCGGTGCCCAAGGCTGGGAACGAACCAGCGTCTTCTGCATTCGCGACAGCCTTGGGCACCGGAGGCCTAGGTAATTTTTTCCTTTGTATATGGCATCTATATAAGTTTATAATTTATATTATAATAGTGTGACTACTTAAAATAAACAAATCAATATTTGTTAAAAATAATTTATTTGTTCTTCAGTTAAATCGTATTTGTTGCTTTGCGTATCTTTCCTAATGTGCCAATTACTGCCAATTATTAGGCGGCCAATCATTAGTGTCTATAATTTAAAGCACTTTGGTATGCTCAGATATCAAAGAACACACTCAAGTAACAACATGGGATTAAAGAGCTTTTGTGTTTTACAGCTTTAATGAGGCTACAATCTCGGATATTCAGTTTTTATTAATTTTACTACATATATTTAAAATCTGTTTTATACGAACTGCTGATAGTTGTAGGGACCATGCCACTCTATTTATTTTTATTCCAATACATAATTGACTAAATCAAAATATAAGCAAAATTAAAAGTGTCGTCATATAACTGGCAGACCCCAGCTGATCCTCGGCTCGTAAGTACCTACAATAAGCGGCCATGTGAGCCGTGTAACAGCCGATAATCCTGCAACGTGTTGCAAGCTATCGATGTTTAATATGTCCATTTTATTGCATACGTGCACCTTCTATTATTTTACTCTTAAATATATAAAGAAATTACTGAAAATAATCATGTACTTAATATTAACTAGCGACCCGCCCCGGCTTTGCACGGGTGCAATTATACATATAAACCTTCCTCTTGAATTACCCTATCTATTAAAAAAAAACCTCAACCAAATCCGTTGCGTAGTTTTAAAGATCTAAGCATACATAGGGACAGACAGCAGAAAGCGACTTTGTTTTATACTATGTAGTGATATCAAGAATTTAATTTTTCTACTCGCCGACTATAATGCTTGAATTGAGACTTTGTACAGAGAACTACTAGCGCATACATTTCGATGGTCGCATATTCGCCGCGTGGCCGGGAGGCGCTTGACACCTATTTTAGTTTTGTCGACAAAACTAAAATGGATTTTCATATAGTACGTTTTATTTAAGGTGTCGAAATTGTAGGTAGAAATCCCTAGTAATATTCCGACATCTTAAATAATTACTACTTTACAATACTAAATTTATAGTTCTCTCAGGTGTCGAGCGCCGCCCGACCGCGACAGCGTGGCCGGGCGGCGCACGACACAATATAGAGGCAGCAAATTGTTACGCATTTATTGAACTCTATTCTAACCGACTTGCCTAATTTGAGTGCTCGTAGAAAAAGTATTGTATACAATAGTGACATAATTGAGCTTTTCAATCTCGTACCTTACTTAGGCCACTCAGCAAGCTTCGTGGCCTAAACACGGTACTCGATTGTAAAGCTCTTTATTATGTCACGATTGTATAAAATACTATACCGTCAAGTGCTATACCTTTGCCTACGATGCACAACTTTGTCTGGCTTCAAAAACATGGTTTTCTTCACCAATCAGCTATTTATATCTTATTACTGAGATGGCCCTCTATAATTTTTCTCCCAATTCTGTAAAACGGGTTTAAAAAAACTAATGATAATTTACAAAATGTCCGACCAATTGATAGATGTTAAACATATTAAGTTATCCCGTAAGACGACGATTGGCATCGACGGTAAGTGGCCCCCGATGGCCTAGCAGTTGACGGCGCAAACAGCTGAGAACGCGCCTAAATTGATTGAACGATAACAATGGGCACAGCGGGATGAAAGGAGTCGATTTTATGGTCTATTTTAACTTCCAAACGTGGAGCTTACTTCAACCTTTTACAACAATGTTCACAAAATTTTTGATCGTGTCTAATTTGTCCTCCATCTAAAAAAAAACAACCTATTAACAATTCTTAGTCATACCCGAAGGCCCAAACGTCAAAACGCGCGTAACCAACTAACCACACTTTGGCCTTTAGTCGAACAAACGGATATCCGGCTTCTCGGCCACCCACGTGTTTGTAGGGAGGCTATCAGCCTATCACCTTACAATCAGCAAGGTCTATACCGAACAACGTTGCCTATATTTATTTAAACAAATAAATTGTGATATTACATATAGTACATGTAACATCATTATATTTTATTGGTATTACATATACATAATATTATTATGCCTCCGTTCAAAAACTAACTATAGAAAAAACCCGTACAGCTAGTCCACGGTTTTTATGTTCCTTCAGTCGATAGAAGAACAAGATAGACGTAAAACGGACTTCTCATAAAATGTAGGTAAAGAGCAAAGTTAATCGAATTCACTCTTACATTATTTTTTTGCAGTAATGTTAAGTTCAATTGTTTTAACTTATCGAATGTTTCATTTCGTATTTATTTCTTTAATCTTGTACTTATATTGTACAATACAAGAAAGTCCAAAAGGCGGACTTAATGCTCTAAAACATTCTCTACCAGTCAACCGTTGGTCCAACAGAAACTTATGGATTGGTGCGGGATTAAAACACGTAAAAACACAAATTACAAAAACAGGTACTTACGTACACGTGGGTACAGTCGAGTTCTAAAATATCGATGCAATTATCACCTTAATCTAGTACAAATAAGGTGTACCTGTGTAAATATGCAATAGTAGGTACACTGAGAGAAATTTGCTTTGTGAGTCTAACAAATTCGACTTGTTGCGTGTTTATCACTTTGAAACTAAAGTATTTTAGTAAACGGAATCGATCACCAATATTGATAATATACAAGTCGAATTTGTACGAACAACAAGGTTAAACTTGTTAAAAGATATTGGATTGAATCAGCCAAATATATGTTTAAAACAATATGTGCCATGTTGGTTTTATATAATCGAGTTGTTGATTTAAATAACACTTAAACTAAAACGACAAAGTAACTTGTAGAAGGAACTAATTAAACTTAACAAAATCGAACTTGTAGTTTTAACCAAAGAGCTTGTAGGCGCTATTTTAAAATGAGAGTTTGGTTGAGCGAACGTGAATTCTGGTTCTTTTTGAGAAAAAACAACCAGAAGATCATCATCATCTGACCATTCAGATCATTCTGAGAGATCAGTGTAGAAACAAATATATTACAAACATTATGAAATATTTCATCATTATCACTTCATTATTGCAACAAAGATATTATAAAAGTCGCTAGTTTGTGCGTACAGACAGCAGCATAAATAACTAAGCAGGAAAAGTGTTCGAAATTATCTTATATCTTGACCAACTCTTCGTTGTCCTAATAATAAGGTCGTGTCTAGATCATTTTGAGCACTGTGTCCGCTTACCTACTTCTGCTGCTGTACATCCATTATTCGGCCGTATCCGCAGTAACTTTGTTACGTTTGCAATTGATCTACGTTTAGTTTGGGAGAAATGCAAATTGTCTATTTATGTAGATAGTGTTATGTGGGTAGACTGAGATTGTTCATGACAGCAACGACCGTGTGAAATTTGCTTGATTTTATTAGTAAGTAATGTGCGGATACGTAATCAAGTACATGTGTACCATTTATAACGCTTAAGTATTACGTCACGAATAAACGTTTTTCTTTCTTTCTTTCTTTCTTAATTTGAAATAATATTTCTTCGCTAAATCTTTCTTTGTTTCTAATTTGATTTAGTTATTTTATTTACTTTATTCCGTATAATTTTTTTGCTAACGATAACACTTAATGGTGGCACTGATGATGGTGCAAGATGAAATACTTATTTAAAAAAATGTACAGATACGTTGCAATTTTTTGGAAAGGCTGAAATTTTGCATACTTGTTACTCGTACTAATGTAAAGCCATGTCCAAATATAAAAAAAATACAAGCCAAAACTCGCTGGGGGTAGACTCACTTAGCTTATCCTGGCATGGCCTTTAGGTACATACCTTTTGTAATTAATTATGTCATCCAGGTCACCTTCATCTACAAGAGTCTTCCCAATTCCATCCCTTTATAAAAACACTTCGCTGTTAGTCACAATATCACTTACGCCCATAGTTCCAAACTAGTGGCAGGCGTAGAAAGTTCGCAAGGCGGCCAACGTAGACCTTTAATTAATAATGGATTTATTTGTTTTTTTTTTACAGCAACCTCAATTTTTTAACAGGATCTTCGACGCAAAGGAGAGTATCTCTGAATCCCTTAATCTTTAAACAAGCGAAAATGTGGATTAAATTGCTTAATTAAAAAAACATTTTGTATACTCAATGCGACTACGAAATCCTACTGCAAATACCCGTAATCTTATATCTTGTCAATTTTCTTAATACCTTCTACCTACTCATCTCACGTTTTAACACATCGGTAAGCACTTCGGTCTAACATTCACATCAATTTGTGTCTTTCAGCCCTTCTCAAATCACGTGACAAAACTTTCAATGTTGTACTTAGGTCTCAGGTAGCGACGAAACATTTACAGTGCTACCCAGAATTAGGCGAAGTAAACGTGTCGTTCATCAATTTATCACGATAAATATCTCAACGAATTAAAGTTCCTTTTTATGTTTCCTGTCTTTCTCATTTCTAATCGACTTTACAAACAGGAGGTTACGTTCAAGTGCATGTATTTCATTTTAATTAAACTAATACGTGAATCGAAACACGAAAGTTTATCTGGATTTTATATTTTACGAGTAAATGGTTATATGGCGGCGGCGGTGTGCGAGAAGTTGTAGTTACACCATTAGTCATTTACCTACATAAAAAAAATTAAATCGAGAAACCATGCGTCGTACCTGCCTTATAGCGATTAATAATATACTAAGTGAGTAAGTATCTATAACTGCAGCAATATGGGATGTAGAGTTTCCTCAAAAGTAATGTTTTATTAGGATTAATTTTGTGTCTGTCACCCTCTTGGTTGTCTCGTTTGAAATTGTGTTGATGATATATTTTGTGTCTTCAGGAGAGCGGTCCTTTTATATTCGCTAAAATACTTTTTGTAACTTCGTTATATTTCTGTATTGTGTCGAGATATCTTTGGAAACTTATTCCTAGGCCTCCTTAAAATCCTGACGGTGTCGAAATAGACATGCATAATGTATATCAACTAATTTAATTTCTAATAGTGATTTTAAGAACTAACACAATTTACATACATTAATCCTTGACATTAAACAAGGGTCTGGTCTTAAACATAACATTTTGGTGCTTAATACTCTGTCTATAAAATGTATATCTATAAACTATTTTCGAGATACTTAACAGTTACCTATGGACATCGTAGGTCCTATAGCCATTTTCCGAAATGTCCAGACATTACTTTGTAGCAAATAATAGCTTATTATTATTGCCTATGCACATCTTGGTTACATTAGAGGTCCAAAAAGCACAAATGTCTGTGTATTTTAGGTCTGAGTTATGGATCATTACTATGTAGGCATTTATCTACGTGTATAAGTTTGTAAATTATATTACAATGCACTGATTAGGGTCGTAATTAAGTTTAACTTAGATTTTAATTAATGATATCAGTATTCAATCCTTCATCTGGTTTAAATTTTTGCTCGACTTGCTCTTATTGGATTTACACAATTAACACAATGTATAGGTACTACGTCGATTTTATAAGTAGGTAGGTACTTACACTTATTTAAGTTTAGTTTGGGCAGACAGTAACTAAGGTATGTTCGCCTAATAAGAACCGGTTCCTAATAAGAGCCACCATTTCAAAAATCCCGCTCCTGATACTAAATTGAAATCAAGTCTCGCGCCGATGCTCCTCATTAACCAATTATTGAAGTGCATTGGCATTACTTGGGTTTTACGCCGCCATTCTGTCAGTATGCCTGTCGATGCAGTTCACGTCACGACGCGTAGGTCGTTTTGTATAATTTGTTGGTGTTATTCGATTCATTCAAGGGGTTCTCATTCGTTTTCGCAAGAACTTAACACATGAAAAGGAAAAAGTAACATTTAGGCGTGGATTGTGAAGATAAGGTTATTGAAAGAACTATTTTTTTTGTCAAATTGGATTGGTTTGCTCCGGGATGGCGAAGTGCCTAACAAGGACCACCTCCTTGTCGCCAAATAAGGACCAGGCCTTTTTAATATCATGTCTAAAGACTTAATAAGGACCAAGGGCTGATGACTGAAAATGTTCCTAATTATGTTGTTTTATGCTTAAAATAGTTTCACTTAGTAAATATCAATACAATACAAAACTGTGTTTTATTAAAATACATAAATCAAGTCAATTATTCTGCGTTTAAGTTTCTGTAGACTTTTTAAGGACCAGGAGTACAATTCATGTGAATTTTTAGATTAATCCATCGGGAGTGACAAAAACAATTGTTACAATTAACAAAAAATATTAAATAAAAAAATTTAATTATGTAGTTTTGGAATTATCTACGGAACAGGAATGACCCTTATTGAGAACACCCATTCCTAATAAGGTCCATTTACAAGTTTTTTTAAAACAGTGTTTGTCATTAATTTACTTCGGATTCGTGATTTTTACTTAATGTTTGTACTTCTAATATAGGCAATTTGTATATTTCAAATGTTTTTTAAGTTAAAATACTTCTTAAATCAGATTTATAAAGATTTACAAAAACCTGGTCCTTATTAGGCGAACTTACCTTACTAGGTATATATTACAATCGATTATATATTTTTTTGACTGCTTCACGCCTACACACGCCTAAATTAATTTGGATGAAATTTGGCAGGTATGTAGATACTTAAATTGGAAAGGGACAAAGGATTATTTTTATCCCAGAATTATCTCAGGACGTGAAATGAGGGTCCAATATAGGTATACGGAAGTAATTAGCGAGAGGGAATTTTGTCAAAGTATTCGCTAAAGTCTCAGTTCCTACATGTACCTATATGCTGTACATACCAATGTTTTCACATCATACATATATTTGTTTTCGTTTTAGGTACTAAGTACGTACGAGACATACTCACATACATGAAGTTAACGGCGTGAACAGTTGCGTGTATGAGTTGTACGTCTTTGTAGTTTGTATGATAATTTAATTGTTATGTCTGTTTCAGGCGGAAAGGGCTGACATACTGTAATGGTAAGTATTATATCTTGTTTACACCTACGTGATATGCTGATATGCTTTACCAGCGCTAGTTTACATACAAGGTATTAACTAGCATTTTGCTGAGCAGGTCAATTTCGTGGTGCTACAGCACTACGTTTTTTATTTTTACTTGTCTGTTTGTAATATTATATGTACGTCATGAATAAAAATCTTGAATCTTGATATGTATCGATCGAGCACAATGGAAACGGGTTACTTCGTATAAAAAAGTCCATATATAGTAGGTACCCGATTTCATTGTCCTAAATATATTTAAGTTATTATAGTTTATGCGATTAAAATCGTGAGGAGCCTTGAGTTTGACCTACCTTTTTCGTGAAGCCTGGCATAGGTAATAGGTATAAGTTTTTTGTATATATCATTACGCAAGTCGATAGCGGATAGTAATTGTTGTTTACCACTGCATGTTTAGAAGTGACCAGGTAAATAAAACTTAACACTTTCCGCGCCGCAGTTCGCTACGCGCTCAACTCGTAGCTGATCCAGCGTTTTCTCGCTTTGTAGCGGAAATCCGCTACACTCACAGAGCCCGCATACTGCATAAAAGGTTGCTGGAGTGCGGGAAGTGTTAAAAGTCGAAATATTTGAAATCAAACAACAGATAGCTTTAAAATTATTAGAAATGTGTATAGGTACTAAGTTCAATACAATATTTAAAAAAATGCATATACTCGTATTGTTGGCTCAAATGTCAAATTCTGTTGAGGTATAATGTAGGTATAATAACAAGCCAACAAGCAGAATAGCGCAGGATAACTTTCCAGACTAGACTGCTGGTTTTACCAGCGAACCATTTTTAGAGCATAATATTATAACCGAACTTATGTAATTAGACTGATGGCTAGATTATGACGTCGATATTTCCCCAGTTGCGAATTCTCCCGAGCGACCGCGACCATCAATAAATTATGAAACAGTAAATTAAATTAAATATGCATTTAAAATTCAATTATATACCTACAAACAAAATTGCATTTTCATAAAAATAATAATTAGTGAATACACATACAATTAGAATGCAGAACCTGAGGTTCTTCTATGGAATTGAAGTCTGTTAAAAATACAATAATATCTAAAGTAAAGGTAGGTGTAATTTAATATCTATAAATAATAAAGCGATCGAAAATTTGATACCGAGCCTTTCTACTTTGCCAAAACCCAACTGGATTACGGCTTCAGCAAAATGTTTTAACTTGTTAATCTATTAATCTAAGACGCTTTGGCCTGAAACTGAAACTTGCTTGAGGCTTGACTGACAACGGCACGCTCTAATCGAGAATTTGGTATTGACCTATATATAATATATATGTAGGTATATTGATGCCTTTGGCTAAATAGGTATATATGGATATTGGATATAGACATAATTATTATCTGTATAATTGATCGGCATTAGTTGCGTCTTTGATGAGCAACATTAATCTTGTTTTGCAGAAGTTCAAGTTCTGCTTGGACGGCGACTGCCCGCTGTGGGCGCTGGCGGCGTTGCACGCGCTCGGCAGCCTGCCCGCCGCTGTGTGCCGCGCGCTGCTGCAGCACATCGTGGACGAGCTGCCTGTGAGTACACGAGTCTGCTCGGACTGCCCGTAGTGGTCGCTGGCGGCGCTGAACGCGCTCGGCAGCCTGCCCGCCGCCGTGTGCCGCGCGCTGCTGCAGTACATCGTGGACGAGCTGCCTGTGAGTACACAAGTCTGCTCGGACTGCCTATAGTGGGTGCTGGCGGCCGTGCACGCGCCCGGCAGCCTGCCTGCCGCCGTGTGCCGCGCGCTGCTGTAGCACATCGTGGACGAGCTGCCTGTGAGTACACAAGTCTGCTCAGACTGCCTACTGGGCGCTGGCGGCGCTGCACGCGCTCGGCAGCCTGCCCGCCGCTGTGTGCCGCGCGCTGCTGCAGCACATCGTGGACGAGCTGCCTGTGAGTACACGAGTCTGCTCGGACTGCCCGCAAGTGGTCGCTGGCGGCGCTGAACGCGCTCGGCAGCCTGCCCGCCGCCGTGTGCCGCGCGCTGCTGCAGTACATCGTGGACGAGCTGCCTGTGAGTACACAAGTCTGCTCGGACTGCCTATAGTGGGTGCTGGCGGCCGTGCACGCGCTCGGCAGCCTGCCTGCCGCCGTGTGCCGCGCGCTGCTGTAGCACATCGTGGACGAGCTGCCTGTGAGTACACGAATCTGCTCAGTCTGCCCGCTGTGGTCGCTGGCGGTGCTGCACGCACTCGACAGCCTGCCCGCCGCCGTGTGCCGCGCGCTGCTATCTAGTGAAAAATCTATATTTTTTACCTTTTGTAAATTGTAGAGGAAATAATAGAATACTTAGGCTCGGTTGCACCAAACTGTCTGTCACCGTTAAGACGTACGCTAAATTGTATTGTATGGAAATTTTCATAGTAATCTGCCGGTTGACGCTGATGAGTCCGTCAAAAGTGGTTGGTGCAACTGGCCCTTAGTCTTGACCGTTTAGTATGCTAGAAGTACATCGACTAGTCTATAGACTACAGTCTAAATAAACTTTAAAATATCGCTGTTCAAACTGAATATTATATTCAGAGACAGTTGAATTCAATTTTAGAAGTCGCGACAAGCTAAGCATGAAGTATATGCCGGTCGACGAAATTGAAAATGCTTGTGTTTCATATCCACTTTATTAATTTAAGTAATGTTAGGTTAAAACTTTCAACACGTACTTAAATATTATTTAACCCTAATTACTAAAATACATTGTGTGTGTTTATGTGATGTGTGTTGCTTACGTATGTGTAATTTGTGAAGGTGATGATATAGGTAAATAAGTATTTCTGAACAAAATGGAGGTACAAGAATAGACGGTACGGGCACATACATATACATGGAGGCGGAAAATGGTCCTTTCCAATTTGACCACGCTTTTTGCGAGCAAATATCATTTGGCTTTTTGCTTTTATTCCATTATTCGTCACTACGTTATTTCGTTGTCTATTTCTTGAAGATAAGATTCACAAGCTTTAGTAGAAGATAGTGTCTTTAAAGTAACAACTAATTGGACCTCACAATTTTGTATGTGACGAAAAAAATATTTAAATGGAAAACGAATTTCGTTCGTACAGTCGCCATCAGATATTTATCGGAGCGGCCAAGGTGGTCACAAATATCTGAACAACGCCTCTTTTCAAGGCGATAAAGTGCATATTCAGATATTATTGAGTACCCTGGCCGCTCCTATATATTTGATGGCAACTGTACATCATGAACACAATTTTAACCAATTAACCACTCATGTGTTGTATGCCCAAACGGTCCAAACTAGCAGAGAAAAAACATCCTCTAAATCCAGCTTCCATGCTTTCCTATTCTAATATTGATCTGAATTATCTTTGGTTTTCTGACCCCAAGTCACGTAGGTATTATGCTATCCTTGAATATTTTATTATGTTGACTTTACTGTATAAATTTTGCTATATAATAATTATTAACAATAGCGATTTTATGTTTTAGGAAGACGGGATCATGGACATATTAAAAGACACTAGTTTATGTAAGTAACATTTTACCATAAAGTTATCTATCCACCCGACTGTGAAGTCATTCTATGTAGGTATTATCACTTTCGCTTGCCCTCAAGGCTCTATATTCACGAGCTGAGTAACGTAACACATAAATATATGTATGTATATGTATGCAAATAACATTAGTGACGACACGAGTCCGCCAAGTTGTAAACGCACAGTAGGACTTGGTTAGCTACTAGCTATTGTCATAAAACTAGGCTGTGCGAGTTAGTTCGGGTTTCATAAAGTTTCAGAGAATTACTCATGAAGGGACTAATTCATACCTTGCTTCCTAGGTCTCTGTCTGATTAAAGCAGAGCCATATTAACACCTCTACAGGAGTGCATTCCATTAAATCCGTTTTACCTACTAATTACGGCTCGTCACTACGAGCACGAGTCACTATGCGCGTTGTCATTTGAGCTGGGGGCTTTTTGAAAAGGGATGCAGGCTAATGGATTCACTAAGCCCCGGTTAGGTACCTATTTTTATAAAAAAGATAACTGACAAGTTTTACACTATTATTTTCATTGAGGTATTAAAATCATTGGGTATTTGCTTCACGCAAATATTTATGTCGCTTACGTAGTTATACGTACTTATCTAAAGTTTAACCCGTTCGTTTGTCTTTTAATATAAGGTAAGGCAAGTGAGCGTCAATTGGTGTTCATTTAAGAACCATTATCTCTATAATATTCGAAATGGTATAAAAGTCTAACAACATGTTGTAATTTCTCTTACTTGAATAAAACTTTGGTGACATCTCCATTATCAAATTGGATTTAAAAACGAATATAATTTTGTCCAGCATCTCGCGAGGAGTCTGCCAGAGCTGCTGCAGCCATTCGCTGGGTGCTGCGTCAAACGTGGCGCGGTGGCTGCCCCGGCTCACAACTGACTCGTGATCTCCTGGTACTCGGCCTGCCTAGAACACATGCGTCGGCCCTGGCAGAAGCAGCAGACAACGGCAGAGAGGCGTATGAAGCCAAAATACAGAGCAGCGGATTTATGAGTGAGTTGTTCATTTGGCTCTCTTTTGTAATTCGTTCTCTCCCACCTCCCTCATGATGTCCTAGTACTCGATCTACCTAGAACACATGCGTCGGCCCTGGTAGAAACAGTAGACAACGGCAGAGTATGAAGCCAAAATACAAACAAGCTGATACATGGCTCTGTTGCCTACTGCTGTTGCATTCATACACGGCTAGCACATCTTGCGTTGTTGCGCGACTCTCCATACTTCAAGCGTGACTTGAAGTATGAAGTGACAGGCGACACCTTAAGATATGCTAGCCTGCATGGTCTCATACTTGAGCTGTCTAGAATGAATGGGTTAGTAGCAGTTGGTAATATATAAGTAATCACGCTTATCACGCATGACATGTTACAGGAGGAAAGCCCTTTAAGAGCTAAAATCATTTAGTTGGCACCATCTGTCTGCTGTACCTATTATTTTGTTAACTATAGGTACCCATATAGCGTAATTTGCCGTACTGAGTAAGTTCATCATTGTCACTGATTATACCAAAAGGTTAGCAATTCTTTGCTAAGCATATAGTGGCACTAGTCGGTATCATATAAAAATGTTATCCAAAAATAACCTTAAGTCAACAAACATAATAAAGTACATAATCATTTATTTCAGTCAACAGGCTAACAGACGTGACCACAAGCCCCGGGCCCGAAGGGAGTGTGGACACGATAAAGCTGTCGCTACACTCTGAAGACGTGACTGGTGAACGTGCGCAAGATAACTTGCTGGTCCACAAGTCGCAAGTGAGGACCCTGCTTAAGGAGCTCAAGCAGGCGCATCAGAAAATGGAGGAGTTGGAGAAGGCGGAGTAGATGCAGCATGTCTACTACTAGACTCGTATTTGTTATTATTTGGATAAGGCTACCTATATATTTTTATCTACAAATGTATATCTACACATGTATTCCTGACGATGTCACGAGGAAATAAGTTTACTGGTACCAACATTTTAATATGTATTTTTTTTTTGGTTACAAGTGTCCAAATGTGACGGTATCCGCTGAGTTAGCATTCAGTGAATCCGTTTGTTTATTTTCCTATTCTATTTAAGAATACTTAAATATGTGTTTACTCGTAGTTAGGGAAAATCTTATTGTAAGATGTGAAAACTCAAAGAAAGAAACAAATTTATCAGCATTCCAATGAAGAATGATTTTTATTTCCATTGTCTGCATGACTTACCCCTATATAACCTAGCTCCAATAAAAAAACATGGATTGCATAGGACCTCATCAACTACACTTAAGTATCTACCTACTTACTCCAAGTCTGTGAAGCGCCAGCTGAACAAGAGCAACCTAAAGATACAATAATATCTTACTATTTTAGAAGGAGGAAATGAAATCTGCGCTGCAGCGCCATCTAGTAGCTAGTAGTGTTACTATGGTACGGGTTAGTCTCGTTCAGATGGCGCTTCAAAGTTAGGAGCCTTAAAAATTTCTTAGACTGTCCGTCTCCAGAAAATAGGTCCTACTCTCTGCTATAGTGCGAGAAAGTGTCCGTAGTCGTAGGTAGGTAATGTAGGTATTATTATTTCATTATGTTATGATACGACATTATTTTGTGTTAGATACCTACCTACTTTTTTTGCAAATAATTTCTATATAAATAATAACGTTACAATTTCGTCGTGATTTAAAGTTCATTAAATTATGAACTCTGTCGCCAGCACCCGTTGATTTAAAATGTATACTGTCCTTGTTAGTAGAGCAGTTTTTATAGACGCTCGTAAAACTGTCGAAGGTGTTAACAACGCCATTTTCTTTCACCTAACAACATGCTTTTTATATTTAGTTACCTAATATTACCCTTGAATACTTTAAATATAAACTAGGAATTTTACTAAAGTCATATAAGATAAAAAATTTAACTTCACTCTAATAGAATAAATAACTAAAATTAAATAAATAAATAATTTTTTATTAAATATGGGACAATCTATTTAGACTAATCAAATTAGACTTTTTCGAAAATGTAATGGGGTTGGCAACTGTCAACGGTTTGGCCAGATGGCGCCAGCATAGCTAGGTCCCTTTCACTAGTATTCTTGTATGGGATTTGGCTTAAAGGCTAGCCCATCCAGGTCAAAAAAAATTAAAAAAAAAACCTGATTTTGACACTATTTGTAGGACTGACAGGGACCCAGCTATGCTGGCGCCATCTGTAAATACTTTCGACCGGCCAACCCCATTCCTAAAAGTGTAAACATATCTTTGTCGGCGACTGTACCTATATGTAAACTCAATAAGAAGTCAAAAATAATTTCATAATATGAAAACGCAAACATACAAAGACGAACTAATCTCTTTAAGGGATCTGTTACAGTACAGTTAACCTTTTGAGTAGACAAGAGAAGTGAAAAAAGGTAGACAAATGGGGCAACATGTACAAAAGTACGAGAAAGATAGATACGAGTACTATAGATACATACATACCTACTTACAAAGTTTATAGGAAATTTGTATATGGCCGCCATATAACAATTAGGTAGACAATTTATCGCTTTTATCTATGGACAGCATGACAATGGGGTTGGCAACTGTCAACGGTTTGGCCAGATGGCGCCAGCATAGCTAGGTCCCTTTCACTAGTATTGTTGTATGGGATTTGGCTTAAAGGCTAGCCCATCCAGGTCAAAAATAAATAATAAAAAAACAAGATTTTGACACTATTTGTAGGACTGACAGGTACCAGCTATGCTGGCGCCATCTGTAAATACTTTCCACCGGCCAACCCCATTCTTGTAATATTCACAAGACCTATGATGTCAACCCCGAATACCAGTATAACTTGAGCCCCGTATTCGAAGCATCTACTTTAATTCAGCTGTCTTGCTTACACTGGACTAATTGTAACGAAGCGCTCGGTCGGACATTTGTGAATAGCAGTACCTATTCTTAGAACGATCGCGTCTTCGGCAGGAGTCGTCTACAAATACAAAAAAAAACTTAAATACTAATAAAACAAACAGTATTCATTAATGTGGTGTCCGGCGTTTCCGCATGCGGCGCCGGTGCGCGAGCGATGTGTATAGCGTTGTTACGCTTGCACACCGTCGGGGCATGCGATTGCGGTGCCAGTGTGCTAATAGGCTGAAAAGTTCCAGAACAAAATTAAAACAATTTACTACAATCACTACAATAAAAAAAATCAAAAAGTTGATGTCGCTAGGGTCTTCTTCTAAGGGCTGGTAAGAGAAGTCAAATAAGTATCATAACTAAATTTTTATTAAGTACTTAATGTTATTTACATCAATTTTAACATAAAATTAATTATTAAGATTTAAGTGTAGCCGAATTTCATAAATATTTTTGGGTATCAAACGATTTTTTTGCCTAGCTAGAAATATAGTAGTCCGTCAGCCATATTTGCTGACATTATTTGCCAATTCTATTCACTTGGATATAGGTACTGTAACGTAATTTATTAAACACGCTGTACTTGGCTGTGCTTGTACGTAACCTGCGGAGGTTACATGTGCCATGTGCAAAAACTAACATTTTTGCATTGATGCCATTTGGAACCGACCTTTGGTTGACAACTGACAATTCTGACAATGACAACTGTCACTTGTCACTTGTCAGAGTCGTGCCGTGCTCATGTTGTTGCACCTATCACTTACAAATTATTTATAAAAGCTCATTTGTCTATTAATAAACCTACTCATTACTTTTAGAACAGTTTCGACATTACAGAGGCGCTTAAAGGTGCAGTGTTTATATTATACTGTCGTGTAATACGCATCCCAAATGCGTGCGAGGCACAAATATTTTCTCTCAAAATAACATTGTTTTACGCGAAAATGTGCAGTAAACAGTGGACTACATTAGCTTAAAACGCCCAAAATATTAGTGCCGTTCCAGTACTACACGATAAAGACGTAGTTATCACCAGATCTATCTGTGTGTCGTCTACACATCTATTCTTTGATAAGATTCCAATCAGTATTTGTGTTTAAAATTTTCGGATAAAATGTGCTAATCTATTGAGTGAGGAGGTGATAATGCGGGTTAGCATGTTGTGAACACGGTTTGAGAATATTTGAATAAAGTTTTAACATTCATTTATTTTATAATAAGAGTTGTTTATAAGTCAATATGCCTGGGAAGATCAAAGTGAAGGTGCTGGCCGGGCGCAACCTGCCGGTTATGGACCGCGCGAGTGACACCACGGATGCCTTCGTGGAGATCAAGTTTGGGAGTATTACCCACAAAACTGATGTGTGCAGAAAGTCCCTTAATCCTCATTGGAGCAGCACAGAATGGTATCGCTTTGAGGTATGTCAATAATAGATAAACAAATAGACAAATTTTTACACAATTGGTGTGGTTTGGTGATGTTTTAGTTGCAGGCATAAATTTTAGATTTCAATTAGAAGTGTAACTGATTTATATAAATTTATTTTATTATTTAAAAGCAACCAAAAGTCTAAGTAACTTGTTGACTTAGACATATATTCAATATAGTAGTTGTCCTGCTAATAGTTATTTAGAGTTTGTTTTCTGACCATGGTATAATAAATAAATAAATAAATAAATAAATAAATAAATAAATAAATATTATGGGACAATTTTACACAAATCAACCCAGTCCCACAGTAAGCTCAATAAGGCTTGTGTTATGGGTACTAGGCGACAATATATATAATAGATAGATATAGATAAATACTTAAATACTTAGAAAACATCCATAACTCAGGAACAAATATCCGTGATAAACACACAAATAAATGCCCTGACCAGGATTCGAACCCGGGACCTCCTGCTTCATAGGCAGGGTCACTACCAACTAGGCTAGGAGGCTGTTAAAATGGTATTATGATATTTACCAAAAATGTATAGTATGATTCTGTCTAGTTTGTGTTCAACTCATAGTGATGTGATTTTTAGACACAAGAGAATTAGTTTGTCTATTTTTACAAAGTAAGGATAATATTTTCGTTTTTTTGATGCATGCGTGTTTATGTTAACTTTTCAATACTAATTTTACAGTAGTAAATTAATAATAATAATCATCTGTTTACCATCATAAGCATGTGGAATGCTTCTATGCCATTATTACTTATAAGACTTATACCACATGCCACTTGTAAAAGCATTATTGTTTATGTTTTACTAAAAGCAAATTGTTTGCCAAGAAGTATTTAAACTGTGGCTAAAATTGTACAGTAAATGTAATTGTGTGCCAGGCAAAACAAATTATTTTATATAGTTTACGATGAACTGTAAAATGAATCATGCATTAATATTTATGATTGACAATAATGTCTGCCATATATTTAAATTACCTGTTAAGATTTTAAAATAATAAGTTACTGAGATTTTAATGATTTCAATGTCGGCTTGTAATTATGCAACAAAAGTAATGACTTTTTTAAATTTAAACACAGTATCTTCTCTGGCACATAATGCTGTAAAGGATAGCCATTGCTCTAGTATTTTCAAACGACTTCAAGATTTCGAAGGACTTTCACAATTCATCGGGATCTTTGTTCTTTTTGCTATTTTTGTATGTTCACCTATTATTCGAAGATTCTTGGACCGATTTGGAATTTTTTTTTTGTTTGAAAGAGTATACTTCACAGTTAGTCCCATTGTCACCAGATCCAGATCTGATGATGGGATCCTGGAGAAATCGAGGGAACTCTTCAACTTTTATAGGCACACTTATAGTGATTTCAGTATTTTTTACAGCAACTCGGGCATTCCCACTTGGAAAAGCAGATCCTAAGTGAAGTTGGTTCTATACATATAAATGACAAATACTGTAAAACTGTACCATTGTTTAACAGCTTTCTTACTGCTGCGGTTTCCGCATGCGGTGCCAGTGCGCGACCGAGATGGCCCTCTGCATGTGTATGCTGTCACGCTTGCAAACCGTCGCTGCATGCGGTTACGGCTCCAGTGTGATAATCGCCTTAATATTGTATTACAGATACTTACTACAATGTACAGTTGGAAACCTGTGCTGTGCTAAACCTAGTGCTAACCTGTGCTAGGCAGATTCATAATATTTGGTTCCAAAACTTGGCTCTGGTACAAATGCCATATGTTTGGTTTATTTTTGTAAATGTCTGGCGACCGTCTGCTAGTTGCTCATTATTTCTGTTATTCTAAACAGTTTTGCGTGTTGGCATGTTTGACGACGATATTTCCTTTGTTGTCGATGTTTACCAACATTTACGAAAATACTTGAATACCTACCTAAAACTTGACTAATATAAATGGCAGCCAGTATTTTGTATAACAAATAGGACTTCCTTTTCTTAATCGTTACCTTTGTAATATTTTAGCATTGTACAGAAATAGTGGCGTACAAATACAGAATTAACTTTTATAACTCACAAGTGCGCTATTTTTTGTAGTCTGTTAGAATACTCTGAGAACTACTCCTTATAAAAAAATATATCGGATCTTGACGTAGATTTAGGTATAAAGTAGGTATTTGTTAGCAGGCCTTATTAATTCAAGGTAAGATTATACAAGCGGTAAGTTTCTTCATGATATAATCCTATTTAATTGTTTGAACATCAACTGTCATTTACTAACGCATTTGTCAAGAGTTTGTTTCAGGATAATATAAAATGCTGAAAAAAAATTTTTTTTCACAAAAAGATTACTAAAGTGTTTTATGATTACTGAAATGTATTGAAAGCTATCAAAGATAACTATCAGTTTAATTTATAATAGATTCATCAATAGATCGATTTTATTTAAGCATTTGAATTTTAAATAGCGTTGTCTTGACCATAAAAGAAATTTAGAAAATTTCCAAGTCAGCGTGTTTAGTTTATTATCGTTATAGTAATGTATATACACAAAAACTAACGAATTCATCAATAGCTGAACAGTGCACGAGCTTATCAGTTCAATTCGTCATTTGAACGCAAGGAGATTTGCGCGGCAGTCTAAAGCGCGGTCAGCAGGAGCGGGTCCACCAATCACGACGCGCCGTAGCTTGTCATTCACCTTTCATACAACATTATGATAAACCCTTAACCGGGCCAGGCAATGTTTTTACTTTTGAATACGAATTGCGGTAGCCCACAGTATTGAAATAAAAGTACTTTTTTCTTGGTTTACTTTTAATATTTTATCAGAAAATACTTTATTTAAAGTTAGGTTTGATCGTATGAAACAAGGTTATAAGGAGTGTCCCAAAAAGGACGCAAGATTTGAAATTGATGAAAAACACATTTTTTTCGTTATCGTTATAATATATTTGTATATAAAATCTTGAAATACATAAAATAGGGTTATTCGTGGAATAATACGTCAGGCAAATGTCCTCCTAGGCTTTGCTGGCACATACGCACTCTTTTGTCAAAATTGTCTATGACCATTTTGCATAGATGCGGCTGAATTTCTCCAATGCAGCGTCGAATTTCCTCTTTTAAAGCATGAGTGTGCTTATTGGCACAGACTTTTCGGTTCACTGACTAACCGTCCCGCCGGCGGGTCGTGTCAGGCTCCGGCGCATAGGTATTTAACCGAGGCCGCGCGGGAGTTTCATAAGCCTGCCATAATAGTCTAGAGGCAAATTAAACAAAAGTCGTCTCCTTCACGATTTTCGTAGACATCTCTTCTAAATGCCTAAAACTGGTATGGATGTGTTCCTCGTAGTCTCCTGACTACGAATTGACGGGTCTTAGTTTATGGAGGGGGGGGGGGGCAAGTCGGTAAAAAAGGGGGGGGAGGGCAGATGTAGGGAATGCAATACCCGGCCATTTTTGGTACCCGGGTACCGACTTTGATTTTCAAAAACCCGGGTAATACCCGGTTTTGAACAATTTTTTATTAATTATTGGTTTTCATCGTTTTTACGGGTATTTAGTAATAAAATGCACTTTTGATTGCTGAGTTCGCATTTATTAATTGACAAACAATGATTTCGTACATGAAATATATAAATTTAACAGCTTATAGTATTAAAACAGCTGTAAATCACAATATTAATTTAGAGAGCATAAGACGTTAGGTTAGGTATACTTAATCTTTCTGTTTATTAATCAGAAATATCAAAGTTAACGGGAAATATGGAATATTCAAATGTAACAATAGATCTTCTTCTTCTTCTTAGTCGTATACTCTTGTCAGAGTAGTCGTGGTCATTGAGGTCGTTGTACAGCATTTTGTGTAGTTCTCCGCCATCCTTCTCTACTTAGTGCATTTCGCACGCACAGATTTAAGCGTGATCCGGTGAGGGCCTTCACTTGATCAGTCCATCGCATTGAGGGGCGTAATCTGGGTCTTGTACCATCCACTCTACCCTGAACAACAAGTCTCTCCATGGCGTCGTCTTCCTTGCGCGTCACGTGGCCGAAGTAACTAAGAATGCGAGAGTGCACAATTGCTGAAAGCCTTTGCTTAACCTTGAGCTCTTGGAGTATAGTTATATTAGTGCGGCGCTGAGTCCACGATATCCGCAGCAATCTCCTCCAGCACCACATTTCCAAAGCATCAATGCGTTTTCGTTCACTTTCTCTTACTCTCCACGTTTCTGCACCGTAAAATAACACTGGGAAAACGAGAGATCTTACGAGGCGAGTCTTAGTTGCCCTTTTGATATTGCGGTCTCTCCAGATTTTCTAGAGTTTCTCCATTACAAACAAACCATGCTGTTACGAAATTTTATGATATAATTTACAAAATAATTGAAATCAATGTTCCTCTGCGTAAAAATAAAAATTATGCTTACCCCAAATGGTTCTCGCACGCACTAATAAAAACACTCAAACGTAAGGAAAAAGTCTGGCGAAAATGGAAGACATATAAGTCTCTTCGGGATTATAGGGAATTCTCATTATTACGGGCACGCTGCAAATCGATGATGTTAACATGTTTCCGAAATTATACTGACAACACTGAAAATGCGATGAAAACTAACATAAAATCATTCTGGGCGTATATCTCGTCTTTAAAAGAAACAAAATTAAACTACCCGCACACTATGTCACTAGGCAATGCGTCTGCCAGTACTGTAAATGATGTCTGTGAACTTTTTTCTACGTTTTTTAACACTGTATTTGAAAGCAAAAGCAAATACAACATATTTGATCTCGTTGACTTACCATGTAAACCATCTGCTAATGTTATCGCTGATATACACATAAATTGCGCAGACATTATGCGCAAACTTCGACAACTAGACGTCAACAAGGGCCCAGGCCCGGATAAAATAAGCCCACATTTTCTTAAACATACTTCATCGGCAATAGTACACCCACTTGAAATCTTGTTTAATAAATGCCTCCTGGAAGGTACATTTCCCGAATACTGGAAGATATCATATGTAAATCCTATTCACAAGTCCGGATCTAAATCCCAAGTAACTAACTACAGGCCGATATCAATCCAATCGTGCATCTCTAAATTGCTGGAGGCTCTTATCCATGACGTAATCTACCCACTTGTAGAAAATAACATTATACCCCAGCAACATGGTTTTATGAAACGTAAATCAACTACAACTAATCTTTTAGTATACACAAACTTCCTTTTTACCTCCATGGACAAACAGACTCAGGTTGATGTGGTTTATACGGACTTCTGTAAGGCCTTCGATAAGGTCGACCATTTATTATTGTTACGCAAATTAGCTTTTAATGGCATTAAAGGCAACCTGCTAAGATGGTTCGCTTCCTACCTAGATAATCGTACACAGAAAGTAATCATAAATGGTTACGAATCTCGGGCAACACTGGTATCTTCCGGTGTAATCCAGGGTTCTATATTGGGACCGCTGCTATACTCCCTATTCATCAACGATATCAATGAATGCTTTTCGAATTGTAAGTTTGCCTTGTTCGCCGATGATCTAAAAATATATAAAGCAATAAAGAATAAAAGCGACTGCAAGCTTATCCAAGACGACCTAGACCGTTTTCATGCCTACTGCCTAACTAATAAACTCCACTTAGCTTACGATAAGTGCGTGCATATAACGTTCACTAAAAATAAACAAAAAATACTAGTAAATTATAGCATTGGTAATGTACCAGTAAAAAGAGTATCTCATGTTAAGGACCTGGGGGTTACACTTGATGAAAAGCTTACTCTCGATAAGCATATCCACTTAATTACTTCTAAAGCCTATCAAATGCTAGGATTCGTTCTTAGAGCGGCTAAACCACTAAAAAAACCCTCATCTTATTTTTTGCTGTACAAGTCCTTGGTTCGGCCGTACCTAGAATATGCATCTGAAATTTGGAGCCCCTATTACGGAATCTACAAAAATGCGGTGGAGGCGGTTCAAAGGCGGTTTCTGAGATCCCTCCGCTATAGACTAGCGCATGTCCCACTTCCACACGACAAGCTCCTCGAGCGTTACAAACTCAAGAGTCTGACTAGTAGACGTAACGCAAAAGACGCTAGTGTTCTCTTCAATATATGTAAAAGTCACTATAATTGCCCTGAACTCCTGGACTGTATTGGTTTCCGCTAGGGAATGCAACCCGGGTACCCGAAAACCCGGGTACCCGGGTACCCGTCTATATTTGGAGTCGGGTAAAACCCGGGTTTTTAACTCATAACCCGGGTTTTACCCGTAATTTAGAAATCGGTAGAAAAATAAGGAAAACGTGAATAAACTTAAAACAAAATGTTCTATTACTTCTGTAACTGTATCCCTAACTTACTGTGTGAGTTATAACTATTAAATTAAAATTAAAAGGCATAGCATAAATGGTCCGAACATATTTTACACTTCAATTCTACCTATCGCTTGATAGCTTTAATCAATCATTCCAGTAAAATTTTACTGCACAACCTAAATGAGAGACAAAAGGCGTATATCAGCAAATAAATCGCACCAGAACAAGCCGGATTTGTTAGAGGAAAAGAAACTAGAGAACAGATTCTCATATTGCGCCAGATAATACAGAAAGCCAGAGAGTTTGACAGACCAACGTGCATATGTTTTGTTGACTTTCAGAAGGCATTTGACTCAGTTAACTGCTGTGGGATGTTCTCTTACGAATGGGCGCTCCCAACGATCTCGTCCATATATTAAGAGAGGGCTGTATGAGAACAACTCCGCGTCAGTAAAAGTGGACAATACAATGTCAAAGCCACTCCACCCTTCGGCTGGGGTATGTCAAGGGTGCATACTATCGCCCTTGCTCTTTTCTGTAATCTATACTGAGCACATAATGAGGATAACGCTTGAAGGCTGGACGGATGGTATTCCAATAGGTGGGAAGAATATCTCCAATCTGCGTTACGCTGACGACATGGACACCACACTCACAGCAACAAGATTGTATAGCAGTGCTATTGCGTCGCGTTGAAACAGTTAGTCTCGAATTCGGTTTGAAGATCAACCGACTAAAAACCAAGATGATGGTCATGGACCGTAACAACAGCAATAAGGCAAAAACTATTGGAAACTGTGGAGTTGTATCATCATACTATATGTATTGGGGTCACTGGTCTCAAACGGTGGCGGCTCCGAAGATGAAATCAAGCGACGCATAGCAACAACTAGGTCTGCAATGCAGAAACTCTCGAAGATCTGGAGAGACCGCAATATCACAAGGGCAACTAAGACTCGCCTCGTAAGATCTCTCGTTTTCCCAGTGTTATTTTACGGTGCAGAAACGTGGACAGTAAGAGAAAGTGAACGAAAACGCATTGATGCTTTGGAAATGTGGTGCTGGAGGAGAATGCTGCGGATATCGTGGACTCAGCGCCGCACTAATATATCTATACTCCAAGAGCTCAAGGTTAAGCAAAGGCTTTCAGCAATCGTGCACTCTCGCATTCTTTGTTACTTCGGCCACGTGACGCGCAAGGAAGACGACGCCATGGAGAGACTTGTTGTTCAGGGTAGAGTGGATGGTACAAGACCCAGATTACGCCCCTCAATGCGATGGACTGATCAAGTGAAGGCCTTCACCGGATCACGCTTAAATCTGTGCGTGCGAAATGCACTAAGTAGAGAAGGATGGCGGAGAACTACACAAAATGCCGTACAACGACCTCAATGACCACGACTACTCTGACAAGAGTATACGACTAAGAAGAAGAGGAAGATCTATTGTTACATTTGAATATTCCATATTTCCCGTTAACTTTGATATTTCTGATTAATAAACAGAAAGATTAAGTATACCTAACCTAACGTCTTATGCTCTCTAAATTAATATTGTGATTTACAGCTGTTTTAATAGTATAAGTTGTTAAATTTATATATTTCATGTACGAAATCATTGTTTGTCAATTAATAAATGCAAACTCAGCAATCAAAAGTGCATTTTATTACTAAATACCCGTAAAAACGATGAAAACCAATAAATAATAAAAAAATTGTTCAAAACCGGGTATTACCCGGGTACCCGGGTTTTTGAAAATCAAAGTCGGGTAATACCCGGGTACTAAAAATGGCCGGGTATTGCATTCCCTAGTTTCCGCGCTACATCCTATAGAACGCGAACGACATCCCTATTCGCAGTACCTACATCTTCTACTAACGCAGGGTTACGAGCTCCTCTACGCAGAATGTGCCACGCCTACAATAGTAGCCTCGTCTCGGTTGACATATTTAACAATAATCTTGCTAATTTCAAACGTAAAGTAGACTTGCTCCTATGAAATGTATAATCCTACCTTCTTAAGTAGCCTTAGTAACTTCTTATACTTACTTAGGTTAAATTGTGTCTATCAGTAATCTTGAATACTGTAATGCAAATTAGCAATGAACGTAGAAACATAATTGGCCCGTTATGAGTGTAGTTTTATGTTATTAACGTGAATCTTATAAGTTATAATCAGTGTAAGTTGATACAATCCCGTATTGTTCTGCGTAATTTTCCTTTTTTAGTGTAACTTAGTTGATATGTAGTTTAATATAACTCGCTATATCCGATGACATTGCCACCTAAAATACTTTTTTTGTTCATACGTCTCAGTGGAAATTGTCCTAGGATGTAGGCTGTACCTATTATGTTTTAAGCTCTCACTTCTGATTTCTATTATCTACCTATGTCTGTTTTTTTTCCCAAAATAAAATAAAATAAAATAAAATAAAAAATTGCAGACCTAGTTGTTGCTATGCGTCGCTTGATTTCATCTTCGGAGCCTCCACCGTTTGATACCAGTGACCCCAATACATATAGTATGATGATACAACTCCACAGTTTCCAATAGTTTTTGCCTTATTGCTGTTGTTACGGTCCACGACCATCATCTTGGTTTTTAGTCGGTTGACCTTCAAACCGAATTCGAGACTAACTGTTTCAACGCGACGCAATAGCGCTGCTATACAATCTTCGCTTGTTGCTGTGAGTGTGGTGTCGATGTCGTCAGCGTAACGCAGATTGGAGATATTCTTCCCACCTATTGGAATACCATCCGTCCAGCCTTCAAGCGTTATCCTCATTATGTGCTCAGTATAGATTACAGAAAAGAGCAAGGCAAGGGCGATAGTATGCACCCTTGACGTACCCCAGCCGAAGGGTGGAGTGGCTCTGACATTGTATTGTCCACTTTTACTGACGCGGAGTTGTTCTCATACAGCCCTCTTAATATATGGACGAGATTGTTGGGAGCGCCCATTCGTAAGAGAACATCCCACAGCAGCGGCCATTTAACTGAGTCAAATGCCTTCTGAAAGTCAACAAAACATGTACGTTGGTCTGTCGAACTCTCTGGCTTTCTCTTTTATCTGGCGCAATATGAGAATCTGTTCTCTAGTTTCTTTTTCTCTAACGAATCCGGCTTGTTCTGGTGCGATTTATTTGCTGATATACGCTTTTAGTCTCTCATTTAGGTTGTGCAGTAAAATTTTACTGGAATGATTGATTAAAGCTATCAAGCGATAGTTAGAATTGAAGTGTAAAATATGTTCGGACCATTTATGCTATGCCTTTTAATTTTAATTTAATAGTTATAACACACACAGTAAGGTAGGGATACAGTTACAGAAGTAATAGAACATTTTGTTTTAAGTTTATTCACGTTTTCCCTATTTTTCTACCGATTTCTAAATTACGGGTAAAACCCGGGTTATGAGTTAAAAACCCGGGTTTTACCCGACTCCAAATATAGATAGGTACCCGGGTTGCATTCCCTAGGCAGATGGCGGCCGAACGTCATCGATTATTTTTACTTCTGGAGTCCTATGACTTAAGTACAATAAATAAATGCAAACTAATTGAGAACTCCCTTAATTGAAGTCGGTTAATAAGTCGGTTCCGGATAAATTTAGGGACAATAGTAAAATAAGATAAACAAGAATGGCTGACTGACAACTGTATTTCTAAGCAAAAATAGCATTTGACACAAGACAAAATATTATAAAAGAATTTCGTTTTCACTGAAATATAAGTAATTCATGGATATTTTGACTAAAACTAAATGAAAATGGTAATTTTATGTGTAAAAATTGACAATAAAGCCGTGACTGTTTTTAAAAAATAAGTGATTGCGAAGCAATTAAGATAAATGTTGACATTATGAGTATTTTACATTTCTATTAACCCCGACATACTCGTATGTAAGTTACTGGAACTGTAAGGTCGCAGTTGATTAGCGTGGTAGATTTACCACGCTCCTCCTCGCTTTGCTCGTCGTCGCATCTATCTGGGCTCTCTCAAATCATAGTTGTCCGTGATAATATTCAACAAAAACAAACTTAACTTTTAAAGTACAAAATATATTTTTAAAATGTTGTACTCGTAGATAATACACGTATAAATGGCATACACACCATGAGATTATTAAACGAAGAATTTAGGTACCAAATAATGCATTTTACTAACGTTTTACCATGCTTTATTTTGTTAATTGCCCTGAATAGCAAATGAATAATTTGCCAAATAATGTTTTGTAATATAGTGTATTTGCAAGCAAATAATTTGTCTTTTGAACTATTTGTGAAACAATCATATATAAAATTATTTATGGGAATCATTGTGAAATGAATATTTTATTTTGTTTGTGATATGAATATTTTATGAAATGTTGTTTGCCAAATGATTGGCTACCCTATGTAATACTATATAACGGAGTATTGATGAATTTTGTTCAGAATGGGTCACTACGTTTCGTCTTACAATGGCAGCCGACCGTCGTCGTATTTTCATTATTTCTCAGAATCTATTTAACGGATCAATTCGTGATTTGTGTCATTTGAAATTATTTTAAATTTACTGAAATAATCAGTTTTTTGAAGTCTAAGTTGCAAAATTAACCATTTTTTTAGGATTGTAACATATGTATTTACTCTAATAGACTGGAAGAAACGGGCATATTTGAAGAAAAGTCATCATCGACATTTCTTCCAAATACCTAAAACTGGTATAGATATATTCCTCATTGTGATGGATGGACATGAATTGGCCAGTTTTATTTTATAGAGGGGGGGGGGGGGGGGGGAGTCATTGAAATATGTTCACATTTCGGTCTATGGGACCGATATATTCGTTTGAGATGCAATTTTAAAGATCATTAAACGTACTATAATTGTTTTTGAATAATTGTAGTCATCACTTTAGCCTTATACAAAATATTTGAAAAAGTATGATTTTTTACCGTGCATGTTGGCGTAAGTACTGATAATACATGCTTATAGCTCAATAAATTGTAACTTTACCGCAATTAATGTTATTTTCAAATGTTTTGTTTTGTAAACGACTACACTGATGACTACGGTTATTTACAATCAATTATAGTACATTAAATAATATTTACACACGAATTTTTCAGTTCCATAGGACTCGAGATGTAAATAAATTTCGATGACGGTCGGCCACCATCTTTCCCCCCTCCTTTTTTCGACTCGTCCCCTCCTCTTAAAATAAAATTGATCAATTCATATCCTGGAGACAAGGAGGACCATATCCATACCCGTTTTAGGTATTTGGAAGAGATATCGACGACTTTTCTGCAAACAAGCCTGTTTCCACCAGTCTATTAGGTAAAAATGTTACGTTTTCAAAATAAATCTAAAAACTGTTAATTTTACATCTCAGACCTTAATTAACCTATTATAGTAAATTTAAAATGCATTCAAATGATACTCATCAGGATTTGATCCATAAAATAAATTCCGTGCAATAATGAAAATACGACGTCGATCGACCGCCACACGCTAGTTTTTTGAAAGCTCATACATTTTCCCGTCTACTTTATAATAATACATACTTTATTTATTGAGTTATAAGCATGTTTTATCACTACTTTATCTAAACAGGCACGGTAAAAAATTCATATTTTTTCAAATATTTCGTAAACGACTAATGTGATGACTGCCTCTATTTAGAAACAACTATAGTACTTTAATGGTCTTTCAGATGACATCTCACACAAATCGATCGGTCCGATATGATTCGAGTTGTGAACAAATTTCGATGATGGTCGTCCGCCATCTTTCCCTCACTTTTTTCGTATCCCGCCCCCCTCCCCCCTTCCATAAACTAAAACCAGTCAATTCGTATTTTGAAGACCACGGGGAACACATGTATACCAGTTTTAGGTATTTAGAAGAGATGTCGACGACTTTTCTCCAAACAGGCCGATTGCCTCCAGGGTATACTATTTCCTACCGAATATGGAACAATACAACAATAATTTTGTATGCCAATAGGCAAAACACAGAGCACCTTTGTAAATTAAGACCCTATTTGTACCACCTGTGTTATACAAATAAACATTTAATTTCATTAAAAAAATACATTTTCGGAAAATAGTAGATTGTTTGACAAGGGTCTAAAGTAAGCCATATTACCACTAGGTGGTTATTTTCTCGAACCAAGTGAGGAAAAATTGTTCTTGTCGTAATATGGGTTTTAGACCATAGTCATACATACTATACAGACTTTACGAAATTAGACTTAAAGGACATAACAATAAGAACTATGAGAAGTGAAATTATGTATACATAACACTGATTTAGACTTTCACGGTTTTTACTCATAATTATTTGTAATAAACGGGACTTAACCGCGTATATAATTTTTAAATTACCTTCGACGTTTCGAGGACGACATTGTCCCCGTGGTCGCGAAGAAAGACTGGCTCCAGTTGACATCAACATCTTCTAGCCGCGCGAGTTTTTCGAACTACCCGCACTTGGTCTTGATTATCAACTTGAACGTTTTGCACACTAGGGATGTCACTCGGCCGACACACAAAACTCACAATGTCCGGCTTTCGAACCGGCGGTATTCGTTGACGCCTACATTTACTAATGACAGGATTCCATGTAGATGAGATCCTAAAACCATCGTCCCGATTGAAATTACAGTGTTTTTTGATTTCAATGGCTTCACGAACTTTTCTACTATAAAACCGACGATCCGTAGAAAGGATTTTAGGATTATGAAGCTCTATCCAATGGTTCGGTCCTGACTCTAGCAAATGCTCAGCAACGGCAGACTTGTTCACCTGACGATTTTTGACAGCTGCTATATGTTCCTTGACTCTTTCTGCGATAGTTCTCTTTGTTTGTCCTATGTAGGAACTACCACAACTGCAATCGATCTTGTAAACGCCAGGTGACTGGAAAGGTATAACGTCCTTCGGTGACCTTAGATTTTCCTTAGATTTTTTTTTTTTTAATTATATACGCGGTTAAGTCCCGTTTATTACAAATAATTATGTATACATATTAGCACTAGAGCTTAAATGTACGACAGACTTTTAGAGCATGAGAAGTGAAAAAGTAGGAATGTCCGCTTTTTCATTCATTCGCACCATAGAGGGGCATGCTCTCAACAAAAAAAACATCGCACTTTATAGTAATCATTATCAAACCAAGCTTCGCATTAGGCAGTCATATTATTCACTCTGTGGACCAAACGTAAAGATACAATATTCGCGTGCTTATTGGGTTACCATGGAAACAGCAGACAGGCAACGGCGCGCATCGGTCAGGCAACAGCGCGCGGCGCGTCGTGATTGGCCCCGCCGCTAGCGCCATGCCATGACGCGATAGACTCCCGCTTTAATCTCCGCGCGTTTGGATTATGTTTAGAACTGATAAGTTCAGAAAACTTCGAGCGATTGATAAAATCGTTAGAACTTTGATGCAAGTTTTAGTATAAAGATAATGAACAGAATGCGCCCACTTGAAAATTTCGGAGATTTCTTATATAGCTATTAGAACGCTTTAAAAATTCAATTGTTCATTAAAAAATAATCTATTGAATAATGTGTTATAAATCAAATCTATTACTCGCCTTAGATAGTTTTTAATATATTTTAGTTAACATATACCACTTAAATTATCTTTTGGAGGAAGTATATTTTTTTTATTTGTTTTAAATTTAAATAAATACGGCCATTGGTAAATCTGTTAGCAAATGTCAGGGTACATTCATATAGTTAAATCCGATAGTCGAATGAAAAGAAATACCACTCGAATTATCTTATCTTGAATTTACGAGTGTCGCAAACAAATACCTATATTATACCTACAGCATCCTCGAAAACAGTTAGAAAAAAATTTTCGCCGTTAGTGCTCATTGTACTCTTACTGATAATAAAATAAAATCGGACTTGTGAGTTATAATTTTTTAAGGCCAAATTTAACGTTCCAGTATCGGCCTAAAATGGCCAGTGAAACATTTGAAACTGAGAACTACTTACGTTAGATTCAATTCAAAGACCTTTGATACTAAAGTACCTACTCAAATTAAACAACCTTTCTTTCTCGCATACCTTATGCTCTTTAGTGAACGCTGGTTTCGCATTGTGTACTGTTCCGTGAAAAACGACGAGCATCAACTATCAATGGCATACGGTTTCACGAGAGTTTCACCTTCTAGACGGAGAGCTGGCCACGTCAGATATGACACAGTAATGAGAGCAACGAAACCCCTCTAGTTAGTTTGTTGTACTATGCTTATGTCTAGATCCGAACATCTGGCAGCTGTAAAGTGGTGGAGGTCAAAGAATGCAAATAACTTGAAGAAAAAAATCCTCAAGTTCTGGGTTTGATGCAATACTATGGAAAATTATGTAATTAATTAGATTATATCACAGCCAAAGTTTCTGTTGGGGGAAGCAGTGCCAAATGATGTATTAATGCAAATTTAAGTTACTCGCCTACTGCATTTGTTTCCGCAATAATACACAATGTTTTTTGTTCTAATGACTTAACTTCCGCAGTTTTTACCTATTTCAGTATTACTTTATTCCAACTTAAAAACTTTGTTGGTCTGTCACTCTGACCTCCACCTATTAAAAGCTGCCAGATGCCTGAATCTGGCAATAAGGATGGTTATGCAATCTAACTACTTAGATAGGTTTCATTGCTCTCATTATTGTGTCATATCTAACGTGGCTAGCTCTTAAACCATTCGTTATTCTAATGTTGCGATGCTTGGAGCATTACATTGGTTGTCTGGTAGAGATCGCTTTTTAGCGATAAGACCGCCTGTTGCTACCTATGTAGATTCTAAACTTTTTATTACTGTACAATTTTATTTTATTTTTGGTGCAATAAAGAATATTGTATTGTATTGTATTGTGTGTGTACATCGTCATATAGGTACCTATTTATAACTTATGGAATGGCACCAATTCATTTCGTGTTTTAGTCAAATTATCAATTATTTCTGTCTCTTCCGTTGTGTCATTGCGTCACTGTGCCATTGCCATATAAAGTAATACGATGCAACACGAATGTTTGGGCAAATTCGAGAGCAATACAAAAATTTATTGGAACAATTACATGCCGGCATACCGTAGGTACAGTCGAAGTCAAAAATATGTTTACACTTTTGAACCTTATTACAAAGGAGTAAGGTGTAAAAGTGTAAACATATTTTTGACTTCGACCGTACATACCCCAAACATCACATGGTAGCAAACAGAAAGAAAAAAGGCAAGGTGTTTCAGTCAGGGCTCTAAACAATCGTCTTGCATTTTTATTTCTTTAATTAAGGCAAACGAAAATGACGAAACCACACTAAGCATATTCAGTACACTAGATGAAATTAGCGCCGTCAAACATTTAGACAGTGAACTCTCTGTAAGTACTTATATTAAAACTATTATCTAATCTGTGCCAATAACCTACTTCGACGCTATCACAGGTGGACGAATCAGAGCTCCAAGACGAGCCGCTACAGCTGCGCCTGATGGATCACGACACCTACTCTGCCAACGACGCTATCGGCAAGGTCGTCATCAGTCTTGCGCCCCTACTGGCCAGGATAGCCAACATCAAGGGGGGTACTGCGGCGCCCCACGGAGGTATGTACCGTATCCCAACGTAAAACAGTTTGGTTTGGGTTGCCCCATGTGACAAAGGTCATTAACTTTTTGCCGCTGCTCAATGAACCCTGTGGTCCGCTTAGCAATCATTTTTAAGAAATACTGCTAGCTAACCTTCCAACCTAACGAGAAAATAGGCCTTGTTAAGACCAGGTCCATTTTATTCAAATGCTTTCCTTCATTGAGAAACGACGGGTAAATATGAAATAATATTTGGTAGGTACACCAGTTCCGAGAAACTTAGCGGTACGGTACGAGCCGGGGTTTGGACCCGCTGTCCCGGTATTTAAAGTCGGATGCCTTACTGCCAACATTTATGATTCAATGAATGATTTTTTTGCTAGGAGCCATGATGTCTGGCTGGATCCCGGTGTTCGACACGATGCACGGGATCCGCGGCGAGTTGAACGTTATCGTGAAGGTGGAGCTGTTCTCGGACTTCAACAAATACAAGACCTCCAGTTGCGGCGTGCAGTTCTTCCACTGTGAGTTTCAATTGGGAATGAGTCTCTAAAACTAGATACTGCTTACTCCATACAACTGGTTATTAGCCTGAAAGCCTTACATTATGGAGGCTAGACGAATGAGTGGACTGTGAGAGGAGCGGGTAGATGGCGTGAATACCAAGTTTTACGACGGGTGCCCTATCCCCCTCCACCCACGCCTTCTGACCGCTCCTCCCACAGTTCTTTCACAATGTCAAGCTTTCGGGGTAATAACCACTCCACCACTTACTAGACACACATACCTGATGGGCCACGGTTCAAGTGGTATGTTTTGTCATAGATAAATGAGTAGATAGATTGCTAACTCCATACATAGCAAAACTACTAATTAAATAATAAGTCGTATGGGAGGTATGCTTAAACTCATTTATACTAAGTTTTAAGCACACTTAAACCGTAGTACGTATTAAGCTGTAATCTTTTGAATAATAACTTTTAGCAAAGCTCGCTTAAAACTTATTATATTTACGCATTTAGTCATGTATGGAGAGAACACTCTAGGTACTTAATTCTCTTTGGTTTTGTTGACATAGCCATTACGAAATACTGTCATCTCTTGTTTCAAAACCATCTGTCTAACTAGTCAATGTTAAGAGCTTTAGACCTGTCTTTATTGTGGGTCGTCTGACTAAATCGAAGTTCCAAATATCTACCTTTTTGTTCTTAAAACATAAAATAATAGGTGAAATTCTTGGCAAAGATTATGGTCGCTAATGAGATGTACAATCCACATATTCGGCCAAGGCCGACCAATGCAGGAGCGTTTATACCTTAGGACCAAGAGGGCCAAAGACGGCTGGGTTCAGGACGGCGGTCATTCAGGTACCGCCCCACATGAAGGCCTATATGGCCCGGGGCGCCAAATTTCAAAATAAGTATAACTTTTTACCCTATACCTCAGCACCGTATCGCTGCGCGTTACCCAATGTGTAGATCAGGCATAAACCACCTAATATTTACTTCAAGGTCCAATGATACCGCCCGGCTACAAGGTCACAGCTATTCACGGGTTCGTGGAAGAGCTAGTCGTCAACGACGACCCCGAATATCAGTGGATCGACAAGATTAGGACACCGAGAGCTTCCAACGAGGCGCGGCAAGTCGCTTTCATCAAATTAAGCAACCAGGTAGGTAACATCCCAGCCAGACAACTGTTCACAATTGTTTTCGTGATATTTTTATGGTAAGTCAGCAAGCGAGCTTGGGTTCAAAAGCTGGTCACGACTTAGTTGTTAAGAGAATAAGAACGCGTGTAGATTATTCTGAACACCTCACTCGCTCTGCTGCTGACTGTATCTATGTCATAATTCCTTAAAGACCCAATGTTTCGATATTTATTTAACGAGTTATTCTCAGTCTTTAAATTGAGCATTTTTTGAGGTAAATGAAACAATACGTAGGTACTTTTTGTCTAGATATAAACGTAAATATGAGTTTCTTTACCACAATGCACTATTAAATTATTCTCCATGTAATTGACATTTTATATTCATGCCACGCAAATGTCAGCAAATCTACCAACAATAGATTATCGTATGAGTTAAGTAATACTGGTATGCCCAGAAAATCCAGAAATTTAAGTATGTATAGTCGCCATCAAATATATCGGAGCGGCCAGGGTACGCAAAAATATCTGAACATGTCCTTTATCGTCTTGAAAATAGAGGCGTTGTCCAGATATTTCTGACCACCTTGGCCGCTCTGATATATCTGATGGCGACTGTAGATACTGCAAAGTAAATAAATGAATGTAAATGTTATTTTTTAGGTGCAAAGATTGGTAGGCCTGAAGGCGGCGGAATTGGGCGCCAACGCAGTGGTCGGATACCAGCAAGACTTCGACTTGGAAGGGGAGGCGGGTGTGGTCGCCAGGGCCATCGGTCAGTGTTGTAAATGTACCGACCAGTTTGATTACTACCCTTGCAAAACCTTGTCATACTCATAATAGATAGTTTAGTTGCGCAGAGTTACGTGTATGCTTATCCACGGGCAATTACCATTGTGACATGGTTCTATAGTGGCCTAGGAATCTAATTTGTTGACCGCACGCTTCTCAATGCGTCATTTTCAGAATTTTATAACCGCAAAATAATTATATATCTAAAAATAAGCTACATGCTACATGGAAAAAATGCTAGTCTCGCAACGCTTACTAAGAACAAAAAGGGTAGAATAATTAATGTAGCACAACCTAAAAGCAAATTTATTTGTGTATCAGGTCTTTAATTTAAAATAATTGTGAACAGGTACGGCAGTCAGTATCACCGCGTCGCCAATGACTAACCAACCTTCCAGCGTGCCCCCCTGCTCGCAACAGTGAGTCTTATGTTAATTTCAAATGAAATCCAATATCTATGGGATTAAAAGACAAATAATATTTTATTTTATTTTATGGCAGTTATATATTTGAATAAATAAAATGTAGATAAAATGCAGTAGGACCGGTATAGGTATAATTGAAAACGTCTTTCATTGGGTCAGCTCTTAAAAGCACCGCTTTGATTGTGCATTTAAATGTCGTTAAAACTAAAAACCTATAGAAATAAAACTTATAAAAATACTCATGAATTTATGTTTGCATGGTGTGTCGTGTCGCTTCATAACATAGACAACTCAATAAGTACTTGGACATTTTAGCGACCGAAAACGAGAGTACGACCGATCTGAACGAATACTTCCAAACCCACCAAGACGAGCTACAGAAATTACTGTACATACTCAACCCGAAAACGTCGTCCATGCTCGACGAAACAGAGAATATAGAAGACGAAGAAATTGAGAAGAGCTTCGAGTTGTCCAGACAAACGAGCATCAAAAGTTACACGGGAAATTATTCGATTTATCAAAATGACTATGGGCCTCACGACAGCATGAGACACTTGTCTGAGGATCAAACTGATTTGAACAGGCTTTTGAACCGCAGCGATTCCAGCGAGTCTATGGGACCGTTAAAAAAGATAAAACAACTTAAAACCAGTATTTTTAGACTCGGAAGTATGAAATCACGAAAACCCGATCAAGCTGATGATGCCATATCTATAAAGTCAAATACTTCAGATACGTCAAGGATTTCTTTGTCGGATATAAAGAATGAGTTCAAAAAATTAAAGAGATTAAAAAAACCTAAACTACGGAAAGCTTTTGCTAATAAATCAGACGAAGGCATCGGTATGGCCTCGGTACTTGCTAGGTCAGTTATACATGCCCATACGAGTCTCGCATGCATCGCTGAATCGCAAGATTCTGAGCCGTCTCCAAGCTCTACTCTAAGACGGACCAGCGAATCTGAGCCTGCTATTAATGTATCTGACGATGAACAAGCAAACAGAGATTCCGAATCTTACGATAGCAAATCTATCGATAGCGATAAGAGGAAATTGCCAGCTATAAAGTTTTCATCGCTGAAAAACGTCTCTACCGATGAGGAAACAGAACACACCGAAGGGCGTCAACGAAAACTATCAGAATCATGTCCCTCCACCCCGGTGGCTGCCAGAAAAAATCTTCTCAAGCTGCCTGGTGATCCTGGTTATTTTGGTTCCGTTTCGTCTGCCCTGTCTGCTGATAGTTCTGAACCTTACTCCAGTTCTGAAGAAGAAGACGAGAGTTCCATGAAAACAGATACCGAAAAGACATACGAAACTACAAGTTCAATAGTAAAGTCGGTCCTTAATAACGACGTAAATCCCGCGTTTATAGCACAAATGGATAAAAAACTAAGTGTGCTGCAATATAAAACTCCAGATCTTTACGACAAAAAAAATCAGCAAGTCAATGAGAACGACACTATTCAAAAAGAAGCATCTAAAGAGACTCCGGTAACAGATGAACATGAAAATCGCAACAGCAGTGAGGAGAAAACTAAAGACCTGACATTGGAAATTAATATGCCAGAAGCTTCTACCAGTGTTGGAGAAACCCACACGTTTGTAGAACCAAAATCACATAATCTTCATTTCAAATTTCACAACCCATTCTCACATCACAAGAAGGTATCACAGAGCCTCAGCGCCCCATCATCTCCCGTAGAGAAGAAAGGTTTTGTGTATCGCTCCTCATCCAAGATCAAACGCCAGCTCTCCAAAATATCCAAAAGCAGCATGATCAAAAGCCTGTCTCATTACTCCTTGTTGCCGAAAAGAAAACACAGCGACCCGAAACCTGCTTTGAGCCAACCTGGATCTGCTTCTGACGTCCCTTCAAAAGCACCCAGCGAAACTGTTCTAGGATCTGCCTTTCTGTCATACTCTGATTTACTTAGTCTTGACAAGGAAGGCATTACTAATACTCGTCTTCATAAAAGCGATGAATTCACGCATTCAAAGGTCTCGATGTATATTGGTTCTGAACCTGTTTCCAGGGCTTCTGTGAGCGGTCCGTCTTCTCCTAACCATGGAAAAGATGATTACCATCTACATGAACATAGGTCCTTCAAGAAAAGGCCAAGCATTAATCCTAGTGGGTTAATTGCCACTGCCATGGAAACAATTTTAATTGATAAAGTACAGAACCTGCTAGTACCGACATCGCCTAGCCCTGCGCAACAGGATGAAAAGAAGTTTTTCGATGACGTTAATGAAAAATTAGAGAAAGTAGAAGAGGCGAGAAATAAAACAGATTTAGAAAATGAAAAGAAAAATGCGGCGGAAACTTCACCTAAAGATAACATAGAACAAAATGTGAAAGACGCAACAGAAGATAAAGCTGTTGAGATGTCTGTAATCGCAAATCCAACAATCAAACAATCTGAAACGGAAAAAGTTGAATCAGGCGACACAAATCAAAAGAAATTAGTCAGACAGGATAGTGTACGTTCAAACGAGTCGCATAAAATGTCCAACGAAACCGACTTTAACCTCGTTTCATCCGTTCCACATGCGCCAATGTTGCAACACTTTCATCCCGTCCTTAGCGGCGTACCCAAGTTAGAAACCATACCCTCATTGCCAGAGACTAGTATAGACCAAACCGAGAGTATAGACACCGACGGTACATGTCTATGTAATGATAACTGTGAGTGTAGCGACACTAACAAGGCTAGTGTGTGTGATAACTCGCATGCAGCGTGCGGTGTTGACAGGGAGCGGGAGAGAGACAGAGACCGGGAGAGGGAGAAGATCGTGGAGAAGGGTTCGCCTCGGCACGCTCGGCACGAGTCGTACGGCAATCGCGACGGAATGGGCTCGCACGCGCATGCGCCCAACTCGTCGCTGGAGGCTGCGTCCACGCCGCAAGGGATTCACCGTCGGTCGTCGGATTCTGATCTTAGCGTTACACCCAAAGGTCAGTTTGTTACTTGTTCTATAAAGAGAAACCTCCCTTTGTGCCTTTCGTATCTATTTCACATTTATATTTAGGAATTTTTACTTTTCTGTTTACAATAATTATTTTAAATATTTTTCATTGCTATTATTCAAATGTATTGCATATTTTGCTTTGCAATTGTTGTTTTGACAGATTTTACGAACCCCATTATTTTTGTTCTCGGGTGCGCACTTCACTAGTCTCGATATTTATTTCTTGTATCACCAGTTTAAGGCCTTTTTTGGAGAGATCAAGTCCCCTAAATTGTTTTCCATGACTGGAGCATGTAAGTAAGATTCACTTTTTAACTTAAGAGTCGCCAGCACGCTCGCGTGAACTCGAAATTTGGCATAGGCATTCTAGTAGTAAAGATCTATGTCGGTAATCTGTACTACTAGAATGCCCATGCCATATTTTGTGGTTCTAAAGCATGTCGTTTTAAAATGAGAGCTGAACTATAGGTACGTTTTTATGGGAACGCGAGCGTCCTGGCGACTCTTAAGAAGTTAAAAAGTGCCCCTAAGATTTCCAATTGATCGGTTTCTTTTATAACACCAGGTGGTTCACTAAACGCATCAATCGGTAACACGGGGAGCGGCGGCGGCGCCATCTTGCGGCCGTCGATGAACAGCAACAACCTGGAGATGCTTGAGTACCCGTTCCTCACTATGTCGGAGTACCCGCCAGGGTTCATAGTACATATCGGTAAGTCACTTAGATACATAATATATGAGACCAGAGTCCATCGGAGTACCTTGTCTTAAATGATGCTCATGCTTTGATTTGATTGTTTTTACTCAAGGAAGAACCATGCTTCCTTGAGTAAAAACTAAGCTCTTCTGGTCCCCTTAAGCCACGCTAAAACCGTTTAGGAGGTAAACCGACAGTTCCGAAAGTCCAGTCTGGCAATATCTCGCTACAAGTTTAGTATTGTTTTAGTATAACTTAGAACAAGAAAATCTTGTGTACATATCAAATTATAATTTCTTTATCAGGCGGCACGGTTTGCGCCCGTTCAGTAAAGTTGATGGACGGGGGAGGTGAGAGCAGTTCTCGAGCGGCGTGGTGGGCGGAGCTGCGCACGGAGCTCAGGGCGCATGCGCGCGCGCTGCGCTGCAACGCCGTCATAGCTTACACCGAGACAGCGGCTATATGGTAAGATACAGCAATACAATACATATCGATTAAATTTTTATATCATTGTCCGAAAGTAGTTAGTCTAGCGAGAAGTCTATGTTCATCATTAAACAACATTTACTTGAATGTTATTTTCTCATTGTGACACTGTGTATGTTTAAGTGAGGACGTGTGTGTGCTATCGGCGTCAGGCACGGCGGCCGTGATCGACCTGGAGTGCGGCTGGGAGGGCCGCGAGGAGGACTCGTGCTCGCTGGCGCACGTGCCCTACTCGCCGGGCGCCGGGCCCTACCGCGCCGAGCTATCCGTCTGCCAGGGCTGCCGGTATGTACTTTGGCCATAGGGCTGCTAATTCTAGATGAGCAAAAGAAAGCCTTCATGTCCGCCACAACCACATCAACACAACCTACCTAACTATGGTGTTCATGGAATATTCTTTCGCTTAGCTCTAGTGTGGCTCTTGGTTAGTATTAGTTAGTTAGGGTTAGTGTCACTCTTTAAAGATTCGAGTTTCGTGATAAAAACTATGTCCATTCAAAAGAGCTATTACCGATTCAAAAGTATGGTACATTCCCGCAGACGCGCCCGCGTTCCCGCCGTCCTGCTGGCGACGTGCTCCAAGCCGGGCAGCCTGGCGGCCTACAGCGCGGCCGTGCCGCTGACGGCGGTGGCGGCCCGGGCGCGCCGCGCGCCGCCGCAGGCCGAGCCCGGCGCGCGCGACATCTCCGACCAGCTGCCCTTCCTCGAGTACGAGCTGCACAAGCTGCTGCTGGCTAAGCTGCGGATGCAGGTTAGTTTGTTAACGCTTTGTCCAGGAAAGAATCGCTCTGACCGAATTTGCTTAATGGTGATACTGGAGGCATCGCCTGCTACATTTTCCTAAATGATAAATGCTATGCTATGATTGTTTCAGGGAGCGAACGCCCTCTTCTCTCTACAAACGCAAGTGGCGGTGGGCGAGCGCTGCGTCATGGCGATCGCGAGCGGCACGGCCGTGCGGATCTGCGCGCTGCCGCCGCCCATGCCTCCTAGGATAAAGGTAATTACTTGCTATACATTTTGTTCATAAATTATTGAAACTTGTGAGACAGCATATCTAACAACTGGTTCCTATTCTAGGCAACAGAAAACGACAAAGAAGCGTTAGAAATTCAGAAGGCGCTGTGGGACGCGTTTACTGCCAATAAGGCGGCCAACGGATACGATGTTGGTAAGCCAAAAATTATTGTACATAATTAAGTACTCTTGTCTAAAATACCGCCGTATCCTTACTCAATATGTTGTAGTCTAAAGGTGTTATCGCATTTATGTTGGTAGATTGTACTAAATAAATTAAAGAAGTGTTTATTTCCACATACAGTTCTACCCGAGCTGAGTACGAATGGAGCTCTCGCCGAGACGGACGGCGAACGCGGCGACGAGGCGCCAGCGCTCGACCTGTGCGCCGACAAGGACGCCTGTGTACTAGAGCTCGACGAGGCAGAGGACGTAAGTGTAACGTTTCAACCCGTGCTATAGCGCTCTAACTAAAACAGACGGCGAGCGCGGCAACGAGGCGCCCGATCTTCCGCACGAAAGTCGAGTCGTACCTTGAGCGCTCTTAGGTGTAAAGATACTGTTACATTAATGGATGTTTTTGGCAGGTGGAGACGGCTAAGGTCTTGGCTAAGCGGCGCCCACACATGCAGGTGTTCACAAACAACTCCAAGGCACTTCCCGGTGCGCCGCCGCATGCATTTGCGCAGGTATGTTTGAAGAATTGAGCAAAACAAAAGTTTATTAAAATTGTTCGCGTTCTACTGGTACTTTTAAAACTAATACAGGCTTATTTGATGTATAGGTGTGGCGAGCTCGACTCCAGTTGTCGGGTCAGGGTGGAGCCAGCACGGCGGGCGAGCGGCACGTGGCGCGCGCGCTGGACGGCGTGGCCTACAAGCTGCGCCGCCTGCGGCCCTGCGCGCTGCTGGCGCCGAGGATACAGCTGGAGCTGCCGGAGGTAGAGTTGGGCTACCTTTCCACTGATACGGAGATGAGGGGAGACGTGCGGGAATCAACCAATAGCTTGCTCCGCTCCTCCCGCTTCAGTGGAAAGGCAGCGTATTGGTAGTTTCCCGCACACCTGCTCTAATCTCCGCCTCAGTGGAAATGCAACTTTAAGGTGCCAACTGCGTGGCCCCTCGAGCGGTGGCACCCGACTACGCGTCTGGCGTTGCGTCCATGGCAAACAAATGAAAACGTATGGGAGTGGCCGCAGTGAATGGTACTCAAATCCTGGGCAAGGTCAGCACAACACTAAACGCGCCTCCGAAACTCCGAACACACGCGACCGTAGCCGTACACTAATCCGTAATATACTATGCGACAGTGATTGCCCGCCTTAAGAAAAACATTGTCAAGTATTAACTCAGTAAAATAGTAGTAGGGTTTTGTCTCAGTACAAATGCGAAAAAAATTGTGCGCATCGAGAAAAAGTGGTGAATTTTTGACCATAGATAGAGTGAGCAAAGATGAATATTTTTTTGTATTGACGGTCTGTAAAATTTTTGGACCTTCACGTCAAAATCAGGGGTCCCGTGCAATATGTTGTTACTCTCTGGTTAAGACTGCTAGGGGTTATTTGGTATCGTTTCCGTGTAAAACAGACATGCAGAATTCATTTCTGATATTAAAAATGTAAAATTTCGTATTAAAAAAAAAGTTGTGCCGCGAGGAAATACACAATTTTATTTTTATTTTTTTAGGACGTCATATAACTAATATATATCCTTTATTTCAAATAATAAAAAATATTATAAAGAAGAATATTTAATATAGATTATAGAAATATATACATTTTATACACCTTTAATACAAAAACTTCTGGGTTTTTATTTTATTTAAGTTGAGTAACGAAAAACAGACGTCGCGTCGTTTGAATTGTGACGGTTTATGTCAAAGTTATGGAGGAAAAATACGTTTTTATTTATTGTATTTTTTTATTTCTGCATTTTGTGAAGTTATTATGTATAAAATTTACTAATAACAAGCAATACATGCATTTTAAGGTCAATACGCTACGGATGTTCACGTTCACATTGAATATTGATACTTACTATGGAGAAAACATATACACCACGAAGCAAACATTTTTTTTCGCGTAGTTTTTGTATACTATAAGCCTAAAAATTGTATATATTTAGAAACTACATTAAATATGCTCCTTTATAATATTTTTTATTATTAGAAAAATTTTATATATATATTAGTTATATGACGTTCTAAAAAAAAATTAAAAATTGTGTTTTTCCTCGCCACACAACTTTTTTTTTAATAAGAAATTTTACATTTTTAATATCACAAATGAATTCCGCATGTCTGTTTTACACGGAAATGATACCACACAACCCCTAGCAGCCTTAACCATAGAGTAATAACGTATTTCACAGGACCCCTGATTTTGACGTGAAGGTCCAAAAATTTTACGGACCTCCAATACTAAAAAATATTTATCGTGGGCCATTCTATCCATGGTCAAAAATTCACAACTTTTTCTCGATGCGCACAATTTTTACAAATTCGAGCTCTGCTATAGGTATGAGCCGCTTTAATCTGGCTTTAAATCGCCGGTGTATTTGCAGGCGTAATCCGGCCTTAAGAGCCGCTCTAAGTACATTAGGCCATATGAAATATTATGGTGCTTGTAAGGCCTCACCAACTTCCACATTGGGTTTAGGAACACAGCTTGCTATTTTTTAACTTTTGGAAATAAAGCAAGCCAAGCTTATTGTTGTTATTAAAAACATACACCTAACCATTGTTTATGTATTCTACTTGATGTGACATCTAGAACAAATTTTGTGCGTCATGTTTGGCGGTTGACAGCTGTGACTGAATCAAAAGAGTAATATAGACTTGTAGTGATACCCCACTATAACTTTATTGACAAATAATTTCTTAGGGGTGTCATCTGCTACTCAATGGACCTAACGCAAGTTTTATACAGGACGAAATCCAGCTGGTGTTGTCTGGCGCCGCCATCCGCCTGGTGGACCCCAGCAAGGCGGAGCTCAGCGGGAACGGGCACCCCGCGCACCCCGCCGAGGACGACGACATCTTCGCACTGGACGAGGAGCAGCTCGTCAAGAGCCAGGAGGAGGAGAAGACCGTCGTGCCGGCTAGCGGACAAGTCAGTATCAACTTAGAAGTGTTAACTGGTTTCCATACCGCCATTTGTCTGGTGGACCTCTGCAAGGCCACAGCGAGAGCAGGCAGTCCGCGCACCCCGCCGAGGACGACGACATCTTCGCACTGGACGAGGAGCAGCTCCTCAAGAGCCAGGAGGAGGAGAAGACCGTCGTGCCGGCTAGCGGACAAGTCAGTATCAACTTAGAACTGTTAACTGCGAGAGCGAGCACCCCGCGCACCCCGCCGTGGATGACGATATCTTCGCACTGGACGGAGAGCAACTCGTCAAAACCCAAGTGTCAATGCTAATGGATAAATACACATGTATACAATGGCTATTCATATAGTCTGCTTAGTCGTAACAAATATCATAAACATACCAAATATTCCGCAGGTCCCAACAACGGTATCCCTGACGTCCCTGAGCTACTGCTCCGGCGCGGGCAGCGTGCGGCGCGTGTGCGCGCTGCGGCTGCTGTTCGTGCGCGAGACCACGGCCGTGCGCGAGCTGGGCGGGCTCAGCGGGTTCTTGCACACCTTCACGTGCGAGGTGACTGTGGTCTCCGGTCTCCAATTTACTGGATTGCGATTATTTAATACTACTAAACTAGTAGTCCGCCTCTAACTGAGAACTCGCGATTCACTCCCCCCATTATAACAAGACCTTTATAAACATTCTTTTTCGCCTTCTGGCTCCACAACCCCTTGATCGATCCTGCTCATACGAACTCTCAAATTATATGTTTCTCTGCTACAACCTCAACTAATTTCATTAAGACCACAAAAATGTTATTAAAGTTATCGCGTAAAAAACTCTCAAAATCAAAATCCTCGAAATGCCGAGACATCACAGCCAGCCAGGCGACAGTTGTGGCCGAAGTTGTTTGTAAGAACTTCACTTCGCTTACGCTCCACTCGTTCGATTATTGATAAACCGCACCTTATTTCACCCCATGTACATAGGAGCTCTGACAGATGACATGTAACAGTAGATAATACCATAGAGTAACTTATATAGTAGAGCAGCGCAGCCTAAGAACTATTTGAAGCTTTGTCACCTGCATTGCTACTCCACCTAGTAGCTACTAGTTTACTACTAGCAAGCTATTCGTTACTAGGTAGAATAGCAGTGCAGATGACAAATCCTCTTACATTTTGCGTATCTTTAGGGGGCTTTCGCGCAGATGGCGCGATTGACTTGAGCTTCAAATAGTTCTTAGGCTGTGCTGCTCTACTATATAAGTTACTCTATGATAATACAGAATAGAGCGAGATTGCCGTATTGAGATGAGAAGTGCCGCTCGGTTTAGTGACTTATACAGCACTATTGTTGGCAGGTGCTGGCGATAGCGCGCGCGTACACGGCCGCGCTGGGCGGCAACGCGCTCACTTCCTTCTACATCACGCAGCTCATGCTGCAGGATAACGCGCACAAGAACCAGGTACCCTTACCACACTTTACGGACGTAGCGTTTTTAACAACACCATAAAAAAAACATGAACACTTCGTCTAAGAAATAATAATTATTTTAATTATAACATGTAACTCCCAAAAATTTTTTTGGTACACAGTCTTGTTGCTGACTGTACCTAGTAGCATTGTCATGTACACTACGGAAGTATACCAAGTTTCCGCTCAATCAGACACCGAAAAGTGGTTGAAATTTTACATACAAGATTTGTTGCGTATAAAAAAATAAACAAATATAAGGGGTCAAGCTAAAAAAAGTGTGTAAAAAGAGAACATTTCGATGAAGGCATCCGATCTTTCATAGACTTTTTTCTTCCAGGGTCAATGTCTTCTGTCGGTGGGAGGTGATGTGGTGCACATGACGTATTAAGCTCGTTTTCATCAAAACTGCTCTTAATTTTAAGTCCTTTTAATTTAGACCTTACTTTATAATTCAGCGATGGTAAACTACTGCAAAAAATGCCACAACAAAAAAAAACTATACATAATGTCAGAAAATTTTATTCCTAGTGCGGCTGCTGGTCGTTTGAAAAGATTTTCAATTGTTCCTGTTGTTGTATTTTAGTCAATTTGTAAATGTTAACATATCAATTTATAATAAGGATTTCTACAATGGGGTTGGCAACTGTCAACGGTTTGGCCAGATGGCGCCAGCATAGCTAGGTCCCTTTCACTAGTATTGTTGTATGGGATTTGGCTTAAAGGCTAGCCCATCCAGGTCAAAAAAAATTAAAATAAAAACAAGATTTTGACACTATTTGTAGGACTGACAGGTACCAGCTATGCTGGCGCCATCTGTAAATACTTTCCACCGGCCAACCCCATTGATTTATTCACCAGGCGGCACTATTGAAGAGAGGTCTGTTTGACAGCAGCTATCAAAATCCACCAATTTTTTTTAACATGATTAATGGATTATTACCGCTAGATCTCGCCACGGTGCTTATCTGGTGAAATAATTGATTGTAGAAACGTTTATTGAACATGCCATGTAATAGGAAATCGGCCTATAGGTATGCACTGTGGGTTACAATAACCTGACAATATTTTTCACTTTACACACACTATCGGACTGTAATCTAATCTCTAAACCAGACATTAAAAAGTTCATAGAATAAACTAAATTAAGACATATTTTGGCACTATTAGTTGTTCTTAATCATAAACAGCAAGCGACAAATAATATCATCCGATGGTACAGTCGACGTCAAAGATATCGTTACGGACAAAGTTACAAAAATATGTTTACACGACTTTATTGTCTTAGCCATAAAGTCGCGTAAACATATTTTTGTAACTTTGTCCGTAACGATATCTTTGACGTCGACTGTACAACAACATTTTCACTTAATTGTGTACCATTAACGACCGGTTAGCAATCGTCACAAAACTGTGACGGTTAGACGTTACTGAAACACGACTTAAGTCGTGTTTTAAAGTGCAAGTTAAAATAAAAATGCCCACTAACATCATACGAGGAATAGATAATATCAGTTTAAAGTTTATTTGTGTCGTTATATGGGTACTATGTTGTGTTATTCGAACCCACAGTGTAAGCACTCGGAACAATTATTTTGCCCGGTCCAGTCTATTATGTAGTAGGGTAAATCGGCAGTAACTAGCCACCGTTCGTTAACTGGCCACCTCACACTAATAATGAACTCTGTTCAGGTGGCCAGTTACTGGTCCCTAGGTAGTTTTATTATTTAGGAAACTGATTAAATGACAAATTCGAGGATGGCTTTAAGTATCTGAATGTAAATGCGCTGGTGTTTTTAAGAGATGAAGAAAGACTGTTAAAGTTATTATAAAATTTTCGTATGTCGATTTTGTGTTGTGTAGCATATAGGTAGCATAAGTGGAAATAAGTACGATAATATATATATATTTTCATTTACGTATTTCTATTAAAATCGATGATAATTGTCATATTACAAAGACAAACCTTTTACTCAGCAAACTTTTTATTTCTGCGATATTCAGTTATTATTTCAATTTTTTTTGGTAAAATATGTATTAAGATTTGGTTCTTCTAACATACGAGGGCTGATCCGAAAGTTTCTAGCTACTCCGGCTGTATTCATGCGATATGAATAACATTTTGTACTATTTGGTGGGATATTTTAATACTAATCATGACTAAGAGAAATCATAACACGATTGCGGTTTTTTTTTTACCTAAACCCGTTTTGTATGAAATTACAAATTTCTTGTAAAAAAAAACGGCAAACTATGTAATTTGTTTCGATTGTTTTATTACGTTTTTTTTTATTTGTATGTAAGTTATCTAATTGCTAATTTAAAAAAAATCCAAATTCTGTTATTTATTATATTCCTATTTATTAAAGGTTATTTTTATGTACCTAGGTTAGCGTTATTAAACCGTATATTTTATTTACCTGCTTGCCACATATTTTAAAACCTTTTTTCTTTGATGTAGTTAGTTGTACAAAATGACAATTAAAATAAGGTATTTTTAAGTACCTACCTATTTAAAAATATCGGAAGCTTAGCTCTCATTAGAAATAGTGTAAACAGATTTGTTTCAAAGCTACCCTGATTAAGTGATTAGACATTTTTATACAAGCTACAATCACATCTTACTGATTTTTTGGATGAATATGACACTGCTTCTTTTTGTTCGGTATATTTTCTTATTTTTTGTACAGTCACCATCAAATATATCCAAGCGGCCATGGTACTCTAAAACATCTGAACACGCACTTTATTGCTTCGGCAATAGAGCCGTTGTTCAGCTATTTGTGACCACCTTGACCGCTCCGATATATCTGATGGCGACTTTACTACTACTACTACTTATTTACTCTTTTCTATAAATGTCATGTTTCTACTGTCTTTAAATTTGGTGCTATGTCTCGTATTTGTCTGTTTGTATTTCTTATACGAAATGTTCGAATAGCTTCTTGTAATTTGTACGGTTATTTAAAAAACACTGTCTTGTTTGATAATTTACATTAATATTGGGGTATTGTGAGTGACGTCAAAATGATATCATATTGAGGTACATATGATGTTCGAATACCGCACCTGGACTGGAAGTCAAGTACGTTTTTAACATCATCACTGCACTTACGTGATTATTTTATTCCAATTATTATGTCGTCTGATAATAGTGACAATCAATACCCGGTACGTATTCTAATGCAATAATACTATCATTATGGATTGGTAACAAAAAGAGAACATGAAACTGAGTTTCAGTTATTTATAGTAAATAATATATGTACTTATTACATATGCATGTTTTCCTTTTCAATACGTGTATGCTAGAATAAGAACTGTTGTACGTAGTGACATGTATTTCCGGCCAAACTATTTCATATTTTATTATACTTAAGTTCTGATGAAATCCAATAAATAATTAAAAGGTACTTATTAGTGTCCGACCGAAACATGTTTTTTTGCCGAAACCGAAACCGAAACCGAAGGTTCGGCTCTAAGTGCAGTTTCGGCCGAAACCGAAACCGAAACCGAAACTTTTATAGACATGTTAAAATCGTTGAGTTAAATGTCAATAAGCCGTTGTAACTTGTATAGGATAGGTGGTATAAAGAAAAACAAGGTTAGTAAGTTTTTATTGATCTTCCTCCTAGCGTCTGTGCTGGGGTTTTCCCACGGACTCCACGGAGCCTGGGGTCCACTTGGCAACCTAATCCCATAATTTTTTCAAGTTTGTAAACAACTCCAAGTTATATCAGTGTAAGGCGTATTTTGATCCTTAAATTCGTTTTGGTTTGTAGAATTTTACATCGCTCTCGTTTGTTATGTAGCCGAGTTACGCATTGTGCGGTTAGATATTTCAGCTTTTTTTTCGCGAAATAAATGCGGAGCACGAAATATTTTCTAATAAAGGCTTCATATGAATAAACATAATTATGTAACTTTTTAACAACTTTAACGTAAAATTTTTCCCCCCTTATTGAAAGTATAATTGTCATAAGTCGACCATGTTTTCGTACATATGTAGATGTGTACGAAAACATGGGAAACAGACAGATGCCTGACATCAGTTTTTTTCATTTGGTATTTTTTTAGGTTTTGAATCTGATTTTTGATAAAGTAAATACATAAATCTGCTACGTTAAAATTAGCAATAAAATAATCCACACGATTTTAAACTTCACAGATGTATTTTCAGAGTAAAATTACGATAAAAAAAAATATGACAGTTTTGTTCGATACTTGGAGTTTAATTAAGGTTTATAGCATCTATCTCTATGGTTTAAATAATACGTATTGTTTAAAAAAAACGAACTGAGGAATATATGAGTCGGAAAAACAAACATTAATTTGTGCTTTATTAAAATTGGTATGTTTTCTTTAAAATAATGAATACGATTTTTTAAATTTGTGTGTTATTCATTAGTTATATTGCAGTTAGTTATACAGCAAAGTTTAATCGACTGAGACATCAATGCTGTTAACAAGTCTCCATAAAATAATTCGCTAAGGTTGCATGGACTATTTTAGTTTTACAATCAGTATTTAAAATAAATCATCTAGTGTTTTTACTTGATTTCTTCGTGTATAATTTTCAGCGTAGGCCGACGCAGTTCCTTGGGCAGTCCCTTGCATGAACTCGAGAGCTTACTGTTTGATAAAATTAATACTTAAATGATATTATCATATTACAATTTATGAAATAATCTTCCAAATCACATGTACACTTTTTTGATATTTATTTATTATAATTTTATCAGTTAAAAACGTTACTGAGACAGAACTTGTGGACCGATTAAGTACAATGTTGTAAGTTTCGGCGCGGCCGAAAGTTTCGGCCGTTTTTTGGCCGAAACCGAAACTTGAGCCGAAACACGATTTTTTGGCCGAAACTGGCCGAAACCGAAACCGAAACCGAAACTTCGGTCGGACACTAGTACTTATATTAAAATATGCGCCGTATGAGTAGTTTTTGTTTAAACATACTTCCATAACACTGCCTAAGTCTAGTCTAATAAATGCGGTTGTACTTCTTATCTATTTTCGTTTGGCTGAAAACACATGTCGATGTTCCTTATGGGGTAAATCACTAATAACTGGCAACCTTCCTATAATTGCCCCCTCATACTAAAAATGAACTCTTCACCTACAAACAGAATCCATTTTAGTATAACTTGGCCTGTCATTGAAGGGTGACCAGAAATTAAATACCAAAATGAATTCTGTTTATAGGTAAACAGAATTCATTATTAGTATGAGGTAGCTAGTTATTGAACGGTGGTCAGTTACTAGCGATTTACCCTGCATGTACTCGTATTGTGTCTGTTTATGGTATTTGTGTTCTAGGAAAATACACAAAATATCCTTAAAATTATTTTCTTGTTTCACTTTTTCTCATCCTGTAAAGATCTATAGTTATTGATCGAATAATTATTTCTTAATAAAAGGACCAATAAAATCAAAAAAACTAAGCGAAAACGTCGTGAAAATAAAAATCACTAAGCTTGTCATAAATATGTATTTATTTAAAACATCATTAATAATTATAATTAGTCTTACCTACAACGAAGTGCGACAAAAATGTTGACAACAATATCGTTACTTATACATACAGCGCTAACATTCAAATTGGAGAGAGAGGTCGCTAGTTTCGGATACCAGACATAGAGTTAGTATAAATATTTATAAATGTTTTGGACGAAGGAGCGTGTCGGCGGTGGGCTTAAGCGCGGGGCGCGCGGGGGCCGCGGCGTCAGCGGCGACGGCCGAAGCGCAGGAACGAGTGCACCACGTCTTGTCGCTTCATTCCGGAGTCGAGTAGCTGGGGGTAGTCGCGCACCAGAGCTGTAGCAACACACGCACAGTCAAATGCGAAATAAAGGTAAGCGGCGAACGAGGTGACCTATAGCGTGAAACAGTGAGTTTCGTAGATGGAACTTTTTTGTGACATATCATGTGCACTGCCCCAGAAAACGCATAACAGTTAGAAGATCATCGCGTTAGAATATAGCAATTAAATTAAATAAGTTTCCCGATGGCTGTTGTTACGGTTGTAATACTTGTTGGGGCAGTGGACAAGTTATTCTTCGGTAAAGGAAAACGTCATTAACCTTTTGAACGCCAAGCATCGGACGAAAAAATCGTGTCTTCAGCGCCAGCGCGCGTGAGCGTGCAAGGCAACCGGTTATATTTTAGACGTGATATGACGTTCTGGCGCTGAAGGCACACTTTCCGTGCGCGTGATTTGACAGCTTTGGCGGTCAAAGAGTTAAGAGAACTCCTAAGAGAAGAGAGAGAGGCAGATGCTTTCATATAAGTAAACCAGTGTTTCAGCTCATTCTTGCTGTAGGTTACCAATAGGCTCCTTTAGGATGGAACCGCTGATCATTTTCCGCCTTCATCTTGCCGCTAAGCTTCAAGCGCTAATAAGGGAAGTCCGCTAGTCATCGAAGTTCAAAGCGATTAAAACCAATGGCGTTTGTAGAAACAACAATACTGACCAACTATCTACTTTCAACCCGGTAAAGGAGATGTAAATTCCATAAGTTTTAATCTTCTTGTCAAGGGATAAATATAGAGACGAAAGATCGGTTTGTAGTCATCAGGTCTCACCTTGGTACTCCGGCACCTGCTCGCCCGCCGCCTCTGCATACAGCTCGAGGAAGGTGTTGAGCGCCTGACAGAAGCGCGAGGCGCGCGGGTCGTCGTCCACGGCGCCCGAGCAGAGCTGCGCTGGCGCTGCCGCCACGTGCGCCACTGCTAGCGCCGCCACTGCGCACAGCGCCCATACACGACACGCGTCACCTCTGGGAAACAATAGAGATTTTGTTATATACAAATATACAATACATATTAAAGGTGTCTCCCCACGCTAGCGTCTTCTGAACGCCGTCTTTTGCGTTTCCAAAAATTTCCCTCCTGATCATAATCCCGCAATGGGGGTAGGACGTAGGTAGGGATTGCAATTGCTGGATCCAGCATCCAGCAATCCAGCTGGATCCAGCGCTTTTTTCGGTCTGCTGGATCCAGCACTGAACGCTGGATCCAGCGCTGCGGATCCGCAAATATCAGATTTCGAAATAATAGCGCAAAAACCCACGTTTCCAGCACCGCATTAGGTAAAACCAAGCAAAAAATATTTTAATTTATATATTCAAACGTTAAATTAATTTGTAGAAGCATGAAAACTACACTACATCAGGCCAAATAATCCAACCGTAAACTTATAATGTTAGTATTTCTCACATTTTCTGTTCAATAGTCAAATTCAATTGTTTTATCCATGTGATTTTATATATCAAAACATGTAAACCTAATAACACTTTTCAATTGGTTATGTGTTTTTATCAGAAAGTTATGTAGATAAGTGATGTTCATCATAAATAGTAGGGTTTTGTCTCAGTACAAATGCGAAAAAAATTGTGCGCATCGAGAAAAAGTTGTGAATTTTTGACCATAGATAGAGTGAGCAAAGATGAATATTTTTTAGTATTGGCGGTCTGTAAAATTTTTGGACCTTCACGTCAAAATCAGGGGTCCCGTGCAATATGTTATTACTCTCTGGTTAAGACTGCTAGGGGTTGTTTGGTATCGTTTCCGTGTAAAACAGACATGCAGAATTCATTTCTGATATTAAAAATGTAAAATTTCGTATTAAAAAAAAAGTTGTGCCGCGAGGAAAAACACAATTTTATTTTTATTTTTTTAGAACGTCATATAACTAATATTTATCCTTTATTTCAAATAATAAAAAATATTATAAAGAAGCATATTTAATATAGATTATAGAAACATATACATGTTATACACCTTTAATACAAAAAACTTCTGGTTTTTTTTTACTTAAGTTGAGTAACGGAAAACTAGTGTCCGACCGAAACATGTTTTTTTGCCGAAACCGAAACCGAAACCGAAGGTTCGGCTCTAAGTGCAGTTTCGGCCGAAACCGAAACCGAAACCGAAACTTTTATAGACATGTTAAAATCGTTGAGTTAAATGTCAATAAGCCGTTGTAACTTGTATAGGATAGGTGGTATAAAGAAAAACAAGGTTAGTAAGTTTTTATTGATCTTCCTCCTAGCGTCTGTGCTGGGGTTTTCCCACGGACTCCACGGAGCCTGGGGTCCACTTGGCAACCTAATCCCATAATTTTTTCAAGTTTGTAAACAACTCCAAGTTATATCAGTGTAAGGCGTATTTTGATCCTTAAATTCGTTTTGGTTTGTAGAATTTTACATCGCTCTCGTTTGTTATGTAGCCGAGTTACGCATTGTGCGGTTAGATATTTCAGCTTTTTTTTCGCGAAATAAATGCGGAGCACGAAATATTTTCTAATAAAGGCTTCATATGAATAAACATAATTATGTAACTTTTTAACAACTTTAACGTAAAATTTTTCCCCCCTTATTGAAAGTATAATTGTCATAAGTCGACCATGTTTTCGTACATATGTAGATGTGTACGAAAACATGGGAAACAGACAGATGCCTGACATCAGTTTTTTTCATTTGGTATTTTTTTAGGTTTTGAATCTGATTTTTGATAAAGTAAATACATAAATCTGCTACGTTAAAATTAGCAATAAAATAATCCACACGATTTTAAACTTCACAGATGTATTTTCAGAGTAAAATTACGATAAAAAAAAATATGACAGTTTTGTTCGATACTTGGAGTTTAATTAAGGTTTATAGCATCTATCTCTATGGTTTAAATAATACGTATTGTTTAAAAAAAACGAACTGAGGAATATATGAGTCGGAAAAACAAACATTAATTTGTGCTTTATTAAAATTGGTATGTTTTCTTTAAAATAATGAATACGATTTTTTAAATTTGTGTGTTATTCATTAGTTATATTGCAGTTAGTTATACAGCAAAGTTTAATCGACTGAGACATCAATGCTGTTAACAAGTCTCCATAAAATAATTCGCTAAGGTTGCATGGACTATTTTAGTTTTACAATCAGTATTTAAAATAAATCATCTAGTGTTTTTACTTGATTTCTTCGTGTATAATTTTCAGCGTAGGCCGACGCAGTTCCTTGGGCAGTCCCTTGCATGAACTCGAGAGCTTACTGTTTGATAAAATTAATACTTAAATGATATTATCATATTACAATTTATGAAATAATCTTCCAAATCACATGTACACTTTTTTGATATTTATTTATTATAATTTTATCAGTTAAAAACGTTACTGAGACAGAACTTGTGGACCGATTAAGTACAATGTTGTAAGTTTCGGCGCGGCCGAAAGTTTCGGCCGTTTTTTGGCCGAAACCGAAACTTGAGCCGAAACACGATTTTTTGGCCGAAACTGGCCGAAACCGAAACCGAAACCGAAACTTCGGTCGGACACTACGGAAAACAGACGTCGCGTAGTTTGAATTGTGACGGTTTATGTTAAAGTTAAGGAGGAAAAATATGTTTTTATTTATTGTATTTTTTTATTTCTGCATTTTGTGAAGTTATTATGAATAAAATTTACTAATAACAAGCAATACATGCATTTTCAGGTCAATACGCTACGGATGTTCACGTTCACATTGATTATCGCTACTTACTATGGAGAAAACATATACACCACGAAGCAAACATTTTTTTTCGCGTAGTTTTTGTATACTATAAGCCTAAAAATTGTATATATTTAGAAACTACATTAAATATGCTCTTATATAATATTTTTTATTATTAGAAAAAAATGATATATATTAGTTATATGACGTTCTAAAAAAAAAATATTGTGTTTTTCTTCGCCACACAACTTTTTTTTTTAATAAGAAATTTTACATTTTTAATATCACAAATGAATTCCGCATGTCTGTTTTACACGGAAATGATACCACACAACCCCTAGCAGCCTTAACCATAGAGTAATAACGTATTTCACAGGACCCCTGATTTTGACGTGAAGGTCCAAAAATTTTACGGACCTCCAATACTAAAAAATATTTATCGTGGGCCATTCTATCCTTGGTCAAAAATTCACAACTTTTTCTCGATGCGCACAATTTTTACAAATTCGAGCTCTGCTAAAAGGATGTTTGTTAAACCAAATATATTTTGGTAAAATAATTGGCATCCCTTATAATTTAACATAAGAATTAGGATGTACTTCTGTAAGAAAGCAGCGTCTTAATTATAAATACTTGAATGAATTGTAAGCATATCAAAAATGACACTAGTGACCAACATCAGAAAAATAACCAGATGTTATGTTATGTCCGTATAAATAAGTGAGTATAACTACTTATGTCCTTGGTCAAATAGTCACATTCAAACATGATAGAATTCTGCAAATCGTAGGTACTGAAACGCCTGGAGGAGCTAGGTATTAGTAAGTAAAGAAGTACTTATGAGTAAAATAGGTAGAAATGAAAAGTCTTTGATGCGTGTGTGCTTTACCTATTTCGTTCTTAATTATAGCTTCACTACTCACAATTTGTCATTGAACACGTTGTTGCATAGGGAGCGTTGAAGAATTCCTTAGTAAGTAAACACCTATTTGGTGACCTTTCAAGACAAGGTTAGGTACGTAAAATGAAGAGAATGAACACGGTTTTATTGTGGTAAGACTCAATATTATTTATACAAAAAATTGGATTACTAGTAAAAAAACACATAGGTGCTGGATCCGCGCTGGATCCAGCTGGATTTATGTCAATCCAGCAAAAATCCAGCTGGATTGAAAATGGTGCTGGATTGCAATCCCTAGACGTAGGACTACTAAATTTTGATAGGACTAGGCAGATCCTCATTTCTAATGCCAAGATAAAGTTAATAAACAAAGTTTCATTGATGTACATATTTTGCCTCCAAAATATGCTATTTTTCCTGTAGGTACTATATAACACTATTATCACTCAGGCTCAGTTGAGTTGTGAGTACAGCCGCATGGAGTGATAATAGTGTTAATATGTCTCACGGTAGTTTAAATTCAATAATAGGTACTATATATATTTTTTCTTTAGGTACTTTTAGAAGTGGGTAAGTAGTGAGTGGGAGCCTCGTAGGCTATGAATGGAAAAAAATATAGAAGCAAAACTTGAAATTGCAGAACTTGTGTATTTTTTTTTTTTTAATTTTCGAGGTCCGTAAAATGTTTTGACCCTCGCATGAAAATCAGGGGTCCCGTGCAATATGTTATTACTCTCTGGTTAAGGCTGCTAGGGCTTGTGTGGTATTCCGTATAAAACAGACATGAAGAATTCATTTTTGGTATTAAAGAAGTAAAAATCCGTATTAAAAAATAGTTACGCGGAGAGGAAAAAGAGTAAAAAAAAATTTGAAACGTTAAATAACTAATAAATATCATTATTTTTAAATATAAATATATCATAAGAAGCGTATTCAATGAAATTTTTAAATATGTACAACGTTAAAAAGCTTTTACCACACAAAAACTACGCGAAAAAAATAATTCGAGTCGTGGTGTGTGGTGTGTATGTTTTCCTCCAGTATCGAAAATTAATGTGAAACGTGAACATCCGTAGCATATTGACCTTAAAATGTAAGTAAGTAGTATGTAGGTAATTAGGTATTGCTTATTTTAAAATTTTGCAACCGTACACAAAAAAAAATCAGTGTGGCCATGCTCAGTGTAGGGTTCCGTACTTGCCAGCCTCTTACAATAAATCCGTTCAAAAGTTCGTTTATTAAGGGATATTTGGCGGCGCTCACGTCATTTTACTATGCGGCACTTACGACCGTCCTTTCACTATGCGTTATTAAGTGATAAATCAAAAACGGCTTAACCGATTTTATTCAATAAGTATAGTTTTCACTGAAGGTACCTATTAGGCTTCACTTTTGAGTTTTAGGACCCACGGTTCAAAAGTTTAGAAGGTGGGGCTGGGGACGCCCTATTTTAACCTTTCGAAGCTATTATTTACGAAAGTATTAATTTTATCCAAAAACTGTTTTAGAATATCCTTATTATTTTTAAAATACCTATCCTACGATACACGATACCCCACACGATAGAGATGGAGCAAAAAAAACACCCCCCACTTCATGTGTAGGGGAGGTACCCTAACAAAAAATATTATTCTAGTTTCTATTGCACCACTTTGTCGGCGTATTTAATGTACGTACTCATGGCACAAACAGACGGACATGGCGAAACTATAAGGGGTTCCTAGTTGACTACGGAACCCTAAAAATAGTTGGTACACGAAATCCATTTTGTAGCTATACACCATTTTGTAAATAAGGTTCTGAATATACCGTATGTATTCATGAGTCTAGAAAATGAACATTCCATTATTCATCTCGCTTTTATAAAATAACAATGACTCTTTGACAAACTGCTTAATACCTAAGTACCTAATACTTATCTCGATAAAATCTAATTCCATGTCCATAGAACACGATTCCCGCCAGCTTGCCTAAGTTTCAGGCGTCTGAGCAGTTTTCCTACAGCTCATGAAGAAAGGGTATAGCCGGGTAAGTATGGCACAACTGCCCTTAGCGAAAAAAAGAATTTCCTTTTAGTGGATTAACCTTTACATATGTAGTGCTTTCACCAAAAATTAAGCCTCAAATCCTTCAGGTTACAAAAAAAAACGCATAAATTGAAATATTTATTTTATTTTATTTTAGCTAAAGTACTGATCCGATTTCTTTGTAATTTGGATATGTTGTAAGCAAAATTAAGATGGCTTTTTAGAAAAAATAAAATAATTATTTTTAGAAAAAAAAAAGAAAAAAAATTGAGATATCAATATTCAAAAAATAAATAAATATAGGTACGAGATTGCGACAATTACCTAATTTATATATTTTATGTACAATTTAATAATCTTTAACATATATTTTTTTTAATAACTAAAATCGGGATTAACAATGTGAAAAATTCGAATTTGTAACATCCCATACTTTTATTCCCATACTTGTATTCCCAACAATCCCAATGCATTTTGAATTTGAATTTAGAATGTGACAAAATCAAAATCAAAGATTTATTCAGCAAATAGGCCACAAGGGCACTTTTACACGTCAAGTATTCAAGCAATTCATATGTATATATACCTAATATCAATAAAGCTACGCCGGCTCTTGAAATCGATATTCGTTAACATTCATTATAAAATAAAGTTCTTACAATTCTCCCCTTCCCGCCTTTTTGTTTTTTTTAAATCCTCTTAAAGCCTAAGCCCTAGCCGCATACAGCCACGGATTTTATTAAGGCCCGCACTCAGCACAATAAGTCGCGTTCCAAATTCAAAATGCATTGGGATTGTTGGGAATACAACTTCACAGTGTAATACGTAGAAGTTATCTTGTTTGAAAATAATGTATGGGATGTTACAAATTCGAATTTTTCACATCGTTAATCCCGATTTTAGTTATTAAAAAAAATATATGTTAAAGATTATTAAATTGTACATAAAATATATAAATTAGGTAATTGTCGCAATCTCGTACCTATATTTATTTATTTTTTGAATATTGTTATCTCAATTTTTTTTCTTTTTTTTTTCTAAAAATAATTATTTTATTTTTTCTAAAAAGCGACCTTAATTTTGCTTACAACATATCCAAATTACAAAGAAATCAGATCAGTACTTTAGCTAAAATAAAATAAAATATATATTTCAATTTATGCGTTTTTTTTTTTGTAACCTGAAGGATTTGAGGCTTAATTTTTGGTGAAAGCACTACATATGTAAAGGTTAATAATCCACTAAAAGGAAATTCTTTTTTTCGCTAAGGGCAGTTGTGCCATACTTATCCGGCTATACCCTTTTAAGCTAAAATCAGCACCGGAGAAAATGTTTGACCCACCGCCACTGAGACGATACCAAGGTAGGTAGATAATGTAGATATGCTTCGCTAATGAACATATTACAGTCCGTGAGCTCTCAGAAGAACCTTCGGGTTTTAGAAAGAGACGTCGGGTATCAATCAACAGTGACACGTGAAAAAGCAGAACAGCAATATTACCTTCGTGTGTCATCGCCGATTCCCGAAGGTTCTTCTCACGAACTGTACTAGGTAGGTAGGAAGTATAGACATGTAACGAATGTCGGTTTTGGAACATTCGCGAATGCGAATGCGAATATTTGTAATTAATATTCGCGAATGCGAATGCGAATGCGAATATTTGGGTTTTCATACATTTCGTAATTTCACCACATTTTGCTTGTATCGCAGTAACATTTTATTGACGCAGTTCATAACCGGGCGGCGTATCTTAGGCGATTATCAGTATCACACTGGCGACGGATCCGCATGCGGCGCCGGTGCGCGAGCGAGACAGCGTAGACTAGGTAGGTAGGTACAAATCTTGATTAAGTATACGCTTTAATTAATCGATTATGATAAAAGTTATCCTTAGCTAGTAATTTTTGGCTATTATTTCACTGTTGTTCATGTTCAACCTTCCTTTCCCTAATCTGGGAGAAAAGTCAATGTAGCGAAAAATTCCAAGTGTCAGCATCTTGACAAAGGTCAAGCGTTATCACTTATGGACTAAGAGCTGGCCACGTCAGATATGACACAATAATGAGAGCAACTAAACCCGTCTCGTTAGATTGCTGTACTATTCTTAATGCTAGATCTGGGCGTGTGTGGCAGCTTTTAATGAGTGGGTGTCAGACAGAGTTACAGACTAGAATTTTTTTTTGAATCGGAAAATAGTACTATCAAAATATGTAAAAACTGCCGAAGTTGTCTCAGTTTTAGAGGACAGTGGCCTATTTAATAAAGCTACAATTGACACTTTACAAGTGGAAGTCTCTTTATAACCCCATGTGTTAGAAAGAGATTACCGTTTGTAAATTGTAACTTTATTAAACAGGCCAAAGGGCCTATTATTTTCACATTAGAACAAAAACATTGCATATTATTGCGGAAACAGAAACAGTAGGCGAAAACTATCAAGTACATTATTCGTCCTTTGGCACTACTTCCCCCAACAGAAACTTGTGGCAATTATATAATCTAATAATTATATAATTAAATATTTATATAATTTCTCATAATATTGCATCAGAACCAGAACCCTAGGATTTTTTTTTCATGAAGTGGTTTGCATTCTTTTACCTCCACCACTTTACAGCTGCCAGATGTCTGCTGTACTATATCTCTGTAGTAAACTGACTAGAGAGGTTTCATTGCTCTCATTATTGTGTCTTATGTGACGTGGCTAGCTCTCCGTCTATTATCCTGATAGGTCAGTTCGCACAGGAAGAAATAAAATTGGCATTTTTCCCGCACGCGCGTGAAGTCCTCAAAGAGCTTTTACGTTCAAAGAAACTATACATAGAATAGATTCATAAAGAATCATAAAAGGATGCAAAGAGCATTCGCATCTCTTTGAGGAGTCTCGAGTTACAACGAAGTTCAGAATAACAAGGATATTATTTTACGATATCGCATCAAGAATATAGTCGTAACTGTCTTGTATTTTTTAGCTTTACTTCTAGGTTTAAAATGTGGCATTTAAATTATTTAATTGTTTATAATTCTATTTTATTTACAGTCAACAGCAAAAGTAGCTAAGTGGGTAGGGTGTTCAAAATGAGCTGGAACCGGCTTTATTTTTAAGAGACTAAGAGCTTGTCTAGGTCATTTTGAACACCCTATTTACTCTGTTCTCAAAGCGATAAAGTGCATGTTCAGATATTTTTGAGCACCTTGGCCGCTCCGATATAATATATGTGATGGCGACTCAACTATTGAAGCCTCATATATGTTATTTTTGTCCCATGCTGTTTCAAACAAACCCATACAGAATACCCACGCAAAGGGCACCCGCTTACCTACTAAATACCTATCCCAAATTCTTGGCTCCCAACTAAACTGAACAAAAATTCGTTTTCCACACATTTGTACATTTGGGTGAAACCGATCCGAAGAATTCCACATATCACGTGTTACGTGTTATATTGGAATGCCTATGAGTTGAAACGCAAAACTTATTGCGCTAACCTTCTTTGCATTGAATTCATAAGGCGTTTTCGGTAAAGCGACCCTTGGATACTTAATATGTCTATGTTTCGAGAGTGGGCGGTCAAACCCGATAAGTCAAGGAAACTTTTCATTGTAATAAAAATTCTACCTAAGTCACATATTATAAGTAGTAGTTCTAATTTCAAAAGCCTATTTTTAGAGTTTGGGGTTTCACCGCCCACCCTCGTTTAGGAAAAGGCAGCACGAAGCAGACGTGTTTTATACAACTTTTTTTAGTCTAGATTATCTACTATGACCCGTATAATGTTTTGGTTTAGGTTTAGGTTGGTAGATAGGTAGGTAGTATAGGTACATTATATTACAATTAGTGCTTGAAGCCTAGGGACATTAACTGCAAGGCCGATGGATTAGAAGTTAAATTACGCCCTAATAATTATGCATAGGAAAATATGACATAGTTAATCGGTGGAGCTTACACTTAATGATGAAATGCGAACGAGTAAAATACCAGAAATGATTATATATATCCGGTGTTTGATATAATGTTTATGTAAAACACCGGATCGAGTCGTTGTTCCTAGAATATTAAATTAGCACAGCCTATGTTTTTGGGGTATATTAAACAAACCAATCAGTATCTTCACTTCATAATCATCCCACAAACAAGGCTATAAAGGACAAGGGGCGCGATAAGCTTAGTTTGTGAGGCTTTGCGGCATAATGCCGGAATTATCGCTAATACGTCCGAGCCGACTTCTGACACAGATATCAAGTTATTTGCGCAGCTTATCAAATTATATTCGCTACTAAGTAAGAGCCCAATTCATCTCTAGAAAGTGGCGATGTAAAATGTGACTACCATGTCCCTTGTCCTGCCCTTAATAATTTTAATTATAATTATTAACTGACTTTCCAGTTCGTCTGTCGCGAGGTCGGGAAGACATTCCCAAGTAACATTTTGAGCTGTATAATAGCTGTATCCGCCATTTTTTCTGCTGTATAAAGGCTGTATTGACGGGCTTGGAGACCGTTATATCCTCAAAAAGGGCCCCAAATTATACAGCTCTAAGTGTTGATATAGCTGTTTAACGACGAATTTTACAGCTCTGAGTGTTGATATAGCTGTTTAATGACGAATTTTACAGCTTTAAGTGTAGATCTAGCTGGTTAACAGCTGTATTATTATTACCAATGGTCGGCGGGGGTGAGCTGTTTTCATATTAATTTGACACGACATACGTCAAATTACTATGAAAACAGCTCACCCCCGCCGACCTCTGATTATTACTGAGTGATGGCTGATTTACAGCATAAATAAATTCCATTATACAGCTAATACTCCTCGGCTACACTTTTTGTGCCTATATACACAGCAGTAAACTGACAAAAGTCTACATAAGAGATTTTTTTACCCGAGTTGTGTTTATTCTACTTTGGAACGTCATAATTCGAAGACATCTTGTAAAATATACGCATCAATTAAGTGTACAAAAGGAAACTAAACCAAGTGCGGTAGTAAACGATATTCTGTACCTATTCTGCTTGCGGCTGTTAGTTTTATGTGAATGTATATACTAATTGTAAACAAAAAACTCACGCGCCCTCGAAATTATAGAGATAATTCAATAATTATTGTATATTGTGATTTAGTGGATCGAATCTTTTGTGTAGATTGACTCTTTTGTGTTACTTATGCTTCTCTATTTAACAATAAAGTTATTTTACTACATGTAATTAGTAACTACTTAAGTGTTATAATTGGGAAACATGATAACAAACCCATTTTACGATTTTTAAAGAGTTATGGTATTAATGGCGTTCGTAATTTAAACAGCATTAGCTCTTCAAGTACTCGATTTTGAAGCTATATGCTGAACTATGGAAAAAATTGAGTTTGTTTACCAGCCTCGAGTTCAATAGCTGCTGTGTAATAGTATTTAATTTTCGGCTTTATAAAATAGTATGAATACACTTTTAAACAGCTTATAACATTACATAAAACTCTTGTAAAGGTTACAGCTTTATAAGGGCTTTCTATAGAACCATTATTCAGGTATTATACAGCTTCATGTAATGGCATTATAACCGAGTAGGTTTACACCATTATTCAGACAATAACATCATTGTATACTCTTATTCCGCCGGTACAAAACTTTAGTTTTCAAAAAATGCAGTTCGCTTTTCTTAGCACTTAATTCTGTATAATGGTGTTTTTTTATGTTAATATAAAGCCAAAAGTAATACTTTCGACATTATACAGCGGTAAATCAGCCTCACTGTATAAGAGAAACCTTTTCTGCGCTAGTTCAGCTTCAACAGATTTTCTACTCCGTTATTCATCAGTTTTTAAGCTCTAAGCTATTTACTAGCGAATTTAAGCATCTTTTTAGCCTAAAATGTTACTTGGGATTCTGATCGTATAGTGACATAGCCAGGTGGCGGAGTTGTAAACAAAATCTACTCCAGCATATATTAAACAATAAACTTTATATACGTTGTTTATAGTATTCCAAAACATCTATCTTGCTGTGAGAACTCCATATTTTTTGAATAATTTCTAAATAAATTGTGTTGATGTTATTCAAGAAAGAAAAGCAAAAAGTGACCATTGGACGAAATGGCCGGTTTGTTGAACACAAAATAACTTGAATGAGCAATCTGGTCCTAAATGCAACCAGTTCGTGTAATTAGGATAATTGGAAGCCTCTTAGTCGGACATTCCAGGATTAATTCCCAGAATTGCAAACTCTGTGGTATTTCTACTTAAAGGGTGCTGGGTTGGAAAGTACAGGAAACTATATTTTATTCTTTTACTTAACAATGAAAATATTAACGTATGCACAAAAAAATTATAATAATTAGTTACGCACAAAAGTAGCAATATTTTTATACAATATTAGCTAGCGCAATACAGTAGGTAAGTAGTGGTTACTTAATACTACCTACCCAATTATATCTTATTTCCTCAAGTAAATAGAAGTGCTATTTATAAAAACATCTGTAAATAGGTACTGTAAGATAATATATAGTATGTCAACATATAGTATATTCACATATATAAATATGCTAGGTGTAAATAGGAAATTCACGAAAAACCTTGGAATACAGCAGTAGGTCATGTTTTGTCGCTGGCCATCACCTCATTGTATCATTGTAATAAAATTGTTGTTACGTAAGGTCCACATGTGCTGTGTATATTTAAATACCTGCCACATTTAAACTTAGCCTCGAAACATAAACACCAACGTCTCGACACTAAAATAGGACATCGTAATAAAATATCCAGGGCATACTGATTAGGATCCAATTGGCGTTTAATATCGGTCTTATGAAGTACACTCAAATTAACAGTAGGTAATCGTGCGTGCTTATGCAAGCCGTACCAGAGGCCTACATAGGTACCTATTTAATAAAGCTAGTTTTACGGAGGCATAACTAAGTTACCAGTAGGCTGTAACTTTGGCACCAACGTATACACACATATACATGCATGGCACTATTTTATTCATGTGTTTTCCCTTCCTTTAAAATTCTATCGGAAGAATATAGCTCTTCGATAGCAAAACATTGCACGGTATGAAACAACAAATTATTCAAATATGCTTTATCGTTAAGGTGCTTTAAATGTTAATAAGTATAGCATGGAAACCAATCTGTTCCGGTGTCCACCACACAATTAGCTAGTTACATAGAACCTCATAAGAAAATCTTATATTATGAAACAATAACAATATTTAAAGTACCTACGCAAACAGGTAGGCGACTGCTTTACGAGTTAAGGGTTGAATGGGTTAATTTATCGCGCCGGATTTGAAAATATCTGAGAGAAAATAATATATATAAATTAGAGGTAAGTTTCAAAGCGATTTCTTCTAGACAACCTTTAGGTTGCAAGTTGCTTAAGTGTTGCAAAACAGTGAAGAAAAGCCTTGCAAGAACTAAAAAAAAATCACAATAACACAAAACAATATCCTAATATATAAATACCATATTAAAGCTTACAATACACTTAAACAAAATAAATATAAATATATATACATACACAGTGCCAGCTATAAAGGGGGTCTTAAGTAATAATAAAGCAGCTATAGTACAGTCTACGATAAAAATATATCTATAATTTTGAACCTTATTACTTACATTGGAGTAAGGTGCACAAGTATGTATTTTTGGCGTTGACTGTACCTTTTTTTTTTAAGTGATGGGTATTTTCAGTATTCATCCCACATATAACATAGAGATAATTACATTAATTACATATAGAGCAGGCTCTCCCGTACAATGTCGTATGAATAATTATTAGACCGCAGTTTGACTTGTGATCCTTGTAGTACTACTAATGGGCTTCAAAAAAGTCCATGTTGCCTACAAGGATCACAAGTCAAACTGCGGTCTAATAATAATTCATACGACGTTGTACGGGAGAGCCTGCTCTAATAGTTATTAATATATTATATAAAATACCTAATATCTTATTTCTAAATTGTCCCTGTTTACCTACATATAAATGTATACATGCAGGTACACTAGACATTATTCAACTGATAATGCGTTTCAACGTCCTAGAATCCAAAGCTATTTATAATAAAGGAGAGTGTACTTAAATGATAAATAAAAATCATATTTAAATGGGAATACGTAAATTAAATCTATTATAAATTATTAAAAATAAATAAATTGAAATTGAAATTGAAATTGAATTCATTCATAAATTGACCAGGCATGGCAGGCATGTCCACATAACAATCTGTTTAAAGCCAATAAAAGAAAGATTATCGATAGGTACACACAAAATATCTTAAACTTATGAAACCCGATGAGTTACTTGATGGTTTTAATTTGCCAAATGAAATTACGTAAGTACTCACTTGTTAAATGACATTAAATTTCCATAAAAACACTATTGCACATAATTTGCTATTTTTAAAAGATTCTTAAAGAATTTATTTTGTTTATCTTATTCTATTTTTAACCGACGCCGGTTGAACGGCATTGCAATTTATCAATGCGATGCGTACGCGCCGCAACTAGTGACGCGGAAGGACTGGACAGGTTGCGTGTTCTCATACGTTACAATAAACACAAATGAGTCGAGTTGTTATACAAACCAGAGTAATTGGCCCTCAAGATCTGTAACAATTCATTGAAGACAACAAATATGATGGAGTTGAAGCTGGATGCGCTAGGTTCGAATCCCGGTAAGGTTTGTTTATAATGAATTATTGCTCCTGGGTTAGGTATAGTATAGTTGGTATACCTTTCTATTCAGGGTGAAATCTGGGTCGTGATCCTGAACCACTTTTTTTGACTCAGTATCTGATCACCATTATTGATATTATTTGATCAAAACCGAATGAATACAATTATTTTTATTTTACAAGTGAATTTAATCTTAAACTAAGTAAATCATTGTCACCCTATCAGTTTTCACATTTGCTGTATGGAAAACGACAAGACGTCAGATTATGTAGGGTGATCAAATTATAAGCCTTTCTTTTTCCATTTATGATCTGAAAAATAATTATCAAGACAACATAGATGGGGCTTGTCCCATGGACTCGTCCATGGGCTCGTCCAAAACGACTTTAAAGGGCCAAAACTATCAGGCAACGCTCCTAGCGACGGAATAAGGAGAGCTGACCCCAAATAATTGGTATAAGGCTATGAAGAAGGAGATTAAAAAAAATATTATTAATGTTTTTTTTTAATCTCATTTATTTTATAAGCCATACATAATATTATTAATGTTGGCGACAAAAGAAAATTAGGACTATCATCATTAGCTTCATCTTTCGATTCTGTATCATAAATATCATAATGGTACCTTACCTGTGTTGATGGCTTGCTACGCAATTTCACCCTGTGTCTGTATATCGTCGCCAGGTATGTAAAGTAAAACTTTGTTTATCTGCATAAAATACCCACAGTAATGAATAATCATTTATTTGTTTGAATACAGAGAAAATAAAACAATTATTTTCATCTAGATAATATTATATACGAGTTCGATTTAGTCGTTAAAAAACACTATTTTAGGTATCCTTTTCCACTCAAGCGAAATGAAATATAAAGTTTAAGTACCTAATAACCACGTTACAGATATGTACCTATCTCATCCATCTGAATATTCCAATCATTTTCCTTTGGCCGTCGCCATACATACTCTTACGTACTTATAGCGTAGGCTGTTATCTCTAATATCTCAATTTCTATTTTTATAAGTTAAGTGTTGCGTTCGTGCAGTGTTGTGTTCAAATAGGTCCATCTTTTTGATGTTCTTGTTTTCTATGACGGCTGTTATCTTTGAAATTTCTGTTCTCTTCGGCAATTAGCATACAAGCACTACATATGGAATTCCGAATCCTCGTTAATAAATTCAGAATATTTGGAACATAATTTTAACAAATTATATGCAATGATAGAATTATTTAGGAATTGAATGGGTGATTAAAAGATGATCGATTTCTTAGCAGCATTTTTTTAGACAATAGGTAAATGGAACTTAACTCATGGGCTGTCAGATTAATTTACTGAATAAAAAAACCACTTTAGTGAACAATCTTAATTCCCTAAGTATTAGTACTCGTAGGTACTTAGGGAGTGGGCTAACTCACCCTTACTGTGTGAATAGTTTTCGCGGGACACATAACTTTGGTTCCTTTATGAAACTACAACGACGTAGGTATGTCTATTTATACTATATGTATCGTACTAGACAGCACTACAAATAAATGAAGGTAAATACTCATTGTTAGGTGTTAAAAAAAGAATATGATAACTAAACTAAGAAAAATATCATCTGGGTACCCAACAAAAACACAAAGGTGTTATATTATTGGCCGGCACCGTAGATAACAGCAATTAAGACAAACTTACTTCTTTATTGGGTAGTTACAGAAACCAGGGATGTAACAGTTGTAGTTTTATTGAAACCGAAAGCGGAATTAGATGTTTTAAATTTAACTGAAAGAACAAATCAAATTATTTTTTAATGAATATAAAAAAAAATATATTATTAAAATAAATTTTTACATTATTATTTAAATTTATTTTATTTATATTTTTTCCTTTGTATATGACATCTATACAAGTTTATAGTTTTAAATTTTGTTTTTTGGGGACCAGAAACGGAATCGGAACCGAATACGGAAACGGAACCAGAATCGGAGTCCGAGTGGTAGGCGGGCGACCGCAATAATTAGTGCAGTAGGTACGTGGCAAGCGGGGACATATCTATATAGCTGACAGGTATAATTAACTACCTACCTATTTCTTTTTGATGTACATACGTACACCGCTCATTTCCCCCCGCTACGTTGCTATGACATGCGATATAACTTCTGTTTTGAAAGTAACATAGCTGCAACCGAAGCGGATGTTTAAAACCAATCGAAAGTTCCGACTTAACGGAACTGGATCCGAATCTCTATAACATCCCTGACAGAAACAGTATGCTTTACCTAACCCTGTAACTAAACAATGTAGTGTAGGCTAATTGACGCTTGCCTCCATTAGCTCGGCTTGTGTTGTGTTGTGTGGTTTCCAGACTCACAGCTACCTGATTGTAGATAGTGGTATCCTATTCTTTGCACTTGCTTATTGCAATTTGAGAGAACTGCTTTAGTTAAGCTTGTCTGTCGCTCATGGTCAGTAGTTTCCTAACGCACTAATCTTTGAAAGATTTTGTGCGTAGAAAAAATGCTTTAGAAAATAAATTTGCCTTAGCAATAGTTATTATCACATCAAACGGTTAATTTATAATTAATTTATTAACACGTTAAACTTATAATTAACACTAGGGTATATAAGTATATACACCCTAGACTCTAGTTAGTTAGTAAATCGTCAACGTTGAGATAACTGAGAAGGGACCGGCAAGTCAATAGCTAGTAAGCTCATTTCGAGTTTTTGATAAATAACAAGGCTTATCGATAATTTCTACACTTTCTGATTCTTCTGCTGCTACAGTCGTCATCAAAATGTATCGGAGCGACCAAGGTACTCAATACTTTTTAAAGTTGTTGGGATATTTGTGACCACCATAGCCGCTCCGATATATCTGATGGCGACTGTACTTATAGATACAACAGTAAACCTCTTTAAAAGTAATGCATGCTTCTCAAAATCATAAATTACAACGTTAAAGTTAAAACAGTTAACACAGAAAAAAAAATAAAAGACCATTTTATATTTGATTTTCAACAACCGCACGTGTCTTTGAAATGTAAATTTTTCATAAACTTATGAAATTGAGGCCTACACCAATTATGGCGGAAAGTGACCCGTATACATGAATACTAACTAGTAATTTGCATATAAATAAAGTAAACTGTCAGTGCTTTCAGAGTAAACTTTGAAGAAGTTGCAAGTTTTAGCCGAGGGCCCAAAAGGATGCTTGAGTTTTTGACGTGTAAATTTGTGCACGGTTTTAAATAGTTAATTTGACTGACGCAGTAAGTACCATATCTAATCTAAGTTATAAGTGCCTATGCCTATATACATATAAACATACGAAAATACCATTAGATTGTAATCATGTCAAATCTGATAGCAGCAATACGTTAATAAGAAATGCAGAAGGCCTTGTTGTGTTTTAAAAGAAAGTTAAGCATTTTAACTTCTCGGTAATAGCTGTAAATGTAACGTCCAACCTATGTTATTGTCTCATACACGTATAGTTTGTTCTCATTTCGCTTTCAAAGATTAAGTTCAATGTAACAAAGTACCGCTCTTTGTTTCTTTCCTACGTTGTAATAAATGCACCTTGGTACGAGTATACAATTGGAAATGGCGAATAAATAGTGGATCCTCTAAGTATTTCAGCAAAATGCAATAATTAGTATATGATATCAATGAAAATAATAAAATAAACTGAGCCAAGCCAACCATTAAAACAAGGCAAGAAATAATTTAGATATGACTACAAGTTATTTTAAGTAGCACAATACCTCAGTGCAATGATATGAAAAATGAAAAATGTTTATTTTCAGGCAACTAGTGGCCCATAGATAAATACCTTAACGACTAGCATACATATTACATTATAAACTAAAACTATTATTTTGGTGACACGACGCTCTAACAAAATGAATGCTCTAACTGATTTCCAGTGATTTTAAAAGTAATAAAATAAAACACATTTTTAAGGCCCACACTGCGATAAGTTATTCCACGCCTGTCCACCGGCTTTGGCCCGGCACCTTTAATACGAAGTAAATCAGGCGTCTGTCAGCCCGGGCTTTATTTGCCCCATAATGCCACCGTAGTGTCCAAATACATCCTTATTTGTTCCTCTGTTTACGCACACTTGTCTAAATTACTTGTATTAAAGCGCGTCCATCAGAATACGGCTTCGTCTATATCAATGTCAGGCGAAATTAAATTGGTAAATAAAATGTATTGCTGAGATTCGAAAAGGTTTTAAATAAAGTCTTTTAGATCTATCAAGATTGAGAAAGCCCTTGAAAGTAAACACCATGGATATAGTGAGTTACACAATATACTATCTGACGCGGTAAATTATGGGTATACTCGTACAAAACGCAAACAGACAAGAAATTTGTGTTTAAACATACAAACATGCATTTTTGAGTGTTTGATAACACTGTGTGTTGATATTTTTCTACTCGATAGTGGACATGGACATACACTCTTGTAACATTTTATAACATCAGCGTAGGACTATAACGACTCTACATGGTCTTTATGTTCGGTGTTTACGGCAATTGTTTGATAACAGTACTCATTAATTTGGTTAAAAATTTACTACTTCATTAGAACGAGTCAACTAAAAAAATACTATTTAGTGTTTTTAGTTCCTTTGTGTTTGTTTTTAATTTTTACAGCTACAGTTCGTATAGCGTTTATTCATAAAATTTTGTTATTAATTCACGTTAAAATTTGCCTTGAGCAAGTTAAATGCCTAAACTTTGTAATTAATACTAATATCTGAAATGTAACTACCTACCAAGTTGGCAACTACATTAATGCTTAACAGATTCAAGACGTACAACTCCAACAATATCTCAAACTTACTCTTCATTTAAAGTCTTTACGCGCCAAAAAGTGACAGCTGCGGCCATGATGAATTACGCTGCGTCCACATTATGCGTTACCACGATCCCCTGTTAATTACATTGTGAACTAATTGCCAGCACAATAAATATGCCGAGCACAACCCTAGCTGTAACTGTTCCTTTCATTTTTTTAATGTTTTTGTTTTATTAGCGACGTGATTGCGAGATTCATGACAAAATGCAATACACATTTTATAACCACTCTTATTCAACGCGCTCTGCGGGTTCTGATTATAAGTAGGTCTGATGCATTTTCAAGGGTTAAATATAGAAAAAAAAGTACATAAGTATCCAATTCCACCCCAATTTCTTCTAAATAGCTAGTCAAGCCTGAAAGGGTATGAGCTAAACCACACAAGGCGTTGGCTATGGAACCCTAAATAGGGTCATTGTGCCGGTAGCGCGGACAGTGCCGGTAGCCGGACAAATGGCCGACAACTTCTCTTAAAATACAAAAAATAAGATTCCTGCTGTTCTTAGTTATAAAATGAATTTGTTTGGTGATACTCAGATAGTTATGCAATAATAATGTATTCACTTCAAAACAATTGATGCATCCTTTAGCCAGAAAAAAAAATGTTTATATACGCTCCTCCTCAGTAGTGACCAAAATGGTGGATATCTTACGAATAAATTAAGAACAAGGCGCGCGGATAAACGTAAGTTTCTTCTTTTGTATTCGTGTTACATTTGTGTTAGGCATTTAGTTCGGTTAATTATGAACCAATGTACGTTATTTACAGAGATTTTCTCATAATCTTTCTAAAGTTATAGAAATATTGACTGTCCGCGCAACCGGTATGCAAATTTGTTAGGTATCCCGGTTGGCGGACACGTGTCCGCTTACTGGCATCTTATACCGATTTTTGATTTTCACTTCTTGTGACACATAATTAAAAATACTACTTAAATACTTATAATAAGTTAATATTAGTTGCCTAACTACTTATTTTTTAGTTTGCGACCACTTAATTCGTTTAAAATCAATAGTAAAATTAATTTTGAAACCGCTTATTAACTCTTGTCCGGTCAACCGCGACTACGTAAAATATGATTTCAGTATGCGATTTTTAGGAAAGTAAATTAATAGTTATGTAGTTTGTATGCTGATTTGCCTTCTCTGTGTAATAAAACACTTATCTCTTGTTTAGACATCCGGTCTAGACACAAGCGTGCACAGGAAGTAAAGTACCCATCCGTTGCTTTTGCGACGTGTTTGGTGTTCTCTAATTGCTAACATCATCATTATCACCATATCATTACATTTGCTAAACGACGCCCACTGCTAGACATAGGTCTCTCATAAACTTCTAAGGATCTCCACAATAATAGGTCGTGCTGTGCCCTCACCCTCTTGACCAGATCTTCAGTAATCCTTGTTGAGGTACTTAGGAACGGAGTTCACTCGAGAACCTTTCTATCCCGGTGGACATGAGTTAAAAATTTACAAAATTTGTAATGCTGGACCGACGCAAGCAGCGGCGCAAAAAACGTATGGGAGTGACTGTAGTGTGAGCTGCCCTATAATGGAAGGCTTTAATCAAAGATAGTGGAATAGGTAGGCAACCTATCCGAAGCAGTATACTAAAATTTTATATTATTTAATAATCCGTACATGGCGGGAAGAAGTTGACAAGTCAGGACAAAAACTTGAATAAATTTGAACTTGAAAAAAATCTTAAGGGTCAAATTTCTTCAATTTTTATATCTTGAGTTATCAACTTTTTACCGCCATATGTATGTAACTTTCCAGTCTTTTCACTTTTACCTTGGCGAATGGCAATGACTGGCAACGGCCAGCGACGCTAAAAGATTATATTTCTTCATAAATATAGCAGTCATCTATAATTGTCATTTTCGTTAAAGAGCGTTACTAAGTCCGCATCTCTCATGTAGTTTCTAAGATTGACCAATATGTGGTATATCATTCCATAGGTCTTTTAGATAGTTAGTTCCCAACGATGCAGTATGTAGGTTGTGAGCGGTCTATATTTGTCCCGTAATCTATCTACACAACATCCTTGTTCCTTTACTGGACGGCAACGTGCTTCTTGTTACTCAACTGGAGTTATAAGCGTCCATAGACTATGATAGCGGCTTACCATTAGACAAGCCGCGCGCTTATTTCTTACCGTCATAGTATAAAATAAGCTTCGACGATGCTGACAGTTTTATATGATTCAGTGATTAGTTTCTAAAATGATAGATTTGTGTATCTAATTTCATTACCCCCCTCCCCCCACTTTTGAACTCACCGTCCATAAAGTATGGAAAAAACAAAGAAGATCAAGTTTAATCAACGCTTTTAACGCGAATTAATTTGGATATAGTCAGGTAAACGAAGTTTTTTTCAAAGTCACAACCCTCTTTTTTAAAGGTCGTAAGTACCGCGAAGAGACTATATTTTGAAAAAAAACGGTGTTCATATAGTACCATTGATATTAAAGCCTAATGTAAACAGATAAAACTTGGTTCAGTTGCAATTTTATTGCATAAAACTGCATGTCCGCCAACTAGCACTTAGTGTCCGCATACTGAAAAAACTGTCCGCAAACCGGCATTTCGGGTATTTTTTCACTTATCGCTAATTTTATCAATACTTACATGCAAAGAAGCCAGTATTCATATTTGTTTTACTAATAGACTATATTTCTAACGTTTTGGTATAGAAATTAGTATATTTTGTCGTAAATTACAATTTTTTTAAGGGGTTTGAAGTCAGCAACTTCCTTAACTGTCCGCCAACCGGCATAGCGACCCTACATTCCGAAAATGGTACCTTATAGGTACTTCTCATAGAAGAACAATCACATAAATATATTTCTTACCTATAGGTTACTTACTTTTAAAAATGGATTGAAATAAAATATGATTTTCGACTTAAGTAAAATAATACATATCACGACTTAAAAATATGACTAAAAATATCACTAAACTATATACTTATAAAATAAACCCTACAATAAAGTAATCTAAAACTAAAAATCTAAATCTAAGTAAATAATTAAGACCATTTTATACAATAAATTCATTTTCATGCAAGAGCCCCTTCTGAAAGGGTGAAGGCCTCCTCCAGGCTTGTCCATTATTTTTGGCAAGGCCGTATTTTTATTATTATTACTAGTAATTAATTTAATTTTATTGACTGTTGACATAGTTAACAAATTGACAAATATTGCTTTACCTAAATGTTTGCTTATATTGCAAGAAATAAAAGGCTTTTTATTTTATTTTATTTATTTATTTTTATACAATAAATAAGTAGGTGAGTTCTGAGTTAGTATCACTGAATTATATAAATGAATGTGTTTGCATTGCACCATGTTTGCACTTAAATGTCTAAACAAAGTCTGATTGAATTATATCCAATAGGACGGGATTTCCTCGGGGAATGATCGTACTATGGCAAACACAAATACCGGTATGACGATGTTGACTTGGTTTTTTTTAAAGGAAATACGATTTAAAATCTATTCACGAATATGATGATTGATGATGAGAAAGGTGATAAGAAGATACTCGTAGTTTAAGCGGTATAAGGAGTCATATACTTGTACGATAAAATATATAATATGAGTACAACATAAATAATTACTCGTATTTATTCAACTTTGCCGATAACGAGTTCAGTAAGTACGTTAGCATTGATTTAAGTTAAATATTTTAATTTCTGGTTGATTTGATTTAATCTGCTTCCTAATTATATACGAGTAAGTAGTTAAGATAATATTTATTCATAATATATTTTTAAATAATAATGTTTTACGATCGAAGCTATACCTACTTTAAGTACCATCATTTATGTCACAGTAGCTGAAACATAATTTAAATTAGGTAGTTATATTATAAGTAGCGCACCTATATTATAGTATTAACTAATCAATAAAATCTTATCCAATAAAATAAGTATAGAGCAGGCCCGGAGCAGGGCAGGGATATATTATTTAGCAGAAGTCTCTTTCTAACGAATGTTGATATACAATCGGCCCCAGGTGTCAGTCAGCAATACCTACGAATATAACACATGTTGTATGTATCTCCTGCTCAACTCAACATATCTAGGTATATAAAAGCTGGGGATACCTACTCGTAATGTTTTACCTCACATTATAATAATGTTATTATTCATTCTACAATATACGTTTACCTTTCTTTTGTAGTAAAAATATAAGCGCAATTCATATTTTGGAGAGAAATTTAATTAACCTTAGTATTTTATCTTTTAAGCGCGTTGCTTTCCTTCTACTCTAGTTGTAAAACAATATTTGGCATTATATTATTTAAACTATATTGTAGGTACATCATATTTTAGTGTGGAAATATATTGATCCGTGAATGGGGTGCGATCGTAGCGTAGCTTTTGTTTTTAGTTTTCAATGTCGTTAGAAAGATGCAATTCAATCAAATATCTAACTCAATTTTCTTTTTTCTCGACTACTTTAGAAGTTCTTATACTTGAAACAATAATAAATGCAATATTATTTATTAACGGATGAAGTTATCTACATAATTATGTCTTTCTAAAACACGTCTGTTAACCCTATGTATTAGAAAGATAGTACCGCTTATAAATTGTCACTTTTAACCGACTTCAAGATTTCGAAGGAGGAGGTTCTCAATTCGTGGGGTCTTTGTTTTTTTTTTTAACCGCATATTTTGCTATTTTTTTTATGTATGTTCACCGATTATTCGAAAACGGTTGGGCCGATTTGGTAAATTCTTTTTTAAATTGAAATCGAGGGAACTCTTCAACTATTATAGGCACATCTAGCGCCCCCCGCGCGTGCCGCCGCCTCCTGTTTCAAATTTACGTCGGCGTAATTATGCTGACGTCGCCGGACAGCCAGTCGCAGCTAACCGGGTACGGGTTCCCGAAAAGGAAAAGTCCTCCCGCACCGATGTGGATAAGGAGGGATTCACAAAAGTGGAAAGGAAGAGCAAGAAGCGCAGGGCGCCCCGCAAGACTCTGTGTGGCACTGCGGAACCGGGTAATTCTGGTCTCCGGATTGCAATACCGAGTAGGGCGCTCTACGTGTCGCGCTTGCATCACTCCGCCGTGGCCGACGATGTGGTGGAGTACGTTCGCCGAAAGACTGGCTTCTCGTTGAGGGTGCACCAGCTACAGTCCCGGCACTACGTGCACTTCAGCTCGTTTGTGGTGCGCGTGCCGCGGCCGCTGCAGGATGCCATCGCGAGTGCAGACTTCTGGCCGAAGGGTGTTGTGTTTCGGCGGTTCCGGGGCACTCTGCCGAATCCTGCACCAGATCAGACGACGCAACGGAGCCACGAAGTTACATCGCCTAGATCAAAGTAGTCTTAAGTTATTTTATATGTTTTGTTTTGTAGTTCGCAGTGCCTTGGTTTTTACTGTAATGCTGTGTAACGAATAATTTGAATAAATAAATAAATAAATAAATAAATAGAGATTTCACTATTTTTTACAGCAAATCGGCCACTTACTCTTGGAATAGTGAAGTCGGTTCTTTTTTTGTTTAAAATTATAGCTTTATTAAATAGGCTACGCTACGACGCGAATTAGTTTTAATATATAAACTTATAGAGCATGACAACGGAATACGTACAAATTTGATAAACACGAAGTGCTTTACAAAGGCGACATGCTGCGCGGTTGTCCTTTGAACAATTTGGGAGCGGACAAAAACCATGTTTGCATATAACGTATTAAACAAACGTGTTAGAAAAGATAAATTTATTGTTACAGTTGTATAGGTAGGTACAGTGACCTGCAATAGTATCTTCCTACACGAAGGCCGCAAAAATATGTGACATGCTCTTATTTGTAGGGCCATAAGATCGTGTCACATATTTGTGCGGCCTTCGTTTAGGAAGATGCTATTGCCGGTGACTGTACCTATATTAAAATAAATATAACATTACCCCGAAAGTCTATAACTAATACATTAATTAATTGTTTGACTTGTGATTTCATATTTTTAATTTTTAAGGATAAAAAAACAAATTTTAATTACTTATTTAATTGTTTGATTGTGTTGTATTTCATTATTATACCTACAGAATAGTCGTAACTTGAAATGTCCATTTTACGCTGACCATTGCGACTGACACGTCATCGTCAGTCGCATAATTTGATATCTCTGACAGCTCACTACGTTCCCGTCATGTTCCCGTACTCAAATGAAACAAACAAATGAACTTCACGAACATGTAACGTTGTTACGCAGCGCGCAGTTATTATAACTTACTAAATTACTAGCAACCTATGAATTTATACTCGTATATGCATAGATTTCGTGAAATCTCTCGCTTAATACCCTCACAGGTACTTTGATTCCCGATTATTTTAAATAGCGTTTTAACCGTTTTTTTGCGTGGAGAAGGAACAAATTAGTATCCACATATATTATAGTATTAATTTTTTAGTGACTATTTTCTGGTAAATGTTTTATTAAGTCTGGTGTAAGTTATTATAGTATTGTCTAGAAAACCGAGACCTAAAACGTAATTAATTTGTTGTCATAGTTCGGACTACAATTGCGTATAAGCCTACATACATTTTAGGACACCCAATTAATATTAATTAGTATTTAAAAAATAATATATTAATTATTAATTTACATATTCAATGTTGCTCTGCGTCCACCTTCGAGAACCCTACACGTGATCCTTGTTGGGTGGTGCTAAAAGAGTAACAAACTTGGCAGCTGCACTGTCCCATCTGGACCTCGCAGCACTCACTGGATTTTCTTTACCATCTGCTTTCTCACTACCTATTACTACCTGTGAGAAGAAATGGCTATCTATATCCAGTGACATGGAGCCATCCGATAAAAAAAATTACATAAAAAGAACTATTTAAATTAATATTTATTTTTGTCCAAAACTTTGTAAAACTAATTTGGATTGTAGATCCCCATTTTTGGCAACCACAACCTAAATTTGCGGTTTAATAATGTGGGCTTTCATGTTTGCCTTCTGCCGTCATCGCATCTAATAGCATAAACTAGTCCTTTGAACATGGCAATAACAATTTATTTGTTTAGGGCTTTAGAACAGTTATATATGTACCTGCTTGTAGTAGGTAGGTTTACCTTATGTGCATGTGGGTAGATTTATGTTAGATCCATGTTGGGATTTAAACTACTATGCCGATTTTGGTGAAAGGTGTAATAAGACTTGTTATTATGATGTCAGTACAATAGGCCATATTTACAGTTACAATTCTTATGTAAGCCGGTATGTGACAAGCCTATAGTACGAGCGCAACATTTTCAACTTGTGCATTGAATTTTTTTAAGGAATTCTTCAAGGAATGTATTTAGGGCTAAATTAAATGATTCGCTTTTGGAAAAATATTTTTATCGGGTTAGTTGTTTTCTCGTACGATATAGGTTAAGATAGAAATTGTTACAAATAGAATAAGTTCCATAAATAATTCATTTTTGTTTCTATATCTAGGCCGTCATGCTCATGAATGTTTTCTATTTAATTATTACCTATAAGCAAATCACATATTTATGGAAGATCAATAAAAATTAAAATGACTTATAGGTCAGGCAACGAACAGATATAGAGGGAAATGCTTGGAACACAATTTTTGACTTCGTAACTTTGTTTGGACTAGTTAGGAGGTGAACATATCCAAAGTCCTCGGCCGTAGCCCTTGAGCTGAATTCTTCAAGGAATGTATTTAGGGCTAAATTAAATGATTCGCTTTTGGAAAAATATTTTTATCGGGTTAGTTGTTTTCTCGTACGATATAGGTTAAGATAGAAATTGTTACAAATAGAATAAGTTCCATAAATAATTCATTTTTGTTTCTATATCTAGGCCGTCATGCTCATGAATGTTTTCTATTTAATTATTACCTATAAGCAAATCACATATTTATGGAAGATCAATAAAAATTAAAATGACTTATAGGTCAGGCAACGAACAGATATAGAGGGAAATGCTTGGAACACAATTTTTGACTTCGTAACTTTGTTTGGACTAGTTAGGAGGTGAACATATCCAAAGTCCTCGGCCGTAGCCCTTGAGCTGGGGGGGAGAGGGGGGTTAGAAGGTCCCATTTTTTGGATTTTCGTAGATAACTCAGTAACAGTGGGTAATACGTTCACCTATGTTCACCTCCTAACTAGTCCAAACAAAGTTACGAAGTCAAAAATTGTGTTTCAAGCGTTTCCCTCTATACCTTTTTTCGAGCATTCAATGACTGACCAGTTATTGTTATTTAAAACTAAGGCGCGCTTATACAGTGAAAAATAAAAATGTACAGCATGGTATAATAATAAATGTTGGAAGGATGGAGACACTACGTCCTCAAATTTATAGGTATGCTTATATTCTACACATAGTTGTATGTTAGTAAATTCAAGAATGGCAAAATGTGTAAAATTCGTATCTACATATAATTTATTGGCAGTATTTTTTTCTATTTTTGTTTAATGTTCTACTCCTTTCAATACATCTACGATAATATTAAAATCGAATACTAGGGACACTCATTATGACTGATGATGTGCGTCATAAAAAGCTTGTAAAGGATTCAATATATTTTATTCAACATTACTCGAACTCCAGTAAGAATCTTTTGAATTGTAAGTACCCTAGGGACCCGCATCAATAAACTTTTACAAGAGAAGTTCCACAACTTTGTCAGCCGTAGGTACACTACATTACACTTTATACATAACTCATTACATAAGTTCACCTACTGTTAACTAACAGGAAGGTAATTGATTCCCGTGCTACTAGTATACAGATGCATACCAAGTTACCAACGAGTGTCACGCACAATGTAATATGAATTAGGATTTATGTGTATACATGCCATTGCTGGGACAGGCCTCCTCTCATGCACGAAAAGTATCGCGTTTTAAATCCAACGCAGGCCCAAGGCGGGATAGGGACATGAAATCATTAAACCATTAAATTTATTTATATGGAAATTTTCTTATGTTTTTCCCTTTTGAAAATCATAGTTTATGGTGAATGTTAATTGATACATAAGTCTTATAAACCCATTAGTACGAGCCGGGGTTCGAAGTAATGTTCGAACCTCAGCAACATACATACCAATGCTTCAAATTGTAACGTAGATGATTTAATGATAGGAGTATGAAATATACGTGGAATGAATTATTAAAATGAGAGAGCAGGCAAAGCGGATGCAGTAACCGAGGCGGCAAAATCGCACTTGGATGTCAGGATATATTTGTGGCTTTCGCTGTCGAAACTCTAGGGCCGTGGTGCTCAAGCACCCGAAAACTACTAAATTACAGATTTATCCAAAAAACTAGTTGAGGTCACCGGGGACCGTGGAGCTGGCTGTATTACGGGAACTCTTCCGCAAGGGTCGGACCACGGTGACCTTACGTAGTTTGTGGCTTTTAGAATTATTTTGCTTTATAAGTAGACTTTAATTTTTAACCGACTTAAAAAAGGAGGAGGTTCTGAATTCGACTGAATTTTATTTTATGTATATATGTTGCGTAACATAGTATTTTTTAAATTTAAATAATGCTAACATATCTGCAGCATCCTAACATTAAGTAAACGTGCACGAAACAGTATCGGTGCCCTCGCTGACTCCAAACTGCCGTAACGAGCAATTTGCCATTCAAAGCGATGCGAATTTAGACGCCTTTGACAAGTAAATTGTTGCCAGCAGGTGATAATAGGGTAATTTCCCCTAATTTAGAGAAAGTATTAAGGTATCAAACGTTAGCATAAATTGTTTTTTTTTTTTGACGGAATGACCCGTATTATAACTTTAATATCTGTTATGGATTATTTTAATTCGATAGACGTGGACTGTATGCGAAATGAGAACGAGAATATTTTATAAAACGACACGAAACGATAACTGTCGGAACAAAGAATAGCCAGTGAATTGTATGAAGCACTCACCTTTGCTTAGCTGCTGATGACGCTGCAGCTCTCGGTCGCAGGAGCTGGCGCAGGCTCCCCAAACTCTTGGCTCGTTCGAACTTACCTCGAACCCAGGTTACCTTGACCAACCATCAGTTCCCGAGATGAAGCTGGATCAGTGCCTCCTCCAATCACTTGGCTTCTTTCAAGCAATTACACGTGAAAGTTACTTAAATAGGGCTAAACGAGTGCCCTCGACACGAAATATTAACTTCCGATCTAATTTACGCGGTAACGCTCGCGTTCCGACATGACAGCGACACGAATTCAAGTGAATCGACAGTTTCTATATTTTTTTTTAAACTTCTAGTTATAATGTTGCCAGGCGGCATTATTTAAGAGCTACAATCCTTAACATTACCGGCCACCAAAATGCAACGTATTTTCCGAAAGATTTACAGAGGTCTTGTCAATTGTGGACAAGATAGACACACTGTGGCTTGGGTTTTTTACTAAACGAAATTTATAAACTAATCTTAATCTACGATAATCTTAAACTAGTACGACATTAGTAAGTTAGTGAACTAGTCTTGCAAAAGCGAAGGACACAAGTTGTCAATCACCTGCGCCGTAAGCTTGTGCTCACGGGACAACCACATGGGTTGCTTCCTCAAAGAGTCGAGCGTGTGGTTATGAATTAACCGTCCGCCCACCCTCAGCAAACCCTCTTCGTCAACGAAAGGACACGATTTGCGAAGAGGCTTGTGAAGTGAGTCGGTTAGGTCCCTTTTATTGACCCGAATTTCAGTCGGAAAGGCATGCTCATAGACATGCCTGACGAGAAATCGAGTCGGTTTTGAGGTAGGGTTCTTCAAACCTTGAAGATAACGAAAGCAATATATTAATATTTTTACGATACGACGACACGATGGAAGTTTCGACAAGACGTTTCCGATGAAATCTGAGTTCTTGCGGGGCAAGAACTCCGAAAGTTCTTCAAATGTTGTTCCACCAGCTTCGGTAAGACGTTTTGTCCAATCGTCTTCAGGGTGCGGCGACATAGGCGGTCCCGGCCACCATGATTCACGCTGCGCTAGATCAGCGGATAGTAAGTCATGTGACTTATGGTCCACTGGGTTGTCCCTAGCGGAGACACGGTGCCAACAATCGGGAGCAATTTGAATCTCCGCAGGTCGGCTGGCGACAAGTGTCCTCCATCGCGACGAGTAGAAGCGAGAAGGACCCAACCGAGGAACAAGCATACAATGAAGTGGTGCAATCTTTGACTTTATGCAGCGAAGATGAACTAGGGTTTCTTTGCCACCGACAACCATACGACAAAAGCATTGCACGATTGCGCAATATCCTTGTTCCAATGTATCACAGAACAAAATCATTCGACGCGGCATGCACAGCGAGCTTGAACACGACAGCTGAGGTTTCAATTTAAGCCATTCTTCAGCAGTGGATGCAGGAAAGTCATCATCCCAGTGTAGCCCGCGTGACAGCAACAGCTGCATCAAACATTCAGCAAGTAATACCACTGACGAAAGGAATCCGAGAGAGATATGAGCGATCTCCAAAAGAGTTGAATGCTTCGAGCAACGATAGTCTAAGTTCGAAGTTTTTACCAAAAAGGTGTCAGATTGCCACAAGAAACCTAGAATGTTTAGTGACACTGGAACCGAATTAAAAAACCTGGGTCGACTCTGAAGGCCAGCGACAGTTACTGAACCGACTATTTTTCCATCAGAATTCTGACAATATTTCGCACCCATAAGGTTTTCACACGACATATAATTTTTCGACAGAGAGGCTGAGTTCGGATCCACGATTTTTTCCATTTGCCCGACGCGCTGGATGATGCTCTTGAGAGATAACAACGGAACGAGGGGATGCGCTTTGGAGTTCAGCCAAGAGTCGTCACGAGAACGACACGACAGAGTGTTGTCAGAAGACAACGACGAAACGAGAAGACGCTCTTTGGGAACTACCAGAGAGTCGTCACGAGATCGACACGACAGATTTTTGTCCGAAGACAACGACGAAACGAGAAGACGCTCTTTGGAAATTACCCAAGAGTCGTCACGAGATCGACACGACAGGGTGTTGTCCGAAGACAACGACGAAACGAGATGACGCTCTTGGGGAATTACCCGAGAGTCATCACGAGATCGACACGACAGGGTGTTGCCAGAAGACAACGACGAAACGAGAAGACGCTCTTTGGGAACTACCAGAGAGTCGTCACGAGATCGACACGACAAATTGTTGTCCGAAGGCAACGACGAAACGAGAAGACGCTCTTTGGAAATTACCAGAAAGTCGTCACGAGATCGACACGACAGATTGTTGTCCGAAGACAACGACGAAACGAGAAGACGCTCTTTGGAAATTACCCAAGAGTCGTCACGAAATCGACACGATAGATTGTTGTCCGAAGACAACGACGAAACGAGAAGACGCTCTTTGGAAATTACCAGAGAGTCGTCACGAGAACGACGCGACAGATTGTTGTCCGAAGACAACGACGAAGCGAGAAGCCGCTCTTTGGGAATCATCCAAGAGTCGTCAAGAGATCGAAATGACAAATTGTCATTTAACAAAACAGCTTCAGGAGTAACGACATTTTTTATGCCCCGAGACTGCTCACTAGTGCCCTCTAGGGAGAGCGACGCATCTAAATGACAACCTTTGCTGGTGACACAAGGATTATTTCGAGAACGACAATGAGACGAATCGATGTCACCAGTACAATCACCCATTACCAACCAACCAAAGATGGTGTTGACGCCCACGGGCTCACCTTGCTTGCCTTTTACAAGTCCATGTTGAAGTGCTGACGCCATACGGCCGACATTAATCAGTATATCAACTGGCCTAGGCTGATCATAATGTGGATCAGCAAGGTCCAAATCCCTTAAATGAGTCCAAGCCGAAGTATCAAGTTTATTGGACGGCTGGTCTGGGCAAATCTCTGACAAAACAAAAGCTTCAAACGAAAGCTTACTTAAGTTATTTCCTTTTGAAGGAAATATTTCACAAATAACTGAACCATGTGAAGCCGTTGATGTCTTTTCAATACCATTGACACACTGGCGGCAGTCATCAACCAACAACCCCAGTCGGTCAGCTAACCGCTTCGAGATAAAGTTGCAAGCCGAGGCGCAGTCGAAAAGAATACGGACTGGTACTAACCGGCCCCTACCATCCTTGATGCAAGCTAATGCTGTAGCAAACAACCCCGGAGTATTGCGAGAATGCACTAATAATGTGGTCGACTGAGAATCGGACTCTGATTCTTGAGCACACTCATTGGCTTCATCAAAGTGCAGCAATGGGTTATGACGATAACTGCATTTATCACAGCGAACATTCGATTTACAATTTTTCATACTATGCGATGGCTTTAGGCACACAATGCAAAGTTTATTCTCCTTAACCTTTGAAAACCTATCAGTTGGCTTTAATGCTAAAAAACTAGGACATTTTTCTATTTCATGACCAACAACAGCACACATGACACAATTCGACAAAGAAGTTGACGGAACCATCAGTGCAATTTTACCCTTGCTAACAGGTTTACTCACGACAGATCCCTTTAATTTAGTGTCTGAATTTTCCAACGCTTGACTTCTCTTTTCTATAAACAAGATTAATTCTTCATAAGTCGGGATGTCAATATTTGACTCAAGCTGTATCTCGAAGGCTTCCCGAGTAGCGATGTCAAGCTTCGACCATAATAAGTGGTAAAGCATAAAGTTTTTATTGGGCAATTCATACTTTGCCAAAATATTAAGGCATTCACTAAAAGTTTGAGAAACCCTGTCCAGGTCACACCGATTTTTCACTGACTCACAATTCAACATTTTTTCATAATACACTAACGAAATTTGCCGCTTCTTATCGTAATGTTTGACTAAAGTTTGATAAGCATTTACATAATTATCATTCGACAATGGGAAACTTTTTATCAAATTATATGCGGCCCCTTGCACACTTGACAGGAGGTAGTGCAGCTTTTCGACATCAGTTAGCGAGCCCCGATTATGTATAATACTATCAAACAGCTCTTTAAACGAAACCCAATTTTCAATCTTCCCGTCAAAGGGCTTAATTGTGATTTTAGGCAATTTAGCCAGAATATTTTCCGTACCTACTGGTTTTACTTCCGGCCTTTTTGCCTTTAAAGCCGCTAAACGCATTTTAACAGATTTCGCCAACTGTTCAAACTGTGTTGAAACACCCAACTCACCTTTCCTGCTATCGGCTGGCATCGAAGTAAGCAATTCAATCTGGAAACCATGAAAGTCAGCTTCGATCTTGGTGATATCTTCCAAACTATAACCCTCCAGGTCGGAGTCTTTTATATATTCCATTCGCGCAAAGGCATAGTTGCGCCCAACACGGTTTTTATCGAAACCTTCACTAGCACTATCATCCTTTCCCATATTTATGATAAGTTACGTTTACGATAAAGTTTAAAAACACTTAAATAACTCCGAAGGTTTTGTTTAAACACTTTGACTCCAATACGAAAGTATCAAAACAACGAAATTAGAGAGGTTATAAAGGTTAGTTTGACAAGCTGTCAACAAAGACAGATAAAAAGGTGCGTTCAGAAATTTAACTACTTCGACACAAAATATAGTTTATGAACTAAACGCACTTTAACAAACGACAAACGACAAAGTCTTTAACTAACCGAAAAACGCCCAAGCCAAGTGTTTGTATCTTACCCTCCGATGTTTTTAGTGATTTTACAATGAACAATTTATTACGAAAATTGGTTTTTAACACGAAAATATCCACGGACACTTTACAAATTATGCGGTTCGATGGACCAAAAATGTTATGGATTATTTTAATTCGATAGACGTGGACTGTATGCGAAATGAGAACGAGAATATTTTATAAAACGACACGAAACGATAACTGTCGGAACAAAGAATAGCCAGTGAATTGTATGAAGCACTCACCTTTGCTTAGCTGCTGATGACGCTGCAGCTCTCGGTCGCAGGAGCTGGCGCAGGCTCCCCAAACTCTTGGCTCGTTCGAACTTACCTCGAACCCAGGTTACCTTGACCAACTATCAGTTCCCGAGATGAAGCTGGATCAGTGCCTCCTCCAATCACTTGGCTTCTTTCAAGCAATTACACGTGAAAGTTACTTAAATAGGGCTAAACGAGTGCCCTCGACACGAAATATTAACTTCCGATCTAATTTACGCGGTAACGCTCGCGTTCCGACATGACAGCGACACGAATTCAAGTGAATCGACAGTTTCTATATTTTTTTTTAAACTTCTAGTTATAATGTTGCCAGGCGGCATTATTTAAGAGCTACAATCCTTAACAATATCCTTTATACTTTCGTGATTTTTGATTAAGTATTTTTGTCGATCTTTGCGACTAAGTCCAGTGTTTGACACTGTCCCTAAAGTTCTGGCGTTAATCCTAGTTAAAGAAAGAGGCAATAACATCTACAATTAGCAAAAATTCTTGTGTTTCCAAGAGCCACTGGTTTGGGAAATAACCTCTCTATAGCTATTAGCTGGAGATACATATTCCTGCAGATCTGTCTTCCGGATGTGTGCAGCAGAAAAATCCATCAATGTATAGCCGGGATTAGCCTGGCCGCATACTAAGTATTTCCGCCATACATTGACAATTTGTCCGCCGGGAATATCCGTCATACAGATTGTACTAATGTACAGACAAATCTGTATTTGTATCTATATAGCCAGCTATATCGAATACCTGCTTTAGCAAAATATGCACTGAGGGTAAAATCATACATAGCAATAACATAGTTTAAGATTCAGGAGCCCGCTCCTGAGGTAGATGTATATATGTGTATGCAGGTAGGTTACGGTATGTTAAAATCTCGTAGCTTAACTATAATCTGGCTGAAACTGTGCGGCAATAATACTTACGAAGATACCTACTACTAGTATAAAATCCGCCTATACCATTTCATAATAATGTAATGATCGGAAACCATTTCCTGTAGCGTAGTTTACATCAAAGCGTCAAGTTGTTAGATCTAAGCAGGTGGACACAATAGCCACTTCATAAAGCTGCCAATAAAGGCCTGCGCACACAGGCTAATCCGTCAACATACTTTTATAGGGATTTATGCAGAGCGGTTTATTTTTTATGGATTGGCTTGAAGGAAATTTACCATCTTGACAATAATAAAAAACCGGCCAAGTGCGCGTCGGACGACGCATAATGGAGGGTTCCATACATTCAATGGAATAAATAACTCAAAAATGGCTGAACCTTATGTTTAAAATAATTTTCAAAGAAAGACAAGAAAAAGTATGTAACAAGACGCATTTTCTCAAATTTAAATGTTCTAAAAACCTCGTTGTAATTTTTGAAAGACCTATCGATTTTTCTAATTTTATTATTCTTTTTTATTTTTGAAAATATTAAGTTAATCCCGAAATGTAAAAAAAACTCGATATTATTTTTAAAAACCTATCGATTGTTGATAATAGTTTTTTTTTTTAAGTTAGTTACATACATATGTGGAGCGCCCCCATAATAAAAAAAATCTGCAATCTAACTGCATAACTAAATAGTGGCATACAAAGTACACCTTAAATATAAATTTTATTGAGTTACGTCTTATAGTTTCCGAATAAAATGGCTGTGACATACGGATGGATGTACGAACGGACGGATGGACATGAGGAAACTATAAGGGTTCCCTTTTGCCATTTTGGCGAAGTAGCCCTAAAGTCAAGCAATTCTAAATCGGACTAATAATGAACGGGTTCTATGATTCCCGATTATAGGTGGGCGTTTTCATTATCGTTTTAAGTCTAAATGTTGTTCGGATTCAGAAAAAATTTAAGTTATTCCTGCTCAAATCTGAAGCAGAATCTGCTAGAGTTTAGATTATTTTTATTAATACAATTTAAATTAAAAGGATATTTTGAAATTTATTGCCTACAAAATTTTCTATCGATCGTATTTATAAGTATAAGTTATAAAGGTACTTATATGTTTTGCCACTTTCATTCACCAATTCACTCGATTTAACCGACCGCTCGAGATGCTGTTGAGAAATAGCAAGGACAATACGTGTTCATATAGGAACTATCCTACCTTAAAGCCTGAAAGAAGTGCAAACAGCTTAGCGCGTCTCCCTGAGAGTCTTCTAATACTCTTGGCTATTCGAACTACGTGAGTGAGTGCAGTCTCTATATATAGGTACATTAGGTACCTGCTTATTTTGCGAAACGAATATTTTGTGCATTTAGATACCATTTCGACGTAATAATTTTTTCTCTAAATTCCAAAGTTTATACACTCGTAGCAGAAGATATTAGTCAACATTAAAAAAAAATAGGTAAGAATCTCACTAACATATTAGTCATACAACGTTATGGTAATTGAAATGGAATTAAATAATAATGATTCTGATTTAAAATTACATAATACACGGGTTGAACGATATTTACAATATAAATATGTCTACCTAAAGAAATGTACTGTAATAAGCCCAGCAAAGACCAATGTCTATAAAATATAAATAATCCTTGGTTTGGGTTGTTAGTGAATAAAATTGCGCATTTATCAAAAAATAAAATAAAGCAATTAACTAGAAGTTATTAGTTATTACCTATACGTATGAGAAACTGTACATTGTACTTTAGCGCTCAAGTTCAATTTCACACTATAATTTATTCACAAAAACTAGTTTCGTAGGTAAATTAGATCAGAAGTAACTACTAATTTATACAATTTGTCACTGATAGTTTCTATATTGTCAGTAAAGAGCAATAAGAATTAACATAAACCTTTAACTTGTAAACAAAACACGTAATTACAATCTGGAGCTAAGACACGACGGCTGACAGATGTCGGGGGCCTGGGGCGAAATGGACCAATTTTGGAACAAACGGCTCCTAAAAATTCCAAACTAAAACGCACAGGAAGAAATTACTTTAGCATTTTTCTATAGGTACCTAAATAAATACTTATACTTACTTACTAAAAATGTTATCTTTACCAACGGGTCGCCGTTTGTTGGACGAATTTTTTTACATAAAGATTTACGCAAGCGTACCCTCATTCATAATACATAATTCAAAATTTGTATGATGTTTTTTTTGATATTTTTAGATTTTTATGGTTTATAAAGAACACAACAAATAAACTAATTTACAGTGACTACTATTAAATAAACCGGCCAAGTGCGAGTCGGCCTCGCGCATGAAGGGTTCCGTACCATTATTTATAAAAACCAGCCGTAGCTATACTATTATCGAATAAATCATTATCGCAAGGTCGTATCTGCCTAAGTACGTAGTTTTTTGGAGATAACTCAAAAACGCCTAAACCGATAATGTTCAAAATAATTTTCGTTGTAAGAATATTTAAAGGTAGACTTACGATTCAAAAGTTGCAGGGGGGGGGGGGGGGACACACAATTTTTATGACTTTCGGAGCGATTATTTCTGAAAATATCCACTTGCTCAAAAAATGTTCAAAGAAACCTCAATGTTATTTTTAGAGACCCATCGATTGATGTGCATCATGTTGATATTAGGCAAAAAAAAATTTTTTTGATAATGTAAAACATTTATTTACATAACTAAATATACAGAGGTACTACAGTACAAATACTACACTAAATTAATAACTAGCTCAAATCTAAACTAGGCCCTTGCGGCATTGTACCAAGGATGCTGGCGGCATTTCCTCGTTGTATCGCAATGCTGATACGCTGTGCGAGGAAACCGCCAGCTCTTCGTTTTGATAATAAATTAGTTACATGTATGGAGTGCCCCCCTAAACATATTTGTTTAGCAATTTCTCTAGAAAACTAAGTAGCAACACAATACACTTTATGTAAAAATTTGATAATGATACGTCTTATAGTTTCCGAGTAAAATGGCTGTGACATACGGACGGACAGACAGACAGACAGTTTTTTGCCATTTGTCTGCGGACACATCTGAATAGCGCCATACATGGACGGATCTGTCTGCCAGGAATATCCACCGGACAAATCCGGCGGGCAGATCTGTGCGTGTATCCCTAGCTAATATTGGGTGCTCAAAAACACAAATACAATTTACTTATCTTGAAATGCAGGATTAAAATTACATATGCTCAAAATTAAATGTCCAAATAAGAAGTATGTATGGCTGCTGGAAGACGCTGTGTAAACAGTGAATATTTAATTTTTCAAACGGCCTAAATAGGAATCATATTTACTTCAAAACTATTACCTAACCTAACAACTACCACTCTGTTAACGCCGACTAATTTTAATTTAATTAATAGGTATATTTAATAATTAAAATCTAGCATAATAATTATTTAATAATGTTTATGTAGGTAGAGAAATACACAGTTCATACGTATATAACTGTGTATTTCTGAAAATACTTTACCTTCATTACATATGTAGCTTGCCAAGCATTCAAAATTCAAATTCAAAAATTCAAAATTCTTTATTTGCTTACCAACCAGTAAAAATCATATTATTGACGATTTACCGGCGTCTCCTTGTAAGTTATTTACAAAATACTATTAAATACTATTTTCCTTAATTATTATATGAGTAGGTATGTATATAGTGAATGCGCGCAAGTAGTGTGTATGTATGTGTGTGTGTGGGGGGGGGGGGGGGGGCCTAGGTTACATATTCTAACACATTATCCAAAGCATGATACTACCAATTTCAACCGACTTCAAGATTTCGAAGGTGGAGGTTCTCAATTCGTCGGGATCTCTGATTTTTTGCTCATTTTTTATGTATGTTCACCGATTATCCAAAGACGCCAGCTGTCTGCCGATTTGTAAAGTAAAATTATTTTTTTGTTTTGTTTCACAATGAATTGGTCCCTTTGTCATGAGGACAAGATCTGATGATGGGATTCTGAAGAAATCGAAGAAACTCTTCAACTATTATAGGCACCTGGCACACCTATAGTGATTTGAGTATTTTTGACAGTAGCCCCGGCATTTTGTATGGAAAAGTGGAGGCTAAGTGAAGTCGGTTATTTTTTGTTTCAAACTATTTATGTAACGGAACGCATGCAATAGTACATTACAAACCTAGGGCGGTAAAATAAAGAAGGGCTCAGATCGCTGGCATTTGTGGCCCGAACAGAAGGTAAGGGCCATAAACAAGCGATCTGAGACCTTTTTTATTGCCGCCCGTGGTGCGTACACAATTTTACATCTTCTTCTGGGTGTCAAGTGAGATTGGCCGCTGTGCCCGTGGGCGGCAAATCTCACTTACCGCCCAGAGTGACGTAAAATATATTTTCAGCCCATAATAGCCAGGGATACACGCGCAGATCTGACCGCCAGACAAATCCGGCGGCCAGATCTGTGCGTGTATCCCTAGCTAAATATGCTGGGCATGTTACTCTGTAGTCTGGACCGTTATCTAGAAACATCTGTGTGCATAAACAACTCAAAAGATTTTTTGTGTTTTATGTAAAGATACATATTTACATTGATTTAATTTTACGTTAGAACGTTTATTCTTTGTTGCCTGCCCTCGCGCTTCCAGCGTCGTCTAACAAAATATGGCATGAATAATACAACCAGCAACAGGTGCCCCGGCATGCCCCGCGACGCGAGTCTATTCGCACCGGCTGATATTACCTATTCATGGTTTTATGCTTGAGCCATTGTATTCCGCTGCACAGATCTTCATGACAACTCAATCATAATAACAAGTCATGTAGTATGTTCGCGTTTCGCGTCTTTATAATATTTAACCATAAGTCCTTAACACATAATATAATGCAGCAGTGGCGGCGCGTCTATAAAAAAACATGATACCCGTCGGCTTGGCAAATTTTTAGGTACCTGAGCAGTTTTCCTACAGCTTATGAAGAAATTTTAGGCCAAATTAAGCTGCGGCTTCCCTTAGAATTATTTTAACCCACCACCACTGTAATGCAGGTACAATACTCGTATATATGAGGAACGATTCAATGCAATTCGTCTAGTGCATTTATTTTTAACACGTTAACTTCTAATGATAAATTAATGATGCCAGTAATAGTAATGCTTAATGTAGTTTATTTTGATTGCATAATAAACATTGAGATAAGTTTGTTGCTGAAAAAGGGTTTTCCAATATCATTGTCCAAATTAGGCTCAAAATCTATGCCGTCTTGCTTTCCCTAGGAATGACCACCCTTTGTTTTTGTAATAAAAATATTTGACAATCATAAATCATTTTTTTATATTTTTTTATAATATAAATAAACCAAAATCTAAGAACATTTACAGTACTTATCCTTCTACACAATTTTGTTATCTGCACGGAATATAAGGCTTTTTTATAGGAGTTCACAAATTGAGTTGGAATTTTAATTTGGAAATAATGAACTGAAAAAAGAAAAGTTGAAATTCGCATTAGGTAAGTGTGTTTATTTTTAATTGTAGGTGTTACTGGGGTCGGGTGATCAAATTTCCTACACAGGCGACTCGAAAATTTAACCGAATAACGTAATACAATATTATCTTACTTTCAACGTCATTAGATGCTTACCTTCTCTTTTGTTCTATCGGCGTACAGCTACCACCGTCTTTTGCAAAATTAAATTTAAAATGGGCTCCCTTAAATAATCAAGGGGGAAATTAATTAACAGGAAGTAACATCGAATACTACGAAATCATTATAACTTTAGAATGTCACCGAAATTTTGTGATTCGTAACAAAGTACCTAACAATATTGATTTCAATACAATTTCAGTCGTAACAATTTTGGTTTTTATTTTGTTTCTCTAATTTCATTTGAAATTCATTTATATTCGTTTCTAATACAATCGCTATAGGTTATAATAATAAATATTAATTTTCGAAATATCAATTTATTACCGTATGTAATCATATCAAATAAAATTAAAACAATATGCTAGGTTTTATCCGTCTATAAGTAGGTCGTCTTAAAGAGACATTACAATATCAGAAAGTACATTACAGCCACATATGCCTCTGGGTGCCTATCAAATACCGCCCTGGATCCCGTCACCATAAACACTGATTATGAAGAAGCCACAAATTCCATGTAATTTATGATTTGTGGATTTTTTTGCCTCAAAGCTCCTTTCCTCCTAATTTTTTCCTCAAATCGTTCGCGCATCAATTACCACGCATTTTAGGATAAAAAAATAAAAAATAAAAATTATGCCACGGGGCTGTCCATAAATTACGTCATCGATTTTTGACCCCCCCCCCCCTAAAATCATCCAAAGATTATGCTTCGAATGGCCCCGTTTCCTCCTACGTTATGCTACCATCATCCGATGTCCAGACCCCCCCCCCCCCTATTTTGAAAATGACGTAATTTATGAATAGCCCCACCTACTATCGCTATTCTGTGTTTTACTTAGTATAAGTAATATTAGATAGATGATTTTTTGTACACATGGGAACTGTTTTGAATATTGAAACGGGTACCTCACGTGGTACGGGAACCATGTTGAGCAATTACCCGAAGGTACCGAAGTCAAAGGAAGTAATATTATAGATGGGTCAATCGCAGAATTTTTGTACCTTTGTCCCGTCCTTTCTTAATTTTCTCAGTTTCGTTACGAAAATTAGCCATACATTTGTATGGCTAGTTATCGTAATGAAACTGAGAAAATGAAGAAAATTTAATTTTTCCTTTTCTTCATTTTCTTTTTCTTTTTTTTTCTTTTTTTTATAAAATTAAGATGGGAGGATGGGACAAAGGTACAAAAATTCTGCGATTGACCCAGATATTAGTAAAGAAATGTACTAAACTAACACTATAATTTCTACCTACCGGTTGTGAGCATGTTACTGAATGATAGTTCAACGTAATAAATTATAGTTAATTTATGTTTATGGCTTCAAAATGTTAGTTTGTTAGTTTGTTATTCGGCTCCTCGATTACTTTAAGTTATATTCGGGGGTTGTAAGTTAGGATTCTTGGAATAATCTCCTTCGATGTACAATAACATTATGATACTATATTGATGTTATAATCTCAATGTCAGAGATTTACAGAATGTAAAAACTATCAGTTTTTATAATACGCCTAATTATTTATATTTAAATTCAGTTTAAATCAACACAGTAATTAACTAATTAGTAAAACAAAAATCCATACTAATTAATCAACGAGAAAATAAATTTGCAATTTTATGTTTTTTTTGCAACACTAAGAACTATTGTTTGTTATTCACAACAATTTGAGTACGATTCGGGTAGCTACTGAAAAAACTATTGATATACTAACTAACTAAGTGTGAAACAGACTCATGGTCAGATATTCAATTGAATAAACGGTTGTTTTTGTTAAATCTACACTGAGGGTTAAAGTGAAATGAATCTTTATTGTAATTTAAGAATAGCGTTAGGTCTGCGCATTGCACTGCCCACTCTCTCGACTTCATGAATAAAATGAATTCAATATTAATTTATTCTTGCATAGAAATAAAAGACTAACGACACCTTTATTAACTATTTATTTTATGCAACGCGGTCTGCAAACTTTAAAATGAAACTTTAGAACTTCCTAGAAACTTGTTAAAATAACTGTCATGTAAATAAATGTTGGTTTCAAGTATTCTTTATAAGTCTGGGGAGTGATTTTTGAGATTCTAGCGCTCAAATCTGACATTTAAAACTCTGAATAAAATGAAGAAATGATGTTTTAAACATAACAGAGATAGCAATATAAAATCATCATAATTTATACTATTAATTTCATGCGTAAATAATGGCAAATAACTTTTGTGTGCGATTATATACGAGCTTAAATTCTTTGAATTCGACCGCTCGAAAGTCAAAAATCGGCCCCCTGTTCTGCTTTGAATTTTACTACCGAATTAAAAACTATCTTTGACACTATGAAACTATGTTTGAGACTGAAAATATAATCACAGTTCTAAATGGTAAAACAATACATTAAAAATTCACATAGACGGAACGAAAAGGACTTACCCCATTGCCATTGCTACGATGCTACGGGCTACGAAAGTTGCTACGAGAATGACGCGCTGAGCTGCGCGCTTCCTCTCTTATATAGCACTTGCGACCGACCACTCAATATCATAGAGTACACTATGTACAGTCAGCATCAAAAATATGTATACATTTCGGCACTTATGTCTGTGGGATAAGACTCAAATTCGAATACATATTATTGATGCTGAGTGCACATAAATACTTATTTTAAATAAAAAATAAGGTAGTTCGTAGATATAAACTGAATCACCTTGGCAAAGTCTGCTGGAAGTTTCTTGCAAAGTGTACTGTACCTAATAAAATTTCCTATAACGCAATATAGTTTTGCATTTGCAATATTGCAAATCGTATCTACATAGTTCGTAGCATATTAATACTAAAACTATATTTTTTTTATTTTAGGTTTTGATTTTTGTAACTCTGACCAGTTTAAGCAACAACAACAACATACTGAGCGTTTTTATGGAGCGTGAAAATGGCCCCATACTCGCTCGTTGGCAGAGACTGCATGCAGTAATTGTTTAGTTTTTAGTATATTTAGTATATAGTTTATCTTTTTGTGCCGTACTAACACTAGTTTTTCATAAGATTACCTTTGTACTAACAAATTGTCAATAATGTTATTTTATGTTATGGACCTTAGTCTGAAATAAATGATTTTTATTTATTTATTTATTTATTTAAGATTAAAGATCACATCTCAACTCAGTTGCAGCTTGCTTGGGAATGCTTTCGTTGCCTGGAGAACTCGCCGTACCGTCATCACACGTAAAATTATATCTACGAGTATGATCATCCAACCCTTTAATCACAAAAATGTTATGTTTAGAACTTTTCTTCAGAAATCGTATATGTATATACCAAAACAGCAATAGGGGATATTACTGCAATATTCTGCCACCAGAGTGCAGCACTAGCACATCGGTAAACCATAGAGTTCTTAATACATACTAGGCCGTAAACAGTTTTTTACAAGTTTTCATAGACAATTTATAACGAATAAATATGTCATTTGTGCACCAAGGCGGTTTGTTTACAGAGGGCCTATCGTGAAACCAGAGAATCGAAATTTTGACATGTGCCTCTCTATCGCTCGAATATGAAAGAGTGACAGAGAAGTAACGAAACTTTTATTTTCGTGTTTCGTGGTAGGCCCTCTGTATGTGCTAGTGCCGCCCCCTACGCAGAGTTATGCGTAATATTCCCTATTCGTATTTATGATAATAATAGACTTTGATAACAAAAATTGAATGAATGCATGAATGAATAAGTGCTTTATTGCACACCTCAAAAATTACAGCACAGTAGAAATTGATTGAGTTGATTTATTATATTACTTCCACAGCTAAAGCATGTTATTTTTTCTCCATCAGTGCCCATGACGACACGTTCTCGTCACGGCTCTATGAAGCATTTTCGCTACAAAGCGGGAAACCCATGTTATCGGCTACGGCGTAGCGCTACGCGGCTCTCTGAGCGGTGAATGTATTAAAGGGTTCGGGTTTTCGACAGGAAAATGTATGGTGCAGAGGGCCAAGAAAGTGGTCTACCAGTTTTGACAAAAGTTTCTGCGAGATCTAACGATCGCTTTTCTAACCGAGTTTAAAACATGCACGACCTTTTGTTGTCTCATGACGTTCAAACGAACCTCAACCGTAGGATGGTAGACCACATTTTTGCCCACTGTACTAGCCAAAATAAAATAAAAAATATAAAGTAACACCAACGAAGTAAGAACTTAAAAAAACATACATAGTACATACTCTACATCACTACTCTACTATAATAAATAATATTCCCGTACCCAAATTCTGGGATAAACAAATATCCATTTTTAAATGTAAGCAAGCAACCACTGGTAAAAATGTAAGCAAGCGTGTTAAATTTTCTTTTGGGTTGTCAAAATTTATGATGTCATGTGTGTAATTGAATTTAGGCGGTTATCACACTGCTGCGGATCCGCATGCGGCGCCGGTGCGCGAGCGAGACAGCGCTCTGCATGTGTACAGCGCTATCTCGCTCGCGCACCGGCGCCCGATGCGGATCCGTCGCCAGGGTGATAATCGCCTTACTCACTCTGGGGGCTCGGGTTACGTTAGGTTATGGGCTTTTTGTAGTTTTTAAGTGGTTTTTGTTTTTTGTAATTTTGTAGTAGATATAAATTGTATTGTTTATGTAATTGGTTCATGTAAATTGTAAATTGTGTGATTTTAATCAAAATAAATAAAATTTACTCATAATTTTCTTCATTTACAATAACATTTCAAGCTCGCATTTGGTTGACTCCTGATTGACATCACGCGAATTTCGCCAGACAGTGCCGATTTTAGCCGTTTTTACACCTTAAAAATGTTATTAGTATAAGTGAATAAATATACGTTCATATCCAGTTGCAGTTTGCATATTGCAGTTTTATGATATTTTTCTAATAAAATTTTAAGTTCCAATATTAGTTTTATTTGACGATATAATATCAACATTTTAAGTTGGTATACCTACATGCTTAGTGGGTAGATTTACGATATCATAATGTTAAGTCTAAATTTATTTACATAACTAAATATACAGAGGTACTACAGTACAAATACTAAAATAAATTAATAACTAGCTCAAATCTAAACTAGGCACTTGCGGCATTGTACCAAGGATGTTGGCGGCATTTCCTCGTTGTATCGCAATGCTGATACGCTGTGCGAGGAAACCGCCAGCTCTTCGGTCACCAGTTACATCAACCAGACGCTTTGCTAAATTGACCTTTTGAGGTATGATGATGCTAAATAAATACATATTTAAATAAAACGTTTTGTGCTTATCTACTTGAGTTCAAGTATGGAAAATAAAATACGCTACGGTTGAAGTACTCGTAAACTGTGCCTAAAGCAAAATCAGAGGCTGTTTCTAAATTACATTTTCTAGCCAAACTATAAATGCACTTTTTAGAGAAAAAAAAACAGAAACAACACATTTTTAGTTGTGTTGAAATTAGATTTGAATCGTATGTTTACAATATTTAGGTGTATTTGGTATGTATTATTAAAGGTCGCCAACGGCCATGTGACGTCACACTAAGGAATTGAAGGTGTCCATGGTAAGCACCATTAGACGGTTCTTGTGCTTGTTTACCACACTCTAAATATATAGAGTGTGGCAACCACTAACCTTACCAAACCTAATCCTTTCCTTGGCAGTGTGAGTGTGACAGTAGGTATTATAAAAATACTGTTTATATTATCAAGGTAACATACTTTTTTGTGTATATTGTGCTGCGTTTGTTAGCACCGCAGGCATTTCCTCAGAGCTTATTGTGTTTCATCTTTATAAAAATATTTTTCTCTGTGTGTATTATATTATTCTCGATGCACTTCGTCCTTACAAATAACATAATACCCATACGAGTATTTGTGCCAGAGGGTTACCCTGAGATTTCTATTCTAGATAGCTTAATTAGTAAGTGTATGTTGTAAGTTCCGTTATGATTTAGACATAGACGTCTCAACTTACCACATACACTTACTTTTAATATTCCACCTGACGTGTACGCGATTAACTACCGTTTTAATTCTACTTACAATGAATGAAAACCGAGTTAAGATTAAATCAGTACATCTTAGTATTATATTAACTAGACCTACTGGGTCGCGTTTCATAAAGCTAAAACTTTCATTTTGACTATTTGGTTATCTTTCTAATAACCACTTTCAAGGTTGTGACTTATATGTGACCCTGGTTTACAACAGATACAAAACGCGGAAGATGTTAGGAACTTTAGACATAATTCCACCAATCAAGATATCTATGGGTTTTACAATCAATTATGCGGTCGAAGAGCAATCATCGCAGCAAGGCGCTATCAATGCTGCGTTTCGCTGATGATAATGGGCTAGGAGTGCTTAATAGGCATACCTTTTCATCGATTCCAATGAAATTTTGGCTGTTAAGTTAGTATTATTTTATTTATTAGTCATTGGGAATAGTAAATTAATTTAAAATTTTACTTTAAGTCAACAAGATAAGGTAAGATTTAGTAACTGCTGACATGGGTATAATCAAACAGGTATTCATAAAATAAAACTGTCCTTTAGCATTTTAGTTTACAGTTAACGAAACTCTACCCTATTGTCGTCTACGTCACAGGTAAGCGAATCCTTTGAGAAAAGTGTCCGTAACATAATATATAATTATGCCGGTGTCACCTGCAACAGGTCGAACCTTAACGAAGAGAAACGGAGAGCCAGCCAGACAAATAAATGCGTCTCCATTGGTACTTAATTAGCTTAGGTCTGGAAAACTTCATGCCGATGTAACTCGTGTTTGATATAACTTAAAACAAGAAGCTGTTAACTTGTGCTTTTTAATGCGTTTGTTAAGTTAAGCAGTTTCTGTAAGACAATGTACTCAATTCGATACTAGCGTTTTGTAGACGTATCTTCTCTATATACTATCAATAAGTACCGAATTTAATAACCAAACTGGATGAATTGTGTTATTATTGGCTATAAACATTCTACGATCATTTTCCACTTAACAATAAGCTTAAATATAAATAAAAAATAATCTTAAATGCATACTTAGATACTAAAACCATTTTGTACTCATTGGTACGAATAACTCTCACGAGTTCTCAGTTACTTTAATGTAATTAATAAACCTAGGTTTGTCCGTATAAAACAAACTAGCAAGTTACGCATAACGTTTCCCCACACGTCGGAAGCGTCTAGATAAAGCCGTCATAGATAATATAATAAACTGTTAACTGATAAGCTAACCGACCATTAACTTGGGTGTTTATCAATTAAGCGGCTGACGTTGGAAGCTGACAGCTTATCCCACGTGCTCGAACTGGTACATGTCGAAAGTAAGGTCATGTCGACATGTCGTTCCAGGATATTAAATAAATAGCCATGTAGATCATGAGAACATAATATATTGACAACTTCAGAACTGACATAGAACATATTTCTTTATTATAGACAGCCTACACTACAATCCTCCCCAATATATAAGAATTATATTTTAACAAAATAAAAACTCACTCGAGTAACCTAAACGAAATTATATAAATAGATAACTATAAATCTAATCTACTAATTCCTTTCAGTCGGCATTGCCTGAAAGGACGAGCTTGGGGCGGTGACGGATTGTTAGGTAAAGCGTCTTCGAAAATAGGCGAGCTGGGCGGCGAGCCTGAGGGACTGGTGAGACTGCCACCTTGCTGTGGCACCTGCTCCGCAACCCCCGTTGCGGGTGACATTGCCTCCGCTGACTGTTCCGCTGAGACTCTCGGGCTCCCCTCATTCCCTGTGCTCTGTGTACGGACCCGTGTACCCGGCTCTATAGTAATTGGCGCAGGATACACCAGCGACTGTCTACCCGATCGCCGCTTTAATTGATCGATGTGTCTGTGAACAACAGAGCCATCAGACCTCCTGACCCTATAATCACCAGACCCATACCTATCAACTACCTGACCTGGAGCCCATTTTTCCCCCTTTAAGTATTGCCTATACCAAACCTCTTCCTGTTGTCCTAGTTCCCTATGAACTCCCCCGGCTGCAAGTTTCTGACGTTGCTGAGCCCTAAGAACTGTGGCCTCCGTATCTGGTTTTAAAACATCTAACTTGGTACGGAGTCTCCTACCTTGAAGCAACATGGCTGGGCTTTGACCAGTGGTAGGATGAATAGTATTCCTATAATACAATAAATAGGTCCATAAGGCTTTATTTATATCCCTCTTTTCATAAAGAGCTTTTTTAACTACCCTTTTTAAAGATTTTACGGTCACTTCGGCCAGACCATTCGAAGCCGGATGATAAGGCGCGGAGAAAATATGTTCTATTCCTAACCCTTTACAAAAACCACTCAATTCCGCACTCGAGAAGGGAGGCCCATTATCTGAAACGAGTTGTTTGGGCAACCCCCATCTGCTAAACAACTCGCACAAAATAGCAATTACAGCAGTGGCAGTGGTACCGGACATATGGAAAATCTCCACCCATTTCGACATTGCATCAATTACTACTAGATATGTCTTCCCTGCAATTGGCCCCATAAAGTCGAGATGGATCCTTGACCATTGTCGATTTGGCCAAGGCCACATGCTGGGTGCTTGCCGTGGTGGTGCGTCCGCTTGCGCGGCGCACACGCTGCACCCCCTGCACATGCTCTCCACCGCCTCGTCAATCCCGGGCCACCAGACATAACTCCTAGCTAAAGCTTTAGATTTCACGATTCCCATGTGAGGCTCGTGAAGCATCCGTAATACTTGTTCCTTGCATGCTTCCGGAACAACCAATCTGTGGCCCCACATAACGCAACCCAACTCTTCATACAATTCGTCCTTCCTATTATAAAATGGTTTTAATCCTGATATCTCACATTCTGTAGGCCAACCCTCTCGAATAAATCTTAAAACTCGGGCCATGATAGGATCTCGAGCAGTCTGACTACATACCTCGTTATAATTAAGCAACAATTCCTGCTGAATGAAATGCAAATATGTCTGTTCAGGCGCCGTAGGAATCGTTTTACCGCTATGCACCACCGGTAACCGCGACAACCCATCTGCTCCATTCTCGTGAGTTCGAACATACTCAATGTCGAATGTATATGCTGCTAATATCAAAGCCCAGCGTTCCATACGACTAGCCGCCATGGCTGGTATTCCTGTGTGTGGGCCAAAAATAGACACCAACGGTTTGTGATCAGTCTTCAGGGTAAAATGCCTGCCGTATAAGTATTGATGGAACTTATTTACACAGAAAATGATCGCCAATGCTTCACGGTGTATTTGGGAGTAATTTTTCTCGGCGTCCGTTAACGTCCTAGAAATATATGCTACTGGACGTTCGCCGCTTCCACCCTGGACTGGTTGTGACAAAACTCCGCCAATACCCCGTGCCGATGCGTCACACGTCAAAATAAGAGGCCGGTCCGGATCGTAATAAGCTAATACCGGCGCAGTGGATAGTACTCTTTTAATTTCCATGAACGCCTGCTCGCATTCCCTAGACCAGTGCCACTCTACATTTTTTTTAAGTAAATCATACAAGGGTACCAGTCTACTACTCAAATGTCTAATAAATTTCGCATAGAAATTAATCAACCCTAGAAACGACCGCAACTCAGTAATATTTCCGGGTTTAGGAATCTTAGTAATAGCTTCTATTTTATCCGGATCCGTTTTGACTCCATCTTTACTCAAAACATATCCCAAATATTTGATTTCGTTCACTAGAAATACGCATTTGGTACTCTTCAGTCTTAACCCATTTTGGCGCAAACGACCAAAAACTGTTTCTAAGGCCTGTAAGTGCTCAGACACATTTTGGCCCCCTATCACTACGTCATCCAGAAATACCTCTACGTTGGGAATTCCGCCTAGCACAGTACTCATAATTCTTTGAAAAATCCCTGGGCTAGATGCAAGACCAAACACTAGTCTATTATACTTGAATAGCCCGCGATGAGTATTTATTACCGTACAACTCTTTGATTCATCTAATTCTATCTGATTGTATGCCTGTGACAAATCGATTTTCGAAAAGAAACGTGACTCCCCCAAGCGAACTATCAAATCATCGATCTTTGGTAATGGGTAGCGATCTACCAGTAACGCCGGATTGACAGTCGCCTTATAATCCGCACAAATTCTTAAAGAGCCGTCGGGCTTATTCACCGGTACTAATGGAGAGGCCCAGTCGGAGCAGTCGACGGGCTCGATGATGCCATCGCGGAGCATGGCGTCCAGCTCGGCGTCGACGCGTGCGCGCAGTGCGTACGGCAGCGGCCGCGCGCGGTGGAACACCGGAACTGCTCCAGGCCGCAACCTCAGCGTCGCCTTACCGCCTGTGTACCGCCCCAAGCCGCCTTCAAACAACTCCTTAAACCTGTGACATAAATTTTGAATATCATTATTTAAATGCAATTTATCATTACCACCACTACTAATACTATGACAGTTAGCACAATTTGGCATTACTATTTTCAGCTCACATAACCACTGTCGTCCTATGATAGGAGTTGTACCGTTCTTAATTATAAACAACTCTAAATCTTTCTCGATATCCCCACGACGAACCTTGGGTTTTATCATCCCGACTGGCTTAAGCGGACTTCCGTCTATAAATGTGAACTTAATGCTTGGCGGTTCCAGAGCGATATTTTTGAAATGCGCATAGTACATGTCAGTACTAATGCATGAGACAGCCGATCCTGTATCGACTTCCATGTTAACTGAAATATTATTTATTGAAACAGGTAGTCTTACCGGTGGATAATCACTGAGGCATAGGTGATGGAACTCTACCTCCTGTAGGGGTTCCAATAGGTCTAGTTCACCGTCTTCAGATCTTTCGCCAAGTAAATGCAAATTTGCTCGTCCGTAACGCGATCCTTCCGTCAATTTTTCCGGACAGACGCGACGTAAGTGACCAATGTGCCTGCACAGGCTGCATCTGTAGTTCCGGAACTTGCATGTTTGATAACCGTGGTTGCATTCGCCGCAACCGCTACAGCGAGAGGAACTGCCAGCTGAACTCTGCCTTAACGGGCCGGTGTGTCCACCGTTGCTAACGCCGTCGTTCCTGCCGCGCGCTCCTCCGCGTGTTCCACTCCGTCCACCATGAGCGACGGGCTTCCCCCGGCGACTGAACCCCGTGTTTATAGCGTGCACAGGCTCAGCTCCCCCAGCAGTACCTCCGATGCCGGCCGCTTCCGCCGATCCATCTACTGCCGCCGAGTCTCGAATTGCCGCCTCTAATGCCGTCGCTTTCCTCATAGCTTCCATAAAACTTAAATCGTCATCCTCAGCAAACAACCTTTGCCGAATCAGATCGCTTTTTAAGCCACATACAAACTGGTCTCGTAAATTAACATTCAAATTCTCTTCAAATTTGCAAAAACGTGCTGCCTTCTTCAGCTCCGCAACGTAATCGCTAATACATTCACTGGCCTGTCTTTTCTGCCTAAATCTGTATCGCTCAGCCAGAACCGATGGAGCTGGTTCTAAATGATCCCTTACTAAGCGAACAACCGCATCGTAAGTCAGCTCTGCTGGTTTATTCGGGCTGGCTAAATTCGTTATGAGTTCATAAGCCTCATCCCCTACTCCAGCTATTAATGTCGGTAGTTGAAGTTCCTTTTCGACCTTATTTACTGTAAAGTACATTTCTAAACGTTCTATATACGTAGACCATGTCCCGTTATTAACGTCAAACTCTTTTATCTTCCCGATCGACATGTTGTTGTATATACTTTTTCTACTAATAAGGAACTATTACCGCATGCAGCTTACTCATTTTCCTTCGTCGCCATTGTAAAATACCTATTCCAGGATATATAAGAAGAGCAAACGGGAAACATCTAAATATACTTGTATATGTTGTGTTGTGTGTGTACTGTATGAGTGTGCAATAAAGACTATTTATTTGTTTCTCCTTTATGGATTCACAGGCCAATTATTATTTTTTATTATATTGCATTCTAGTTATAAGGTGGTCGTCGAGAGATCTGAGCTCAGCATAAACAGTGTATAAATCCAAAACGAGAAATAAATTAAACCAACAAAGGATTTATTAGTGTAATCATCAATTAGGAAGTTATTTTTAAAATATACCTCCTGCGTAACAATGTACCGCAAATATATCTGAAGTAAATGAAAATGAAAAATATTTTATTGGTTTTGGGACCTCCTTTTAAGCAACTAAATATGCTTGTATCAGAAGACCCCGCTCTTCCATGAAGGCAAGAGTATGAACTAATACAGTTGGTGTAAATCTTCTTAAAACTGAGTACTTCTTTTATAAATTAAAAGTAGTAGGTACTAGCATGTAAGTTCCTGAAATACAATACCTACTCAAGTATATCTTAACTAATTCTAATTAATTAAAAAGTAAAGAAAGTACCTATTGATTTCATAACACTGAAATATGAAGTACCTAAGTATAATGTAAACTATTCAATGATCTACTCCAAAACTGCCAAAATTAAAAGGTAAGCACAAAATTAAGACACAAACTAAAGAGTGGTATAAGGCAAGTCTATCATTACTTAACTCAAACTATGTAGTTAATATGCACGGCGCACACGACAGCATCCAACTTAGGTAGTTATTTAACTAAGAAATTAAGTCTTAGTTAAATAACTAAATAACAGACACCGTATTAACTAAACATGAATAGGCAATTTACATTTTTTTACTTAATGAATGTAAATCCTGGATGCCTTTTGTAGCGTCTGGCGTCGCACTCACCACGCCGTGACGAGTGGCGGAAGTGATCAGCCTTTGCCCGGCAGTGGGACTCAAAATAGGCTATAAAAAAATAGTATAACTATTGCAAAAGTTTGGAGTGATATCTACTAATAGTAAACGTCCGAGTGCTGTCACCGTCCCAGTACTTACCTAGTCATCTTTGAACTTAATTAATGCGCAATGATGGTGACAGCGAGATATTAACCTCAAGTCAACCTGGCAATGTTACGCTCGCTGTTAGCAGTTGTCATTTTTTTCAATATTTAGGTACCTATAATAAAAAGTAGGCATAATAAACGGTCAAGCGTGAGTCCGTATTAGGAAATTAATGTACAATGGCGTCAATGGCGGTATAGGACCCTCGGAATGCGATATGACTAGCTTGACTTATAATGTTCGTCTGTTAAAATGCTAATATAGAAAGCGTCACGTGATCCTTGGAGGTCAACCATCCTTTAGCGTGCTAAGACCTTTAATTCAAAGTTGCATAATAAGTTCCAAAAATATTTTTTTTATCAATAGTTAAATGCATATTTATTTTATTACAAAGAACAAACAATTAATTCGTTTTAATAGTGTTATTTTATAAGTCACTTAGTTATGTTTGTAGCCAAAGATGTATTAATTACTGAATATAATATATATCATTAATCTAAGCCACTGTGGGAAGTGAATTAGATTATGAACACTAATAAAAAAATACATGTTTTATTTGCGTTTTCGTTCTAGGAAATAAATATTCTGGCCCAAATAATATCCTAAAATTGCAAACGTACATACATATTTATTTACTACATTATAATCAAGAGATAAAAAGTCAATCTCGGCCTAAATTAATCTTGAAGAAGATTTTACCTTGATCATATATCACCTCAATGAAATACTGTTTTCTCCGTAATAATTTTCATCTGGTACTGTAATCTACCCATAGGGAATCAAATATTTGTGAGTAATGGAAAATAATTCTAATCTAAGACTTAGAAAGCAAATTACGTAGGTACATGCTTATGTTTAAAAATGGATTTGTATTGACATATACAAAAACATAATGTATTTAATTACGAGTATATGGCCATTTTAAAATAGTATTATGCCTTTTCGGGGTTAATAGTCAACAAGCCCTTCAAAGTAAGTTATCATGTCACTATTGCAATCTTGCAATGGGGATCAATGTTACTCTGCATCCGTAGGAAACACCTTAGACAACCCTACACATGATCCCTGGGTGGTGCTAAAAGAGTAACAAACTTGGCACCTGCACTGTCTCATCTGGCCCTCGCAGCACTTACTGGATTTTTTCTTCACCGTTTACTTTCCCACTACTATTACCTTCTGAGAGTAGAAATACCTATCTATATCCAGTGACGTGTAATAACTAATAATCTAGCAATATATATGTTAGGTATGTGATGTGCAATATGTTATGAATGTGCGATATTACGAAACTTATAAGCCAAGAACTAAGTATGTCAGCTTATTGTAAAATCGTTTTAGAGTAGCAGAATAAGGTATGTTGCACACAGAACGCAGTTACTTAAAGTAGATTATTTAACTGAGGGAAGCAATTTGACAAGAGTTTATATAACAGTAAACGACTTAGTATTTACTTCACCAAAATTCAAAATACTACTCTAGGTTTAGGTACTTTTATAGCAAAGGTAGGTAGAAAAATCTGTTTTCTCAAACATGCGCGGAAATGTTGTCGTTACGCTCGTGAAAATAGACTCGGAAGTATCACGTTTCGGGCGCCGTAGTAACACTTGATATGAAAGGGATTTTCATACTACTTTGCAGGCCTAGTATATACCTACTTGGCCGGAAATCCCCATTTTCCCAGCCTCTGCTGTAATGTACTATTATTTTTGTCGATGCCTTTGTAGTGCCCGGCTACCCGGCTCGAGCGATCTACTCGTAGTTATAATTCGAAAGATATCAGTGACTTTATAAATAAAATAAGCAGAAGAGTCTAGTGAGTTGTTGCATTTGAACATCACTTTAAAATACCAGCTCTTCAATGGTGATCCATTCGAAATTTGATAACTTACAAGAATGTACATACATTATATGATTACCCAATGCTTAAGTATTAATATAGTGCAAAATTAGGATAACTCATTCTCCCAAGAAACAGCTCAGCAATGAGTGTTAGAGCTCATTGAAATAGTTTTAATACCATAACCAATACCAATGTTACAAATCGATAACAGGTGATAACACCATAAGGTTATAAAAACTTCGAAAATACCCTGCAAAAATATTCGATTTGGTAATAAAGTTGATAAACTTCGGTAAACCTAGTAAGTTGTTAACCAAGTAACTCCTTTACTCTGAGACTCACTCCATAGCGCTACGCTTCCGCGTAGCTTGTATTTTCTGCCAAGTAATGAAAACTTTTAATAGTGCGTTGGTAATATACAGATATTCAATATCAAATATATCAAATAGTTAACGCTTAAACGTACTACGGAGATTCGGGAATGTTACCTAATGATTAAGAAAACTAGGCTATGAGCATTCAACATGCATCCAAACTTCGTCTACTTGTAACTTATGGTTTAGGACTTGTTCACTTCGCTTGACCGAGATGATACCTACCTATACAATTCAATAAACTAAGTGTTTAAGTTAAGTATTAGTAATATAAGAATAAAATTAAATCTTGATCCATCCTGCACTCTCCTTTGGAATAAACATCTGAAAAGTAGGAAAGTGACAAGAATGTTTATTGGATATATTACTCTTAAACGTGGTAGCTGCATACTTAACCCGAGTTGGAAATTCAATGGGAAAAGAAAGTAGAAAAATGAATTAATATCATTCAAATATGAACATTTATTTTAGATTTTCAATACACATTGCTCAACAACCTTCTTCTCGGACATTACGTGTCAGTTAACTTTATTTAGTGCACTTTTTATTACACGAATACTATTTACCTACACGGACAAAATGTACATAAATACTTACTTACTTCGCTGGCTCAGCGACCCAAAATGGATCTTGGCCTCCGACACTAGATTCCGCCATTCGTTCCGATCCTGTGCGATCAGTCGCCAATCAGCCGCTCGAATGTCGCTCAACTCGCACAGGTCTCTCTACTCTGGACCACGTCGATCCACCGATACCTAGGCCTTCCGCTCGGACGTTTCCCACTTGGTCGTCCCAGCTTTGCTCATACCTGTACATAAATACCTATTGCAATAATTATTTCAAATTTTGTACCCAAACACAGACAACATTCTGCGCCAGCTCAAGATATTGTAAGCGCTTAAATATTATTAAAGAAATTACTTTCAATGAAATACACTCGAGAGCAAAAGTTTCGGGTCACTAGCATTTTCTTGTATATCTCAAAAGATATTAATTTTAAAGATATTAAAGTTTATGTTACTGACCCAAAATTTTTGCTCCCGAGTGTATAAGTAACGAATTTTTTTTAACTAAAAACGAATGTAAATAACAACTTCATAGGCAAGCCGGAGCTCAATTTGGCCTAAATTTTATTCATGAGCTGTTGAAAACTAGGCAAGCCAATAGAAATCGTGTTCTATGGAAGCGCCGCCACTGCTAACGGTGCACAAAAGCTTTTGGAATTAGGTAGGTACCCTAGAATCCTTAGAGACCGGACGGGAAACAACTTACGCACCTATTTCAAGTAGGTATTAAGGCGGTGGGTACACGATTAATTATTACAAGAAAAGCAAAGCATATTTAGGGCGCTTTTGAATAAACAAGAACAGATGGCGCGCATAGCATTAACGCCGACATATACAAAGTTACAGAAGTTATGTTACTTACTGCAAAATAGCATCAAAAAGTTGAGCGAAATCGAAAAACGTTTACCGGACTCTTAAATACTTGCTTTACTAGGAACAGTCGCTAGTCGCCATCAAAACATCGGAACGGCCAAGGTACTCAAAAATATTTGAACATGCACTTTATTACCTTGACAATAGAGGCGTTGTTCAGATATTTGTGACCAACTTGGCCACTCCGATATATCTGATGGCGACTGTACCAAGGCGGTATGAGTCAGCGGTATGAGGTCAGCGGATCAATTTTTGAATTTGAATAATCCAGTGGTATTTTTTTTTTAAATACAAGCGTAAAATATCTAAGGTAGCTATTATAATTTCATGTATAAACGATAGGGACTAATTTTATTGCGTGATTATTTTAAATGGTTTTATTCTCTGTTTGAGGACGCCTAAAAGATAAAAATCGGCAAATTAAGTAGTCGTTTTTTCTTCAGATTAAGTTAGAATTAATAATAGTAGATTGTACAACAAGGGCATAAAGCGATCCATTTTAATCCGAAGCAATTTATTGGTCCTCGCTGCGCTCGGACCAATATAGTTAAAAATAGAAGTGGTCAATTATGCCCGAGGTATACATTCTGCTTTTCACTTTGATTGCGAGGAAAATTTAAGTTGAGAGGAAATCAATAATTACATTACACATATAAAAGAATATAGATTTCGGCGGCAATATTAATTGTTATACTACTTTTTGCTCACTCTGTTCGATTAACGTATTAGGCGACAGTGCAATTTCAACGTCACTCGACGTCATTATTTATGTTCAATTCGTTCAATAATTCTGGGAAATAGTATTTTCTCTTCAATTTAAACAATAAAATCGCTGTACCTAAAGTAAAAGATCATGAAAAGTAACCAATTCCCACCAATAATTTTATTTAATGTTTTTTTTTATTTTCATCATGTGAATTTATGCTTAGATACTTGTTTTCTGCCAAGTCATAAAATAATAATCAACTCCTATTTTATCTAATTTCGTTAATTTAATTATAGAAAAAACGGAATTCAAATAATAATAGCAAGAATACAATAAAACAACAAGTTTCCGTAGTCTACGCAATTTTACTGCTTACTTAAATTGTGCAATATATTTTTTAGTACAGTTGCTCAAAAAAGTGCTTTCTTGTAGTGGTTTAGCGTGCGGAAAGTTTGATATCGCGCACTAGTGCTTTTTACTTTTCCAGCCAATCACAGCTAATGACCGTGACAGATCCAATCACAGCGCCGCACCGCACCGCGCGGAGCGTTCGGATACATGTACTAAATTAACCTCAAAGTGAATAATGACAATTTAATCATTTTTTCGCGACTGTATTAAAAAACGTCGTTCGATACTCGTGCGTAAATGTCATTCTATTTCTCCAATGTGCTCGGAAAGGTTCACCTTACTGTAGCAAAATGAGTACGTGAAGTTCTTCATTCTTTACCAAAACGAATTAAAAAAAATAAAAATTATTATTGTCCTATTTTAGCGGACGCGAAGTATTTTGTCAACGCCATAAATATGTGTACACTTTTGCTCCTTACTCCATTGTAATAAGGTTCAAAAGTGTATACATATTTTAGACGTTGACTAGTAAGATCCATTACTGTATTGTTTTTTACCTTTTAAACTTTTCATCCGACTAAGAAATATCATTTCAAACAGCCAATTACTAAAGCGACATCTACACCGTCTGAACAGCAATCCCTTCAAACTATAGGATAGAGCGAGATAGTGAGATCAAAAATCCTGGTTGTCTCGTTCTTTGTCATAGCACCGCGTCTGATCGTGCGAATGAGGCTTAATACAATCATAGACAAAACAACTTTTTTTAAGGTTTAAAAGCGGTATTAAAGCGGTATTGTACATTGCAACCTGCAGGGCCCAATCTGTCAGGTTGGAAGGTGTAATTAAAGGTAGGGCCCGTAGGGAGCTGAAGGAGGGGAAGGGAGAGGCAGGGTACACAACAGATTGGGCCCTGCAGGTTGCAATGTCTAATAGCCGTTTTAGACATTGCAACCTGCAGGGCTCAATCTGTCAGGTCACGTCAGGTTGGGAGGTATAATTAAAGGTAGGGCCTACGGGCAGGTTGCAATGTCTAATAGCCGTTTAATCTTTTACAGTTGTATTAAAGGAGCATATTTAATACTGTATTAAATAGCTTTTGACGAAAATTTCTTTTTAAATATTGTTTGAATGAAAATTGGCAGTATACCTACATAGTGCTTTATACTTGAAATAGTACATTTCGATATTAGTGCGGAAAGTATGTCATTGCACATTGGACAAATAGAATGACATTTACGCACGAGTATCGAACGACGTTTTTTAATACAGTTGCGAAAAAATTATAATATTGTCAATTATTCACTTTGAGGTTACTTTAGTACATGTATCCGAACGCTATGCGAGGTGCGGTGCGGCGCTGTGATTGGCTGTCTGTCACTGTCATTAGCTGTGATTGGCTGGAAAAGTAAAAAGCACTAGTGCGCGATATCAAACTTTCCGCACGCTAAACCACTACAAGAAAAGCACTTTTTTGAGCAACTGTATTAATAGTTATTTGTTATACAAGGGTGCAAAGTTGTATTTTAACCGCGAGTGTGGACTTGAAGCACGAGCTAGCGAATGGATTCTAGGGTTGAACTACGAGCTAGCGAATGGATTCTAGGGTTGAACCACGAGCGAAGCGAGTGGTTCGAAAATAGAATCCTGAGCGAAGCGAGTAGTTCAAAAATAGAATCCTGAGCGTAGTGAGTGTTGCAACACACGAGACGTAAAAATAACTTTGCAGCCGTGTGTAACACAAATCTTTTCACCTCACTAAAGCGAGGAAAATACTACATGTTTGTCCTTTTTTGAGTTTTTTTAAAACTTTTTTGACTTTTTGACTTTTTTGACTTTTTTGACTTCGTTCCAAAAAACCAAACTAATAACACTGTAGTAGATAGATAGAGTAAAGGTTACCTACCAGCAGTTGGACGACAGGTTGTTAATTGAAGTAATAAATGCGCAGGCGGAGTATTTACAGTATATTTACACAAGATGGTTATATACAACACTAATAATTAAATTGGGAAAATATTCATAACGGTTAGGTAGCGTAGTGTTGTGTGTCTCGTTGCTAGGCAACCGCGCGCTGCAACACGCGGGCGCGGGGCGGGCGAGCAGGCCGCCACAACACGTTCGAATTTCAAATATTCTTTGCTCCCTTGTGAATAAAATGCAGTTTTGCTATCTGTTTTTAAAGAATAAAAAAGGCCTTTCCGAGCTAGGGAGGTGAAAAAATATGTTATGGAGGGAAGCTAATTCATGTCATGACATTGAACGCTAAGAACGTAACCATAATCTGTAATTTATTTATTTCCTCGCACATTTGGAGAAAAGCACTATATGTATATGCCTCGGCGGGAATAGAAATTCGTGGCCTCGTCTTATTTTGTCGAAGAAGAAGAAGAAATCGCTCGTCCACGAATTTCCCCTTCCCGTCCTCTGCAATAATGTACTATTATGCTACAAGTCTAGAAAACAAGTAATTTCCGAACGAGTGGCGGTGTGATTTAAAAAACGACCGAAGGGAGTGTTTTAACACCGATACGAGTCGGAATTTACTTGTTTTATACAAATGTAGCATACAACATTTTACAATGCATTATGCGAGGAAATAAATAATAATAATTGGATTTAGTGTAGTATATAACTAGCACTGTGCAGACTCGCAGAGAAGTACACCGCGTCGCGTTGCGGGCGGGACGCTGGCGGGCGGGCGCCGGCCGGTTGTGCAGAAAAGTACTATGCAAATCCTTTGCCGCACGTGTGCGGTGTGCGAGCTCATGCATTGTAATAGTACATTACGTACCTAGGGCGGTAAAATAAAGAAGGACTCAGATAGCTGGCATTTGTGGCCCGAACCGAAGGTAAGGGCCATAAACAAGCGATCTGAGGCCTTCCTTATTACCGCCCGTGGTACGTACATAATTTTACGTCTTCTCCTGGGTGTGAAGTGAGATTTTCCGCTGCGCCCTAGAGCGGTAAATCTCACGTAGCGCCCAGAGTGATGTAAAAAATTATATGTAGGTACTTAATCAGTTTAACCATATTATATTTTGATCTTATAATGTTTCAGATATGTTAGTGGATTTTATAATATTAATCTTATTAAAGTATTTAATCAAGTGTTTCTTAACTTATCATTCCCCAGGCCCAAGATATCTCCATAATTGAAGCTTCTCACCAAATTGCATTACGTAAATATCGTGTTATATATCGTGTGTAAAGGAAAGCGGGAAAGATTATTATATTTTTAGAGGCCTTACAAATCCGTAATATCTCTTACATTTGTAATACAGCACCCTTATTGGGTAACATGTAGGTAGTGCTATATGCATGCTTTTCATGGTTTAATATAACCATCACGCTAGCTGACTACGAATTGGTGATAAAATAACCTTGAACGACGGCTTAGTGAATTTTCTACGGAGTTTCATGAACGAAATATACATGCCTTAGTACCTCTAATAACAATGGAAAGTAGGAAACATTACAATATCTAAAAAGAACAGACAAAAAATCAGAAGTCTTATTTCGAAAATTCATGTTCGTACCTACAATAATAAACTAGGTACCCAATTACATATAGTATAGGAGTATCACAGCTCTCAACTACCTATGATCCAAGGGTAAATATTTCTTCGATTGTGCATGTGTACTTACCTATTCCTAACCATTCTTTATAAGTCGGTTCCAAGTACCTAACTTTTCCTTTTCGAAAGAATACCTTAACTTTTATACTCACATTTATGATGTAAAGTATATAACCTGTTAGTATAAAGTGAAGTTGTATGATGCAAGCCATTATAATCAACAGTATGTTAAGCAGTAAATGTTATAAATAATGATGATGACCTATTAGGTATAAGTATCATTATTTTAAATAATCATTTTAATTTTAGAATTAATATACTTATTTAGTTATATTATGTAGGTATATACAGTCGCCATCAAATATATCGGAGTAGCAACGGTACTCAAAAATATCTGAACATGCAATTTATCGCCTTGACAATAGACGCGTTATTCAAATATTTGTGACCACCTTGGCCGCTCCGATTTATCTGAAGGCGACTGTACATATAAGAGAATGGCGTCAAATTATTCGCCAATAAATTGCCTCCATAATCACGCTCTCCTAATCACCCACTTTTGTCGAAGCCTGAACAACCCGCAGCATTCGGCCTTACTTTGTAATTTGTCCGCAAATTGCTTTTTGCGTCGCAGCTAACAAAATTAGCCCTTTGGATGGTAATTAAAGTTGCAACTTGTTAAAATCTGTACGATCACAATCAATACATACCTACTTTTCTAGGGTAATGGCCTCTGAAGATGAAAGTTACACGCTCCGCGGCCAGGGGGCTCACCTTAAACCTTAAGTTTAGCGATCCTCCGTCATTAGGTATACAGAAATTGTTTCGTTTATTACGAAATACAAACCCAATGAGGGCGCTACTAGACGGTCGACACAATCTTAAACATATCTTGATTAAATCGTCTGTCGTCAAATGATTAACTAAAGATAGACTACAGTTATAAAATTGTTTTTGTGACTCTTTGATTGACTATGTTTCGATGTCAGTCGAGCTCATGTCAAAATCAGCAGTGAAACTACATTTAGGCACCAAAATTTTATCAAAATTCATGTTTTACAATCATATTTTATTTTTTCTCAGAATTGCAATACTCAATACTTTATTTTCCAATGTCGAAAGTATCCACGATCGTATTATAACAACATTAAAATATTCAAAATATCGAGTAAAAACGACGATAGTGAACGGAAAGCCTGCAAATAAGGGACAAATGCCTTATTTAGTGTCGTTCAAAGTTACCCAAAAAAAACTAACAAATGAATTTGACGACGACGGAGGCGCATTATATGTATGGGACAGTTTGTGCGGTGGCAGTATCATACACCCGAGTAAAGTGCTGACGGCGGCCCACTGCTTCGAGCTGAACAACTTTTTCCTGGCCAAACATACGAAAGCTCTCCGAGTCGTCGCAGGGAGCCTACAGAGTGAGGCCGTGCACACGGGCAACACCGAAACCACGGCCAACATGCAATGGAGAGGAGTTCAGCGATTGCGGCTACATGAGTACTTCAACTTTCCGCTAAATGATATAGCACTAGTGACAGTAGATTTGCCGTTTCATTTCAACGATAATGTCCGCTCCATACGTTACGTTAAAAGAGCAGTTGACTATCCAGAAATCTGTAGATCGGGCGGGTATGGAGAGTTAAGTTACAATAATGACCACCGCCTTCGGACATCTGTTCTAATGGTAGCTGAAATCAAAACTATGCCGCGTTGGCAGTGCTCTGGGATATGGGAAATGGACATGAGTACATACATTTGTACTGACTCGGTAACTTCAGACGTGGCAGTGGGCGACTCGGGCGGACCACTGGTTTGTACTGGGACTCAGGACCCGAATGAGGAATCTGGACAGGAGGTACTCCTGGGTATTGTGAGCGGTAAAGGCTTCGACAAGACAACACTTTTTACGCGCGTTTCCTCGTACGCATGGTGGATAGAAAATGAAAGTTCAGAATATACATTAAGGAGTAACTGTTTATTTATTTTAAAAATGCATTGGATTTTGAAATTATATACCATTTTACTTTTTTTTCGTGATTATTGATGAACTGATTACAAAATATAAGATTTAAAACACATCGGATATTTATCTAATTAAATTCTTTTGAGTCCTTTCATAGGACTCATAATAGCAGATTGTTAATCAAAACCAAGCCATTCATGAACACTTGTAGGTTAATAGATTTCTACCACGAGTTTGGAAGGATATAGTGGATTTAGGCATCAACTCGTCACACCAATATTTTGTTCTAACCGATCATACTGCCGAAAGCAATAATATTTGTCACATAGTAATTTTGTAGCTATTGGTCAAACTGAAAATCTGTTCCTATTCGTCGTCCCGTCAATAAGTTCTAACTGGTCAGATCCCGTACGGGATGACGAATAGGAACAAAATTACTATGTGACTTAATAGAACTGAATTTACTTGTGACGGGTTGAAACAAATATTATTATTATTTATTCTTTATTTATTTTTATTCTTAAGTTAGGTTGTTTTATAATATTTTTACAAAAGTAAAATACAAAAATTCATCAAAAACATACAAAAACATTATAAAAAACCTAACCTAGGGTGCCGCCGGCAACGGAGCAAGGCCCAGGCTGCCGGTGGTTAGGGCCGCAGAGTGAGGAACCTTCGGCCTATGCGCGCCATGTCCAGAATTACCGCCTTCTGTATCTGACCCTTGATCCAACCACAACCCCGTAGCGAAAGTCTCTCAAGATGTTGGTCGAGATGTTATTATTATTATTATTTCGGCAGTATGACCGGTAAGAACAAATTTTTGGTGTGACGAGTTTATGCCTAAATCATATAGTGTAGTGTGGAAGGGTCAGCACATTAAAACAAAACAAGACGGGTATAGCACTCACTACGTCACAGACACCAATAGGGTACTTTCCAGTAGATAAACTTAATTGTTTCGTTGCATTCACAAAATCAAAATTTCAAAAATACACTGGAAAATCCAGGTGTAACATGTGTTTGCGCTTTAAATGATTTTATAATGGTTAAAACTGTTAAAAAGGAGTTATATTCATCATATAGAATTGTGACGTCACAATATAAGTCTTTCGTATAAACTCTCAAAGCAAGCATTAACTAGAGCTCGCACACGTGTACCCCCGTAAGGGATAGATATATAGATGCCCATAATCACTTCTACAGCATAAAACAGAACAATTTACCAATGTTTTCCTTAGCCGACACAACTTTCTAGGAAAACTAACAGCTTTTCTCGTAGCAATCACAGAAATTCTTGAAGAAATCGCGCATTCTATCTGTTTGTTACCCTCCACTGCTAGAAGTAACGCGTGGAGGGTAATAGAAACTATGACAAGGACCAACGAAAATAGCACCTCTCTGCCGTATCTATCGAAAGTGTAATAAGACCATCCCGTTCTATCTTGGTATTATTAGTTCCGATCTATGGGTGGTATATCTATGCTATTAATGCTTATGAAATAAATTATTGGATATAATTAATTTCTAAAGTGGATGCTGCATATTCTGCAACTCTGGTGAACCTAAAGCTGGTCCTGAACTATGCAAAGCGGCCACATCCACTAAGTTATACTTACTCTTTTTGGTGGCACTGTAGGTAAAATTACCCCAATGTTTGAAGTTTGAGAATCAAAGTCATTTCTGCGACGTAGTGACGAGTGCTATACCTGTCTTCTTCTACCATGCGCAGAACCATACCCTTTCGCTGCCAAATCGGTGCAATTTTTTTTTCCTCTTATGGACTTTAGGCGGTATTGCCTGTAGCCAATGTCAAGTATAAAAAAGCGGGAAATAAGAGCTGTAAGGTTCAATCTTTAGGTGCAATGCATGGTACAATGTCTTCAGTCGAGAAGTATTTTGTTTAATCAAATAAGTTATAGGCAACGTTGTTCGATAGAAGTGGCATAAGCCTTGTTAGTTGCTATTTGTAGAGTGATAGCTCCCTACAAAAGGCACGAGGAGGCTACAGGTTGTTCTGAACCAATCAATGGTTACACGCCTTTTAAGACTAATTCTTCATTATCCGCACACTTGTTCGTTAGATCACCGCACAATAAGCTATCTATATTACACACTGAGCCACGAAAATGAACAAAAGTTAAATAATTAATCCCAACGAGCTGCGACCATGATGAGCTCAACCCATAGACTCCGGTGCAATTAATAGTGACTCTAGAAACTGACTTAAGTCAGGGGGGTACAACCAGGGGGGTACAACTCAAAGTAAATCTGTCAAAAAATTTGAGTTTGACACGACGTATCCGATACGTTTGCATAAGTGCGAAAGAGAACTTGTCATGCGTTAAGAAGGGACAACATGATTCGTGACGTTATGTGACGTTACAGAGGTCTCTCTGTATTATACTATTATTTACTCTGTGCTTAAGTACGCTTACAAGTCACCACACATCTAGCGGTTTTCCTCGCGGAATTAGCGGAAGTAGCGGAAATTCATAGACAAAATGCTTAATTTGTCTATGGTAGCGGAAATTTGTCTATGGCTCCCATACAAAAAATCTGCTACCATAGACAAATTTCCGCTACTTCCGCTAATTCCGCGAGGAAAACCGCTAGGTGTGTGGTGACCCTACCATCCCCCTGGTCCGAATTGCGCACTCAAAGCGCGTTTACGGTCGGACCGAATCACGCTCACGGCGCTAATACGAAATGAATGAAACTAAAATGAATGGCGCTCACGGTGCTCACACTTCGAGGCGTAAGCACCTTGAGCACGAACGTCACGTTAACGTTTGACATGTGTCATGTCACTTAGGAGCGAAATCTGTTAACATTGACTGTCAAGTGGACCGAATCGCGCTCACAGTACTCAAACCGCTTACGGGACTTGCGGCCATCTGGTTAGGTTTTGTGATTAACTTCTTATTTTTTGTTCATTTTCGTGATTCAGTGTGTAATATATAGCTTATTCTGCAGTGATTTAACGAACTAGTGTGCAACTAATGAAGAATTAATCTCAAAACAAGTGTAACACCTGTTTGAGTTAGATATCCGTTAGTCCACGTGCTGTTTGTAGGGAGTAGCTATCTCCTTATAAAAAGCCTAACCTCACCGTACTTACAACGTCCAGCTCTTGGAGCGAAATTTTAACTAATTAACCGTACACTTGTCGTCTCTACTTCGACATTGGCAAAATTGTCCCAATATTGTGGACAGAATGCCATTTATTTTAAAAATTGATTGAAACCGCTTACGGTGGTCCGAAACGAAACACCACTCACGTGACCTTAAGCACGTTAACTGATGCGGTCCGCCGTCATAGCAGGGGGGTACAACTCAAAGTAAAACTGTCAAAAAATTTGAATTTGACACGACGTATCCGATACGTTTGCATAAGTGCGAAAAAGAACTTGTCATGCGTTAAGAAGGGACAACATGATTCGTGACATTACGTGACATTACAGAGGTCTCTCTGTTATACTATTATTTACTCTGTGGTCATAGTGCCCCTTGTATACAAAAAGAAACCGCAAATCGATGTACAGTTTAGCCGTTTGGTACACACATACTAGAGGTCAAAATAAAAATTTTCATCCGCAGTTCTTAAAAAAAATTCCCTTAGGAGGGGGGTGCTGATTCATAATTTTTTTTGTATGGGAAAAATTTTTTTTTTTTTTGAAAAACCTATCGTGTGTGGTATCATATGAAAGGGCTAATAGAGGCGGTTCTAATAATATACCAACATCATTATTACCTAAGGGATTTTTTTTTAAGAACTGCGGATGAAAATTTTTGTTTTGACCTCTAGTATGCGTGTGCCAAATGGCTAAACTGTACATCGATTTGCGGTATTACTGTAAAATTAGACTCGTGCAGCGTGGACTATCAGTGCTGTCAGCGTTGTGAGCACTATTATTTTTATTCGGTACACGGCCCCTGAGTTATAACATTGACGTTTTCGTGAACGAGTATCGAGTGTTCTATCAGTGCATCTTGCTTGTAACATAACATATTAGTGTAAACGAGATGCACAGATATAAAACTCGTTACTCGTCAACGAAAAATGACAATGTCAAACCCATGGTGGCCGTACAGGACACTACTTGTATAGTCTGGCAAACCAAAAGTGCAGTAACAGTCAGAGTAACATGCTATACCCATCCCTTTTTTAGTAGTGAAAGTACTAGCATTAGACAAAGACAGTATGATTCTCCCTGTCTATGCTTGAAGTGGAACAAACTCTGGCCAAACTATACGTATTAGGGCCCAGGCAAACGTTCGGTTTGCATGTCAGGTCGCCGTATACGGTCGCCGCGTCAGGTCGCCTGAAGGCGCATTTCTCGTACTAAATGCCAGTTCCCCGCACACATACGGTTCGCCACCGTACGGCATAAAAACCTAATGTCATGTCAAAATGTCACAACCGGACGTGTGCGTGTGTGATTCGGTCGGGTTGCCGAACCAGGCAGCCGTGCCGTCCACCGTACGTTTGCTTTCACCCTTAGGGCCCAGGCAAACGTTCGGTTTGCATGTCAGGTCGCCGTATACGGTCGCCGCGTCAGGTCGCCTGAAGGCGCATTTCTCGTACTAAATGCCAGTTCCCCGCACACATACGGTTCGCCACCGTACGGCATAAAAACCTAATGTCATGTCAAAATGTCACAACCGGACGTGTGCGTGTGTGATTCGGTCGGGTTGCCGAACCAGGCAGCCGTGCCGTCCACCGTACGTTTGCTTTCACCCTTAGGGCCCAGGCAAACGTTCGGTTTGCATGTCAGGTCGCCGTATACGGTCGCCGCGTCAGGTCGCCTGAAGGCGCATTTCTCGTACTAAATGCCAGTTCCCCGCACACATACGGTTCGCCACCGTACGGCATAAAAACCTAATGTCATGTCAAAATGTCACAACCGGACGTGTGCGTGTGTGATTCGGTCGGGTTGCCGAACCAGGCAGCCGTGCCGTCCACCGTACGTTTGCTTTCACCCTTAGGGCCCAGGCAAACGTTCGGTTTGCATGTCAGGTCGCCGTATACGGTCGCCGCGTCAGGTCGCCTGAAGGCGCAATTCTCATACTAAATGCCAGTTCCCCGCACACGTACGGTTCGCCACCGTACGGCATAAAAACCTAATGTCATGTCAAAATGTCACAACCGGACGTGTGCGTGTGTGATTCGGTCGGGTTACCGAACCAGGCAGCCGTGCCGTCCACCGTACGTTTGCTTTCACCCTTAGACATTATTTCCTAGCCTCCACGTGCCTCCACCTATAACGACGACAGTCTAAATTTATTAGGCCCTAAACAAGAGAACATAACCTTCATGATGACTGACACCAACATGATGACTTCAATGTCAAATGAAATTGTTTGTTAAAAGATATTAATTAAATTAAACAGTGCGATGTAAAAAAAGTACCTGAAACATGTTTTTGCTATTTAATGCCCATGAATGAACCTATCTATTATTGTGTATGTTATACTAATATCGCAAACATGCGAGGCAGAGCGAATTATAACAACATTAAAATACTCATGGCATCGCGTGAAACCGGTAGTTGTTAACGGAAACGCGGTCCCCAGCGGCGCGGTTCCCTACATCGTATCCTTTAAGAAACCCGCAAACTCCGGTTCCTCATTTAGGGGCTTTTGCGGTGGAAGCATCATTGACACGCGCAAGGTCCTCACAGCCGCACACTGCTTCGAACCTTACTCCTTTACATTTGCAATAGACCCATCACCACTCGTAGTCGTCGCCGGTAACCTTAAAAACGACATACGTGCACGTGATTTAACTTCAGACGAAAAAACGCAGTGGAAGAAAATCAGCAAAGTTTCTATACATCCACACTTCATCTTTCCGGCGGATGACATAGCGATCGTATTGGTATCAACTGATTGGACATTTTCTAAGTGGGTGAGCCCTATAAAATATGCCAAGCTTGATTTAGATTACCCGCCGGACACATGCTACGCGTCTGGTTACGGTAGAACTGGGTACGGTGCGCAGTCCAAAAGATCGCCAATGCTTCTGAGAGCTAAAATTGAAGTAATGCCAAGTGGAAGATGTACCGCGATTTGGGGAGTACCAATGGAAAAGTTCATTTGTACCTCCTCGGTTAATGCCGACGTTGCAGAAGGAGACTCGGGAGGACCTTTAGCGTGTCGAAACACGGCAGACCCTGAGGAAGAGCCCGGAAAAGAGCTGCTAGTAGGGATTACCAGTGGTAAAAATTTTGATTTGACTTCAATTTTTACACGAGTTTCTGCCTATACGGCCTGGATTGAGGCTGAGCCCATTAACCAAGGATGTGACTTACAAAATTGGTGTTTGGTTTATTACCTTATTTTCTGTATGATAAACATACAACAGTTACTTCATATAAACATGTAAATCTACCTGCCACAAATATGCTTTATTGTATTAAAACCTACATATGGGTACCTACTTCAACATTGGAGTCGGCTTTTAATATGGCCTAAACCTAAACCATAACCATGATACGTTGTTAAAACCCATCGAAATGTAAAAATATTCTTTCCTCGGACTCCTGTAATTGCTTTATGCTAAACTGGCTACCGTCTTTTCAGAATAGTTACTTTTAATTGACTCTCAAACGGAAACGACTACGTAGGTAATCTAGATGGGAAATGAAAAGGTCTTAAAATACCAATATAAACCTGAAACCTCTTCCCGGAGACACCATGCCGTCCATTATTACTATCTGTCATGATCCAAGAGAATTATATAAGGCAAGATGCAATGTTTTCGTTTATGCTTTCATTTGAAAGAATCGCACGCAGAATAGACCACGAGTGTATTAAAAAATGATAAATGGACGACCCCTTTTTCTATTCCAAAACCTTCTCCAGAGTCTAACAAATACTTTTTTGAAACCCGCATCAAAATCGGTTCCGCCAAATGCGAGACAATCGCGAACAAACATACATACAAACTAACAAACATACGGGTCAAACTGAGAACCTCCTTTTTTTTGAAGTCGGTTAAAAATACTATAATTTATAGTCAAAAAATGCTGTTACAAACTGAGAATTTAAATTTTCGCGCCTAAACGGATCTACAGTTCCTGTGACGTCACTCATGTGTATGTCACTCGCTCGCCATATTTGTTCGTCCTTGGTTCGTCCCTGTCAATCCTGCCAAAAGTGTCAAATTCTGTTGTTTTACCCGGATACTAGCCGTTTAAGCCAACTCCCATAGAACAAAACTAGTGACACTTGCCAACCCCATTAGTTGTCATTCAGGAGTGACGTCACCAGACGCTGATTGGTGGATTAAAACACGTTCCGTTTCACATGACTTCAAATCGTAATTATTGTTTGAAATTAGTATAAACTAAAGTAAAAACGTTACAATACCTATTATTTTATGTTTTTCCAACATTTTGATCACAAAATAATGGTAAATATTATAGCTGCATCTTCCTTATTACTACCATCACTACGTTGTCATGATAACTTCAATGTCAAATGAAATTGTTATAAAATATATTAAATTAAACAGTAGGGTGGATCGATCTTGTATGGAAAAAAAAATTTTTTTGTATATCCTTATGGGCTTTTGTCAAAAGTTGCACACATACATAAAACTTCAAATTATAAAATATTCATGAAATTGGACGGTAAAAAGTACTGCCCCAACTCACATAAAGTTTGAGAAATTGAAGCTAAGATTGAATTTTGATCCGTGATTTCTATTAACAATAAGTATTTTTAAAATGACTATAAATCTAAATAACTGAAACTTATGAACGTATTATGGTCTAATAATATCGTTTTTATCTAACCCTTTAATGTAGAGGATAGTTATAACTGCGTTCAAAGTACCCTTCTCTGTCGCAAAACAATTACATTATTACGATCTAAGACGGTTACGTGTTTACTTCTTAAATGTTGGTTGAAAATGAATATTTTTAAAAATGTCGTTGTCCACATTTCGAAGTTATTTAAGAGCCACGAAAAAAGTGTTCTACCTGCTTACATAAATATCATACTGCGTTACTAATGAGTGAGCCGTTATAAGAAAAAGCAGTAGCAGAACTTATCGTAATTAGTTGCTGACACAATGTAAGAAGATATGAAATAACTTAATGAAAATCTGGCAAACGGCATCCATTCCAACTACCTCCGCGTTCTGTCTTCAGAAAAGTGAAAGAATATTATGGAAAATGTTGCAGTTCATTGCAACCTTATAAGTCTCGTTAAAATGTCGAATCTTTCATAAACCGCATACCATAGCCGCATAGTGTAACGTAACCGCATACATGGCAAAGGCTTTTTTTGCTTTTTTTTTTGTTTTTGGACGCATAGATAACATTTATGCTAATTTAATTAAACCACGTACACTAGTCGTACAGAAAGGCACATGATGATTGGTCGCATAGAAAAGATGAAGGCCGGTCCCGTCCCACGACAGGACCACGCAGTTTTGCAGGACCTATAGGAAAATTTCTGTATAAATAGGACTGCGAAAGTCTTCCCTTAGTTTTTTTTAAAAGTCTTAGTTGGTATTTGCTAATAAAAAAAGGTCTAAGCACAGAAAAGAAAAAAAAATGAATCGATAGAAAGGAAATAAAATGCTTGGCACTGCCAATAAAATTCAGGCTCGATTTCTTTTCAATTCGACTCTGCTTCTGTGGATTTTGGTGACAGGATACCTTGGGACAGTATAACAATTACGGAGCCACCATTGCTAAAAACTTTCAGCACATGTACATATTATAAACGGGTTCATAGAAGATCGCGAAAATCTATGCCTCTAATTGACTCCAGAAAAATCTACAAAAATTGATTCATTCTCTTATTTTAAGTTATATTTTCAACTTCAAAACAACTATGAATTGTCATGAATTATTCTTTTTTTTTGTGTTTTTCATAAACTATTATTCTTTAGTATGGAAAAAAACATAGTATTCATAAAAATAGGATCTTTAAAAAAAATTCACATGCATTTAAGTTAATACCCCAAAACGGCGGTTGCTTAACTTTTCAGTTGGCCTGGGGCAGTACTTCCTGAAATATTTCAGTTATTTTAATTATACAGATTTTAATGTTTTTGTAAGGAGCAACTTTCTCATACCTGCCAAAATCAAAATTGGAAAAAAATCAAAATCGATCCACCCTATTAAACAGTGCGATGTAGAAAGTACCTGAAAGATGTTTTTGTTATTTAATGCCCATGAATGTACCTATCTATTATTGTGTATTTTATACTAATATCGCAAACATGCGACGCAGAGCGAATTATAACAACATTAAAATACTCATGGGATCACGTGAAACCGGTAATTGTGAACGGAAACCCGGTCCTCAGCGGCGAGGTTCCCTACATCGTATCCTTTAAGAAACCCGTAAGTAGAAAATCCTTCCATGCTTCCATATTTAGGAGCTTTTGCGGTGGAAGCATCATTAACACGCGCAAGGTCCTCACAGCCGCACACTGCTTCGAATCTAACTCCTTTAAATTTGCAAAAGACCCAAAATCACTTGTAGTCGTCGCCGGGAACCTTAGACACGACCTACAGGGAAGCGATAAAACTTCAAACGAAAAAACGCAGTGGAAGAAAATCAGCAAAGTTTCTATACATCCACACTTCATCTTTCCGGTGGATGACATAGCGATCGTATATGTATCAACTGATTGGAAATTTTCTAAATGGGTGAGCCCTATAAAATATGCCAAGCTTGAGTTAGATTACCCGCCGGACACATGCTACGCGTCTGGTTACGGTAGAACTGGGTACGGTGCGCAGTCCAAAAGATCGCCAGTGCTCCTGAGAGCTAAAATTGAAGTAATGCCAAATGGAAGATGTACCGCGATTTGGGGAGTACCAATGGAAAGGTTCATTTGTACCTCCTCGGTTAATGCCGACGTTGCAGAAGGAGACTCGGGAGGACCTTTAGCGTGTCGAAACACGGCAGACCCTGAGGAAGAGCCCGGAAAAGAGCTGCTGGTAGGGATTACCAGTGGTAAAAATTTTGATTTGACTTCAATTTTTACACGAGTTTCTGCCTATACGGCCTGGATTGAGGCTCAGTCCACTAATCAAGGATGTGACTTGCAAAATTGGTGTTTGGTTTTTTACCTTATTTTCTGTTTGATAAAGATACAACAGTCGCTTTATATAAACATGTAAATCTGACTGCCACAAATATGCTTTATTTGATTAAAACCTACGTATTAGGTACTTCAACATTCGAGTCGGCTTTTAATATGGCCTAAACCTAAAGCATAACCATGATACCTTGTTAAGAGTTGCCAGGACGCTCGCGTGAACTCGCGTCCCCATACAAACGTAGTTCAGCTCTCATTTTAAAACGACATGCTTTAGAACCACGAAATTTGGCATGGGCATTCTAGCAGTACAGATCTATGTCGGTAATTCGTTTTCGGTGCAAAAAATTGTAATACAAAGAAAATACAGCTAGATACAGATTTACATACAAAACTTATTTTTGCTATAGGTATTTTCTTTATATTACAATTTTTAGCAACGAAAATGAATTACCGACATAGATCTGTATCGTGGTTCTAAAGCATGTCGTTTTAGAGCTAAACTACGTTTGTATGGGATCGCGAGCGTCCTGGCGACTCTTAAAACCCATCGAAATGTAAAAACACTCTTTCCTCGGACTCCTGTAATTGCTTTATGCTAAACTGGCTACCGTCTGTTCAGAATAGTTACTTTTAATTGACTCTCAAAGGGAAACGACTACGTAGGTAATCTAAATGGGAAATGAAAAGGTCTTTGGGTCAAGACGTCATTACACTAACCTAAAGCAGCATTTCTAATTCAAGACAATAATCTGACAGTATTGCCATACAAATTGGTACCTACAGTATACATCAAGAGTAGGCCGTATGCAACCCTACCTCATAGAGTAGCAGAATTCGGCTTATGTAGGGCGATGCACGATAAAATGTTATGTATTTTTAGTACTTGGTAGTCTGAAATGAAAAGAAGTTTAAAAAGTTAGAGGTCAGACTCTGGTGTGAAAAAGCAAACTGTGCCGGTCGCCATTTTTACTGATGTTGAATTATTGAAATAAAAAGTGTTTATTCTCGTGTTATTTGCCCTATCTGTTACAATTTTATGAAATTGTATGCATTCGCTTTTAAATTAGGTACCTACTATCATAGACTTAAATATATAGTAGACGGCCATAGCCTAAGAACTTTTTGAGGCTCCGAGTATTTAGCGCCATCTAGTTCAGAGCCACCTAAACAGAGTCAATATGTATGAGATAAAATCAGCGCCACCTAGTAACGAATAACGTACTATTACACTAGTCGTTACTAGGTGGCGCTGATTTTATCTCATACATATTGACTCTGTTTAGGTGGCTCTGAACTAGATGGCGCTAAATACTCGGAGCCTCAAAAAGTTCTTAAGCTATGGCCGTCTACTATATATTTAAGTCTATGCTACTATGGACGTGCAGCGTCCACGGTATTCCGTTGCCGTTGATGGTAAACTCAAAGATCCGCATACAATGCAACTCCAAACAAACTGTTTATTTGACTCTCCTGTAAATCCTGTAATAGGTGACGATATAACGTGATGATAAAATTTAAGAGCAACCAACTTTATGCAAAAGGTCACAGCTCATTAGAGCGCCTCCGCCTCGGCACCCGACCCACACTGCCTCACCTCGAGCGGTTAGGTATTCTTTATATGAATTAGTATGGCCACACGCTCACTACATCAGCTCTGCGTCCACTCGCTGTCGAGGATCGCTCGAGGTGAGGCGGTGTGGGTCTCGGGTGTCGAGGCGCTCTAATGAGCTGTTACCTGGGGCAAAATTACGAAGGAGAAGAGTGTGCACTAGAGATGCAACGGATAGTGGTTGTGTGCGTTCCCATTGAGGGTCCAAGTTGGAATTTTGAGCTTTTAAGCTTACCAGTCTTTATTAAATGTTTTCAAACCATTGTAAATTCAACCAATAATTTGTAAAAGTTGTTACTCAAAAGTTAAGTTCGGTTAAAGGTGGACCCTCAGTCGTGCATGCCAGGTATCCATATCTAATAAACTACTTAAAATGTATAACTGCTGTAAATAACTACTTTTAGTAAAAGATTTGTAAAACTAATTTCATTACTCGTGACTCCATTCTGCTAACTTAATACGAAGAAATAGCATGCAGAAGGTGGTCCCTCAATTGAACATTTCAATTTCTTAGAATATCACATTCAGTGAGAACAAGAGTAATATTTAAAATGTATATGTGACTGAGAGTTAGTAAAAGTACTTGAATCATTGTAAATTCAATGGTTAGTTTGTAAAAGAAGTCATTCAAAAGTTACAATCGACTAAAGGTGGTCCCTCAATTGAAACGCTTGTCATAAGTAAAACTCAATTTACAAATCACTGGGTTGGTAATTAGACAATGGCTATAGCCTATCCTTTAGTAAAAATTTTTACTAACGATTGCTCTATCGAACAGTATAAACAAATATACCGTTTTACGAGAAATTTGAATCAAACATCTGCGAAGAAATACTACGGCCCAGGTGACCACATATTAGGATTTTGTGGGATAAGTACCTAAATAAAAATAAAAATTGGCAGTTATAGGGACTGCCGAATTGCCGATAGAAGTGAAAACATAGAGCTTTGAGTATTGAAATTTCATAACGTTTGAATTAAAATTATCAACATCAATATGGTTTTCACATCTACTGACACTCCGAGCAACAATTATATTATGCATGTTTATATGGTTTTTAGGGTTTCGTACCTTAAGAAAAAAGAACGGAACCTGAACTGAAAAGAACTGCTTGCCCACTGCGAAGCCTACGCCTTGACCCATGGACTGGAGTACAACAACAAAAAGAGTGAGATATTGGTATTTAAGGCGGGCAAAATCAAGCCATACCGTGTACCACCCATTATGTTGAACTCCAGCCCATTAAAACCCCAACCTCAATCGTGCAATGCATTTTTTTCTTTTCTTTTTCTTATTGTGATGATTAGCCAAGATATATTATGTCAAACTTAAGAATAAAAAATAAATAACATCACGAACAGTAATTATTTTTATTTAGGTAACCCACAAAATCCTAATATGTGGTCACCTGGGCCGTAGTATTTCTTCGCAGATGTTTGATTCAAATTTCTCGTAAAACGGTATATTTGTTTATACTGTTCGATAGAGCAATCGTTAGTAAAAAAATTTACTAAAGGATAGGCTATAGCCATTGTCTAATTACCAACCCAGTGATTTGTAAATTGAGTTTTACTTATGACAAGCGTTTCAATTGAGGGACCACCTTTAGTCGATTGTAACTTTTGAATGACTTCTTTTACAAACTAACCATTGAATTTACAATGATTCAAGTACTTTTACTAACTCTCAGTCACATATACATTTTAAATATTACTCTTGTTCTCACTGAATGTGATATTCTAAGAAATTGTAATGTTCAATTGAGGGACCACCTTCTGCATGCTATTTCTTCGTATTAAGTTAGCAGAATGGAGTCACGATTAATGAAATTAGTTTTACAAATCTTTTACTAAAAGTAGTCATTTACAGCAGTTATACATTTTAAGTAGTTTATTAGATATGGATACCTGGCATGCACGACTGAGGGTCCACCTTTAACCGAACGTAACTTTTGAGTAACGACTTTTACAAATTATTGGTTGAATTTACAATGGTTTGAGAACTTTTACTAAAGACTGGTAAGCTTAAAAGCTCAAAATTCCAACTTGGACCCTCAATGGGAACGCACACATAGTGGTTTGGCCGGATACCGGATACCGGATATTCGGACTGACGCCCCGCCGAATATTCGGTATCCGGCCGCCGAATATTCGGCCGGCGGTACTATACCTACAATTTGAGATTCGCAGGTGCGCGTCGTGAAGGTTTCGATTTGTTTCCTAGTGAACGTTGCGCGGACACATTTCTAGGCAACAAAACTAGTTTTATTATGTCAGTACGGAGTAACTTCTTTTTAAAGTACATACGCGCTCGCGTATTTTAGTGTAAAAAAATAAGTTTTTTTTTTTTTGTCAGAGGTGGAGGTAATCCTCATTGGATACTGCCGGCCCGGTTTCCGACAGCATGCCCGACTCAGGTGGGGATTTCTCCCAGCTGCCTACGGACTAAACCCCTCCACCCTGTGCAGTGTTTTGTAACCAGAAACTCGGCGCTAGCGGTATACGCGTTGTTTCCGGGTGAATCGATGTGTTGATCCGGGAGGAATAATCGCGTGGTGTGTAAAGTAATTGTGGAGCGTAATATTTATGTATATTATATATTTGTGTCTGGGTGGCTAAGAATAAGAGGAATGTAGTCTTATCGTGAGTAGTGAGTGACTCTTGACTACATCCGGTATCCGGCCGGATAGTACGAAGATAGCCGGTATCCGGCCGGATACTAAAATAAGGGCCGGATAGGCCGGATACCGGATAGTAACCGGATATTCGGTGCATCTCTAGTGTGCACCCAAAAAAGACTACATTACCTGATAATCGCGAACAAACATACATACAAACAAACATACAAACATACGGGTCGAACTGAGAACCTTCTTTTTTTTGAAGTCCGTTAAAAATACAATAAAACTACACATATCGATATAAAATAAAACTATTTATTTACTCTTATAAACAATAAATCGTCTTTTATAAAATACAATACGGCATTAAATACCAACTAGGTACGAATATTAATACAACATTTGTAAACTCCATCCCAATCCAATTATACGAAAAAATAAAAAGTATATTGATTAACAATATCGACGTCAAAATAATAAAATATTACATAATTACTGTTAGGTAGGTTTAGTAAAATTAAAGCGCACTACAAACATTGTCGTCGTCAAAGATGTTTACTATTGTGTACAGTCGACGTCAAAGATACGTTTACACTTTTTCGCCTTACGCCGTTGTAATAAGGTGCAAAAGTGTAAACATATCTTTGATGTCGACTATACATACTGCCTTTGTACAGTCGCCATCAAATATATCGGAGCACCCAAGGCACTCAAAAATATCTGGACATGGACTTCATCGCCTTGACAATAGAGGCGTTGTTCAGATATTTGAGACCACCTTGACCGCTCCGATATATCTGATGGCGACTGTACAAAGGGTCAAAGGTGTAAACATGTTTGTGACTCTACTGTACTAACCCATGTGTGTAATGCATTTACAGAGGAATATGCAAGGGAGTTGCTACAAATTAGCGCACTTAGTATGATAAGCCCTCTAACGGTAACTCTAGTATGTACCTATTATCCATTCGCCATTAATTGGTTTGGAATAGGTTATATGAAGGGTACACGGAAAGAACATGTCTAGTCACTTTGACAACATTTTGAGTTACAGCGGTTTTAAAGTTTGGAACGATCCAATTAACCATACTATTTTCGTAACTAGGTGATTTGTATGAATTAAAAAGTGGATTTATGTTAAATATTCCAGCTGTGACAGAAGTTGTTGCAAATAGTTCATTGCAAGCTCTACATTTTGATACAAAAATCTCATTTTACGAAAAAAGGGACTAGACATGTTCTTTCCGTGTACCCTTCATATAGTACGATTTTTTTAAGAAGTCCGAATTTTAGAAAGAAGTCTCTAGTAAGATTCGGACATCTTAAAAATGACTACGATAGAAGGTTCAACAAAAATACTGGTGATCCTTTTAAGAGCATAATTGGTATCGTATTATAAAAATAAAATAAAATTTCATCGCGAACAAAAATTGTTTTGTATGGAGGGTTGGCCGACTGGGACGACGTGCCCCAGTTTTGTTTTTTCGTGTCCATACATTTTTTATCCTACTATTTCTTACTCGTAATACGACACCAATTATGCCCTTATACGGATCACCAGTATTTTTGTTACACCCTGTATAGAAAATGTGTGGGCACATACCATACTATGGCCCTCAAATAACACGAGTGATTTAATCGTTAATTTAATCATTAAGAAAAATATTAAATAGTACCTAAGTAATAAGGTTAATACCTGTAAAGCATTAAAATAATACACGTCTCTTTTGGATTAACAAGTTTTAATGACCAAGTATGGACACTTGGACAGCGTGGGTCGCCAGTCGCCATCAGATATATCAGAGCGGCCAAGGTGAACACAAATAAGTTCATGTTCAGATATTTTTGAGTACCCTAGCCGCTCCAATATATTTGATTGCGACTGTACTGGATGCAGGATGTTAGTTTGAGTTATAAACTCTTATATTAGATGTCTTATTTGATATTTATATATTTTAACAACTAATAAACCAATTCCCTTCTAAATTCCATAAATTGTAAGTAATATGTTCCGTAGACTATTTATTTTTCGCCTCCAGCCTCATAAGTTAGTTTTGTTTCTTAAATCACAACGTTAATAATACCATACAAACATTGATAGGTATGCATGTTGACGAAAAAATAAGTGAAAGTCACTCACATCTGCATTAGCCTTTCTTAATTTCTGTGCTGGACCTTAATAGTTATTTTATTCATAACATGATTATTTGCAATCGTACCTACCGCTATATCGATCTTCAGGCAATTTTATGGTAATATGTTAGCCTATGTTCGTCGCACTGTTGGGCACAGGCCTCCTCTCATGCACGAGAGGGATCGGGCTATAGTCCCCACGCTTATCCAAAGCGGGTTGTGCACTTCACATACATAACACCTTTGAATTTATTCGCGGATATATGCGGGTTACGTCACGTTGTTTTCCTTCCCCGAATATAAGTAGTACATCAGTTCCGAAAACTCATTGCTACGATCCGGGGTTTAAACCCGGGCAGCCGGATTGAAAGTCGGATGTCTTACCATTAAGGTTCAACGTGGTTCAACTCTCATTTGTCTACCTTCTCCACAGATAACCTCAACCACAAGATAGATCATAAGTACAACTCGAGGTCACCACACATAGGTGCTCCCGTACTAATTTTGTATGGGAGCACGACCGCTTATTTGAGTTAACGTTTTTGATCATTACTCATGTGAATTAAAAATATCCACAAAAATCAAGTTACACAGGTGAACCTAAATTTATTTATACAAATTGGTGTAGAATACTATTGAGATGTGCTGTTTGAATCGTGAAATTGGTGATATGTAAAATTGTAAAATTGCGCTTACGTGTGGTGACCTCGTGCTCCCTGTAAAAGTGTAATGATGAGGTGTCTGTGTAGTCTGTGACGTTCTCTCAGTGGCAACGCACTTGTGTTAACACTAATTACAATTTTTTCCATACTTTAATGATATCATAAGATTTCAAGACTATCTAATTCAACACCTACTACACTACAGCCAATAGTTTTTTCGAAGGTGAAAAATTTTATACATTTTATTTAGTGCTTCTTATTGAGCAAATGATTCGCCTTAAAAAGATGGCACGAAGAATGTTATAATTATTTTTATTCTCTTATATATTGATTTGATACATATAAACAAAACATGTCGGCGTTTATAAAATTCACCCAATTCCATCGTAATAATTTAAAACAAAAAAAGAACCGACTTCACTTAGGATCCGCCATTCCAAAAGGAAGTGACCGAGTTGCTGTAAAAAGCTATAATAGTTGAAGAGTTCCCTTGATTTCTCCAGGATCCCATCATCAGACCCTGACTTGGTGACAATGGGACCATCTAGGGGTTATACCTGTTCGATTAAAAAAAAAATTTTGAAAATCGGTTCACGATTCACGGAGATATGGAGTAACATATATACAAAAAAAACATAATAATGATAAAAAAAAAAATTCAGTCGATATGAGAACCTCCTCCTTTTTTGAAGTCGGTTAAAAAGTAGTGACATTTAAATGCTATGTGTCATATCATAATAAGCTTAAACAAGCCGTCTAGGTACTTTTCGCTGTCCCAATATTACAGGGTTTTATGTTTCACTTCTATCGAATGGAAATTTGAACATTGTCACAGTGACACTAAGTCTAAATTTAACTACCCTGAAAATGTGACGTAGAATATTGGGCTTGTGATTTGTTAAGGGAAGTTTGAAATAATCCTACAATCCTACATAACGTAATAAATGTGTCTCCACTCTCCACGATGCGTACCAAAGTTGCTTTTCGTTCTATACGAATTTATTCCATTTGCGCCTATTATCATATTTATCATGTGGTGCCAATTTAGGCGGGCTTGGGCATTTTCAAATGCGTCTACTTAAACATTATTTTATATTTAAACATAATGCTAATAATGACATGAAATAAATTAACAATGAATGATGTAATACAAATACCGTCAAAACATTTTTTACATATAATAATCAGTTTTGGTTTACTTGTTCTAAATTATACAAAATATAATCTCTTAAAAAACTCCTAACAAGAATTATATTGATAAATAAATTCATAAAAGGAGAACTTAACAGAATTGTTGTAAAAGATTGGTTTAGATAAAAGTAGCTATTTTTACACGTCAGAAAATAAACGTTTGTCATTTTAATTTTAATTGTTACCAATAAAAGAACCTCAGTCGATTACTTAAGTATTGAAGAAAGATATTGCTACATGATCACTATCATTATCGTGTTATATGTGCCTAAAATAGCGTACATTAAAGTAAAATGTTCTTTATATCAATAATAATAGTTATTGATGAATAGTCATACATATTCTGATTGAATACTATAAGTTAATGTACCACATCAAATTATGTAAAAAATTAAATTAAATTCAGTACTTCATGTCGAAGTAACTAAAAAAAGGGTATATACTTTATTGAATCTCGAGGCAGACTTACGGTAATAATCAATTACTCTTATACTAAATTAAAGGGATCTACAATTTACTTTAAAATAATATGATACAATGTTAGTATGAGACCAAAATACGACGCTCATAAACTCCATTCATAATAACATCTATTATAACAATAAATGGGGGCACTACGAGTGTTGTACAATTCGTTTATATTTATACAAACTTGAAGTAAAATTTCGTTAGTATAGGCAGAGACTATAAAGATATAGACGGCCACACCCTAAGAACTTTTTGAAGCTCAAGTCAATTGCGCCATCTATGTCAAAGTCCCTAATTTAAGAGGAATGTCACCAGCACTGCTGCTACTCCACCTAATAACAAATAGCGTACTAGTAGTACACTAGTAGCTACTAGGTGGAGTAGCAGTGCAGGTGACATTTCTCTTACATTTTCGGTATCTATCGGGCTTTGACATAGATGGCGCAATTGACTTGAGCTTCAAAAAGTTCTTAGGCTGTGGCCGTCTATATCTTTATAGTCTCTGGTATAGGAATGTTGAAACGTTCCTAATTATCATTCAATTTCGCTTGTGTTCATATGTCAACCTTATAGGATTTGATTTATTTTGATAAATGTATTAGCGAAGGAATGTAAAGCTCCGTACACACCTCACTTGTCCTGCAGCTGGACGTAGTTGGCGGGGAACAGTCCATACGCGCCTTTACACATGCCCTGCCACCAGCCTTCGTCGATCTGTGCACAAAAATTAACACTTCTGTTAGTTAACCTTCTGTTCTGTTTCATTAACTTTCGAATTGTTCTTCAAGTGACCTCATTCAATTACTTTACTGTAATGTTAAATCGATATCATAACTTGCTCGCGTACTCTTTCCCTCAGTCCTTTCCGGCTGCCTAATAGTTAGTTTTTTTTAGATTAGAAAAAAGTTGAAAGGCGCATGTACAGTCGCCATCAAATATATCGGAGCAACCAAGGTACTCAAAAATCTCTGAACATGGACTTTATCGGCTTGACAATAGAGGCGTTGTTCAGATATTTGTGACCACCTTGGCCGCTCCGATATATCTGATGGCGACTGTACAGGGTTCTTTATCAGGCAGGCATGTCACAAGTGTCAAAGTGCCAATGCGGCCAATAAAAAATATTCAAATATATTTGTATTTATAATCAAGCCATGTAGTATAGGAGCAAATTCAACAAAAGTCGTCTCCTTTACGATTTTCGTAGACATCTCTTCTAAATACCTAAAACTGGTATGGATGTGTTCCTCGTAGTCTCCTGAATACGAATTGACTGGTTTTAGTTTATGGAGGGGGGGACGGGTCGGTAAAAAGGGGGGGAAAGAAATTTGTTTACATCTCGAGTCCTATGAGACCGATCGGTTTGTATGAGATGTCATTTGAAAGACTATTAAATGTACTACAATTGTTCATAAATAACTGTAAGCGTCACTTTAGTCCTTTACAAAATATTTCAAAAAATATGATTTTTTTACCGTGCATGTTTGCGTAAGTACTGATAAAACATGCTTATAACTCAATATATTATAACTTTACCGCAATCAATGTTATTTTAAAATATACAGGAAAATTTATGAGCTTTCGAAAAATATAAGCTTTATTAGTAAGTAATATTATATAACCGAGTATTGATGAATTTTGTTCAGCATGGGTCACTGCGCTTCCTCATAGAATAGCAGCCGACCGCCATCGTATTTTCATTATTTCTCGGAATCTATTTTACGGATCAAATCGTAATTGGTATTATTTGAAAGCATTCAAAATGTACTTTAATCGGTTCTTTGAAGTCTAAGTTGCAAAATTAACAGTTTATTATTATTTTTAGAAAATGTAACATTTTTTACCTAATAGACTGGAAGAAACAGGCTTGTTTGGAGAAAGGTCACCGATATTCCTTCTAAATACCTAAAACTGGTATGGATGTATTTCTCAATATTTATAGGACATGAATTGATCAGCTTTATTTTATAAAGTGGGGGACGAGTCGAAAAAAAGGAGGGGGGAAAGATGGTGTCCGCCCGCCATCGAAATGTCATTGAAATTTGTTCACATCTCGAGTCCTATGGGACCGATAGATTCGTGTGAGATGTCATTTTAAGTATCATTAAACGTACTATAATTGTTTTTAAATAATTGTAGTCAACACTTTATTCGTTTACAAAATATTCGATAAAATATTACTTTTTACCGTGCATATTTGCGTTACTACTGAAAAAACATGCTTATAACTCAATAAATTACAACTTTACTGCAATTAATGTTGTAATAAAATATACGGGAAATTTTATGAGCTTTTGAAAAATATAAGTTTTATTTATATATAATATTATATAACCAAGTAAATGATGAATTTTGTTCAGCATGGGTCACTGCGCATCATCATATGAATGGCGGCCGACCGTTGTCGTATTTTCATTATTGCTCGGAATCTATTTTACAGATCACATCGTGATAGGTATCATTTGAAAGCATTTTAAATTTACTATAATCGGTTTATTGAACTCTGAGATAAATAATTATCCGTTTGTTGTTATTTTTAGAAAACGTAATATTTTTATCTAAAAGGCTGGAGGAAACAGATTTGTTTGGAGAAAAGTCGTTGACATTTCTTCCCAATACATAAAACTGATATGGTTTTGTTCCTCATTGTCTCCAAAATATGAATTGACCAGGTTTTTTTTGTAGAGGGGGAGCGAGTCGAAAACAAGGAGGAGGGGGATAGATAGCGTCTGACCGTCATCAAAATGTCATCGAAATTCGTTCACATCTCGAGTCCTATAGGACCGATCGGTTCGTGTGAGATGTCATTTGAAAGGTTATTAAACGTTCTACAATTGCTTTTAATTAATTATAGTCATCACTTTAGTCGTTTACTAAATATTTGATAAAAATTGTTTTTTTTTTACCGTGCATGTTTGCATAAGTACTGATAAATCATGCTTATAACTCAATAAATTATGACTTAATCCTATTTAATTTTATTATAAAACACATGGAAAATTTTATGACGTTTCTATAAACGTAAGTTTTTTTATATTCAATGTTATCTAACCAATTAATGATAAATCTTGTTGGTATGGGTCACTGCGCGTCGTCATATGAACGGCGGCTGACCGCCGTAGTATTTTCATTGAACTTTGATTTAATAGTCAATAGTCAATTCATATCCTGGAGAGAATGAGGTACACACCCATATCAGTTTTAGATATTTGGAAGAGCTGTCGACGACTTTTCTCCAAACAAGCTCGTTTCCACCAATCTATTAGGTAAAAATGTTACGTTTTCTAAAAATAAAATATAAACGGATGATTTTACATCTCAGACTATAAAGAACCGATTATAGTACATTTGAAATGCTTTCAAATGATACCTATCACCATGTGATCCGTAAAACAGATTCCGAGCAATAATGTAAATTCGACAACGGTCGGCCGCCATTCATATGATGATGCCCAGTGACCCATGCTAACCAGAATTCATCATTACTTGGTTATATCGTATTATATATAAATAAAGCTTATATTTTTCGAATATGACCCGTGTATTTTATCATAAGTCATAACATTATTTGCGGTAAAGTTAAACATTTTTGAGTTATAGGCATGTATATCAGTACTTAGGCCAACATACACGGTAAAAAAAAACAAATATTTTCAAATATTTCGTAAACGACTAAATTTATGACTACGGTTATTTATAAACAATTATAGTACATTAAATAATCTTTCAATTGACAACTAACACGAATCTTTCGGTCTCATAGGACTCTAGACGTGAACAAATTTCGTTGACATTTCGATGGCGGGCGGACACCGTCTTTCCCCCCACCTTTTTTTCGACTCGTCCCCCGTCTATAAAATAAAATTGGTCAATTCATGTCCTGGAAACAATGAGGAATACATCCAAACCAGTTTTAGGTATTTGCAAGAAATATCGATGACTTTTTTTCCAGACAAGCCTGTTTCTTCCAGTCTGTTAGGTAAAAATGTAACATTTTCTAAAAATAATAGTGAACTGTTAATTTTGCAACTAAAATTTCAAAGAACCGATTAAAGTACATTTAAAATGCTTTCAAATGATACCAATTACGATTTTATCCGTAAAATAGATTCCGAGAAATAATGAAAATACGATGGCGGTCGGATGCCATTCTATAAAGAAGCGCAGTGGCCCATGCTGAACAAAATTCATCAATACTCGGTTATATAATATTACTTACTAATAAAGCTTATATTTTTCGAAAGCTCATAAAATTTCCTGTATATTTTGTCCTAAAATTAATTGCGGTAAACGTATAACATATTGAGTTATAAGCATGTTTTATCAGTACTTAGGCAAACATGCACGGTAAAAAAATCATATTTTTTCAAATATTTTGTAAAAGATTAAAGTGATGACTACAGTTATTTATAAACAATTGTAGTACATTTAATAAGCTTTCAAATGACATCTCATACGAACTGATCGGTCTCATAGGACTCGAGATGTAAACAAATATCGATGACAGTCAACCGCCATCTTTCCCCCCCTTTTTACCGACCCGTCCCCCCCTCCATAAACTAAAACCAGTCAATTCGTATTCAGGAGACTACGAGGAACACATCCATACCAGTTTTAGGTATTTAGAAGAGATGTCGACGACGTATCTCCAAACAGGCAAATTCCGCCGTACTAATGCGTAGGTATTTGTAAATGTTAAATTGAATAATATTAATTATTTTACAGTATTGTAATAGTAGTCATTATTACGAAATAATTTATTCTTATCATTGTTAATGTTTTAGTGAATGTTGCACAATAAAAAACCTGGAGAAAAAGAGGTTCGAAACGTATGGTTGGCTACAGCGCCCTCGCAGTGTAGCCTTCCTCGCCTTCCTACTCGGCCTCGCTCCCTCCCAGCCTAGTCTTGTATGCTGGTAGGTCTACTCACCATGACGATGTTGGTGATGATGTCGTCCGGGTCGAAGCTGATCTCGTCCGGTGCTGCCGCTTGGTAGTCGTACAGCGCCCTCGCGGTGTAGCCCTCCTCGTCTTCCTCTTCGGCCTCGCCGCCCTCGGCCCCCTCCCAGCCTACCGGGGACATCACTATCGTGGGCTGCCGAGCCATCTGCTAACAATATTAAGTTCCTTTTTAACACAGTTGCTCAAATCTAGTAGTAGTTTATAATGCGAGAAGTTGGATTACTCGCACTAGCGCGTTTTACTTTTACAGCCAATCACAGCTCAGGATTCATGATCACCGCCCCGCATCGCACGGCGCGAGTGTTCGGATGAAGTAACCTCAAAGTGACATATTGTCCATTTTTATAATTTTTTCGCAACTTTATTAAAAAACGTCGTTCGATACACGGACGGAATGTCATTCTTCACTCGTCCCGAGTTTTGCCACTCGCCTGCGGCTCGTGACCAAATGTCTCGGAACTCGTTGAATAATGACATCCTTTCCGACCTAGTATCGAAATGTACTATTTTAATACTGATTCATTCGAAAACGAATGTACCATTGAGAACATCTTTTTAAGCTAGACTTAGAATAGAATAGAAAGATTATAAATTCTGTCTTAAGATAATTTAATTTATGTACTTTCAACGCCAAAAATATTAATTGAACCTTACTCTATTGTAATAAGGTCCAAAATTGTGTACATATTTTTGGCGCTGATGGCGAAAATTTTTCCGGAACTAATGAATTGAGGTCAACTCGGAGAAGACCGTCAGTCGGCGAACATCGGATAGCAAGCAATTAAAGCAAATTCTGCATAGCTTTTATTTTAAGAAATGGTAAAACTGTTCTAAAACAGTTCTACTACATTTTTACCATTTCGTTACAAGTAAAGCTTGACTAACCTCTTCTTTTTCTTTCGGCTGCACCAGCGTGACGTCCGGAAGGTTGACCTTCTCTTCTACCGGCTCCGGCGCTGGCTCTGGTTGTCGGACCGGTTCCGGTTGCCGGACCGGATCCGGTTGCCTGACCGGTTCCGGTTGCCGTGCCAGTTCCGGTTGCCTAACCGGTTCCGGCTGCCTAGCCGGTTCCGGCTGTCTAACCGGTTCTGGTTGTCTCACCGGTTCGGGTTGCCTAAACGGCTCTGGTTGTTTAACGGGAGCTTCGCGTTCTTCTTTCTCTAACTTGTCTTTTTCCTGCAACATGTTACTATTAGTTATGGCATTAATAGTAGTGGCAACCTTAGGGGGTGGCGAACAGGAGATCACCCGAGACCTCGCCACCAAGGGCCTCGTTATAACTCGTAAGTAGAACAGAATCAATCTGTTTTGCGATACTTCTCTAACAATTCTCGATATACATATGTGTTCATGCGCAAAAGCGCCGGCACTTGACACTTTACCTTTTGCGATAAATCCTTGTCCATTTGTAACCTCTGCTGGCGTATTTTTTGCACCGACTGCAATGCTTCCTACAACAAAATAATATGTCATATTTTAATTATTAGTATTTTTGTTCCTTCATATTCTATAACTTTGAATACACATGTTTGACGGGCTTGATAATGCTACAAACAGAACCAAACAGAGCAGAAGATAAATAAAAATAGGCGCATGAAAAAAGATACAAAACATACTTGTTCCTTCTCCTTGGCCATGTTCTCAAACTTGGCCCGGATGGAGCCTGGCTTGGCGCCCCCGATGTCCGGCTTCTGTTTGGTGTAGTTGGTGCCCACGCTGCCGACCTCGTCGAAGCGGTGAGCGGACTTGTCCACGCGGTCCGTCTCCACGCCGAACTTGCCACCGAAACCCTGGGTAAAGACAATAATTTAGATGACCCAACAAAGAAGTATAATTTGAAGGGAACATAACAGTATGATACTTAATTTTTCATTCGCGTACCGTACCTACAATTATACTAATCTTTACATACCCTGTAGCTCCCTGGGGAACCAAGGTGTAATTTTCAAAAATACCTTAGATTTAAAAATCATATTGAATCCCCTTCCTTTACTAAATAAAAATATTACATAATCACCTTCTTGTGATCGAGCTGGCTGGCATGCGCCGGCGCCTTCTCGTGGTGGTCCCAACCCACCGCCGACGCGTCCTGTCTGTCCGTCTGCACGCCGAATTTGCCCCCGAAACCGCGCGAGTAATCTGTAACCATAGAAGTTGATATGAGTGTAACAAAAACAGTCAATTAAAAGCGTCATTATTTCTTACTACGAACTGTTTCGAAATGAGTTATGCCAAGGTATTAACGACAAACTGATGAGTTTTATAAATAATAACGATCCGCCTACATGCCGAATTTATTCTCCCTCGTGACAGTAGTGACGGGTTACCGTTCTGTGAGTAGTATGGCGCGACCTGCTCGCGGTGCTCCCAGCCGACGGCGGTGGCGTCGTGTCGGTTCGCCTGCACGCCGAACTAGCCCCCAAACCCATGAGAGTAGCGACAGGTTACCTTTCTGTGAGTCGTGCGGCGCGACCTGCTCGCGGTGCTCCCAGCCGACGGCGGCGGCGTCCTGCCGGTCCGCCTGCACGCCGAACTTGCCCCCAAACCCATGAGAGTAGCGACGGGTTACCTTTCTGTGAGTCGTGCGGCGCGACCTGCTCGCGGTGCTCCCAGCCGACGGCGGTGGCGTCCTGTCGGTTCGCCTGCACGCCGAACTAGCCCCCAAACCCATGAGAGTAGCGACAGGTTACCTTTCTGTGAGTCGTGCGGCGCGACCTGCTCGCGGTGCTCCCAGCCGACGGCGGTGGCGTCCTGTCGGTTCGCCTGCACGCCGAACTAGCCCCCAAACCCATGAGAGTAGCGACAGGTTACCTTTCTGTGAGTCGTGCGGCGCGACCTGCTCGCGGTGTTCCCAGCCGACGGCGGCGGCGTCCTGCCGGTCCGCCTGCACGCCGAACTTGCCCCCAAACCCGTGAGAGTAGTCCTTCTGGGATGAGTGTTTTTCAATCTGCTCTCGGTGCTCCCAGCCGGCCGCGCTCTGAATAAACATTATAATATAATATCAGCAAAAATACTACATTTTTGTTAATTTGCGTTAATACCTTAAATATACTTATAATCTTCCAGTTCAGTTTCAGTTTTATTCGATTAATATATATATGTTTATACGACTAAGAACTAGAAGGTTAAGACTTAGTTGAGCATATGTATTTGGTATCACGAAATTAACTACGAGTTCTTATTTAGTATAAAAATGACCTTATCGACGCGGTCGGTTTGTACGCCGAACTTGCCCCCGAAGCCCTGCGAGTAGTCCGTCTGCGACTCGTGTTTCTCCACTTTGCCGATGTAGTCGTGCCCGACCGCACTGGCGTCCATTCGGTCGGTCTGGACGCCGAATTTACCCCCAAAACCTGGAAGCATTCGTGTAACAATTAAAATACGACGTTATGTACCTACTTACCGAATCACGTTTCTTGTTGTGGATGATAGTAACGAATACGTATTAGCATAAATAATTAATATACCAATTAATTACAATGTAGAACTAACTTATAAAGATATTCTTCATACTGATTTTATACACAAATAAAGTAGTATTTTAGTTCACAAATATAATAGCAAGATAAAAGTACCTTGGGCATAGTCCTTCTGCGAGACATGTTTCTCGACCTGGCCAATGTAATCGTGACCAACGGCCGATTTGTCCATTCGATCGGCTTGCACGCCGAATTTACCCCCATAACTAGAAATAGAAGTTATTGGATAATTGAAATGTTCTAAATATAGCCTCATTTGCCATCATAGCTACCATTAAAAATAACGAAATGGGTTACACAGTTAGGCACTTAAGAAAACGATACAACATTGATTACTTTTCTAGAAGGTCAAGAATCTAAGACCTTCTTACATGATTTTCTAGAGTTGGAGTATCTATAGGTAAAAGAAAAAAATCCCATCGAAACAATCATGTAGCAAATAGAATATAAAGGATCGTACCGACACTCGTCATAGGTAGCAAATTCCATTTTTGTTCAAGAAAGTTCCAGGTAGTTGATATCATCCCCATTTTACTCAACCGTGTTTGATTTCCGTACAATTTATTATTTATTTCTTTATAATTTTCAATTAACAAGTAAATGAAACGTAGCACAATAAAACGTTTGTAAACACCGAGCAAGCGACGCCGGATTAACAATACAACAATAAGTTTTAATTTACATTACTGATTTCCTTATGAGAGGGAAATCAACACATAATATACGGAACAGTATTATTGTGACCAAAGGCATGGCCTATGACTGTATGAATTTTAAAGCGAGGGTAATTTGTCTTAATTTATCTTTTAAGTAATTTATTTATTTAATCGTATGGCATCCGAATTACATGCTATGTATTAATTCACTAGAAAATAATAATTAAAACAAAATATATGTCAAAAAAGAGAAGTAAAGTTTATGGAATTCTCTAGGGAAGCTATTATAAATTATAATACCTACAACTAGCACTACGCACGTGGAATGGCACGCTTTATAATCAGGTATGATGAAAAATATTTGGATTCTATAGATTAGAGCTTGGAGTAAGCTGCAGACTTACGAATATTATGATATGACTGTTACTGCGATCTGAACTGAATGTAACATGAGATCGTCCTGCAAGTCAAGTCAGGCAAAGAGCGATATAAACAGCCAACAGGAAACCCAGTTACAACGTGTCTTACCCGTAAGAAGACTTGGGCCCCTGCTCGTATTGCTGCTTCTTGGACACTGAGTCCGCCTCCAGCACCTCTTCGCGGAGTTTCGCCATGCTGCAATATGTCAACAATAAAATACTCGAATAGCTTTTAACAGCCACAATTAACTTACTACTTTAACAGTAACTTCAACTGGTGTCAATAAGATTTACGAATGGTTAGTTGATTGTGACGGTGATGATACATACAAACTAGTAACTGCCTAATATATTATTTGGTAGGTACCTACTTATTACACTTTTATTATTGACTGTACCTCCTGATCTTCGCACGTCTCTCTATTGCTCTTCAAAACCTTTCTAATGAGCCCTAACTAGAGAAGTTCCTTAGCTAACCTTCCGCCTGAATCATCAGATAAGCTACAGGCTAGTTTGTAATTGTATTGTCACATTCATATAAATTACGACGTTATAGGTACAGTCGCCATCAAATATATCGGAGCGGCCACGGTACTCAAAAATATTGAACAAGCACCTTATCGCCTTGACAATAAAGACGTTGTTCAGATATTTGTGACCACCTTGGCCGCTCCGATATACATATCTGATAGCGACTGTACCACAGCTCAGCAGCAAAGTGGTCGAAATCTCACTTACGAGATTGGAACCAATATCTACTACGGCAAATATACGGAGTACAGCTAAATAAAATTGTGTAAAACAAACAGTATTTAAAGAGCACCAAGGGGTGAAATGGGTTCCTATGAAATGATCTCTTTCAGACAATAATTTAGTAGCAGAAACTACATAATACCACTTCAGACTAGTAATATGCGATACGAGTATATGACACACAAACAATGCGAGGGCATTGACTTTTCTGATTTGATGATCAGACCAAACAGGAAGCATGCAAATAAAATGTTTTTATTTAAGGCAAGTCTTCACAACAACATAATTTGCATTTTAAACTTAAAGTGTTTATTTTGCGTTTTAAACTTTAACTGGATCAGTGACTGTTTTTAGTTGTCTTTTGAATGAAATGGAGATTTTGTAGAATAACTTGGAGCGACCCGTAATCCAGACCAAAATAGATATAGACTAGTAGGTACATATAATGTAATAGGGAAATCTCGATAAGGTACTTGTGCAAAAGGGTCTTAACACGGTGAATCGTCGAGTCGGAACCGAAGGTTTTAATTTTTTTTTACGTAACCGTAACCAAAGTCGGAATCGGAACTGAAGATAATAAACTCTCCATAATGAATAAGTAGATAGATTTCCTTGTATTAGTGTCAATTGCTTCTAAATTACGTGTTTAGGTAACGTCACATCCATTGGCTCTTAAAAAACAGATCATCGAAGTCACATGAAGCTAAAATAGGCAAATAGTTGAGACATAACTAAGATTTGGGGAGATGATCTATTTATTCATTTCGACTTTCGGTATTACATTCGTTCTAAACAACTGGAACCAAAAACGGATTTGGAGGTGTAATATAATCGGAGGTTTCGATACGACGATACGGATCTCCGTAACATCCCTAGTCTGTACGTAGGACTCACTCGATAGCCTCGACGTTGCGGCCTCCGGGGCCCCATCGCTGCTCGTGCTCGGTCACGTCGTTGATGAAGTCGGGGTCCGTGTCCCAGTCGTCGGCCTCCGCCGGAGCCGGCGCGGCCACGTCCGTGGCGGCTTTCCACATCTGATAAGGAATCACAGAGATTATGCAAAATAAAAGTATATATACCTACATGTTACTGTTTTCTAAACTAGGTTTCTGTTTTTGTGAAGTAAAAAGCTGTTGTGGCCGCACCGGAAGGAAGCTAAGTGTAATAAGGAAAAGTAACCTGTAAATAATTACTACATAAATTAGATGATATACAGGTCATATCACTTTAGGCCATTCTGTGAGAAAGAGTGTATGAACCCCTTGTTTTTTTTATAAATAAATATTATGGGACAATGTTACACAAATCAACTTAGTCCCATGGTAAGCTAATATGCCTTGTTTGTGGGAACTAGACGACAATATATATAATATATAGATAAATACTTGAATATATGTATAGAAAACATTCTTGACTCGGGAACAAATATTGATGATAAAAACACAAATAAATGCCCTGACCAGGATTCTAACCCGGAACGTCCTGCTTCATAGCCAGGGTCACTAGGCTTCCTTGCTTTGCATGTTGTTGCCAAAAAAACTGCTATAATACAAAATTGAGATATGTGGATGTGTTTAATGAAAGGGCCCACTGTTGATTTCCAAGCAACACTTCATTCTTTCAAAGTACCAATAACTCCATATCAACAAAGTGGGACCTATTTCCCTTGACAGACACAATAATTATCTAGTATAATAGGTTATAAGTATTGATAAAATGGTCTTTAGTTATTTTGTTTTACCCAGTAACAGGTAGGTACTCTAAGGTTGATCATAAAAACAATCTTTACTAGCTTTCTAGGCACTAGACTCCACAATTGACCATTACAGGTTATAACTCATTCCAAAGCCGAGATAGTGCAAAATAAGGACTTCTCAAACTTTGGTTTAAACAAGAAACTAAAACAATCCAAGCTACGAAGACCACATTATCTTAGTAACACTACCTTTTCAAGGAAATGAGTAATGTTATCATGTAGATAGTGAATGTTGCGTACATGACTCACAGTTTCTAACCACAATAATGTCGTTAGTGAGTCTCATTACTAGATAGTGTCCTAACTATATGAGAATATGAAAATATATTTGTAAGACATTAAGATTCATTTAATAATAAGTTAAGACTTACCATCTTGATTGTTAAGGTTAACGCTATCACTAATCTAATATTATCTTGACGTTTCTTAACGATGTATTTTGTTTACAGCTAGAACTCCCACGTAGATTTAGAGTGGGTAAATTTCTCCGCCTGTGCCGGCGATATAATGACACAGCTTGCGTGATTTTAACAGCTAGAAAGATGCCGTGAGACTATTTCGAGAAAACCGATTCAATTTGTGTGTTTTTGCCTACAAAAGCATAAGAAAAAAGTAAAGTTTACCTCGTTAAGCCGGTTTTGTGCGTTTCTTTTGCGTTATACAGCGAAATTCGCAATCATGTAGATTCGAACGATCTTGGATATCAGCGTGTCACTATTTAATTTATGGGTGGAGGATTAATTTACAATATTTTTGGGTTTAAGGAAGGGATATTTGGAAAACAAATTGGGTGTGGAGGTGTTGCAGTCAACAGCGTCACCCACGTATGACATTGACAGACAAGACATTAGTGGTTGACACTGACAACTGACAATGCACGATGCAGACAGCTGACAGTTGTTCTCGTCTTTATGGTGCTTGTCTATGGTATTCATACTACTCTAAAGGCGTCTACAGACGTAAGCGACTAGTCGAACGATTAAAATGAGATAGACCTATTGTTAGAATGAGAGTGATCTCTCATTCTAACAATAATAATAATAGGTAATAATAGGTAACCATTTTGAAATATTTGAAATTATTTTAGGTAATACATTATTTTGTTTATTTACAAATTGTACTCAAAAAATACTAAAGAATACAATTTGCTTACAAAAACATAATTATTATCTTAGTTTGTTGTTGGTAGTCTTTGTATGTTCCTAAATAAATTATTTTCATTATTAGGTAATGTGTTAATATCAGTCGAAAACATGCTTGAAATTAAACGTTAAGTAGGAAGTGGGGAAGTCAACTGACGTTACAGTTGACTAGTCGCTTACGTCTGTAGAGGCCTTAAGAGCCAGTTTACACCATAAAGTTATCATTTTAAACGTTTCAAACTATTATTACTAAAATTATTCTGTGTCTATACTCTTCGGTCACAAAATGAGGGCGAAATAGAGGGTTATCTAGGGAACTGTGTCTCATTTTGACTAAAAGCCCTGTTACACTTGTCCTAGTTACTTCCTAAATGAGTTAATAGTTTCTAAAATGTAGTCATCTTAATAAGGATGCTAGTTAGGACACTAAAAAACGTAAAGTAACTTTAAGGAAGTAAAATATCAATGTGTCAAGTTTGACTATCTTGTAACGAGTGCGAGAAGAGACACCGCTCCCTACATTATGCTCTATATCGGGAACCAATGTTACTCTAGAGTAACATTGGTTCCCGATATAGAGCACAATGTAGGGAGCAGTGTCTATTGCATAGCCTAAGGCACTAAGAACACCTAAAACAGCTGAAAGCTGTACAGTTGCATTATGGTTTGCTGCACTATAGCTGAAGGCTTTACAAAAGCATTTAGATATGCCCTTGTACAACCGTTACACAGCGTAAAGCATCATATAATGCTATTGTATAGCCTAAGGCACTAAGAACACCTAAAACAGCTGAAAGCTGTACAGTTGCATTATGGTTTGCTGCACTATAGCTGAAGGCTTTACAAAAGCATTTAGATATGCCATTATACAACCGTTATACGGCGTAAAGCATCATATAATGCCTCAAGATACTCGTTCAACGTATGTAAGACTTTATGCGGACCTTAAGCTCTAAATAAGTTAACTATTCATATGTTATAATGCTTCCTGTGTTACTTGGGCTGCGTTAAACATCCCTACACGTGATGCCTGGGTGGTGCTAAAAGAGTAACCACTTGGCAGCTGCACTGTCCCATCTGGACCTCACAGCTTTCACTGGAATTCCTTCACTATCTACTTTACCACTACTCTTACCACCTGAAAGAAGAAATGCCTCTGAATATCCAATGACGTGTAGCCATACGATAAAATAAATAAATCGGACCGTTTTTATTACAACTTTTACTAGTCATCTATGAACGACTCGGTAATAACTACCGTAGCTACTGTAGCTAGTGGTATAGAGTAAGAGTAATGTCCGATTTCTCTCTTGGTCCGTGGTTTACACTTACAAGTTTACTTGTAGGAAGTAGGGAGGTAGCTACGAGTAGGTATAATTAATTATGCTAGAAAGAAATATTCATCTCTCATTCCCTACTTGCCACAAGTAAACTTGCAAGTTTTTAGTTTTTCAACGACAATATAATAACTTAATAAGTATGTCTTTGCCATATCTCGGGACCATGGGGTCCCGTACCTTTGGTAGGCCCGCGTGGGGCCGAAGCCAACAGCGCGGAGGCCCTTTAAGACAATTTAATCTAAAAGGGATACACGTGGCGGATACCATCCCCAAACGTACAATATGATACATCCGGAGATGGTCCCCGCCAAGTGCAAAGACTATTGTAGTGCAGCACTTTTGTTCTGCGATGGGAATTAAGGTCATAGGCTATTCTTAAACTCATATCAAAAACAAACCCCAACTTCTTATGGTGAACAATACGTTTTCACCTCAGCAGTTCGAACAAGCCTACTTTCCTCACTCCCTGGAGTGACGAAAGTGCAACTTTCATCACTCCAGGGAGTGACGAAAGTTGTTACTTTCCTCACTCCAGGGAGTGAAATTTTGTTTCTAGAAGCTTTTCGTCATAATGATGATGCCTTTCATTCAGGAATGTAAATAAATGTGTTTTTTTAACTTTAATATGTTCCCACTACTGAGGTGAAAAGTTGTATGTGTCACACGAGGGGAAAGTTTTTTTACATCTCGTGTTCTTGAGATCCCTCGCTACGCTCAAGATTCAAACTTAGAATCACTCGCTTCGCTCGTGATTCAATTATAGAATCTTTCGCTTACTCGGGACTCAAAATCAACACTCGCAAGAAAAACCAACTTTCCTCTCTTGTTGCACAAATAACTATTACCAATGTTACTCCGCTTGCACAATAGTAATCACTCATAAATCTCATAATATTATATGGTAAGTTATTACCTACTTTGAAATACTTTGATTATTAAAACAACCGGATGCGAGACGCGCTCTCATTTCTATCAGAAAAAGTCTGCCGTTTTTCGGGGGAGGGGAACGTCAAATGTATGCGAAACGTCAAAATAGCCACGTCAGTTCATACAATGAGTATGACCACTGGTCATACTCATTCGGCAGAGGGGAACGCCTGTCAATGGCTACTCCCCTTAGTTTAAAGCTCTAAGTTGAAATACGTATCTCTGCATCTGCAAAAGGTTTTTTTTTAAATTTAATAGATTCCAAAATGACAGCTTGTTTACCTCAATTTCGTTCATCCAATGGCTATCCACATAGCCAACATAAATGCCAAGATTATAATTATGAGAAAATGACACGCGAGAATATAAGAAAAATGTTTAGGCAACGTCTTTTGATAATTAATTTTATTAAATTAAATGATATATAAAATTACAAAAGTATGCTGGAATAACAATATGAAGTTCTTTCTACTTACTTGCTATACTTACTATACGAGTGCTATCTATCAAATCATAATTATTTGTTCTACTGCTATCTAAACGAATAACAAATGACAATAGGTTAAAGACGCTTGCGGCATCTTTATTAGCTCTCACAGTTAATTAATTAGTCATAGAAGTTTTTGTGGCAAAAATGTCAATTAACTATGAACTTCTTTCCGATGTAAAATGTATCGATAATAAAGTTTAAATTATAAATCGCCAGTCGATGTTATGTAGGTAATTGTAAATATGTTATTTGTAATTGTAAATTTGCAATACGCGCCAACCCGCCCGCCAAGCGTGGCGCGTATGGCAAACCCCCCCTCAAAGGGGAGGCCTATGTTCAGCAATGGACGTCTTACGGCTGAGATGATGATGATGATGAATAAATACAAAAAATGTTTTTTTTAAACCAATAACTATTTTCAACATCAAACACAAAAAGCATATAAATGAATATAACTATATATAATTACAAATTAAGATATCCTAAAATCTATGGATCTATTTTGTAATAACATATAATCTATAATCTAAGGATCTATTTTGTAATAATATATAAACTATCATAAGGATTTATCGATAAATTAATAACTATGCTTGGAAAATCCCTAGGACATTTTCATTTCTGCCACTAAAAGTTCTATGTCTGTCAATCATATAAAAGTAAATACATAGGTATATTTTGTTTGCATGAAGTTAAAAAATAGTTATCTATCTTACTTATAACATAACCTACACAAATTTGATTGTATTGATAAATTGGGTATGCAATTATGAACCCGATGGTACAGTCGTACGTCAAAGATATGTTTACACTATTGCACCTTACTCCTTTGTGATAAGTTGAAAAAGTATAAACATAGGTATCTTTGACGTCGACTGTACATCATACATTTTTCGTGCCGTAGTACGCTACGCGCTACGCCAGATCCATTGTTTTCCCGCTTTGTAGTGGAAATCCGCTACACACAGAAAGGGGTTCCTGGTGCGGAAAGTGTTCAAAATAATACATTTCCTCAAAACACTTTTATGCCTTAATTTAATTACTACCTTTGAGACTTATGGCAATGGCTAAGGAATATTGGGTAACACAACACAAAATGGTACTTTTGTTTATATAGTAACAAATTAACAATTAAACACGTTCGATTTTAACTACTGATTGAGTTAAAAAAACGATAGTCGTACACAACAGAATTAGCATTCATTGCGGACATTAGCGTTTATCCCGGTTGGCGGTTGCATCGGAGCCTAAAGCATATTTGTTTCCTCCTTATTATAGCATCAAGAAGGAATTCTTTAGGATTTTGTTCAGGGGAGGGCACTTCCTTCACAAAAAATCTTGCGGTCCGCCCGTATGTCCCCCATAGTATACAAAACTTGCGTGTCAGGGGGGGGCAATTGCCCCTGTTGCCCCCCCCCCCTGGATTCGCCCCTGTTTATCTCGGGGTTTGACTTAATCGTGCTGCCTACTCAGCCTAACTTCTCAAATATACCTACAACACTCTTAGTATACGGTAACTGCCTCACTGGCGGCGCGCTCTACTGAGCCCCTATGGCCCTACCCCTTTTGAAAAAAATATAATTAACTCTTCCCTTTTAATATCCTTTTAAATATTGATCCCAACAACAATAATAAGATTTTTTATGAATTACTTAAATATGAGAAATGTTTTTGCTATGGTCCGTTGTTTACGAGTTAAGAGTCGCCCGGACGCTCGCGTTTCCATACAAACGTAGTTTAGCTCTCATTTTAAAACGACATGCTTTAGAACCACGAAATTTGGCATGGGCATTCTAGTAGTACAGATCTATGTCGGCATTTCGTTTACGTTGCTAAAAATTGTAATACAAAGAAAATACAGCCAGATACAGATTTACATACAAAACTTATTTTTGCTATATTTTCTTTGTATTACAATTTTTAGCAACGAAAACAAATTACCGACATAGATCTGTACTGCTAGAATTCCCATGCCAAATTTCGTGGTTCTAAAGCATGTCGTTTTAAAATGAGAGCTGAACTACGTTTGTATGGGGACGCGAGTTCACGCGAGCGTCCTGGCGACTCTTAATATAAAAAACTTAAAAACTGATCTTTACATGATATGTGCATACCTTTGTTTTTTACGTACGAGGCTCGAGTATTATTGCTCATTGCCTTTTCGATATTACCATTAATACATTTAGTTTAAAAATACCTATTACATTTCGTATACATTGATAATTAAATAAATACCTCTTCTAAAATTAAAATACAAACTTAAAGCATTATGTACTTATGATTTCCTGGTTTCCTAAAAACCTCTTTTCATCAAGATTTACAAAAACACTTTTACTTAAACTTCAGGATCCGGTGCATCTATTGCATATCCACACTTTTGCAATGCAATTTTAATTTCGGCAAATACACTCGCGTCTTCAATTGTAGCTGGCAGTCGTACTAATTGTGATCTAGCTAATTTAGCAATTGCTCCTCTAAGGGCTTTTCCGGACCGAGTCCGAGGTAGTGCAGGAACTGCAACCGCTTTCCTGAACGATGCTATCGGTCCAATCAGATGGCGGACCAACGCAATGAGTTCCTGGGTCACTGTGCTTTCAGCCACTATTTCTTCATCTATAGAAAAAGAAAGAGATAACACTTAGTGCACTAGCTTCATTAACAACATAATTAGAGTTTATATTTTAATAAAATTAGATTATGTAGAATCTTCGAAGAAGCCAAAAGTTTCGACTTTTCATGTCTTAAAAATTCTCAGTAACTACCATTTCCCTATTGATTATTGCTATATAAATCAGTTATAATTTTAATTACCTATATTAAGATGACCCGTGACTGTGAGTAACATTTTTTTTTCTTTTTTTTTCATGACTATTTTTTGTCATACACACGATGCGACTTATTGAACTAAAATATACCTAAGTAAGTACATAACCTTGTTCAATAATTCATACCGATAATTTAAACTTTCCTTCACTGTAAGTACTTATAATCAACGTCTAAATTATCGATTTCGTACAGGAGTTCGATTTTTGAATCTCACCGGGTGACTATTTCGTACTTAGTCAATCAATTCAATTTTCAATCAATTTTATTTGCCAAAATACAGTGGTTAAGTTCTTATATATACAGTTCGTACATTGTATTTTGCTTGCAAGCAAGCGTGCAAATGTTTCCTTATAGCTACAAATTCTAAACAGGAATAAGGGCAGATTATTCATAATTAACAATGTCAGTCATAGATATTACAAAATCGGCTGCATACAAAAAAAGGCACCGGTGAGATTCAAAAATCGAACTCCAGGTATACAAAAAATAAAACGGCATACTTATACCTAACCAGTCTAGCTACACACCATAAAATTGGTTGACCTAGTAAAATCTACGTGATGGATCTTGAACAGAAATATAATACTGAGTTATTTCGTGATATGTGGATTACGAACACTCACCATCTTGGGGCGGTCTCATTACATAAAGGCAAAGAGGCACATCCCCCTTGGTAGCGTCAGGGGCGCCTACAACCACGGCATCTGCTATTCTGGCGTGCTTCAATACGACATCTTCAATAGCCGCAGTCGACAGCCTGTGGCCAGCCACGTTGATGATGTCATCTGCACGAGCGACAACCCACACAGCTCCTTCTACGCTTTTCCAACCCGCATCTTGAGTGTCGTAGTAGCCCTGGGAAATAAATAGAATTATTACTAGCAGTTTGCCCGCAACGTGACTTCGTGGATCGACGCATATTTACATTTTGATCCCTCTTAACACCTTGGCGGCCTTCTCATTTTTAAACTACAAAATTGCAATTTGCAGTTCTTGCCAAATTTCATAAGCACTATACACGGTGCCCGTGAGCATTGTGAGAGATTTTTGAAGATAAAAAAAACTAAACTGTACCAATCTATAAGTACATTTTTATCCGTAACAAATGGTTTACGCAAAGTATTCCTTGGCATTTTGATATCTGTCAAAAAGGATGTCTAGCTAGACTAGACCCCATAAAGAGTGAAATCGCCATCAAAAAAAGCGGTTTGCAATGAGATACAATAATAAATCTTTTTTTGTTTAATTGGCAGTAACTCTGAAACTAGGCGAAATCCAGAAAAGAATATACATTTTAATCTCCAATTATGATCAGGAATACACTGTTAAAAATGTTAAAATCTCTCGCAAATCTCGCAATCCTCACGGACACGGAATGATATCATAATAAAAAAGTTGATCCTGAAATTTCAATATTCGTTCGGTCTATACGAGTAAGCACATTCTTATTGTTATTATACAAATCACAGTATAATCAATAATCATAACTATATAAAATCATAAAATGATGTCCGACAAGGGTGTACGTACGGAAATTGGAGTAAAACATTACCAACTGTACCTAATTATGATGATGCAATTTTTTAATTTAACTATACGCTATAATATAACCGACTACGCCCAAAATCACTACCGAACTACGCATCAATGTTAATGAACCTCTAATTTAAACATTATTTAAAAAAGCCATGCCCATAGGTAGGTACTTCATTATTTAAATCGCGAGACTATTCTTTGTAGTTAATGAAAGCGTTGCAATCTACTATTAATTAATTAAATGTCAGTAGGTCAAAATGGTAAAACTCTTACTGGATATGACTCGAAGTATGTCTTCTTAAATCTATCATGTGCTTGCCAGAGTGTAGAGGCGAAGCCAGGAGACAGAGGTAGTTTTGCAACTAATCTACCAACTTCCCCCGATTGACATTCAGTACCATCTTCTCTTAGTACGTGCACTGTAAAAAAATAGGTAAGTAATCAATTAATCACAAAAATCCGGCTTATTCTCAAGTTAAAATAATCATATATAGTTGTTATAAAACAAGTAGAAAAATTATTTCATATATTTTTATTCTGAAGTGAGCTTGACCTTTAAGAAGAACCTTGACCATGAGCTAAAGCTAAAAGAAGAACCTTCGGGAATCGGCGATGACACACGAAGGTAATATTGCTGTTCGGCTTTTTCATGTGTCACTGTTGATTGATTGATACCCGACGTCTCTTTCTAAAACCCGAAGGTTCTTTTTCGAGCTCACGAACTGTACTGTTTTTCGGGACAATTCCGACACACTGGATTCACTATAAGGCTGGCTCTACATGATGGTCCATCATAGGGACGCAGCTATACGACGGAACGAGATCGCAATATCGTTAGCTCCCTCTAACGCATAGCTGCGTCCCTATGATGGCCCATCATGTAGAGGAGCCATAATAGGCGCCGGCGACGTAAGACCATTTTTGCCTTTTTCTAACCTCCTCCTAAGAAAAAATAAGATTCTGTTGATCCCCTCTCCCCATATTTAATGTTTGTTACGTAAAACAAAGTCTCTAAAGGAACACATTTTTTAGAATTTTTTTGTTGGCATTATTCTACTATTTTAATTTTTTATTGCTATTAAACAACTTTGATTTAATTTTCGCGCATTTTTTGAAGATTAATCTGAACTTACTTAATTTATGGCATTTTGTGTATGTACTTACAATCAGAAAGAACCATCAACATTCTCCTACCTCTTGTAAGAAAAAAAAAGATATAGGTAATCGACCGCTTGTCGCCGAAGCCATAAATTAATGCGCGCCCTAATGGAATAGATTTCATTTCATATTTTTAGTATTTACTAACTTACTATCGTATCCTGGAACTGGGTAGCCGGCAGAATGTGGCGGTACTGATTTAATGCCATACCCGAGACACGCAGCGGTAATCGCTGACCCAGTTTCGGTTTGCCACCAGTGGTTGAGCACGGGTACTGAAAATATGCGCTCGGCCCATAACTGAAATTAAAATTATATTTAATAATACATTCATTCATCACCAAAGTATGACGATATGCAACTCGCGTGTTCAGAAATATTTATTAATCTAAAAAAATGCATTTCATAGAACACAACAAATAAAAAACGTGCACGGAAATTTTGTATGGGTGTCGCTTTTTTACTTCACATTGGTATTTTTAACCAAACGTGTTTTCCTAATAATTAATGTGGATACTGTAATTGTATCGCACAAAACAAAGGAGTGTCCAGGGGTCATATGAACAGTCTCTGAATAAGTTTGCATAATACGGTAACGGTAGTTATATGTTTTCAAAGTAGTACATAAATCTTCACTTTCTACGTTTATTCTTTATTAATATAACTATGTTATATTGATTGAGTTAATGTTTCTGTTTAGTTTGTTACTATCTTTCTGCTTAAATATAAATTTTAGCAATTATAAGTGTTCATTCACCACTAAAGTCACACGAAAATCGATGAAAATAAATCGATAATATTTTATTAAATGACTTAAATTAAAAGTAATAGATTTGGCGATTATACTGCCCCACACAAGAGTCACAAGTGCATTAGAAAAACTGATTTGGAATATATTGCGCGAGAATTCAATAAACGATTGAATGAGTTCACGGCAATTACTTATTGCTCTTTTGCGTGGAGGGTCAGTAAGTATACAAATATTAAGTAATTTTAAATCGCTAGATGACGTTGTTATATGTAAAATTACATTTATGATACTTACAAATTACAACTACACAACTTACCCGTGTATCTTGGTCACAATGTTCTCCAGCAATGAATATAGTTTTCAAAGACTGATTGCAATATCTCCTGGCATATTTGGCGTTGGGGTCGGCCCTCTTCAGCACACGAATTGCGGTGGGGATCGTGAAAAGCGCATTTACTCCATGTTGTTCTATTATCCTAGAATACGATGCTGGTGATCCGTTATAGGCATAATTGGTATCGTAATTTAAATAGAGAAACTAAAAAAACTTCAGGCGAAAACAAATTTTTCGGAATACGGTACTAATTATACTTTTAAACGAATACTTTAATCAGTATTATTGTAACATCCTACAGCATTTTATATCAATTAATTCATTAATAAATTGGCAATGCAAATACTGAACCCGATGGCACAGTCGCCGTTAGGTTAGGTTAGATATATCGGAGCGGCCAAAGTGGTCGCAAAATAGCTGAGCTGAACAACGACGCTAATGTTAAGGCGATAAAGAGCATGTTTAGATGTTTTTGAGTACCTTGGCGGCTTCGATATATTTGATGGCGACTACCTACAGAAATAAAAATACAATTACACTAGCTAATGTAAAAGAAAAATACATATTCTACAGTTATACAGTTATTAATGTTATTATTATACAGTTTATTACCTGACTTATGTCAATTTCGATTCTAAAATAATTAATATGGTGTGTTATCCTATTAAAATTAAATATGATTGAATGTAACTCAACAGAAAACTATGAAAGTGCTCATATAACGAAATACAATTATGGTGAACATTATTTCGATTAGCACCTTGAAATTAGGGTCTGTATAATAACATACAGGGGCGACATCAAGTAATCAATCTAAAATAAATACCTATGTACAGTGCAGCAAAAGTAGCTAAGTGGGTAGGGTGTGAGCTGGACCTCTATTCGACTCGACTAAGTGTAACACTAACATATGTCACCTCTATTGCGATTGTATTGCGGCTCTATTGCGTTGGTATTGCTGTTGGTTTTATCTGTCACATTAACAGTAGGTATCGCTCACAGAGGACCGATCTCTTTATGCGTAGTCGTTCTTAGGATAGAGGCGCCCTTGTCTATAGTTTCTATAGGAATCGATCGTGTTAGTATATTTGACAAATAATTGTCTTAGCTGTCAGATATCTGTGCTAATAGCGTTGGGGTACACAGATCGATACATTTATACATATTTTGATGAGAAAATCATTCTAATCATTCAGCAGTAATGCTACGCAAGAACTAAATGTAACAAGGGTTTATATAATAATGAGTATTTATGGAACTTTTGTCATGATATACCTACTTCATCCATTTATATAAAATTATTCTCTTGCTTAGAATCTGATAATGTTAGCTCCGCAAATCTCAAACTGACACTGGCGCTAACGGGGCGCAAAGCGCAAGAGTGATACAAGCATCTTAGGTCCAACCACGTATCTACTTAGTCCTACCAGCGCTCGCACATGCGCATTGCTGATCTGTGATTTTGACGTAAGTACCTATCTCACTTTAGTGAAGCTTTGCGTCACTCAAAAGTGAGATATGGCGGAGGTGTTGTGGTGCTATTGCATGACACTGTCATTTATGCACAGTCGAATAGCCCTCCTGGACAAGACTTTGTTAAGAGAATAAGAGCCTGAGGTATAGGTCATTTGAACACCCTACCCGCTTAGCTACTTCTGTTGCTGACTATACCTATATGCCAAAGCCACTGTTTTTTTTTCGCCAGACATTTGGTAATATGATCTAATATGTATTATACCTAAAAGTTTACATAATGCTAGTAGTTTATCTATTTAAATTCAAATATGCTCCTTTATAACATTAGGTACTTATAACCGTTAAGAGTCCGGTAACAATTTTAAAACGAAAATCGCTAATATAATGAAATGCATTTCATAATAGTTTAACGTCTCGTTATTGCAAAAAAACTTTTGGTTCATAATATATTATTACAGAGGTTGTTTCTGAAGATGTTGATTGAACATGGCGCTTATTTTTTTTTATGCCCCCCTAATATGTTTTATTTTACTTGAATAAAGCATAAAGTCAAGTTTATTCGTTTATTTGCATTTTTGTGAAATACCTTAATATATTCCCAAAATATCACCTAAACTTCGGAATTTCGATATTTTTATAACATTGCTCTAAATAGACATAATCTTGTTTTAAAAAATATATGAAAATGAAAACGACTCTTCCACTTATTCCTTAAACGACTCGTGCCAAATGCAAAAAGTAGTCCGTATATTTTCCCTAGTAGGTACCTAACCCCGTTTGACTGAAATAGACGGTTTGGTGACAGGAACCTAATTATTGGGTTCAGTTCAGCTAATGGAAATTAGGTGCATTAATTATATACAAATAAATTAACTGTTTAACTTCATTGACTTTTTAGATCATGAATAGCTTAATGCACATTATTTACAATTTTTGTTTGTCTGGCTCGAAAAGCCTGGTGTTCTGCGCTAAACAATCTTATCCCAGAGATTTAAGAAAGGCGCTGTTTAAGAGAAATTAAATATATATTCGGTAGGGATAGTTAATCACTCTTTTTCAAGCCAGGCAAAGTTCAGCATCGTAGGCAAAGTTGTAGAAGTTGACGGTAAGCAAATAGGTGTTAAAAATGCTAGCGACTGCTTTAATCACTTGGTTGGTTTTTCATATATTAGTTAAGTAAGTTTTATACGCCTCGTTATAACATAACTATTTGTAGTGAAAACTATAGACCTGGCGGCCTTAAGGTGGCGAATAGGGTAGTCGCCCCCCTCGCGCTTGCAAAGACCTCGCAACAACCCGATCAAATATTTATAAGGATCTCCCGAGGCCTCGCGAAGGTTGCCTTTCGTTGACCAATATATTAAAAAACTTCATATTTATGATACCTAAGTATTTTAAAAGTGATCTTACCTGAAATACTGTCCTGGGTCGGGTGTTCTATCAGGTTTGCCTTCGAACAAAACAGTAGTCAGTCCGGCGAGTAGGGGGCCGTAACAGATATATGAATGACCCACCACCCAACCAAGATCGGAGGCCGCCCACCAGACTCCTTTTTTTAAACCATATATTGTGCTCATCGACCAACAAAGTGGAACTGCATGACCACAGGGGCGTTGAACACCTTTTGGAGCATCAGTGGTTCCTGAAAGAAAAATTGCATAGATTCTTTATCTCAAAAATACACATATACGCATATACACGTTCACATATGTATACACATATACACGGTGCCCCTGAGGAGTGCGAGAGATTTTAACAGTGTATTCCAGATCATAATTGGAGATTAAAATGTCGTATAAATATTTCTGGATTTCGCCTAGTTTCAGAGTTACTGCCAATTAAATAAAAAAATATTTATTATTGTAACTGAGTGCAAACCGGTTGATAACGATTTCACTATGGGGTCTAGTCTAGGCAGCCTTATTGACAGATATCAAAATGCCAAGGAATACTTTGCGTAAACCATTTTTGACGAATAAAAATGTAACCATTTATTTTAGGCCATAGTTTTACCAATAACATTTTTTTAATGTTCAAAAGCATTAAAAAAAATCGAAAAAAAGATATATTTTTTTGCAAAATCGACCTGACTTCATATAATATTCATTTCTCCTTATGACCTCAGGTATTCGTGGTTAAAATGTCTCGCGATGCTCACGGACACCGTGTATATAACACTGAAAATAGAAAAACATAGCGGCTGTCAAATATGAGCTAATATGAATGAAAATGACTTACCAGAGGTATACAATATGTATAAAGGTTCATTTGCCTCGACGGCCACGCATGATACCGGCTCGCTATCAAGTGCCTCTTCCCAGCATAAGTCTCTTCCTTTCTCTAGAGTACACTCAAGAACTCTTCGCCGCTGGTAAATAATGCACTTCGACGGCTGGTGTGAGCTTTGACATAGTGCCTCGTCTAAGATATCTTTGTACCTGAAAATACATCGCAAGTTAATAACCGATGGGTCTTATTATCAGATATGTATTATGAATGTGAAAAACTTGCTATCTACTCGTACTTAATGCTAGCTTGCTGACATAATGATTATAAATAAATTAAAATTTATTACTATTACAGTGTATTTAATTCATAACATAATACTGTTTGTTGTTCTTAGCGTTAACAGTCATGTCAATATTTCGATCTTGCTCAGCTTTTTGACGGTATCTAACGTAACTAACTGGATTTCTATATATTTTATGCATATTTTCACAGAACTGAAATATTTTTTTGCAACAAAAAGACTTAAATCTATCCTCACATGATCAATTGACGTGGGTTATTTAATTAACTGCAATTTTAATTTTAAATCGTTACTGAACTCTTAACACCGGTTACCTACTACTTTTGTGAAGACGTACCCACCTAACAATTTTATTTGGCTCAACTCCACAACTGGCTGCAATAATAACAGTGGGCTCAGCATGTTCAATCCTTGTTCTCAGTTCTCTCGCCGCAAACCCTGAAATTAACCGATAATGCTAACAAAACAATGTCATAGGTAGGTCCATTGTAATCGTACGTTGTTTATTGAAGGAAGGGGTCGAGCGAGATAAATCTCACGTGAGGAAGAGAGTGGGCCTCTGCGAATATGACGTAATTTTACTTTTGCACTCGAAACAGTGTAGGTACTAGAAAATTTTGGGTTGAAGGTAAATTTATAATTTATAGCACACAGCCTCACCAGAGTGGGGATCCAAAAATTGCCCTGACTCTAAGTACTTTATGAACGACATGATATCACTGAATCAGAAATATCAGAATTTGATTGAAAATTATTCCGTGCACTTCCACCAATACAACTTCAATATTGTGTCGTTACCTATATTTGGTGTGTTTTTGAGATATATAGTTTTTTTTAATGAATGCATTGTTTATGTATTGTGCATTTTAAAACTAGAATAAAGTGGCTATTTCGAACGACATCAGTTTTAGTTAGGTAGTTAGTTTTACTGGGCGCTTTTCCGCAAGTCGACATCCAGTGTGCCTATTTTGCGTGAAACGGGGGAGCACTATTCCAACCACCCCAGCTCCTCGACGAAGCCCAGCGGAGCTTTCAGGTTGCCTGCCTGGGGTCCCTAGGTGTTTAGTCCTGTATATTTCTACCTGTTTACTACTGTGTACTTTATTCTCAGTTTTTCGAGACGACGGTATATTTTATAAAAGGGCAACGAGCAACATATTGATCGGTGAATTTGTATCTTAATTACCATATAAAAACACTTTATAGCACTACATTAGGTACAGTCACCATCAGATACATCGGAGCGGCCAAAGTGGTCACAAATATCTGAACAACGCCTCTACTGTCAAGACGATAAAGTGCATGTTCAGATATTTTTGAGTGCAGGTTAGGTTACCTACCTCCGAATACTACAGAGTGGATACCCCCGATGCGATTGGTTGCCAACATGGCCATGACAGCTTCGGGGATTAGTGGCATGTAGATCAGGACGCGGGATCCTCTTGTCACTCCCAGCTCAGACAGTTTCCCGGCCAAGCGAGAGACCTGTACCATAATTATTCATTACACTATAGTTTTAACATTCTTCCAACAATTATAATACATAGGTGGATAATTACTTGCAGAAAAATAGAAGAAAAAAAACTATTTATGTAAACCTGTGGTGGATGCATTTTTTTATTTTATTATTATAATTATTTTTTGATGGACGGAACCTGTGTTGCGGATTTGAATATTGTAATTTTTTTTTGGTTTCAATAAATAAATGATATAGCGGTTTATGTTAATTATCTGGAAATAATCTCACCCTGAAGTTAGCCTGGCGAATGACCATAGAGCTAGGCTTACCCGACACTATACCGATGACATCCCGGACATCAGCTTGTACGAGATCAGAATGGCCCTGAAGCAGCTCAAAAATAACAAGGCGCCAGGTGAAGATGGAATTACAGCCGAACTCCTGAAGGCGGGTGGAAAACCGGTCCTTATGGCCCTTCAGAAGCTGTTTAATTCCGTCTTACTTGAAGGGAGAACGCCAAAGGCATGGAACAGAGGGGTGGTGGTGCTGTTCTTCAAAAAAGGTGATAGCACCTTGCTGAAGAACTACCGACCCATCACACTTCTGAGCCATGTCTATAAGCTGTTTTCTAGAGTCATTACAAATCGACTCTCGTACAGGTTAGACGGCTTCCAGCCTCCCGAACAAGCCGGTTTCCGAAGAGGGTTCAGTACCGTAGACCACATTCATACGCTGCGTCAGGTTATACAGAAGACTGAGGAGTATAACCTGCCCCTCTGTTTAGCGTTTGTGGACTACGAGAAAGCCTTCGATTCGATCGAGACTTGGGCTGTACTACAGGCTCTCCAGAGGTGCCAAGTGGACTACCGTTATATCGAGGTAATGAAGTGTTTGTACGAGAACGCCTCTATGTCAGTCCGACTCCAGGACCAGAACTCGAGATCCATACCGCTGCAGCGGGGAGTCAGGCAAGGAGATGTAATTTCTCCAAAACTGTTCACCGCTGCCCTGGAGGACATTTTCAAGGGTTTGGACTGGGGAAGGCTTGGCATCAACATCAACGGCGAGTACATCACTCATCTTCGATTTGCCGACGATATCGTAGTCCTGGCTGAGACCATGGAGGACTTAAGTACGATGCTCGACGACCTCAGTAAAGGCTCTGAGAGGGTTGGTCTAAGGATGAACATGGATAAGACGAAAGTCATGTCTAACGCCCATGTAGTACCAACCCCTATTACAGTCGGAGACTTTACGCTCGAAGTTGTAGACGATTATGTATACCTCGGACAGACCGTCCAGCTAGGTAGGTCCAACTTCGAGAAAGAGGTCAATCGTCGAATCCGTCTCGGTTGGGCAGCGTTTGGGAAGCTGAAACATATCTTTTCGTCCAATATTCCGCAGTGTCTCAAGACGAAAGTCTTTGACCAGTGTGTGTTGCCAGTGATGACCTATGGCTCTGAAACGTGGTCGCTCACAATGGGCCTCATTAAAAAGCTTAAAGTCACCCAAAGAGCAATGGAGAGGGCTATGTTAGGAGTTTCTTTGCGTGACCGTATCAGAAACGATACTATCCGTAGCAGAACCAAAGTAACCGACATAGCCCGTCGGATCGCTAAACTTAAGTGGCAATGGGCAGGGCACATTGCACGGAGAACCGATGGCCGTTGGGGCACTAAGGTTCTCGAATGGCGACCATACACCGGAAGGCGAAGAGCTGGTAGGCCCCCTACAAGGTGGACTGATGACCTGGTGAAGGTCGCTGGAGTCCGCTGGATGCGGGTGGCACAGGACCGGTCATTGTGGCGTTCAGTGGGGGAGGCCTATGTCCAGCAGTGGACGTTTTTCGGCTGAAATGATGATGATGATGATGATGAATCTCACACTTTAGGGCGGGGTAGGGGGCCGAAGTAATATCACGAAATGACACATGCAGAAAAAATAGAAAAAAAATAACTATTTATGTTACTTATCTGGAAATAATGTCACATTTTAGGGCGGGGTAGGGGGACGAAGTAATATCACGAAATGACACGTTGGGGGAGGGACGTGTGATATGATTACATCGTACCAGATAGCTTCTAAAGTGCAGTGATCAGTAGTGAGTGTGTATATTAAGTATATTTATACTGCTGACACTACACAGTGTTTTAAATTGTAATGCTCTTGATATTTTCAGTCCCAAAAGTGATTAAGTAGTTACCGTTTATAAATTTATCAAATTTTACCAAGTATGTGAGTATCAGATTTCACCGAGTATCCTGAACGAGGTAAAACTGAATATACCAAGTCCGATGGGACTTTGAGTTGCGCTTCTGCCGGCCCAGATAGTGATAGGCGAAGAGCACGCAGCCTATTTTAGGGTGTATAATACACGTGACTCACAGACTCACTGTCACTAACCTGGTCCCTCATCTCGCTGTACGTGATGCGCCTCACAGTGTCCGTGAGCGGGGAGCCGTGCACCAAGGCGATGTTATCTCCTTGCCCTTTCTCAACATGCCGGTCGATTGCGTTGTGATTGTGACAACAACTCGCAGCCTTTTCTCCTGGCGTCACCGTCACTAACCTGGTCCTTCATCTCGCTGTACGTGATGCGCCTCACAGTGTCCGTGAGCGGGGAATCGTGCACCAAGGCAACGTTGTCTCCTTGCCCTTTCTCTACATGCCGGTCGATTGCGTTGTGATTGTGACAACAACTCGCAGCCTTTTCTCCTGGCGTCACCGTCACTAACCTGGTCCCTCATCTCGCTGTACGTGATGCGCCTCACAGTGTCCGTGAGCGGGGAGTCGTGCACCAAGGCAACGTTGTCTCCTTGCCCTTTCTCTACATGCCGGTCGATTGCGTTGTGACAGACAGACAGCTCGCCACCTACCCACCTGTGACACGTTTTGTATGTAATGATCGTCACAAAACGAACAATTTGTTATTCGATTGTCACATGCATATCATTATAAAGATTCCAGAAATTTTGATCAGAGGTTCTCAATCCTTTTCAGTCCGCGGCACACTTGCCAGAATAAAAATTTATCGCGGTGCCCTAACCTAGGTAGGTTATCTGAAACAGACAAGTGGAGAGGAGGATTGCCTCACTTCGCCCCTCTGTTCTCTTAAATGCACACCACGGCGCATAAGTACTTTGAAAACCCCTAATTTAGATCATTTTAATTGCTTATCAGAAGCAGTATCGGGATTGTGATCGTTAATTAAATATAAGGTTCACGGCGCTACTTAATTCATTTTATGATTTGTTATGGCATTTGGCCAAACATCCGTGAAACATGCAGCTCTTTCCTTGATAAGCAATGGAAAAAACGTGGAAAAAAACTCACATGACGCAACTACAGTACCTACCGTACCTACCGTAGTACCTACATAGTACGAAAACCAATTACACACGAAAATAATTTGCACCATTTTGCGAAACTACAGCACTAATAAAAACATTAATTACGGAACACACTTACCATTTTGTAAAAGGAGGGTTGGAGTTATCCAGAACCTTGTCCCAAGGCTTAGCCCAATCGATCTCTTTTGCCACATCGGCCCAGAACCCTTCGGGATCCACTAGGGAGCGATGGTATGCTTTTTGATATTCGTCCGTGACACCACTCTCGCCTAAACCAAAATAGAAAATCATAATAAGAGTAGCAGTTCGGGGAAAATATCGATCCAGTTTCTATAAAGTAGTATTTTTAATTAGATTCCGCTCAGCTCGTGCCATACAAAGTGGTACAATGTATGGCAGATGCTGTCAGATTACTGTATTTAATTAAAAATAATATAATGTTTTATAATATTATACCTATTAAGTAATATTCGTGGGGAACTCCCCACGAATATTTTTGTCGATCCGCCACTGTTATTTAAGTTATATTAAACACACTTATTTAATAAATTATAAATGTTTGACTTCTTGTTTCTTGTGTGACATACATAATTTAATTAAAAGTTCATAACTCCCTTGTATTGAAATATTTTAAGTATTACCTACCTACTTAAAATATTTCAATACAAGGGATACAAAAGGAATACAATTTTTTTAATTTTTAATTTTATTCGTAAATGTATTTGTTTAGAAATATAAAAAAATATGCTACCACTTAGATACTGTCGCATGCTACAACTTTGCCCACGATGCACAACTTTGCCTGGCTTGAAAAACGTGGTTTTCTTCGCCTAACAGCTATTTACATCTTATTCCTGAGATGGCTGCCTTTCTCCCATCTTAGGAATAATTCGGATTTCTTATTTATATATTATTAATAGAACTAAAACTGACTATAATACGAGTACGATTAAACAACAACTAATTTAACAAAAATATGTACAGCGTAAAAACTAACTTAAGCTAAAATATGTCTAAAAATGGCCCACGCGGCATCGTGCCAAGGACGCTGGCAGTATTCCCTCTCTGTATAATAGCAATACTGATACGCTGTGAGTGGAAGCTGCCAGCCCTCTGATCAGTTAATATTAAGTCCGGATTTTCCCCGGACATTTATTGAAAACCCCCCCCGGACGCACCCCGGACGCAAACTAGGACAAATCCGGGGAAACCCGGACGGATGGCAGCCCTACTTGCACCAGACCTTATACCCTGGTACTTAATTCTCTTTGCCTTTGACGGTAAGTATACATACATGACAGGGTGAAATTTAAGTCGTGAATCGAAATATGTTTTTCTAACTCTATAACTATAAACAACGAACAGTTTAATGCCCCGACTCTCACTAAAATCATACAAGTTTTTTTTAAATAATGTTTATATCATTTATTTTTCTTTTAATGGCGGTTTCATGCTATTACATCGACTTATTAAGATATTTAAATTAGTGGATTGACTCTTTGATTTGGAGCTATCATTAGCATAAGTAATTTATCCTAGCGAAAAATTAGATTTAGGTACTTAATTTAACATCTAAAAAATGTTTAACCGCCATTTTAATGTTACAATATCACCTTTAAAACAAAAATAAATGACAAAACATTATTTAAAAAAAAACTAGTTTGATTTTTAGTGTGAGTCGGGGCATTAAATTTTTCGTTGTTTATAGAGTTAGAAAATCATATTTCAATTCACGACTTAAATTTCAACCTGTATAAGCGATGATTTATATTAATAGGGAACTGTCATATCTGTTATATTAAATTTAAGTACACCATTTATTACTTAAGAACGGCTGAACCGATTTTCATGATATTTGATTTTTTGGATTTATCTACGTCCCGAATAGCAGAATAATGAATGGAGAAATTAGAAAAAAACGATGTCTATAGAAGTGAAATAAGTTATCGGGAGAAGGTTGGAAGTCAATCACCCCTATTGACTTCCAGCCTTCTCCCGATAACTTATTTCACTTCTATAGACTTCGTTTTTTTTTGAAGGTGAAGACAATGGGAGAATGGTGGGAGATGATAGGACTGGCGTAGGAGTCAGTGGGAATGGGGTTAGAGTCGATGCGAGTGAAGTTGGAGTTGGTGGGAGAAGGGTGGAAGAGAGTGGGAGAGTGGTCGGCGTACTTGTCAGTGGGAGAGTATAATTATGTTAATTATTTACATTTTTGGACCTGAATTAGTTACCGACTTAGGTAGCGAAATGTTTACGAGTTTATCGTAAGTATCTAAACGTAAGATAATTGCGCAATGCAACGGCATGTTATGTAAAAAATCTTGAATTTAAAAAAACCGGTACATAATATATAATTTTAGTCTCTTCCTTGTATAAATAGTACCTAGCTGCGGTAGCTTACCACCAGGCGGGCGGTATGTTTGTTTACCCCCGTCGTGGTATGAAAAAAGTAAATGGTGATCCCGAGGATCTTCTTACATTACAACTCAATAGTTTTGCGTGCACGTCGCCATACTTAACTAAAACTTAACTAAATCACCTACTGCAGACGAAAGTGTTAATTTGTTCATATACTGCGTAAAAAAATCATGACCCCGGGTTCTGTTTTCGTAAGGCGAGAACCAGAAATTCCCGGGTCTGGTAGGTAGGTACTGTTTTTAATTTTAAAATCATCATTGAATACTACCACTTATAGAAGAGCTTGCCCAAATTTGTTCCCTACCTATGCTAATACCAGCCAGGATCAGGGAACCCAATTACCATAAATAATTAGATAATTACCATAGCTCTCTATGTCAGCAGCGGAAACAAACGCCTTCTTCTTCAGCTCACTGATAGAAGACTCGAATTTATTCTTCTCGATCTTGGAGCTGACACCATCGGTTTCCTGATACATGGTTACGGTACCCAGTCACTTTAAGTGTCGCGCGAGCACTGCCACACGAACAATGTGTCTTGGAATCTATAATACTCCATTATACAACGACCTCTGCCCCAACTGAATTATTTAATACATTTACTGAAAGGAGGTTGACGTAGTTTTTATCGTTACATCTAGATATCCATCGAATTAGTAGCAAAAGACATAAGTGCACTTCAGTTTCTACACCTCTTGCTGTCTTTTATCTTGTCACGCGCGGAGCACAAACCTAATCGCTGCAATCACATCAGCTGCTTACAGGTTTTTTTTCAACTCTGGATTGTGAATTTTATCTTTGTTACAAAAAAGTTTGTTTTTGTGCTTACTAACTTTTAATGTCAAGTAATCGCTGATATGAAGATGGGTGGATAGTGTTCGTTTGTAAATTCGTTTTAAGATCTTAATATTTTAAAAAAGAGCGATAAAAATTAAACAAATTAAAATATGTACCTAAGTTGCGTTGTGGTTAGAGAGAAAACGGGGAAAAGTAAAAAAAACACCTATGATCCCAAATTGAAGGGAATATTTAAAGTTTAACATGCTTTATCTGCCCTTAATTACGCAGATCCAGAATACATCAGGGTGATAGGTAGGCACAGTCTCAACCATAAGGTTTCAAAAACATTCTCAATCATGTTTAGAGCTTATTGACTGAGGAGCCGAGCGTAGCGAGGCGACGAACGTCTCCGTTTTAACTCAGAAGGAGAAGCCGGACGGGCGCGCGGGTGCGTCTCTCACTGGTACGACGATTTGGCAGATTGATGTGTGTGTATTGGTTGGTCAGTGTCGGTCTAGAGGTCGCATTTTTCTCCGATTTCGATGAAACTTGGCATGTACGTTCCTTGACTTATTTTCCAAAAAATGTCGAGCCATTTTTTTGATTGGGGGGAAAAGAGGGGAAGTTTGTTATCGCCTTATTTATGGACGGATTTCAATCATTTTCGGGTAAGCCCAACTTCCTTAGAGGTTGTTGTAAAAAAAAAGTTTCGAGTTCACAGAACTACTAATTTTTAACTTTCCGGTTCATTTAAAACAAACGCAGTCGTGTTTTTTAATTTTTAATTATCTTTGGGATTTTTAACACAGCACACCAAGGGCAACGTATCGAAAACTAAACCACCGAGTATCTATGAAGAATCTCCACTCGGTGATTAAATTTTCGACATTTTCCGCTTGGTGTGCTGTATAAAAAATCCCCTACAAATTAAGACCTAACGCAATCGATACGTTACGTTAGTAAAACGATTTGCGACTTCTTTCAAATTAGGTGGATTGCTCATCAATTTCCGACGCTGCGCGGGTGTTCGGCCGATGTCGACGCTCGAAAGACGCTAGTGTGGGGTTAGCCTTAAACCCTCTCCACACGGCTGTTTAAATGGTTTTGCTTGGCTGAATGTATTTTTGTCTTGGCCTTTTCGATTTGTATGCAAATTTTAGAATTTTAAAAGTTTAACGCAGCAGGTAAAAATGGATTTTCATACATTTATTTTACTCCTAGGAGTAAAATAATCATAGAGTTTTTTTTACATAGAGTTCTTTTAAAAAAAATTAATTGTAAATAACAAAATTAGGCATTTTCCGTATTTGATTTACGAAAAAATGCGGATATTTCCGAGCATGTCTGAGAAAAATAAATTAACTGCATCCATGCGATAAGTTCAATTATTTTAACGATTATTTACCAACTACCTACCTACTAACCTATCAACATATCCTACTTTAAAATTTGAACTTGTAGAAGACGGTATTCCAGTATAATAATGCGGTTTGGAATAATATTTTGCATTATCTATATATTCATCTCGTGTAAGTACCATCAAAATACTACATTAAGTACTTGTGCTATTTGCATTATGACTATTATGAGGGAAAGAGCGAAGTGATAACTTCGACCTTTCGAAATATTATAGTCGGTTAAAAACATTGTCATCGAAAATCAGGGTTCAAAATATCCGACCAGAAATGGAATATAATAAAAAAAAACTATTTAGATCCAAATGTTTATTGCGATATTTGCGATCGTCAAAAAGAACTCGTAATCCAACCTTATGATCATGATTTATGTGTTCAAAGTTAACATTAACAAAAGTATATAAGTGTATATGTTTTATATGTCGCATCAGGCGGCACATCCATAAAGCTCTATACCTGGAGGAGCCATCGCCTCATCTTTCCAAACAAAAAAGTCTGCCAAAATCTGAGGGGGGCGAGGTAGCATACGTATGGCGTTTTCTATTTAAAGGTACATCATTGTCGGTTGTTAATAAAGTTTATTTCTAAATGAATTTTTATAGCAGCATCGCCTTATTGATAAAGGACAATGATGTACCTTTAAATTGAAAACGCCATACGTATGCTACCTCGCCCCCCTCAGATTTTGGCAGACTTTTTTGTTTGGAAAGATGAGGCGATGGCTCCTCCAGGTATAGAGCTTTATGGGCACATCACACTGACATACTCCCGTAACGTGGAAATACTCAGGGTGGGTTGCACCACGCACAATTAACAGACTTATCAACGTTAAATATGGCGATAGAGCTGTCATCCCATAGAAAACGGTCAAACTTTTCATACAAGATTTTTTTTATGATTACGTTTACGTTCACAGACAGTTTGGTGCAACCGGCCCTTAGTCCTTTACATTTTCCATCCGCTTCATAAGTAGATCAACAAGGAGTCACTTTCAGATTCAGCGCATGCAAGACGAAATTATAAAACTGTCGTTATCATTATCATGCAATCACATCAATGAGGACTAAAGCGTATGAAATTTCCGCTAGAGGCGCTAGTGTAGATGGAGGATGTCTTTGAAATGACAAATTCCATAAAAATTAGGTGGGATTCGCCGAATTCTTTTCAATTTCTCAATGTTGTGAATATTTTGCCATATCAGGATATTAATTATAGTCCAGGCATTTTATTTTCACTTGTATGGGAAAAATGACAAATTTGGAAATAATTCATAACAGCAGAGGTATTTAGTTGTATGGCTCATAAGTCATGTTAATCATTGCCTAGACAGAAAATCCTACAAAAATGTGAACATTAAAAAATCGCCATTTAATTAATTTCTAAATAATCGCCTGAATAAATAAATAAATATTTTATTATTTATTATGGTTCCTTAAGACAGGTTACTTATGGATGACGGAAAATCAGACAAAAAAAAAAGAAACGCTTTGTATATATTTTTATGAATATTTACTTCCCGATGGAAAGTCTGTAGGATTTTTCGTTCAGTCATATTAGAATGACATTTTAAAACTATATAAACAAAAAAATCGCTGTTATAAATTAATGTTTGAAAAAAACGTATCTTTACCAGAGTATTATGGGAAATACAAGTAACGAGTAATTGAATAGGAATGTTTTAAAAGCGGAATCAAGAGAATTCTCCTTTTTTTCCAACTAAAGCGGAACTGCGCATCATTGCGGCGTGGTGGATACTTTCACAGTACGGTCTATTGTATGCAATATTATTTAAGCGTAAATTTCGTTTTTACAAACGTAATAAAAAAAACTATAGCTGTAATTCCAAACCTGCGTCTACAAGTGGTGCCAACTGGTGAGTAAAAAAACGGTAGCCCGCATTAACACGATCTTCATAATACATCCACAGGGTTGTTTTCTTAAAGTTAAAAAAAAAGATTTTTTGTTTCATGTAAGTAATGGCCACTTAAGGCCTGGTTACACCTAACGAGTACAGTGGCGAGACAGCAAAATGCCACTGGGCCGAGAGAGTAAAATGGCCCGGCACAGTACTCGGCGATGTGTTTACTTTACACCTTGCGACATATACCTACCATAAGGACTGTATCGTTTATTATGGGTACAACTTTACTTAGCCGTTTCTTTTTTGTTTTATATTTTTATTTCAAAATCACACATGTGTTTAATCAGTGCTTTAATAAGGTACACATTTCGTCATGGGAGCTCGACGTAAAGCATATGGTTTGGACGAAATTTACCCAATCCTCTCGAGTAACAATAACGATTTTGGACAAATACTACAAGCCAATTTGCGGTTTGCAAACAAGACAATATCATACAAAAAAAAATCGTACTATGTAAACAGCAATTACACATGATTTGTATAGCGAAACATCTGGACATAGTCTAAGCATTTTTTTTCGTTAAAAAAAAGCTTAGGGTCTGTGCATGGTGGCCTTTTAGAGAATATGGCATGTTACTTACGACAACTCTGACTTTGACATCTAATATAACTATCACGGAGCGTTTCTATCAACCCGCTTTAGCGATGGATCAACGCCATGAATGTCCGTTAGGCTTTGGTTTTTAGCTTATTTTTCTAGCTGTCTCTTTCATTTGGCTTGTATCAAAAATTGAAGGGGTTGCAAAACGTGGGGTGAAAAATCGTATTTTCGTAAAAATAAAAATTCACCACATTTATTCCGCAGCTGCTCAATTGAACAATCATGAAGAGGACACTTAGATAACATGTTTTGGTAGCCTATTAATCTGTTTTTACTTTAAATCGTACCAAAGAGTCGGTGAAATAGTCTCAAATTCAGCTCGCATAAAAGCATCATGAAGTCCCTAAAATAAAAAAAATGTCAAACCTTCTTAAATCAGATATTGCTTAAAAATACCCTCAGATCAAACTCTTAGAACATAGTAATACAAAATAATACACATGCTAGCCGTTAGACCAGGTTTTATCTGTACCCATAATTAACGATACAGTCCTTAGAATAGACAGAGGATCAGCGTATACCCGACAGGGACAGCTATATTTTGACAGCTAAGATTTGGGATACCACATGTATAGAAAATCCCCCATTATTTTACCATAACATAAACCTAGTTTTAATATTATTATTATTTTCTCCAGATACTAAAATGATAGCTCAATTTGGGCAATCTGACTTAATCAGCCCAATCCGACACTCGAAGTAATTAAAAGCTAGATATATGTACGTGTAAGTTACTACCTAAACTGCCTTACATAAGAATTATTTTAGTAAAACATATTCATTAAAATGTTTGTCAGAGTTTTCGTGAAATTCAATCATTATACTCACACTTAAAGTTTAATCTTTCAATATTACGTAACCCAATAATTACCCAAATTGATGGGTAAAGTCACTTTAAAAGCACTGGCCACCCTAAACTAGGCCAGTGACGGTGACAGTTCGATGGCAGACACCCGATGGCAGGCAAAAAAAACGCATACGCGATAAGAGACGGAAAATGTGTCATTGCATCTCATTTGCACGCGTAGGATTGTGTATGCGCACATCTCTTTCATCAGTGTATATGTGTGCGTAATGTTACCCCCCTGCCTTGCGAGTACTCGGTCGAGAGTACTGACTCGCCACTGTACTCGGTAGGTGTAACCAGGGCATTATAGACTTGATCTTATACAGTACTGTAGAGTCAGAAATAGAATGGTTACGGTCTCTTTTAGCTGTACCTCAAGGAAAAGCAAGAAGGCGATTTTTTTCAAGTGAACAAGAAATGTTTAGCAGTGCCTCCAATTTAGTAAAACAGGTATCAAGGATTCTGAACGTAAATCCAATGAAGAAGGAAAAACAAAATCTGCAAGAAAATGTACAAGATAAAGGAGAGAATAAAACAGAGAATAATTTAATAGATTTCATATCACAATTTCTAGGAGGCGAGAAAACACCTGGACCACCTGGTAGGGAAATGGAAAATGTATATTTTCACCTCAGCAGCTCGAACGAGGGTTCTTTGCTGCCTAAATTCCCTCGACAAAATGACCTTGAACTGACGTTGGAATTAAAATGCCAATTACGTGGGCGAGATCTAATACAAATTCGAAACACTAAGAGTCTGTTCGCGTTGTCTTTTTCACGTCTTAGTAAACAGAGAGAGACAGAAATATTTTAAATGTCATTCAATCTAATTTCACTTAATTTTAATTCGTATTCTGAATTTTCGATAGCAGACCCTGACACAGAGCCAGACGTTCGGAAACGCGCACAAGTAACTAATTTGTAAATATAATTTAAACATTTTTTTCATGTTTAACCATATTAAACTTAAAATAATTTATGTTCTTCTTCTTTATATCAAAATAAATAAGTATAAGTGGAAAAATTACAAGATTAACGTGTGAAATATATTATTAATTATTACTTACAACAATCTCACGTATTATTATCAAACGCTAGTAACCGAACGCAAATAAAAAAAGTCGGCAAATGTCAAAATGGTCGTAGATATTTTTAAAATAATTAACATATTTCGATGATTGATTAACGAATTATTGAGGTTTTTAAGCTCAAGTGTAAGAATATTATAAGAAAAAACGAGCGAATAAATTGACGAAGAAGGATTAAGCATCTCTCAGGTTGTATTTTTCCATGTTCTCTCTGCTGAGGTGAAAAATAGTGTGTTCAACATGAGAATAAAGTTATTTACATCTTGTGCTTTTGAGTCCTTCTCTACGCTCAAGATTCTAAATTAGAATCACTCGCTACGCTCGCGATTCTATTATAGAATCTTTCGCTTGCTCAGGACTCAAAATTAGCACTCGAATCAAATATTGACTTTCTTCTCTTGTTGTACAAATATCTATTAATATATATTAAGTATAGGCATAATATAACCTGGTATAACTGTACCTATATATGTACTAATATTTTTAATATGGTTATATATTGATCAAAATCGGATAACGAGTCTCGTAATAATCGGTAAAGATATACACAAAAAAGTTCATAATACACCCATTCAATCTAAGGAAAGTTCCACGTATCATATGCTGTGGACTTCATCATTAAGTCCACTCCATCAAATTGGTAGTTTTCGTGAGAAAATGCTTGAGTAGCTTAAGAAAACACCCAAATCACTATATACACGTGCCTTTAAAAATTTAGGAGTTCCCTCAATTGCTCGTGGAACCCATCATCAGAACAGCCCCAGATTAACGTAGGACTATCTTCAATGTAGTGCCTTTCATACAAAAAAAAGAATTATTCAAATCGGACCAAGGGTCTCCGAATCCTACATTTAAAAAAAATCATCATCATAATCATCAGATGTGCCTTTAAAAATTGAGGAGTTCCCTCAATTCCTCATGGATCCCATCATCAGAATAGCACCAGATTAATATGGGACCACTTTGGATGTAGATCCTTTCAAACAAAAAATAATTACTCAAATCGGACCATGGCTATCGAATAAATTATTATCGCAAGGTCGTATCTGCCTAAGTACGTACTTCTTTGGAGATAACTCAAAAACTCCTAAACTAATAATTTGCTCAAAATAATTATCGTTGAAAGAATATTTATAGGTGTATCTTCTTGAATTTTTCCATAATTTTTGGACTTACGGTTTAAAAGTTACGGGGTGGCACAATTTTTTAGACTTAATTTTTTAGACTTTCGGAGTCATTATTTCTGAATATATCCACTTAATCAAATAATTTTTAAAGAAACCTCAAAATTATTTTTAACGACCTATCGATTGATGTGCATCATGTTGATATTTGGTAAAAAAATATTTTTTGACTATTACTAGCACGTATGGAGTGCCCCCCCCTAAAAATATTTTTTTCTGAAATTTCACTGCATAACTAAGTAGCGGCACACACAATACACTTTATATAAAAATTTGATAGTCTTATAGTTTCCGAGTAAAATGGCTGTGACATACGGACGGACAGACAGACAGACGGACATGACGAATTTATAAGGGTTCCGTTTTATTTGGCTACGGAACCCTAAAAAAACACCAAACCCAATGCAGAACCTCCTTCTTCTATGGAATTGAAGTCGTTAAAAAGGTAGTTTATTTATTAAGGATTGGCTTACGTCATTTACTACTACGCGGCACTTACGTCCTTTCACTATGCGATTTTCAGTGATAACTCAAAAACGGCTCAACCGATTTTATTCAATATAGTTTTCATTGAAGGTACAGTCGGCCAAGGTGGTCACAAATATCTGAACAACGCCTCTATTGTGAAGGCGATAAAGGGCATGTTCAGATATTTTTAAGTACCCTGGCGGCTCCGATATATTTGGTGGCGACTGTACCTACTTATCAAGCCACTTCATACCAAGAACAAATTTCATGACTAATCGCGTCCCAGGCGCGATAACTTATGAGTTGTTAAGAGTCGCCAGGACGCTCGCGTTCCCATACAAACGTAATTTAGCTCTCATTTTAAAACGACATGCTTTAGAACCACGAAATTTGGTATGGGCATTCTAGTAGTACAGATCTATGTCGGTAATTCGTTTTCGTTGCTAAAAATTGTAATACAAAGAAAATACAACCAGATACAGATTTACATACAAAACTTATTTTTGCAATATTTTCTTTGTATTACAATTTTTAGCAACGAAAACGAATTACCGACATAGATCTGTACTGCTAGAATGCCCATACCAAATTTCGTGATTCTAAAGCATGTCGTTTTAAAATGAGAGCTGAACTACGTTTGTATGGGGACGCGAGTTCACGCGAGCGTCCTGGCGACTCTTAAGGGCTTGGGTAAATAAGTACCGATGCCATGATTAGACGAACACAAGTATTGTAAATTGTCTGGTTAGGTACTTATATCTTAACTTTGTTAATCATCGGCCTTAGCCTTCCTAATCCAAAAAACGTTCGGATATAAAGTATCCGCAGAGATATGGCGACATTGGCGACTAAGTTCATAACGCTGTCTTCTTCTCTCTTGCCGTGGCGGTACAAGTGTAAAAGAGAAGTTTTATGACCTCAGCCGCCACTTAATTCTGTGGATACTATAGAACAGCTCTATTCCGTACCCTCGCCTGAGACGCGCTGACCAACAAAATTTGTTCCTAGCTTACGGTAGAAATCCGAAGTTCGGTCCTTTTCCCCCTTATTTTTCTAAGCTCACGTAAACTATAAGAGATTAAGCAATATATTTAAGTAAAAAATATGGTTTTCTGGTTTATCTAAAAAGTCACAGAAGCAGAATTAGACAAAACTTTATAGATTCGCTTATTTATCGTATTTTGGTCAAAAAGTCTGATCCTTAAGAGCGCTGCATCTCTTTCTTTCGTGCACGGGTGCCATAAACGTGTCTCTTACGGATGCGCGTGGCTTGTCCGAATCGAGGAACGGCCTTAAAATGATTATCGTCGTAATGTTGATTTCGCTTACAGGACAAAATGAAGAAAAACAAGAAGATAACTCAATGATGAAACAATTAATGAAACAATTTATGCCACAAACACTAGGCAAAAAAAAACCTGTACCAGACCAAGGTAGGAAATGAAGTTACCTAATCGATAAGTACTTGTTATAACTATTAGATCCCTATGCATACCAAATACATGTACGCCCCGTTTTTATATTATAATATAATCTATACATCTATATCTATCTATCTATACATCTTATACATATAATAAAGGTGAAGAGGGTCAAAAATCTGTACATTGGAGATATTAGTAAAAAAATGAGTTAGTAGCTCTTAGAATCGATAACAGAACACGTTTCGGCGATTTTTTGAATTTTTGTCTGTTTGTCTGTTTGGATGGGGAGAGTTGGCGTCAAAACGCCTGAACCGATTTCGATAAAAACTTCACTAGCAGATTCAACAGACCTCTGGTCAGGACATAGGCTATAAAAAATACGATGATCTAGATGCAATAGCAAGCTGGTCTAAGGAATGGTTAATCAATCTGAATTCTGCCAAATGCACGATACTTCACATAGGAAATCGGAACCCCCATCTGACTTACAATTTGGAAGGCACTCCATTAACGGCTGTAAAAACACAAATCGATCTAGGTGTTAAGATCTCCGAGAATCTCAAATGGGAAGAGCACATAACCACAATGGTCAAGAAAGCCAGAAGCATGATTTACCTCATTAGAAAAGCCTTCAAGACTTTGACACCGAATATGCTAAAAATATACAAAACCTATATCAGGCCCGTACTGGAGTATGCTTTTCAAGCCTGGAGTCCTTACTTTGCCAAAGACATTGAGATGCTGGAGAAGGTCCAACGGAGTTTCACGAAACTGCCGAGGCAACTTAAGGGGCTACTTTGAAAAATTATAGGTTTTTTCAAACGCTCTATTGACTAAATGGGAAAAGGGACTGAATTTATTTTCGAATGTATATTAATAGACTATATACTCTTGTTTATGGCACAAGCCAAAACACGATTGCTGAAAGTTGCCTCGATAGAAAAAAAATCCGAAGTTGGGTCCTTTTCCCCCTTATTTTTCTTAGCTCACGTAAACTATAAGAGATTAAGCAATATAACTGAGTAAAAAATATGGTATTCTGGTTTATCTAAAAAGTCACAGAAACAAAATTAGACAAAACTTTATAGATTCGCTTATTTATCGTAGTTTAGTCAAAAAGTCTGATCCTTAAGAGCGCTGCATCTCTTTCTTTCGTGCACGGGAGCCATAAACGTGTCTCTTACGGATGGGCGTGGCTTATTCGAATCGAGGAACGGCCTTAAAAACAAGCCATATGAAGATAGACTGAAAGAACTAAAGCTCACTACTCTTAAACACCGCAGAGAACGTGGAGACTTAATAGAGACTTACAAAATATTATCTGGACACTATGACCTCAAGGATTTTCAAGAGATGTTCATCCGCAACTACAACACCCGTCTGAGAGGTCATCACTTAAAGCTAGAGAAGGATAGGTCCCACAGTAACCCATACAAATATTTTCTGAGCAACCGAGTAGTGAGGGTATGGAACAGACTCCCAAAAGACGTGATTTCGGCACAGAATGTGAACCAGTTTAAGAATAAATTAGACAAACATACATCTACATGTTAACGATAACTGTCATAATGATTACTGGATACAGGCTATATCAGTTGTCATAACTGCCTGCCTGCTTAGTAAATAATAATAATTATACCAAAAATTGTTACGTTGAATATTTGAAGTGGGAGAAAAAGAGTTTTGATAGAGTTAACCACGTAATGGGCGGTAAAAAGTAGGGGGCTCGAGGGGCTCCGCCCCCCGCATACAGAAAAAACACACCGTACTATTGCTTATTATATCAAAAATTGTTACGTCGAACATTTGAGATGGAAGAAAAAGAGTTTTGATAGAGTTTGCCGCGTGATGGGCGGCAAAAAAAGGGGGCTCGGGAGGCGGAGCCCCCAGCATAAAGAAAAACACACCGTACTATTGCTTATTATATCAAAAATTGTTACGTCGAACATTTGAGATGGAAGAAAAAGAGTTTTGATAGAGTTTGCCGCGTGATGGGCTGCAAAGAAAAGGGGGCTCGGGGAGCAGAGCCCGCAAACAGAAAAAAATTCACCGCTCCGCCCCCCAAGCCCCCCGTTGCTAATTATACCAAAAATTGTTACGGTGAATATTTGAAATGGGAGAAGAAGAGTTTTGATTGAGTTAATCACGTGATGGGCGGCAAAAAACGGGGGGCTCGGGGGCGGAGCCCCCCGCAAAAAAAAAAACACACCGTACTATTGCTTATTATACCAAAAATTGTTACTTCGAACATTTGAGATGGGAGAAAAAGCGTTTTGATAGAGTTCACTACGTGACGGGCGGTAAAGAACGGGGGGCTCGGAGGGCGGAGCCCCCCGCATAAACAAAAAACACACTGCACAAATCTCAGACGCTTTCAGTCGATCTTTTGGGATGTCGAAGTTATAGGCAAGAAGTCAATTTTAGCTAAACTGCTTAACTTACTGTATGAAATTTGACATGTAGAAAGCGTTTAGCAATGGACTGTTGAGGGTAACGAAAGTGCAACGCACGCGAGCGAAGCCGCGCGGGTACAGCTAGTAACGTAATAAGTTTGGATATGATTACAATACGACCTTTAATCAACGGCCAAATAACGTCACTATAACCACACCAATCGATTATTCTTTGCGTATTATAGATTCCTCTCCAAGTGTTGTTAACGAAAAACTGTTTTTTTTTTACAATTTTTAGCAACGAAAACGAATTACCGACATAGATCTGTACTGCTAGAATGCCCATGCCAAATTTCGTGATTCTAAAGCATGTCGTTTTAAAATGAGAGCTGAACTACGTTTGTATGGGGACGCGAGTTCACGCGAGCATCCTGGCGACTCTTAAGGGCTTGGGTAAATAAGTACTTATGCCATGATTAGACGAACACAAAGTCTTGTAAATTTGTCTGCTTAGGTACTTATATCTTAACTTTGTTAATCATCGGCCTTAGCCTTCCTAATCCAAAAAACGTTTAGGCTATAAAGTATCCGCAGAGATAAGGACTGTTCAATTTAATAAGCGGACATACTCAATTCAATATTAATCCTTATACTAAAAACTGACTGAAATGTAATGACTGGTTATAAAATAAACATACATAAGTCTATCAACTGTTGTATATATTTTTCTAGTTGGAAAATAATTTTTCACGATGGAGCGAATTAATATTGTAAATCGCTAATTAATCTTGCAAAAATGGTGTACAGGCCAATTTTTTCTGCGGAAATTTGCGAATAGGTTTAAATGTTCCAAGTCAGCCGTATTTCAAATCATAAATAAATTTGGGGAGCATCATACGCTTGCCAATTTACCAAAATCGCGGCGGAGAAGTGGCCCGGCAAACCCACATATGGAAGAAAATGTCTTGCGGCTGTTAAAATAAAAAAATTACACGTCCGTTCGTGATATTGCAAAAAACGAAGGTATAAGCGTAGGCACCGTACAAAATATCAAGGAAAGAAATAACATACGGACATATAAAAAGCAAAAAATGCCGAGGAGAAGTGCCGAGCAGCAAATACGTTCCAAAAAAAGGTACCGCAATTTATACGATATTTTGCTGCAACACAAATCTCGTTGCATTCCTATGGACGACGAAACGTACGTGAAGTATGACAGCAGTACGTTACCGGGGCCTCAGTATTATAATTATAATGCAGTTGTAGGAGAAAATGTACCGGATTCCGATAAAGCCATAAAAATGGATAAATTCGGGAAGAAAGTCCTTGTATGGCAGGCCATTTGATCCTGTGACCTCAAAAACACGTCTTATTTTGCAACCGGAACTATTGGTGGCGAAATTTATAGAAAGGAATACATCACAAAACGGTTATTTTTCCTCTATATAAAAAGCACAGTATTCCCCCTCTGTTTTGGCCTGATCTGGCGAGTGCTCACTTGTGCTGGTCAGACAGTGACGCTGCTAAAATCAAAAAACATACATTTGTTAAAAAAGACGACAATCCACCAAACTGCCCGGAGCTCCGCCCCATCGAGCGATACTGGGCCATTGTAAAGAGAACCTTGCGGAAGGATGGCCGAGAAGCTAGAACATTGGCAGAATTGAAACGGATGTGGTCTGCCCCTTGTAGAAAAGTGTCAAAAAGCGATGTGCAAACACTTATGCGACGAATCCGCGCTAAAGTCCGGAAATTTTACCGTTCTAATTAAATGTATTGTTCTTGTGTAATATATAACTTTATTTTAAAATGGTTCATAAGTATTCACCGTAATAAAGATATATTTGTTCTAAGAAATCCTTAAATGAACTTTTTTTTTGATGTCCGCTTAGTAAATTGAACAGTCCTTATGGCGACTGAGTTCATAACGTTGTCTCCTTCTCTCTTGCCGTGGCGGTACAAGTGTAAAAGAGAAGTTTTATGACCTCAGCCGCCACTTAATTCTGTGGATACTATAGAACAGCTCTATTCCGTACCCTCGCCTGAGACGCGCTGACCAACAAAATTTGTTCCTAGCTTACGGTAGAAATCCGAAGTTCGGTCCTTTTCCCCCTTATTTTTCTAAGCTCACGTAAACTATAAGAGATTAAGCAATATATTTAAGTAAAAAATATGGTTTTCTGGTTTATCTAAAAAGTCACAGAAGCAGAATTAGACAAAACTTTATAGATTCGCTTATTTATCGTATTTTGGTCAAAATGTCTGATCCTTAAGAGCGCTGCATCTCTTTCTTTCGTGCACGGGTGCCATAAACGTGTCTCTTACGGATGGGCGTGGCTTGTCCGAATCGAGGAACGGCCTTAAAATGATTATCGTCGTAATGTTGATTTCGCTTACAGGACAAAATGAAGAAAAACAAGAAGATAACTCAATGATGAAACAATTAATGAAACAATTTATATCACAAGTACTAGGCAAAAAAAAACCTGTACCAGACCAAGGTAGGAAATGAAGTTACCTAATCGATAAATACTTGTTATAACTATTAGATCCCTATGCATACCAAATACATGTTCGTCCCGTTTTTATATTATAATATAATAACGTAATAAGTTTGGATATGATTACAATACGACCTTTAATCAACGGCCAAATAACGTCACTATAACCACACCAATCGATTATTCTTTGCGTATTATAGATTCCTCTCCAAGTGTTGTTAACGAAAAACTGTTTCAAGTGTCCCCAGTCTACCCTACATTATTATTTGCATACGGGGGTTTTCGGTGCGGGAATGTTATACACTAGCCAAATAACAGGTAAAAACTGTAAAAAAACGATACTAATTTAACATTTCTAAGCACATTTGGACCTTATCTACCTACTTTTAATTCATAGTTTGGTAATTACTTTACAATAAACAAAGTTATAAATACACGAAATCATTCCCGCACCGAAAACCCCGGGGTATGATTATTTGTAATATTTATTGTATGATTTTTTTGTAATAAATATTGATAACTTATGTTGTCTTTCCGAAGGGTGAATCGTGAATCTATTAAAATGATTAGGTACCGTCGTAAATGTTGATTTCGCTTACAGGACAAAATGAAGGTAAAAGAGAAAAAAAATCAATGATGAATCAAGCACAAGGCAATAAAAAACTTGTACCAGACCAAGGTAGGAAATGAAGTTACCTAATCTATAAGTAGAACTTATTATATTTAGTAACTATTAGATCCCTATGCATACCAAATACATGTACAGTCGCCATCAGATATATCGGAGCGGCCAAGGTGGTCACAAATATCTGAACAACGCCCTTATTGTCAAGGCGATAAGGTGCTTGTTCAGATATTTTTGAGTACCGTGGCCGATCAGATATATTTGATGGCGACTGTACTATCAATTTATCAATGAATTCTTTCATAAATTGGTAATGCAATTGAACCCGATGGTACAAAGTATACCTACATATGCAGTTAGAGAAAACCACGATTAGCAACAGGCATCTATATACACGGTGCCCATGAGGATTGCGAAAGATAAAATAAAAACCTTTTATTATTACCTACTTTATTCTGGTATCTCTGGTAATTTAGAAAATAACGAGTGAATTCATTTGTTCAACGACTGAGTTTTGTCGAAATTTTATATGAATACAGTAAAGCCTATTGAAAAAATGCATATAGGTAACCTTTTTTCCTACCATTAATATTTTTCTCAAAAAATAATAATTTTAAACAAACAAAGAACCGGCTTACCTACAACCCTTAGTGTTAGGTAAATAGTGAGTTCATGAGAGTTGTAGAGAATTTTATCAGCTTTAACTATGTACTACAACAAAATTGTCTATGACGCATGGTTTTACAGATGTAAGCATAAAACCAAAACCGGCCAAAAGCATGTCGGGCCATGCTCAGTGTAGGGTTCCATAAACTGAGACCAAAGTTCAAAAGGTCGTTTCTTACGGGAAATTTGGCGGCGCTTACGTCATTTTTACTTACGTCCTTTCACTATGGGTTTTTGAATGATAACTCAAAAACGGCTCAACCGATTTATTTCAATATAGTTTTCATTGGAGGTACTCATTAGGCCTCAGTTTCATGATTTTTTTGTTTGTTTGTTTGTTTTAAACTTTCGGAGCTATTATTTACGAAAGTAATAGTTTTATCCAAAAACTGTTTTAGAAGACCCTAATTCTTTTTAAAGACCTATCCAACAATACTCCACACAACTTAGTTGGAAAGAAAAAAAAATTCGCCCCCCACTTCACGTGTACCCTAACAAAATATATTTTTCTCCTTTTTTATTCTACCGTTTTGTCGGCTTGGTTAATGCACATATTCAAATTCAAACCAAATTTCAGCTTTCTAGTGCTAACGGTCACTTAGCTAGACCGCGGACGGACGGACGGACGGACGGACAGACGGACATGGCGAAACTATAGGGGTTCTGTTATTGCCATTTTGGCTACGGAACCCTAAAAAACGGGACTTTCTTTCCCTCCCCCCTTCTGGGCTCACCCCCGGGGGTTGGGGACCTTTAGTATGTTAATCTCTTAACTAGTCTAAATAAATGCTTAATAAAGTTCCAAAGTCAAAATTTCCGCTTTCCCATTTCCAGCTAGAATCATTCGTTCACCACACTACTGGTGACAATGGGACCAACTGTAAAGTCTTTCAAAAAAAAAATTTTTCGAAATCGGTCCAGCCGTCTTCGAATAATCGGTGAAACTATAATACTTAGTAGTATTATAGTTTCAAAGCTTTATTTTATTAGTTTGTTTGTCTGTCCCATATATTATTTTATTGTATTATAACTCAGTGCGAAACACCTTCTTGATAGTACTGGAGCCGACAGAACTGGTAATTTATCACTTTTCTTACCGGCTGGCTTCCATATAGGATTGTAGAGCCCGTCTCGGAGATCACGAAAACATAAGTCTTAAAGGTCTTAAATGGGCGCTAGTATGTATGGCGTCAAGTTGAAAAAACAAAAAAATTACGTTAATTTATCAACGAGCTTACCGCTCCAAATTTTGAGACACGGTAGAGCCCACCTCAAATGACCTACATACCGAATTTAAGACCATTCCGGTGGGCGCACCAGATTTTAAGACCAGTTGAAAAAACGAAAAAATGGCCTTAATTTATCAACGAGCTTACCGCTTCAAATTTTGACACACGATAAAGCCCACCTCAAATAACCTACATACCAAATTTAAGACCATTCCGGTGGGCGCACTAGATTTTAAGACCATTTTAAGAAGTAATCGATTCCATACGAAAAATAGCAAATAGCTTTAAATTCGGTTCAAAAATTCATTTAAATGGTTTAACATAACGGCATATTCATATTCAAGGGTGTCATAGTTAGATATGCCTTAAAGGTATACTACATAAGTCTAAAAATTGGAAAATTCATCATAGCAGTACTTAAGTCAGGGTGTTTTGTCCCTAAGTCAGGGTGTTTTGAATCACAAAATTCATTTTTAATTTTTAACTTAATGGTATAAATCTCGATTCAGAAAATCGGACGTAATGCTTATAGGCGTTTTCTAACAGTCACTCATAACCCTAAACAGACAAGCGTCAAGTTAGGTGCTCCTAAAATATGTAGCTGTCTGAAAAAAAAATTAAATTAAATTATTCACCTTGACGCTCCAAACCTTGAGACGCGGTCACGCCGACCTCAAATAACTTACATGCCAAATTTAAGACCATTACAGTGGGCGCATTAGATTTTAAGACCAGTTGAAATTACGAAAAAATTACGTTAATTTATCGACGTGCTTACCACTCCAAATTTTGACACGCATCACGCAGTAAAACCCACCTCAAATAATAATAAGTAATTAATTTAATTTGTACCTAAATGGATTAATATTTGTATATCTATGTACAACTGTCTATACATTCCGGTTCTTCATCCAACAGCCCAGTAATTAGTCCATACTTTAAGGTGGGTGCTATCTCTGCATGCATCCCATGACACAAGCAGGGGCAGCATCCGTTTAGTGTACCCCTCACTTCTCATTAAATTCGCGAAAGGGCCTCTGCGCGTTGACTTCGGCTCTGAATACGCCTCCCAAAGGTCCGGAACACCATTGTTCCGTGGTCGAGAAAGATCTACATACCTAATATAACACCGTTCTAGTGGGTGCATAAGATTTTAAGACCAATACGACAAGACAAATACCAGATTAAAGACCATTCTGGTAGGAGCCATTATAAGACCATTATCTAAAAATAGTAAATTACTTTAAATTGGTTTTAAATTTGTTTAACCAGCTCAAAAGTACAGAGCAATGAAGAAAAACTTGTTTATGATCTTTCTGGACTTAGAAAAGGCTTTTGACAGAGTACCTCGTCGACTAGTATGGCAAGCATTAAGAAGCCAGAAAGTGCCCAAACCCTATATAGAGCTTCTCCAAGATATGTACACTGACGTCAGTACCTCAGTTCGTAGCCCGGCAGAGACGAGCCCATCCCTGTAAAAGTAGGAGTCCTACTTTATAGACTTATTATAGTATACTTTTATGGTATATCAAACTACGCAACACTTAAATTTGAATATGCAGTTAATGTTAAACTATTTAAAGAGTTTTATAACAGTATTTAAAGTTAGTTGCTATTTTTCGTATGGAATCGATTATTTCTTAAAATAGTCTTAAAATCATACGCGCCGATCGGAATGGTCTTATATTTAGTATGCAGTATACTGTATACTTCAATTCGGCTTTATCAAGTGTCAAGATTTGGAGCGGTATGCTCGTTGATAAATTAACGCAATTTTCTCATATTTTCAATTGGTCTTCAAATCTAGTGCGCCCACTGAAATGGTCATAAATTTGGTATGTGAGTTATTTGAGGTCGACTCGACCGCCTCTCCAAATTTGGAGCGTCAAGATGATTTTTTTTCAGACAGTTACATATTTTAGGAGCACCTATCATGGTTTATCATGATTTGTTCTACAAAGTTAAAAATGATAAAGAATTTAATAATTAAAAACCCCCTGACTTAAGTACTGCTATGACAAATTTTCTAATTTTTAGACTTATTGTGCTATACTTTTACGGCATATCTAACTATGAGACCCTTAAATATGAATATGCCGTTATGTTAAACCATTTAAATGAATTTTTGAACCAAATTTAAAGCTCTATGCTATTTTTCGTATGGTTTCGATTATTTCTTAAAATGGTCTTAAAATCTAGTGCGCCCACTGAAATGGTCTTACATTTGGTATGTAGATTATTTGAGGTGGCTTTACCGCGTATCAAAATTTAGAGTGGTAAGCTCGTTAATAATTTAACGCAATTTTTCCGTATTTTCAACTGGTCTTAAAATCTAATGCGCCCACTGTAATGGTTTTAAAATTAGCATGTAAGTTATTTGAGGTCAGCGCGACCTCGTCTCAAAATTTGGAGCGTCAAGGTGAATAATTTAATTTAATTTTTTTTTCAGACAGCTACATATTTTAGGAGCACCTAACTTGACGCTTGTCTGTTTAGGGTTATGAGTGACTGTTAGAAAACGCCTATAAGCATTACGTCCGATTTTCTGAATCGGGATTTATACCATTAAGTTAAAAATTAAAAATGAATTTTGTGATTCAAAACACCCTGACTTAGGGACAAAACACCCTGACTTAAGTACTGCTATGATGAATTTTCCAATTTTTAGACTTATGTAGTATACCTTTAAGGCATATCTAACTATGACACCCTTGAATATGAATATGCCGTTATGTTAAACCATTTAAATGAATTTTTGAACCGAATTTAAAGCTATTTGCTATTTTTCGTATGGAATCGATTACTTCTTAAAATGGTCTTAAAATCTAGTGCACCCATCGCGCCCATAGTGGGCTTTATAGTTAGGGAGGCGAATAGGGGAATTTTCTGCAATACTCGAGCGTGGCAGTTTAAGATATGAGAGATACCTTAGACCTAATAGAACAACCTTGTAAAGTATTTAGCTCTATATGTAGTGACGCGCGCCTAGGATAGACGATCAGATTAGTAAAAAAAAATGGATAGTCTGAAATACTCCAGCGCGTCAGTTTAAGATATTGGGGGTTGATTTTAGTGTTTAAAGACTAAATTTAACTAATCTGACGATAAGTCCTTGACGCCGCCGAGTTATAGGGTCGCGAACTTGTAAAAAAAAAACGTTAATCCGGCATTCTCGAGCGCGATTTTTTTTTATTTTGTTTTGAAGAATATAATCTAAAACTTACTAAAAATACAAAATCTGCCGGTTTCCGCATGACCGGAAGTGTGGAGGAGCCATTTCGTCTTCCTAAGAACGCGTTACGGCATATAAGTCGCGAACGATACATTTTACAAAAAAAAGTTTAAATAAACAAAAAAGGTAATTTTATTTTAAACAAAAAAGGTGTCTTTCCATTTTTGTCCAAAGTTAAAACTTTTTGACTTGAAAGTTAAACCTTTTTCGGTCAGATTAAGAGAACCCACCAACATTTTTGTCAGATTAAAAAAATATGCTTTCAGGATACCGAGATAAACCTCCCCTATGAAAATCTGACGCGCTCGAGTATTTCAAAAAAACTTTTTTTTTTGCATTTTCAAAAATTCATCGTAACTTATCGTCACGCCGAAATCGTCAGTTTTTTTAAAGGGAGCTTCCTTGGGGCCTACTTAACACCTCCTTCTTCTTCCTAGCGTTTATCCCGACTTGGGGTCCGCTTGACAACCTAATCCCATGAATTGGCATAGACACTAGTTTTTACAAAAGCGACTGCCATCAGACCTTCCAACCCAGAGGGGAAACTAGGCCTTTTTGGGATTAGGTCCGGTTTCCTCACGATGTTTTCCTTCACCGAAAAGCGACTGGTAAATATCAAATGATATTCCGTACATAAGTTCCGAAAAACTCAGTGGTACGAGCCGGGGTTTGAACCCGAGACCTGGGGCCTACTTAACACCCCTTCCGAAAATCTGACGCGCTCGAGTAATTTTTTTTTTTTTGCATTTTTGACTACTTTATATGTCTACCCCCACCACGCAAACCGGCAGATTAGTATACCGTTGTTATCAGAGGCACTCGGGGCATACGTAGTATGAATATCTGACGCGCTCGAGAATGCCCAACTAACTGTTTTTTTTAACATTTTTGAAAAACCGTACACGCCAAACCCACCGCTAAAATGGTTTTTGCCATACGAGCTTTTCTTTTCGAAATTATTTTATCTTTCGATTTTGATAGGTCTCGACGGCGCCGTTGAATTACGCCATTTAGCTACCTCGCCTCCCTAACTATTATCGTGTGTCAAAATTTGAAGCGGTAAGCTCGTTGATAAATTAAGGCCTTTTTTTTTGTTTTTTCAACTGGTCTTAAAATCTAGTGCGCCCACCGGAATGGTCTTGAATTCGGTATGTAGGTCATTTGAGGTGGGCTCTACCGTGTCTCAAAATTTGGAGCGGTAAGCTCGTTGATAAATTAACGTAATTTTTTCGTTTTTTCAACTTGACGCCATACATACTAGCGCCCATTTAAGACCTTTAAGACTTATGTTTTCGTGATCTCCGAGACGGGCTCTACAATCCTATATGGAAGCCAGCCGGTAAGAAAAGTGATAAATTACCAGTTCTGTCGGCTCCAGTACTATGATGGCAATGCCGTCCATTAGGCGTTCTAAACCTGGTGTCAACCGGCCAGTGCGAATTATTTAACATCGTTATGGTTGTATTACAAATTAAAAGAAAGATATGATAAAATTTTGCCTGTCTGTCATCTGGCACATAAAAGCAATGGAGTCGCTCTTGGATCAAATACTTTATTATTTGTAATAATTTTTTTACGATTTTTTTTGTAATAAATATTGATAACTTCATAATTATATATATTTCATTTATTTTATTAGTTGGTTTTAATCGATTTTTATACTGTCTATTTTATTAAATTTCCTTCATATATCTAACTATTTGGCTCAACGATCCAAAGAGAATCTTGGCCTCCGAAATGAGAGCACGCCACCTATCCCGAATTCCCGATCCTGCGCAACTTCTTGCCAGTTGTAATTTCCTTCATATGGTAGTTAAAAAATATTATGAAATTATTAACTATATACATAGTGTAAATCTAATACGGGCGAATCTCTTAACGGTGATTGTATAGGACAAAAGAAATGTAATTAGAAACTTTTACCCAAAATCGCAATTAAAATTTTATCCATACAAAATAATTCAGCCTGGAATGTAATGCAAACACACTCGCGTTAAACGCTCGATGACAGTTACATTCAATACCATGTTTACAGTACATTGCTGCTGATAACTTTTTCAAAAATTAATTATTGGGCCACAGTTTTTAAGTGTACCTAACATACAAAAAAACATCTTAGGAGGATGATAAGAGCTAAATTCCCTCCCTATCTTTTTCAGCGCGAGTGAAAGAGAAACACTGCGTTACGATTAGTATGGGAGCTCATTGCAAACTTTGCAAAATGATGAATTAAAAAAAAAACTATGCATTAATTGAGAAATTTAAGGCAACGAAGTTTTTATTATTATTGTGGTGGAATGTTGTCCTTAATTACAGACATATAAGCCAAGAAACTAAAGACGTGCAATTGTTTTAAGCTAATTTTAGATGAAACTTTGGAATTATTTTCTATCGAGCCGATTTCGTCTAATCGTGTATTGGAATTAACCAAGTTCTTTTAAATATAATGAATATTAACATATATTTTTTTTACTTTTCCGAAACAAGTAGTTATAGCTATATGACTGTTTAAGTAAAGTCAATTTGAAGGTCATCGGGTCTTGTCAGCCTCTTAATTAATGATTACACTAATGAGTTATATGTCTGGTTTAATTTATCGCCTGTATTAGATTTACACACTGTATATACATTCTAGGTAAAATCTAATAATAAAATAATCATAAATAAAAAACTGGTGCAATTTAGGGCAGGCTGCCTAGGTTCGACCCTTGCGGAGGGGGTAAATTTCATTTTGAAACGAAGAATACAGTAATCACTCTTTTTAATTTTATTACCATATTTTTTAGTAACTTGTGGAACATATGTTAATAAAAATTACTAAATAAGTTTTAATTATTTTCTGACTTTCGTAATAAAAAAACCCAACAACTACTCAATTCAATTCAATTTTTAAAATATGGCATTCTGTCCACAATATTGGGACAATTTTGCCAATGTCGAAGTAGATACGACAAGTGTACGGTTAATTAATTAAAATTTCGCTCCAAGAGCTGGACGTTGTACGGTGAGGATAGGCTTTTTATAAGGAGATAGCTACTCCCTACAAACAGCACGTGGACTAACGGATATCTAACTCAAACAGGGGTTACACATGTTTAGAGACTAATTCTTCATTAGTTGCTCACTAGTTCGTTAAATCACTGCAGAATAAGCTATACATACACATTGAATCACGAAAATGAACATAAAATAAGAAGTTTTTCCCGAAACCAAACCACCTTGCTCGACAAGATGGCCGCAAGTCCAACAACTACTCCACTAGCCTTATGCCTCAATGCTGTCAGTTCGGTTTTATTTACGAAACCTTTACTTCCTATCGCCAATTGTGCCTAGGGTACGTTGACCTTCAAGTTGTAGCATTTAAGCTTAATCTCTAGTCTCGCTTACACTGGTAATATTATAACGAAACGTTTGTTAGTCCTTTGTAAAGCCTCCTTGGAACGATCGGGCTTCGCTCAGCTCGGGTTCGGTTCTCTTCGGCATTAAGAGTTGGGGGCTAACTCGTTTTACTGTGCCCATAAAATCTGCTCTATGACTGTGCCACATTTGGCGTGCTGATTGGATATATTTTAAAGCCTAACAAATTCCCTTTTAGCCCTGATATAGTGTCGCTACAAATAGCTTAGATATATAGTTTGGCTAGAGTTTGTTCCACTTCAAGCATAGACAGGGAGAATCATACTGTCTTTTTCTAATGCTAGTACTCTCACTACTAAAAAAGGGATGGGTATAGCATGTTACTCTGACTGTTACTGCGCTTTTGGTTTGCCAGACTATAGCAACAATACGTGTACGTCATCAATAGTCAGGACAGTGTATATTGGCATCGTGCAAGAGCGAGTGAGATATACTATTATCTACTTGTGCATTGTAGAAGTATGTTTTGTACCAACTAACCAGTTTATTACAACCGCACTATAAATGTCAGTACAGGTCATGTCAACAACTAATTTCACAACATTGTTTAATGGAATGCCACTGAATCCCTCATCCTTTTTCTGTCGCAAGTATTTTAATGTATTTAAAATTATTTGATCTGCATAGGTGTGACATTTTTTGGGCATTTTGATTACAAAATCTATTATTATCCTGAAATATTTACGTTTATTTTTGATTTGTTTATATAGGTGACATTCAATGACTTTCAACGTCTGTTGTCAAAAAAAATCATTGCCATTAAAACAAATTAGTTCCATTGAAAATCCGCAACATGGCGAGGGCTAAAAAGGAACTTGTTAGGCTTTACTTACTTATATGAGATCTATGGTTCTAACATAGACGGGTCTAGTCTTGACATCATTAATGACAGATATCATTGTGGCAAGGATAACTGTACATAACCTATTTCTTACGAATAAACTTTTACCAATTCATTTTAAGAAATAATATTTACCGTACAAAACCTTAAATAAAATAATAAAAAAATTTTTGTTTGCCGAACTTGATCTAAGTTCATACAACATTTTATAAATTACTCCTCATGACCCCAGGAATTCGTGGTTAAAATCTCTCGTAATCCTCATGGGCACCGTGTAAATATAAGCGTGCCAGTTAATAGCTACTCAGTGGTTTTATTACCTACACTAGCGTGACAACGCTACGCTATATCCACGCAGAGCGCTAAGCTGTCTCGCCTGCGGCGCAGCAGTGTTAAAGACGCCTAAGTATATGCGGTTTAGTGCAAATAAATATTAAATAAATATTTTATGCTGTTGTGAACTCAGACTCAGAGGAATCGCCGAAAAAGTCTACGAGTGAGTCGGCCGATTTCTGGAAAATAATTATGGAATTTTTGAAAACACTAGCCGGTTCTGTATCCATGAAACGTGACCCGGAAAGCTCGACCATCGTACAGCAGCCTAAAAAAGACGATGAGTATAGTTTAATGCAGGTATGTGTTTCAAAAGCTATTGGATCAGGCCAATAGTTATCATCATTAGGCTGATTTGTGAGACTCCCTCTAGTCACTACCTCTTTCACATGAGCGGGGAGGGAGGAGTATATTCCACCAAAACTCATTCTGGTGCTTTTCCTACTTGCCGTTTGTGATTTGTGGAGACGCTACGGGATTCCGAAGATTCAATCGTCACGTCTTCCGGAGACACTGGCTTTAGCTCTAGGGACGCCGAAAGCTTTTAAGAATACCTAGATTAGATTAGTTAGGTATATCAGCTCGTAGATATTATTGCGCAGCAGCGATAAATTTCAATACTAGAGGTGGGAAAAAGTTTAATCGGCGCTTACCATCGGTAGGCCAATCCAAACACTCCATACGGGTGATGGATAGATACTCATCGCGACATTTGCGACCTTGTCTGTCATTATCTATACAAAAAAAGTCTGCCGATTTTTGCGGGGGAGAGGAGCGTCAAATATATACGTAACGTCAAAATAGCCACGTCAGATAAACGTCAGTCCATATAATAAGTATGACCACTGGTCATATATTTTCGGTAGAGCCTGTCAATGGCCGCTCCGGTTGGTTGAATGCTCTAAGTTCGCGACCGAGCACGCGAGCACGGAGCAGTGGAGCACGCCAGTCGTGCGTCATGATTATCAGCATCTCTCTTTGATTTGAATTATATATTATATAGTATATTGAGTAACACCCTTGTACTGACGCCATCCATAGATACCTGTTTTAACCGACTTCAAAAAAAAGGAGGCTGTCAGTTTGACCCGTATGTTTGTTTGTTTGTTGTTTGCGCGCGCCAAACCGCCTGCCAAGTATGGCGCGTATGGCAAACCCCCCCTTAAAGGGGAGGCCTATGTACAGCAGTGGACGTCTTATGCCTGAGATGATGATGATGATGATTATGATGTTTGTTCGCGATTATCTCGCGTTTGGCTGAACCGATTTTGATGCGGTTTTCAAAAAAATGTATTTTTTCAACTCTGGAGAAGGTTTTAGAATAGAAAAAGGGGTCATCCATTTATTACGTAAGCCAGTTTTTGCAACTTTTTGGTCCCCTTTCCGCCCCTAAGTAAGAAAAAAATAAAAGTTATAAATTAGCTTGAACAATGTTCATTATCTTCTCCTTCTTTTTCTTCTTCTTCTTCATCATCATCATCGTCTTCTTTATCGTCTTCTTTTGTATCTTCTTCATTGTTGTCTTCTGCATCACCATCTTCTTCTACATCACCTTCATCTAATTCTTTATATTCTTATTCTTTACCTTCTTCTCTATCATTGTATTCTTCTTTATCTTCTTCTTCATCAATTTATCTGTATGTTTATTACTAAATGGCTGTTTCTTTTTATTGCGTTGATATAAAACTAAGTTGACGGGAAACAGGAAGTACCTTTAGGTTTTGATATCCTTTAAAATTTAGAAAAATATTTTTTGTATGATTTTACTAAAAATATTTACTTTTCGTAATATTTCCTTTGTCTGTGCTATATAAAGTTTCTTCGTGCCAAGTTTCAAGTTTCTGAGTTAATGGGAAGTACTCTTTAGGTTTTGAGTTTCTTGCGAGTGCTCAGTTTCAAAATATGCAACTTGAATTGCTATTTCTTTTGATTGCTTTGACATAAAAGTTTGGTTTTGCTTCATCTGAAAGGTCATATAGCCCTGAGTATTTGACATGAATTTCAATTTAATACCTCTACGCGTTTACGAGGAAAAAGGTAGTAAGTTAAAAAAATATGATTTTACTAAAAATGTCTACTTTTTGTCATTTTTCCATTGTCTATGCTATATGACGTTGCTTCGTGCCAAATTTCAAGTTTCTGAGTTCACGGAAAGTACTCCGTAGGTTTCGCGAGTGCCGAAAACTCTAAAATTTGCAGCATAAACGACTCTATCTTTTGATTGCGTTGGCTTTTAAGTTTGATTTTTCCGAATACGATTTGAATCGACTAGCATAAAAAAATTGCATGTAAAAAATAAAAGTTTTCATTTTCATACAAAATGTATGGGAAAATGTTTGATCTATTTGTGGCTTTTCTAGCCGGAATTTTTTTTTGGTCCCATACAAGCTTTTGATCCTGGATAGGAATGGGATCAAATGGCATCAAAAAAAGTTTAGCAAAAGTGACCTTTTTCTGGCACCCTGTATGTTTTTTCCAAAATCTATAAACGCGATTCTTCATTAATTTGAAATCGGGGGAAGGTCTTCTAAGACCATTTTCATTTTCACGTAGCAGCACGGGATCTGGTAGCTGCCCTCACTGACCCAAAAAGAAAATCCAACCTGTATACCCTACGTGAAAGATTCGAGAACATTCTACTACATACTAGATTTATTCTAGAATATTCCCGAGACTACTGAAAATATCAAGAAAATTTCGAAGTGGGAAAAAATTATGCAACAACCCAATATGTTTGTTCGCGATTATCTCGCGATCGGCTGAACCGATTACGATGCGGTTTTCAGAAAAGTATTAGTTACACTCTGGAGAAGGTTTTAGAATAGAATAGAAAAAGGGGTCGTCCATTTATTACGTAAGCCAGTTTTTGCCACTTTTTGACCCCCTTCCGGCTACTCAAGAAAAAATCCTCCTCTTGTAAGTAGAAGTAAGACATGGTCAATCCCCCCCCCCCCCCCTAATACGTAATTAATACTTGTCATACGTAATAAATAAATGGCACCCAAAAGTATACCCGTGACGTCGTTCGCATAGATCCGTTATTAAGCGATATATTAGTTCAAGTCGACCGATTTTAACCGCATTAATAACTATAAGCAAAATTCATATTAACTTGAACAATCTTCAACATTTGCTCCTTCTTTTTCCTTTTCCGCTTCTTCTTCTTCTTCACAATCTTCTTATTAGGCTTCTTCATCGTCCTATTTAGTATTTTCTTCATCGTTGTCTTCTTCATCTTCTTTATCTTTATCACCACCCTCCTCTTAATTACCTTCATTTAATTCTTCTTATTCTTCTTCTTCTTCAATTTCTTCTTATTCATCACCTTCATCTTAATCTGCTTCTTTACCTTCATCTCCATCGACATCTTCATCTTTATCATTGTCTTCTTCTTTACCTTCTTCTTCTTCTATTTCTCCATCCCCATCTGCGTCTTATTCGTCATCATTATCTTCAGCTTCTTCAATTCCATCGTCGTTTTTATCTTTAATGTCTTCTTTTTCTTTATAGTATTTTTTTGTGTCATCGTTGTCCTCTCCATATTCTTCATCTTCATCATCTTTAAAGACAACTTAGTAAAATTTTCTTCTAAAACTAAGACAATGAGGCTCAACAGCCAAGCACTATACTGTAATGTAATTATTTATTCGCTCTCAACTTAAATTTTCCTCGCAATCGAAGTGAAAAGCAGAATGTATACCTCGGGGATAATTGACCATTTTTATCCTCAACTATATTGGTCCTCGCTTAAATTATCATTTTGGATTCGTGTTTTTGTTTCGGTTTTGATTTTTGTTTGTTTTTTGTTTTGATTTTATTTTTGTTTAATTTTTTTTTCTTTTCTTTTTTTTATAAATAAATTGTATTCCTTGCTTAGGCTCAAAACATACCTGAGCTGGATTCATTTATTTATTAATTTGTCTATGAATGCTTAAATTTGTCTATGGATGCTTAAATTTGTCTATGGCCTCCATACAAAAAAAAATCAGCTACCATAGACAAATTTAAGCATTTTGTCTATGAATTCCTATTATGCCCTAACTAAGTATCGCTGGGCAGACAAGGTGGAGCACTAGGAGCTGATCTTCATGAGCTCGGTGCCGGTGAAACCTGGCGTGAAATAGCGCAGGACCGAGCAAATTGGCATGCCCTTGTGTCGGAGCCCAAGATTCATTTTGGGTCGTTGCGCCAAATAGGTTAGTAAGTAAGTATGTATATATGAATTGGCTTAATTCAGCTCAGGTGTGTTTTGAGCCTAATGTGAAATGTCACTGGCTGATTCACTATTTTGACAGCTGACAGGGGCTTTTACAGTTTCATTTCTTGTCACATTGTGCACTGCGATCGTTCTCGTTACCCCCACCATACAATTTGCAAGTTCGCACATAGCGAATACTTACTTACGTACACGGTGGAAAAAATGGTGCCTTAACAAGAAGAAAAGATTTAAATTAGTTCCCATTTAGGGCCCACAGATTTTCTCCACATTGCCACATCATCCTTTGTGTCTACGTACCTAAAGATTGTCTGGCTTTTCAGCGATAAGGTTGCTCTCTGTTTTACTCAGCGATAAGGTTTACCTGGAGGTACTTAGATTAAATGTTATTATACATTTTCTTTACTGGTTTTATTTTTGAGGTAGGTATTCAATAAAGGTTATTTTGTATTGTACCTACATATTGTGTTATAATGTTTTCAGAATATCAAATCAGGTCGAGTTCGAGGCCCAGTTCACGTTTACGGACAACACAGTAAGGAAGCATCTTATGAATGATTATGGTTATGGCCATTGTCTAAGTTGGGTTGGTGCGATACCAAATTAAAGTTTTGTGCTACGTGCATTGTTTATTTATTTTATACATATTCGAACTCGCGGAGCGTAGACGAAGTGAGTTCTTACAAACAACTCCAGACCGAACTGTCACCTGGCTACTGGGACGTCTTGGCATTTGGATGGCTTTTTGATTTCAATAGTTTGTCTGACGATGACTTTAGCAACGTTTTTCTGATCTTTATGAAATTTCTTGGGGCTGTAGCGAAGATACCTACATAAAATTTGTAAGTTCGTATATGAGCAGGATCGATCAAGTGGTTACGGAGCTAGAAGGAGAAAAAAAATCCTCCTTGGGGTCTTGTTATATTGGTCAACTCGTTTGCAAGTAAATCGCGAGTTCTCAGTTCGAGGCGGACTACTAGTATAGCTAAACTGAACGGTGGTACAATAATACAGCAGTTTCGTATTAACTCTTTATTCATACATTAAACGATTATCAATTTATCAGTGTGCCGATACAATATAACTTCAGATGCGATGGTTACTGTATTCAATGGAAAGATTAATTCTAAACTGGAGTTTAAACGTGTCATAGTTTTATTAAAACAAGAACATTAGCATGGTGGCGCCCTCTACTGCGGCTCATAAACGGGAATATAAAATAATTTTAAACAAAAAAAGAACCGACTTCACTTAGGATCCGCTATTCCAAGAGGAAGTGGCCGAGTTGCTGTAAAAAATAGTGAAATCACTATAGGTGTGCCTATAATAGTTGAAGAGTTCCCTCGATTTCTCCAGGATCCCATCATCAGATCCCGACTTGGTGACAATGGGACCATCTAGGGGTTATACCTGTTCGATTCAAAAAAAAATTTTGAAAATCGGTTCACGATTCACGGAGATATGGAGTAACATACATACAAAAAAAAAAAAAAATTATGATAAAAAAAAAAAAAAAAAAAAATTCAGTCGAATTGAGAACCTCCTCCTTTTTTGAAGTCGGTTAATAAGCAATTGCCAACCGTAAAAACAGTTGCCCTGGCTTGCCCTTAGGGCTTGGTATGGTTTCATGATTGTGAGCGTAAGAGCCCAGCGAGGCTCACTAGATCCAATAAAAAAAACCTACAAACAGTACCTACTAAATGGTACAGTACCTAAAAAAAGTATCTACCTATACATAATACAAACTTAATTGAAAATTGACACAATTAATGACTAAGTACCTACCTACATAGAGTAAAAATAACCCTCCTTCCTCCTTCCTCCTTCTGTAAAGCAGAACGAAAAACTGCGTTCGGAGTTCTAACTTATTCCAATTAACAACAAACAAGAGCAGAGAGGTCCTTGCTACAGTGCCAGAGTAATGAAGGGCCTATTTAGGTACTTAATAGGCAAACGGTAGATGTAATAGGTAGGGGAACAGTCGCTCGGTGGGAACAGTGGCTCGAATGTTCTGTGCGAGAAAATATATGGTGTGAAGAACTATTTGATCACTTTGGCTGTTACAATATATTTGATGCTGACTGTAAACAGTAGCTGGCATTCCAATAAAAAAAAGTATGGATATAGAGTCCGTGAGCTTCAAGAAGAACCTTCGGGAATCGGCGAGGACACACGAAGGTTAAATACATTGCTGTTCTGCTTTTTCATGTGTCACTGTTGATTGATCCTGACCTGACGTCTCTTTCTAAAACCCGAAGGTTCTATTGAGATCTCAAGGACTGTATCTTTTTTGGTAACGTAAATAATGGCAAATAATATATGTACATGTGCCACATATGAAAGTTTTATAATGCACTGTGCTTGCAACAATTAGTTCAGGGATTTATATTTTTCATGCTACAGTCTGTTGAAAATTCTAGCGACTGTTTCCTCCCTGACCCTACCTACATCTACCTTTTGCCGGACCATTATTTTATGAAAAGGACAGGATAGGGAAAGTCTGCGTTTCAATGTCCCTCTCACCAGAAAGTGCCCGACCAAATTCTATTCAATTGTTTATGCATATAAATACTTAATATACATTTTACAAAAGGTAGACGTAACTCAGCGCTTGAGGATAAACGCGACATATTATCCATATCCATCATTTAAGGACGCCCAAAATTAAAAACATTACTCACCAGTAAGCATTTTCGGCCCTTTAAATTTTATTTACCTACTGAATAAAAAAAAATCCATAAATTATTGCAAATTGAACATCACAAAAGAGCAAGTACAAGATTACCAAGACTGGGTTCTTGATGAGGTTGAAGGTATGAACTGTGTCAAATACATAGCCGTACATAGCCAATTATGTGAACGATGTTTAAAATAAAATGTTTATTTAAAATATGACAGACAGTTACACTAAACAATAGAAGGCGGATTATATCATCCATATGCTCAACTTTACCTGATATGACATGACATATGAATACAGAAAAGACCTAAAGCTGGGTCTACGCTAGACGAGCCGAGCACGAGCGGAGCACAAATTTGCATCACCCTGGCACGCTCAGTTTGTTAATTTTTGTTAATTTTATTTTAAGTCCACACTTAAGCCGCAAACTACGACGCCCAGGACGATTCCGCTCGTGCTCGGCTCGCCTAGCGTAGACGCAGCTTAAGGTCCTTCACGTATGTAGAAATAAACCATTAATAATGTACTCGCCCTACCTAAAGCACCTTCCAACATCTTAGGATGCAATCACTTGTAAAGTTGTAACCGAACGAGCGCTTGAGCGGCGCAACAGGCGTCGATATTAAGCAAATGCAAACGTATGAAAGCGGCCACACTGCACACTGCTCAAATCCTTCGGAAGCTTGACGCTACGCTGCACACGCCGCCGGACGCTCGCTAATGACGTCTTACGTACATTTACAGACTTGACACAAAAAACACGCAGATTTAGTGTCTTTTGTTGTTTGTCTAGTTACCATGTGAGCACGCTCTATACGTAAGTGCTATGAAGAGTAAAGCCATACATTTCAAATTGGAATTGTTTATGTGCTAACGTCACAATCCCGCGGGCATTTTGCGGGCACGTCATTTGGTAGGATTACAAAAAAAGTACACGTGAGTACAGTCGCCATCAAATATATCGGAGCGGGCAGGGTACTCAAAAATATCTGACATGCACTTTATCGTCTTGACAATAGAGGCGTTGTTCAGATATTTGTGACCACTTTGGCAGCTCCGATATATCTGATCGCGACTGTACTTAGTACTTATTTGAAATATACAGACATATAAATGTTAACAGACATTTATCTATCTCAAATTGTCTACATAGTGTGTAATTTTTTTTTTTTGTAAACATTGTAAACCTTACCAGCTGTAAATGACGTGCTCACAAAATGCCCGCTGGAGTGCGACGTAATTATGTTTATGTGTAGAGGCCCTACGTTTGGCAGTAGGTTATATACAGTCACCGGCAATAGTATCTTTCTACACGAAGGCTGCAAAAATGAAAATGAAAATAGAGCGTGTCACATATTTTTGCGGCCTTCGTGTAGGAAGATACTATTGCCGGTGACTGTACATTACGCAGTCCTATACGTTTTTGTTACTACAAAAGCCAGTTTTCCCTCATTCACGAGTATTCATCCCTCTCGCATTTGCTACAAAGAAACGACCACGTACACGTGGAATTATTTGAAGATTAAATGGCAATTTAATGTGTATACATGTCACTGAACTTCTAGTAAGTGACTCAATTGGTTGAATTTTTACAAATTATGTAAATTGATACGTCTACACAAAAGACATTATTTACAAGTTAACTAGGTAACATGTATGTTAATTGTCCTATTTTAATCTGTAGACTTATGTTTTATACAATAGGTAGGTTTTCGAGGTTTAAACTAGCAAGTTTACTTGCGGCAAGTAGGGACGCAGCTATATGCTCGAATGAAATAGTGATATTCATGTCTCATTCTGAACCTAATTGCCGCAAGTAAACTTGCTAGTCTATACCTCGCTTTAGGCATACCGCCCATAAAGTTACATCATAACATAACTCATTGTTCCAATAGGGCCCTTCAAATGTCTTAACATTTACATCATTTTCAATTTCATGTCAAAAATGTGTTCTTTGTTTTAATAAAACACGACATCATGAACTATTACTATGTTTTACCAAAAATGTAATCCTAATTTACATTAAGGCGAATTTAAACGGCATTTTTTCCGTAAATAATTGATATACTTACAACCAGTGTCCAACCTCAAGAGGCCTCGTGTTCAACTCGTATATAATTAAACCCATAAATCGTAGTCGTCTCTTTTTATCACGGTTTTGCTGGTGTTTCGGTTTTTAGACTCTTGACCATATTCTGCGAGAAGAATGCACTTATTATTTTTACTATAGTGCCAACCGCTAAAAGAAAATGGATATTTGTACAGGACGACTGGATGTTGGTTTTCTATGGGGCAATTTTTTTTTCGCGAATCAGTCTTTGGCGACACAGTATGTTATTCAGTATGCTACAATATCATCTGGAATAATAAAACTAAATGTTGGAACAGTACCTTGTATAGTTACCGATCATAAACGCTTAAGGCAGTCGCCACCTGAGGTATGAACACTTAGTCGGAATACACCTTTTTACCCGAGACCACACGCTATATTCTGCAACGCAATCTCTCTTTACTATGAAATCGACAATTTGATCCTGCTTTATAATAAAGCTTGTGTTCAAAAACCTAAGGCCACATACACACTTGTTAATGACACGTGTCATGCAACCTTAGCTACTAAGTTATTGATACATACTAGCTTGTAAAAAACCAACAAAAGGAAATCAAAACAAATAAATTATAAAATTTATTAGACAACGAAACAGATAATATTTACAATAATAACAAAGAATAGATCGTTATTCGATCGCTTAAAAACGTTTAGTCTATATTGAGAATAGGCCCCCAAAATATTACTAGAGCGATTTAGTAAACAAGAAATATTGGGTTATTTTAACAAGTAACGCATTCCAGACTATTTTCGAATATTTTGTAGTCAAATGGAGCTGTAATGGTCGAATTTAAAAGCTGTGTAGTAGCACCAGATTCATAAAATTGATAGAACAGTTATATATAATATAAATGGTGCCAACTAAACAAACCAATTATTGCTTTTAGAGCTTAATTAAAATAACCCAATATAGGGACATATCAATCTATGTATATCTAAGCACTAAAATAAATATGTACAATACAAAAAACGGCCAATTTGGAATGGCATAATAACGACATAAACAAGTTATACTCAATTATATGTGTACTTTAAAAATATCGATAGCCATACCGATGTCGATAGATACAATTTTTACCTTTTCAGACCTATATTTACACGCCAAGATCACGGACGCAAGCGAGCCAAAATAAACCTTAAGTGAAAGCATGACGGTCACTTAGACAGCATACGGCACGTCACCTATTAGGTGATCATGGCGCTGTGGACACGACTATTCATGACACCTTTAAGTGTTCTTGGCGGTAAAAGGTTAATTATATGAAACTGTGCCTTGCTTGGACATTCACCGCACTCTTCAATTAGTATGCCACAGTGAAATGACATGCGAAATTTTATAATTCGTAGTAACTGACAGTTAGTAAAACCTAATCATAAAGGTCTACCGACGGCTAGTTGCGTGTTGCTAATTCATTCTGATGCTAAAACATCATTTGCGGGGCCTTTATTGGTAATTGTTAATCACAAAATGTGTGGTCCACGCTTTATGTTGTTATTAATCTTCCAAAACTGAAAATTCTGGTTTGATTTCGCTAATCCCTTTCAGGCTGTGAATGAACTGATCATCACGACTATACCTCTTTTTAAATGTAACTACCGACACCCTAATAATAACTGTGGACAAATCGAAAGGTAAATGTGTCATACGATGATACACATTAACTGCCAGACGATAAATGACGTCCTACTTCAGAAACCGGGCGTCTATAGCTACGTACAAAACAACCCGCCCAGCGGGTTGTCCGGCGTCTGAGCAAAGTTTACGAGGGCCCACGTGGCGTGTTCTTGGCAGTGAATGTGTTAAATAAATCTTCCCTGCTTACAACCTAATACTTATACCTAGATCAGTAAACACTATCCCCCTTATTCATAAACGTCTCTCAGGTCTCAATTGGTTAATTTATGTTTTGTCTGCTTCTAGCAAACACAACTGCCAACGTGACGGATAAGGATAAAACATAAATTAACTAATTGAGGCATGAGAGACGTTTATGAATAAGGGCGTAATACCTCTACATTACACTATTGACCAAAATAATCAACTTTAATACAAACTCAATCGCTTAAGAATCACTGCGCCAGTTCCACATACCATAATTAATATTACATACATACTAATATTATATAGGTATTATTTCCTGAGGCTACATTTGTTGAAAATATTATGAAAAGATTATTATAGTTTATGACGAATAAGTGTTTAAGAAACATGTACTACGTTCAATAACTGGCCACCTCATACTAAATGATCTCTGTTCGCCTACAAACAAAATTCATTTTAGTATAAGGGGGCCACCCTTCAATGACTGGTCAAGTTATACTAAAATGAATTCAGTTTGTAGGTCAATAGAGTTCATTTTAGTATGAGGTGGCCAGTTACTAGCGTTTCACCCTATGTGTGATTTATCTTAATAACTTCTTCTAAAAAAATTCAAGTAGATTCCACTATTCAGATTCCTCACTTCAAATTCTTGATATTCAATCATCGAAAATGCACAAAATCTAAATAACGTTACGTCACCTAAGTGTTGCCACCTAATAAACATTCAGCCATTTACGTTATTATTATTTTTCATTACTTTTATACATATATAAATGTGTAATACTTGATTGCAGAAAAGCACTAACCACACCAACACTGCGGTTATTAACTGCGGTATTTTAGCAGTATCATAGAATATTGTGAAATGATGATAATACATAACACACTCTAAGTATAAATCTTAAGTATTGCGTCTTACACATACAATTTTTCGATAACTAACATCTATCTTAAAACTGACTGTAAATGCCAAGTCCTTTAAATGGGACAGTAATTTCGCATAAACAAAGTATTTATGCTAACCTATGTAATGTACGATATCAAATATTATTAACCTTTTAGCTGACTCTTTTCTTTACCATGAGTACGTAGTCGCACTCGCGGCACTCGCAGTATGCTGTATCTCGCTCATACTGATTCGCTGCACGCTGGTGCGAGCGCGATGCACTGTCAAGGAGTCTGCGTACTAAGCGCTAGCACATTCGGTCACGTCAAATTCACAATAAGGTTATTTGATAGTAAAAAAACTAGGTGTATATCGTCAAGTGACTCTTAATAATTTATTGCTACTTATATGCTCAGAACACAAACAGTCTAGCGATATTCGACAGCCTGTAGTAAACGTTGGTAAACCTGCTCGGCAACAGTTAACTAACTAATCGTAAACTAAAAGGAACGTTGACTACAATCGATCTTATGAAAGCCTTAGTCCTAAATCTTGCTTCTAATAAAAGCATACATTCATTCATAAATCGACTTACAGGCATCTTTTTTTTTGTATTCGCTTGTCCTTATTTGACATCTGACAGTTTTGTTAGAAATAGACAAAATATAAATAAATAAACTAAATGAGACTTGTAAGACATTTATCAATGTAGGGAATATTTATTAAATTATGGACTCGAGTTGATTATTATCGTTTTAAATTTAACAAGCTTGTCCTTTTTAAAGGACACGAGCATTAAAAGCGTTAATGGAGCGCAGTGTAACGTAGAGATTAGATATATGATAGAATAGCACTGATATACAGTACCTATGTCAAGCCGCGTCGCCGTTTCGATGTGTGCTCTTCTGAGCTGTACCTTATAAATATATTACAAATGTAAAGCAAGGTCTACATTGGTTTGATAACTAATTATGAGAACGTTTGGTGTTTGCTAAACACTTACCCCCTTATTCATAAGTCTACTAAAGTTAAGAGGCCTCTGATAATTGTTTGTCCCTTTCCGTCCAACCGATATGAGGGAAAGGGACAAACGATTATCAGCGATCTCTTAAATTTAGTGGCCGTTTATGAATAAGGGTATTAGAATATGTTGCGATTTTTCAGCACATTATGTTAAACAATTAAATTCAAAATCTTACTACAATTCCTCTTTACTTTCGCATGATATTATACTTAATAATTTCCAATTCAATCACTTAATCACAATTTTTTGTCTAATTAATATTACGATCGCACAATTTTTAATGAACCATATTTTTTATGCGTTTACAAATGTAAAGTTCAAACAAAACACATCATTTTAAACTGTTGATGTTTTAGTTATTGTTAAGCTTGTTTTGAACTTTAAAATTGTACCAAGCTTTTCAATATGATGCGGTATTTAGCAGCATACGTAATATGTGACATTAACAGTTAATAGTCAGAAGTGTTCTTAAAATTCTAAATACCGCGCCGTTCAATAAGGCTTATACATCGAAACAGACTGTAACACATTGCAACTCTCTATTCAATACTGGTCCCTAAATATTAATCTAAAAAACACTTATGTACAATATGTACATATATTTTTTTTTATTAAATTTACTGACCAGTATTAGATAAAGGTTGGTTTGATAAATTCATGAGCATTTCCACCGTTTTGATCAAATAATATTGATAACATCTAAATTAAATTCTCTGTTGCGAAAAAAGGTACCTACATTGCACTACTGACGACGCTATTTTATAGCAACGAGTTTACATGTAAATAAAATATTGTTTTTACGATACATATGCACGTAGTCTCGAGCGCCCAGCATTGCCTTGTCAGGGGGCGTAGATAGATATTTATCTAAAGTACGAAACGCCTATCGAAAGACGATAATGTATGAACACTTTTCGTCCACACCTGCCATTCCCGTACTTACATTAATCGTGTTTCGATTGGCGTTTCTTACTTACAATTGACATCTTGCCTACACCCCACGCGTCGAAGTCGAAAGACGATTCTATCGAGGCCTACACACGGCTAAGCTTGGGAATGCAAACCTGTAAAAATCGTGTAGAATTTACCGATAAATCTCATACAAATTTTGAACCAGTAACGTTTAGTGCATTCATCTCCCTCCTCTAAACGCCTCGCGTAAATAGGTCAAAAACGGTCCGTTATTCTGAGGACAATATAATACTTTTACAATGTCCACAGAAAAGATGCATAACATTTAACCAAAAAATAGACGCGTCCTAATCCGCTGTTTTAGATTCGCCCTAAAATGATTCTACGTTTTATATAATTAGCAAAGTGTTGTGAAAATGGTGGAAACGCTCATAAATCTAGTTAGCTACAGCACACAAACCTAACACGTGCGGAGTGATTCAGCGCAGGTCGGGGTTGTCGTTGATCTGCTTCTTGACGCGCACCAGCATGGTGGTGTACCACTGGTCGAGTCGCGATATGCTGTCGTAGTTCTTCACCGCCTCGGTGAACCCGTCGATGTTCTGGTCTTCGAGGTGCTCGATCAGTTCCTGAATTAAATGTAGAGCGTTATCACACTTGCGTTTGGAAGCGAGTTTTGTATGGGAGCAAACACGCCGCGAGTTCGCCGCGTTCTAGTTTTGAATAGAAATCGCTTTCAAATCGCTCAAGTGTGATAAGGCCGTTAATTGTATAGTCTGTCCATGGAAATGTTGTTTAAGAGTCCGGTAACGATTTGAAAACGAAAATCGCTAATAATAACATTATACACATGAATTGCATTTGGTACGATAGCTTGAAGTCTTGTTATTGCAAAAAAGTACTTTAGGTCTATTTATATTAATATTTAATACCTTAAAACTCGATTCTTACAGAGCATGTTTAGTGAGGACGTTGATTCATGTAATTTTGTCGTACGATTTTTAATTATTATTTGTTATGGACCCTAATATGTTTTATACTATCTGAATAAAGCATAAAATGAAGTTTATTTTTGTATTTTTATGTTTGCAAAATACTTTAGTATCTTTCCAAAAATATCACCTAAACTTCGGCAATTTTTAGCAAAATTGCTCTAGCAAAACACACTCTCTCTCAAAAAATATATATGAAAATGAAAAAAACTGTTACACTTATTCCTCAGGCGACTCATTTTCCAATGTATTTATATATTTTACATACTTATATAACTTAATTTTGAATCAATAAAAACCTTACTCTTTTCACCTCTCCAAGCAAAAATCGCGAAACAGGTGTTAGATTAGGGTGAATTATTTATAAATAAAGCATAAAATTAAAAAATCGTTGTATTTATTCCATCCAAAAAGAAACGATCTTTCATAATATGTATACAAAATTATAGAAGTTATGTTAGTTACTGCAAAATCGCATCAAAAAGTTGAGCGAAATCGAAAAAAAACATTACCGGACTCTTAATGTACTGTTTAACGACGTAAGTCACCAAGCATCACAACAATATTCAAATCATATCACCTAAACAAAATGTTTCAAACTTTTGACTAAATAAAATCTCCGACTAAAATATAATACGCGCGGTTGTGCGAGCTTATGCAATTAACTTCACACCAAAAGCACGCTTAAATCGTCATATGTTTCATTGCTATAGATACGAACAAATATTTATGCATTATATGATTTTCACGATATGTACAGTGAAACGATACAAATTAAAGCCCGCTCTTACATTGCCAGTTGGAGCGAGACAGCCAGCATACGCTCAGTTCGGTCTATTCGCTTTAGTCGTTCGTGCGGCAGTGGCGCTATTTTGTGTGTGGCGGAATTTTGTACTAGCTCTCAGCGCCGCGGGCCGAAATTATTGACTTCATTTGGCGCGTCGTTTAAAAATCTAGATCGATCAATACGTGACTGCAGTAAAATAACTAAGGCAAGACCGGCTTTTGGACTTGTATGGAAGTACCACCACGGCTGACAAACACTGTGAGTTGAATAAAAATTAACAAGAAACGAAATCTAACAGAGTTTTATTACGTTTCATAAAGAAATAAGTATCTAACCTTGATCAGCTTGCACTCCCTAGTGTCGGCGAAGGCGGGGTAGAGCCCGCAGTACTTCTCGATGGCGTGCGACGCGTTCAGCACGTCAACGCACAGGTGGCACAGCGCCGCGCGGAACATGTACTCCTTGGCGCTGTACTTCAGCAGGCTGTTGTCCAGGGACGACTTGGCGATCTGGGTGATACACAGGTCAAAGTTCAAATATTTATTTAGGAATCAGGTTACTTGTAGCAAGTATGACGGATATTCTACTACGACTATGTAGTAGTGTTAAGGATCTAATTAGTAGTCCGCCTCGAACTGAGAACTCTCGATTTACTAGCAAATGAGTTGACCATCATAACAAGGCCCTTATCAAGATCATTTTTGCGCCTCCTAGCTAAGTAAGTTCCATCGATCCTACTCATATAAGAACTCTCGAATTATATTCATCACTGCTACAATGATCTACATGTGTTGGGGAACACATGTAGATCAGAAAAACGTCACTAAAGTTCTTGCAGAACAACTATATGCAAGATCAAAATGCCATCCAAATGTAGGGACGTCTCGGTAGCAAGCTTTCGCTTCGCTGCGCCCGCTCGTTTGATAATGAATCACTGTAGAAAATGTTGTGTTGGAGGGATGTTGTGCCAGCACCGACCTGCTCGTATATCTGCACGGCCTTGTCGTAGTGCTCGAGCTGCGCCGCGTACTGCGCCAGCTTCAGCATGCACTTGTTGGCGGAGGAGGTGGACTCCTCGCCACGGAAGTAGTCCGCTGCCTGCTCGTAGTGCTGCATGGCGCGGGCGAGGTCCACGCACTCGGTCTCATACAGTTCGGCTATGTTCTGGTGAAGATTACGAGAAATTAAGACTTTGTGCTATGGACTTAATTTTGAAATACAATGGTGAAATATTGATTGATTGAAAAAGTCTATCTGACTTTTTCAATCAATCAAGTTAACATTAGTTAACTTGGCGTATTAACGCCATTGCAAAATAGCTGCAATACCATCACGTGCTACAACTTTGCCTACGATGCACAACTTTACCTGGCTCGAAAAACATTGTTTTATCTTATGCCGGAGATGACTGCCTTTCTTCCATCTCAGGAATAAGATGCAAATAGCTAAGCCAGGCAAAGTTGTGCATCGTAGGCAAAGTTGTAGCGCGTAGCGATACTACGTCAGACCCTAATTAGAACTTCTAAGAAGGCATCAGAATAAGTTCTATACATTAACAAGAAATCAAAGGTCAAATATCTTTCATTGCATTTAATTGGACAAATCAGCCACAATGACTTAAATTGCAACAGATTTTTTATAACGTCTTGGTACCAAAGTATTGATTTTAAAGCATAATCATACTATGTTATATTTGAAGACCTTAGATTAGACTAACTTTTTTAGATAACATACCTGATGCTGCTTGGCCGCAACAGTGAAACGGCCCATGTCAGTGTAGATTTCAATTGCCTTTAGCAGGCAAGACACTGCCTCTGTAATTACATAATAATGCAAAAAATAGGAAATTTATTGAGACTATTTAATTGTACTATTAAAGAAAAATAAGTTAACAAGTATTTAATACCAATGTTTTGGTTGTAGAAACATACATGCATAATATTCAAGTGCATATCAGAGCTGAAAATGATTGTACCCTTGAAGGCTAATCTTATCAGTGTCAACAAGCTGATTCCATAATAAAGTGATGTAATAAATTGTAAACATATTTGCCATAATCATAATACTTCAATGAGTTACCATGACATTGTTATACTAAAAAAGGCACTTTTATGCAGACATAATGACTGCTAGTCCTAAAGGCAACATTTTGCTAGAGTTTGTCAGCAAAAAAAAACTGCTGCATCTGCCTGTAAAGCAAAGATGAGGTCTAAAGCAAAAATCCAGATTAAAAGAGAATATAAACCTCTAAATCCTAACATTCAAAATTTGGATCAGCTGTTATTTAAACATCCCTTTAAAAAATAAGAATCTTACTATACCATTAGCATCACACTTCTTGTAGCAATTAGAGGCATCAACAAAGTTGGTGGCAGCATCATGGCGGACGCCAGCCTTCAAGTGGAGCTGTGCAGCGTTGCAGAACGCCTGCCCAGCCTGTGCCCACTTCTTCGCCATCTTGAACAGGTTGCCGGCCCGGAGGTAGCAGTCTACGGCTTCTTCAACCTTGGATGAGCCCCTATGTTCAAGATTACTGTTAGTGACTACAATACTACTAGGTAGGTAGGTAGTAAGGTAGGTAGGTAGGTGAATGACATGATAGTTACTCTTAGATACAAAAAGCTTCTCTCTTTTTATGTCTAATACAAAGCATTATGATCATAGATTGGAAAGGGTGAGCTATTTTACCTAATCACCAGTCTAAATATTACAGATGAGCTGCAGGGCCATAGCTAGGGGAGGGGGCATTATGAGGAGCAATGCCCTACCATAAAATACTAAGAAAATTATGAAAATAAAGTAAATGCCCTACTTTAAAATTAGCCATGCCCTACCTTAAAATAGCACTGCTCTATCATGACTGAAATTCTAGCTACGGCCTTGCTAAGCTGTTGCCGTCACAATTAAACTGTAATATTACATTCTTAAGATATATATGATGCTGTATGTATGGTAATGGAAGCCTCTACAAGGCAGTAAAATTAGCCAAAAACCGGACTGCATGGAGGGTGATTGCATATGGTCACGATCCTCAGGCATGAGGGAACGACTAAGAAGAAGAAGAGAAGACGTATGGTTTAATTACAATGGCAACAGCTTAACAGTAATATGTAGTCAGATGATTAGGTATAATAGCTCACCCTTTCAGACCTGCTTATGATCCTAAAAATAATGGTTCAATCTGTGATGTATTGGATATAGGGTTTTCCAAAGAAATCTTTGCGATGGATAGGAACACACTCAATCTGTGTATTCCGCAAATTTCTGCATTGTGTAATGATACATATCCTTTTTTTTATCCCAATGTTATGTATTTAACTAAATATCAATATTCTAACAGGAAAATACACCAGGGCAATGAAAAAACAGATTGTAATCAAGGACAAAGAGAATGAATATGTTTATTTCCTAATTAAGCCAACTGAAACCTAATAAAATTATTACAAAATCTCGCTAATGAAACAAGTTTCAAGGTTTTTTGTAGTCTCATTGGACATAGTAAATAAAACTGCCAATTTTGAACTATTCAAGACTAGATGATAAAATTGTTATTACTTTGGTATATGTGTGGACTATGACTCAATCTTTTTATCTCACTCAAGAATGCAAAATTGTCTGTACCCATGCAATGAGTGATGGAGTTGACTGCAAAATTAACAATGCTCTAATGAGTGCAGACTCAAACCTATGACACATTTGTTCTACATAATAGATTTTTATACGTTTTACATCTTTGTAATGATAACCGTACCATTTAATTTAAGTATTGTACGTTACTTTGTATTATAAAAGGCCTGACAGAGGAATAATTACATGGAATATCCAAATAATTCACAAGTCATTGTACTTACCCAAAAAGTGACCCAAGGAACGTTTTAGACGAACCCAACTTTTTCTCCGCCTCCGCCATCAACTGCATTGCTTTCTGTTCATTATCAGCCATTTTCGTGGCTTTTAAATTAACACTAAATACTAGAGAAATATATTGCAATCCCCACAAGTTTTAGAATTATTGACAAAATGTCGTCACCCTAGAACACTGCGAAGTGCGAAAATCCGTCGCTGTCATCGATTGATTTTGTGTTGCCACACCAAATAATTTCGTTCAGAGCTATATAGAAAAATAGTTTAAGATTTGAAATCGCTTTTTGACGGATTAAACGGCTATTAGACATTGCAACCTGCAGGGCCCAATCTGTTGTGTACCCTGCCTCTCCCTACCCTCCTTCAGCTCCCTACGGGCCCTACCTTTAAACGGCTATTAGACATTGCAACCTGCAGGGCCCAATCTGTCAGTTTGGTAGGTGTACTTAAATGTAGGGCCCGTAGGGAGCTGAAGGAGGGTTAGGGAGAGGCAGGGTACACAACAGATTAGGCCCTGCAGGTTGCAATATCTAATAGCCGTTTAAATTACACCTTCCAACCTGACTGATTGGGCCCTGCAGGTTGCAATGTCTAAAAGCGGTATTACACATTGCAACCTGCAGGGCCCAATCTGTTGTGTACCCTGCCTCTTCCTGCCCCTCCTTCAGCTCCCTACGGGCCCTACCTTCGATTACACCTTCCAACCTGACAGATTGGGCCCTCCAGGTTGCAATGTGTAATACCGCTTTAATACCGCTTTTAGACATTACAATTTCTAGGGTCCAATCTGTATGATTGAGAGATGTAATAACAGTTAGGGCCAGAGACTTGATATATAAGCAAGACCGCGTACTCGCCTTGAAAAAGCGAGCCGAGCGAGATGGGTGGCAGGCGGACCTTTGTCTCTCTCTATTAGGGTGACCATGCAAATTTTAAAAGATAGGAAGTCCACTTTTATATTATGCTATAGAAAGCGTGTTTTATATTAAGTATAGAGACTAAATCGACGGGACGAGCTGCCCCAATCTCACTTAATCTGCCAGTCCAACTGTTTTTTAATACAAAACTAGAAGAATATTTAATTGAGTTACGTAATATTATAATATTAAAGAAAAAAACACCATGTCATAATACTCATAATATTTTACAAATTTTAACATATATTTTAAATGTGCTTTATGAAAATCTCCAAAATTGTCCTCTTCTGTATACAAGCATGGTTACCCTATTTGAACATTTTAAGTTTTATCAATATTTCTTAAAATTTCCGCTATATTTTGCCTCTCTCGGTATTAGATTCACTTCTGCAGTTTCTAACACATCACTTTTCATGACAACTCACACAAAATACAATTATATTCTTCTTTCTCGAGTATATTAATTTTCGTGACGACAAGAACGATTTTCTTTGTCCGCCATCTTAGACGTCTGGGCTGCCACAGCTAAATATTTAATGCTACCAAGTTAATCTTTGTAAAATATTTTTGACGAATGTGTTTATTATTTTACTTTTATTGCTTAGTAATTATAATTGTGATAAATAGAAACACTAAATCATATTACTTATCGAACTCGCGGAGCGTAAGCGAAGTGAGTTCTTACAAACAACTCCAGACCCAACTGTCACCTGGCTACTGGGACGTCTCGGCATTTGGATGGCTTTTTGATTTCTATAGTTTGTCGGACGATAACTTTAGTAACGTTTTTCTGATCTTTATGAAATTTCTTGGGGCTGTAGCAGAGATACATAAAATTTGTAAGTTCGTATATGAGCAGGATCGATCAAGTGGTTATGGAGCTAGAAGGAGAAAAAAAATCCTCCGAAGGGTCTTGTTATATTGGTCAATTCGTTTGCAAGTAAATCGCGAGTTCTCAGTTCGAGGCGGACTACTAGTTTAATTTCTTTGTACTTCCTACGCGAAATAATAAGTTGCCAAAGATAATGAATTTTTCGGAATGGCAACTTTTATAAAGGGACAGAGGTCCGTGTGCTTGCTATCTCTCTCGGCTCGTTTTTCTCTTTCATTTTGGTCAAGTGAAATTAAACCTTAAAATAATAACCATAAAGTACATTTGACTTATTGGTATTTTTGAAACAACTTGCTCCTGTTGGAATAGTACCTTCATGGTTAGGGCATTTCTTAGGGACCTGAGGGGAGGGTAGGTAGGTGCCCTACAAATTGCCAAGTCTAATATCGGTTTTACACGTCCCTAAATCGGACTCTAACGTCGACTCAAAGCAAGAATTTAACTAGAGATCGCATACGCGACCTACCCTGAAGGACAGAACACACGCAAACGCGACTGATTTTAAAACACGTTTCAAGATGGCTGATAGCACACCGTAACTAACCTACATAATTTAGTCGGTTTCATTGTTACTCTTCAAAGAGCGGTGAAGGGAAACAAACGTTTCTATTGTACTTAGGGCCTTTTAGAAGTAAGCAATAATCACAAGGGTGAGTCTATGATAAGGACCAACGATAATAGCGCTTTCTCTGTCATATCTATGGAAAGTGTAATAAGACCATCCCGTTCAATCTTGGTATTATTATTTCCGTGTCAGGTCTATGGGTAGTATGTCTATGATCGTAACATGTAGTAACAGACATTCGGAACATAACCAGAATGTAACAAATACTTTTCTGTAATCCGCATCACAATCGGCTCAGCCAAACGCGAGATAATCGCGAACAAACATACAACCATACAAATGAAATTTTTAGTAATTGAAGGGAATGGTGGAAATGTAAAGTAAAACACCAATGTTCAATCAGTATTTTATTTATTTACGTGTTTAGATAATCGTCACTATCTCACTATTTGCGGCTCAACAAGGTAAAAACATGCCTTACGCATTTTTGGACTATTTTCTGTCGCTTGAAACGTGATAAGTACTTAGATACATTTTGTTAAAAAAATGCTGGGATTAATTTATGAAAGCACCACTTAGTCACTTCTAAATAATATCCAAAACGAACGAAGATATGTATTGAGATAACTTTTCAATGTACTTATTCAACGTACAGTCAGCATCAATAGTATCTTCCTACACGAAAGCCGCACAAATATGTGACACGCTCTTATTTGTAGAGCCATAGGAGCGTGTCACATATCTTTGCGGCCTTCGTGTAGGAAAATAAAATTGATGCTGACTGTACCTATTTAAGCTCACCTCAGACGCGACGGAACTATGATTGTTACGAAAATGTGTGAGAACGAACCGAAAAGTGTAAGATTTTTAAGAACTGATAGAAATCATTCAGTCTGGTTAGAAAAATCTCGAAATTCTCCTCACGTTTGAACAAGAACAAAAGTGATATAGGTACCTACTTAATAATTCAAGTATTTCCACTTGCAATCCCTTCGCGTCTACGGTACAGTCGTCATCAGAAAAATCGGAGCGGCCAAGGTGGTCACAAATATTTGAACAACGCCTCTATTGTCAAAGTGATGAAGTGCATGTTCAGATTTCGAGTACCTTGGCTGTTCCGATATATTTGATGGCTGTACCTAGGTAAATGCTTAAAATAGCTAGAACATAACGCTCTATTAGCTTTACATAATTCAATTGAATCCAAGATTAGTATTTCGAGAACTACGGGCGTACCGCAAACGTCGATATTCCTGTAACGTATGTATCTCTCTCTCTCTCTGTCGCACTTGCTAATACGAGCGAAAGAGATGCGGATAACGAAATTTCGATTTTCGAAGTTCGCGGTAAGCCCTCTGTTTATTCTTGTATTTCGTTGCCGATAAAGAGCTTAAGGTAGATTTTGTTTATAAATATTGTGACTTTTGTGACGTTGATAGCATTTTACACAGAAAACAATCCACACTAACAAAAATATATATTTCCCAATATATACTTTTTCTCGAGCTAAGTATAACAGCTATACAATAATCTCTGTTAGACACCTAGAATGTGCTACTTTAATACTGTGATTAAATTGAATATACCACTAGGTTCATTAGATAGCTGTGTCGCGTTTTATAATGCTTCAATTGACAATTTAACCATTGTGACTTGTAGCTTTATGAAACACGACCCTGGTCTGTCCTAGGACACATTAGAACAAGCTTTAAAACCTACATGAGGTTTCAAATCACGCATTATAATATGCCAACTGTAGTTGCGCCTACTGAAAACATAAGCTCTTTATTTAACTCACCAGATGGCGCCACCACACTAGTGCGCCTATAGTGGCGATTTCTCATGTGATAACTTGGCAAAGCCAGACAATTTTAGGTCTTATAGCAACGTCATAAGGAGCAGATATTATTTGGAAAATAAATTTCCATGACAAGTTGTAAAAAGTAGAGAAAAAAGTGCCCATTTATTACACTACAGTTGTTCAAAATGACCTACACACGCTCTTATTCTCATAACAATAAAGTCGTGTCCAGCTATTTTGAACACCCTGCCCGCTTAGCTAGTTTTGCTGCTGACTGTACTCTGGGTATACGTTTAGAGGCAGGTTCTATTAACTTAAACTCTTCCTCAAAATTTTAATGTATACAGGTGAATCCTAAGTTGTGAACAAAAATATGTTTTTTACTTGGTACGTTTTTTATTGTGTTACGTGGACGTAACAACATGCAAAAATATGAAACCGTATTTTTAATAAATAAAAAATTATATATAGAGTTTCATTGTCACCCTACTTCTTACGTTGAACTGTCATAGAGACGTGTAGTATTTCGCAGAGTTACCCTGTATAAACTAAGGAGTATTATAATTTTTATGGCTATTTATTACAGTATGGTACGTTGATTTGAAACCTGTAGGTTTTAATTAACCACATGAAGACGACCGGTGCATTAAGTAACATTCACTACCTACAAAGATCCATTATAATATTAGCGCTAATAGAAGATCGCTAAGACAGACCAAGACTGCGCTATTCAGAAATTTGCCCTCTCACTCTTAAGCATACAGGCCGTTAAATAATTGATAAAGGCTGCCACACACGCTTTTGTTTTTAAACTGGGTGGATTTATTTACATTGATCTTACATAGAGTTAACATAATCATTAACAATAGAAATGCCAATTACATAATGTATTTTAGTAGAAGTTTTTTTGAATATATTTTTAACCACTTAATTACCTTCCATGTTTCTCCACATTAGTCAGTTGGAACGTGTGAAGCAGCCTCATGTATTGTCATTGGAACAAGAGGTAAATAGACGATCACAATATATGTTCTAATATTACAATTTGAAACAAAATAAATAAACAGAGAAAAATCTTTTTGAACTTACTCTCCATTTCTGGATTAGGCTTAACATGGACCCATGGATAAAACCAAATGGAAATAAAAATAAAAGCAAAATAATGTTTATGATTTATTCCTTTCATAAATAATCTAAAATTGAATATCTAAAGGCATGACATTAAGTCTACTAATAAGTAATAATAAGAGGGTATTTACATAAAATAAAAAACAAAACATTACATTGATAAAAAGAATAAAATGTACAACTTAAAATTTTTAAGATTACTAGTGCTAATAATAATCATAATAGGCAGTCACACAATCAACAATAATTATGTACCTAAATATTCATAGTCTGGTTATTTTACAAGATTACTCCACTCAATGGACTCATGATTTATTTATTGTGTTTTTTAATACATGTGACGTGACGTAACACGTCAGACTTTGATCCTCGTCAGAGGCAATAAGGCAGGTTTTAGTGGAGCTGTTTTATGTTAATGCACTTAGGGTGGGTTGCACCATGCACAATTAACGGACTCATCAACGTTAAATATGGCGACGGAGTTGTCATCCCATAGTAAACTCTCAAACTTTTCATACAAGATATTTTTAACGATTACGTTATGTTTACAGATGGTTTGGTGCAAATGGCCCTTATTATACATAATTATTGTTGCCGGTTACCATATTCTACAGATCTAACCATAGAAGACTACAGCTCAACCAGAAACCGTCATCGCTTAGCGACTCTACGCTCGCCAAACAATTACTACATTGCATTGGCTCCCTTATTCTAATATTTTCAAATAAATCAGTCGGAGCACATCACAGAGCGAACTGAAAATGCCAGTGACTATGTGTAATAACAATAACAGTATTTCATTTCCCATCCTCCATCAGAAACATCTAGCGTAAACAAATCTTTTTGTCTCTACTCCGTGATTAACTAGGTATGGTGGGAAACATATCTAATACTGTAATTATCATTAAGTATGGCTTTAATACGCAATTAATATAAGAAATATATTCAGGCTGGCAAGCCTTAAAAATTTATAAGTGTAGTATGTGGTGAATATGCAATTGCAATAATACGTTTTTTTAAAAATATAATTGCACCGCCGAGAGCTCGGTTACCAAGAATATTAGGTGCCTACTTATCTTAGTCTAGGCTCCTGTTCTTCTGAATGGTTTTATTTTGCAACCTAAGAGCCCAAACAATTGCATTCCGTATTTTAGTTCTTAACGAAGGAAATTTGAAAATGTAAGAATTGCTTTGAATACTAACAGAAAAAAACAGGATTAAAATATAACCAGTTGAGAAATGCCTGTAGTTTAAATATAAAACAAAATATTGCACAACAAATACTAGCAGTCAGAAACAGAGCTAGGAACTTGCGAGAACTAATAGCACAGATAGATGTTCTTATGAAGTATATGTACAGATTTTATTATGTGATATATAAAGCCAGCGTTTATTGATAATCAAAACATTCATAGTTCCTAGCTGTACTGCATACAATACTCGTAATTACCCAACAGATCTCATATAGAATTGCAAATGATATCATATACCATTAATTATTTCTTTTTTGCATCTCAAAATCAATAATATAAGTAACTTAGTTACATTAGATTACATAATGAACTAATTTAACTGAACAATCTCAAATTTAAAATAACAAGGGGTCTTCGCCTCGTGAAAATTGGTGGCGTACACACACAACAGGTACCTACCTACAGTCAAGGTGCAAGTGTTAACACATTTTTGGTGTTGACTGTACTTACATTCGCCATCAAATATATCAGAGCGGCCAGGGAACTCAAGATATCTGAACACGCACTTTATCGTCTTGGCAATAGGGGCGTTGTTCAGACATTTGTGACCACCTTGGACCGATATATCCGATGGCGACTATTCAACTTCATCACTATCAGTTATCTGTGTTAAGTGTGTGGTATCAGGATCGCGCACACTTGTTATTAGAATAGGCAAGTAATATGAGAATAAGAAGCTACAACAGTATTGAGGCGAAGAGGATTGCGTACTTGGAATATTGATTGCCTATAGTTTCCAAAATAAGCACCTAGTTCTTATATTCACAACAGCCACACGATAGAATATACACCCGTAACACCTAATTTCAATAACGATCTAATGCGAATAACTCCTATAAAACATACTTATTTCAAAAGTATTTAAATATTGTTCAACCAAATTATTTAGTAGTGTTTAGACACTTCGACTACTGGTAAGTAAAGTGATATTACTACACTTTTGGTGTGAACAATAAGTAAATATACTTTTTTTATTGTTACAGGTTTTCCTACTACAATTTATACATAAGATATTAAGATTACACAAAGATATGGAAATAACAGGGTTACTTTTGTATCGAAACAACAGTATAAGTGGGATTTCGTGGAACAGGATAGTCTATGCTTACTCTATGACTATATTATTATAATCATTTATACACATAATGATATACCAGATGACAGTCTAAATAAAGTAGTTTACCTACAGTAGTCGGCTAGTACTTAGCACTTTTTATTAAATAATTATATAAACGTAAGACATACTAAGAATACGACTTGACTGTCATACTAGGTACTAATATTTTAAGCATAAGAAATATCGCAATAAGCCCAGATAATATAAATAATTAATGAAATGAACTGTCAGTTTTAGTGATACTTATGATGTTGGTTGATTGTATATATCGATTGAAGTAATATACTTTTGGGATAACAAAGTGAAAAACAAAGGATGCAGATTTTATCGTCATACATATATCGCGCTATGTTTATATTTCATAAAGCATCAACACTAACATTTACAATTTATATTAATATATTTACGTGTTACTAAAGTTAATAAAATGGTCACTTCAATTCCAGTTGAAATGCTAAAGTTGTCATGTATCATGGGAATACCTTTTAACCAACCTGCAGTCAATACGTACTTTTGTACAAATATGGAATGTGATGTTTGCTAACAAAATATAATGATATATGCACCGTTTTCATAAGAAAAATCATTAAGATAACAATAAATAGTCGTACGAAGCGAAATAATTAAATTAAGTGTATAATTTTCTACCGATATATCTGATTTCTAGCAAAATAATATTTAATTCTCTCACACGAAATACTCATTGTCATAATGAAATATAATTTCATTCCGATCACGGAATTAAAATAATCATAATTTGATTATATTATATTATAAATAATTACTAAGACGGAAGAAATTATGATTTTGATTTCCGAATAAAAATAATTGACTGTTTCATTATAATAATGGATAATATAACACAAATAACTAACCAATTAATTAGGTAACTCGCAACAGAAAAATAACATTCTGCGTATTTTATTACGATACACAATATTTATACATGTGTTAACTTAGATTTTTACAGTAATAAGGGGGCCCACCGACTATCAGTCCGCCTGACGATATCGGCCTGTCAGTTAGAACAAAAATTTTACAGCTTTGAACAACTGACAGGCCAATATCGTCAGGCCGACTGATAGTCGGTGGGCCCCATAAGTCAGATTTACAATGGCTCTATATCACGAATTCAGGGTTGGAACAGTTCTGTAATAATATGATTATATACTTGAGTTCTATGTAGCATCGTTAAGTGTTTATAAGCAAGAATGACCAATATCTATAGGGCATGTCTATCAGGAAACGGAAAAAAATATAGAAAAGGGACCCACTAGAAGGCTCTAAATTTCTTTCATTTCTCACGTCAATAAATAAAGATCCCAGCTCCTTACTTGGCGTTAGCTGACGGAACGAACGAAAATAGTGTTAACACCTGGTAGGTACAGTCGATGTCAAAGATATGTTTACACATTTGCACCTTATTACAATGGATTAAGGTGTAAATGTGTAAACATATCTTTGATGTCGACTGTACAATCATTGTAGAGTTTGACACATTAAATAGCGTCGTCAGATCCCTTTATTTGGTAATCTCTGTTCGTCTTCACATTAATACTCGTATATATAAGAACGAAAGTGACTCAATTCAAAATAACTCCTATTAACAGATTTAGTTTTAGAAGTCATTTGAGCTATATAGTTCCAATAAGATACTACATAGAAAACGCGACATAACAAAGCTAGTACGACATAACTAATAAGCAAGTTTAGCTAAACTGGTTGGTTGGCTGCGGGGGGAACTGCGGTCGCATGGGCGGCCCCATGCCCATCGCCGGCATCGGCGCTCCCGGCATGCCCATTACCATGCCTGGCTGTTGCTGGAATAGGGAATACGGATTTTTAAACAAAACAATCTTAATTTGTATATTTTAACTTATAATTAAATATTTTTGTCTCCAGGGAAATACAAACTTCATTTTCATATTTGGTTTCTTAGATTACGAATTCCTAATAACAATTGATATCTTGGGGTCTAATAAATAAATATGCAATGAATTAAAAACATAAGTTTGAAACATGTAGTTACATTTCCTATAAGTTTCTTATCAACTCAATGATATAAATAACTTGTTATTCTTTAAAGTTTACCATAACTTAAATAATTTTAAACAAAAAAAGAACTGACTTCACTTAAGATCCGCTTTTCGAAGAGGAAATGCTCAAGTTGCTGTAAAAAATACTGAAATCACTATAGATTTGCCTATAATAGTTGAAGAGATCCCTCAATTTCTCCAGGATCCCATCATCAGATCCGGACCTCGTGACAATGGGACCAACTTTGAATTATACTCTTCCAAACAAAAGAAGAATTTTCCAAATCGGTCCAGCCGTCTTCGAATAATCGGTAAACAACCTCCAAGACCAACAAGAATTGATAACCTCCTCCTTCGAAATCTTGAAGTCGGTAGAAAAGAAATATAGTTAATAGGTATATAGCACAGAAAATCACCAGGAATAACAGAAACTACAATTTAAGATGTAAAAGAACACGCATCAGTAAAACAGACATGCTTTTCATTACCGCATCCATGCTGTCAACACCATTTATTGCACGACTTAAAATTCTAAACAGTTTCTAATAAGAGGATAAGATATACCAGAAAACAGATCTGACAAACCTAAATAAGTGAATTAAGATACAAGAATACAAGGCATAATATTATATTTAGTTAAAGTTATAAACTTAAAATAGAAGAGATTAAATTCACAGTATTTAGGTAAGTGAAAATTCTGCACTTTGGTATTTAACCAGGCATAGAAAAATGTCAACAGCGGAACTTAACTCGACAGTAGAGTATATCATACCTTTCGTTTGTACTAAACGCTATTATTTTAAGTCTGGGACGCCCATAGCCTTAATTGTTCGTTAATTGCCGAACACAACCAAATATTTTGTAAAATAGAATTTTGAAATGGACATTTTTGATAACTGTAACCGAAGAGTTATTTACCGGAATAGTACAAAAGTTATTTACATTTAGGCGGTTTACTTTACGGTTCCCAAAAATGTATAATAAGTATCACATTTTTGAGGTGGTCAAACTACTCAAGAAACTAAGCGTAAGGCATAGGCGGTAGCGGAAAGTGTTAAATCTAAATAATAAAGCGGAAAAACAAATAGCACAACTTACCATAACGTAATGCGGGGGGTGGTATGTATGGGGCAAAGTATGGGGCATGGGCGGGAGGTTCATGCCTGGACCCTGCAAAAACGCAAATAAAAAGGGATGCTGGCATGCTACAGGGAGAAAAGAGCAGAAAGTAAAATGAGCTGTAAGTTAATAGCAAAGAATACAAATAATACAATAAACTAGCGGAAACAAAACTAGTCGTAAAACGCAAAGACGAAAGCTTTAGGGGCGTTCTGTCTTCTCAACTTCATGGTCTAGATTTTCAGCCTTGACTTTTTCAAGTATTTATATTGTAGAGGTAAACTTGCTTGTCGGTTGTACGGTGCAAATAGAAAAAGGAAAGGTAGAGTCGATGAATACTAAATTTTGAAAAAATAAAATTGGAGAGTGCTTTAAGTTTAGTGGCCTATTGCGACATATTATATGTACAATGTTAAGCCACAAAAAAAAGAATGAACAATTTCCACATTACTAAAGCCTACATAAAAAGTTTTATTAGGATAAGGAGAATTGGTAAAAAGTTAGACCAAATTACAACAATTTCCATCTTTGTCGCTCTTACAATAATCAAGTGCAACATTTAAATGGCTTCACTACGGGTGCTCGGACTCAGCTAAGCTTTATTTATTGTGAGGTACAGTACAACCGACAATGAGCCCTGATATCTTACCATTGGGCGGTATCCCGCGCCGGTGGTGGCCTGCATGGGCTGGGGGCTCCACGCGGCGCCCGGCTTCGATCCGTTCTTTGGCGAGTTCCACTGCATCGGCCTAACCAGGTTTACGTCAGTTAACAGACACGTTGGGGTATGAAAATGGTGTTATGTATACTTTCAATACGCAGACTTGAAAAAGTACATGAGAGGGTACTGTGTACCTACAATCTAATAAACTATTAGGGTGTAGATATAGATTTTAGTTGAATGTTACTTATTAGTATTAGGGAATTTTGGCTGCCTTAATATGACTCCCCTGGAATACTACATAACATGAATGATACTGGACGTCAATGTATCAGTTATGTCCCTAAATTTATAAATTATATTCGAAATTACAAATCTTTAACTAAATTATAAAATGACGGCAGTAACTTGGGTCACGAGTACGGACGGCATGCGTGCTTGGTTGTTTGTTTGCGTGCGGAGTTGTGCTGATTTGTGTCTTAGGATATAAGCATTAAGGGTCAAGGTAAAATTAGCTAAACCAATTGTGTTTAGGACTTTAATCGTGTCGGCATTGAGCAAATACTTGTACGGATATGTGCCCTGTGTATTACATATGGGGTGCAATTTTGTTAGGATAGTATGTAACTTTTGTTCTATACGCTAACTCCCACTTAGCGAACAACCAAACATAGTAATAGCATCTGCATAATATCTGCATATACTAACATCTATTATATTATCATTTATAATACGAAGGGTTATTATTAATGAATATATCTGCAATAATTTAAGATTGTGGACATTGCTAATATAATGACTGATTAAAAAATAACTTCGATTATGTTATGATAAGTACCTTATTTATTGAACTTGCAGATGCTTTTACTAAAATGCATTTATAAATGCTCTTTCTTTTACTAAGTAATCTAACGACATTCTCGGGCATTTTACTTAGCATTCATAAACTATGTTTCAAACGGACTAAAGCGTAAATAAATAAAATCCTAAGATTCAGTAAAAGAAAGGCATAATCAAAATTTTAATTTTAAAATTTAAATTGAACTAGCGCATACGGATCACTTCAGGATTCATTTTACAGAATTTTGGAAAATCAGGTTCAAAGTTTGAGACAAAATCATCGTCTTTTAAAAATTAGCAAAGTATTTATCAACTTTTTTTTTCTCTGACACAACATATTGCTTTGAACCATTAACATTTTTGTCTTAAACTTTATATAAAAAACCTAGCTACCACAGTACAAAATCAGACTAACTGGTATCATTACTAAAATCATTCAAGCATGTATAAAACGGTTGCCCTGTTGAATGCAAATTGGAAATAATTAATCTTCAGGCATGTACAAACATGTGAACTAATAGAGGCCATTCTCATCCACAGAGTAAGATGCCTTTAAATTATATTTGAATTTGATATAAACTTGTATTTGAAACGATTCAATAGAGCATATCTACGAAACTTCTATGTATGTGCCTCGAATGAATAATATCAGAAATAATTGTTCTCCTTTGACATTATTCAGCCAAGGAACTCTAAAAGAAATGCACTTACTTGGGTGCCGTGGCCTTGTTGATGGAAAGATTGTTGGCCAACGAGGCGAGCGACGAGTCCAAGTCACCCGTCAACACTTTATTGGGTTGTTGTTGCTGTTGTTGACCTGCCAAGACCGGTTCTATTAGTATGCTCAAAGAGGATTACTTTGATTGATTATGGAAATATGGGACTGCTACAAACAAGAAAATGTGACAACTTGGCAAGCTTGAAATCAGTAGCGCAAGCAGAATTGTAGAGGGTGCGAGAACTCGAAGTGAACTCTTTACTTTGCACAGTCACGTCTGAAAATATCGATACATTTAATGTGACAATAATATGTAGCCACGTCTGTACAAATTCTTAGATACATCTGAAGAACAAATGAAATTATTTTAATATATTTTTTTAAAATAAACAAATCAAATTAAAAATAATTTGACTTGTTCTTCAGTTGTATTGACGGCAGCGCCATCTCTCTCGCATTCGATGAACTCCTAAGAGTTCCGGTTGGAGGTAACAACTCATAATGTTGTACCTTAGATGATTTGCTAAAATGTGCCTTAGCATTTACAAAGATTGAAGATACACGGGAAAATTCGACTGGTGCTGCTGAGACCCGGATAGCCAGAAGACGCTGGTTCGATCCCAGCCCTGGGCACCGGAGGTCTAGGTAACTTTTCCTTTGTAAATGACATTTATATAAGTTTATAATTCTTAGATACATATTTTTGACACATTCAATGTAAGCATATTCTCAGACATGACCGTACTAAATTTTCGATGACCCAATGCCCGGGTGGTAATTTAGGTATCTTCCGCGGTCGCACCGCCTTAAGAAAGTTACTGCTAATAATGAACTGTCTTTGTAAGGGCTAACAATAGCTTTATCCTTTTAGGTCCTGTAGTGACTACTGAGTACTGACTATACTTATAACAAGATTTTATAAAAAAATATTGTCGCATTTAAATACAATCATCCGTTTCAAATGAAAGTATGATGAGATAATTAATGATATTGTTCAAATATTTTATGATGTATGTTTGAAGCAAAACGCACTAAATTGTCGATTAGGGTGATTTTAAATGATGTTTTAAATATTTTTAACATCTTCTTACTTACTAGATACAATAATTTCATTTTGCTTGAAAAACGCATATTAGTATTAACTTTAAAATAATGTAGGTAAGTATATGTACAGAAATGTGAAAGTAAATTACGATGAGATTTTCTAAATGATGAGATCTGCTAAAAAAAGTATGTACAATGAATGTGAATGATATGTTTGACGTTGTTAAACATAATAGCTTAATACGCGTTTTATACATTAATAATACACGCAAGCAACCCAATAAGATTTTATTTAAGTACTGAATATATTTATACCGTAAATAATAAACATAAAACTTACTAGTTAAATCTAGTGACATGTGTAGACTAGAATTGCAGTAGTAGCACTAAGGTGCAGGGTTGTATGCAAACACCGCAACGAAACATGTTATCAAATGTTTATTTTAAAAAAATACCGAAGCGTCACATGGGATTAGCTGCCCGAATTGTAAATAAAACACTTTGTAACTTTTTCAAATCTGATTGTGACGGACAATTTCAGACAAAAGGTACCACGTCGTCGGTTGTTTATAAGGGAGAATTTTATACGGTGCAGCCTTAAAACCTTATTGACAACCCACAATTACCTTTAGGGCCTTATCACACTTCAGCGATTTGAAAGCGATTTCTATACAAAACTCGAACGCGGCGAACTCACGGCGTGTTCGCGTCCATACAAAACTCGCTCGCAAATCGCAAGTGTGATAACGCTCTTAGTTTTATCTTTCAAAACCATCTGACGCCCTGCGCATTTCGTGGACAGGTTTCTATATGCGAACAAAAAAGCACACAACAGTAACTGGCCACTCAAAACAATTCATCCAAAAGACAATTCCGAACCCATAGCTGCCATCGGCACCATCGGCTGTCGAGCGGGCGAACCGAACATCATGGGCTGCGGCGCGCCCATGGCCATGACGTCACCGAAGGCGGGCGCGGCCGCCATTGGTTGCGGCTGTTGGGTTATTGGCTGGCTTTTCGCGGGGGAACCCCCCAGGGACATTCGCATGACTTCTTCGAGATCGTCGAATGCGGACTTGGGTTGGGGGGGTTGCGCGGGGGGAGGCGGGCGCGCGGGGGAGGCGGAAATGGGTTGGGTGGGGTCTCCCATACCCATGAACGGGTTTGCTGCGGCAGCTTGCAAGAAATTTACATAGATATAGATAGATATTACATAGAATAACATTTATGTGCATAAGTGAAAACGTTATAATGCGTTCTAAATTTAATCTTTATAAACTCCTTTTAAATTTTATAACTGATAATGAGTTTATCATTATTATACAATTCCATCAAACCCGCACGATACGTTTTCACTCAACCATCACCTGATATATGAAAATTTTAAATTTACAAAAGTAGGAAAATAAAAGAAAATGGTTGCCATGTGATAAGAAATCTCTTTTTTTTTTATTCACAGCCAGCACGAGCAGCATTCGTTACTAGCTGAAGCAAGAAAGTCGTTTACATATCATTTATTTTGTACCCTTAAGAGTCGACAGGACGCTCGCGTTCCCATACAAACGTAGTTTAGCTCTCATTTTAAAACGACATGCTTTAGAACCATTAAATTTGGCATGGGCATTCTAATAGTACAGATCTGTGTCGGTAATTCGTTTTCGTTGCAAAAAATTGTAATACAAAGAAAATACAGCCAGATACAGATTTACATACAAAACTTATTTTTGCTATATTTTCTTTGTATTACAATTTTTAGCAACGAAAACAAATTACCGACATAGATCTGTACAACTAGAATGCCCATGCCAAATTTCGTGGTTCTAAAGCATGTCGTTTTAAAATGAGAGCTGAACTACGTTTGCATGGGAACGCGAGCGTCCCCATACAAACATAATTCAGCTCTCATTTTAAAACGACATGCTTTAGAACCACGAAATTCGGCATGGGCATTCTAACAGTAACAGTAACAGCCAGATACAGATTTACATACAAAACTTATTTTTGCTATATTTTCTTTGTATTACAATGTTTAGCAACGAAAACGAATTACCGACATAGATCTGTATTGCTAGAATGCCCATGCCAAATTTCGTGGTTCTAAAGCATGTCGTATTAAAATGAGAGCTGAACTACGTTTGTATGGGGACGCGAGTTCACGCGAGCGTCCTGGCGGCTCTTAACACGCTCAGTCACTGCTGCTGCCGACGGTACAAGTAAAGCCCAAGTTATTAGTCTAAAGCGAGGTTTAGACTAGCAAGTTTACTTGCGGCAAGTAGGGACGCAGCTATATGCTAGAATGAAATAGTGATATTCATGTCTCATTCTGAACTATAGCTGCGTCCCTACTTGCCGCAAGTAAACTTGCTAGTCTAAGCCTCGCTTAAAGTATGAAAGAGGCTCTAATCCTATCACACGGCAACACCGAACTACATTCGCCTCACCTGTGGTATCAGTGTTATTGAAAACGTTAGAGAAGTTAGCCTCAGAGACGAAAGTGTTGTTCTGCTGCGGCGGGAACGGCGTGAAACCGTTGGTCGGTTGCTGGGGCCACACCGGCGCCGGTTGTGGGGCCGCTAGAAAGTTGCCAGTCGATGGTCGCTTTCATACTTTGCCGTGTACAAGGATAATATATATAGATATGGATTGACAATGTCCATACAAACTAGCGTTCCCCTATTTCAGGCTAACGCACTAGCGCCATCTATCGGTCACCACACACACTAAGTACCATTGTCATACGTTTTGTTCGGGAATAAACGTTGACAGAATAACTCGACCCCAGACTCGACGGATAGCGCTGCGGCACTTAATATGGAAAACAGTCGTATAACCTGAAGTTTCGAGGAACGCGATTTAGTATAGACATCGCCAATCCATATCTATATTATCCTTGGCCGTGTATACGATATAATAGTGCGTGCACATGTATGGTCATATTCTATGAGACAAATGTGATCAACTCGACGGATGTGGCCTTACATGTGACAATGTTGACATCCACGGCGAAGTACAAGAGCAACCGATATGAATGCAGTCACCAAATCCGCGGGTTTATATTACTTTTCCAGTGTCACTTTACATGAGGACTGTGACACTTTTAACAAATAAAATCGTTTACAGAGAGTTGGAATACTTGCAATATCCAAATATTAAGTTAAGTTTTGGTTTAAAGAATGCAAGTGTATTTTTCATTACATTCTATAGACATTTTCATTACATTCTATAAAGGGTTCATTATATTTGCCCTTTATTATTTGTGTGACATAATATTTCACTACAGCAAACTACTCGGTCAATAGGCTACTTTTCTATGAAGCCAAATCAGCTACTCTTTAGAAAACATCAAAATGATTTTTTATATGAAGTTTATACGGGATACTAATATTGTGACGTCACAATACTATATGATGAATACATCTCCTAGCTTTAACCATTGTAAAATAATTTAAAGCTTGCGCTTTAAACACATGTTATATAGGTACCTGTGTTTTCCCGTGTATTTTTGAAATTTTGATTTTATGAATGCAATAAAACAGTTAAATTTATCTACTGGAAAGTACCCTATTATGTTATGGCTGTCAAAGATTTTATTGACTGCATTAATATCTGGACACTAGACTGTGCTGAAACCATCCCCGGAAGCTCGGGAGGTGCTTTATATACAGTGTTAAGGGTATCAATATATTACTGTGCTCATTTTGAGGCAATTTTTGAAGTCTTTGTGTAAGTGAAAAAAAAAATAGACAGGTTTTTTTTTTACTTAAGCCTAATACAGCCAATTCGTTCAAATATTGCCTCAATTATACTAAAAATCTACCTGAACCAATACTATACAAGGACCTGTAACTATAATTTTCTAGTATTATATTTTTATAACGTTAACTCAGTTAAAATAGCTATGTTGTTACGAAACATTTGTTACAGTAAGTACGTATATTATTAGGTATTTCGTTAAATCGTCTAATAATTAATAATAGTACATAATTATTTAGTTCAATGAGTATGATTATTATTTTGCCCGAGAGAAGCCGGGTTTTCATCTAGTACCGTCAAACGAGGCAACATTACCTTCTGTAGTAGGTATCTTTACCATGGTCTACTTAATCAAGAAAAATGGTATTACTACATTAAAATAACTCATAAGGTTAATGCTGTTGACCTCATGGAACAATACCTTATTTAATTATGATGAAACCATAATTTCTTGCTAATATTGACTATAGTAAAGTTACCACAGATGGTAATGTTGCCATGAGTGAAGGTATGGAATATATCGGACGACCACTTCGAAATTGTAATCACATCTATAGATAGAAAAAAGGTCAAATCGAGATGGTAGAATAAACATATTTTTCTCATTAGATCTATGTTTTTTCATATTTTTTTTACATCTACATGACTAAATGAAGTTATTTACAAGTTTTCTCTTTAAGTACGTACCTCCAAACATATCAGCAAACGGATTGCCAAGCGCCAACAAATCGTCCGAGGCTTTGTTCGCGGCATTGGCGCCGTCCGCCGGCGTGGGCCCGAACAGGTCCACAATAGACTGGTTCTGATTGGCCGGCGGCGCGGACGAGAGGAACGGGTTGTTCGCCGCGTTCGTTGGAGACTGAACCTTGTTCTGAAAGGAATAGGGCTGCTTTTGGTGCTGTTTTTTAGTGTGTACCAATACCAACACCTTCATACCGGTAACATCGACAAAACAATTACCCAATGGAGTGGCATGTAGATGAACGACATATATCTTATTTGAAGTCATGAAACCTACAATGCTTTGGAAATTAGGCCACATAAGCAATGGCATAAGAACCTTCATCAACACAGATCAATAATGTGAATAAGGATGATAAATGACGAGGATGAATAAATTAGCGAACAACAAAAAGTAAAATAAGTACCCATATTAAACACTAGACGGAAATCACTAGAAAAATTAAATTTTAAGTTACAATATTAGACGTCTTATAGTCAAAATGAATACCGAGACATAAATTAAAACAGCTTTTATATAATTTTTCTACTCCTGCATTCTAATCTGCCAATAAAATGACTGACAGGTATATTCAAAGCATATAGTTTATGAACGTTGTCATAATATGACTCAAAAGTCGATTCTTAGGGATATAATGGGTCTGTTGCCGGGGCGGGCCCCGCGCGCCGCCACCCGCCGCTGTAGGCAAGGGAGGCGCCGGCACAATCCGCCGGGAGATTGTAAAGAGGCAGCAGGTCATTCGTCGAAGTCAATCCTTACCGGCTTGCCTAGCACTCGTAGAAAAACTATTGTGTGTAACGGTACATAATGAGGTCTTAAAATTCTCGGGTCTGTTTTTACAAAATTCGGCTTCGCCTCATTTTGTAACTTCGACCCTCGAATCTTAAGAACCCTTATTATGTATCTGTTACACAAAATACTATTACACGATAGGTATAAAATAAGACGATATTAAGAATGAGTGATTCATTGAAACCCACACAAAGAAAATGGCCTATTAGAAACTCGCCTTAAAACAGTCCCCATAAAAAGCTATAATAAAAATTGTCGCGATGTGTACCTATCATACATTTATTATACACAAAAAAGGATAACACAAATTGCTGAAAGAGTCACAATACATAAAACAAACACGTTTATCTAAGCGCAATGACAAATCACTCGTCCCAAAACCACATCTATACTCATAGGTATCTTACTACAATGACCGAAAGGTCTTCCTCGCCCGTCCATTCCTCCCCTTGCAAGAATTGCACCTGAAATGTATGGCAGACAATGAAGGGTTTTCCAATAAGAGTAAGCCAGTGTTTCAAAGTTGTGGTGAGAATCTGCTTTTGGTTGCGTCCTTAATTTCCTTAAAATCTGTTGCATTATATTATTACGTTAGTGTTGCACTGTTGCTAAATCAGTATAAATCACCATATTTAGATATAGTACATTACTACAGAGGCTGAAAAGTAGGGGGTTGCCGGCTGAGTTATATAGACTATAAAAAATATTTTTGCAAAAAAAAAGGAAAGAAATTCAAAAAATAAAAATTCAAAAAAAAACGAAAGAAAAATTCAAAAAAAATTTTTCAAAAAAATTATTTCCAAAAAAAAAAACGAAAGAAAACTAATTATGATGATTATTGATTTTTTTAATATGCATAAGTAGTGGCAGAATGTCAAATGAACCAAAAAGTAAATATCGCCTATAACCTAAAATGGCTGAATGCCATATGTGATCCTGTGCCACAAACATATGTGGAATGGAAATTAAAAAAAAATATTTCCCGGCTTCCGGCCGTCAATTTTATATGAAAATCGTTACCTGTTCTCTGTAGTTGATCCGCCCTAAACGTGACACTTTGAAGCGTATTATGACGCACATAACGAAGACATTTCATTGCATGTTTGAGAAAAATATTTTATCGGCTTGTCCAAAATGGTAACCTCCTCAGGCAGCCAGTCACATACTTATAAACAGCAACGGAACGTTCACATAAAAGGCATTTGTTAACTTGGCCTGTAACCAACTACATACATACTAGCAAGACGTCTATGAAGGGGTCAGAAACTTCAGGTAAGAATGAGGTTTCCGTTTTACTGATGTTGTTCTGTTATATTTTCCTGGTTCACGTCGCCTTCTTACTCTGCCAGAGTTGCAGGTTGGCAGGAGCAGCAAGTCTCATAAAGCAGTAGGCGCCGTTAGATGCGTCAAGCCGCGCCGCTACGAAGCCTACTGTAATTATGCTCGGACTATTAAAGTTATTCTTTTGTTACCTCGTACTGGTTCATAGCGGCCTCCTACCAACCAGCGCCTGCTGGGCCGGCAATTCATGAAGAGGCCGGCGCTGTTTGAGGCCTTGTCGAGCCGCGACGAGGCCAAAGTAATAAGTAATAACACTCTATCAACAAACTTTATTCTTCTGTTACCTTGTACTGGTTCATAGCGGCCTCCTCTTCAGCCAGCGCCTGCTGTGCCAGCGGGTCGTCTATGAAGAGGCCGGCGCCGTTCGAGGCCTTGTCGAGCCGCGACGAGGCCGCTACGTTGCCGAACGATGATGACGTGGATGATAGGGCTCCCATGACGGAGGCCACGTTTTTCTGGGCACTTGAAAATAAAGAGTGATAATAAGTTAAGAAGTCTTAAATGGTAAATCGCTTTGGACATGTTTTTGGAAACTATATTGTTGTTTTGTTAATGTATTTTTGTTGTTTTCATCATGGCCCGTCAGCCAGCATATTCAACAGTAATACAGATGACTAGAAATGTTAACACGTACCTATAGTTGCTGCAATTAAATCGTATAAAATAAAATCATAGTCTTTATCTACCGATTTCAAGATTTCGAAAAACTAAGGACGTTGCCAATTCGTCGGGATATTTCTTTTTGCAATTTTTTTTATGAATGTGAATCGATGACGATTATTCGAAGATGGCTGAGCCGATTTCGAAAATTCATGTTTTATTTGAAAGAGTTCACAGTTGGTCCCATTGTCACCAGGTCAGGAGCTGATGATGAGAGAACTCTTCAAATATTATAGGCACACCTAGTGATTTTTAAAGTAGCTCGGGCATTTGCTCGTGAAAAGGTGGAGACTAAATGAAGTCGGTTCTTTTTTGTTTAAAATTATAGGTATTTGTTTAGTTTGCGTTGTTTACCTGGCAGTCTGTGTAGGAGTGTTGGCGGCGGAGCCCTTCTTGCCCTCGAGGGTGTTGAGGTGACCCTCGAGCGCGTCCAGCAAGCTGCTCGGCGCCTTCGTGAGGTCCGGGATGTCACCCTTGTCTATGCCCACGTTCTCTGCCACCTGCAAGTTGGTCGATCAATGTATGTTTGAAGCAAAGTAGCGCCCCGGTAGTCTGTAGCACGTAGCCGCAACGAGCGTATCGTGGACCAGTTCAATCGGAGATTTAACAATCAATTGAAAGCACTTTAATCTAAAATCATCTCAAATTCATGAACCCTAAGGATTTCTTTATCTTTGTGCTATCCAAGCTGCATTTAAGAATGTTCGTCATCCACAGCGGCCCAGTACCAAAAATTTGTGTGATTACGTAACGGTGTATAGTATGCAAGATTTATCCTCTATCTAAAATATACTCTTACATAATCAAATAATCATTAAACATATGTTCCGAGAAACTTATTAGTATGCTGGAATATACAATTTCAAGCAAAGGGTACATTCTTGTCGGTTGTCAATAAGGCATTACTGCCATAATAATTCATTTAGAAGTAAACTCAACAACCGACAATGATGTATGTAACTTTTGCTTGAAAACGTCATATTTATCAGTAGGAGGGTATAAAACAGACGGTCTCTGTCTATGCTCTAAATGGGAACGTCCTTGGCTAAACAATACCTGTACCAGGGCTTAATGACGCATGCGTACCTTAAGGAACTCTCCGACCCTATCCATTCTGATGAGGAACTTCTTATAGAGATCGAGAGCGTCACGGCAGTTCTTCTTGTTCATGTCGAAATATTTCTCCAGTAGGTTGATGATGCCATCGTTGTAGCATGCAAACAATCTGTAATAAAAAAAAACTAGTTATGACAACATTCCAGTTTCGATACACGCTTTATTGCTTTTAGTACTTTAGGAAATTCACTTTGAATCTAATTAAACGAGGCTAACAAAAACAGAACTCGTACTAAGGATATATGCAATCATTCTTAAACTACGAGTTTAGATAAAATTATTGGCATCATTTGGCAACATAGCTAAGTAAAGTTGTGTTATGCCCTGTATGACACTGACATTACAGGCTTTTATTTCTTCAGAACAAAGCTGCAGGTGGTCTAAAATATCCTGAACAATTTTGAGAAAACGATACGACAGTGCCTCAATTTGTTTTAGAAGCATTTGGCTACACAGTTACAAAATTTAATTGAATCCTGGTAGAGGGGCAAATAAAACGTACCATAGTAGTAGGTACTAATTATCAAATCTCTGATAACCTGTTTATGATATGGAATGACACCACTGCAGTTGTAAATCACACTAAAAATCTGATCCCGTAGTCCCATACTTTCCAGCATTAATAGGTGCCAAAATTATTCACATCACACTGGGCCTGCAGCACTGGCAGCGTTACCTGATGAGATCTCTGAAGAGCAGCATGAAGCACATGTTGATGACGCCGTTGGTGAGATCGTTGGCGTTGCAGTCGAACTCCAGCAGCGCGTCCAGCTGGGCATGCAGCACTGGCAGCGTTACCTGATGAGATCTCTGAAGAGCAGCATGAAGCACATGTTGATGACGCCGTTGGTGAGATCGTTGGCGTTGCAGTCGAACTCCAACAGCGCGTCCAGCTGGGCCTGCAGCACTGGCAGCGTTACCTGATGAGATCTCTGAAGAGCAGCATGAAGCACATGTTGATGACGCCGTTGGTGAGATCGTTGGCGTTGCAGTCGAATTCCAGTAGTGCGTCCAACTGGGCCTGCAGCACTGGCAGCGTTTTTAATAACTTTTCCGCGTTCATCATACGGAGAGAACCTTCTTCCTTCCTGAAAGGTTGACATTGTTAATTGGTCATAGATTTTATAAGAATAAATTACATTTCTAGTAATTATGCGAACATGATAGTGTCGAGTAGAACTTAGACAGAAAACTTACGTTTTCACGTGGTTAACTTACAAAAGTAGTAAGTTATTTTACCCACGCCCTGACGAGAGGTGACGAGTATGCGAAATTATTTATCTGACAAATGACAGCCGTCTAATATAATTATGTCGTTCACATTTCTCACATGCCGTGCATTGTCATCGCTTGCATTTTCCCTACCACACACTTTATGGTTTTGGCAATAGTTTGCGAATGAGGACTGAGAGATTTCAAGCCGAGGAAGACGGTAGACCGCTCACCCTGGCTATGCGTCGCACTGTGCAGTGGGCAGGGCAACACGAGGGGTTTGCGGATCGTCCTGATGATTACTGGGACTTGTTGAGCAAAATTGAGTGGGTTAACAGGTACAGAAGTAATACTTGATTTAACTTACCCCCTTTTGACCTTGCAGAAGTCAAAAGCGACCGTCCGGTAAGACAGAGCCTTCTCATTCATGTACTTGGCGTAACGCCGGATGAATGGTGACATGTCATAGCCTGCATGAAAGAAAAACTTTAAAAAGATCAAACCAACTGATTAAAAGCGTAAGTGAACTCTACAAATAAAGCACATATCTGCATGACGACTAACATATGGTTACATGCATTATATTTATAGATGGCGCTCTGTTTGGATATATTAAAGCGCCATCTAGTTTATACTCCGTAAAACGCGATATCAACATATCTATATGTATATTAGAAAGTTTTTTAATACAATCGTTACAACATACTGTGCATTCTATGCGTATGACGTTATAAAAATAAACATAGTCATTGCCAATTTACGTGGTTAACTATATTTTATTGGAAGCTGTCCAAGTAGATTTACGTTGGTGTAAGCTTTCGCTATTTTGATGATAAACAAACATGGATACATTCTAGAGATTTAGGAGTTCCTGCATTACTTGGGCCGTCCCGTACAAATGCTTGTTTTTTTGTCCATTTGAGTATTTCTATATGTTCTATGCGTCATAAATAGTCATAATAAGTCTATCATTTTTTACTGCTACTTATTTGTCACAGAAAACCTAACAACGTCTAGAAAATGTGTACGGGACAAAAGTAGACAATACCACGGAATACTCCAGTATTGAGTGTTGTTCGAAAGCTGCAATGAGCAATGACTTAGTCAACTTTACTTAAAAAAATACATCATAGATACTGTGAACATGAAAAGTAGACACTAGGTATGCAGATATCCCAAACAAAAACATAAAAAGGTGACATGTGCGATCCAACTCAGTGCAATGTGCAACTAAAGTGCAATAACAAGGTGATATAGCTCGGTAAGTGCAAAACAAGGTTAATCAAATAATATACTTGTGCCAATAGGAGTCTATCAATACCAATAACTCTTAGGTGATGCCGTTAAACTATCTCTTATTGCGATTTATTGATCATTAAAGTGTATCTTCAAGTTTGTAATGTATAGACACATAGCAAATATATGTAGTTATTCTTAATTAAATTTATTTCATTAACGTAGCATGCAAAAAATACTAGTAAGAAATGCTCATCGTCACAGGATCAAAACAGTGCCATCAAAAACAAAAAATTACAAGCGTGAATCTAGTGCGAAGTCATATTATACGATGGTTCTAATGTTTGTAACAAAAAAAATAACCCAATTGATCGGTATCAGTCTTTCTTGTGATGCCGTATCCAAGATAAACAGCAAAGGCATACATGCCTACAAACAAAAACAGAGCGAGTGTTTAGTGATAGTAAAAAAAAAACGCTTGTATGTAGAGTTCATAAAATTCACTATTCTTTGGTGAATAGAGGCTTCTTCACTTTTTATCACACTTTGATAATCGTTGGAATGGTATTCGTATTTTGGTTTTTGGGATATAATGGAGCGTGCTTTCTGTGCAAAAACAAGCCCCCAGCGATCTCTACTCACACACTACAGACAACACGGAAAGCAGACAGACACGAAAAGCGGCCATCCTGTAACTTACCGATCCGTGCCCCGGCCGCGCCTTTCCATAAGCGATAGGAAAGTAAAAATATTCAGTTAAACACATTTCATAATGTACACTAAGTATATTGTTAGAAAACAAAGGATATTAAACTTTTTCAAAGTATTCACTACAGAAGACTTAACACTTTCACAACCAGGAACCCGCTAGGCGGGCTCTCTGTTCGTAGGCGCTTTCCGCTACAAAGCGGGAAAACGCTAGGATCGGCTACGAGCGTAGCGCGTAGCGAACTACGGTACGGAAAGTGTTAATAAGAGTAAGTCCAAATATCGACCTATTGTATATGTATATGATTTATATGAAACATTTACATTTATTGATTAAAAATGCGTCAGTTAACTCTTATTCAATATGTTACAACAAAATTTACCAGTGAAAAATCTAACGTTTTAGATGACGGCACAATTAGTGAATAATTTGTAAACTAATTAATAAATAATTAATAAAAATAGACGTATCACCAAGCAACTGCTCTAAAAGTTGTATCGGTAGGTACACGTAAAATTGTAGGGGGTAGGTACGAATTGGAACTTTTATAATCGAGTCTCGATATAGGTCGGTAATTTGATTTAAAGTGTTGAGTAAGCCTATTGCTTGCTATTGAACGTGTAAAATGTGTAGTACCTATTTTATGCTTGCGTAAGTATACATGTATAATTACCCTAACATGCGAATAATTAAAAGTCAAGCCATGTAGATTTGTGTATTTCATTGAAAAATCACATTATTTTATTTGGTGAAAAGGTGCGTTTGGATTACGTATAGTATCTAAGGGTCATACATATACAGAGTGACCAAAAAAGAACAAGATTCCAGTTGGCTTTAAGGTTTTGGGACGCAACCAACCCTCCCTAGATGGTTTTGGAACCTGTCAGATTGATTTTTGGATTTTTGAATGGCCATTACTCCACCGCCGCTTAATGCCAAAACCTTACAGTCGACGGGATTTTAGTTCTTTTTTGGCCACCCCGTATACATATATGTCAACAAAGGACACATTTATCTTGACAACAGATAATATTCACAAAATTTTGCTTCAAACCTAGTAAAACATTTCTGTTTGATATGTTCCATTTACAATTATATGGTACAAAAAGTTCTTAAAAAATAATTGCAAAAATATTAAACATTTACAATATATGCGCTGTATGTTCTGCAAATAAAATGACATTCATACCAAACTCGTCGTAAAACAAGTTTCTAGACACCCAGCTCTCTTTAAAACGTAAAAAATTGTAGGTATTATTTTAACGTTGTTGTTATGGCTACAATATCCAAGGATATCAAATAGTAAAGCAATTTGTGTGTAATGTTAATATGTAACCCAACCTGCATTATCAACGAACCAGGTTTATCAGCAACTGCCCATTTCATTGTAACAGATGGATTTTAACTACAGTTACATACCTAGGTATGTAACTAATAAACCACCTCTATCTAGATAGAGGTGGTTTATTTTAATAACTTTTAGTACCTATTGTACTGAACTCAAAAATCTATTAAGTACATTAATAAAGTCATAGATTTCTTATATGATTTTGTCTGCGCGCGCAAGTGTTTTCGCTAGCATTCGCAAGCCTAACATAGTCGAACTATAACGCTACCTATTACATAAAATCAAACATAAACGCAGCTAAGACATACACACCACACGTCATGCTACGCACGCGCTATTTACAATGCGTGTCAAAAAAGATTCATGAACTATGCGAGGTTAGAGCCAGTCAACGAACTTGAGGTCAGCATCCTTGCAGGTACCGTGGATCTCTAGCGCAAGGCATATGTACGGCTAATTGAGCTCTGGTCAATTAAGGCGGCGAGATCACGTTGCGGTATCGAAGTGTGATAAAATCTCTGGGGTTGATTAACGGCACAAAAAACATTACAAGAAAATAACAACAATATTTTGTATTACATTTATAAACTACGACTTTTACGTATAACATTTTATCACAGAATTTCGGATGCCCATTTTCGTTTATAAAAACAATAAACTATACTATAAGCGTGACTAACCAAGGCCCCTATTCTGTGCATTATCCAGAGTAAGTCTGCGGTAATCAAATAATTTGGGGCGCCTTTGGTTCTCAATTTCATTAGTCGGTAAGGATATGGAGGCTTTTAGGATTTGTATTTGATCTAATCATAAACTAGCAGTTCATTTAGTGATTGTATGTATGGAATTAGGATAAAGTGGACTCCTGGTCGTTAAAGCCTATAAAAACACGTATAAGCAGCCTCTGTGTATCGTGTGGGATGGAAATTTATATAATAACACAGCGCGTCGTTGCAAATGGACTTGTTTGTCTTTGACCTAAAAATAAAGGTTAGTCTTTAGATGCGATTTTGAGACTGTTATTCATGAAAGCAAATATTTAATTAAATAACTGCCGTGATTTATTTATTTATTTATTACAATGCATGAGTCAGGTTTTGTCGTCGAATAAATTGAAATCGAAAGAAGGACATTTTTCCTTGCCGGCAACGAAATGGCTTATAGGACTTTGCTGGTATATTTTAAGGTAAATAGGGTGGGGGTCTGCCTGTGTGGTTTGAGAATACAATATTAAAGGCGGGCGGTCTAATGGCGCCAGAAGGACTAGACGATAAATTAAAACGAATGTCTGCGTACAGCACCCTACGCTGCATACGTGTCCGCGTAATAGGATTTCCCCGGTTCCTAGCGCGTAGCTCGTCAGGGTTCTAAGAAGCTAGGCTATTATAGTATATATCAATTCGAAATGAAATCACCATACCCAACAGTAACCGGGTTCTTGAAGAATTATTTTAGTATGAATTAGTTATAATAATGTTCTGCATGACCTTCACTACCATGTAGTTTCCATGGAAAGTTTAAAAAGATTACGTCGTTAAAATATCAAATATTCCATGAAATGAAACATTGAACTTCGAACAAAGATAACAGACCGATCGCATACAGGGTGCATGCGGTTCATTCATAATATTCATATCCGGTGGAGGAGGAAGTCAACTACCCTGTGTAGATACAGGCCAAGCAAATTGCAGTTGTTGGAATATATAAATGCGAAAATGTTACGTAACAAATGTATGTTACCTAACTCGTATATCGTTACACAAAATGTCATTTTATTTGCAGTTTTTAGATAGATGCTATCCAATCCATTAAAATTAAAAAAAAAATCCGCAAGGAGTTTTTCAAAACTATGCAAGTAGTTCTAATAATATTGGTACATACCTTGGACTCCGCTTTTATCTAGAAAATTGCTTAGTTGAAATGTTGAATTACTTGATGCTAGATATTGTGTGAACCTCTGAAACAAAAAAAAAACACCTTGTGAATTTCAAACCTAGAGACCTAGACAGAAAAACATAACAGTACATCCTGGAATTCCTGGATCTTATTTTTTTTCCGTATCAAAGCTAGTAAATATAAATGGATGTTACTATTAGATATACTTCCTACCACCGCATCGCTCGCTATCGGCAAGGTGTTCATTCTCAAGAGGTAAATATCTAAACTTAAATGGCAATGTAGTTTGAGAGGAATTTCTGCAATGGCAATTGAAAGAACACCGTTCAGTGTTCTTGCTCCTCTATAGTTTTGATTATGCCGTACAACATTGGTAGGTTAAGTAATAAGTTCAAGTTTTGAAGGCAAAAAACGACAACTAAAGGCGATATAGCTAATAAGTCTATAAATTATACACAGTTGTCCAGAAAAACATGTCCGCCGGCCACTAGGTTCCCATCTTTCCATTGATTTGGACAAGGATATCATTATCTTCAAGTAGACAATGTATAATGCCGACAATAGCTGTGAGTAAGGCGTTATTGATACAACTGTTTCAATCGACGAACATGCCGTAACGTATACTTAAATAATCATTTTCCGAAACTTTTATGTGCATAACTTTTACAATATTTTATTAACTAGTATATATATAGTAGAATGGTTTTAGGATATCTTCTACAGTGATCTTACTTGTATCGTTACTATCGATAGGCGTAAGTGAAATTTACCTACCGGTTGATATAAGTGTAGAAAATAATTACAATGCATTCTTGTTTAATTTCGTATGTTATCTGATAAGACGGTGTGCTTGAGTTATTTTGTGATAACTAACTTCGGCAAGTTTCAGGTTTTCGCAGGATTGTTTATGTGAGTAGTTATTAGGATTAGGAGACTTAGGAGGTATTTTCCATTAGGATACATTAGGGCATTCCATATTGAGTTCTAGAAGAATAGTTCTACAGTTTTAGATGGTTGTTTTTAATAGTTCTACTAATTTAAGGGACACGGGGTACACGTAGGTACCCTAAGTCAAGTCTATGAGAAATCAAGATAAATTTTGAAAATTAAAACATTAGAATACCTATCTCTCCTGCTACATGTCCATGATTAGTTATAAAATCCACGACGATTTCTTTGAAGCACCCATAGTGCCTCATCACCCAAGGCTAAAGGTTAAGCGTTGATTTCATCAATATAAGGTGTTAATGGGTGTCGTTTGATTGATGAATGATGACCATCATATGCCTTTTTAACTAAGAGTTAAGTTAAAGTGTGTTTTTAAACGGTCAAGAACTAGGTTTTCTATTCCAGACTTTTCTTTAAACGGCCTAAGAAAATAAATGGTAAAAAGTTTAATAAGCTATTAGTGAGTAAGTGCCCTTTTAGGTTTCCTCAACAGGAACAGGTATTGACATTGACAACCGTATGTTACTACAATGCTTTTTCCTAACAAAAGGGCTTCTTACAATTCCAACTATACCTACTAAATGTGCTTAAGTGGCTCCAACAGTTTTTTATCGATTTTTGACCAGTTTTGATTCGATATTCCTACATTTGCACTACAGATATAATTATAAAGCAAACGGCTATCACCTATCAGTTCTTCAATCTTTTATTTCCATTTTGAAGCCGAATTTTGAAAAAAATAGGTACTTTTTTTTTATGATTTAAACATGGTTTAAAAGCACCCTTTTTTACATATTCGAATGCTGTGAAGTATCTTACATATACGAAATCTTCATATTAGGGTTCGTCTTTGACGCCTCTAAAAACTGAAGAGCGATTTTATTTTTATACTAATCAACACAAAAGTTATAACCAAAAATCCACTTTTTAGCCCTAAAATTGTTAGATTTTGATGGCAAATATCTCTAAGACAATGAATATTGAAATAAAATAAATATAAGATACTATATTGTTTAAGACGGTTGCTGATAATATGATTAGCCGTAAAAATCGTTTGAAAACGAACAGATTCAGATCGAAGGTCATTGGCGCCAGGGAGCCCCTTAATATACATTATCATTCTTAACCATTAGATACGAAGAAGCGTGATGGTATTCATGCGTGTGATTTATACAGATTATCGAAGACTTCATTAACAATGACTAGTGTTATCATTGTTATCAAATAATTCGTCCGTCGGTAGTGTTTAAATTTAGCCCTTTGCTAGATCGTTAAGGTCAATTAAAATGTTGTTAACACTTTGATGGTACCACGGTTACCGGTTATTGTGTTATAATTCATAAGCAGGGACCGGAACCGGTTACCATAACCTGGGTATTTCATAAGGTTATTTTTGAGGTTGTTTTAAAAACCCTGATATAACGGTAACCTTATGATGAGGTAACCGTATTGATACGGTTACCGTATCGATCAGGTTAACCTAAGGTAACACTAACCGCATTAAAAACCCAATCAATTCGGTTACCGAATCATAGGGTATTGAGGCAGCTCAAACGAATGTGATCTTTACGAACACTCAGATTAGGCTCATTATTAAATTGCTGTAGTGGCTTTGGGCACGGGGCTGGTCAACTAAGCTCCCAGTACAAACAAACAGGTTTTGCCGGAAACGTCGCGCGTCGTTTATTGTGTTCATCTTTAACAATATTTGTACTTTTAGGTTGAATTGAAATTGGAGCGCGGCTGCATTTCGTTTGGTTATTTTGTTTTTACATTATTACTATACTAACTTTGGAGAAATTACGGATACGGATTCGTGCATAATGTGCATATGAATTAAAATGTATTGTTGTATTTATCAAGTATGTACATGTATGTGTACAATAAAATATGAATGTATATATATTTTCTCCAATGTACTCGGAAATTTTCAGCTTACTGTATCAAAATGAGTACGTGAAGTTCTTCATTTTTTACCAAAACGAATTTAAAAAAAAACATTATTTACCTGTTTTAGCGGCCGTGAAGTAATTTGTCAACGCCATAAATATGTATACACTTTTGCACCTTACTCCATTGTAATAAGGTTCAAAGTGTATACATATTTTAGGCGTTGACTAGTAAAATCCATTACTGTATTGTTTTTTACCTTTTAAACTTTTCATCCGACTAAGAAATATCATTTCAAACAGCCAAAACTTAAGCGACGTCTATACACCGTCTGAACGGCAATCCCTTCAAACTGTAGGATAGAGCGAGATAGTTAGATCAAAAACCTTGGTTGTCTCGTTCTTTGTTATAGCACCGCGTCTGATCGTGCGAATGAGGCTTAATACAATCATAGACAAAACAACTATTTTTAAGGTTTAATCTTGTATCTGTTGCATAAAAGGAGCATATTTAATACTGT